>JAQPPZ010017101.1:0-1257500 GCA_028583015.1 Wollemia nobilis | reverse complement strand
TTGATCATTCGATAACTTGGTGCACAATATGTTGCATGGGGATCAAAATCCATCACCTGAATGCTCCATCCCATTTAGCTTACTATTGAGTCCTCCACACCACATCATACCTAGAACCTTACCACCATGTAAAACTTTGACAGTGCCATCTCACTGTATTCACAATATATCCAACTACACCAACCATTGAAGTCCCAACTGTACCATCACTTTGTCATCCTGTTCCCAACCTGACCCACATCATTTCACTTGTCAATAGTTCTTGTCTTCTTTCTTATTTCTTATTATTCTTATTACTTCCCCATGTATTTTTATGGTCATACTTTGAGCGGCTACATACCTACATTGATCTATTTTTCTTCTATCTTCCTTTGGCTTTTGGTAATCCCCTTATCTTTCTAGTTACCAAAACCTATTTCTTTTTATTTCTTCCATCTGTACATCTTATTCTCACATCCTCTTTCTTTTTGTGATTATTACATGTATTTTTACAACTCATAGTCTATTCACCTACTACACACACACCCTACATGTTGGGGAAACCATTATCATATCATCACATTTTTTGCCGTTACAATATACTATACTCATATGTAGATAAGTTTTCCACACTTCTTCTACATTTCATGAGCTTCCTCTTGTAGATATTGCATTCCCCCACTTGCATCATTTACATTACCTCCATTGCATATATCCATATGTTTTTTAGGTTAATTTCTTTCAAGTTTGTACATTCTTGGCTATAAGGAATCACTGGTCAAAAATGAGTTTTTAGACGAAGGAATTACTGGTCAAAATGAGTTGCTGGTCGAAAGGAGTTGCTATAGAGTTGAGTTTTTGCAGACTATCGAGCAAGTATTTTTATTGGCTTTAGAGTTAGGATTATATAAGAAATGCTTAAACTCTTATAAAAATATACGTAATGTTTTACGAAATATGTACTTATTTTGTCTAAAGTTCTCTTTCTAAAGAGGTAGTGTTGTGGTTTAGACTTTTAGTTCAAACAATTTCAAAATTGATAAATGACCTAGCAATGTTAGTGAAGGTAGAATCGAACAGTTGGTTTGTATCCTTGTAGAATGAATCTCATTTTTGAAATCTGGGAATAAAATTGAGAACTTTATATGAGCATGGTTTTGATATTTCAAGACATGTTGTAGCTTTGTGAGATGTTTAGTAGTGGTAAATTTATAGAGTGAAAATCCTTGAGAAACAAACCATGTATGAGTAACGTATTGGTTTTATTCATGGTTGAGTTTAATTATGGTAAATATTTTGAGGAAGTCTTGAGTTAAACTATTTTTAATTTAATTCTACCATTAAAAATATATAAGGAAGCAATGAGCAAGTCTAAAGGTTTTAGATTAGTTATATCAGTGCAGTGAAGTGTTGAGTACTAAACTCAAACCTAAGAATAGTTGAATTGTTTTGTCTTAGAGGATTTTAGTAGCTAAAGTATTCATCCAATGAAACTTTGGAGAGAAGGTGTGGGTTAATTATAATGTAAAGTATACCCAAAGCTCATGTCAAATAGAAATAGAAATATTTTACATAGGATAGATTTCTTATACATAACTTGTAATATGATAGGGGTCAAAGGAAGTGTAATGCTTTTAGAAACCTTTGAATAATATAATTTGTGCTATAAATCCTTGAGTTATCCTCGACAACAATATTAGATTAGATTATGTTTATTTTATATGCTCAATGGAAGGCCACTAATTTATCAGGTTGTTTATAATATATAGTATACTATAGTGGAGATTGAGACATATTTAATAGGGTGTCATTCCTACTTGATTTGTACTCTTTATGAGTTGTTACCATAGAATAATTATAGTATGTGAAGTGTAGCTAAACATTGAAAAACATGGTTAAAAGAAAACAATGAGATAGAATATTCAAGTCAAACTATATATTACATGCTTGTTCCAAGAGAAACTTAAATCGTATTGTTGATTTATTTGCATTATGTGTTCTATTGTTGCAAAGGACTAAATACTATAATAGGGACCCTTTTTGTGATATCAAATAATGCCATGACTGGAAAAATGGTAATTGATTGGAGATGAGTTACTAGTTTGTGTTGGTAACATAATGAAGTTTATGTAGTGTTAAATAAATTTAGTATACTTGTTTGTTTTACTTAAAACACTTATTTCAAAGAAGTCTACAGGATAGGAAAAAAATTTGGATTACATAGGTTATGCTATTCATTATCATAAGAGTACCATGTATGTTTTTTTGGAGGAAAGGATGAACTATATTGTTGAATATGAATTTAGGACCTATTTTAACTCATTGATTTCATTAGAAGATGTATGGCGAATCAAGAATGATGATGTTCTCAAAGGCGACCTATGCAATGATAGTAGAGTAATCTATTATATGGGCTAAATTATTAACCCATTGGGATTAGCTATGAATATTAGTTCAACTTCTTAGTTGGTTGATATAAAAAAAGATACGTGTACTTTGTATGCATTGAAATTTTATTTATGAATTTAATAAAGTAGACTTTGAGGCTAGGTTTTTCCTATGGCATTTTCCTAGTAATTATGTTGTTGTGCATTTTACTATGGTTAAATATTTATGGTATTATGGTGTTATTTATATGTGAAAGAGGCTTAAAAGTCTAGAAACTAGATAATATGCTATCGAAATGACAAGATAATCAAGTAATCAAGTGTAAAGAAGAAAGTAAAATAATGTGCCCATATTTATTAATATTTATGAATCTCTTTACAATCAGGTTACAAGAACATCCCTCTCAGGGATTTGACCAATGTGATACATATTACAATCCACAACTCATGTGGTAGATGCCTTCAATAGACTCTTAAGATCTTCAAAATTTGCTTGAGGGCTTACTAAGATGCCTCCTTCTCCAATGCTTAGAGGAAGGGTCTTGAAAGGTGCTTTGCCTTTGAGAGATCTATTATCTGCATACAAGGAAACAACAAAATACATTTAGAAGCACATGAAACCTCTCATGATGAGGTTTATTTCCAAGAGAATATATGAAACATAGTAAACATGTAAATAAAGTGTGAATATATGTAAATATGCACAAATATGATCAAGATATTGATAATAAAGCATAAAGCATAGATTGACACATATAAAGGAAGCTAGAAATGCATAAGATCTTGCATATTGAACATGGAAGAATCTAACCTTTAAAGCAATGTAAAGGAAAGCATGAAATGCATGAATGTAAGCAAAGATACCTATTAATATACTAATTAACCACATAAATGCATGATATATGATTAATCTATGTCTAATTAACCTAAATGTATGCTAAGAAAGATAAATCTAAGGCTAAAATTGATAAAATTATGGGTTAAACCCTAGCTACTGTTGTCATCGATGGTAGAGGCCTATGAGCCACTATCAATGTGAAGAACATGTGCTTATACTAAGAGGGGGGGTGAACAATATAACATAAATTTTTTCCCCAAATAGTAGCATCAACATTAATAAAATAGTAAACATCACACAAAGCATCACACACATGAGAGACATCATTTTTAATGTGGTTCACCCAATGTGGGCTACCTCCACAGAAAAATATTTCTTCTAAATATTTCTCAAATAATCTCTTGGGAATCCTTCCCAATTACAATATTTATGGACCTCTGTCCAAAGGAGATGTTGATCCCCTAAATCTCAAGTTTGTGGATCTCTTCCATAGGAGAACTCTTTCTCCTTCTGCTCTGACTAGTGATCTTCTAGAAGACTCTATCTCTCTCTTGCACTGATTGGTGGATCTCTCTCCACTTGAAGACTCCTCACTCAGAAGATCTATCTTCAATTTTCCTAGCTTCTGGATCTCTATCCACTGAGACTCTATCCTCTATACTCTGTCACCTCCAAAGCTCTATCAATAGGTTCACTCAGAACCTTCTCAATTCTACTCAATAGGTTCACTCAGAACCTGCTCAAATATGCTCAATAGGTCCACTTAGAACCTGTCCAAATCTACTCCACAAGCTCACTCAAAACTTGTCCAAATCTGCTCAATAAGTCCTCTCTAGGACTTGCTCAAATCTACATAGCAAGCTTTCACAAAAGCTTACACAAAATCAGTCCACAAGCCTTCTCAAAGACTTGCCTCAAATAAGCTTAACAAGTCCACACAAAACTTGTCCAATCTCATAGAAACATAAAGATAATTGTTAGAGACTCAATATGTTCTATACTCAAATCTCAATCTCAACTCAAATCAATCTCATAGAAGCATAAAGAGAATTTTTAGAGACTCAATATGTTCTATACTCAATGCTCAATCAATATCTCAACTCAATCTCATAGAAGCATAAAGAGAATTGTTAGAGACTCAATATGTTCTATACTCAAATCCCAATATCAACTCAAATCAATATCAAAGAAGAATAAAAAAAATTTTTAGAGACTCAATATGTTCTATACCCAAAGCTCAATCCAAATCAAGATGTAGAATAGTTTGTTTTATGGAACTTGAACAACCACTTCACACAATCACTTGACTAGGCTCAATCAACTCTACTCAACCAATCACCTCAAGGAACAACCCTTTCTCACAAACCCTAGTCCAAGCATGTATCAACCAACTCAAAATGTTTCCAACAATGCTTAACCACAAATCTCACATAACAATGATACTCATGTTCTTTTCTAACTCAAGTTCAAGTTCTTTGCACAACAACTCACTTCAACAACAATGCTTATAAAACAAGGTTTAATCACAACTCTCAAACCAAAAAACCTTGAAGCATTAAACCAATCACTTTCAAAAAGGAAACCACAATCAATCCTTTTCACTCCAATGATATTTTCATAAATCAACCACCCAAATAAGTCAATGGAGAATATTTCCCATACCTTTTTGATGCCAAGTAGTTGTCCACAAAATCTATGAACTCAACACACTTTCAAATATTTCCTTTCCAATCACAAAGAGGTTAGAGGACTTGAGTAATATCACAATAATGAAAATAATATCCCAATCACACCTTATTACTCCTACTCAATAAAATTCACCATGTCCTCTCATAACATAAATAATCCCTTTTGAAAAAGAATAAACCAAACTCACTTTTGAACCCCTTTTACAAAACCAGAAATATCTCTTTATACACACCTTATTTCTCCTTCTAAGCAAGTTAATAAAATAGCCCTTGAAAAATTCTTTCCAATGATATATAATATGCTACCCTTCCAAAAATAAAATCAATAGTAATTTCCGAATTTTCTACAGCATACCATAACCCTTATTTCTCCTTAAGGCTATTTTCACAAAAATTAAAATAAAAAATTAACTTGCCTTTGCCTCTCGGTGGGATTCGATCCCCCGACGTCTTCCTTCCCAATGACTTAGCCACAACCAAGCCACCGTTGGGCCACGCGCCCTCATGTGCCTAAAATGGCATGACCAACATCAATACTTCACGACACAGCGCCTTTCGAAAACAAAAATGCTCATCAAGCAACCTTCGTGCGAATCGAACATGGGACCTCCACTATCTCGCCAAGCCAACACACCACTAGGCCAAGCTAGCCTATGTGCTTCAAACACCAACTCACTCCTTCCTTCAACACTTTGCACAATTCATAAATCTTTTGGAACACAAGCTTTTTCACATGCACACAAAATGAAAATGCAAGGATAAAAGATTAATGCCTTTTGAGGCATTATTTATAATGTCTTTGCCCTCCTTTCGATCACGTCGATGCATCAAATTAATTCGACGTCGACGTGATTTAATTTATAATATATTTAAATTTAAATATTATAAATTAAAATGAACCAACCTTAGGTGTTGGTTTAATTAAACCTTGGAACCTTGTCTTAATGCCCATCCTTGGTATAATTAAATATTATTTATAAAATTTAAATTCCTTGTGAATTTAAATAATTTATAAATAATTATTAAACCTCATTTTTAACCTTTGCAATAACCCACCTTGGGTTTTTATAAACCAATCATTTAACCTATGCTCCCAATAATATTAAAATATTATGGAGCCTTTTTCCTTTCAAATTTGCACTGCTGAAGCTTTTTCTTGGAAGATTATGACAACCTTGGATGACTTTATTTCTTGCCGAAAACCTTGTGATGAGTGATAACTCCATTAGGTGACATCAATGACAACTTTGACTTAGAGGACTCAAAATGTCCAACAATTTCCCCCTTTGTCATTGATGGCAACCCACATCCTTTTACTGAAACCTGACCTTCTTTTCTGCTCCCCCTAGGACTTTGCTCCCCCTAGCTCAATGCTCTCTCAAATATCAAATCTTTCCCCATATCAAATCTCTCCCCAATATACACAAATATCTCCCCCTTTGACATCAATGGCAAAGGGTCACCTTTGGGGCTCGGTTATAAGAATGAGCCTCTTAGCTTAGTCCCTCCCCCACCTCCACATGAGGTGGTTAATTCTAGGGTGGGAGTATTTCTACTCCCCAAAAGCACTACTCTTTACCTCTATATTTCTCTCTTCTTTTCTGAATTTTTTGAATCCTCTCACTATTTCTTTCCAAGTCATCATCCCTGTTCCTGTCATCACTTATGTTCTTGTTCTTATTCTTGTTCTCATCCATGTTCCTGTTCTTGTTCTTTTCTCATTGTATTCTTTTTTTTGAGTCTCTATTCCTGTTCTTTTTTGAGTCTTTGTTATTGTTCATCTTCATTTTTTTGCTCATATTCTTGTTCATGCCTGCTTCTGGAATATTTGCTCTACACCATCTTGTTGTGTGACCATCATTATTGCACTTATAACACTTAATGCTATTATTCCTTGGAAGTGCAACTGTCTTAGGACTTCTCCTAGTGAAGCCATATCCTCTTCTGTCATGAACCCTGCAATTCATTGCCTTGTGACCAAACCCATTACATGAGTAGCAATATCCATGGAAAAGCTACCCTTTCCCATATTCATGTCTTTCATATGTCCTGCACTGTGAAGCCATGTGCCCAAACTTGTGACATGAGAAGCATCTCCCATTGAAGCTTCCTTGCCTAGACCTCATTGGTCTCCTGTTCTGATTGTTGTTCCATTTGTATCTTCTTTGTGCATTGTTCCTATTTTTGTTGAACTCTTTGTTATCCAGCTCATCTTCTGATGTCTCATTCCCACTTACATTGTCATCTTCTGAAGTATCTTCTTCTGAAGTTCCTTCTTCTTCAAGACTTGAAGTAGACTTTTCTTCCCATTTATTTTGAATCTGTTTGGAACCAAGACCTATCTTGTTTGTTGCTCCTCTTTGTATCTTGATTATTTTATCTACACTCTTTGCACTGTTCACATACTTGTATAAATTTTTCTTGGAATCCTCTAAATCTTCCTTTAGTAGTGCCACTTCTTGTGTTAACTTTTCACATTCCAAAATCTTTGCTTCTAACTTATCCTTGAACTTACTTGCCTTAGCCTTTGACTTCTCTAAATCCTCTATGAGCAATAATATTTCTTCATCACATTCTTGAAACTGACTTTCAAGCTTAGAGTGTTGCTTTCTTACTTTATTTACTATGTCAAGGGCATAGATAAGTTCTCCCTTGAGATCATAACCATTCTCTACTAAATAATCCTCTATTTGTTTGCCTTTGTCCATACCATTTCTTACTTTTGGCCTGTCTTTTATAGGATCATCTTCTTTATCTTCCAAAGCCATTAGAAGATTCTCATTTGGTCCCAATATTATATGTTGAAACCGGATCTCATTTTCTTTGGATAAGAGACATTTTTCCTTTTTGATCTCATTGAGTACATAAATATTTCTTTCTCTTATAGCGCTAGCTACTAGTTTTCCAGATTCAAATTTTCTTACTTCACATCTATCTTGATGAAAAGTTACCATATGGCCTTGATCACAGAGTTGACTAATGCTCAAGAGATTATGTTTTAGACCTTCCACATATAGAACATTTTCAGCTTTTGCTTTCCCATTGCCTATACTTAGAGTTCATTTTCCACAAATCTTTGCTGAACCATTGTCCCCAAAGTTTATTGACCCTCTATTTCCTTATTTCAAAACTATAAACTTGTCTTTTTCTCCTGTCATGTGTCTAGAGCATCCGCTATCCAAAAACCATTTTTCTTCTCTATCCTGAGCATGCAATGCTATTTGAACTAGCAAGGATTTTAATTTTCCTTTCCCTTTTTCTTCTTTTCTAGTAGTTTGAGTTGTGGTCTTTCTACTAGACTTAGAGATTTCTAGTTTGCACCTTCTAGTTGTATGCCCAAAACTATTGCATTTGTAACACTTAACATCATCATCCATATGTGGTGCAAGAGAATCTGTACTACTACTATCATTGTCTCTACTAGTACATTGCATAGCTCTATGACCATATTTATTGCAAGAAAAACAATGTCCATGGAAGGAATTTTGTAACCTATTTTGCTGAGGACTTGATCTGATATTCTTCCTTTTGTGGTCTTCTTTCCTTGAGATATGGTAAGATACCTCCTTTTTGCTTGATGTTCCTACCTCTTGTTGACATGCTTCTTTCTCTTGCTTACTTGGTGTTGTTTCTTGTAATCTCTTGTTTATTTCAGTTCTGCATTTTAACTTCACAATATCTACTACCACTCTCTCAAGTCCTACTTCTTTGGCTTCCAACATATCTCTCAACTGATGTTCAATCTCTCTTCTTTATTTCACTTCTATTTCGAGTTCTATTAGCCTTTGTAGAAGCTCAATTCTTGTCAATTCATCATTTCAAATTTGTTATTTTAGTTGTGCCCTCTCTTCTTGAATCCTTTCAAGATCTTGGAGACAGTTGAAGAGTGCTTCCTAAAATTCTATGCTTTCTTCACTCCCTGTGCACATGTGTGTTACTGATGGATCCTTCTCCAAGTTGTTAGACTTTTTCTGGAGAGACCGACTCTGATACCAATTGAAGAACATGTGCTTATACTAAGAGGGGGGTGAATAGTATAACATAAAACTTTTCCCCAAATAGTAGCATCAGCATTAATAAAATAATAAACATCACACAAAGCATCACACACATGAGAGACATCATTTTTAACGTGGTTCACCCAATGTGGGCTACCTCCATAGAAAAATATTTCTTCTAAATATTTCTCAAATAATCTCTTGGGAATCCTTCCCAATTACAATATTTATGGACCTCTGTCCAAAGGAGATGTTGATCCCCTAAATCTCAAGTTCATGGATCTCTTCCACAGGAGAAATATTTCTCCTTCTACTCTGGCTAGTGATCTTCTAGAAGACTCTGTCTCTCTGCTGCACTGACTGGTGGATCTCTCTCCACTTGAAGACTCCTCACTCAAAAGATCTATCTTCAATTGTCTTGGTTGTTGGATCTCTATCCACTGAGACTCTATCCTCTGTACTCTATCACCTCCAAAGCTCTTTCAATAGGTTCACTCAGAACCTTCTCAATTCTACTCAATAGGTTCACTCAGAACCTGCTCAAATATGCTCAATAGGTCCACTCAGAACCTATCCAAATCTGCTCCACAATCTCACTCAGAACTTGTCCAAATTTTCTCAATAAGTCCTCTCTAGGACTTGCTCAAATTTGCTCAAATATGCATAGCAAGCTTTCACAAAATCTTACACAAAATCAGTCCACAAGCCTTCTCAAAGACTTGCCTCAAATCAGCTTAACAAGTCCACATAGAACTTGTCCAATATCATAGAAACATAAAGAGAATTTTTAGAGACTCAATATGTTCTATACTCAATGCTCAATCAATATCTCAACTCAATCTCATAGAAGCATAAAGAGAATTGTTAGAGACTCAATATGTTCTATACTCAAATCTCAATCTCAACTCAAATCAATCTGGCCCGCCCCCGGGGGGCGCCCCCCCCGTAGAATAGTTTGGTTTATGGAACTTGAACAACCACTTCACACAATCACTTGACTAGGCTCAATCAACTCTACTCAACCAATCACCTCAAGGAACAACCCTTTCTCACAAACCCTAGTCCAAGCATGTATCAACCAACTCAAAATGTTTCCAACAATGCTTAACCACAAATCTCACATAACAATGATACTCATGTTCTTTTCTAACTCAAGTTCAAGTTCTTTGCACAACAACTCACTTCAACAACAATGCTTATAAAACAAGGTTTAATCACAACTCTCAAACCAGAAAACCTTGAAGCATTAAACCAATCACTTTCGAAAAGGAAACCATAATCAATCCTTTTCACTCCAATGATATTTTCAGAAATCAACCACCCAAATAAGTCAATGGAGAATATTGCCCATACCTTTTTGATGCCAAGTAGTTGTCCACAAAATTTGTTAAACTCAACACACTTTCAAATATTTCCTTTCCAATCACAAAGAGGTTAGAGGACTTGAGTAATATCACAATAATGAAAATAATATCCCAATAACATCTTATTACTCCTACTCAATAAAATTCACCATGTCCTCTCATAACAAAAATAATCCCTTTTGAAAAAGAATAAACCAAACTCACTTTTGAACCCCTTTACAAAACCAAAAATATCTCTTTAGGAACACCTTATTTCTCCTTCTAAGAAAGTTAATCAAATAGCCCTTGAAAAATACTTTCCAACGATATATAATATGCTACCCTTCCAAAAATAAAATCAATAGTAATTTCTAAATTTTCTAAAGCATACCATAACCCTTATTTCTCCTTAAGGCTATTTTCACAAAAATTAAAATAAAAAAAATTAACTTGTCTTTGCCTCTCGACGGGATTCGATCCCCCAAAGTTTTCCTTCCCAATGACTTAGCCATAGCTAAGCCACCATTGGGCCACATGCCCTCACGTGCCTAAAATGGCATGACCAACATCAATACTTCACGACATAGCACCTTCCAAAAACAAAAATGCTCATCAAGTGCAAACCACCTTGCAAGCAACCTTCATGCAAATTGAATGCATGACCTCCACTATCTTGCCAAGCCAACACACCACTAGTCCAGGCTAGCCTATGTGCTTCAAACACCAACTCACTCCTTCCTTCAACACTTTGTGCAAATTGTCAACCTTTTGGAACATGAGCTTTTTCACATGAACTCAAAATGAAAACACAAGGATAATATATTAATGTCTTTCGAGGCATTATTTATAATGTCTTTGCCCTCCTTTCGATCACTTTGGTGCATCAAATTAATTTGACGTCGGCATGATTTAATTTATAATATATTTAAATTTAAATTTTAAATTTAAATATTATAAATTAAAATGAACCAACCTTAGGTGTTGGTTTAATTAAACCTTGGAACCTTGTCTTAATGCCCATCCTTGGTATAATTAAATATTATTTATAATTTTTAAATTCCTTTTGAATTTAAATCATTTATAAATAATTATTAAACCTCCTTTTTAACCTTTGCAATAACCCACCTTGGGTTTTTATGAACCAATCACTTAACCTGTGCTCCCAATAATATTAAAATATTATGGAGCCTTTTTCCTTTCAAATTTGCACTGCCAAAGATTTTTCTTGGAAGATTATGACAACCTTGGATGACTTTATTTCTTTTCAAAAACCTTGTGATGAGATATAACTCTATTAGGTGACATCAATGACAACTTTGACTTAGAGGACTCAAAATGTCCAACACAATGATAGCGTCCATGAACTATAACTTCTACATCTTGAATAAGAGTCTGCAACATATAATTCTTTAGTTGAATTGATGGTCAAGGGTCACCTCAGTATTCTGAAATGGATTGGTGGTGTAATTCATAAAAATTTGAAATGGAAGTGTGTCAATTTTCAAGCTTTCTCTTCAATTTCTTGAAATATTCATTGTTGCAAGGTTGATGATCAAATTGTATTTTGGTAGCATCTTGTTAGTCTTCACAAGGTGGAATTGTATCTCCAATTTGATAGGGATTCGCTACATAAAATTTGTATCTATTTTGCACTCATGGGAGGGCATATAAATAGGCTTCTCAAATTCTAATCTTGGCTTCATAGAGAATCCAAGATCAATAATTGCTAGCCTGTGGCAGTAGGGAGGAACTTTCTAGAATATTCCTTGCTAGAAACCACCCAAGATCAATTGCATTTGGTTGTTACAACTAATTTTGGCTCGGCTCTCAGGGCCAAAATAGTTTCAGATCTAGTCGATGTCAGCAGAAGCATCTAGTATAATAGTTACCCTCAGTTTCAGTGGATGGGATGATAACCACTCTAAGCATCAATGGTTGAGCTTGCATGGGACTAGACTACCCTAAATTAGTGTTTATAACCATTGTTACCTCTTGGAAAGGTCCAAGATCATTCATATGGTCTACAAAGTTGACCATATGAGCAGTCTCCTAAACATGATGTGATTTAGGTGTCTATAGATGCCCCTTTTGTGATGCATTATGGGAACACAACATTGAGAAAAAATATACCACCTAAAGCTATATTGTAGGTTGCATGATGATCATTGATCTAATCAACATTAGATGCCCTAATCATGAAAAGGACGTGCATATCAGAATCATTACTTCCAACTGGATGGAAGGCTTAATTTACGTAAAACTTTCAAGTCCACTAGAATCTTGAGTCACATTGCTTAGCATTAGAAAAGGACCAAAATCCAAATCATCAAAGGTTTAATCAACATATTTTCTTTTTCCCCAAGCAATAGGGTAAGCTTATAATATCTATTAGCAATGATTCGTTATACGAATGTGATTAACTTGATTAAGTTGTCAATTTTTTATTTTGATTATGATTTTGTTATTATGACTACCACCTCAAGTGACGAGTCAATGAGGAAAAATAAATAATGATGAAAGTGATGAGTCACTTGATCAATATGATTGATTTGGATGATTTAAAATTATTGTTTTTTTTTATATGTTAGATCCTATTAAAAGTGTGATTTTAACCAATAATAGTAATTGTACATCTCTATATCGTGGAGAAGTATGGCCGCAATGGCTTTATTAGATAATTAAGATGATAGTAATTCAATTTAGCATGTGGTGAATCACTCGATGATATGCTAAAAAATTTATAGAGGAAAGGAAATGAATCACTCATTTTCATGGGGCAGTCTAGCCCCCATGTCCTTCTTTGGGATTGAAGTGAAGCATTTCAATTTGACGATGAATAATTTGGTTCAAATGACCTTATGGTAATTTACTAATATTTCCGGATTGCATGGAGCTCAATTCACTACAACTACCAAGTGTATAGGGTAAATAATGAGGTATGAGGTGCATTTGAAAATTTGATGTTATTTGATTTTTTTGTTATTTTGATGATTTTGGACCAGTAGATATGCTTATTTGTCCATTATAAATCTTCTCATGATAAAAATTTTGGTTCACTTATTGTTGTGTCTTAGCCACTATCAGTGTAAGTAGTACATTTTTGCAATTTTCTAGCCATTATCAACATAAGCAGCATGCACTTCTTAGCCGATGTTGCCATCAGTGGCTATAATGAAACTAAAAAATATATAAGAAAAATTAGGGTTTTCAATTTCATTATTTTCCAATTGGCAATTTGCAACAATGAGCTCTAAGGAGAGAGAAAATTTAACCTAGAATGCTGCCCAGATTACCTGACACCATGGCAAAGCACGATGAGGTGTCTACGAATAGAGGATTCAGAGCTTCACGAGTATCTCTCAAACCCTAACTTGTTCATTTAATTAGGTAAAATGAACTTCATTAAAACATTGGTAAATAAACCTCACTAAACTTGTTGGTAACAAATCACACCCATAGCTAGGCTTAGAACTAGGCTAATTTAGATGGGTATGGGATAGATTTTAGGGTTTTCCATTTTTTTGGGATTTTTGGGTGAGGGAAGAACATTGTTGGCATGTTGCCTCATGACCACTATCACTTAGCGTGGCCCCCAATTTGGAAAGGAGGGGTATTTTTCACTGAGGTCAGTTGGTTTAAATTCCAATGATCAAACTTTTTACAATTGTCGACTAGCTATTATCAGAGTCAGCGGCTACTGCAGCAACCAATGTTAGCTTAGGAAACCATAAACCTTAAGATTTTTTCTTTTTTTAAAGTGAAAAACCCCTTGTGGGGATTCCTTGGTCTGAGATACCACGAACAGGGGTTCTACACCATCAAATTCACCCGGGAGTCGCACCCGACCCTGCCCGCACCAACATTATCAATTGGATTTTGGATACCCAATTCAGCTTTTTGGTAGGGTGGAGATTTGAACCTGGGACCTCCTTCGGAGGATTGCCCTCTCCTCTCCAACTCACCTACAACACTTGGGTGTTAAGAAAAGTTTTTAAATTTATTTTTGCTTACTTTTTTTTATAGTGCAAGTGCATCTAATTATGCATTTTATTTGCACATTTAGCTCTTGACAGATGGGCTCGAGAGCCTGATTTGCTTGCAGAGTTACTACCACTCATGGATTAGGTACATTGGGTATGGTTCAATACCCAGGGCTTGATGTGTGCTGTGAGATCACTAATTTAGCCTATAGATGGGACTATCATACCAACACATTTCATATCCTAACTTTGTGAGATGACGATCAACCCTAAGTACGTCTATAGGATCTTCAAGATTTCTTTTTATGGACAGGTCATCGTCTCCTCACCTATGTCATCTAGGGTAGTATTTTTTGATAGGGTGTTTGGTAATCAAGAATGTACCACACTTGGATATATTTAGCATGGTGGGGTTCCTATCACCCACTGGTATCAAGACCAGGTATTCTCATTGTTCTAGGTTGTCTTGATACACATTATTTGCAATGTGCTTCTAATCGATATATCAAGAGCAAGGTTCCTATGGAACCTCCTGGATATGGTGTAGGATTTATTGGATAGCCCTAGGCTGATCATTATGGCTTGGGGTAGTGCTATGTTGGCACATATCTATGATGAGTTGTATAGGATTTAGCGATAAGGCTAGGTTGGGTAGCTTACATCTTACTCCTATAGATCTAGGGTTGGAAGCACATCAGAGTAGACCACTCAGTAGGGTTTCCCTATAAGATCACCATAATAGCAGCTAGGTCCTAGTGCTATGGAGCTAGATGGTCATAATATGTAGAGGAGCGACAGAGCCATCATCATGTATAGGATTTGGTACACTATGTGGGTACTCTAACTGGGCTACAATATTGGAATAGTATATGAAGACCCTATATGGTTTGCCCTACTTGGCCTGAGGTGGACTGGTTCTTGGATTGGATGAGGCATGATCGATGGGTTATCAGGTGAAAGGGAGGCATCAAAGAGTTATTTCATTTATCTTGGGTGAGGATTTGATAAGATATCCCATTGGAACTAGTGCTATACAAGCGAGTTTAGGCAGAGTGAGATATTATAGTACCACATGTGATAGGCTTAGCAGAGGAGCCAGATCCTCCTATAGTGGATGCTGATATAGCTAATATTGATACTATAGAGGTCTAAAGTTAGTGGTGGATGACACAACTATTGCATGGTGGTGGTAGCCTAGGGTGATCTAGGGAGGAGGTTGCTGAGGAATATCCTGATGGCTGATGGGTGTAGCCTAGGATAGAGTAGGAGTTGGGTCAGGCTATGGAGGAGTAGACAATACTAGATGGGGAAGATGAGGTTGCTCTAGAGGAGTGAGAGTCTCCTCTCTGGGAATATCTAAATAGTCTAAAGGCTAATCTGCAAATGATCCATTGATAGATCCTAGAGCAGGACACCTCTATTGCTATAGCACAAATCCAGCTATCAGCAGTGTATATGATATGGCAAGGGTATGAGGAGGAGAGGACCCTATTGACCCCTAAAGTGTAGTATCCCTTTAGGGGTTCATTTTCTCTTCCCCTTAAGGGCACATAAGGTGGTGTACCCTTGTTTAGCCCATGCGCTCCACTTAAGAGTGGAGCACACAAAAAACACTTAGGGCATACAAGATGTGTATCCCAATTCGAGCCCATACACTTCATTAGTGGACCACATGAAGTCCCCTATGGGTGCATGAGTTTATGCACCCAATTTGAGCCTATGCACCCCATTGGATAATGGGGCACACAAAGTCCCTAATAGGCACACAACCCCATGTGCCTCATGCTGAGTTTGCATGCTCGATGGGGAGGTGGAGTGTGTGAAGTTTCTAAGAGGTGCACAAGCTATGAACCCCAAAGAGAGTCCCGTGCACTCCATTCTCTTGGAGTACACAAAGCCCCCTTGGACATGTGTCATCATGTGCCCACTTCCACCCCATGTGATCTACTCCAAAGTGGATCACACCAATTCCCATGAGGAGCGCGCATCTTTGCATGCTTCCCAAATCCATTGCATGCTCCACTTAGAATGGAGCATGCAAAGACCATTGAATCATACAAACCATGATATCACTCCCCAGCATATGCGCTACACTAACCAGTGGAGTACACAACACCCCATGGGATGCATAAGATTGTGTACCCAAAAAAAGTATCCATGCACTCCATTTTCTTGGAATGCATGAGAGTCTAGCTAGACACACGAATATGTGCACCTACCTCTAGGTACGTGCACTCTACTGTGGAGCACACAAATGTTCTTCAAGGTGCATGACCTGTGCATCCCATTGGGTCTCACGTGTCCCACTCCCTTGGGATGTGCAAAGTGTAAGCAAGTGCATGAATTCATGCACTCACCTTGAGGGCCACATGATACAATCCCCTAATGGAGCACATGAGACTTTTTTAGGTGCACCAGCTCATGAAATCCACCCCACCAAATTGCATGAGAAATTAATAGGGCACAGATCTCGTGCATGCTTCACTCGAGTACGCCCCGCATTGACCAACGTAAAATTGCCACATGTCTTACAAGTTGCCTCTTGGATGCAATTCCATTCCATGGGTATGATGAGATACCAAAATAATAGGTGATGTAGCATTCCTGGCCAATTAGCACATCCTATCGAATGAAAAGTGCATGAAATCCACCTATCTAAATTTAATGCATGCACTTTATTAAGAAGGTGGTGGACTCCTCCTCACGCCATTCACACATGCAAAAATATTCTCAACGAGGTCAAGTATAGAGGAGAAATACATAAGCCTTCACCATTCTACCTTGTTCATTCCCATGGCTTCCATGAGCCCGACCACGTCAGTAGCACCAAATATTAAGAGAAATTTTTTCAAAATTATCGGGGTGTGGCCTGTTGCATGGAGGATGGGTAGAGAGCAAGATACCAAGGCCCTAGTGAATTTCCTATATACCAGTAGAGAAATTACCACCAAGAAATAGAAGGAGGTGGAGGGGGTGGCAATATACAATTTTGACCCCAATAAGGAGGATAGTCAGTGCCACCCGATGTTAAAAAGTTTTTTTATGAGGGCGTAGAGAGATATCATTGAGCCAGCCCCCATCTATAATAAATGGAACACCAATTTGAGGTGCTTTACCTATATGAAGGTCCACCACTCCTTGAACCTCATGGATTGGCTAGCAGTGGCCTATGATCCTAGAAGATGCACCATTCAAGATCATAAAAACCAAGTGGTGGCCAAATTGACAATAGACCGCATTGGGAAGGTGTTCAGGATTGCCACAACATTGTGAGTCATGGATTTCAAGACCTTGGCCCTCTAGGCTAATTATATGCTTAACACCTCATTCTTAGGAATGCTCCTAAAGAGGGGAAAATGTAAGCCCTTAGATTTCCCCATTAAAAAGTCATGCTTTGACCCTGGGCATAAGATTACGCAGACATGATCAACCTGGAGTTGGGTGTTAAAAATTTGGAGTTGATTACAAAAGAGGTTATGTTTTTTATTCTTCAGTGCAACAGAATAGATATGATGCCTCTCTATCTATGGGAGGATGTAATAAAGGATAACATGGACCATGAATTGCAAGAGTTGAAAAATGCCATATTGGTGGATAAAGAAGAGCTCCCCCATTTTCTTACTATTCCTTCATGATTCATTTATTTGTGGCATAATTAGATAAGTCCCTAGTAGCTCATATGGGAGGGGTGACTGCTCCCACTCTTAAATATTATTTAATGTGCATCTAGGAAGGGTGATCCAGCTACAAGATCTTATTTGAAAATATCCTCCCTGTGGTGCACCTTTGATTATGTGGAGAAGAGCTGGATAAATTTGGGGTTGGGGTAAGAAATTTTCTACATAAAGCTCAAGTGAGAGATTTATTCTACACAAAATATTTCTCCTATATCATATTGTATGGCTCTATGTTTCCTCTAAATGCTTTTCTGAAGTATTGCCCGATCTCAATTGCCATCTTGGAGATAACCTGATAAATTGTCGAGGAGGTTAAAATCAGATATATCAAAAATAAATGCTTTGTTCTGTGGCTGCCCATTCCTTACTCTATGGGCCCTTATATGTACCTTGGATATTTGTTTGTGCTATGGGCCATATGGAACATGGACACATATTGCTTCCAAGAGGTTACTTGGAGACCGTATGACCCCAATGGCCACCATAGGAAAAGCATCGCTAGCAAAATCGCTCTTCTACAAGTCACCCATAGTGAAGATGATTTTGAGGACCAAATGTAGAAGGCTTTCAAAAATAACTAGACACTGGATTTAGTTTGGAATATGGAGAAGAGACCTTATAGTAGGTTGGAAGTGGTTGGTGACTATGGCTCCCAATTGAGATTACACAAGGTATTATTGGTGGATAAGGTGGTCCCACTGGTCCTGACCACTCCTCCAAAAGAATTTTAGAACCCCACATTCTAGGTTGTCCAAAAAGACATTGAAATTTTTGAGGTCATGATGAAAATTATCGATGAGGCATAGTAGGATCAATCAAAGCTCCCTTCTTATTCTAGTTACCCCACCACCACCTCAAAATAAAATGAATTGGTCTCCTCCTCATCCCAAATTATAGCATCATCAACTTTGATGCTAATGTGTCCTTCAAAAAGGACTGATATGGCAGTAGGCCAGCCTTCATTATTCTCTGCCACCTTGGTCGTCGATCAAGAAAAATGTCTCATTTCCCCCAAGGTTTTAAGGAAAATTATAGAATCTATGGGTATTTATAATATACTAAGAGAGTATGAGGTGCAAGAAATAAGCCCCTCATGGTATCCTACCAATAAAAGGGATATAATAGAACCTTCTACGGAGGATGTCGAGAGCCTTACACTAACAAGGGTGAGAGACACCTTTCAATTTACTGTTGATGAGGAGGACTAGATACAAGATATCAAATAAAATAGGTCCTCGAGCAAAGGAATACATAGACCTCAAAGTACAGTAGGACAAGAGATAGGTGACGTATCTACAATCATGTTTGATATTCATTTGCCAGTAATTCTAAAGGAAGCCATCATAAATGTAAGTAGAGGTGTCATACAGGTTAAATCTATACCATTCGAGATGATGAAGTCCCAAGTGGCCACCTAGGTATAGGTGGCATCTCCTGTGGAAAAGGAGATAGAAATTTTAAAGGCTAAGTCTGTATAAGTTGGGTAGTTATAGCTCAAGGTGCATCAGCTTTAAAGTGAAGTTGATAAAGTGAATATGCCCACTCCTACTAAACGGGCCAGTATTCAACTTGGATCAGTAGACGAGTTCAAACAAGAAATGAAAGAGAAAATAATAGAGAAGATGAAAGACCTAGAGTCTATTTTTATGGATATCTATGCCACCAGGCATATTGTTGGTATTTTACGGGATCATCTACAACAAGAATATCAGAGGGTGAATACCATATTTATCATGTATAAAAGGTTTAGGGAGAATTACGTACCGATCATTGGGATGATGGCTACATTATCAGATGACTCCCACTATTTCTTCACTAAGGAATATGCCAAGGTCTTCATCTTCTTGTAGAATAGATAAAATTGGCTCTAGTGGAATCAAGAGGTAGCCAACATTGAACAAGAGGTCAATGATGAGCTAGAGGATTGCAACTTCAAGTTGGATGAGTTTATGTAGGTCCCCAACATCAAGGAGTTAGTGCTCCAAAAAGTCCAATATTTTGACTTGGACTCTGGTGGCAAGCTATCCAAATGGTTTATAGCCCTAGTGCAAATGGTAGACCGCCTATATCTCTTTTTGAGAACACCTTGGAATGGATGAGAGAAAGGGTGAACAATGCCATGTCATACCTGAATTTGATGTTATTTTCATTAATGTTCCATGATGAAGCATGGGAGTTCATAAATCAAGCCATTCATAACCTTGGAGAGTGAGTAAGGCCTAGTTCTCCCATAAAACATGCACCAGGTGATACGTAGTTGCCACCCCAAGGTAGTACAAGAGATGATACATAGCCACCACCTACGTGAAAAAAATGCATGGACTACATGCCCATTTTTTATTACATCTGGTTTTTTGGGACAACATGATTAATCCAACTAAATCATATAGTTACAACATTTAAGTGAGCTTGCACTATAAGAAGGAGATTGCTATGGTAGATGTTTTTTATCAAACCTCTAAGAGATAAAAGCCCAGGTATAAGCCTTGTCTAGTGTTTTAGTTGTATTCTCCTTGTGTTCTCTATTTGTATTTCTTACTTCCTTTCCTTCTGGCATTTCTAGGAATTTCCAAAGAGCGTTGTTCACTGATATTATTTCCTATAAAACATGCCAGAGTTGGAGACCCTTATGTCATTACAATCAAAAAAGAGGGAGATCACCCCTTGTTATGAATATTCAAACTAGGGGTTTATTGTAATACAATGGCATATAAGAGTCAAACATTTTTTTGATCTTTCCATATGTAAAATGTTTTTATATAAATGAAAATTCCAACTCTTCCCTTGGCATATTTTGTGTTTATGGTCTATGTTATGCTCATTTATGTGTTATTGCAATAAAAACATGTGGATGATGCTTTATTTTCACTAGTTTAATTATTTTTCTTGCATTATGTTATTCGAATGAATTAAAATGAGCTAGTTCCCCTCTATTTTTCTACTCTGGTCATAAATATTAACTTGCTATGACTGCCCAATGAATAAGGCACTGGTCTAGTCTTGTTATGCTCCATTATTGCATGGTTTTATCACTAATATATAAAAAATAAAAAATCATTTTGTTTGGCATAAGTGGGTATTTGCACCATTAAAATAGAATAGATGAACCCACCACTTGGGGTTTCCTTACCCAACCTAGTATGTCTAGAGCTTTCAAAGTAATATGTTCCTAGGTTAAAGAGGTGGATCAGCCAAAATCCATAATACTGGTTGTGATTCCTTGAGTTTCCTATGATGTGACAAAGTTTTAATAGGTAAGCAGGAAAACTCCATAACATATCCCTCTACATGTACACCTTGATTCAACATTGGTTAGGATAGATCAGTTCACTATGGAGAGGGATCTGATGCACACTACCATAGGTACTCTGACTGGGGAGTGGGATGCTCTATGGCTACATGTAGGGGCTACTCCTATGGGATAGGTTGCACCAACTGCTCTAGCTATTTAGGTGCCGGTAGGGTTGGATATGGCAGTAGAGCTTAGGTGACTATAGGCTATCATAGTAGATGATGTAGGTGGTAGGCTTCATATGTGGCACACATCGCTCTCATAGAGAGTAAGGTCATATTGCATGATGATGTTGTGCTAGCAAGGTCTACAACATCATGATCTTAGAGGACTAGGAGGAGTGAGTCTGGGTAGTCATCAGTGTGGCCCAATCACAACATAAGTTCACGAGATGAGATATCCAGAGGAGTGAGATCTATCTATCATCATAGATATGGAGATAAGTGTGGTAGCAAGCCAGGGGGTGCAGGTCCATCTTGATACACATTTGATATACATATACAATTTTTGAGTGTAAGGTCTGAGGACCTACACAGTTGTAGCCTATGGGTATTTTTGATATACCTTGATGTACTGAGATACTTTTCACATATATATGATACTTTACTTGTATTGTTCATTATGTGTATTATGTGTTTACTTTTATGTTCATGTGAAGCAACATGGATGCAATGCTTGCATGATTTAATTATTGCTATATGATTTGATGTATTTATGACATGCACTAGCTATATGATGTATGTATGATTAGATGTTGTGATCTAGATGTGTAGATATACTACTTATGATGTATGCATATATGGATGCAATGTGGGATGTTAAATGCATGTTTAATTTTGATTTAATTGTATACATTTAATTTATGTTGTTATGATATGATGAATGAAATGTATGTAATACATTATTTACATGATGTGATCTAATTTAAATGAATCGGTATGCTTAAATCTCTTAAAACATAAGGAATGAATGTAATATGTGTTTAACAATCTAATGGATGACACCACAAAATGCATAGAAATCATGAATAAAAAATGTTAAATATTATCATAAGAAATAATCACTCAAGCATCCAAATGTGAAATGAGATGATTGTGATATCTACATCTAAATAT
Source organism: Wollemia nobilis (assembly GCA_028583015.1). Lineage (NCBI taxonomy): Eukaryota > Viridiplantae > Streptophyta > Pinopsida > Araucariales > Araucariaceae > Wollemia > Wollemia nobilis. The sequence goes on along the minus strand of JAQPPZ010017101.1, from coordinate 1,235,203 downwards.
CATTGTTGATATCCATCCGGTATCTATCCTACTTCATGAACACCCTTTAATAAACAAAATTTCACAAGGAAAATTGCATTTGATTGATGAAATGATTTGTTGCTATAAGATATTTTTGAGGTTTTCCATGAGACTCAAACACCCTAGTTGATTAATAAAAAGTTGTATAATGACTATACAAGACTCCTAATATGCAACTCCACGAAGCACACACCACTTATGCTACTTGAAATATTATATAAAATGAAATAACATAAAGCAACATATAAAATGAAAATGAAAAATAAATAAAGATCATTTTATTAATTTATTTGGCAAATCTCGGTTACATATTGGTCCCTTTGAGGAATACCTAGTTTGATATAATAAGATACAAGCAGAGTAACGATGAAGAAGATGCCCCCTTTGCAAAGGGATGGTGTGCTTCTGCAAGCCTCCTGATCTCGTACACAAACTTGTATGAGGGCTTATAGATGCTTCCTCCTCTCATCTCAGAGGGATCTTATGCACTGAACACCTTGAATCGGCCCTATAACCTATAACCTGCATACATAGAAATAATAGAACACTATAAGCAGCATGGGAAGCCTCTTCAGATGAGACTCTTATTAGAATATTTGATAAACATGATATATGAGTATAATAAATCGAAATGCAATAAAAATAAATGATAAATGTGTGTATAACTTAGGAAATGACAGTGCATATACATTAAAGAAATTGGATCTATGCTAAAAATACTTAATAAATCAAAGCAATATCACATCTAAGATAGAACTTGGAAAATAATGTATGAATACCCTAGGCTATGCCTACGAGCCACTTTCAATGATAGCGACCATAAAATGAAGCTTTTATCCTTGTGAACTAAGGGTCGTAGCACTATATTCCTTGCTCCAATTGATGTTCAAGGGTTGCTTGTTGTGTCTGGTACATTGGTTTGTGGTGAAGAATAGATGGTTCTAAAAATGGGTGCATAGACGTAGCTCATCTAGATAGTACATTTTTACTCCTCAATGGGGTGTGGATTCACTCTCCGAAATACCAGGGCTCCACTGAATAAACTTATGATATTCATGGATAATTTGATTTTCTTGGGAGAGTCCATATGTAGACTTCCCTATTTCAGATCTAGATCTATATATTGGCTTCCTAGAAAATCCAAGATTCAAATTTACATGGAAGTGACCATCCCAAGGGTAAGGATCAATCACAAATTGGTATTGAAGGGGTAGTTAAGAAGAGCTTTGGAATTTTCCCATAAAAATATTCTCGCAAGAGATGCAAGGTATAGTTAGAATGCATGATTTGTACCTGTATTCATGGCTAAACTATGCATGGTACTAGTCGCTATCTAGAGCAGTGGCTAGGTGTGGCCGATGTTAGCTTCAATGGCTAGGTGTGGTAGACATTGTGCTTGACATTGATTAAGCCTAAATGGGCTATAACTACCATTTTTGAGTGGTTAGGACCACTACTAGCTCTTGGAGAGGTCCAAGATCATTCATATGGTCTTTGGGTATATCTATATGAGTAGTCTCCTAATGTCTACAAATACCCATTTTGGGATGCATTGTTGGAGAAACTGCATGGAGCAAAAATAGACCACCTAGGGCCACATTGTAGTGTGTGTGATGATCATTGATATTATCAACATTTGATGTTCCAATCATGAGAAAGGGCGTACATCCTAGAATCATTACTTCCAATAGGATGGAAGGCTTCAATTTGTAAAATCTTGCACACATCCATTAATAAATCGGGTAGCTTTAGTGCTACTATAGGTCCAAAAGGAGGAGAGCTACAAACTTAACTATCATATTTGCTTTTTTTCCCAACAAAGGGTAAGATTATGATAGTTGTTGGTAATGATTCTTAAGATGAACACAATTTGATATGATTGAGTGATCTTTTGTTTATTTTGATTATTATTGTTGATATTATGACTACCCCCTCAAACGATGAGTCGATGAGGGAAGGACAATGAATAAAGCGATGAGTCACTTGACCAAGATGAATGATTTGGACCCTTTTTAGAGGTTTTCTTTGTTGTGATAGAGCAGGTCCCATTTCAAGTGTGATTTCAACCTTTTTAGTAATTGTACATCTCTTTCCCGTGGAGTAGTCTGACCACAATGACCTTATTTGGGAATCAAGGATGATATAAATTCTATTTAACCCTATGTTGAATAACTACATTCGATCATTTTTCAAAAAAGAAAAAAAATGTTATAGAAGAAATGAGATGAATCCTCGTTCCCATGAGGCAGTCTGATCGCGATGGCCTTCTTTGGGATTGAACTGAAGCATCTCAATTATACCATAACTAATTTTCCCCAAGTGGCCTTATTGTACTTTACTCATATTGCTATATTTCATGGAGTGCAAGTCACTACAACCGCCAAGTGTATAGAGTAAATTACTGAATACGAGGTTCACTTGAGATTTTGTTGTCATTTTATTTTTGTGTTAATTTGAATTTTATGATGTTTTTGAATTTTGATTTATGTTATTTTTTTGGTATATTTGCACTTTTTTATTGTTTTGGATTGATAGGCATGTTTAATGGCCCATTTTGATTTGCCTCATGGTGATATTTCTAGTGAATTTCTCTTTATTTCCTAAATGTTGTTAGGTCTAGCAACCCCCAATTGCCACTTCATGGCCACTATTAGGTCCAATAGCTAGAAAGTGCAGGCCATTGAGCCAGAAGAGGCCGAGGAATAAATTGAAAATATAAAAGCAATTTTTAGGGTTTGACTTTTATTATTCCAGTAGTTAAATGCACCTTTTGAGCTCTAAGGTGAGAGAAATTTTTTGTGACTCGAGACGTTGTTGAAACTAGACACCATGGCTAAGCAAGGTGAGGCTTCGACAATGGAGGAGTTGATGACTCATGGGTATTTCTCAAACCCTATATTGTTATTTGTTTTATTGGGTAAAATTAACCTCACTAAATAATCGATAAATGAACCAAACTAGACATGTTGACAATGAATTGAACTAGTAAATAGGTCCAGGTTAGGGTTAATTTTAGTGGGTCTAGCTTATTTTTATGATGTTTTAATTTTTTTTTTTTGGGGGGATGATGGGAGATGCCATTAGTGTGCCACATCATGGCCTCTAATGCTCATATCAGCCCCTAAATAGCCAAATATGGGTCATTATCACCGTTAGTGACTAGCTTGAATTCCAACGGTCAAATTTTTTATCATTGGAGGCTGGACGCTATCGACTTCAGTGGCCATTGCGTGGCTGCTCTTGGCATGATTGGTTATGTGAATTTAGGTTAAATCTTGAAATTTTTGGATTTTTAGACATTTTAATTTATTTTTTTACAATTTTTATGTGTAGAATTTGGTATTCTTGAATTTTTAGGTGCATTTAGTCATTGTTTTCATAGCCTTAAGCTTATCTTAGCTAAATTCTATATTGTTTTTGTTTTATTAATTCTTTTATATTGTAAGTGCATTTTGATGAGGCCTGGAAATGCCTCAATCATAACATGTTTTGTACACTAAAAATTCCTATAAACTCTTATGTTTTATCTAATATGTTAGTTAAGTTGATTCAATATGTTGTATATTAACCATTTTGCATGATCAATGTATTTGAAATATTATATGCTGATTTTACAGCTTTTTGCATAGTTTTGTGTTCTTTTTTCTATGATTTGCTACAATGGGATATGCTTAGAATAATAGCAGCATTTCACTAATCTTGTTTTGATTTGTCTCAAGCATTTACTTCACCTAATCCGGCAACGATGCAAGCAAACTGTTGTTGTGCAACAAAAACTAGTCTTTCCCATATAAATTCCAGCCAATTGTCCATAAATAGCAAGGCATGGAATTCACATGAGGAAAGGGATGAAGACCATTATAATTTGATCTTAGGAGATAACCCACCTGAGATATGTAGAAGAAATCACTGGAAAAGCATACATTTGTTCATTCCGAAGTATCTTTGGAATGAACAGATATCTTCGAAATGAAGGAACACAACATCTTTGGAATGAGCGGATCTTCGAAATGAAGAATGCAGCATCTTTGGAATGAGTGGATCTTCAGAATGAAGCATTTAGTATCTTTGGAATGAGTGATCTTCATAATTAGAATGCAGTATCTTCGAAATGAGCGATCTTCGGAATGAGAACTGCATTGTCTTTGGAATGAAGCCACTTATCTTCGGAATGAAGAACATAATGTGTTTTTGACCTTTTGACCAATTTTTGAAGCCAAAAAAAGGGAAATAAAGGTTGGAAAAAGTAAAGAGAAATATCTTCCATCTGTCTTTTCCATCATTTCCGACCAAAGCCATCATTAAGGGAAAGATCAGGTTTTAGTCCTCTTCTAGGATAAAACCAGAATTTGTTGCAGCATTGTAGGATTAGATCTTTTGAGATATTATTTGTTTGTAATCAGATAATATAATAGCTATAAATATTTCTACCATTCAGGTTGAGCGAGGTAGGTAGAAAAGGAGGTAGAAAATAGAGTAAGGAAGCTAGCAGAAAATACCGAGTATAACTAGAAATTGACTGCTATTGTAATAGTTTTTTAGCAGAATTCTTGTAATCATGTCTTTTGATCAATAAAGTGCACCAGTTCTATTTCAAATTACTTGTAAATGAGTATGATTAAGATTTAGAAAAAGAGAGAGACTTACACCTTCTTCTGGACAAAGAGGTTGGCCACTTCCAAACCTAGGAGGAGGACTAACAAAGCAAGTTTTTATTCTAATTTTGCTGCAGCAGAATGAGTTGTAGAACTTGTTATTTCAATTGCTTGTAAATAGTTGACAATATTTGTAGTATTAGTTTATTTATGTTTAGATTAATCTTGTGCTTAAAGTTTTTAGTTGCAATATTACTTTCAGCAAAGTTTCCACTTTATTTTCAGATTGTTATTTCTAGAATTTATTGTTTTTCAACAATTTCCTGCATTTTATGTTTTGCTGTCAAAATCTGAATAGAAGATTGACAACCTTCTGTTAAATAACTTTGATAGTTTTTATTTCCATATTAGATCTAAACTTTCATTACTGCAAAAGTAATTATATTTCCTTTCTGCAATTAGGATTACACTTTCAATTCTGCAACTGTTAATTCTGCAATATAATTAGGTCTTATTCCGCAATTGTAATTAGGACTTCATTTCTACGAGTTAATGATTAGTTTCCAATTCTGCAACTTATATTAAGATTTAATTTATGCAATTTAGAGATAGGAATGTTCCAAAACCCCCCACAAAATCGGTTCCACCAATAAGACTTGTTGCCCTAGATTGACCTAAGTTATAGCTATTTCACTTCTTCTCCCATAGATAGCCTTGTACACTGCCCTGGATTGACATATTCATTGAGAATTAATGATGGTATAATGACTACGCATCATTTTGGTATCGTTGTCAGGGAATAGTGTTTTCAGAAGAAAACAAATAGTCTAATAGCTGTAATCAGACTAAACTATGAACATTCAGGTTAAAATTTGAATATAACAGCAGAGTAAGATAACAACTATTGACTTAATTTATGTCATTTAGGAGTAAACATGAATGAGTAAGTCTAGGGAGACCCCAAAGGATCCCTGGCTTGTCCCATTAAGGAGATCTTCATGCCTAAGGGGTGAATCACCTGTGTTTGAACTACCTAAAATATTGAAAGAAAAATCACTAGTCTCACCATCAGTAGAACATTTTGAGAAAGGAAAATCACCAATTTTATCAACAAAATATCTTAAGGAAGATAATTCATCAGACTCATCAATAGAGAATCTTGGACCTCTTGAGAGAACAATTTGGAAAGCTTTAACTTCTCCTAGGAAACAAGAAACTATGGCAGAAGGAGGCAATGTAGATGGCCAGCATGGCTATGTTCATAATGAAGGGGATGATCAGGATATACTCCAACCATCTAGAACATTTGAATATCCTATTCATCTAAATCCAACACAAAACTCTCCCATGAAGACCATTTCACCTTCAGTACTTCCAACCTTCCGAGGTGTTGTATCTGAAGATCCTGACCAATTTTTGTTTGAATTCAAGGTAGTGTGTCAGACCTATGATTATATAAATGACAATAAAAAACTTAAGGTTTTTCCCTCAACTCTCAAGGATTCAGCATTACGTTGGTTCATGAGCTTAGAGCCAAATTCCATAAGAACCTGGGATCAAATGGAGACTGTCTTTTTAGATAAATATTAGGAATACTACCGTGTAAGGAATAGAAAAGATGAGTTATTTAGAATCAAGTAGGAAGATGATGAGACCTTGGAAGATTATCTTGATAGGTTCTCCTTTGTTCAAAGGAGATGTGGACTAGTAGAACCATAATTATGTAAAACCATCTTTTTGAGAGGATTGCAAGATGAATCCAGAGAAGTTATGGATTTGATGGGAAAATGGGATGTAACCACTCTCAGTAATGAGGAAATTATGGATCTCTGTAGGAATTACTCTCACACTAAGTAGAGAAGAAGAAAAAGCCACACAAATGGTACTGATGTAAAGGACCTGATAGAGGAACTTGCAAATTTCAAAACTGATATCCTAGTGCATCTAAACACTACTTTAGGGGAAATCTCTACAAAAGCTAAAAACATAGAACCTTTGGCAATTTATTGCCCAAGATGTAGAAGTAAACATGCTTTGTAGGAATGTCCTTTGAATAAAACATCTATCTCAGCCATTTGTAGTATCTGTTCAAAAAGGCATTCAACTGATCAATGCCACCTGCTACCACAACTCAAAACTGTGTTAGAAAACTAGACTAAGGAACTCAACTATATTGGACCAAAACAAGGGGGAAATTTCTCTCAATATCAAAATTCCCCTCATTTTCCTACAAATTGGGGGCATAATCCTGGTACTATGCCTTGGGGACAATCAGAACCACCCCAACATCCTTGGAATTATCCTCAATGGATAAATTCCCAAGAATGGCCACAATCAAATTGGAGTAACCCAGCCTAGAATCAGAATCAAAACAACCCCTCATGGAATCAAAACAATCCAGCTTGGAATCAAAATCAGACTAATCCACATTGGGTGCAAAACCAACCATAGTGGAATTAGCAATACTAGTCCTATCCAAGGTAGCAAAGGAATCAAGGTCAAACTCAGCATTTGTTGCCTGCACCTAATCAAAATTTTCAAGAAAAATAACAACAAACACAGCAAGTGAAACAACCTCAATTGCCAACTCAGCCAGTCACTAATCCAAACAGTGTAAGATAGACACCTCCTATTTATGTGGTTGAAGCTAAAGAAAATATTGAAATTAATGTTCTTGATTGTAGTGACATCCAACTCCATTTAGGGAAAGTTGTACCTAAACCAGTTTTAATGGAAATCAAAGATAATGAAAAGCAAGAATCATCAGAACCAGAGAGAATCCAACCAACAATAGAAACAAAAAAATTGGAACCAATAATAGAAAAAGAGACACAAGCAAAACAATTACCAAGGATAGTTCCATATCCTGAAAGACTTAATGCAATACCAAAAATTTCTGAGTCAGAATTGGTCAAAGAACTCAAAAATTTGACTATATCATTACCCTTATTGCAAGCCATTAAGGAAATACCAGAAATTAACAGTACTGTCCAAAATTTGTGCATTAAAAGAGCAGGAAGAAAGAAGAAAGCATTCCCCAAGACCGTGCAGGTTGAAGGGAAGATAGCTGATCTCTTATCTGGAAAACTACTACCTCCAAAGTATAGTGATCCAGGAAGCCCATTTATCATAGTCACCATAGGTTCAGTACCAATATCAAATGTTTTAGTGGATCTAGGAGCTACAATAAATGTCATGACTAAAGATACAATGGAAAAATTACAGCTCAAACATCTCAGCCCCACATTTACAATTTTAGAAATTGATGATAGGTCAGTTGCAAAACTTGAAGGAATAATTGAAGATGTTCCTATAGAAGTTTCTTCTTGGGAATTCCCTATAGATTTTTTGGTTTTACAGCCAAGAAATTCAGCACATGGATATCCCATTATTTTGGGAAGACCTTGGCTTGCAACTGCAGTAGCCTTCATAGACTACAGATCTGGAAATATGACTATTTCAAATGGTATTGAGCTGAAACAAATTTCTTTATATCCTCCTGCAAAACCATCTAGCAAATTTTTAGGTCAGTTATGGTTTTCTGACTCAGATGAGGAACCATAAGAGGTCATTTCTACACTAGCTACCTTAGTAGTAAGAGAACACACAGAAGACCTCAGTGACACATAAAACTTAGAAAATGAAACAATCTTGATGAATGTTCTGCATGAACAAGGTTTAGAAGGGGAAGCAACAAATATCCAACAATTGATAAGTAATGAGGAGAATCAAAAATTTGAAGATGAATCATCTGTGCTATCACAGGGAAAATTTGTTTCACTACCACATGGATGGCACCATCATCTGATTTTTCCTTCTCACTGTTACATACAAGATATGCTTCCCTCAAGCAGCAATAAAATAGAAACTGCTTCTTTTCTCCCATCTCAACAATGTCCTCTTAATCCCTTAAACACCAAGTATGAAGGAGTGAATTCATTCCTTCTAAATACAAAACAAATAGAAGTCCATCCAAGCAAATTTTTGAACATCTACAGCCAGCTTACTAGGGAAGAGGAAGAAAAATTGATAGTTGTTTTGTAGAAGCATGTTCATGCTTTTGCTTGGAACTACAAAGATATGTCAGGAGTTCATCCTAATATATATGTACCCATAGAATCTATACTGAAGAAGTCAAGCCAGTTAGACAACCTCAAAGAAGATTGAATCATGCCTTAAGAGATATTATGAAAGAAGAAATTGAAAAACTCTTGGAAGTAGGATTCATTTACCCAATTTTTGATAGCCAATGGGTTTCTCCATTGGTAATAGTTCCTAAGAAAAATGGAAAAATGAGAGTATGTGTAGACTATAGAGAATTGAATAAGGTGACATACAAAGACCATTTTCCATTACCTTTCATAGATCAAGTGTTAGATACTCTTCTCTGGAAAAAGATACTTTTGTTTTCTTGATGGATTTAGTGGATATAATCAAATTTAGATTGCACCTGAAGATCAATAAAAGAAAAATTTTACATGTCCATGGGGAAAATTTGCCTATAGGGTTTTACCTTTTGGTTTGTGTAATGCCCCAACAAATTTTCAGTGAGCAGTCCTAGCAATTTTTGCTGATCTGACCACCAAAAGTGTTGAAATTTACATGGATGATTTCACCAGTATGTGGACAAACTTTTGATTTTACATTGGAAAATCTTGACAAAGTCTTAACTCGTTGTGAAACATACCACTTATCCTTAAATCCAGATAAATGCTTCATGATGATGAAGGAAGGGATAGTTCTTGGTCATCACATCTCTCCTGAAGGGATCCAAGTTGATCCAAATAAAGTTGAAATTATCAAGAATCTCCTTCCTCCTAAAACTCAGACTAATGTCAGAAGCTTCCTAGGACACATTGGTTTTCACCGCAGGTTTATTCCCAACTTTAGTACAATAGCCAATCCTATGTTTGCCTTATTGACTAAAGATTCTAGACTGCAAAGTGTTAGGAAGCATTTGAAGCTCTGAAAGAGAAATTGATAACTCCACCTATGCTCAGAGGACCTAATTGGACATTACCATTTCACATTTAGACTAATGCCTCCAATACAGCAATTGGAGCAGCATTAGGACAAATTGATAATGGTGAACATTATACCATCTACAACATTAGCAAGAACTTGATAGGAGCAGAAAAAAATTATACAACAACTAAGAAGGAATTCCTAGTAGTAATTTATGCCATCAACAAATTCAGACATTATATCACAGGTTATCAAATATTTATTCACACAGATCATACAACCATTAAGTATTTTATGAATAAACCTATGGTAAGTGCAAGAATTATTCATTGGTTGTTGTTTCTGCAAGAATTTGATATCACCATAATCAAAAACTAGGAAAAGCTAATGTTGTGGCAGATTTCTTGTCCAGGTTGCAGAACATAGATGAAGGGGAATTAGTTGATGACACTTTTCTTGATGAAAAACTATTTTCTATATTAGTTCAATCACCTTGGTTTGTAGATATAGCCAATTATTTGGTCACAGGGAAAGTTCCTCCACATTTTACTTCAAAATAGAAAAAACAATTGATCAAACAGAGTTCTTCTTTTGAATGGATTAAGGGTATGCTTTTTAAGTGTAGTCCTGACCATGTGTTACGTAGGTGCATCCAAAAGGATGAAGTGTATGATATCCTTAGAGCTTGTCATGATGAACCCTCAGGTGGACACTATTCTGTAAAAAGCACAGTTAGGAAAATCTTGGGGATAGGATATTATTGGCCATCTCTTCACAAGGATGTGAAAAAGTACATCAAGGCATTGTGATGCATGCCAAAGAATGGGGAAACCCACTCATACAAATGAGATGCCACTACAGCCTCAAATGGTTTTAGAACCATTTGAGAGGTGGGGGCTTGATTTTGTAGGACCTATTGATCCACCTTCTCAAGGAAAGGTGCATATTCTAGTATGCACTGATTACCTAACAAAGTGGGTAGAGGTGCGTGCTTTCAAACATGCTCATGAAGAGAAGGTCATTGATTTCTTGTATACTCAAATTTTTTAGAGATTTGGAGCTCCACGATCTATCACCATAGACCAAGGACCCCAATTTGCATCCAAAGTCATAAAAGCATTTATAGAATTGTATGAAATCAAACATAGGAAATCATCACCTTACCACCCACAAGCAAATGGCCAGGTTGAAGTAACAAACAAGGAACTAGAATGCATCTTGACAAAAATAGTAGCTTTTCATAGGAGAAATTGGCTAGACAAATTACCTGAAGTAGTTTGGGCCTACAATACTACTTGGAAGTCCACTACTGGATTCACACCTTATGAACTAGTCTTTGGTAAAAAGCCTCTCTTACCTATTGAATTTGAGCTACTAACATTACGCACAACACTAGAAATTGAAATTGAATTATCGTAGGCACAGACATACAAGATTCTACAACTGAATGCATTAGATGAACTTAGATTGGATGCTCTGCACCAAACTGAGGTAATTCAAGAGCAGAGGAAGCTGTGGCATGACAGTCACATTCAGCAGAGGAAACTTCAACAAGGAGATTGGGCTTTACTATTTGATTCTCAATATGAATACTTCCCTAGAAAACTAAGAACTAGATGGTTTGGACATTACTGGATTGAAGAGGTATTTAACAATGGAGCAACTCGTTTATCCCCTATTGATGGGTCATGAAGAAAGTTGGTAGTGAATGGACATCGCCTCAGGGTATACCATACACCTCTAACTAAAGAAGAATTCTTACAGCAACTTGATAGTTTGGATACACAGCAGTGGAAGAGATTCCTTCTTCCACTTCAAAACAATCAACATGATCGAGTGGATTTCAAGAAAAAAATAAAAAATACAAAAAAAATAAAAAAATAGAAAACAAAAAGATGAATAAATTCTGAATATGAATTCATTCATGGGCATGGTTTCAGGGAAATCATGAAATTCCTTCATGGGCATAGTCAGGATCAAGAAAAAAAAAAATGAAGAAAAAAAAAGAGAGAAAAGGAGAGGTAAAAAAAAAAAAAAAAGGGGAAAATCAAGAAAAAAAAAAAGAGAAAAATGAATAACTCAGCAGTGAAAACCTTTTCTTAAGGCACTACTGAGTTGGTGTGCATGAAAACCAGTTTTTTGGCATGCATAACCTTGAGAAATTTCTGAACCATCATTGTACAAACTCACCTAGTGCACTTGTTTTGAAATGTTGTAGAAAATCTCAAAAGAATATCAACAAAAGCAGTCATTCTTCAAAAAGCGCATTAACTGTTTTTATCAGAAAGAAAATTTGTCTTCGAAATGAGAATTTGTCTTCAGAATGAAACTTGGTCTTCAGAATGACGACTTGCTGCATCATCTTCGAAATGAAGATATGTCTTCAAAATGAAGATCTGTCTTTGGAATGAGGGTCTGTCTTCGAAATGACGATTCACTTTCACAATACAGCCTGATCTTCGGAATGAGGATTAATCTTTGGAATGAGGATTGATCTTTGGAATGAAGATCTATCTTCGGAATGAAAATTTTGCAAAGAATATTTGTCTTTGAAATGAAGACCTATCTTCAAAATGAGGTCATAATCTTCGGAATGAGGACTTGTCTTCGGAATGAGGTCATAATCTTTGAAATGAAATTTTGTTTGCACAATAAGTTATAATCTTCGAAAAGAGCATTTCCATGTGGCATCCAAGAAGATAAGGTACGACAAAATCAAGATTTTTTCTTAGTTGCATGCAAGGAAGGGACATGTGTCAATCAGCACATGGTTTGTTTTTGCACTCATTGGAAATATGGAGAACATGACCAACCATATGCCACTAGTTTTTAATGTCAATTAACATGCACGTGAGAATCTGCAAAACTAATGAGGTGGATCTGATGGCAAGGACATCCATGCAATTATCAACAAACAAGTGTACAGTGCAAAAGTAGAAATATGTGCCATATTTCTTTTCGAAGACATGTTGCAAGGTATAGTGCACAGGATACGGTTCATTCCAAAGAAGAAGACAAGAAATAGGGCAATGAAGGTTTCAACTTAAAACTCTGCAAATTTGCAACAAAAAACAACCAAAAATCCTGCAGTAGAACAGCAGCCATAGTGTACAATTTTTAAACAGATAAAAATGGGGTGAAAGATCAGAACAGAGCCTGCAGATACCACTTACCTCCGAGAAAATCTAGAAATTGTGCATATTTTTGAAGATGGAGGGTTTATGACATTTCTAGATAAATTCAATGGGTCTTCTGAAGATTTAGCTGGCATGTTTGCCCATACGTTCAGAAACAACCGAGCACATGTCAACGGCATGTCTATTGAGGTAAGCCCTAAAATTTTAAGTCAGATTACAGAGCTGCCATTAAAAGGGATTTCAATTACTAGATCTGGCAAGAACACATTGGCAAATGTAGTTAATCAGTTTGTAGAAGAAAATGATAAAGAACTTGAATACTTAACCCATAACAACACATGCAAAGGGTTAAAAAGGGCCAACCTACAGGAACCCTGGGATGAAGTAGCCACCTGGGTAATTAAGTTTTTAACCTGTGAAGGGCAGTATGTGCTATTGTCAGGGCATCATCTACGAATTTTGAACCATCTTAGACATGGTAGACAACAACCAAAATTTAGGGTAAATCTTCCCCTGTATATGTATCAAGAGTTAAAGAACATGGCAAAAAGATATCAGGAGGGTAAAGGAAGCCTTCGCCATCATGGCCTCATCAAATTAGTTTGCCAACATCATTTTAGAGGAAACCCTAGGAGTTTTGATAGGTTTTACTCTAACCTAAATGATGTCATTTTTGGGGATGAAAGTGAGGAAGAAGAAGAACCAAATACTGTTGATGTTGCTGCAGAAGAGGAAACAACTGCTGTACAAAATATTGTAGAAGCTACTGTAGAAAATGTTGTAGAGGATGCTGCAGAAGAAGCTGCAGAAGATGCCCCTAAAGCTGTTACAAAAATACACCCCATAGCAGCAGCAAAAAACCTTGCTCTTGAACCCTCAATTTCATAGGCTAAGAGACAAAAGAGAAGAGGATCTGGAACTAACAGTCAGAGCAAAAAAACAAAAGAAAGTTTGGTTTGCTAAAGCTGCAACTGACTTATCAAAACAGAGAAGTGAAACAAGGGAAATAGAGGCATCAAAAATTGACCCCATGACCCCTGCTATCACCAAAAAATAGAGCAAAAAGAAGAAGTTTGCATCTAGAACTAGGAGGTCTACAAGAATCCATTTGAAAGAAACTGCAGAACAGGTCATGGAGGAAGAAGATAGACCAAGTAGCCCAGATGTCACAGAGATACAACCAACATCTGACAACTTTCCAGAATTCCCTGAATAGATAGCTGAGGTAGAAACTGAGCAAGTTGGTTTGGAAGAGGCTACAGTTCAATAGGCTATAGATATGGTAGATATCCTTATAGACAGTCTCACAGAGCCTCCTAAACAAGAACAAACTATTGCAGAAGAAGAGGAAATATTGGTTGAGTAGCCAACTACAACTGATTTGTCTACATCAGCTTTTGAAGCAAAAATAGAAGTGGAAGACATCACAGAGCAGTTGAGGGTAGCAAGGAGTGTTGTCAAGACACAGACCAGATGGATCACAAAGAAAGAAAGCATCATTGAGATGCAAGAAAGAAAAATTGCAGAGCTTTAGCAGGAAGTGGTAGAACTAAAAAAATTGTTATCATAATCTGAAAAACAGCCAACTATATCTCATGATGAAGATAATTTGGCTCAATTACTTCTGGGTTTATCAAGAGTAGATGATTCTGTTGAAGCAGACATGGGAGTTCATCCTAAAATAGCACTCCTTCATTCTGAAGAAGTACTTGTTCATTCTGAAGCAACACCATCTTATTCTGAAGCATTGCCTTCTTATTCTGAAGATACTTTTGAGGCAAATTTTTGAACATCTACAGCCAGCTTATTAGGGAAGAGGAGGAAAATTTGATAGTTGTTTTGCAGAAGCATGTTCATGCTTTTTCTTGGAACTACAAAGATATGTCAGGATTTCATCTTGATATATGTACCCATAGAATCTATACTGAAGAAGTCAAGCCAGTAAGACAACCTCAAAGAAGATTGAATCCTTCCTTAAGAGATATTGTGAAAGAAGAAATTGAAAAACTCTTGGAAGTAGGATTCATTTACCCAATTTCTAATAGCCAATGGGTTTCTCCATTGGTAATAGTTCCTAAGAAAAATGAAAAAATGAGAGTATGTGTAGACTATAGAGAATTGAATAAGGTGACATATAAAGACCATTTTCCATTACCTTTCATAGATCAAGTGTTAGATACTCTTTCTAGAAAAAGATACTTTTGTTTTCTTGATGGATTTAGTGGATATAATCAAATTCAGATTGCACCTGAAGATCAAGAAAATACAACTTTTACATGTCCATGGGGAACATTTGCCTATAGGGTTTTACCTTTTGGTTTGTGTAATGCCCCAACAACTTTTCAATGAGCAGTCCTAGCAATTTTTGCTGATCTGACCACCAAAAGTGTTGAAATTTACATGGATGATTTCATAGTATGTGGACAAACTTTTGATTTTACATTGGAAAATCTTGACAAAGTCTTAACTCGCTGTGAAACATACCACTTATCCTTAAATCCAAATAAATGCTTCATGATGATGAAGGAAGGGATAGTTCTTGGTCATCACATCTCTCCTAAAGGGATCCAAGTTGATCCAAAGAAAGTTGAAATTATCAAGAATCTCCTTCCTCCTAAAACTCAGACTAATGTCAGAAGCTTCCTAGGACACATTGGTTTTTACCGTAGGTTTATTCCCAACTTTAGTATAATAGCCAATCCTATGTTGGCCTTATTGACTAAAGATTCTGAATTCTCCTAGACTGCAAAGTGTCAGGAAGCATTTGAAGCTCTGAAAGAGAAATTGATAACTCCACCTGTGCTTAGAGGACCTAATTGGACATTACCATTTCACATTCATACTGATGCCTCCAATACAACAATTGGAGCAGCATTAGGACAAATTGATAATGGTGAACATTATACCATCTACAACATTAGCAAGAACTTGATAGGAGCAGAGAAAAATTATACAACTGAGAAAGAATTCCTAGCAGTAATTTATGCCATCAAAAAATTCAGGCATTATATCATAGGTTATCAAATATTTATTCACACAGATCATACAACCATTAAGTATATGATGAATAAACCTATGATAAGTGCAAGAATTATTCATTGGTTGCTGTTGTTGTAAGAATTTGATATCACCATAATCAACAAACCAGGAAAAGCTAATGTTGTGGCAGATTTCTTGTCTAGGTTGCAGAACACAGATGAAGGGGAATTAGTTGATGACACTTTTCCTGATGAAAAACTATTTGCTATATCAGTTCAATCACCTTGGTTTGTAGATATAGCCAATTATTTGGTCACAGGGAAAGTTCCTCCACATTTTACTTCAAAATAGAAAAAACAATTGATCAAATAGAGTTCTTCTTTTGAATGGATTAAGGGTATGCTTTTTAAGTGCAGTCCTAACCATGTGTTACATAGGTGCATCCGAAAGGATGAAGTGTATGATATCCTTAGAGCTTGTCATGATGAACCCTCAGGTGGACACTATTCCGTAAAAAGCACAGTTAGAAAAATCTTGGGGATAGGATATTATTGGTCATCTCTTCACAAGGATGTGAAAAAGTACATCAGGCATTGTGATGCATGCCAAAGAATGAGGAAACCCACTCATACAAATGAGATGCCATTGCAGCCTCAAATGGTTTTAAAACCATTTGAGAGGTGGGGGCTTGATTTTGTAGGACCTATTGATCCACCTTCTCAAGGAAAGGTGCATATTCTAGTATGCACTGATTACCTGACAAAGTGGGTAGAGGTGCATGCTTTCAAACATGCTCGGGAAGAGAAGGTCGCTGATTTCCTATATACTCAGATTTTTTAGAGATTTGGAGCTCCACGGTCTATCACCATAGACTAAGGACCCCAATTTGCATCCAAAGTCATAAAAGCATTTACAGAATTGTATGAAATCAAACATAGAAAATCATCACCTTACCACCCACAAGCAAATGGCTAGGTTGAAGTAACAAACAGGGAACTAGAACGCATCTTGACAAAAACAGTAGCTTTTCATAGGAAAAATTGGCTAGACAAATTACCTGAAGCAGTTTGGGCCTACAATACTACTTGGAAGTCCACTACTAGATTCACACCTTATGAACTAGTCTTTGGTAAAAAGCCTCTCTTACCTATTGAATTTGAGCTACTAACATTGCACACAACACTGGAAATTAGAATTGAATTTTCGCAAGCATAGACAGACAGGATTCTGTAGCTGAATGCATTGGATGAACTTAGATTGGATGCTCTAAACCAAACTGGGGTAATTCAGGAGCAAAGGAAGTTGTGGCATGACAGTCACATTCAGCAGAGGAAACTTCAACAAGGAGATTGGGTTTTACTATTTGATTCTCAATATGAAGACTTCCATAGAAAACTGAGAACTAGATGGTTGGGACCTTACTGGATTGAAGAGGTATTTAACAACGGAGCAGCTTGTTTATCCCCTATTGATGGATCACAAAGAAAGTTGGTAGTGAATGGACATCGCCTCAGGGTATACCATACACCTCTGACTAAAGAAGAATTCTTGCAGCAACTTGATAGTTTGGATACATAGCAGGTGGAAGAGATTCCTTCTTCCACTTCAAAACAATCAACATGATCAGTGGATTTCAAGAAAAAAACAAAAAATACAAAAAAAAATCAGAAAAATAGAAAACAAAAAGATGAATAAATTCTGAGTATGAATTCCTTCATGGGCATGGTTTCAGGGGAAATCATGAAATTCCTTCATGGGCATAGTCAGGATCAAGAAAAAAAAAAGGAAGAAAAAAAAAAGAGAGAAAAGGAGAGGTAAAAATAAAAAAAATGGGGAAAATCAAGAAAAAAAAAATGAATAACCCAGCAGTGAAAACCTTTTCTTATGGCACTACTGAGTTGGTGTGCATGAAAACCAGTTTTTTGGAATGCATAACCCTAAGAAATTTTTGAACCATCATTGTACAAATTCACCTAGTGCACTTTTTTTGAAATGTTGCAAAAAATCTTAGCAGAATATCAACAAAAGCAGTCATTCTTCAAAAACTGGCATTAACTGTTTTTATCAGAAAGAAACTTTGTCTTTGGAATGACAATTTGTCTTCAGAATGAAACTTGGTCTTCAAACTGACGACTTGCTGCATCATCTTCGAAATGAAGATGTCTTTGGAATGAACATATGTCTTCGAAATGAGGGTCTGTCTTCGAAATGACGATTTACTTTCACAATACAGTCTGATCTTCAGAATGAGGATTAATATTTATAATGAGGATTGATCTTCGGAATGAAGATCTATCTTTGGAATGAAAATTTTGCAAAGAATATTTGTCTTCGGAATGAAGACCTATCTTTGGAATGAGGTCATAATCTTCGGAATGAGGATTTGTCTTCGGAATGAAGACTTGTCTTCGAAATGAGGTCATAATCTTTGGAATGAAATTTTGTTTGCGCAATAAGTTATAATCTTCGGAAAGAGCATTTCCACGTGGCATCCAAGAAGATAAGGTATGAAAAAATCAAGATTTTTTCTTAGTTGCATGCGAGGAAGGGACATGTGTCAATTAGCACATGGTTTGTTTTTGTACTCATTGGAAATACGGAGAACATGACCAACCATATGCCACCAGTTTTTAATGTCAATTAACATGCACATGAGAATCTGCAAAACTAATGAGGTGGATTTGACGGCAAGGACATCCATGCAATTATCAACAAACAAGTGTACAGTGCAAAAGTAGAAATGTGTGCAATATTTCTTACCAAAGATGTGTTGTGAGGTACAGTGCACAGGATATGGTTCATTCCGTAGAAGAAGACAAGAAATAGGGCAACGAAGGTTTCAACTTAAAACTCTACAAATTTGCAACAGAAAATAGCCAGAAATCCTGTAGTAGAATAGCAGCCACAGTGTATGATTTTTAAATAGAGAAAAATGGGGTGAAAGATCATAACAGAGCCTGCAGATACCACTTACCTCCGAGAAAATATGACAGTTGTGCAGATTTTTGAAGACGGAGGGTTTATGACATTTTTGGATAAATTCAATGGGTCTTCTAAAGATTTAGCTGGCATGTTCGCCCATACGTTCAAAAACAACCGAGCACATGTCAACGGCATGTCTATTGAGGTAAGCCCTAAAATTTTAAGTCAGATTACAGAGCTGCCATTAGAAGGGATTTCAATTACTAGATCTGGCAAGAACACATTGGCAAATGTAGTTAATCAGTTCATAAAAGAAAATGATAGAGAACCTGAATACTTAACCCATAACAACACATGCAAAGGGTTAAAAAGGGCCAGCCTGTAGGAACCCTGGGATGAAGTAGCCACCTGGGTAATTAAGTTTTTAACCTATGAAGGGCAGTATGTGTTGTTTTCAGGGCATCATCTGTGAATTTTGAGCCATCTCAGACATGGTAGACAACAACCAGAAGTTAGGGTAAATCTTCACCTATATCTATATCAAGAGTTAAATAACATGGCAAAAAGATATCAGGAGGGTAAAGGAAGCCTTCGCCATCATGGCCTCATCAAATTAGTTTGCCAACATCATTTTAGAGGAAACCCTAGGAGTTTTGACAGGTTTTACTCTAACCTAAATGATGTCATTTTTGGGGATGAAAGTGAGGAAGAAGAAGAACCAAATACTACTGATGTTGCTACAGAAGAGGAAACAGCTATTGCAAAAAATATTGGAGAAGCTACTATAGAAAATGTTGTAGAGGATGCTGCAGAAGAAGCTACAAAAGATGCCTTTGAAGCTGTTACAGAACTACACCCCACAGCAGCAACAAAAAACCTTGCTCCTGAACCCTCAATTTCATAGGCTAAGAGACAAAAGAGAAGAGGATATGGAACTAGCAGTAGAGCAGAAAAACAAAATAAAGTTTGGTTTGTTGAAGCTACAACTGACTTATCATAACAGAGAAGTGAAACAAGGGAAATAGAGGCATCAAAAACTGACCCCATGACCCCTGCTGTCATCAGAAAATAGAGCAAAAAGAAGAAGTTTGCATCTGGAACTACGAGGTCTACAAGAATCCATTTGAAAGAAACTGCAGAACGGGTCATGGAGGAAGAAGATAGACCAAGTAGCCCAGATGTCATAGAGATACAACCAACATCTGACAACTTTCAGAATTCCCTGAACAGATAGCTGAGGCAAAAATTGAGCAAGTTGGTTTGGAAGAGGCTACAGTTCAATAGGCTACAGATATGGTAGATATCCTTATAGACAGTCTCACAGAGCCTCCTAAACAAGAACAAACTGTTGCAGAAGAAGAGGAAATATTGGTTGAGCAGCCAACTATAACTGATTTGTCTACATCAGCTTCTAAAGCAGAAACAGAAGTGGAAGACATCACAGAGTAGCTGAGGGCAGCAAGGAGTGTTGTCAAGACACAGACTAGATGGATCACAGAGAAAGAAAGCATCATTGAGATGTAAGAAAGAAAAATTGCAGAGCTTCAACAAGAAGTGGCAGAACTAAAAAAATTGTTGTCATAATCTGAAAAACAGCCAGCTATATCCCATGATGAAGATAATTTGGCTCAATTGCTTTTGGGTTTATCAAGAGCAGATGATTCTATTGAAGCAGACATGGGAGTTCATCCTAAAATAGCACTCCTTCATTCTGAAGAAGTGCCTGTTCATTCTGAAGCAACACCATCTTATTCTGAAGCATTGCCTTCTTGTTCTAAAGATACTTCAAAAATGGTGAGGAATATTGTAGAGGATGTTGAAAATGAGCCACCAACACAGAAACAGTCCCAACAGCAAGAAAATATTCAAGTAAGTACTCCTACTGAGGTCCCTGCATTTCAACTTGCTACACTTTTAGTAGAAATAACAGATAAGGGGGTACAAGTAGAAATACTATCTGATAACAACCCCATAGAAATAGCAAATAAGGGGTGCAAGAAGAGTTATTGACAGATGAACAGCCAGTGGAAGTGGCAGAAAAAGGAGTTCAGATAAATATATTGCCTAGGATCCCCCCTGTAGTAAGACCACCTAACACTATGTCTCTAGAGCAGTACAATGCAGACATAGCTAGCTGGATGCTTAGATATGAACAACTTGCCAATAAAACTGAAAAATTCAAATTGGAAGCAAAACAACTAGAAGCCAAGGACACAAAAATTTAGGCATTGAAAGAAAAGGTGTCTGACTTATGTCAAATTGCTAAATTTTTAGTCCAATTTAGATGACCATCCAGGTTTTACAGCCTTATTTTGAAGGAAAAGTACCTCAGATGGCAGGTCATGAGGATTACTTCAAATCTTCCCTATAAATTGGACACTATTGAAGATTTTTTGGAAGCATATTTTAACAGTCCTTTTGAGCAAAAAAATCTCCTGTGTGAACTATTTTTACATAGTTTCTTCATTCCAGAGGAAGTTGACTCTCATCCTCAAATCTACATTGGAGATGTTCAGTTGAGAGCATTTATGTCTACTTTGCAAAATCAGATTTATTGGGATCGCAAGAAAAGGTAGAATAAAATGATTGAAACAAGGGCTGAGTTGTTAGTCAGAGAAATTCAACCAAATCACCTAAATATCACTCACAGAGCACTTCTCAATGATGAATAGGGATGATATTAAGAGAATGTACTTGAACAATTTGAAGGACTATGTGGCCAGATTTAACAATTTTTATGATCACAATTTCTTCCCAGCATTGTCAGTATGCAGAGAGATGGAATGAACTTTCCATGTCTTTGAGGAAAAGAGAACCTATCTCCCCCATCAATTTAGAATGGTCTAGAAGAAGAGCAGAAGGTGTAGTCCAACTGATCCAGATCATGCAACATAACTGGATAGGTCTCAGGTTTAGGCCTCCAACCATCATTACTCCAGTTCCATTCTACTTTGAGGAAGATGCCCAGCCTGATGAACAATTTGAATATTGGCTCAGAAACATTCAGAAAAATAGGGGGTATTACATAGGCAAGAAGTTATTCTATAGGTCATGGAATCTAAACATGGACATATGTGATTCCATAGCCCAACAGAATGCATGAGGGCATGCATTAATATAAGTTGGGGGAAAATGATGAGGCCTGGAAATGCCTCAATCATAACATGTTTTGTACAATAAAAATTCCTATAAACTCTTATGTTTTATCTAATATGTTAGTTAAGTTGATTCAATATGCTGTATATTAACTATTTTGCATGATCAATGTATTTGAAATATTATATGCTGATTTTACAGCTTTTTGCATAGTTTTGTGTTCTTTTTGCTATGATTTGCTACAATGGGATATGCTTAGAATAATAGCAGCATTTCACTAATCTTGTTTTGATTTGACAAAGCATTTACTTCACCTAATCTGGCAACAGTGCAAGCAAACTGTTGCTGTGCAGCAAAAACTGGTCTTTCCCATATAAATTCTAACCAGCTATCCATAAATAGCAAGGCATGGAATTCACATGAGGAAAGAGATGAAGACCATTAGAATTTGATCTTAGGAGATAACCCACCTGAGAGATGCAGAAGAAATCATTGGAAAAACATACATTTGTTCATTTCGAAGTATCTTCGGAATGAACAGATATCTTTGAAATGAAGGAACACAACATCTTCGGAATGAGCAGATCTTCGGAATGAAGAATGCAGCATCTTCAAAATGAGTGGATCTTCAAAATGAAGCATGCAATATCTTCGGAATGAGCGATATTCGGAATGAGAATGCAGTATCTTCAAAATGAGCGATCTTCGGAATGAAAACTGCATTGTCTTCGAAATGAAGCCACTTATCTTCGAAATGAAGAACAGAATGTGTTTTTGACCTTTTGACCGATTTCTAAAACCGAAAAAAGGGAAATATAGGTTGGAAAAAGTAAAGAGAAATATCTTCCATCTGTCTTTGCCGTCATTGCTGACCAAAGCCATCATTAAGGGAAAGATCAGGTTTTAGTCCTCTTCTAGGATAAAACCAGAATTTGTTGCAGCATTGTAGGATTAGATCTTTTGAGATATTCTTTGTTTGTAATCAGATCATAGAATAGCTATAAATATTGCTATTTTTTAGGTTGAGCAAGGTATATAGAAAAGGAGGTAGAAAATAGAGTAAGAAAGCTAGCAAAAAATACAGAGTATAACTAGAAATTGACTGTTACAGTCCTGTAATAGTTTTTCAACAGAATTCTTGTAATCATGTCTTTTGATCAATAAAGTGCACCAGTTCTATTTCAAATTACTTGTAAATGAGTGTGATTAATATTTAGAAAAAGAGAGAGACTTACACCTTCTTCTGGACAAAGAGGCTAGCCACTTCCAGACCTAGGAGAAGGACTAACAAAGCAGGTTTTTATTTTGATTTTGCTGCAGCAGAATGAGTTGTAGAACTTGTTATGTCAATTGCTTGTAAATAGTTGAAAATATTTGTAGTATTAGTTTATTTATGCTAATATTAATCTTGTGCTTAAAGTTTTTAGTTGCAATCTTACTTTCAGCAAAGTTTCCACTTTATTTTCAGATTGTTATTTCCATAATTTACTGTTTTTAAGCAATTTCATGCATTTTATGTTTTGCTGTCAAAATCTGAACAGAATATTGACAACCTTCTGTTATAGAACTTTGATAGTTTTTATTTCCACATTAGATCTAAAATTTCATTACTATAAAAGTAATTAGATTTCCTTTTTGCAATTAGGATCAGACTTTCAATTCTACAATTGTTAATTCTACAATATAATTAGGTCTCATTCTGCAATTGTAATTAGGACTTCATTTCTGTAGTTAATGATTATTTTCCAATTCTGCAACTTATATTTAGATTTAATTTATGCAATTTAGAGATAAGAATGTTCCAAAACCCCCCACACAACCGGTTCCACCAATAAGACTTGTTGCCCTAGATTGACCTAATATATAGTTGTTTAACTTCTTCTCCCATAGATAGCCTTGTACACTACCCTGGATTGACAAATTAATTGAGAATTAATGATGGTATAACGACTACGCATCACATTTTATTTAGGAATTTACTTTACACTCTTAGATTTTTTTGCATGGGCTTGGGACCATAAATTTCTCATGGATCTTCTACCCCATATGGATGACACAGACTAGGACTGGATGGATACCTGTGGACTACAATATGTTGCTAGGCTATCAATGATCATGTCAAATAAGGCCTACCTTACTACCCTAGTATATAGGTGGGATTATAGGACCAACACCTTTCATATCCCTATTGGTGAAATGACCATCACTCTGGAGGACATCTACAGGAAAATTTGGATCCCTTTTGATGGAGTCCCGTCCTCTTCCACTAGTGATAGAGATGTTATAGTCGTAAGAGTATTTGAAGTCCATGTAGCTACAAAGTTATTTGATATCTGATCTAATGGGATTTTTGTGGCTTTATAGTACCAAGAGAGAGTCTTCTCTTGGAGGTATGTCATTTTGTTGCATGTTGTATGTAACATGCTCTTACTTGATTACTCTAGACAGAGGTTCCCATGGAAACTCTTGGCAATGGTTTAGGACTTGATTGATAGTGTGGAGCTTATCATCATGGCTTGGGAGAGTGCACTGCTAGCTCAATGCTATGATGAGCTCTATAGGATCCAATGGTGGGGATGAGCTAGCATTACTTGTAGCCTACTCCTATATATCTAAGGCTAGAAGCATATCAAGGTGGACTGCCCAAGAGGATTACCTATTGAGATTACTATCATAGTTGATGTTGCTTAGTTCTATGAATCTAAGTGGCCCCAAGAGTGCAAGGAGAACAAGAGTTGGCATCATGCAAGGGATTTGAGACACTACACAACCTCCCTGATTGGCCTGTGGTCCAAGGATATCATCTAAAGACCTTATCATGAGTTTCTCTCCTAGGTATAAATAAATAAGTTCATAGCTTAGACTCGATGTGATCGATTGCTTTATTGGCCACAAGGGTGGCATAAGGGAGTTCTTACAGTACTCTAGGGTGCTCCAACATTTTGGTTTGTATTAGGATGTACCTCTTTAGTTAGTTTTGTATAGGTGTATTACTATAGAGAGGGGTATCCTACTACCCCAAGTTATAACAGTTGTAGAGGATGATGATCCTATAGTAGTGGATGTGGGCATTAAAGATGTATGGGTCACAGAGGCTTATACCCAATGGTGTGTTGCACAACTATGTCAGGGTGGTGGTAGCTTAGGTCAAGATCCAAATGAGGCCACTATTTATGAGGATCTAGAGATGCACCAAGTTTGAGCTTGGATAGAGTACTAGGGATAGAATGAGGTAGAGCAGGTATTATAGTTGTAGGCTACAGATGAGCATGTGGCTCTGAAGGAGTGGGAGGAGTTGGCTCCCAAGGAGTAGGATTATCCTCTTTGGGATTAGTTGCACCATGTAGAGGCTAAGCTTTAGGTATCTTAGATTCAAATATTATGGTGGTACTCTACCATAACTGGGCTATAAACACAGGTCTAGAGTTTTTATGAGGATAGGGCTACTCTCTAGACACAGATCAAATTGGCACAAATTAGGATAGATTAGCTTACGATTGAGAGGGATGTTCCCCATGGATAGGTTGTGCTAGCTATTCTAGTACCTCAAAGATCAAGTGGGCTAGATGTAGATGTAGAGATCAGATGTATACATGGACTACTATCATAGGACTTAGACCAGTGCACACAAGATAATGCTTACATCCTTGCACTGGAGCATGAGGTCAAGCTTTAGGGAAGTCATCTACTATATAGGCCTAAAATTGGAGGGTCACATAGGAGTGGGTGGATCACATCAAGGTAGTCATCAGTGCAGCCAAGCCATACGACTAGGACTTGAATAGAGAAGACCGTAGGGACTAGCTCCCACCGCACTAGTGTAGACCCCTACGGGTTTGCTCTATCAACACTCTATACTTGTAATTATTCAGTTACTTGACCATATGCACAACAAAATGAAATCAAATGCAAGAATGGAATAGAAATAAGCTAAATAGAATAATAAATCAGTGATATAAAATGGACAACCACTTGAGGTGGGCACTCCCTCATCGTAAAGGCAAAATGTGCGAATAGCACAGATGATATTGAAAAATGAAAGATAGATGATTAAAATCAAAACCTTGGAAATATTAATAATCAAATTTTGTTATAATATAGCCGTCGACTATATTAATAATGGAATGTAGCATGACTCCCCTCCTCAGAAAGCTTTGTCCTCAAAGCTGGAAATGACTGGAAGATACTTTCAGATTCCCAGGTTGCATCTTCTTCAGGTAAATCCTGCCACTTGATGAGAAATTCCTGGATGTGACGAAATCTGAGTCTGCGTGTTCTAGTTTGTAGTACGTCTTCTGGTTGTAGATAGATACGCCCTTCTTCATCCAACACTGGTAATTCCGATTTAGAGTGTACTTTCTGGCCAATCACCTGTTTGAGACAGGAGACGTGAAATACTGGATGTATGCGAGAAGATTGGGGTAACTCCAGTTGATATGCTACCTCGCCAATGCGATGCACAATTCTATAGGGACCATAGAATCGTGGTGACAACTTCTGACTGGATTTGAGCTTCAATGATAGCTGCTTGTAGGGCTGAAGACGTAGGAATACCATATCACCAATATTGAATGTTCTTTCTGAACGCTTCTTGTCCTGTTGCTACTTCATACGATTATGTGCTTGGACCAAATTATCTTTCAAGATAGTGAGCATTGCTTGTCGCTTTTGTAACCAATCATCGACTTGGGCCACTTTGGAAGATCCTGGTACATAATCGACTATTGTTGGTGGCTTCGTTCCATATAATGCTTCAAAAGGAGACATCTTAGTGGAAGAATGGTAAGAAGTATTGTACCACCATTCTGCCAATGACAACCATTGACTCCATTGATATTTTTTATCCTGAACAAAACATCTTAGGTAGGTACCCAAACATTTGTTAACCACCTCCGTTTGACCATCTATTTGTGGATGGTATGCAGAAGACATATTTAATTTGGTACCACTAAGTCGAAACAATTCTCTCCAAAAATTGCTAGTAAATATGGGATCACGATCACTTACAATATTTTTGGGCATTCCATGTAATTTAAAAATTGAATCCATAAATACCTTGGCCACTTTGCTTGCTGAAAATGGATGTTGTAAAGCCTAAAAATGAGCATATTTGGAAAGGCGATCAACTACCATGAAAATTACTGTTTTACCTTCCGACTTAGGAAGACCTTCAATAAAATCCATGGAAATATGTTCCCACTGGCGATCCAAAATAGGTAACGGTTGAAGCAATCCTGGTGATTTAATTATTTCTCCCTTATTGCGTTGGCACACTTCACATTCAGCTACCCATTGCTTAACCTCGGCTTTTAATCCTTTCCAACAAAAGGATTGTTTAACCCACATGTAAGTTTTCAAAAAACCTGAATGTCCTGCTGAAGGAGAGGCATGTGACTCCTCTAGAATCTGTATTTTGATTGGTGAATTGTTAGGGATGTAAATGCGATTCTTCTTACGTAATATTTGGTCATCATATGTGAAAAGGGGGTATTTAGAGGAACCCATAGATAATTCCTGAATTATTTGAGTTGTTTCACTGTTGGACAACCATTCTTCCTGCAATTGAGACACCCACTGTGAACATGGTCCTGAAATGGCATTAATAACTACTTCATCTTCGTATTTTCTAGATAAGGCATCTGCTGCCACATTTTCTTTCCCTTTCTTATATTCAATCACAAAATCATATCCCAATAATTTAGTCAACCACTTATTTTGTTCGGGATATGAGAACCTTTGTTCTAGAAAATGTTTGAGACTGTTGTGATCAGTTTTAATAATAAAATGGCTATTGAGTAAGTAATGCCTCCATTTTTCCACTGCATGTAAAATAGCCAACATTTCTTTTTCGTAGGTGGATCTACCCAGATTTTTTCCTGAAAGTTGTTTACTTTCAAATGCCAAGGGATGACCCTCTTGCATGAGTATTGCACCAATACCTGTTCTTGATGCATCGCATTCAATGACAAATGGTTTTTGAAAGTCTGGGGTGGCCAAAACTGGAGTCGTACACATTGCCTTCTTGAGAGCTTCGAAGGCTTTAGTAGCTACTACTGACCATTGAAAAGCATCCTTCTTGGTGAGAGTCGTGAGAGGACCCGCAATTTTACCATAGTCACGCACAAATTTGCGGTAATATCCCATGAGACCCAAAAAACCACGAAGTTTCTTGATGGTTTTAGGCAAGGGCCAATCTTGTATTGCCTTAATCTTATTGGGATCTACCTTAACACCTTCGTGAGATACTATATGACCGAGGTACTCAACTTCTTGAACACCAAAGGAGCATTTAGATCTTTTGACAAACAACTCTTCTTTGCGTAGGATACAGAGAACTCTGTCCACATGTACTAAATGATCTTTCCATGATTTACTATAGATAAGTATGTCATCAAAGAAGACTAGAACAAATTTTCATAGGAATGGACGAAACACCTGGTTCATGAGACTTTGGAATGTAGATGGTGCATTAGTGAGACCAAAGGGCATGACCAAGAATTCATAATGACCTTCATGAGTTCGAAAAGCTGTTTTGGGGATATCTTCTTCCCTAACTCGGATTTGGTGAAACCCTGAACGTAAGTCTAATTTGGTAAAGAATTTGGCACCATGTAATTCATCTAGTAAATCATCAATGACAGGGATAGGAAATTTATCTTTGATCGTGATTTTGTTGAGAGGACGAAAATCAGGACACATACGCCAAGAATTGTCTTTTCGACGAGCTAAGACTACTGGTGAGGAGTAAGGGCTCGTACTATGATGGATGATGCCATGGTCTAATAGCTCTTGGACAATCTTTTCAATTTCTATTTTTTGGGGTTGGGGATATCGATACGGATGACCATTGGGTGGAAGACTACCAGGCACTAGATGTATGGCATGGTCATGAGATCTTTTGGGAGGTAATCCTTTTGGTTCTTGAAAAACCTCCTCATAGTTAGCCACAATGATTTGGAGATCATCTTCTTTGATTTCAGGAATATCTTGGTCTAATTTCTCTATGCAATTGATTCGGGCTATGAATCCCCCACCATATTTTCTTAATATCTTTTCCATGCTATGTGAACTTACAACTTTTGATGGAGGTGTGGGTAGTCCTTGAAGATGAATAGTCCTCCCATTGGCTTGCCATTCGACAAAGCGATGTTTGTGGTTAAAACCCACTATGGTTTCCAATTGTTCCATCCATGCAACGCCTAAAATAACTTCCGAATTTCCTAATTCCATAACAAAAAGAGGACCTTGCCAAGTATACGTACCCATTTGTAATGAAACCAAAGATGTCTTACCTAGACATTGAGAAATTTCCCTGCTCGCGGTTCTAACTTGAAACCGATCTTGACTAGAAGAGAAGACGTGCAACCCTAATGTCCTTGCAAGTTTTGCATCAATGAAGTTGTGAGTACTTTCGAAATCAATTAATACTATCACCCTCTATTTTTGAATGAAACCGGCCACCTTGATTGTATGGTGAGAAGATAACCCCATGAGAGCATGTACTAAAATAGTCATAGTATCCTCCTCAGCGACAACTTCATTGTGTTCATTTTGGTCCTCAATTGGGAGATCCTCAGGTGCGTCATACTCCTCTATTTCTTCTTCTTCCTTGTCGGCATATTCAATCTGAAAATTTTATCGTGGTGTACATGCTTGGTCTTTTGGATGCTGAGTGTGACATTTGTAGCAGAAGTACCGTGATGGTTGATCATTTTTGTGAAAAGAGTTGTTGCAAAATGGAGGTCGCCCATATGAATCACGTCGTGTGGAAGGGCCTACGTGCGCCTTCGTCTCCACCAAATCAGCAATCCTTATACACTCATCCAACTTGGATGGATTGTGTAGGTCTACTTCAACTTTAATATGTGCTTTTAATCCATTTTGAAAAGCCGCTACTACCACGTCCTGTTGTAGGTCTTGTGCATAGTGAAGCATGCTGGTGAATTCTGAAATATAGTCCCCTACTGATCCTGTTTGCTTAAGTGACAACAATCGTACTGTGTATGAACCCGTGGGACCTTTGTCAAATCTATGAAGAAAGGCTTTTTTGAAAGTATCCCAATATAATGCATATTGGGGATCCTCACGTTTATACCATGTAAACCACTGGTAAGCTTCAGTGCCGAATTTGGTTGCAGTAAAAGGGACTTTGTCCCCATCCTAGAATTTGTAGAATTCTAAGATGCCTTCCATTTTTGCAATCCACCCGCATGGATCCTGGCCTTCAAAGGTAGGCATGTCAATGCATGGATGATTAACTCCCGTTGGACCTCTTGGTTGGGTGTGAACATTGTTTCTATCTTGTTCCTCGTTATGTCTCTGTCTTTGGTTGTTATTTTGATAAAAACCTCTTTGTTGCTCCCTATTTTCTTCATTACCCCTATCCTCGATATTTTGGTGACCATTGTGATTCATGGATTGACTATTTTGACCTCTATGGTGTGTATAGTCATCATAGTAGACATTCGTACTCCAATGATCGGAACTAGAAGGATTTGGTTGGGGAGGTTTCCTAGATGCATTGAAGCTGGCAGTCATCATCTGAAGATTTACTATTAACTCTTTTAACACCTCATCAGTGATCGCTGGACGATTACTTTCTACTTGGGTGACGTTCTCATGTGCGGAATCTGGAGAAGAATTGGATGCCATTGGGCTGACCACTGGATGACCCGGATTAAAACTACCAATACCGGATGGAGAAGGAGAATTTTTTGTACCTTGGCTGCGACGAGCTCTTCGTGCATTGTTGTTGGGAGTTTCCGAGCTTGTTAATCGTCCATCAGATCCTTTGGTCCAACTTCTGCTCATGCACCTTCCAAAATCTCCTGCTTAGGAGCTTTTGAGCTTCAAATTTCTGCAAAAATTTGGTAAATTGTGCCAAAAATTATTTGTTTTCCGCTTCAACTGTCGCTCCAACTACGATGCGGATTTGAATTTTTTGTTTGGCTCACCTCCTTTACAGCAACTTTGAATGCTTTCTTGACAACTTTCTTGACAAGACAACAACTTTTTGACAATTTTCTTGATAGGACAACAACTTTTTTGACAATTTTAGACAAGACAACTTTTTTTTTGACAATTTTGGATAAGACAATAAATTTTGAACTGTGACCAAGACCCGAGATTGATATGATAGTGACCACAAGGGACAAGGGACCGACATGTGGGAAGGATGTTGGACGTGAGGGACAAGGAATCGACTGACGTAAAGAATGACCACTGACACGAAGAAGGCGAATGAACACCAACGCAAGACTGATGTGAACACTCTACAACCAATGCGAGACTGACATGAGAACTCTACAACCGGAAGGACAAGGGAATGGACATGAGGGATACATGGCAATCGAATGACTACACTCTTTGGCCTCTCGAGAAACATAATAGACATGACGGAGGGAAGGAACAGATGTGACATTGAGATGAAGACACAATAGGGACTAACACGCAGACCACGAGACACGAACAAAGACACAACAACAAACAAAGAGACTTAACATAAGATACGATAAGACAAGGCAAGGACAAGATAAGGTGGACACACAATCCATGACCCAAAGATAAGGAACCAACTGAAACCCACTAACATGACAAACTAATGGAATGCAAGAGAACACGACAGGTAAGATACCACTGGATGGGCTGTGAAGGAAACACGACATGAGAGCGACAGATAATACGAAAAATGATAGCTAGAACCACATGAGCATGAATGAGGAAGGTGTGTGACTAAGGTCACAAGTAACTAATGGTGTGTTTTCACTTATAAACTCCCCCATAATTCCCACACCGCTCATGTGGGATAAAACACTTGGAAAAAAATTAAAATTTATCCTACGTACCTTAGGTTAGATGCGAATATAATATTTTTCGTGTTTTTTGATTGGTCGACGACTTCTGGACTCCCTACGATGGTTGTCTATGATTTTTCATCAGCGATTTGGGTGGAAGGTAAACTGTTTCGATCATAGCACTTACACCTTTGTTGCTTGGTTTTCCAACCTTACAAAATGACGTCGAATTCCCTACTATTAGCTGTGTATTTTCCAAAATTAGAGACATGGTTGTTTTTGGAGAGACGCTCACCATATTCACATTGGATATGTTTTCACTTGGATCTTATGACTTATGATACCACATGGAACAAACCCCTAAGGGTTTGCTCTATCAACACTCTATACTTACAATTATTTAGTTGCTTGGCCATATGCACAACAAAACAAAATAAAATGCAAGAATGGAATAGAAAAAAGCTAAATAGAATAATAAATCAGTGATATAAAATGGAAAGACACTTGAGGTGGGCACTCTGTTGCCATAAAGGCAAAATTTGTGAATAGCACAGATGATATTGAAAATACGAAAGATATATTATTAAAATCAAAACCTTGGAAATATTAATAATCAAATTTTGTTATAATATAGTCGTCGGTTATATTAATAATGGAATTTAGCATGCACTCATAGGAATGGAGCCAAGGGTGGAGGCGAGGTTGGAGGTGCAAGCGCATGTTGATGACTCTAATTCTATTGGCTATGTTTTTTAGTGTAAGGTTATATGACCTACACAGTTGTAGCCTACAAGAATTTTTGTACCCTTATGTACTTATTTGACACACACACACACACACACACACACACACATATATATATGATATAATTTTTTATACTCATTATATATATATATATATATATATATATATATATATATATATATGTTTTTATGTTTTTGTGTTTATGTGATGCATTGTTTTGATTTTATGGTATATGATGTGATGTATTGATTTACATGCTCTAGTTAGGTGATGGATGTATGATTTAGATGATGTGATCTATATGTGTATATGGACTACTTATGATTTATGCATATATGGATGCAGTGTTATTGTTAAATGCATGTTTAATTTTTGATATAATTGTATGCATCTAAAATATGTTGTTATGATATGGTAAACGCAGTATGTGTAATGCACTATTTACATGAACCTATAAATGAACCTGTATATTTTAATAACTTAAAACATAAGGAATGCATGTGATGTGAGTTCAATAATCTAATGGTGACACCACAGAATGTATAGTCATGATGAATGTAAATGATAACTTTTAGCATACAAATTAATCATTTAAACATTCAAATGTGAGATGAGATGAGATGATATGTATGTACTTTCTTTATAAGCTTCTGTAAATTAAAATATATGCACAAAATAGTCAGTGTCCATTTAAATATCATTGCTGATATTTATCCGGTATCTATCATATTTTATTAACATCCTTTAATCAACAAAATCTCATAAAGAAATTTTATGAGTTGATGATATGATTTGTTGCTATGAGAGGATTTTTTAGGTTTTCCATGAGACTTAAACACCCTAGTCACTTCATCAAAATTTATATATTGACCATACAAGACTCTTGAAAGATAAAGTTTTTGTTATGAAGACCTATATACTCGTTATCCATGTGTGTGTAAATGAATATATTAGATGAAACATAAGCATACCCTAGTTCCATGTGGGATTCGTTCAGCCCATTGTTGTACTGGAGATCATCAAATATTCATCCTAATTCTAGGTTGGACTCAATTGGATTAGACCACTAGGTGATGCAGGAGACCTAAAGCTAGCCCTTTTTGTAAATTACTTTGAGCTTACCCTAATGCCAGAAAAGATTCATGCAGCCCATTATTGTATTAGGGATAACTCAATTGGTTTATGGAGATCGATCATTCTAGGGATTCAAGCTCTTCACCCCCTTATTTTCTTCACATTTATTTGGGATACTTGCTCATGCTTTAGTGATGAAAATAACTATTTATTTTGAATTTTTTTGTTTTCTTTTGAGCAAGGGATCTTTGTAGTGATGATAATCACTATTTATTTTGCTTTTGATTTTTATTTGTTTCAATATTTTTTCTTATTTTGATGAAAGCAAGGGATTTCTTTGGGTAGGGGGAGCTTGTCATTTTGTCAGTGATCAAAATCCTAGACCATGCACAACACAATGTGGGAAAGTAGAAACATTTCAATTAGGATACATAGTACCACTTTGTAGCGTTCATTTTTCCCTTGTTTCAACTAGTATTTTAGTTTTTTGATTAGTGATAGGATTCTAAAATATATCAGGTACTATCAAAACTAGATCTCATCTTCTACTAGTGAATATAGCTTTCTACAAATTTTGATAAAAGCACTAGGTATGGCTGAATGACCAACAAATCCTAGTATATTCCTTATAGCAACAGGAGGGTTTGTGTTGAAAAACACAATTACATACATGGGTTATGGATGATGATGGATTTTGAAAGTGCATGATTGAGATACAAATGTGGTGTCATTTGTAAGATTACAAACACAAATATATCTAATACAAGTATAATGGGTGGTCATGACTAAATGCAATGTAATTATATGAATGCAAAATGCGGATGTTTTTATATTTTTGATGCTTTCAATTGTTTTTGAGTTTTGATTATTTTGCATGTTTTTTAAACTTTTTGACTTTAAGTTGTTTTTGTGATTTTGTGTTTTGCTTTTGACCAAAGGGCTTTAAGATACCTTTGGGGCTTTTGTGATGTGACCAAAGGGATTTAATATGCCTTTGGGGCTTTTTTTATGTGACCAAAGGGATTAAAGATACCTTGGGGGCTTTTGGTGAAGTGACCAAAGGGCTTATGATGCCTTTGGAGCCTTTTGTGATTTGACCAAAGAGCTTGTGATGCTTTTGGAGCCTTTTGTGATTTGACCAAAGGTGCTATGTTGTCTTTGGGGACTTTTGTGATTTTACCAAAGGGATTTAAGATGCCTTTGGGGATTTTTGTTATTTAACCAAAGGGCTTATGATACCTTTGGAGCCTTTTGTGCTTTGACCAAAGATGCTTTAAGATGCCTTTGGAACCTTTTGTGATTTGACCAAAGGGCTTTAAGATGCCTTTGGGGCTTTTTGTGATTTGACCAAAGGGTGTATGATGCCTTTGGAGAATTTTTTGATTTGAACAAAGGTGTTATCCTACCTTTGGGGCATTTTTGATTTGACTGAAGGGCTTTAAGATGCCTTTGGGACTTTTTGTTTTTAAATTTTTCTAATGTTTTTGTGATTTTGAAAATTTTGAATTTTTATGATATTTTGTTGGTTTCTTTGAATATTTTTGTGTTTTGTCTTGCTTATGTGTGAAATGCCCTTAGATGAATAATTTTGAGAGGCTCTGGCTCCTCAAAACCTTCTAGAAATGTTAGGCGATATGCCTCAGGTCCAATCTTCTCAAATATGAAGTAAGGATCTATCCAGTTGGTCGTAAATTTATCTCATAGGTGCAGGGAAATATTTAAGTTATGTTGGTTCTATTTAAGCACAAGATCCCTAATCTTAAATTCTTGCATATGGAATTTATTATTATAAGCTCATGTTATATGATACTGATAAACATGAAGATGATCAAGCACATTGATGCGACATTCATCCAGAAGGGTCAACTAATCCAAGCAACCTTGTCATGTAGTGTCATCATTGATGAACTCTTTCAATGCAATGCACAATTTTGGAATTTCCAACTCTAAGGGTATAATGGCCTCAGTGTCATATACAAGTGAGAATGGGGTTGCCCCAGTTGGCATTCGTATGCTAGTCCTATAAGCCTATAATGCAAGGAGTAATTGCATATGCCAATCCATATGATTTTATTTCACTATCTTATTTAAGATGACTACTATTGTCTTGTTCGAGGCTTTTGCTTACCCATTTTCTTGTGGATAGTATGGTATCACAAAACTATACTGAATGCTATATTTAGATGTTAAAGAGCTTGCACATTTTTATTTTTGAATAATGTACCATTATCCGATATTGTCTTGAAGGGGACCCCAAAATGATAGATGATGTTGTGAAGTATGAACTCCATAATTTGAGGTCCTATTGTTGATGTCAGTGGAACCACGTCCACCCATTTGGTGAAGTATTTAGTGGCCATTAAGATAAAAATGTGTCAACCCAATGATAAGGGAGAAATATTTTTGATTAGATGGAAACCCCATTGAGAAAATGGCCAATCCGTCTAAATGGGCTATAAGGCCTAAGATGGAAGGTGTGCCATATTTTCATGATATTGATATTTAATGCATTTCCTAACATACTCGCAATAATCCCTCTCCATAGTGGACCAGTAATAACCCATTCAAAAGAGGCACTTGATAATGGCTATGTCGTTGAAGTGGCCATCACATGTACCATTGTGAGCTTACAAAATCATCCATGCTGATTCTTGGGGCTCTAAGAAATGAAGGAGGACTCCATCGTAGATTCAAAAATACAATATGCCTCCTAGAAAGACATATATTATCACTTTCTATTTGAATACTCATATTTTGGCATGCGATAGTCCCTGTGGGAAAATTCCAAGTTTTAGGAAATCTTGTAACTGGGATAGCCAATCCTAATAAGCTACAACCTCAATAGATAATATTTCTTGTTCCTCATACGATTCAGTATGCACAAATACATATTGAAAAACAACCTTGTGGTGAATGGTGGTACCATTCTTTGTAGGACCCTGTGATATCAAGGACCCCAAGGTACCTTCTTTAAAAATTCTTTGGCTTTGTAGAACTA
The DNA here is from genome assembly GCA_028583015.1 of Wollemia nobilis. Lineage (NCBI taxonomy): Eukaryota > Viridiplantae > Streptophyta > Pinopsida > Araucariales > Araucariaceae > Wollemia > Wollemia nobilis. The sequence goes on along the minus strand of JAQPPZ010017101.1, from coordinate 1,198,878 downwards.
GTTATGGTTTGGTTCCATATGAATCATGTTGACTGATTCTTTGTTATCAAAAGCCTCATTTTGCATCATTGAGTGTGAGAGAGTTTTCATATGAATGGTAGTGAAATTAGAAGATGGATTTTGAGGGATCAAGGATACCAAATATGCCATGGTATCTACAAATTTATTATCTAAACGAGGGATTACCTCAATGTCGTACCATTCTAGTTGGTCTTGATAGGTGTCAACAAGCTCCTTGTAAGATTTCAGGATTGGATCCCTACATTGAAATAGTCCCTTGACTTGGTTGACTATGAGGAGGGAGTAACTGAAGATATTTAGCCTTTTGATCTTCATAGCGATGGTTTTTTGGAGACCCAATATTAAGGCCTCATATTCAGTGTTTTTATTTATGCAAGGGAAGTCTAACTTAAATTACAAGGGCATTGGAGCACCTTGTGGTGTGAAAAATACAATCCCTATACCACCTCCTTGCTCACACTTTTAATAATCAAAGAATAAATTCATGTTAGCTTCATTTTTAGGTTATTCAGATTTGGATGCTTTTGATAATGTAAAGACTGCATCATCAGGAAGTCCTATGGTGAGAGACCTACTGTTCTAAAAATGTATCTCAGCCAGATGATCAGCTATGACTTATTCCTTAATGGAATTTTGGCTTATGAATTCCAAGTCAAATTTTGTCAATAACATGATCCACTTTGCAGTATGTGTATTATGATATTTCTTGCTCATCATATATTGCAAAGTATTTTGTTTGGATATTATATATGTGGTATGGATCAACATGTAGTGGCACAATTTATTTGTTGCAAAGACCACTACTAAGCATAGATTTTCTATGTATGTGTATCCTATCTCATAGCTCACCAAGGTGCAGCTGATGTAATATATCACTTGTTCTTTATCTTACACATTCTTTTGAGCCAACATGGTGCCCAAAGAAAAATTGTTAGTGGATATATATAGCAAAAATGGCACATTTGGCCTTGGTGGAGCTAGTAATAGCAGTGTTGCTAGGTGCTTCTTTATTTTAGCAAAGGCTTGTTGATATTCTTCATCCCACTAGAATGGGACCCCCTTGTGTAGCATTCGATTCATGGGGAAATATTTTTCCAATAGTTGTGCGATGAATCACTTTATGGATGCTATTTTTTCCTATAGGCTTCTTAGCTCTTTGATGTTAGTGGGTAGGGCCATTTATAGGATAGCATTTACCTTTGTTGGGTCTACCTCGATACCTCATTTAGAAATTATGAATCCCAAGAGTTTTCTAGAAGCTACACCAAAGATGCATTTCTTAAGATTCAACCTGACATTATGCTCAATCAGGCGATCAAAGACCTTCTTGAGGATCTCAGCATACTCTTTACATGGCAATGACTTGGCCAGTAAGTCATTGATATAGTCAATATTTTATGCATGTAGTCATATAAAATGTATGTCATAGCCCATTGATATGTGGCACCAGCATTTTAATACCAAATGGTATTACTTTATAGCAAAATGTTCCCCATGGAGTGGTGAATATGATTTTATGTTGGTCTTCGAGTTTAATCTAAATCTAATTGTAACAAAAAAAATAATTCATTAGGGAGAGTATCTCATGACCTACAGTTGCATCTACAAGAGCATCTATGTTAGGCAATGAGAATGAATCCTTCGGTGTTTCCTTATTGAGATCCCTGAAATCCATGCAAATGCAGATTCTTCCATCAGGTTTTCCTATGGGCACCATGTTTGATACCCATTTTGGATAGTCAATGGGAACAATAAATACTACGTCCAAAAAATCTAGCAACTCATTATTTACCATCAAAGTGATGGTTGGATGTATCTTTCTGAGCTTTTTCCTGACTAATTTCTTTGTGGTGTCTAGGGAAAGGTTATGGACAACAATTTTTGGATCTAGTCCCAACATATCTTTGTAGGTCCAAGTAGAGAGACTTGGTCTCTTTCAATAGAGGAATAATAATGGCCTGATCTTCTGGAGATAAGATTTCTTTGAACTTGAATTTATTTGGATTATAATGGTCATTATTGATGTCCACTTTGAAAGTCTCATCTATTTCCTCATCGAGCTGGTGAGGCATAGGGATTAAATGGATGTCATCTGCTAGGTTTAAAGGTTCCACTGAATTATGGTTGAAATCAACATGATAGACATCATGTGTGCAGCCTAGTGCAAAATGAAATAGTTGTAGCATTTCTTCATTAGGGAAGAAATATTCAGGCTCTAGGGGTGAATCAGTATGATCCCAATCAATAGCATCTAAATTAAGACACGATGGTTTCAAAGGATATGATAGGTTGTGAAGTGGAGTGTTCAAATAAATAGAGATTATGTTAATGGATGGGATGAAATATCTAGGACAACATGGGTGAAACTCTTCATTAATTATTTTCCTTCCATACCCAAGATGTGGCTCTGGGGGTATGGGGATCTCAGGATTTGGTCTATGGATAGATGAGATGATGGGATAATTAGGCTACAATAGCTCTCTAAATTTTGGTGGATCTGTGAATACCATGTGATATATGACATTTGGATTTGTTGGTCTTCCTAGGAAGCGAAGGTTGGAATATATGGTGTAGAGTATCACTTCTCTTTCAAAAAATAAATTGACCTAAATTAAATGATGAGGCCCAATATAAGCCATCTCAATATCATCCTCATATTCATCATTGCTTATGGAGAAAACCTCATTCCTACCCACTGGAGTTGGATACTGAATTACCTATTGATGCCTAAGATAGACCATTTTAGTATCATCTTCATAATCATCATCGCTTATGAAGAATCCATTAGCATTTATTGTTGGACCTACTATTTGGCATGCATGTCTTAGGAAGGCTATCTTAGTTGAGTCCTATGAATCATAGACACTCTTGTCAAAAATATGTATGCTCTTTATGTCACCTATCCAAGCAAGGTGTTGAACATACCGAGGCACATGATAGACCATCCTGGCTTCATCTTTAGATTCACTAGTGACACTCATTTTTCGCTCGCTCATATCCATGGATTGGCTCATCCTCCCATATGATGATTCTTGATGTGAATTATTCAAGAGAGGAATCAAGGTGATACTCATCAGGTGGTTCGATATTGACCATAGACACCCATCCGTCACCCAAGTAGTTTTTGTTAGTGGGTTGATATGGATTCTAGTCAATGTCTTCCCTGAACCCCAAGCTTAGTCTATCTAGGGCTACTACCGAATAATCATCATGGCTCTAAATTTTATACCTTAGACCTCATCTATCAGTAGGAAGCTAGTACTACAACTAGAATGGAAGCCTATGCCTTGATTGTATAAACCTAAGCCATAACCATGCCAATGGTATTGCTCAAAGTACCTTAGAGAAAACTCAAGATTTGATAAGTAATAAAAATTCATGGTGAATGGTTCATCCTCATCCACTTTAGTATCAGAAGGAGTATGGGCATAGTCTAAACTAGCATGGATAAATTTGGTTTGGTTAGGGGGAATCCCTAATGGAACTATTGTCCCTACTAGAAAATTTGGGACTCTTGGCCATCCCATGTCCTATGCAGACTCAATAATAGGTATGAAATTCATGTTTTGGACAAGGTATTCACCTAACCATGTTTTTGCTAAGTGAACTATCACATGTAGTGTAGATGATGCTATTGATGAATCATATGAGGTAGGTTGAGGTACCTCCTTGGCTATGTCCTAGGAATATTCCTCCTCCATGGGATTTGGAATTTCTATAGTTGCTATAGTTGGAAGTTCCTTAGGTCCTTCCTCCACTAGGGGTGCTTTCATCTTCTAAGTATATTTTGCATTAGATGTTGAAAGCTTCTAAAAAATACTAGTAGTTTTAGATTTAGGAGGTGGTTTTGATGTGGATGGGTCACCTCACACTGATTTGCTCTTGTTTTCTAGTTGCATGGTCAAGGATGAAGGCATGATGTATATATGTGTTGATAAAAGGACAAAGTCAACCTGATGCATGTATTTAAATGGCTCTTCATTAGATGAAACCACATGAACTTGTCCCTCATGCACATACTTGATGCATTGGTGCAATATTAAGGGAATGCACTACATGTCCCTTATCCAGGGACACCCTAGAAGGATGTTGTACTGCATTACCCCCTCCAATACATGACACATCATGGGGATGGTATTTTTCCCTACCTAAATAGGTAAAATAATTGTACCTACTATGGAGCACAATGCATCATTGAAATATCTCAATGTATAGGATGTTGGGACAATGTTGGACCTAGGGACTTTCAGGTGCCAGTAGTTTTATATGCAGGAGGTGGTTTCGATGTGGATAGGTCACCTCACACTAATTTTCTCTTTTTTTCTGGTTGCATGGTCAGGGATAAAGGCCTGATGTAAATATGTGTTGATAAAAGGACAAAGTCCCTTGAAAAGTCAACCTAATGCAATTATTTAAATGGCTCTTCGTTATATGAAACCACATGAACTTGTCCCTCATGCACATACTTGATGCATTGGTGCAATATTAAGATAATGCAGTACATGTCTCTTATCTAGGGACACCCTATAATGATGTTGTATTGCATTTACCCCTCCAATACATGACACATCATGGGGATGGTATTTTTCCCTACCTAAATAGGTAAAACAATTATATCTACTATGGAGAAAAATGCATCATTGAAAGCTCTCAATGTATAGGAGGTTGGGACAATGTTAGACCTAGGTATTTTTAGGTACCCTATAGCCTTTGTTGTTATAATATTGATCGACAAACCCATATTTATTAGAACATACTTGAAGGGTATGTCATTGATTGATGTGATGATATAAAAAGGCAGGTTTTCTATGGTAGTAGGTACTACCTTGATTTCATGATCATATAAATGGATCATAGGTTCTTGGCACTTCTACACCTGCCCCACAAAGTGTATGAACACATCAAGGTTCTAGGGCTGGAGCTCGATTGATCTCAATATCTCCATAAAAGTCTCCCTATGCCTAGGAGATTGTTGTATGAGCTTATAAATTAAAAACTTGGTTGGATTCATTTGTAGATTCTACTCCAATATAATCTGGATAGTTACCATAGGTCACACTAACAGACCTGGAGAATTATTTTTTACCTGTCTCCATCAAGGTGTAGTTAGGATATGAATAGGAGCTACTAGAGGCTCTAGTTAACCATATCACTGACTCCTAGTTACCACATTGACTATCTCAACCATTCTAATGCAACCCTATGTGGATGTCTTGACTCAAACTTGGTTGACTTGGGTGCCTTGATATCTAGGGGAATCATGATTTGGCAATGGGTTCCTAAATATACCCATGTCTCTATTATCGGGTGCTAATGGGTTGTCAACTTTTAGCTCACCCTTTTCAATCATGTTTTACATAATATTATTGAATACGATATATGTTTTGATGTCATACCCCTATATTCTATGATATGGGTAATATTGATCCTCCCTATATCCCTTGGGCTTGGGATGATTAGGGTCAAGAAGTTGTGCATCAAGAAATTTGATTCTATGTGTCTTGCTTAACTGATTAAATATCGATTGCATCGATTCAGATAGAGGTGTGAAATGGAAAGGTGGTCAATGCTCCTTGTTTTAGCATTGGTTATTCTTTGGGTTATAATTCACTGGTGGGGGCTGAGCCTGATATTTTTATGGTTGTTAGTCATTGCCTCCCTTTGGCATGCTTAAAACAACCCGTTTGACTTGATTAGGATTGGCCTACTTCTATTGATTCTTGTTACGATTGGCATTATTCCACTCCTTGTTCCAGAGCTTGAGGTCTTCATCAACCTTTATGTCCTCTATATTATTGGCTTGTGCCAAGGCTTCTTTGAATGTTTCACACTACTATAGTTGTAATATAAATAAAATCTATTTGGCATAGCTCTATGAACATTCAGGTGAGCTCTTCAGTGGAATAAAATAATGGTAGTTTCACCATTATTTTCCTCCATATATTCCCATTTTCGATAATTGGCTCATCGTCATATTACTTTAAGTTCACCAGATCAGACAAGTTCACCTTCTTCTTGATGTTAAAGGAGAAGCGTTCAAGAAATACATTCATCAGTTGCTCAAAGCTGATGATGTTGTGCTTGGGTAGTTGATTGAACCATTGATTTGATGTGCCTGATAATATCATGATGAACATTCTTAGCATTAGGGCATCATTCTACTCAAGCTAGAAGCACATGTTCATGAAATTTGCAATGTGTTCTTATGCATATTCCTCTCCTTTAAACTTGTCTAGCCTAGGCATCGTAAAGTGCCTAGGGTATGCAGGACTCAATACTAAGGGGCATAGAGGTTGGTTGTGTATTTTTCTTAAAGTTGAATTTTACCCAATTGTTTCTAGCTTCTCGAGAAATTTGACTCTTTCAGTGAGTATTTGGTACACCTTCAAAAAAATAATCTCTTATTCCTAAAGGTTTACCTGCGGTGGTAAGGGAGGTAATCCAGTGTTTACCCTATTTAGATATTTATATTCATCCCCCATGACCATGGATGGAGGTTCAAGATATGTTTGTCCCTGATCTTCCATCCCTGCCTATTCCTCATTAATTTGTGTCTATTCTAGATTCAGACATTATTGATATTATGAGGTATGGTGAGTGTGCTTGTCTCTCTGTCTAGTGCATCTCTCATTATGAGAATTGGCATGTCTATCATGTTGGTATTTCTCACCACCTATGTGTAAGTCATCTTGATCTATCCTGTTGGATTGATTTTCATGCTTAGCCCTTTCCTCTCTCAAGCGTTGTTCATGTACGTGCATGCACCTTTTCCTTCATGCTTCTTGCTCAAGAGTTTCCAAATGCTCTTGCTCAGCACACAATGCTTCTTCTAACCTACACATATGGTCAAACTGACCTGCCACTGAAGGTTCATGCCTCTCTAACTCTGTGTAAGGAGTTATAATTGATAGGCCTCTTGAAGAGTCTCTTGCTATGTTCTTGCTCTTTTCTATCAGGTAAATTTATTATATGCACTGTGATCTATCTTTGGTACCCCCATGGTCAGAGGCAGTGTATGTGTTGTGAGACCACTTTGAATATTCCCTTGGTTCATTGGTGTGCCTAGTAGTTATGCTAAATAAACTTCCTAAATTAGAATGTGCAATAGCAATGCTTCTTGGAGCTGGTCTTGAGGGTACTCGATCTAACTGATCAAGCTATCTGGTCCTCTATGACCAATCCTATGGAGTCCCATTAGCACCAATGAGATCATAATGTAGGGGTATCCTCCCATATTCAAGGAGACTATAAGATGCTCTCAGTATATGATTGGATGTATGCCTAGTTGCTTACCCCTCAGTGGGTGGATATATCCTAAGTGTCTCATGTGAATTTTAAGGACTTATAGTCCCTGCATTCCTATGTGATGATGGAGGTCTTGATGCCTACTCATGTTTGTGTGATGATGGAGTTATTGAAGCCTCTACATGCTTGTGTGATTATGGAGGCCTTGAGACCTCCACATGTGATTGTAATTATGGAGGCCTTAAGGCCTTCATATATCTATGTGATTATGGAGGTCTTTAGGCCTCCTCATGTATGTGTGATGATGGAGGCCTTGAGTCCTCTACATGTATATGTAATTATGGAGGCCTTGATGTCTCCTCATGTCTATATGATGAGGGAAGACTTGAGGAATCCTCATGTCTACCTTGAGAAGAACCAGGATATGGCTCTTTCACTAGGGTTTCTTGATGAGTCCCCCAAGGCTTGAGTTGTCACCCCTAAGAATTTCTAAACTTCATCCAATGAGACTGTGGGTGGGTGGCTCAATGCCATTGTGATTGTGCATGTGCAAAAAATCATTTTACACCTTGATGTTGGACCAAGGGTGGTTTCTCTGTGTGTATACCATGATTACTATGAATTATTTTTTTATGTCAATTTCAAACCACACATGCAAAACACAAGCAAAGAAAACAAATACTTATCTCATTTAAGGATTAATGTGTGTTCCCTAAGCTATTTTGTGTGTTTTTGATGTGTTGTATATAAATAAGACCTTGTGTCATGTATTTTACATTTTTTTGGATGGTATTCTTAGATTGTTAAAGGGATTTTACCTATATACTTGCACAAGCCAAATATGGTAGTGAAGTCCATACTCAATAAGGTAGCATAGGTCTTACCAACCCTTACCCAACACCTTGTACACAATGATACATCTCTCAATGAGGAGTGTGTGCTATTTTGCATATTATGGATAGTTCTTGGTTTAGCCTTGGCCATGGATGGGTCTCGATGATACTTTTTCAAGAAAGCCAACCAAGTGGTAATAACCTCCACTATTGGTATCAATAAATGGGTTGGATGTGAGAGCCCAATGCCACTGATGTTAAAGTGATACGTGATTTGTTGATTTCTTTTTATATTTTTATAATGTAAAGCTATGCATTAGAGAGCATTTATGATTATTTCCCTATATGGCTAAAAATAATGTTTGATTTCATAAAATGCATCTCTAACTGATCTAAATGACTTTCATACAATGTAATTTCTACTTTGTGATGTAACGACCTCTAGCTGATCCACATGCAAGCAATCTTAAAAACACAAGAACCTAGACCGCTGAAGACTAGGGTAAACCTCAAAAATAGAGGACCACTATTCCTAGTAGTGACTAGAGGAAAGCTAAAAAATCTAAGAAGCTTAAAATACATTTTTCTTCCATAATTTATTATATTTCCTTAATAAAAAAAATGTGATTTTACTTTTTGTTTTATGAAAATAAGTTGCAGAAAGAGAAAGATAAAAAATAAGGGAATAGCACCAATCTAAAATCCTCATTTGATGATGAAAGAGCTGCCATCTACTACACTTTTTCTGCTAGCAACCGTCGACCAAAGCGGCTACTACTAGCTACTGACTAAAAAAATGGTCAGGCTTTACTAGTCATTATCGACTAGAGTAGCTAAGCCTGCACATAAAAAATGCATAAAAACATCAGTAAAATGACCAAAAATGAAAACCAGGTGGGGGTCCCATCGTGATAGCCATATGTGCAACCCTGGGAAGTGTGCACCACTTACGCTACTTGCAATATTGTATCAAATGAACATAAAGCAATGGATAAGACAAAAATAACAAATAAAGAAAGATTATTTTATTAATTTCTTTAGAAATATCGATCCCTCTAAGGGATACCTAGTTTGATATAATAAGATACAAGTGGAGTAACGGTGAAGAAGATGCCCCATTTACAAAGGGGTGGTTTTCTTTTGTAGACATCTTGATGTCGCACATGAACTTGTATGAGAGCTTATAGATGCCTCCTTCTCCTTATCTTGCCTTAGAGGGATCTATGCATTGAACACCTTGAATCAGCCTTGTAAACCTATAACCTACGTGCATAGATAAAACAAAACACTATTAGTAGTATGGGAAGCCTCTCCGAATGAGGCTCTTATTAGTAGATTTGATAAAAATTATAATGAGCATAATAAATCGAAATGCAATAAAACTAAATGATAAATGTGTGTATAAATTAGGAAATGATAGTTCAAATACATTAAAGAAATTAGATCTATGTTGAAAATCCTTAATAAATCAAAGCAATAACATATATAAGCTAGAACTTGGAAAATTATGTTTGAATACTCTAGGCTATGCCTATGAGCCACTATCAATGATAACAACTATGAAATGATTCTCTTCTCCTCATGAACTAGGGGTTGTAGCACTAGATTCCTTGCTCCAATTGATGTTCAAGGGTCACCTATTGTGTCTTGTACACTAGTTGGTGAAGAATAGACAAATATAAAAATGGTTGCATATATGTAGCTCAATTGGATAGTGCTTCATTGCTCCTCAAAGGGGGTACAAATTCATTCTTGAAACTTCCAGGGCTCTGTTGCACAAACTTTTTATATTCACAAATCATTTTATTTTCTTGGGAGAGTTCATATGTAGACTTCCATGTTTTAGATGTAGATCTAGATCTTGGATTCCTATAGAAGCCAAGATCCAAATTTACATGCAACTGGCCATCCCAAGGGGAAGGATCAGTCATAAATTGGCATTGAATGGGCAATGAGGAAGAGCTCTAGAAGTTCCACACCAAAATATACCTACAAGAAATGTAAGGTGTAGTTATACTATGTAATCTAGGCTTGTATTCATGACCAGACTATGCATGGTGCTATCCGCTATCCAAAGTAGTAGCTAGGTGTGACCACTATCAGCTTCAGTGTCCAGATGTGGCAATCACTATGCTTGATAGAGACTAAGCTTGGATGGGCTAGAACTACCCTTTTTGAGTGGTTAGGACCATTGCTAGCTCTTGGAGAGATCCAAGATCATTCATATAGTCTTTGGGTGTGTCCATATGAGTATTCTTCTAAAAATGATGCATTTTAGGTGTCTACACCTGAAAGATAAAAGCTTTTGTTATGAATACCAAGATATTCATTATACCTATGTGTGCAGATGAATATATTAGATGAGACATAAGACTACCTCATTTCCAGACAAGATTCATTCAACCCATTACTGTAATGAGTATCACCAAATGTTCACCTTGATCCTAAGTTTGGATGTAGTTGGACTAGACTACTAGGTAATACAAGCCACCTAAAGCTAGCTCATTTGTAAATTGTGTAGACCTACCCCAATTCTAGGCAGGATTCATTCAACCCATTATTGTATTGGGGATCACTTTATGGCTTCGAGTACTAAACATTCCATGGATTCAATCTCTTCACCCCCTTATTTTCTTCACTTTTATTGGGATACTTTTTCATTCTTAGTGATGAAAATCACTATTTATTTTGCATTTTGTATTTTGTTTTCTTTGAGCAAGGGATTTGTTTAGTGATTATAATCATTGTTTATTTTTCTTTGTTTCAATATTTTGCTTATTTTGATGTGAGCAAGGTGTTTCTTTGGGTAGGTGGGAGCTTATACTTTTTTGAATGATCAACACTCTAGACCATGCGCATCACAAGATGAGCAAGTAAAACCTTTCGCTCAAGGTGACTAGGACCACTTTGTAGCGTTCATATTTCCTTGTCTAGACTAGGATTATTAATGTTTTATTTAGTGATGGTATTTTGACATATGCTAGGTGCTATAAAAACTAGACCTCATTTATAAAAGTGAACATAGGTTTCTACAAAATCTGATAAGATCACTAGGTATGGCTGAATTACTAAAAAAATCCAAGTATATTCCTTATATCAATAGGAGGGGTTGCATTGACAAACACAATTACTCAAAAGGGTGATGGATGATGATCAATAGATGCATGATTAAGATACAAACATGGTGTCATTTGTAAGATTTAAAACATAACCTATCCTAATGCAATTGTAATGGATGAACATGCCTAATGCAATGCAATTAAATGAATGCATATGCAAACTAAAAATGCAATACAAAATGTTTTTTTTTTGTATTTTGATGTTTTCAATTGTTTTTGAAATTTAATAAAATTTCTCAAATGTTTTTGAAATTTTATGAAATTTCTCATTTATTTTTGAAATTTTGATAATTATCAATTGTTTTTGAAATTTTATGAAATATTTATTTTTGATATTTATCAATTGTTTTTGAAATTTTATGATTTATTTGAATGTTTTTTATTGTTTATTTTTTATGTGTGGAATACCTTAAGATAAATAATATTGAGAGGTTCAACACCTTCAAGCAATGTTAGGCGATACATTCCCATTCCAATTCCAATATTATCTGATATGATATAAGGACCTAACCAGTTGGCTGTAATTTGTCTTGCAAGTGTAGTAGCAGGTTTGAGTTCTATTGGTTCTCTTTTAGTACAATATCCCCAACCTTAAAGTCCCTTAGGTGGAATTTATTATTATAAGATCATTTTAAGCATTCTTTATAAACTTATAGATGCTCAAGGGCATTCACGTGATGTTCATCAAGAAGCATCAATTGGTCAAGGTGAGCTTATCGTGCGGTGTCATCATCGATGAACTCTTTCAATGTGGTACGCAGGTTTGGAATTTCCAACTCCAAGGATATAATGGCCTCAACATCATATACCAATGAAAATAGTGTTTTCCCAATGGGTATTTGTATGCTAGTTCTGCAAGCCCATAATGCAAGGGGTAATTACAGATGCCAATCCTTATGATTGTCTTGAACCATCTTTTTCAAGATGACTACCACTATCTTGTTTGAGGCTTATGCTTGCCCATTTGATTGTAGATAATATGGTGTTGCAAAGTTGTGTTGAATATTATATTTGGATGTTAAAGCCCACACATATTTTTTATTAAATTACATACCATTATCTAAAATTATCTTGGATGGGATCCCAAAGTGATAGATGATATTATGAAGTATGAACTCCATAATTAATGCTCTTGTTTTTTATGTTAAGGGGACCACTTCCACCCACTTGGTAAAATACTCGGTGGTCATTAGTATAAATGTGTGTCAACCCAAATATGGGAGATAGATCTTACCAATCAGATCAAAATCCCACTGAGAGAATGGCCAAACCACTTGAATGGGTTGTAAGGCCTGTGATGGTAGGTGCATCAAATTTGCATGATACTAATTTTTAATGCACTTCTTGACATACGCACATCAATACTTTTCTATGGTGGGCCAATAATAACCCATCCAAAGGATGCGCTTGATGATGGCCATGCCATTGAAATGGCCACCACATGTACCGTCATGAGCTTGTAAAATTACCCAAGTTGATTCTTGGGGCTCAAGTTAACAAAGGTGAACTCCATCATAGCTTTGACAATACAATATGTGTCCTAGCAAGACATTTCTAGTCACTTTTTATCTAAATGTTCATTTTATAGCATGTGATAATCCATGTGGGATTATTATAAGTTTAAGAAAATACTATAATTGGATCAACCAATCCTTATAAGCTACAAGATCAACAGATAGGATGAATTGTTCCTCCTATGATTTGATGTGCATGGATGCATAATGGAAAACAACCTTGTGGTGCATGGTGGTGCCATTCCCTGTATGACCCTGTGAGATCAAAGAACCCAAAGTCCCTTCTTCAGAAAGTCTCTGGATCTATAGAACCACTCATGGTTTGGTTCTATATGAATATGTTGACTCATAATTTGTTGTCAAAATCCTCACGTTACATCATATATTATGATAGCATCTTCACATGAATGGTAGTAAAGTCAATAGATAGATTCTGAGGGATTAAATATTATAAATATTCCATGGTGTCTGCAAATATGTTTGATGTACGAGGAATTGCCTTGATGTCATACCACTCTAGTTGGGCTAGATAAGTGTAAACAAGATCCTTATAAGCTTTCAGGATAGGAAACATGCACTAATATATTCCCTTAACTTGGTTAACAATGAGAAGGGAGTCACCAAACATATTTAGCTTTTTAATCTTCATGTTAATTGTTGTTTGGAGACCCAAAATTAGGGCCTCATATTTAGCATTGTTCTTGATACAAGGAAGACCTAGTTTAAATGACAAGGGCATTGGAGCACATTGTGGCATAAAAAACATTATTCCTACACCACCCCATTTCTCACACTTCGAACCATCGAAGAACAAATTCATTTCAGCTTTGTTATCTGGCCCTTCAGGTTTGGGCGACTCCGATAATGCAAAGACTGCATCATCAAGAAGTTCTATGATGAGAGACCTACTATCCCAAAGAAGTACCTCTACCAATTGATCAACGATGACCTATCCCTTGATGGAATTTTGGATGATGAATTCCAAGTTGAATTCTATCAGTAGCATGATCCACTTTGTAGTACATGTATTATGATAGCTCTTGCTCATCATGTACTGCAAAGGATTTTGTTTTGATATCACATACATTGTATGAGTCAGCATATAGTGGTACAACTTCTTAGTTGCAAAAACCACTACTAAGTATAGCTTTTCTACGTATGCATACCCTAGCTCATAACTCACCAAGGTGCGGCTAATATAATATATTTCTTACTCTTTCTATTGCATGTTATTTTGGGCTAACATGGTTCCTAGTGTAAAGTCAATAGCTGATATATAAATCAAGAATGACACCTTTGGCCTTGGTGGATCTAGTACTAGTGGTATTGCTAGAAATTGTTTTATCTCAGTAAAGGCTTGTTGACATTCCTTGTTCCAATGGAATGGGACCCCCTTATGTAGCAGTCAATTCATGGGTTGACATTTATCTGATAACTATGTGATGAATTGCTTTATGGATGCTACTTTACCCTATAGGCTTCTCAGCTCTTTGATGTTAGTGGGAAGGGCCATTTCTAGGATAGGCATTGTTTTATCTCAGTAAATGCTTGTTGACATTCCTTGTTCCAATGGAATGGGACCCCCTTATGTAGAAGTCAATTCATGGGTTGACATTTATCTGATAACTATGTGATGAATTGCTTTATGGATGCTACTTTGCCCTATAGGCTTCTCAGCTCTTTGATGTTAGTGGGAAGGGCCATTTATATGATAGCCTTTACCTTTACTAGATCTACTTTGATCTCTCACTTAGAAAAAATGAATCCCAAGATTTTTCTTGAAGTTACACTAAATACAAACTTCTTGGGATTCAACCTGACATTATTTTTTTTTGTTAAGAAGCTTCATTGATTACCAGGATTTGCAGGTTGACCCAAAACCTATTACAAAAAATAGCCTTATGCTGAATCTGAGGATCCTTGTCATCCTAAAGACCATATATCCTTTACTACTTCTAGCCAGTCTAAAATGACTAACTGGAAAAGGAGAACAAACCTTAATTCTACCAACTATTAGTTTAGCAAAAACCAACACAACTCCCCCAGACGTAAAAACAAAATACTAGAAAAAGGCAGTCACCTTGAGAGGATGACTTCCTTTATAAATTACGTAACACAAAAATATAACCTCCAGGCCTTGAGGAACCTTAGGCCTCATCTTCAACCTCCTCCTCGAGCTCCTCATCCTTATATTCCTCCTCATCATCATCAACATCGTTAACCTCCACATTCAGCATCTACCCTTCGTTGAAGAAAACTTGAGTCAGAGTGGAATTGGCCTCCTGCATCTAATGAATGATTATAGTGTAATATTTTAGAATGAAACATTTCAAGACCATTATTGTGGGTCATTCATCCTCCATGTCACTCACACTAACTTTGGTGCTTCCTTGAATTTGCTTGTTTTTCAGCCTCATGGAGGATCTCATCACAAGCTCTTCAATCATCAACCTCTTATTTGTCATCCCTCCTCTATTGATAGGCTCCCCCACTATTTTATTTACCAAATAAATAGAAGTATTTTTGATGTTCCCAGGGCTAGCTCTAGCACCTGAGCTCTCAACATGGTGACTAGGATGAACCTCCTCAATGACCTGAGGTTCAGGGTTGGGAGCTATGGCTAGCACCCACTTGTATATTACTTTGAAAAAACCTTGGTGCAGTGGCATAGCATACACCCTCTTACTACGACATGCATTGATTGTGTAATTCATTGAGTTCATCAATAATTGAGCCTGACATTATGCTCTATTAGGTGATCAAAGACTTTTCTCAAAACCTTAGCATACTCTGAATATAGCAATGAATTTTCCAATAATTCATCGATGTAATCCTCTAGGATATTGTGCATGTAGTCATGGAAGATATATTTCATGGCCCACTGATTTGTGTCACCAATGTTTTTAAGACCAAATAGCATTACCTTGTAGCAAAAGGTCCCCCATGGCATTGTGAACGTGATTTTGTACTGGTCTTAGGTTTTAATACAAATTTGATTGTTACCGAAAAACTATCCATTAGGGAGAGCATCTCATGACCCGTAGTTACATTTACAAGAGCATCTATGTTGGGCAATGAGAATGAATCCTTTGGTTTTGCCTTATTGAGATCTCTAAAATCTATGTAAATATGGATTCTTCCATTAGGTTTTTCTACAGGTACCATGTTTGATACCCATTTTAGATAGTCGATGGGAATAATAAAGACTACATCCAATAGTTTTTGAAGCTCATTATTTACCATCAAGGTGATAGTAGGATGCATCTTCCTGATTTTTTGCTTGACTGGTTTCTTTGCAGGATCTAGCAAAATATTATGAACAACTAACTTTGGATCTAAACCCAGCATATCCTTGTAGGTCCAAGCAAAAATATCAAGTCTCTCTTTCAATAGAGGTATGAGGGTGGTCCATTCCTTAGGAGATAAGCTTTCTCTAAATTTAATTTTCTTTGGATCAGATTGATCGTTGTTGATGTCCACTTAAAAATTATTCTCTATTGTTATGTGTGACCCCTCCTCAATTTGGTGAGGTTATGGATCATGTGGATATCATCTACTAGATTTAAATGCTCAACTGAATCATGATTGAAACTAGCATGATAAACATCATGAGCGCAGCCTAGTGCAAAATGAAATGGTTGTAACATTTATTCATTGGGAAAGAAATATTTAGGCTCCAAGGGTGAATCAGTGTATTCCCAATCAATAGCATCTAGATTAAGACACAATGGTTTGGAAGGATTAGCTAGGTTGTGGAGTGGAGTGGTCAACTCAATGGAAATCATGTTGATGGATGGGATGGAATATCTAGGACCACATGGGTGCAACTCTACATTATTGATGTGATTTCCATATCCAATATGTGATTCTAGGGGTATGGGGATCTTAGGATCTAGTCTATGAATAAACTGGATGATGGGATCACTTAGCTGTAGAAGCTATCTAAATGTAGAAGGATCGAGGAACACCATATGATAGATTAAATATGAATTAGCCTTTGTCCCCCTGATGCAAGGGCTAGGATATACTCTGTGATACATTTCATCTATGCCAAATGGTTATTTATGATGATGCAAGTGCCAAATATTGAGGTAGGCCATTTTGGTATCATCTTCATAATCACTATTATATATGAAGTATTCATTTTATAAATTTACTAGATCTGTGAGGTGACGTGAATATCAAGGCCCAAGATAGGCCAATTCAGTCTCATCCTCAACTTCACTATGATATATGATGTACTCATTATTTTCTCACTCATAACCATAGTCAGGTTCATCCTCCCATAATATAAGTCCTGATGGGCTTGCCTCGAGAGATAAATTTGGGTGATACATAGTGGGTGGTTCTATAGTGACCATGGTCACCAACCTATCATCCATGTAGCTTATGTTCGAGCGATATGAATTCCATTTGATGTCTTATTTGAACCCTAAGCTCAATATATCTAGAGATGATGCTAATGAATCATCATAGCTTTAGATATGGTATCCGCCAGACCTATTGGTAGGTAATTTATATCATGGTTCAATTGGATTTCATAGCCATTTCTTATATAGACCTAAACCATAGTCATTCCAATTATTGCAATCGAAGTATCTAAGAGAAAAATCAAGGTTAGAAAGATAATGAACATTCATTCTAAATAACTCATCATCATCCTCTTCAATGTCTGAGGCATCATGGGCTTGATCAAGACCAGCATAAATAAAATTAGTCTGGTTGGGTGGCATCCCTAATGGTACCACTATTCCTATGGGTAGGTTTGGGACTCTTGGTCATCCCATGTCTTGTGCAGACTTGATGATTGGAGTGAAAGTGATATTTTGCACAAGATATTCACCTAGTCCTATGTTGGCTAAGTGAACAGTCACCTGCGATGTAGATGAAATTGAAGATGAAGTAGACAAGGTAGGTTGAGGTACCTTCTTGACTATTTCTTGAGGATCTTCCTCATCTATGGGAGTTGAATTTTCCATGATTTATATAGTTGGGATTACCTTAGGTTCTTCCTCCACCATATGAGATTTTAACTTTTGAGAGTCTATTGGTTTATACATTTTTGTTTTCTCAGAATTTTTAGTATTCTTGGAAGTAGGAGATGGCAACGATGTGGATAGATCACCTCATACTGATATTGACTTAATTCCTATATGCATGGTAATATATGAAGGCCTAATGTATAGGTGAGTAGATAGAAGGATGAAATCCCTTGACAAGTCCATCTGATGCATATATTTGAATGGTTCTTCATTCGATGGTACCATGTGCACTTATCCCTCATGTACATATTTAACACATTGATGTAGGATTTATGGAACATACTACATGTCTCTTATCTAGGGACACATTAGGAGTATATTATATTGCATAGCCCCTTCTAATACATTACACATAATCGATATGGTATTATGCCCTACCTAAATAGGTAGGACTATTATACCCACTATGGAGCACAATGCATCATTGAACACTCTCAATGTGAAAGAATAAGGTACTATATTGGAATTAGGGATATTTAGGTGCCCAATAGCTTTGGTTTTTATTATGTTAATCGACGATCCTGTGTCAATTAGAATCCTCTTTAAGGATGTGTGATTGATACATGTGATGATGTGTAGAGGCAGGTCTGCTATGGTATTTGGGACTACCTTTTTATTTTATGATCGTAAAAATGAATCATAGGCTCTTGGAACTATTGTACTTGCCCCACAAAGTTTGTAAATGCTTTAGGGTTCTAGGGCTAGAGCTCAATATATTTCAATATTTCCATTAACATATCCTTGTGCCTAGGAGATTGTTGAATGAGCTCGTAAATTGATAACTTAGTCGATGTTTTTTGAAGACTCTAAGTAAGTCTGTTCTAGATCATTATCATAGGTCATGATGGTGTACTTGGAAGATTTTTCTACACTGGACTCATTTGAGGTGTAGTTGGGATATGGATGGCAGCTATTGGAGGCTCTAGTTGATTGTATCATCAGTTTCTTATAACCACAATGACCATTCCAATAAATCTTTGAGTGGGAGGTTCAACTTGGACCTAGTTCACTTGAGAGCCCTAATTTCTATGGGCTTCATGATTCAGCAATGAGTTTTTGAATATGCCCATATTCTTGTTATTGGGAGCTAGTGGATTGTCAACTTGTAGCTCACCTTTTTTAATCATGTTTTGTACAAAAATTTTTAAACTGATGCACACTTCAATATCATGCCCATGTATTCTATGGTAAGGGTAATAATGATCGCCTTTGTATCCCTTGGGATTGGGATGGTTATGATAAATAATTTGAACCTTAGGTAATTTGAGTACCTATGCTTCACTCAGTTGATTAAATATTTACACCAAATATTATGACAGTGGTGTGTACTGGCGAGGTAGTCGACATTGCTTATCTCGGCCCTAGTTCTTTTTCTTTTTGTTGTAGTTATTTTGGGGTGGTTGAGATTGGTAATTCTATGGTTGTTGGATATTTCCCCCTTTTGGCATATTTAATACAACCTAATTTACTGGTGTAGGCTTGGCCTACTACTATTAATTGTAGTTATTGTGGTTGTTGTTCCAATATTTCTTGGTATGGAGCTTAAGATCTCCTTCTTCTACTTTGATATCCTCTCTAATCTTGGCTTATGCCAAGGCTTCCTCAAATATTGCATACTACTAGAGTTGTAGGAGCAGTGAGATGTTCTTGGTACAACTCTTGGTGAACATCCAGGTGAGCTCTATAGTGGTGATGAAAAATGACAATTTCACCATTAGCTTCCACCACCTATTCCCACAGTCCTAGAATAGATCGTCATCATATTGTCTATGATTAACCAGGTTGGACAATTTGGTTTTCTTCCTAACACAAAATGAAAATCATTCAAGGAAGGCATTCATCAGTTGCTCAAAATTTATGATGCTATATTTGGGTAGTTGAGTAAACCACTCTATTGCTACGCTTGTTAATATCATAATGAATATTCTTAACATTAGGGCATCATTGTGTTGGATCTAAAAGCATACATTCATGAAGTTGGTAACATGTTCTTGAGTGTCTTCTTCTCCCTTAAAATTATCTAACTAAGGCATATCTAAATGCTTTGGATAGAAGGGACTTGGTACCGATGAGCACAAGGGTTGATTGTGTATCTTGCTTAAGGCTGGCTTCTACCCAACCATATCTTGCTTCTCGAGAGACTTGATTCTCTTATTAAGTATATTGTCAGCTTTTGAAGAGATGATATCTTCCTCTCAAAGGTTGTTTTAGGGTGGGCAATGAGGTAATTATTTTGCATTGGACCAAATTGGTCGATTATATTCCTCTTCCATAGATGATTGTTTAGGATAATTTTTTTCCTGGTCATCCATATCTGCATCTTATTCTTGTTCATGCTCCAACTATTCTTATGCTATGCACCATTTGTGTCTCGAAGCATGCTATGAGGTGTGGTGAGTGTGATCATTTACATATTTTTCATACCTCTAAGGTTGATAAGTAGCACATCTATTGGTGTGGTAGTACTCACTACCCTTGTGTAGATTAGCTCAAGCTAACCTATCTACTTGTTTCTCATATTCAGTCTATTCTAGGTCATGTTTTTCCCTCAGGCACTATTTATATGGATGTTGGCACTTTTTTATTTGTGCCTACACCTCTTCTTGTTCAAGTTTATCTAGGCACTCTTGCTCTGCGTACAATACCTCCATTTTGTCTTGGAGTATTTATTATTGGTATTGTACATATTCATACAACCTACGCACGCGATTGGATTGATCCACCATTGAAGGTATTTGATTTTGTAACTCCATGTGAGGATTCACTATGGTAAGGTTCCTATAAAGAGCCCCCACTATGCTTTTGTATCTATCTATAAAGGTGACATTGTCAATGTGTAATAACCTATGTTCTATAGCCCCATGATTGGAAGTGTGAGTGTTTCTGAGATGTTTTGATGATTCCCACCACTCATGAGTATGCCTCACTATTTTTTAACTACATGAAGTCTCATAAATAGAGTGTGTAGTAGTAATGTCCTACCTCATAGGCCTTAGGAGAACCTAGTCTAGTTCATCTAGTTGTCTAGTTCTCCATGTTTGATCTCATGGGGTGCCATTCACTCCAATAATATTGGTGTCTATTATAATTCTACCACTTATAATGTGGTTAGGAGCTATGGTGGCCCTATGATCAAACACAACCATTGTGTTTTTCCCTTTATTGGGCTGATCTCATCTACATCTATCCTGTTAGGATTAGAACCTTTAAGCTCCCTCCTTTCTAGCACGAGAAGAACCTGGATCTAGCTCTAGCTAAGATTCCCTAAGAGTTACCCCTATAGGTTTATTTATCCCCACTGAGGCTCACCGAACTTCATCCAATGATGTTCTGTATGGGTGGCTCAACATCAGTGTTGTTGTGATTTTTATTGGATGGATCACTAGTTCCCACCTTGGTTTTGGACCGAGGGTGGTTGCTTTATGTGAAAACCATGATAATGTAAACTTATCTCTTCTGTAAATTTTTAAGACATGCAAATAAAGTAGAAAAATGTGTTTATCTATTTTAAGTATTAGATGTGTGTCCTAATAACTATTTTATGTTTTTTATTTTTTGATTTTTAGAAAGACCTTATATCACATGTTTTTTTTTTTTGATGATATTCTTTTGTTAAATGGGTTTTCACCTGTATGCTCGTAGTTTGAAAATTGAAAATGAAATTCTAGTCACATAAATCCAACAAAGTATGGATATGAAGCCCATACCCTATCAGGGAACACAGGTCCTAGCGGTTCTCACCCAGTCTCACTTGGTCAGCGTTATACCCTGTGAAGAGTACATGAAAATTTTCCAAGCTATGCTAGTTCTTTGATTTAGTATTTGCTAAAAATAGGGTTCATAGGGTTTGAACCAATAAATGGAGATGAAACCCACCGTATTTGGTCTCTATTAGTGGTTGGGTATGAATTCCTATTCACTAACATTTAAATGTGACATGGTGTGTGGTGGTTCTTTTTAATTTTGTATGAAAATGAAATGCATCATAGAGCACTCAAATGATTTTTCTATATGCTTAAAAAGAACATTTCCATTTCATAGAATGTATATCTAAAAGCTATATTATATTTAGATAATGCAAGACTAATCATGAAAGATAATGACCTCTAAGTGGTCCTCAAGCATGCAAATCCTAACATACAATCTAGACCATTGAAGACTAAGGTGGATTACAATCAGAGATAGCTATTCCTAGCAACGACTATTAGAAAACCTAAGACATATTATAAATTTTACTTTTAAAATTTCTCTATGTTCTCTAATTAACCTTCATCTACTATATTTTAGATAATAAAAAAATAGATAGATAATCTAAATTATAAAAAAATTCAACCAAAATGGAATCCAAATATGTTGATGACCTAACTGTCTAATCTTTCTAGGTTTTTCTACTGGCCACTATCACTCAAAGTGGCTCTAAATCTGACCATTGTCTTCAAAAGTGTTTGAGCTCTACTAGCCACTATCAATCAGAATGGCTGCAATTGCATAGAAAAAATACTCAACATATCAGCAAAACAACATAAAATTTGGGTGTCCCACCATAGTTGCCACTAAAAGAGGCTTAAAATTCTATAAACTAGATAATATGCTATTGAAATGATAATATAATCAAGTGTAAATAAGAAAGTAAAAGAATGTGTCCATATTTATTAATATTTTTTAATATCTTTACAATCAGGTTACAAAAACATCCCTCTTAGGGATTTGATGAATTTGATACATATTACAATCTACAACTCATGTGGTAGATGCTTTCAATATAATCTTAAGATATTCAAACTTTTCTTGAGGGCTTACTAAGATGCCTCCTTCTCCAATGCTTAGAGGAAGGGTCTTGAAATATGCCTTGCCTTTGAGATATTTGTTATCTGCATACAAGGAAACAACAAAACACATTTAGAAGCACATGAAACCTCTCATGATGAGGTTGATTTCCAAGAGAATATATGAAACATAGTAAACATGTAAAGAAAATGTGAATATATGTAAATATGCACAAATATGATCAAGATATTGATAATAAAGCATAAAGCATAGATTGACACATATAAAGGAAGCTAGAAATGCATAAGATCTTGCATATTGAACATGGAAGAATCTAACCTTTAAAGCAATGTAAAGGAAAGCATGAAATACATGAAGGTAAGCAAATATGCCTATTAATCTGCTAATTAACCATAGAAATGCATGAGATCTGATTAATATATATCTAATTAACCTAAATGTATGCTAAGAAAGATAAATCTAAGGCTAAAACTAAGAAAATCATGGATCAAACCCAAGCCACTACTGCCATCGATGGTGGAGGCCTACGAGCCACTGTCAACAATAGTGGCCACAAATTGTAACTTCTACCTTTTGAATCAAAGTCTGTGATACATAATTCTTCAATTGAATTGATATTCAAGGGTCACCTCGGTGTTCTAAAATGGATTTGTAGTGTAATTCATCATAATTTGCAATGGAAGTGTGTCAATTTTCAAGCATGCTCTTCAAGCTCTTGAAATCTCCATTGTTGCAAGGTTGATGATCAAATTGGATTTTGGCAGCATCTTGTTACTCTTCACAAGGTGCAATTGGCTCTCCAATATTATAGGGCTTCGCTACATAAAATTTATATCTATCTTGCACTCATGGGAGGGCCTATAAATAGGGTTTCCAAATTCTAATATTGGCTTCATGGAGAAGCCAAGATCAATAATTGTCAGCATGTGGTAGTTGGGAGGAACTTTGTAGAATATTCCTTGCTAGAAACTACCCAAGACCAGTTGCATTTGGCCATTAAAACTGATTTTGGCTTGGCTCTCAAGGCTGAAATAGTTTTAGAGCTAGCTACTATCATCATAAGTGGCTAGGATTGTAGCTGCCCTGAGCATTAGTGGCTAGACTAACAACCACTCTAAGCATCATCGACTGAGCTTGAATGGTACCAAACTATCTCAAATGAGTTGTTAGAACCACTGCTACCTTTTTAGGATCCTTAATACTAACATTATTAGTTAATATTAGTTAGTATTATTAATAATTTAATTATTATATTATTAACTCATAAAGTGAACCATCACAACCCTTCATAATGTGAACCATCACATCTCTTCCTAATGTGAACCATCACGTCTCTTCACCAATGTAGCTTTAGGGTAGATATATATATTAGGTTGGTCATCCATATCAAATTAGCCAAGAAGAAGAAGAAGAATAAGAATATTAGATTCTAAATGAGGGAGCCCCCTATAGTGGAAAAGCAATTACAAGGGAGCCCCCTATGAGTGGCCTACAATTACATTTACATTAGTTTGCTAATAATTTTATAGTAAGACCTCGAGGTCTTACCATTTGGTATCAGAGCCAATATATCAAATGGCCAACGGAGGAATATATCATGATACCAACCTAATTTTGCTACTTAATCTTGCCCACCTACGTCAAGTCACATCAGTGCGTGCATATAAAATTCAATTCTAGGATATCACCAATCACATCATAGGGTTGGACGAATCAGTTCTCATAAGAGGTTTCATCAATGGATTAAAAGAAGAAACTAGAGTGGCGGTCATGATGTACACTCCTCGCACTCTACAAGAAGCCATTGGATTAGCCTTGTTAGCTAAAGATAAATTTAATGTTCAACATCAACATAGGGAGCAACCTATTGAAAAATCATCATTCCTGCCCACTATCCCAAAAACTAAACCCTTGCCAGTTAAGTACCTTAGCTTGCAAGAAATGGAGGAGCGATGAGTGAAAGACCTTTGTTGTACTTGTGATGAGCAATTTGGGCCTCATCATCGTTGTGCTACACCAACATTATATTTATTAAATTTAGATGATCCTTTTCCCTCCATAGGGGCCAAATATGAGGTAGATGTACAATTTTTGAATGTAGTTGATTCCTATCATTCCATAGAGGGAGAAGGTGAGGTAGATGTGCAAGATGTGAGAAAAGCACCTGATCACAACAATAAAGGTAAATATATAGATGTACAATAAGTGACCAATGAAGGCCAGTAATACACTCTAACAAGACTATACACAAGTTCTTCACAAATAGTGAGTTCTCACCACATGGTAAAACCTATCCGAAAACAAGGTAGAAATATGACTACACACTCATTTTTTGTTAACCCTCTTAGGGAATAATAGGAAGATGCAAAAGCATTACCATAACTTTTGATGCATCATTCTTAAGTGTTTGAGGAACCCCAAAGGTTTCCCTCCCATCATCATCATGATTTTCCTAAATAATATTCTACTATTGTTCTTAGAAACCCCCTGTTAACGCTTCATCCTTCTTGATATCCCTGCCTAAAGAACATGGACTTATACTGAGAGGGGGGGTGAATAGTATAAGACTTTAAACAATTAGTAATTTTAACTTTAGATAGCAGTGGCATCAACACAGCATTAATCAAGATAGAGAGCATCACACATTGAAGACCCATTTTTAATGTGGTTCACCCAAAATGCTTGGGCTGTGTCCACAAAAATTTTCTCTAAAAGTTATCTCAAAGTTCTTTTTGGGAATCCTTCCTAATTACAATGTTTATGAGCCTCTGCTCAAGGAGATACCTTTCCCTCTACTCTAGATATGATCCCTTATAAGATCAACTGTTTCTACCTCTTGACAACACGTGGAACTCCTTTCCATCGAAGACCTGTCCTCAATGCTTAGCCTAAGAGACCTTTGCCTTCTATGATCATGTCCACAACAACTGAGCAACCTGTACCAAACATAGTCAGTCGATCTAGTACAAGTCTTCCTCTATATTTTATATCCATCCAACTCTTGAACAAATCAATCCTCTGTCCACAAGCCTTCTCAAAGACTTGCCAAATCTATCCTCAAGTTCTCTGATAGAACCAATGTACCTCCATCCTCAAGTTCTCTGATAGAACTTTCAATCTTAGCTCACAAGTCCTCTGCTAGGACCTGTCCAAATCTGCTCAGAAGTCCCCACTGGAACTTGTCCAAAACCTACTCCCAATTCCCCAACGGAACCTGTCCAAAACCTGCTCACAAGTCCCCAATAGAACCTGTCCAAAATAGCTCACAAGCTCACTAAGAAAAACTTGCTTAGCATGAAACCACAAAGAGAATTGTTAGAGACCCAATGTGATTCATCAACCTCATAGAAGCATAAAGAGAATTGTTAGAGACTCAATATGTTCTATACTTAACTCCCAATCTCAATATCAACTCAATCACAATCTCAAAAGAATAAGATATATGTAGTATTCTTTTCTCAAGAACATGAAACACAACCCAACAATTGCCAAACAAGCAATATATCATATAACAATGATACTCATGTTCATTCCACAACCAATATCTTTTCTCAACCAATTAGGGCTTTAACAACAATGCTTATAGACAAGGTTTAACCAATATCATTCAACTCAACATTAACCTTGAAGCATTCAACCAATCATCACAATAAAAGGAAACAAGTAGAAATCCTTTTCCCTCCAAAGATATTTGAACAAAACAGCCACCAACACAATATCACCAAATGCAAAGAATAACTTGCTCAAATCAACTCAATGGAATAAGCCCAATATCATGAATCAAGTAAAGCAAAAACTTGATCAAACAACCTCTATGGAAGAAACTCAACCATCAAACTCAAAATAGCAAACCAAGGGTTCCACCAACTCAATGCAAGTAGCTTGACTCACAAACCCTAGTGCACAAAGCTTCCACTATCTCAAACCAAAAATTATGCATTCATCAAAAACTCTCCTTAAGGATAAAAATGCATAAGTAGTCTTCAACAAACCAAAAAATAGGATTTACACCCAATCAAAGAAAACCTAGTTGAAAACCTTTTCACTCCAACCTTATTTCAGAAAACATACACCAATCATACTCATAAGAAGAATGTGCCCATACCTTATTGGAGTAGAAGAACCTTGACCCCTTAAAGCTGTCACCACACACAACCCTCAAACTTCCAACCAAGTTAGGGTTAGAACCAAGATAAATGAGCATATAAAAACTTTCCTTAATACACATTTTAGCTTCTCTTCTTTTGAAAACAACCACCAAAGAAGTCAAAAACACAACCAAAACTTACACCTTATATCTCCATTTTAAACTTTAGCATAGCAAAAGACTAATCTCAAAAAATACAACCAAAGAAATATCCCCTTATTTCTCCTATGTCTTTTAAACAATGCTAAACAATGCCAAAAATTATATCAAGAAATTAATCACACCTTAGAATGGCTATCCTTGAAGAATCCAAAAATCGCGGAATGGCTGCCCTTGACGAATCCGAAAATCATGGAACAAAATACGTTTTAACAAAAACGTGACTTAATCCATGCACAGCTTCCTCCGTGGGAATCGAAACACAGACCTCCGCCTACGCAAAGCCCAAATGCAGCCTATGCTACCACTAGCCCACAAGGGGCTAATGAAGTCTAAGACAGACTTCCTACCACTTCAACGAAAAAGCACTTCGTAAGTTTTTCAAACGTGAGCTCTCTTCTTCCGCGGCATCAACAGATCATCGATCGCAACCAAAAATTAATGCATTCAAAATTCTCAAGAGGAGTTAAACCTTAGGATCCTTCCCATATTTATAGTCCAATCATGCACTTTAGAACACGTCGACTGCAGAGAAACATAATTTTGAATTTAATCGAAATTGCTTTCTAAAGGGTTTAAAAACCCTTAATTAATTTTAATAAATTAAGAATAAAAAAGGTTTAAAAACCTTTAAATATTTTTAATAAATTAAAAATAATTTCTCCCTTAATAAATTAAATAATTAATTAATTAAAACCTTGAAGGGTTTTAAATAATAATTAAATAATAAAGAGAACCTCCATTGGTTTTAATAAAAACCATTTAACTTGGTTTTAATAAAAACCCTATCAAAAAACCTTATCCAATGGAATCTCTCCGGATTCTCTTAAAAATATTCTCTTGGAATCTTTCACATTTGAAGCCAACACATCCTCTTAACATTAATGCCATTTCCTTTTGACATCAATGACAACTCATAGACAAGGAGCTAGGATCTCAAACCCAAAATTGCCAACAATCTCCCCCTTTTTCATTGATGGCAAACCATGCTTCTCAACAACAAAAACTCAACATAAACAGCTCCCCATGTCTTGAGGCTCTCCCCCTTACTCAAATCTCTCCCCCTTTGTCATCAATGGCAAAGGGTCACCTTTGGGGCTCGAAACTAAGAATGAGCTTCTTAGCTTAGTCCCTCCCCCACCTCCTGATGAGGTGATTAATTTTGTGGTGGGATTACAACTCCCAATTTCTCCCTTAGATACTCAAACATATCTCTTGGAAGAGGTTTGGTGAAGATATTTGTAATCTGCTCTTTAGTAGACACATAATCTACCTTGACCTGCTTGTCTTGCACTTTCTCCCTTAGAAAGTGATACTTGATGGAAATATGCTTTGTCCTTGAGTGCATTACCAGATTTTTGGAAATACTTATGGCACTTGTATTATCACAAAGTATGGATATGGGTTGTTCATGCTTGAATTTGAAATCCTCCAAGGTGGTTTTCATCCATAAAACCTGTGTACACCCAACCACTATCGCTATGTATTCAACCTCTCGTCGTAGATAAGGAAACCGAAGGTTGTTTCTTACTTAGCCACAAAACCAAAATCTTTCCCAGAAAGAATGCTCCACCACTAGTGCTTTTCCTGTCATCAATACTACCTGCCCAATATGCATCTGTATAAGATGTGAGGGTGAAATCATCACATTTGGGATACCAAAGCCCAAAGTCCATAGTGCCCTTTAGATATCTGAATATCCTCTTAACTGCTATAGCATGAGAATATTTAGGAGTTGCCTAAAATCTTGCTACTAACCCAACTGCCTGCATGATATCTAGTCTGGTAGCTGTAACATATAATAAAATGCCAATCATAGATCTATACAACCTCTGATCTGCCACTGGAGAATCATCATATTTACTCATCTTGCACCCTGTAATCATTGGAGTACACACTGGTTTGCTATCCATCATCTCAAATTTCTTCAACATTTCTTTGATATACTTTCTTTGAGAGATAAATATACCATCTTTTGATTGAGAAATCTGAAGACCTAAAAATAATGACAGCTCTCCAATCATAGACATCTCAAATTCCTTATGCATGGTGTTAGCAAAAACTTTGCACATCTGAGTATTATTTCCCCCAAAGATAATATCATCAACATAGACAACTATAATCAACATATTATCACCTTCATCCTTAATATAAAAATTGCTATCTGCCACACCTTTCCTGAAGCCTTGCTCATGAAGATACCTATCAAGTCTTGAGTACTAAGCCCTAGGTGCTTGCTTTAACCCATACAAGACCTTTTTTAGTTTGCACACATAGTATGACTGTTCTAAGAGAGACACTCCTTCTGGCTGTTCTATGTAGACTTCTTCTTCGAACACCCCATTTAGAAAAGCTAATTTTACATCCATTTGATATACCTTGAATGATTTGAAGCTTGAAAGGGCAAAAAAAATTTGATAGCTTCAAGACGAGCAACAGGAGCAAACGTCTCTTCGAAATCAACACCTTCTACTTGAGCATAACCTTTGCAGACTAACCTAGCTTTGTTTCTGACAATATTTCCAACCTCATTGAGTTTATTTTTGAATATCCATTTTGTGCCAATGACATTCTTGTCCTTAGGTCTTGGAACCAATTCCCAAGTTTCACTTTTCTCTATTTGATTTAGCTCTTCATCCATTGCTTTTACCCAAAACTTATCTCGCACATGCTTCACTCGAAATATTTTGGCTCAATTTGAGATAATAATGAAACATTTGTAGAATCATGTGAGGGAATGACTCTTCTTCTTGTTTGCCTCCTATTTGGATCACCAATGATCAAATCTTTGGTATGATGTTTCTGAACATATCGTGAAGGAGTTTTGGGAAGCAGTTGTTGACTTTCCTCTTCTTCATTTGAAACCTCTCTGAATTCTTCTTGACAAATTTCATCACTGAGTTCCTTGACTGGTTCTCTTATCCCTATATTTTCATCAACTGTTACATTTATGCTCTCTAAAACTATATGGGTTCTTTTTTTGAAGCATCTGTAGGCCTTGCTTCTATTGGAATATCCAAGAAAGATTCCCTCATCACACCTAGGATCAAACTTACCCAAATTCTGATCTTCCCTTATGATGAAGCACTTACTTCCAAACACTTTGAAGTATTTTACTGTAGCTGGTCTTCCTTTCCACAACTCATAAGGAGTTTTATTATGGTTGACTCTAAGTTGGGCCCTGGTGATAATGTAGACTATTGTACTGACTGCCTCTTTCCAAAAACCATCCGAAAGTTTTGACTCATTTAACATAGCTCTAGCCATATTTTCAATAGTTTTGTTTTTCCTTTCAACTACTCTATTTTGTTGAGGAGTTCTTACTGTTGAATATTCTCTTTTGATTCCTTGTTGCTCACAGTATTCCAAAATTCATTTGGAGTGAACTCTCCTTCTCTATCTGATCTTAAGCATTTGATCCTCTTGTCAGTCTCATTTTCAATCATTTCTTTGAAAGATTTAAATTTTTCAAAAGCTTCAGATTTTTCTTTGATAAAAGTAACCCAAGTCATTCTAGAATAATCATCTATAAACAAGCATGAAGTAGCTTTCTCCCCGAATGCTCTGAGTTCTGGTAGGGCCACATAAATCAGTATGAATAATATCCAATGGTTTTGAAGAAGTATACCCTTTTGATTTGAAACTGGTTCTGGTCTATTTTCCATGTTGACAAGGGCCACAAATGATGTTATGGGGCCTTTTTATTTTGGGCAAGTCTCTAACTGCTTCCTTGTTACTAATATTGACAAGATTATCAAAGCTCAAATGCCCCAATATTTTATGCCATAACCAACTCTCATCTTCTTAAGTTAGAAAACACTTTTCCTTTTTTATCTCACTTAGCATGTAAATATTGTTTGGAGTCCTTATAGCACTAGAAATGAGTTTTCCATTTTTTTCTTTACTTATCTCACATCTATCTGAAAAGAAAGATACTATGTGTCCTTGATCACAAAGTTGACTCACACTTAGAAGATTATGTCTTAGGCCTTCTACATAAAGCACATTTTCTGTTTTGGATTTCCCATCCAAACTAAGAGTCCCCTTACCACAGATTTTAGCTGACCTGTTATCTCCAAAACTAACTGTTCCTCTGTTTATTTCTTTTAAGATCAAAAACTTTTCCTTTTCGCCAGTCATATGTTTTGAACAACCACTATCAAGATACCATTTCTCTACTTTTTCTAGAGCATGAAAAGCAGCTTTGAGCTATCATTGACTTAGATTTGATCTCATTTTTATTTTTAGTGAACTCAAGGCTAGATCTATCCAAACCGCACATCCTTGCTATATGCCCAAAATTATTGCACTTGTAACACATGACATCTTTATTCATAAGAGGTGCAAAAGAATTAACATTTTCCTTACTATGGCTATTCAAAGACTTATTGCAATACATAGCTTTGTGACCAAATTTCTTGCAAGAAAAACAATAGCCATGGAAAGTATTTTGTAACCTATTTTGATGCTTTGGATGATTGTCCTTCTTGTGACCAACTGGAATCCACTGCTCTTCAGGATGAAAATTGATCTTACTTGAAGACCCTATTTCTTGAATGGTGATACCATCCTTATTTTTCTTTTCACATGAAGTATTTTGTCTGAGAGCCAGCTGTTCCAACTTCACTCTAAGAGACATAACCTCTTCTTCTAGTTTCTCGTAATCAGATTCCTTTCCTTTGAGAACCTCTGTCAGAACCTGTTCAATCTTCTTCCCTTCTTCAGCCTAGAATTTTGAAGTCTATAACACTTTGAGACAATTTCGATCTTGCTATCTCTTCTTCCCCGACATTGATGCCGGAGAGCGGAATTCTCTTCCTTGAATTTCTCAAGCTTTTTCAAAGCCAATAAGAATTCACCTTTGAGATCGAACTCAAACTCTTCATCTCTTTCTGAATCTGTATGTTCCTCTGATAGATCCTTCTCCAAGCTGTTAGGATCTTTCTGGAGATACCTGCTCTGATACCTATTGAAGAACATGGACTTATACTGAGAGGGGGGGTGAACAGTATAAGACTTAAATAATTAGTAATTTTAACTTTAGATAGTAGTGGCATCAACACATCATTAATCAAGACAGAGAGCATCACACATTGAAGACCCATTTTTAACATGGTTCACCCAAAATGCTTGGGCTACATCAACAAAACTTTTCTCTAAAAGTTATCTCAAAGTTCTTTTTGGAAATACTTACCAATTACAATGTTTATGAGCCTCTGCTCAAGGAGATACCTTCCCCTCTACTCTGGATATGATCCCTCAGAATATCAACTGTCTCTACCTCTTGCTAGCACATGGAACTCCTTTCCACCGAAGACCTCCTATCCTCAATGCTTAGCCTAAGAGACCTCTGCCTTCTATGATCATGTCCATAGCAGCTCAGCAACCTGTACCAAACACAGTCAATCAGTCTAGTACAAGTCTTCCTCTACCTGTCATATTTGTCCAACTCTTGAAAAAATCAATCCTCTGTCCACAAGCCTTCTCAAAGACTTGCCAAATATGTCCTTAGGTTCTCTGATAGAACCAATGTACCTCTGTCCTCAATTTCTCTGATAGAACTTTCAATCTCAGCTCACAAGTCCTCTGCTAGGACCTGTCCAAATTTGCTCATAAGTCCCCATCGAAACCTATCCAAAACCTGCTCACAAGTCCCCAACGGAACCTGTCCAAAACTTGCTCACAAGTCCCCAACGAAACCTGTCCAAAACAGCTCACAAGTTCACCAAGAAAAACTTGCTTAGCATGAACCCACAAAGAGAATTTTTAGAGACCCAATGTGATTCATCAACCTCATAGAAGCATAAATAGAATTGTTAGAGACTCAATATGTTCTATACTTAACTCCCAATATCAATCTCAACTCAATCACAATCTCAAAATAATAAGATAGATGTAGTATGCTTTTCTCAAAAACAGGAAACACAACCCAACAATTGCCAAACAAGCAATATATCATATAACAATGATACTCATGTTCTTTCCACAACCAATATATTTTCTCAACCAATTAGGGATTTAACAACAATGCTTATAGACAAGGTTTAACCAATATCATTCAACTCAACATTAACCTTGAAGCATTCGACCAATCATCACAAGAAAAGGAAACAAGTAGAAATACTTTTCCCTCCAAAGATATTTGAACAAAACAGCCACCAACACAATATCACCAAATGCAAAGAATAAATTTCTCAAATCAACTCAATGGAGTAAGCCCAATATCATGAATCAAGTAAAGCAATAACTTGATCAAACAACCTCTATGGAAGCAACTCAACCATCAAACTCAAAACAGCCAACCAAGGGTTCCACCAACTCAATGCAAGTAGCTTGACTCACAAACCCTAGTGCACAAAGCTTCCACTATCTCAAACCAAAAATTATGCATTCATAAAAAACTCTCCTTAAGGATAACAATGCATAAGTAGTCTTCAACAAACCAAAAAATAGGATTTACACCCAATCAAAGAAAACCTAGTTGAAAACCTTTTCACTCCAACATTATTTCAGAAAACATACACCAATCATACTCATAAGAAGAATGTGCCCATACCTTATTGGAGTAGAAGAAACTTGACCCTTAAAGTTGTCACCACACACAACCCTCAAACTTCCAACCAAGTTAGGGTTAGAACCAAGATAAATGAGCATATAAAAACTTTCCTTAATACACCTTTTAGCTTCTCTTCTTTTGAAAACAACCACCAAAGAAGTCAAAAACACAACAACCAAAACTTACACCTTATATCTCCATTTTAAAATTTAGCATAGAAAAAGACTAATCTCAAAAATACAACCAAAGAAATATCCCCTTATTTCTCCTATGTCTTTTAAACAATGCTAAACAATGCCAAAAATTATATCAAAAAATTAATCACACCTTAGAATGGTTGTCCTTGAAGAATCCAAAAATCGTGGAATGGCTACCCTTGATGAATCCGAAAATCACGAAACAAAATATGTTTTAACAAAAACGTGACTTAATCCATGCACAACTTCCTCTGCAAGAATCGAAATGCAGACCTCCGCCTATGCAAAGCCCAAATGCAGCCTATGCTACCACTAGCCCACAAGGGGCTAACAAAGTCTAAGACAGACTTCCTACCACTTCAACGAACAAGCACTTCGTAAGTTTTTCAAACGCGAGCTCTCTTCTTCCGTGGCATCAACAGAGCATCGATTGTAGCCAAAAATTAATGCATTCAAAATTCTCAAGAGGAGTAGGATCCTTCCCATATTTATAGTCCAATCGTGGACTTTAGAACACGTCGGCGACAAAGAAACGTAATTTCGAATTTAATCGAAATTGCTTTCTAAATGGTTTAAAAACCCTTAATTAATTTTAATAAATTAAGAATAAAAAAGGTTTAAAAACCTTTAAATATTTTTAATAAATTAAAAATAATTTCTCCCTTAATTAATTAAATAATTAATTAATTAAAACCTTGAAGGGTTTTAAATAATAATTAAATAATAAAGAGAACCTCCATTGGTTTTAATAAAAACCATTTAACTTGGTTTTAATAAAAACCCTATCCAAAAACCTTATCCAATGGAATCTCTTCGGATTCTCTTAAAAATATTCTCTTGGAATCTTTCACCTTTGAAGCCAACACATCCTCTTAACATTAATGCCATTTCCTTTTGACATCAATGACAACTCATAGACAAGGAGCTAGGATCTCAAACCCAAAATTGCCAACACTGCCTATAGAAGGATGACATTAAAAGATTCCAAGAACTTATGCAAATCCTAATTGGAAAACAAAGGATAAAGCTTCTCATTTTGAGCTTTGAGGACAAATATCTTTTTAAGGAGGGTGGCATGTTAGGATCCTCAATCCTAACATTATTATTTAATATTAGTTAGTATTATTAATCATTTAATTATTATATTATTAATTCATAAAGTGAACCATAAAAACCCTTCATAACGTGAAACATCACGTCTCTTCACCAACGTAGATTTAGGGTAGATATATATATTATGTTGGTCATCTATATCAAATCAGCCAAGAATAATAATAATAATAATAATAATCTTAGATTCTAAAGGAGGGAACCCCTTATAGTGGTAAAGCGATTACAAGGGAGCCCCATTTGAGTGGCCTGCAATTACATTTACATTAATTTGCTAATAATTTTATCGACCTTGGGGTCTTACCATACCTCTTGGAAAGGTCCAAGATCATTCATATGGTTTGCAAAGTTGCCTATATGAGCAGTCTCCTAAACATGATGTGATTTTGGTGTCTACAATATGATAATGTAATTTTTTTAATTGGGGTTTCTAAAATAGATGAATGAATCATTAAATGTGTAATATAGTTATGTTTTAAAATATGCAATGTGGTAGGGATTGGCTACTAGCTTGTATGAATATCTTATCATTTTATGAGAAAGTGATGCACTTTACTTTTGTAAAAGATAATCTAGTTAGGATATAATTATGTTATATTAAGGTGATTGATAAGTGATCGCTTTGTTATAAACACATAATATTGGTGTAGCATCTATCATTAATTAAAGGATTAATTAATGTGAGCTTGGCAACTCACTAATTACAAAATAAATATTAGGAGTTAGAATTTAAACAAGCAATATCACAAAAATTTCATATGAGTGGAAGGAAATAGGTAGCTCTATTATAAGAATATAATGGTAGAGAGGTTTGCCTAAGTTATTGTTCCATGATACTTGCTTTGCAAATAGAATTAGGAGTGGATTGACTAGCTCATCTTTAGGATGATATGATGGTCAATTTTAGATCACTCCTAGCACCAATATAGAAAGAAGTATGTGGTGTGAGAAGGATAGAATACCCTTTTTCAAAATAATAGAAGAGGGAGTGGTACAACCATCTCATCGAATGATAGATGAGAATGATGGTTTGTAAATCCAGTGGCTTCACTTGGTGCACTTATGTAGCTAGAAATATGTAATATGTTGGAGTTAGGATAAGCTAAATGTGGAAATAAATGAAGAGTCAGATGTATAAGCTTAGGATATATTTTAGATATGATTAGAGTATATATATATGTATATATATTATGGTTAAAAAATAGATGATAGTAGGTAAAAAATTGAGTGACATTTGGTATCAGAGTGCTTGGTTCGTAAGTATACAAATTTCTTTATGCAATAATATATGGAGGGTGTTAAAATGTACACCATGAAAATACTATACATATAAGAATAGTGTACCTACATATAATGAGAAAATAAATGTACATAAGTTTATAATAGGAGTAGATCCTAGAGTAGGGCATGAGGTGAACATGCAAGAATATAATACTCTTTAGAAGACCTATGATCTAAACAGAAAAGGTAAAATTTATCTCAAGTCTTATTTTGATTACAAAGGGGTATCTGAGCAAGATAAAAAGGCACCGAGGAAAAGAAATAGTGTAGGATTCATGAATTGGGAAGGCGAATAGGCAAATAAAATCTTCTCTAAGCATGATAAAAGAAATTATAGAAAGCAAGGGAATTTTAGGAAGAGGTTCCAAGGAAAGAACTAAAATCCTAATAATTGCAACAGTGGTGATGATAGACCACCAGCATAGGGTCAGACTAATTCCCTACTAGTAGTGAAAGTAGAAGATGGATAGAAATAGAAAACACATCCAAGACCCAAAGTAGGATGTTATGAATATGGAAATCCACATTATGCCAACAAATGCCCACTCAAAATAGGATCTAGTTTGAAGGGAAAAGAACCTCCTTATAAAGAACCAAGAAACAATATTTATGCAGCAATAAGGAGTCAAAGTTTGGAAGGACAAGCCACTCCACTACTGATTAAAGGTAAGATATTTGGTAGACATGTTAGAATTATGATTGATATTGGTACCACAAATAATTTTATTTCCACTAGCTTAGTTAAAAATATACCAAAAAGGCAAAAAATATTGACACGTGTGGAATATCGAGTATGGCTTAGGATATATCTACTTAGTAGATCAGTGTTACCCTATGATTGAAATCATATTACCTAGTAGTACAACTTAGGTTACCTTTATGTAGCACAACTATATTCTTTTGATATAGTTCTAGGAATGGATTGGTTACAAACAAATAATATTATAATCAATTTCTAGGATAGAAAGTATAGAGGGTCTATAGCCTACAAGGAGCTTTTCAACCCTAAACCCTCTTCGCAATGCACCTTAAGAAGGCAATGAATAGAGGATGAACAATTTATGTAGTGAAGTTGAATGATATAGAAAATGAAAATAAGGAAGAGGTTTTTGAGAAACACCCAGTTCTTTAGGAGTTCAAAGACGTATTCAAGGATTTACCTAGATTATCCCTAAACATGAATTCGATTACACAAATGAACTTCAACCTGGAATAAAGCCTATTCATAAAACTCCTTATAGAATAAATCTTATTGAGATGCAAGAACTAAAAGTGTAGTTACAAGGATTTTTGGAGAAGGGATTAATTAGACCAAGTGTGTCACCATGGGGTGCACCGGTGTTGTTCATCAAGAATGATGGTTTCTTGCAACTATGTATAGATTATAGGATGCTAAGCAAGGCAACCATAAAAAAAATATTCTCTACCCAAAATTGAAGACCTATTCAATAAACTTAAAGATGCTACTATCTTCTCAAAGATTGATCTAAAGTCAATATATCATCAATTGAGGATTTGAGAAGAGAATATCCATAAGACAACCTTAAAAAAATATTATGGATATTATGATTTTACCATATTTCCTTCTGTTCTATCGAATGCCCTAGCAACATTTATGAATTTTATGAATAGCATTTTCAATAAACATTTGGACCAATTTATTCTTATGTTTTTGGATGACATTTTGATATATTCTTGAAACAAGTTAGATAATGAAAGACACCTTAAGGTTGTGTTGGAGTTGCTGAGAAGGAATCAATTATTTGAGAATCTATCTAAGTGTGAATTTTATGTGTCAAAAATGTAATATTTAGGGTATATTGTGTTATAAAAAGGGATCATAGTGGATCCTAAAAAAATAGAAGCTATATTAAGTTGGCTACCACCTACAAATGTGATAGAAGTCTAGATATTCATGGGTTTGACCGGATGTTATAGGCATTATGTGAAGGATTATGCCAATATTATTGCTATAATAACTAAAATTTAGAGGAAGGGAAAAAGTTCAAGTGGATGGATAAATGTGAGGTAGCTTTTTATTTTCTTAAACAAAAACTCACTACATCTCCCATACTAAAGATACTAGACCCTTAGGATAGTTTTTTTGTATATACAGATGCATTATTGGAGGGATTGAGAGGAGTTCTTTCAAAATATGAAGTAGTGGTAGCTTAAATTTTAAGAAAACTAAAATGACATGATGTTAACTATGCAACCCATGATCTAGAATTAGCAATGGTGGTATTTGCTCTTAAAATTTGGTGATATTATTTGGTAGGGAGACCCTTTGAGTTGAGGAAAAATCATAAAAATTTGAGATACATATTTACTCAACCCTTGCTGAATGCTAGATAGAGAAGGTGGGTGGAATTTCTCACTAATTACAATTTTAGCATTGAATACATCAAAGGAAAGGAAAATAAGGTTACCGATGCACTCAGTAGAAGAAGACACATAGTTATCTTATCTCACATTCATGTGGACTTAATGTAAAATGTTAAGGGAATGCAACATAAAGATACATTTTGCAACCAAATTTGGGTAAATATGGAAAATAATACATATGAAAACAAGGATTTTAGCATAAAGGGTAGTTTCCCTTGCTTTAAGGACAAGATAGTTATTCTTGAGACTAATGATTTGAGAAAAATTATCATGAATGAAGCACATAAATCACCATATTTTGCTCATCTAGGAGGATAAAAAATGAGAGATATTATGAAGAAAAAATTCTACTAGCCAGGAATGAAAAGAGACATCTATGAATATGTTGCTCAATGTCTCAATTACCAGAAAGTTAAGGTAGAACACAAACACCTAGAAGGACTAGTGTATCCTCATGATGTACCTACATAGAAATGGAAAGTTATATAAATGGATTTTATTGTAGGGTTTCCAAATATTATATTTCAACATGATGCAATCCTAGTTGTGGTCAACAGACTGAGCAAGGTTTCATATTTTATACCTAAAAATACCAAGGATGATGATGTAGTTGTGGCTAACAGATTTTCCAAGGAAATATTTAGGCTCCATGGTTTTCTAAAAGTGATCATTTTAGATAGAGACTTGAGATTCACATTTGAGTTTTAGTAAGCTTTACATCAAGCCATCAACACTAGATTGAACATTAGTTCTACATATCACCCTAAAATCGATAGGTAAACTAAAAGGGTAAACTAGGTTTTAGAGGACATGATTCACATGTATTGTATAGATCAAAAAACCTAGTGGTAAGATTACCTACACTTGGTAGAATTTACCTAAAACAACAGTCACCATTTGACTATAGGCATGGAACCATTTGAAGCTCTATACGATATGAAGTGTAGAACACCATTGTATTGGGACAATCTAGAGGATAATATTGTGATGGACTTGGTATGGTCAAGGAGATGGAGAAAAAATTAAGGATGATTAGAGAAAGGCTTAAAGAATTTGTGGATCATCAAAAGAGTTATGCCAATCTCAGGAGATCACCAAGATAATTTGTTATGGGTGACAAAGTATTTATGAGAGTGAGACCAAGGAAGAGTGTTATTAAGTCCACAAAACTAGATCCTCATTTTGTGGGACCCTTAAAAATTATAGATAATATCAATCCTATGGCATACCAACTTGCCTTACCACCCAATATATCAAATATTCATGACACATTTCACATTTCATTGCTTAATAAATATGTAGCTAATCCTAACCATTTGTGGAACTTTTCTAATTTATAGATGGTGAATCCAGAGGCTATAGAGGTTTGACCAATAATCAAAATCAATGAAGAAAGAGATATTGGAGCAATGCAAGGTCTAGTAGGACCACTATTCAGAGAGAAACACTACTTGGGAGAAAGTAGAAGACATGCAAAAACATTTTCCATACTTGTTTGAAAATACTATGTAGTAGTTGATTTATGTTTAAGTTACTATGACACATAGAGGACTGTGTTAAGCCTAAGGGGGTAGGATGTCATGACCCTCCCCTTGGAAAAAATTTTAGTTAATGTATTTATGATGATTATATGGTCTAGATTACTAGAATGATGGACTATTTCATGTGCTTGGTTAAGAAAAATGAATGCTTTATGTTTTAGTACGATGCATTTTGTCATATCAATAGGGTGATTGATTACTCCATGCTTATTTCCTACAAAACATAGATTTAATGAAATATTATGATGCTACTAAAAATTTAATATTGTGATAGGAATAAAATTTCTTGTGAGAGGAAGGACTTAACCTAAATCAAGGGATTCCATAAAAGTAAAAGGATGTGTTGTTTTAATTTTGATAATCTCTTACTAACTGTGTTGTTTCTTTAGGTTGAGATAAATAAGATTAGCCAATGATGGCATTATTGCCTTGAAATTATTGTAATTGGGATAAAATAAGTGTTTGAATGGATTTAATGACACTTGAGGATATTCTACTAATAACATTAAAATTACCTTTGGTCTTGCATCAATATAAGTAAGGAAATAATTTGGGAAAAGTAAACTTGGAGAGAGGATTGTGCAAATGTGGTTTTTATTAAATAAGCCATATTTTTAACTCAAGATAAGTTACTACTAGTTAGCCACCTAGGAACCAGATGAACATGCTTTTCAATCGGAGCATAGAAAGGGATAAAAATGTGTTATCATGGAGGTCGTCGAAGGTTAAACTAAATGATAATTCTGAATAAAAAGAGGGTAATATAGTGCTTGAGTTATGCACTATCGATAATGTCATCACGAAAGGAGGAAAATATAGTGAGATAGAGGAAAAGAAGAACAATATGAAAAAAGGAAAAGGAGGAGAGAACGGGGGTTGTTGGAAAAAAGGAGTCACTGGTCGAAATGAATTGTTGGTCGAATGGAGTCACTGATTGAAATGAGTTGTTGGCTGAAAGGATTTGCTATAGAGTTGAGCTTTTACAGATTGTCTTGTAAGAACTGATATTGACTCTAGAGTTAGAATTGTTTAAGATTGTATTAAACTCTTATAAAAAATGTGTAATGTTTTACCAAATATGTACTTATTATGGCTAAATTTTTCTTTGTAAAGAGGTAGTACTGTGGTTTAGATTTTTATGTTGAAGAATGCCAAACTCGATAAATGACCTAGTAGTGTTAGTTAAGGTAGAACCAAATAGTTTTTTGATATCCTTGTAGAATAAATCTCCTTTTTAAAATATGGGAAGAAAACTAAAAAATTCAGATGAGTGTGGTTTTGATGTTTAGTACTATAACATTTATAGGGTGAAACTCCTTGTGAAACAAACCATGTATGAGTAATGTATTGGTTTTATGCATGGTTGATTTTGATTGTGATGGAGGTTTCTAGGAAGGCTTGAGTTAGTTAAACCATTTTTAATTTAATTCTATTGATAAAAAGATATAAGGAAGTGGTGAGCGAGTCTAATGGTTTTGGATTAGTTATATCAGTACAGTGAAGTGTTGAGGACTAAAATCAAACCTGAGAGTAGTTGAATGGTTTTATCATAGCATATTTTAATAACTAAAGTATTCATCCAGTGAGTTGTTTGTCGAATGGAGTCACTGGTTGAAATGAGTTGTTGGTGGAAAGGAGTTGCTATAGAGTTGAGCTTTCACAGACTATCTTGTAAGCATTGATACTGACTCTAGAGTTAGGATTGTTTAATAATGTCTTAAACTATTATAAAACATGTGTAATGTTTTTCCAAATCTAACTTATTTTGGCTAAATTTTTCTTTGTAAAGAGGTAATATTATGGTTTATATTTTTAGTTTGAAGAATGCCAAAATCAGTAAATGACCTAGCAATGTTAGTGAAGGTAGAACTGAATAGTTGGTTGGTATCCTTGTAGAATGAATATCTTTTTTGAAATATGGGAATAAAACTAAGAACTTCATATGAGTGTGGTTTTGATGTTTCTAGATGTGTTGTAGCTTTGTGAGATGTTTAGTACTAGCACATTTAAATGGTGAAACTCCTTGTGAAACAAACCATGTATAAGTAATGTATTGGTTTTATGCATGGTCGAGTTTGATTGTGATGGATATTTCTAGGAAGGCTTGAGTTAGTTAAACCATTTTTAATTTAATTCTATTGATAAAAAGAGATAAGGAAGCGGTGGGTGAGTCTAA
This sequence comes from Wollemia nobilis, assembly GCA_028583015.1. Classification (NCBI taxonomy): domain Eukaryota; kingdom Viridiplantae; phylum Streptophyta; class Pinopsida; order Araucariales; family Araucariaceae; genus Wollemia; species Wollemia nobilis. Next base: position 1,156,764 of record JAQPPZ010017101.1, on the reverse strand, counting down.
TGGTTTTGGATTAGTTATATCAGTGCAGTTAAGTGTTGAGTACTAAATTCAAACCTAAGAGTAATTGAATGGTTTTATCTTAGAGGATTTTAGTAGCTAAAGTATTCATCCAGTGAAACCTTTGGAGAGAAGATGTGGGTTAATGATAATGTAAAGTATACCCAAATATCATGTCAAATAAAAACCGAAACCTTTTACATAGGATATATTTATTATACATAACTTATAATATGGTAGGGGTCAAAGAAAGTGTTATGCTTTTAGAAACCTTTGAATAATCTAATTTGTGCTAGGCATCATTAAGTTATCCTCAACAACAATATTAGAGTCTATTATGTTTATTTTATATGCTTAATGGAAGACCACTAATTGATCAGGTTTTTTTATAAGATATAGTATACTATAGTGGAGATTGAGACGTCTTTAATAGGGCACAATTCCTACTTGATTTGCACTCTTTTTAGTAATTACCATAGAAGAATGATAGTGTGTTGAGTGAAACTAAACATTGGAAAATAAGGTTAAAAGGAAACAATGATATAGAATATATGGTTCAAACTATATGTTACATGTTTGTTCCAAGAGAAACTTAAAACGTATTGTTTATTTATTTGAATTACATGTTCTATTGTTGCAAAGGACTTAATAGTGTAAGAGAGATCATTTTTGTGATATCATATATTACCATGATTGGAAAAACAATGATTTATTAGAGATGAGTTACTAGTTTGTTCTAGTAACATAATGAATTTAGTACAGTGTTAAATGAATTTAGTATGCTTGATATTTATTTTCCTCAAAAAACTTCTAGTAGAGAAGTCTATAGGATAGGGGAAATATTTGGATTACACAGGTTATACTTTTGGTTACCGAAAGAGTACCATGTATGTCTTTCTAGAGGAAAGAATAAACTCTATTGTTGAAGATAAATTGAGAACCTGATGTAACTCATTGAATTCATTAGAAGATGTATGGCCAATCAAGAATTATGATGTTCTCAAAGGTGATCTATGCAATGATAGCAGAGTAATATATTATATGGGTTAAATGAATAATCCATTCAAAGTAGCTATGAATATCAGTGCAACTTCTTAGTTGGTTGAGATAACCAAGGATGTGTGTACTTTGTATGCATTGAAATTTTATTTATGGATTTAATAAAGTAGAATTTGAGGTTGGGTTTCCCTACATGATTTTTCCCAGGGTAATTATCTTGTTGTGCATTTTAATATGATCAAATATTTAAGGTATTATGGTGTTATTGATATGATAATAGAATTTTTTTAATTGGGGTTTCTAAAATAGATGAATGAATCATTAAATGTGTAAGATAGTTATGTTTTAAAACCTGCAATGTGGCCAAGGATTTACTACTGGTTTGTATGAATATCTTATCATTTTATGAGGAAGTAATGGACTTTACTTTTATAAAATATAATCAAGTTTGGATATAATTATGTTATATTAATGTCATTTATAAGTTATAATTTTTTTATAAACACATAATATTGGTGTAGCATCTATAATTAATTAAATTATTAATTAATGTAAGCTTGGCAACTCACTAATTACAAAATAAATATTATAAGTTAGACTTTAAACAAACAATTTCACAAAAATATCATATGAGTGGAATGAAATAGGTAGATCTATTATAATAATATAATGGTAAAGAGGTTTGCCTAAGTTATTAGTCCATAATACTTGCTTTGCAAATATACTTAGCAATGAATTGACTAGCTTATCCTGAGGATGATAGGATGATCGATTTTAGATCGCTCCTAGCACCAATATAGAAATAAGTGTGTGGTTTGAGAGGTGAAGTAGTACATATTGGTATGTGTACATTTACTTATGCAAGAACCTACCATGAAAAAAAAATTAGTGGTAGAAACCCATTCCTAGTTGAAAGACAATCTATCACATGCTATTTATCTAAATATTATCCTTTCCCTAAACAAGTCCTCATTAAAGAAAGGATTTCAACTCTCAAGGAAAATGTATTAAATAACTATTAGAAGTTGAAACATGGCTTGACCGATTTGGAACTAATTTTTTTTTGATAGGGTGATAAATAGATTTTTGAAAGGGCCTTGACCCTTTTATAAGGAAGTCACCTTAACTGAGCATGAAAAAACTAAGAAAAACTAAAGGTCCAACATAAAATAGATGAGAAGTAGGCCAAAAAATTAAAATAAAGAGAAGATAATACAAAAAGTCAAAATAGTCTTCAACACCAAAAATATAGGATCCAAACAACAAAATTGCGTTGAAAAACACAAGATAGCACAAATAACACTGCATAATCTAAAATTTGGATCCAACAAAGAAATCAAAATCGAAGGGAATACAATAATTTCAAAAAAAACCATTATTGAATTTAGCAAACCAATCCTAAGAGACCAACACTCTATTAAGGAAAAGTTAAATAAGATCGTCACCCAATATTCTGCTTGACCACGTATATTTTTCCCTCTTAAATTAGCATCCATGAGACCACTAGAAGAGATAACTTGGGTTAAATCATCCATGCTATTAGTAAAATACTTAGAACCAATATTATTATTGGGCATAAGAGCAATTTTAAAATCCCAAGCAATCATCCAAGGGTAATTAAGAAAGTGGTTTCTAACATCTAGGAACCCCTCCCAAACTCTTCTTCTCCCCACTAGGGAGTTGGGGGCATAAAAATTTATAACAATCCAAGAGAAATAAAAAATAGTAGAATAGAACAAAACTAAAATGAACCTATCATTATTTTGAATATAGTCACCTGATAAAGTGTTTGAATTCCAAAGGGTCCAAATGCCCCTAGAGGCTCATGTAGCTTCACTTGCTACCCACTCTACATTATTCCAAATAGATTTCTTTATAGATTGCATGTTTCCTTCAAAAATTTTAGTTTCTTGAAATAGTAAAAATTTTGGATGATTATTACTCCTAAGGTCCTTAATCACCTATTGAGTGGTAGGGGCATTCATTCCCCTAACATTCCATGATATCAAATTTATTTTTTAGACCTATTGGGGGTTTTAACCCCACCAATATTTAGAGTTGCTTGGGTTCCATCTACCACCCTCTTTTTTTTCTCTCACTATTGCAATTCATGTTTTGAGGGTCTACCCACTTTATTTTCTTTACCATCATCAACTAACTATTTAGCTTGTCACTTTCTTAGGAATTTCTCTTTTCTTTTATTTATCAACAAATGATCATTGACTTCCTCCCTATTATCCATGGATAGGATTGAATAATTTTGGGGGACTTCAATTACATCCATCTCTCCATAATTGGCACTCCTCCCTTTCTTTTACTTGTAAGGACAACCCCCTAAACTATCTCCTAGGGTCATTATTTCCATTTGATTCAACTTCTACCCTATTTGTAAAATAGATTCTTCTTCATAGCCCAAAGGGAGCCTTATTTTCACCTCAGCTCTTTGTTATGGAATTTCTTCCTTTGTGATATTTTGGAGCTCTTCTCAATTGGTCATCTTCAAACCAATGGTATTCACCTATAGTAGAGAACCCATATATTTATCTCCCTTTTCACCTCATAACCTTCCCTCTATAGGTATGTATTTTTCATAATCTATTCTTCATTGTAATCAACTAACACTTGGAAGCTATTCCTATCCACCACTGATATTTGATTCAATGGTTCTCTCTTCTCAAGAAATAATGAGATAAGAGTTTAGCCCTTTGTTCTCTTGTTCTTCTTCATAGGATCTAGCTTTTCACACACCATTATTTTTGGTTTCTTAACCGAACAACTGCTTTAGATATGACCCACCCAATTACAATTTCTACACAAGGCCAAAGAGTTCTCATATTCAATCTTCTACGTCTAAGTCCCCACTTTGTATTTTAACAAGATAAATGAAGGAAGAGACTTCTCCAAATATGCATTCATAAAGAATCTTGCATAGATCATTCTAATCTAATATTTTGTAGCCAAATAAAAACTAACCAACTAGCCCATAGATTTGGATATACCCTTTAATATGTCTTCATATTAGTACTTGATAGATAAGCTAGGAAGGCACACTCAAATAGGGATAAGATAGATATTTTCAAAATTTAGATTAAATCTTGGGTACCATTTACTCATAAATAAACCCTTCTTCCAAAAAAACTAGGGATATTTTAATAGAACATCTACCATATCCTTTTGAGAGGTAAAGAAAAATATAATAAATCCTTTAGGAAGAGTCATGACTTCCATATGGACCCTCAACTTCCATTTCCTAGTTTCCTACTTCCTTATTGTGTCCATGTCTAGCATGAATACAATGAAATACCCCACCAAGTTGAAGCACCCATGATTAATTGGTTTAACCACTAATATATCTAATATTATCAAGCATAAAATTCCCAAAAGTAGATGAGGGAGGATTCTATAGAAGTAGATCAGGTGAGGGTGTGGAATGCAATGGTAGTGATGGCAAGTGAAGAGGTACAAAATGTGATAGATGGAATAGGATTAGGGAACAAAAGGATTGGTTTGAGACTTAGGAACTCAAGGAACTTGAAAACTCTAAAAAATATTTAAGGCATTTAGGGAACTTAGGGAAATCAGGGGTTGAGCCATAAAAATGGATCTTATTTATAATATAACCTAAGGCATGCTAGGATTTCAAAAACACTAATCATGTGGCTAAGATTAAAGCACATCTAAGGGTATATATTAAATTTGGGTTGTGGCATAAATTAATGTGAATGGATGGATGAGATTAAAAAAAACTGGATGGTTGGGATTGATTTATATAAATAAATATATATTTATTGAACATATATAATATAATATATAAATATTATTATTTAAATATATATAATAAAAAAATATATATAATAGGTAAAAATGGTAGGAAAGCTAGGATGGAGGGCAAATGACTAGGTTTTTGTGGTGGAAATGGTAGGAAAGCATGAATGGAGGACAAGTGACTAGGTTTTGGTGGTGGAAATGGCAAGAAAGCATGGATGGAGGACAAGTGGCTAGATTTAGGTGTCTATAGATGCCCTTTTTTGTACTTCATTGCATGAAATGCAAGGCAATGCAACAACACGAGATACCTATTTTAGCTAGGTGTAGAAACATCTTCTCTTGGGACATGGAACATGAGTTTGAAGATAAAATAATAAAATAATTTGAGTTATGTGTAGCTTACCCCCTCAATTGGAGAATGAGGTTGCGAATGAATCTCATCAGCAAATTGATAGATCTGTGCAAATGTAATGTGGAAGATATGAATGATGTAAAATGTGATACCATTTTTTCCCCAATGGTAGGAAGGGGATTGGTGATGATGTAATATGATGTGTTTGTTTATGCCCCAACAGATGAAGGGATGTGTGAAAAATGTGTGTCTATTTATGCCCTAATAGATGAAGGTATTTTTACCAAGTGTAGATGCCATGATCATGTAAGCTGTATCCCATTATGGGAAATAAAAACTAAATGTGGTTACCCCAAATTTTTGGATGATTCAATGCTATTGAAACACTTTTCCTTATGGCATCATTGATATGAAAAGATGAAGATGCAAAGAAAAATGAAAAGAGTCAACCTTGGAGGGCTTGCTAGTGACTATTTGAATAATTCCCATGATTGTAACCAATCATACTAGATAGTTCCTATCTCTGTGATGACTGTCAAGGAAATATGTAATTATAAAAGTTGATTTTATCCATGTTGTAAGCCCCATGGACTAGGCCATCAATGACAATTTTGTGCAAATTGCTCTTGGTAGGGTTTCACTCAAAATGTGAAGTATCAAATATGATTGTGATCTCAACCAAGGAGATAAGTGATTATTATCATGGGCAAGTGTACTTATGGTAGGCTATTCATATTACTAAATTGCATGGATGCAAATCACTACAATCGCCAAGGAGATAGAATAGAACACTAGATACGAGGTTCACTTGAATTTGTATATGAACTTGGGAAAATATGCAAATGATGATGTGAAATGAAGTGAAGATGATGTATGAATGATGAAAATGATGATGAATTATATTTTTTGAATATTTGGACCATTTTGAGGTGCTTTTGTAACTAGTTTGGTGAATTTTCAATATGTGGCCGCAAACAAAAAATATGTGTCCAAATCAGTTGGAATATTCAAAAAACTTGATAAAATAATGAAATGTATGAATGAATGCAATTTTAAGTGGTTTGTTTGGGAGAATCTACCATATTGTGCTAGTTTTTATTTTGTAAATGTTGACATGAAACATCCACAGGTACTTGTAGCTTGTAGAACGACCTACAAGCACTTCAACGCACCAGAAAACACCCATGGGCACCCTAGAGCACCTGAAGCAACTATAAATAGCTTTTTGAGTGAGATTTGAAGATAATTTGTGTGTTTGGGAGTTCTAGAAGTTGCATCTGAGGAATTAAGGGTGATTGAGGAGTGAAGTGAGGTATTGAAACTTGGACATGGAAGCTATGGCAACAAAGGGAGCTGGTGTGGGGGCTAGGTCTGTGGATGGGGCACAATCTATGGAGGTAACATAATGCTCTTTGGATTGTGCAATGTTTTTTTTTCAAAATTATTAACCAATATTTTGTGTTGTGTTACATCTTATATTTTTAGAGGCTTAGCACCAGTTTTTACCTTACATCCCTAGGATGAAGAAGGTGATTACAGATGAGGAGTGGGAGTTACTGGGGGAGGTGGGGCTAGTGGAGGTAGCCTGAATGGTTGTGGTGAGGGTTTATGAAGGGTATCTCTCTACCTTGGTAGATATATGGGATGTAGATAGGGGAATATTTTATCTCCCCATAGGTGAGATGATAGTTACCTTGGAGGATGTATATCACATTCTCAAGGTAATGGTGGAGGGTATCTGGGTTGAGTTTAGGCTCAACCGAAATATGGATATGATGAGGATGTTTTAGGATGCATGGAATAGGGTGAAGGTGGATAGTGGGGCCATATATTATTTGTTCATGTATTTGGATAAGGAGTTGGAACCCCTACGAGCTTTGGTGATGTTCATGTTGGCCAAAATTATGGTCCCGAATAGTATTAGGTGTAGGTTCCCTTGGAACCTGATGGGGAGAGTGAATGATATGATCACTATGAGATAGGTGTATGCATGGAATCCTACCTTACTAGGGCAGGTATACCATAAGTTATATGATGTGACTAGGCAAGGGCAGAATGGAATGGGGTGCAAATTATTGCTATAATGTTGGGAATGGGAGCATTTTAGGGTTTCTCAATCAGAGGGCCTACCTATGGAGGATATTGATAGGTATAAGCCCTATGCTAGGTTTTGGGTGTTGGTTGAGAAGGTGCAGTTGAGTCATATAGTGAGTATGAGTTAGTAATATAGGGATATGTAGGTTGGATTGACCTCTTCCTAAGTGGTGTGGAGGCCATGGTTGGGTACCTAGTGGACCAAGGATGGAGAGCATTTGTAGCATGTGTAGTAATGTAGGTGGGTGGTTGGGAGGCATATGAGTGAGGTAGAGTACTTCCAATTCTCATGACTATTCTACCAATTTGGGCTAAGACATGATGCCCCTAATGATATGATGCAGTATAGGAGACATTAGGAGGATATCAGGTTACCTTACTATAGCACCCTAAAATTGGTGCAGTAAAACCTTAAATAATTAAAATTACCTTAGTAAATAATTCAAATTCAAATTTTAACCCCGAACCGCCCGTTAACCGCCTGTTAAACCACTTTCCCCATTTTTTGCACCATTTTTAGAGTTTGTTTTGACCGTTGGACGATATCATCGCTGATCAGACGATATCGCCTTAGATCAGATGAATTCATCTAGAGAAGAACATCCAGACGATTTTGTCCCAAAACTAATTTTTCATATTGAGCTTTTGTTTCAACGACGTCTCTAACCTGGGAAAAAATGTGTCTACGCAGTTAGAGACCTCCCCCACTGGAGATATTCTATATTAGGATGATCTCCAACCTCCCAACATCCTTCCTATGCCTATTTAATATTATGCCCTCCCCTTGACATTCCCCTAGGCTGAAATCTTTTGTACTTCAAGTTTTACATGCCTTAGAATGTCTTAGACTATTGTTTGCCTTTGTCCCTTTTCGAGTTTTCTTATAGGAACTTTGTTATTCTTCATCCAGAGCAAGATCAGATCATCATAGATGATCTTGTACAATCTCAAATTATCATGCCATAATTCAATATGATTTCATCTTCTCTAGATGATTTCGACTGTAGCCGACATTGGCGGCAATCAGTGCCCAGAGTTTGCACTTTTCCTATACCTTTTTGCTATTTTATTCTGCATCTAGTTAGTTTTATTATTATTTCCTGCTATTCTACATTTTGGATTTCACCCATATAGCTTAAGTGCATGATAAGATCATAATTTGTCATTAGAATACTATTATTTACTTGAATTTCTATTTGTAATTATCGTTTTAGTATCTATATTGTCATTTTACACTATTTTTCTCTATTACTATTACTGCATTTTTTGTGTTCTTTGTCTATTTCTCTGATTGTAGGTCTCTGACGAATTCGTCAGATCTCAGACGATCCTGTCTGATTTCAGATGATCCTGTTAGATCAGAGGCAATCTTGACTACTTCAAAAATTAGAACCTCCATCAAACATCCGGATTAGGTATGACTTTTTTCTAATCTAGTATATTTCCTATATTCTCTGTTTAATTTTATTTTTGTATTCATTTAAACCCACATTTCATGTAGAACAGTTTAGATTCATTTGGCCAAACCTAGAAATTGAATTATCAAGCATAAAACTAAACACATCAAACACATTCCCAACCTAGGCGTGGAAACTACCATTCAAAATTTTCCTGGTGAACCCACCATCCGTCGAAAATTCACCCTTATACACCTCCCCTGAGAGGTGAGACCTTCAAAGGGCCTCTCAGTCTGAGGTATTGTCCCATCCTTTTCACATCCCCCTTTCGGGCACGGATCCTATAGCCTGAAGGTAAGGGTGCAAAAAATTTGGAGTGATACATTTTGGTGAACCCGACGTGAAACTAAAACCTTTTGAAAACAAAAAAACATAGATGCATTTAAAATCATTAGAAAACTACTAAGTTGCATATCATGTTTAGATGGTAGCTCCTAAGAAAAGACTAGCTGTCACCATTAATTTTGAAAATCAAATAATAGCCATAGAGTTTAATTCTTTGCTTAGACTATCTCAAACATATAGAGTTCCACCTTTGTGGGACGAACTTAATAGGATATTGGGTATTATTTCATCTAGATCAACCAAACTTAGGCAAATTAAGAGGTTTGCCCTAGATAGAATCTTGGATCCTCATCAACTCATTTTTTATCATGAACTTCAGAGAGCTTGCCATAGGTGGTTAGCTTATAGGAGAGCTCTTGTGTCTTCAGAATTGTTCACCTTTGAGGAATACCTCGAGAACGCAACTATTATACACCAATTCATAGGTCATGTAGAAGACCAAGAGGTCATTCTTACGGATAGGGAAAGGTGGAGGAGAGTTCCTAGAGCTATGTTATATCGAGAGTATTTCCATGAACTTTATTTCTACCAACCAGAGTCTGAGACAGATAATATCACTATAGCACTTTTTGTCAAATTCTTGAAAGAAAATTTTCAATTTGAAGAAGAACATTTCATGACTCTTGAAGAACTTGAGCCCGTTAATGATATTTATAATTTTTTTATAGAAAACTAGATCATTGCTTTCATTATTATTATTTCTTGCATTTAGTGTGTTGTTTGTTATCTTTATAATATTGTTAAAAAAATAAGAAAAACCAAAAACATAACAAAACCAAAACATTTTATTTTAAATACTATAGTAGGTATATAATTAAAATATATACCTCTTAAGCTTGTTGCATATATATATATATATATATATATATATATAAGTATATATATTTTTTCTGAAATCTAAACTTAAGCACAATGCCTAGACTTAGGAATGGTAAACAAACTAAAGAAGAAGAAGAAGAAGATTGGCTAGGAAACAAAACAAAAAAATCAAATGTGCTTCCTGAGGATTCAATTATGGAAGGAGGAACTCTAGAATAGGCAGAATATGAGCTTGTTGTAGATGAACAAGAAGAAAATGTTAAAGAGGAAGGATCCGCATCCCCTAGAATGGCTCCAGACGAAACTGTTACTTTTGATAACTTAGATCATTTCTGGAAATTCTTCAATAATAACATTGGTGCTCTTAATATGGCAGTTCGTATTGATAGAGGACAAATTAGTGACACTCAAGCAGCCATGGAAGATATGTTTAACATACACACTAATCCTTTGTCTTTTGTCGATCAAGAAAGTGATAAAGCTGGACCATCCAATATAGATATGGTCACTATGATTTAGAACATGCAAAAAAAATAGGTTACCCAACCCCCTAAGGAACCTGTTATTGAGCCTAAAATCATTCCCACACAAAAGAGACCTTCATTCACTGCTTTATTTTGCCAAACTATTGATCAATATGCTTCAAATCGACAAAAACCTAAAGTGAAGCCAAACACCAATTTTCAACATTCTGGGATACAACATAATACAACTTCAAGACTTCTTCATAACACCCTTCCTACCAAAAATTTACACAATAGCAATATAGCATCTAATCTTCATGTCCCTCCATCATATGCTCACAAATCCCATATTAATGCCCTATCGAACCAATATGGTGGGCAAACCAGTAATCTGGAAGCCATGGTGAAATAGTTAGCTTCCCGCATGGACCAAATAGATCCCTACCGTCCCTCATATAATTATCGAGAGATGTGTAGTCAGCCTTTGGATCCCATAGTTGTAGCATAGCCATACCCTAAGCACTTTCCCATGCCCGTCCTACCTATATATAAAGGAACTGAAGATCCCATAGAGCATCTTCACATGTTTAGGATAGCATGTCATGATATATCACATGATGACTTGCTATTACTAAAAATGTTCCCAAAAATTTTAGGAGGAATGGCATTAGAGTGGTACTATCAATTGCCCACTCATTCTTTGAGGAATTTTGAAGAAACAGCTGAGTCTTTTGTGCATCAATTTAGTTCCTACATCGAGAGACACATGACCATTAAATATTTATACAACTTAAAACAAGACAAAGATGAATGTTTTGCTGATTTCTTAGCTAGATGGAGGCAGTTGATAGGAAAACTGCACTTTGTGCTACCTTATAGGGAAATGTTGGACATTTTTATTAATAATTTGCAAGAACAAATATCCTATGAATTATCAATTGCTACCTTAACCACCTTCGATCAAGCTATAGACTTAGATAGAAGGGTGGAAGATGCTCTCATTAGAAGAGGTCAGCTCAAAAATAAAGATGATTAGAAAACATCTAGAAATCAATATAAAAACAAACAAGTTGTAGGTGATGGAGTCACTGATAGTAGAAACATTGCTAATGTTAATACTACAAAAACAATGGAGAAGTTTATATTAAAACCTCTTGATAAACCACCTTGAGAGTTTACTAGATTGAATCAACCATTATCAACTATTCTACCTCAATTACTCGAAAGAGGTTTGATTCAATTACCAGCTATTCGGGAACCTGATCCAACTATACCCGGATATAGAGCTGATTTACATTGTGATTTTCATAGAGGACCTGGACATGCTACAAACTCTTGCAAAATTTTAAAACATAAAATACAAGACTTGATTGATAATAATGAAATGGAGGTGCAAGCCTTTCAACCTAAACAAAATCCTCCTAGTAATACTCAAAAGAACATTCCCCAGAATCAAAATCAAAATGCTAATCACTCATTAGATATATTTCAACATCCTTTACCAAAACATGGTAAAGAGGTGGCCAATCAAATTGAACATCATAATGTTCCCCCTCCTACCCGATATGTAGGGACTATTAGCGGAACAATTATCTATTCAGGATCCTCAAATATTTGGCACAACTTTCTCCATGGTTACATCCAAACCCCTATATAATACTCAAACACCGGATCCTAGTGATGTAGAATCGGATACTAAAAGTGAAATAGACATCACCTCAAATTAATCGAATAGTTCTAAATACGAATCAGATCCTATTCAACCTATCACAGATTCTATGGTTTCGGAAGAACCATTTCCTAGAAGAGTTACTACTCGACCCTCTTCTAATCAGTTCCTTCCTAATGAACAAGCCATAAACACTAGACCAAGACCAATTCAGCATCTTCAATATAAAATTGTAGGTACCATCGAAGTTGTTACCAGAAAACAGGCTCAAAACTCTCAAAAGGATCAAACTCAGAATGATGGATCAGCTCCATTTATTTTGAAAAATCCCAATAAATGGAATCATATGTCTAATGTTCAACCTAAGCCTCATTAAAATATTAATGAACAATTATCCAATACTATAGCCAGAATTTCCCTATCGGACTTGTTAAGATCTTCTCCTACACATAGGGATGAATTAATGCTCACATTAAGCCAAATGATGGTACCTCAAAATATTCAACCTGAAGCCATGTCCAATACTATCATCACTCGAGAAGTCGATTGTATTGACTTTCAAGATAAATATATCCCACAACATAGTTTACATAAGGATAACCCCTTATATATTACTACCCTAATAGGAGATGTAGCAGTAAAAAGGGTCTTGATTGATAATGGTTCATCTCTAAACATTTGCACTTTTGAATTCTACCAAATATTTGGGTTTAGAAGTGATGAAATGAAGAAAACTGACATGATCATAAAATCTTTCAATGACGAAACACAATAAACGTGTGGAGTTATCACCATCCCATTACAAGTTGGTTCGAGAACCTTAGACACGATCGTGTTTATTGTACATTGCCCTACATCATACAATATACTCTTGGGTCATCCTTGGATCAATGCAATGCGGGCTGTCCCATCAACTTTACACCAATGTGTTAAATTCGAATTTAAAAATCAATTGGTCACTATCCATGGTGATCCTAGACCCTTTGATATGTGTGCTTTGGTAGAACCTGTTGGAGTTCAATTTTGTCCCGCTCTATCATCCACACATCCTAATTCTTATTTTTCATCTAAACGTGTGAAACACACACCCATAACTTCATCTATTTCTCCTCCATTAATTTCACCCTCATATATAGCTCAACAATATTCTAAACAAACCACACTAGAACCTCAAAAAGATCTTAAATCCACAACCAATCCTTTGTGTTCCATCCCTATAATTTCAAAACCTATAGACCCATTTATTAACACCTCCACATTATCTACATCTATCATACCTTCCACATCTATAGATACAGTGAATGATCCTTCTACCTCTTATGCTCTTTCTGATGAACTCTTACCTGATTTATCTAAAATTATTATATCAAAAAAAACAAATGCTTCTATGCAAGATTCCATTATCTTAATTAATTTTCCACCTTCTCCTCGTACCTTGGGCCTCCCACAACCTATGGGAAGTATCTACTAAGTTGAGATTTGTGCTTTTATTTATAAAGGATATGATTGGGGAAGAATATCCTAAAACATCAAGATGCATTGTGATGGATATGCTTGATGCTATTTTTCTAATGAATATATTAAAGCTAAAATCTAAACCCATAATGCTTAAATTGGGCTATAAATGGAAAGGTTTGGGACCTTTCCAAAATGGTATGAAAGAACCTTTCGAGGTAGAACCATGGCCCACCCGATGTGGTGTGGGCCTATTTCCTAGTAAGGATCAACCCTTCCCTTTTGAAGATGATGATCAACTCATATGTTATCAAGATTATCTAGATAAACAAGATTATTTGTATCCCAAGAATAATTCTTCTACCTGCAATATGCTATCCATAGCCTATCCTAAAATGATTGCTGAATTCGACGATGAGTTGGAAGGAGATATTTTCCATGATGTCTCCGTGGAAGAGATGTTACACAATGGTTTTTATTTTGATGGTTCTATACCTACTATAGCCCAGCTTGAGGCCACGAATCCTCAAGATGAATTATCCAAGTTAACCTTAAAGGAATTATAAGAATTGGGCATTTCACCTGCCCCACCTAATTTTTAAAGAGATCTACACATGGAAGTAGAAAACGTCATTAAGGTTAACATTGGAATCGAGGATAATCCTCACATCATCAGTATTGGATCAGAATTAAGTCAAGAAAAACAAGAGCAATACATTGCATTCCTTAAATAATATGAAGATGTATTCGCTTGGACATATGAAGATATGCCAGGTTTAGACCCTTCTGTAGTCATGCATCATCTAGTAGTCCATCTAGATGCTAAACCTGTTAAACAAAAACTCAAAAAAATGCATCCCAAAGTGGCATTGCTAGTCAAAGGGGAGTTAGAAAAACTCTTGAATGTTGTTTTTATACAAGCTATTGATTATGCTGAATGGATCTCGAATGTAGTTCTAGTCACCAAGAAAGAAGCTACCAAAGTTTAGAGATATTAACGCTACATGCCCTAAAGATGATTTTCCTCTTCCAAACATGGATCAAATCATTGATTTTACTATGGGGAGTGGAATGATGTCCCTAATGGATGGATTTTTTGGTTAGAATCAGATCAGGATAGCCCCTGAAGATCAGGCTAAAATAGCCTTTATTACCCCTTGGGGTACCTTTTGTTGGAAAGTGATGCCATTTGGTTTAAAGAATGCAGGCGCAACATATCAACGAGCCATGACTTATATCTTTCATGATATGATGCATGATATCCTACATGATTATGTAGATGATATTATAGCTCACTCTATTAATTAAGACGATCATTTAAATGATTTGAGAAAAGTATTTAATCAGTTAAGAGAATATATTATTCGATTAAATCCAGCCAAATGAATATTCGGAGTCAAGTCCGATAAATTATTAGGGGTTTTAGTTTCTTTACGTGGTATTGAAATTGACCCTCTCAAGATTGTGGCTATCACTGATATGCCTGCACGTACCAATATATCTGAGTTACGAATTTTACAAGGTAAGCTTCAATCTATCCGTTGCTTCATCGATAAACTAGCGGACGAAACCAATCCCTTTCTTAAGCTTCTTAAGAAGGATGTCCCTTTTAATTGGGATGACGAATGTAAGAAAGCTTTTGAACTTCTCAAACAATACCTCCTTAACCCACCTGTACTTTCATCGCCTAGATCTGATCATCCTTTTATCTTGTACGTTTTTGCTTTTGATTCTGCCTTAGGAGCTATGTTAGCTCAGCTGGATGATGAGAATAAAGAACGTCCTAATTATTACATTAGCAAAACCTTAATCAGTTATGAAACTCGTTATACCATATTAGAGAAATTATGTCTAGCAGTCATATTTTCTACATAGAAATTATGACATTATATGCTCAGTCAAAAAACCTATTTTATTGCCAAATTTGACCCTTTGCAATATCTCATGAGTCGACCATATTTATCTAGTCGCACAGCTAAGTGGGTTCTTGCGCTAAGCAAATTTGAATTCACCTTCATAGGACACAGTCTATAAAAGTTCAAATCATAGCTAATCAATTAGCTACTGCACCCTTAGAATCTACTCATCCCCTCCTCATTGAGTTTCCTGATGAATGCCTTAAACTAGAGGCAGACCATTCAGAGCAATGGTCCTTATACTTTGACGGAGCCCGATGCATGAGTGGGGCTGGTGCGGGTATTATTTTAATATCTCCACAAAAACATATTATACCTCTGTCCTTCAAATTAACATTTGCTTGCACCAATAACACTATCGAATATGAAGCTCTTATCCTTGGATTACGAGCTACTTTGGCATTGAAAATCAAAATTTTATTGGTTTTTGGTGACTCACAACTTGTCATAAATCAAATCAATGAAATTTATCAGACCAGAGATGATAAATTATGCCCATATAAAGCATGTGTTTTACAATTAATATCTCTATTTTATCAAGTTACCTTGGAAGCTATTCCTCAAACTAGCAACCGTGTGACTGACACTATGGCTGCAGCTGCATCTCTTCTGCCCTTGGAGTTAGATGATGAATATGCCACCATCATTATTCGTTGAATCCAGGAACTCGCTTCAAATAAGTCATGCTTAGAACCTTTGGATGTGTTTCTAATCAATGAAACTACTCCTGAACCTTGGTATACGGATATATTTTATTTTCTTCACAATGGGACTTTCCCTACCAGTTCTAATAGAAACTAGCGTTGGTTATTACGTAGACGAGCAAGTCGTTTATAATAATTGGAAATACTTTATATAGGAGATCTTTTGAAGGTATCCTATTGAGATGTTTGAATCTAGAAGAATCCAAATCAGCTTTGAGTGAATCCCATGATGGATCTTGTGGAGGACACTTCAGTGATAGTGTCATTGCTAAAAATCTCCTTAGGATAGGCTACTTTTGGCCTACCATGGAAACTGATGCACATGATTATGTGCGCCATTGCGACAAGTGCCAAAAACATGCTGACCTTGTCCATGCCCCTGCACAAGAACTGCAGGCTATTTCATCTCCTTGGCCCTTTTCCAAATGGGGCTTAGACATTATTGGCAAAATTAATCCTGTGTCATATGATGGACACAAATTCATCATAACTACCACTGAGTATTTTACGAAGTGGGTTGAAGCTATGCCTTTAGCTTCCTGCACTGGAACACAAGTCTCTAAATTTATTTTTAATCAAATCATTTGTAGGTTCAAAATTCCTGCCAATCTCATTTCAGACAATGGAACTTGTTTCAAAAATAAATATGTTAAGAAATGATGCCAAAAATATAAGATTCAACATCATTGGTCCACTCCCTATTATCCTCAGGGTAATGGCCAAGGAGAAGCATCCAATAAAACATTAATTAAAATCCTTAAAATATTGGTCAATAAATCTGGCCGTGACTGGCACATTCAATTATATCCAGCTTTGTGGGCATATCGCACTAGTGTGCGTACTCCCACAGGTACTTCACCTTTTGTCTTGGTTTATGGCACTGAAGCTGTTTTTCCCTTTTAATTAGAAGTTCCTTCTTTGGCTCTACTACTTCAAGATACTGAAGTAGGAGATGAATATCGAGCTGGTAGACTCAGTCAGCTAGAACTCCTAGATGAAAAGCGCATCAATGCTTTGGAACATCTTCGTGCCTACCAAAACAAGCTTAAAAGATCATACGCTAAGAAAGTTCGTCATCGATCCTTTGAGGTCGGTGACCTTGTTTTAAAAGAAAATCAAAAAAATACTAATGCAACTAAAGACCTTAAAGGTAAATTTGAACCCAACTAACTTGGACCATATATTATCACTGCTAAATTTGAATCTGAAGCATACAAATTAGCTACCTTATATGGTAAAGATTTAAAAGAACCTATGAATATTATGCATCTTAAGAGATATTACACATAAAATTTGGTCATTTCATCATTTGTATATATTTTGCATGTTGTCTCATTTTAAAAATTTATAAAACTATTTAAACAAAAACAAACAACAATATTATTGACTCTTTCGAAACCAATAAAAAATAAAAAATAAAGAGAAGAAAGAGAGAGTCAAAACTATCAAACTCCTCAAAAATATTTGTTATATATATTTCTTCTTAAAGTATTGTAGTTATATTTTCAAATTATTTTAGATAAATTAGCATTTATTTGGAATCTCTCACTTTTGCAAACACAAAAATAAATATCTTGATTTTATTTGGCATGATTACTAATCTCTCTTATATCAAAGTCCACAAAATTCAATTAAATAAAGTTTGAGCACAGAGAATTGATCTTGTTATTTACTTAAACCAAGCATATCCTTTCACAATAAAATGATTATATTTGTAATGTCCATGCTATGCTACATAGTAGAAGTGGTTTCTTGAGCAAAAAGTTTCCCCTACTATCCTATCATGCACATGGTCTAGAATCTTTGAGAATTGACAAAAGGACAAGCTCACCCCTACCCAGAATAAAAATCCCTTGCTCTATAGCTAATCCGAGCAAGTATCCCTAGCATAGGAAGAAAAAAAAAATCAAGCAAAATCATGAGAACAAGAAGCATTATTTCAGAATTATTTTGTACTCTCTTAGCACTATTTCAGCATTATCTCAAATATCAAAGCAAAAGATACGAAAAAATAAAAAGAGAAAAGAAAAAGAAAGTGAAACAAGCAAAAGCAAAAGCAATAAAATCCCTTTCCCTACCCATTGAAAAGAAAATAAGGGTTGATGAGCTTGAATCCCTGGAATTCTCAATAATTCAAAAACTGTGAGGTAAGCCCCATAACAAGTGGTTTGTGCCCAACCCGCTTGGCCTTGGGTAACTCCTAGCATGGTGATATGTCTGTCACATTAGCGACCTTATTTTGTACAGACCTATGTCTGCTTATGGATTAGCTAGATCTTGATAACCCGACTTACATAGTAGTCTGGTACGGTTATATGCATCTAAATCATGGTTAATGAACACTTATTTGGTTAATTCAAATCACTTGTATCAAATTATCTTGCTCAAAATTGGTAAATGCACAAAGCAATTGCACACACATTTGTATTTGAGAGATTTTGTGTATCACTATGATAAATCAATATCGGAAATGAACTCACACACGCACATGGGATTCCTCATAAATCTAACTTTTGTCTTTAAGATACTTTGAAATATTTTTGCAAATTGTCTGGAATAATTTCATTTTCTTATGTGAGAACCATTGTTTAGTATAAAGACAACTACATGCATTATCAAAAAAATCAAAATCATTTTCAAAAAACATGCAATAAAGTTACATTTATATATAAATTTTTGACTTTCATGACGATGGTATAGTTCCAAAACCAAAATTGAAATTTTATGCCTAGCACAAGTCCTCATCTTTATATTTTCTATTTATTTTCAAAAATTAAAAAATCAACCATACAATAAAACTATTATTTTCTTCTTTGGATTTTGCGATGATGGTATAAGTTTATACCTAAATATTCTATGCCTAGCGCAAACCATTGTAATAATTTTATTTCCCATTTATTTAAAATCATAAAAACATATGACTTAAATCATTATGTTACACAATTATGCTTTACAACAACGCACATTGTTACTAGTTCATGTCATTATGTCAAAAATTCAATTTTTCAATGATGGTATAATTCCTAGGGAATTATTCAACAATTTTATCACACTTAGGAATTTATGCCTAGCAAAAATCATTTAAAAAAAATAAAATAATAAATAAATAAATATTTCATGCATAATATTTTCATGGAAATCTGAAAACAAATCACCATCATCATCATCATTTGCATCATCACAACAAAGTCTTAAGACAGTCTCTTAAGCACTCTTTTACTTTTAAGCAATATTTCTATAACAGGATTAGCTTGACGACCTATCGAGCGACGACTCCATGAAATGGTCTATAATAGCAACAATGTCCTTTGAAATTATTGTTAAAAGTCCCTTTTTATTTTTATCAAATTATCTCACAAACAATCAATTTTTTTACATTAGATTATTTCATTTAAATTTTAAAAGCATGACATTCAAACCATAATATTTCCAAATGACATAATTACATGAATCATCAAATCAATCACATCAAAACATTAAAGCATCATACAAACACATAAGACAAGTCATATGATCAAAAATATCCCATCTATATATATATATCAACAATAGATACATCATCTCAAAACTGGATCGGTATGCCACAATATGTACCTCAGCATACTCAATCCCCTATCAAAAATAATAAACACTATGTATCAATCTGTGTAGTGCAATCTGTAATAGCTAGCCTCGAGAACCCCTCGAGCTCTCAGCCTCATCTCCTCCCCCACCTTGAGGTGGAAGAGGTGGCCCCATCATAGTCCGTGTGGTGCTATGAGTCCTAGACTCTGATCGTGATGATGTCCTTGATGACCTCATCATGATAGGCTCAGCAATATGGGCCGGTAGTGATAACCTCTGCCCCTCTAGTACCATATGGTGGTATAGCGTCTGATAGAATGTGATCTGGGCAATAGCCCATGCTAGGTCTTGAGTGCTTGCCCCTCTGCTTTGTGCTCTAAGGTGTGTGACCTCATCTCTGAGTTGTGTGGCCTCCTCTCAATGTCGTGTAGCCTCATCCTACAAGGATTGCACCTGAGCCTAGAGACGAATAGTATCCGCCCGGAGAGTAGCCATCTCGCTACTCTCTCCTACCTCGACACCCTTGCCCTTATCGGGTGATGGTGGCCTCTCTCTCTGTGGAGAAGTGGGTCTCTCCTCCCTCCTCTCCCATTGTCATGGCATCTACTGAGCCTATGGCCTCCTCTGCTCTCTCTCACTACAACCCTATGCCGCCTTAATGGCCACCTGGTGCTGCCTCCCCATTTGATGCACAACTACATGAATCGGACCTTGAGCCCTCATCATCCAAGGAGGGTGAATGCCTACATACCAGGCATCATAGCCATCAAAAGCCCCTATGTTGTCCCCATCCACTAGCTAAATGGGGGCATCATCCATGTCCTCACTCCAAAAGCACTACATATCTAGAGCCCCATTGACTGTAGTGTTATCTTAGATAGTCTAGGAAAACTCGTAGTATCTGAGAGATGGGATCCCCTGCTATAGACCGAACTGCCTCAAAACTTGGTCATAGCAGTGGAGCTCCACCTCTCTCCTCTCCATCCTTAGATAACAAGTTTGCCTAATGCAAGCCAACTCTTGTCTATCCTCAACCCACCTTGGATGATCTCTCCAAGGCCTCCAGGTGATCTGGTCAGAGACAAGGTTGTCAAGTAGTCTCTGGGAGATTGGCAAATCTATCCGCTCCTATGACCCTCTCCGGAGCCACCAATAGAAAACTCGGGGCCTCTCCCTATCAATCCCTATTAGTGGGAGCCCTATCCGCCTCTACATCATGATGTACTCCCAGCACCAAACCTGTAGTAGTGATGTCATGACCAGACATCAGTCGCCCTTGTATACAATCCCATGCAGGATCCTATACAATCGGCATAGTACAAAGCTCCCCCAAGAAAACCTGTACCCATGGTCTCTCATGTCATAGACCACATATGTCAGTAGCCATGGTAGTCTGCATCCACTCTAATGGTATAGTAGTAGACCACCTACCACCCCAGCCAAAACTTGTGTTAGTCTAGATGCCCCATGCATCTGGCATAGCGACTCGATGTTCACTCTGCCTTTCTCTAGGGTGAAGCTCAGATCTCCACACAGTCACATCATTGCATGGCCCTGATTGGCCATGGGAGTTATTAGCCGTCTTTGTATGGAAATCCCTAAAATCCTCCATACATATTTCAATGTGGGAGTCATCTCCCCTGTCGGTAACCTGAAACAAAACAAACCCGGATACCACCTCTTTGCTAGGGCTATCAATAGCCCCATATCTGTAGAAACCTATGGCATATCTGCCACATGCTACAAGCTGACTTGAGCCAACTGATCTCGCTCTACCTGAGATAAAGTGGCCAAGTCATCCCTCAGCCTATCGTATTTCCATTCCTATCTCTTTAGTAATCCTCTCTGCAACATAAACAACAAAACAATAAAAATCATTAATAAAACAGTGATTAAAAATGCAAGTAAAACAAGTTCAATTTCATACAAATGATGATATCGTCCAAAATTTGAGCAAATTCGTCTCTAATTTTGCAAGAGGGAATCGTCCCTTATTGTATGAAATTGTCCCCATATCGCTGATTTCGCCCTTGGACGAAATTGGTGATATCGAGACAATTTCGTCCCAACAATGTCGACGGCCCAAAAATGGTTGTGATGCTCAAAAATCATTCAAAATTAATCTAAAAAGCATGAAATTCAAAAATTAAAAGCATTCTAAATTAAATTTGGACCCTTAACCATAGCCCGCACCAGACCTCTGTTGATCTATACGCTGCCTCGACCTTCTTGTCTGTAGAGATCTAGAAACCAGAAAAATGAACAGTAACAATGAATTAGGGTTTTACCCTATTTTCCTTAATTTTATTCAAAAACACTTAACATTTTAAAATATTGCTTTTTTACATTTTTACCTCAAACGTTCGATTTGGGTAAAAACATGGAGGGGGCACCATAGTAAGCTGTCGTACGATTCGACCTAGAATCGTCACCTAAAAATGGGAATAATTTTTTCTTTCTCATAGATCGAGAAGAACTCATCTTTAACGCATTTTCTTTGGAAAATTCGCTAAAGAGGGGGCAAAATGTAGCACCCTAAAATTGGCACAGTAAAACCTTAAATAATTAAAATTACCTTAGTAAATAATTCAAATTCAAATTTTAACCCCAAACCGCCCGTTAACCGCCTGTTAAACCATTTTCCTCATTTTTCATGCCATTTTTAGAGTTTGTTTTAATCGTTAGATGATATCGTCGTCGATCAGATGATATCTCCTTAGATCGGATGAATTCGTCTGGAGAAGAACATCCAGACGATTTCATCCCAAAATTGATTTTTCATATTTAGCTTATGTTTCAACGGCGTCTCTAACCTAGGCAAAAGCATGTTTGCGCAGTTAGAGACCTCCCCCGTTGGAGATCTTCCAGATTAGGATGATCTCCAACCTCCCAACATCCTTCCTATGCCTATTTAATCTTAGGCCCTCCCCTTGACATTCCCCTAGGCTAAAATCTTCTGTACTTCAAGTTTTACATGCCTTAGAATGTCTTAGACTACTATTTGCCTTTGTCCCTTTTCGAGTTTTCTTGTAGGAACTCTGTTATTCTTCAGTCGGAGCAAGCTCAGATCGTCGTAGATGATCTTGTACAATCTTGGATGATCACGCCACAATTCAAGATGATTTCATCTTCTCTAGATGATTTCGACTGTAGTCGACATTGGGGGCAATCAGTGCCTAGAGTTTGCGCTTTTCCTATACCTTTCTGCTATTTTATTCTACATCTAGTTAGTTTTATTATTATTTCTTGCTATTCTGCATTTTGGAGTTCACCCATATAGCTTAAGTGCATGATAAGATCATAATTTTTCACTAGAATACTATGATTTACTTGAATTTATATTCATAATTATCATTTTAGTATTTATATTGTCATTTTACACCGTTTTCCTCTGTTATTATTGCTGCATTTTCTGTGTTCTGTGTCTATTTCTCTGATTGTAGGTCTTTGACAAATTTGTTTGATGAATTCGTCAGATCTTAGATGATCCTGTCTAATTTTAGACGATCCTGTCAGATCAGAGGCGATCTTGACTGCTTCAAAAATTAGAACCTCCATCAGACATCCGGATCAGGTATGACCTTTTCTAATCTAGTATATTTCTTGTATTCTCTATTTAATTATATTTTTGTATTCATTTAAACCTGCATTTCATGTAGAATAGTTTAGATTCATTTGGCCAAACCTAGGAATTGAATGATCAAGCATAAAACTGAACACATCAAACACATTCCCAACCTAGGCGTGGAAACTGCCATTCAAAATTTTCCTGGTGAACCCACCATCCATCAAAAATTCACCCTTATACACCTACCCTAAGATGCGAGACCTTATAAGGGCCTCTCAGTCTGAGGTATTGTCCCATCCTTTTCACATCCCCCTTCCGGGCATGAATCCTATAGCCTAGAGGTAAGGGTGCAAAAAATTTGGAGCGATACACTTACATAGAGCTATGGAGGATGGTCTTGTAGGATGATGAGGATATGGATCTCCAAGATGTGGAGGATACAGGGATGACTATGGAGTATGATGCATGGTTCATGACTCATCCACCATGGGTACTGCCTTAAGGAGCAACTAATGGGGATGGAGGTGGAGAGGCTAGGTATGAGGGTACCCAGGAGACCCATGATGAGGGGATCTAAGGAGCCCCCAATTGGTAGTGGTTTCTTAGATTTGATAGTTAGAGGTATAAGGTGAAGGGTGCAACATTGTAGGATCCCAATATTAGGGGAGATAGAGGGTATGGGGAGTATGTGAAGGAGGTTCTAGATGTACCCCTAGGACAGAGCAATGAGGATTGGGCATAACTAGAGCAGTAGGTGGTAGAGTGGGATGCAAGGATCACGAGGCTCTAGGTAGAGCTATCATAGAGAGAGCATTAGCATAATGTCAACATAGCACACCTTTGGTATTAACATAGATATATCAAGGCATTGGAGGATAGGTTGATGGAACATCATATTCCACTTCCTAATCCTCCAACCTCATCTATGTTTGGGGGTACAAGATGTAGCAATTATAGGCATAGCTCTAGGTCTAGGGCTCTTACTAGTTCAGAGGCACCTACTAGGTCAAAAGGGTCTTCTTGGAGGATGTAGCTAGTGCTTAGATGCACTTTTTTATATCACCCTTGGTGCTCCATTGTATGTAGCCTTTTGGGAAATCATTGTACATGTGATATTTATACATACATATATATATATATATATACATGGCTTTTAGGTTTTGTGTTATATTTTTGTGTGAATGCTTTTGTGGAATGCATGTTTATGTTTATGAATAATGCATATGATATTTTATGGATGATTAATGCAATATGGCATGTGCTAATGATTATTTATGGTTAAATCTTTTCTTGAGCCTTTTTCTAGCATTTTTGTTTAATCAAGGGCATCAGACTTGGTGGCTTATGGGATGAATGACTTTTGAAATGACATGGATGTTTACAAGGAAGAAGATATGGATGTTGATATGGAAGAAGATGTGTATATTGATATGGAGGAAGATCTGGATGTTGATATGGAAAATTGCCTATTTTATAGAGACTCAAACATCCTAGTGGCATCAAACAAACCCACTAAAATACCTAATCTTGATAGGACCAAATGTGTGTGTAGTAAATTCATTTACCAAATCAAAAGCATGGTAATGACCTGAGACAATCAAGAACCAGTGTGTGTGCAAGTGAGTTTATTAACCATCTTGAGTAAAGTGGGTAGACCTATTATGGATGAAACCAAGAAGCTAGCTTGTCTGTATGAGCGATCAAAGGTCTCTTTTAAAAGAGACATGTCACCATGCATGAGCGTACTGCACTGCCATTCAAACATCTATAGCTTTGATGGAGGCTAACTCCATAGTCCATGACTTTTATTTTTGATCTCTTAAGTTTTTGGTATGACTACCTAACCATCTGACTAGAAATGTAGTACAATACTTACAACCCAATTGATCAGTGGTGTATGATGTAAAAGAATTAGAGTTTTTTTTAGGAATTTTTCCCGCTCTTTCTTTTATTTTTGGAGTTGTGGTAGTGGAAAGAACCACTATTTTTATGGATTATGTTGTATGATGGGACTAGCAAGGATGACCCTTTTTACTTTGAGGTTCATACCAAATATGGTGTTAGCCCTCTTTGACATAAGATGTCTTTTAGGATGTGAAAATTTTGCTTGGTTCAAGAATGTTTTTGGACTCAGTTACCAAACTCAATATTTTCTTAGTTTGAGATGTGCAATGGTCCTAAAAGGAACTTGACATGTATTTTTGAGGTTGCTTAAAACACTAGGAGTTTCTGAGTGATCAAAAACACCAAAGAGTTTGTGAATGTGGATTGTGCTAATGGTAATTTGACTTTGTGGAATTATGTGGATGACATTTAAGGTGCCCCTAATTAAGGCAACATGAATTTTTTTTGTCTAACCAATTGAGATCTTGAACTTAATAAATGATCCCTATATGAAATATGGAATGTGGAATGTGAATATGAATGCAATGCATGACATGCAATTTTATGAAATGTGAAATGCAATATGCAATGTGAGTGAATGCATTGTTTTTGGAGCGTGAATGCAACTGAAATGCAATGTTATGAATGAAATATATGCAAATGTTTTTGTGTATTAGCCATGTATATATATACATATATAGTAATC
The DNA here is from genome assembly GCA_028583015.1 of Wollemia nobilis. Classification (NCBI taxonomy): domain Eukaryota; kingdom Viridiplantae; phylum Streptophyta; class Pinopsida; order Araucariales; family Araucariaceae; genus Wollemia; species Wollemia nobilis. The sequence continues at coordinate 1,131,003 of JAQPPZ010017101.1, read as the reverse complement.
AAATCATGCATAGAATACTCTCAAGTGTATAACATTAAGTGGTTTGGGTTCTTTCTCTCCCTCTAGACTAGCAAGTCTATAAGTACCATTACCCACTTTTTATGTAATGATGTATGGACCTAACCAATTAGCCATAAATTTATCATAAAGATTCGACAATGCATTGGTGTTTTTTTGGTTCTCTTTAAGGACAATATCTCCTACTTGGAATTCATGTAGATGAACTTTAGCATTTTAAGCATGTTTGAGACAGTCATGATAAACTTGTAAATGCTCTAAATCATTGACCCACATCTCATCAAGTAGTGTGAGTTGGTCAAGATGTGCTTGTCTATCAATGTCATCATCTATGAGTTCCTGCAAATAAATTTGCAAAGGATATCAAGCTCAAGAGGTATTATTGCTTTGACTCCATATACCAATGAAAATTGTGTTGCCCCTATAGGTGTGTGGATGCTTGTTTTATAATACCATAATTCCAAGGGAATTTGGGTATGCCAATCTTGATCATTTTCTTAGAAAATTTTATTGAGAATAACAATTAAGATCTTGTTGGAAGCTTCAACTTATCCATTTTCTTATGGGTAATAAGGAGTCGATAAACTATGTTAAATGTTATATTTCTTGTAAAGTTCTTGAACATCCTTATTCTTGAAATACTTACCATTGTTTGAAATTCTTTTCAAGGGGATACCAAAATGATAAATGATATGATGGAGTATAAACTCCACGATTTTAGGTCCTATCGTGCTGGTTAGAGGAATTACCTCAATCCACTTTGTGAAGTATTCAATGGTTGTGATAATTAAAGTATGTTATCCCAAGTAAGGAGGTTATATTTTGCCAATTAGGTCTATACCCCATTGTGAAAAGGGCCAAAGTATTTGAATAGGCTGCAAGGCTTGTGATGGTACATGAGTTAAATTAGCATGTTCATGACACTTTTTGAAATGTTTGACATAGGTGCAAAAATCAAATTCCATTGTGGGCCAATAATAACCCATGCATAAAATACACTTTTTAATGGCCATTCTACTAAAATAACCACCACAAGTACCATCATGAGCTTCAGATATGGCTCGTTGAGCTTCACTAGCCTCCAGACAATGAAGGATAACTCCATCATAACCATGTTTATACAACATGTCCATAAAAAGAATGAAATGGGCTACTTTTTTCTTGAAAGTGTGTTTGGTAGTTTGAGACATATCATATGGAAGTATTCCAAACTTGAGAAAGGTTACTATTTGGCTCGACCAAGGATCATATGAATCTGACTAGATAAAGAAAACATTATTTTTATATTTTGACTCAGCATAGTAAATTGCATATTTAGAGACCATTGAAATGATAAGGAGTTGTACCTCTCCAAAGGAGTCTTTTGGAATAAATTATCCAAGGGATACCATCGCATCTACAAATTTATTAGTCAAACATGGCAAGCTATTGATTTTATACCAATCAAACTTAAAGAGCAAATTTATTGCTACTTCATGATAAAGCTTAATGGTAGGTTCTTTGCATTGGTAGTCTCTGTTTATTTGATTTAAAAAAAGTTGAGAATCACTAAATATCCTAATACACTTAATTCTCATAGCTATAGTTTATTGAAGACCTAAGATTAAGGCTTCATACTCTGTAGTGTTGTTTGTGCATTGGAATTCTAGTTTAAATGATAGGGGGATAGGTACCCCCTATGGTGTGTGAAATGCAACTCCGATACCTTGAAATTTCATGTACTTAGAACCATCAAAGGATAGTGTGATATCGACATCTTCCTCTAGAATGACATCTTCTTCTTGCTCAGTGATAGCAAATATCGAATCATTTGGGAGCTCAATAATCAAAGGATGATCACTAGGTAGTGGAGCTTTCACAAGTTGATTGGCTATTACCTGAAATTTAAAGGATTTTTGGCTAATGAATTCCAAGTCAAATTCAGTAAGGAGCATTATACATTTAGCGGTATGGGTATTATTGTAAGTGTGGGATATCATATAACATAGAGGATTTTCTCTAGCTATGATGTATGTTGTGTGGCTAAGCATGTAATATCAAAGTTTCTTAGTGGTGAAAACCACTGCCAACCATAATTTTTCTACATAAGCATATTTAGTCTCATAGCTTACCAATGTTTGACTAATGTGGTAAAAATATTGCTCTTAATTTTGCTCTTTATTTTGAGCAAGCATTGCCCCTAATGCAAATTCCATTGCTGAGATATAAATATAAAATGGAAGCCCCAAACAAGGAGGAGCTTAGACTGGTGAAGAAACTAGGTATTGATTAATGTCATCGAAGGCATTTTGACATTCATCTATCCAAGATAATGACACCCCCTTTTGTAGTAGGTGATTTAATGGCCTACATTTGTCAAAAATTTGTGCAATAAAATGATGGATCGACTGAATCTTTCATTGTAAATTACGAATTCTTTTAAGTTAGTTGGGGGAGGCATCTCCAAGATGACTTTGATCTTGTTATGGTCCACCTCAATGTCCCTTTTAGAGATAATGAATTCTAGAATTTTTCCTGAGGTAACACCAAAGACACATTTCTTGGAAATCAACCTTACATTATGCTCTAGGAGTTGGTCAAAAAATTTCTCTAGTACACCAATTTGTTCTTGTTGAGTTTTGGATTTATCCAAGAGATCATCCACATATTATTCGATAATATTATACATGTAGTCATATAAAATGTATGTCATGGCACATTGATAAGTGGCACCTACATTATTTAGGCCAAAGGGTATCACCTTGTAACAAATAGTTTCCCAAGGTGTAGTGAATGTTTTTTTGTGTTGGTCATCACAATTTATTCGAATTTGGTTGTATCCTTAAAAATCATCCATGAGTGAAAGCATTTCATGGCCAGAGCTAGTATCAACAAGAGTATCAATGCTTGGAATAAGGAAGTCATCCTTAGGACACGCTTTGTTAAGATCTCAAAAGTCAGTGCATATCATATCACCCTGTTAGACTTGTGAATGGGTACCATGTTTGAAATCCACTTAAGATAGTTGATAGGAACTATGAAGTTCACATATAAGTGTTTTTGAAGCTCTATTTTTACCAAGAGGGCCAGGGTAGGATGCATTCTTCAAAGTTTTTATTTGACTAGCTTAGCATCAGGTTATAAGGTGAGATTATGGACAGCCAAACTAGGGTCAATACCAAGCATGTCCTTGAAGGACCATGTAAATATACCCTTTTTCCTCTTGAGGAGAGAAATAAATTACTCTTGTTCATTGGGAGATAAATTTTTTCCAAGCTTAACAATTTGGGGATTGTCTTTGTCTAAACTAAGGTCGACATTGATGGTATATTCAATAGACATGTGGGAACCTTCCTCAAACTGATGAGGTATAAGGATAATATGAATGTTGTCTAAGATGTCATCAAACTCTTCTATCTTATCCTCATCTATTTTACTTGGAAAAACTTAGGATTCGAAGGTGAGAGGGAATGCGAAGGCAGAGGGGATGGAGGAATGTAGTTAGTGGAAGCCCTTAACAATTCCTCATATAAGATAAATTTGGCAAAGGTTAGGGTGAGGAGATCTGATCCATATCAATAAGGATTATGTCAATTGGAATTTTCTTAACCGAATCATATGGGTTACGAAGCGGGATAAATAAATCAACGGGATTCATATTGACTTATAGGCAAGGTGTACAAGGTTGTATGAAATAGATGGAACCTAGGAACCGATGCTAGGGGCTTGGTTAACCTAAATAGTAGCAAGCAACACAAAATATATTTTACTAAATGATATATATATATATATATATATATATATATATATATATGCAATGTAAAGAAAGGAAACATGTTTTTTATTTTTTATTTTTTTGGTAGTGGTGAGAACCATTGTTTTTTTCTTTATGTACATATGTTACAAGTTGGCTTATGGAATGTCTTAATAAAATGGAGGTGGTGGTTCTCTGGTAGGAGTGGCTCATTCTTTTGAAAGAAGCAAGTAATATATGGTCTTGAGATAAAATACATCTTGATCAGAATGGGGAATGATGGGCTCTGATTCTTCTTCAGATTCATCCAAAATTATTGACATAAGCTTGAATTCTTCATAGATTTCCTCATCAAAATTATTGGGATGGAGGGCTTCTTCTCCTGAATTGAGGTTAAGCCTTTGGAAGGCTTGTTCAAGAGAAGAGGTGGTGGAAAGTGGGTGGTAGCCTAGACCTAAATGGTTGTGCACATCTTGATAAGGAACATCGATGGGTTGATGCACTCCCTATTCATGAAATCCTAAGCCAAGGTCTTGCCAATTTACAATGTGGAAATATCAATATGGGAATACCATCATGTTTGGAATATTGGTAAGTTGTGGTTATTTGGGTTCCTCTATGGGTGTTGGACTTGATGAAGAATTAATCCCCCATATACAAAATTTATGCTATTTGGAGTTGAACCCATATTATAGACTACTCCTATTGCTAAAGGTGTGTCACATGGGTGATCAAAATCCTTAGCACTAGGGATGGTGAGGGGCATTATAGTGATGTGTTTGACAATGTATTCACCAATACCGGTGTTGAGTGGTATTTTCACCCAGTTGTGAAAGTACACTCTCCTTTAGGATTTGGGTTCCAAATCCCCTCTTGCAAAGAATTTAAACAAACAACTTCTCCAAGGTCTCTGTTGTATTAGCATTTACATGTGTGTATTAATAATCCCAAATAAAGATATTCAATTTAAATGCTTGGAACACCTTAGTGATTGCAAGTAACTGTAAACAAGGGGCAATGTTGGTTTATTTCATCATGAAACTTTAGTGATTGTTCATTGTTTTTTTTTGGATTTTTATATTTTTTAGATGTTTATTTTAATGCCTTGAAAAGTTAAAGCTTTTGGAAAAACATAAAAAATGAAATACAAAAACTAAAAAATAAAATGCATTCAGTATGATGCTATCCTATTATGACAAAACCGAATATGTGAGGTCTCCGTGCATGCAACCTAACCTATTGGACCTGCAAACAAACACAATCCAGATAAGCTAAGTGCTGTTCTTAGGGTACAAAATAAAATTTAGATTTCAAATATTCGCCTAATGTAACCCAAAGAAATGGCATCAACATTATCTATAAATTTGAAATCTAAAGAGCTGAAAGAATAAACATTAAATCCATAGCATGTAAAGAAAATCTCCTTTCTTGCCCACAAGATGCAAATTTTTGAACACTTCTACATTAAAAATGTGTCATTTTACAATGGCAAAATTTTTGGTTTTCCCAAATCATTCCATGGAAGAAAAACAACTTAAACAGGTCCAGAATGGCCTAATCGCCTTCAAGTCTGCAACTTCGCTCATCACAATTTTTGACCCATGTCCATGAAGAAGAAAAACCAGTCTACTGAAGAAAAACAACCCAACTAGGTGCAAAATGGCCTTATTGCCTTCAAACCTGCAATGCTACTTGCAGCAGTTTTCCACCCCCCTTTTTTGGCCTCTTTGAATGGTATATTTAAACTCGTGAAAACCTTGTTTCCTTCCCTGATGGTTCATTTGGTTGTTTGTTTCACCTTCCCTGTATGCATGTGCTTTGCTTTCCATTTTGTGGCCCTTTGCTACGATTTCTCCACATGGTTCTACATATGTTTCCCTCTGTGCGTAACGACCATCTTAAATGATTTCAAATCATCAAATATTCCTTATGTAACACTTGCCTTATTCACTGGATTTTATCCTTATGTCCACATCACTATGTAGGTCTTTTAGCTTGGAAAAAATGGAACATGTCACGATATCATGACACTTTTGCCTCCTTGCTCTCCTTGGTTGCTTTGAATTGTGAAAATAGAACATGTCGCGATATCGCGACACTTTTGGCCCCTTCTGTATTTTGTTGCTTTTAGCCATGAAAATGTAACATGTCATGATATCGCGACACTTTTGGCCCCTTCTGTATTTTGTTGCTTTTAATCACAAAAATGGAACATGTCACGATATCACGACACTTTTTGCCCATTCCGTCTCTTGTTGCTTTTAGCCGCGAAAATGCAATATGTCGCGATATCGCGATACTTTTTCTTTCTATGCTTTTTTGCCCATTTTGAATCATGGAAATGCAACATGTCGTGATATCGTGATACTTTTTCTTTCTCTGCTTGTCTGCCCATTTTGAATCGCAAAAATGCAACATGTCGCGATATCGCGACACTTTTCTTCCTTTGGTCGTGATGGTGCAACATGTCGCGATATTGCGACACCTTTTCTCTTTTGGCCGCAAAACTGCAACATGTCACGATATCACGACACTTTTTCTACTTTGGCTGCGACAATGCAACATGTCACGATATCGCGACACTTTTTCTACTTTGGTCGTGACGATGCAACATGTCGCGATATCACGACACTTTTTCTTTCTTCTCTTTTCCTTTGTTTTGGGCCACGATGGTGCAACATGTTGCGATATCGTGACACTTTTTCTTTTTTTGGTCTGCGATGGTGCAACATGTCACGATATCATGACACTTTTTATTTTTTGGGCCGTGATGGTGCAACATGTCGCGATATCAAGACACTTTTTCTTTTTTGGGCCGCGATGGTGCAACATGTCGCGATATCGCGACACTTTTTTTTCCTTGTGGTTTTTTTTTGCTTTTTTCTTCTTTGAAATTTAGCCTATGGGCCACTTCAGTCTTCTTAGAACACATACAAAAAATGTGGGTCCCCAATTTTGGGGTATGTTGTGGATCAGCCACAACAAATGGTGACTCTGCTAGGAAATGCTCCTGAGCATTTCAGTGAGAACTCAACCTGAAATAACACATATTCAAATACAAGCATTAGCAAATATCCCAAGAATGAAACTAGATGAGAAATACATGAAACATTAGAATTATTAAGCATCATCTCGGTGTGTGCAATGTGCTTCATTCCCTATCATTTGAAATTCATTCAGCTTTCCATTGTCATCTTCACTTATGATTCGTATGCAAGGCTATGAATGATTTGTGCAAGATTTGACATATGACAACTATGTTAGAGATATAAAAACCTACTTTGCAAAGGCTCAGACCTTCTAGTATCATGAACACACATATTAAAATTATCAAACCCTCTTAGGACCAAATATATGTATACTGAATTAATTTACTAGATCCCAAAGTTGGTTATGTGTCACTACCATCTTGAACCCATGTGCAGGTGTAAGTGAAATCAGAGCTTTGGGGAATAAAATTTCCAACCTAAGCAAGATTGGAATTTAACCCTATCCTTACTACTAGGATCTGGAGTTCATTACCTCATCTTGAACAAAATGATTTAACCTGTTATGGATGAAATTTCCAGGCTAGCCTGTCCGTTTGAGCAGTCAATGGTCTTGCTTTTAGACAAGACATGTTGCCACGCATGAGCATACTCCACTACCAGCTAGGCATCTATAGCCCTAGTGGATATTAACCCCATAATCCATGGTTTGGCTTTACTTTGATTTCTTGGACCTTGGGGATGACTACCCATCCTTGCAAGGGACATGTAGTACGATCCTTCCAATCCAAAATAAAGAAATGAAAAATATTTTCTTTTGAATTTCAAGTTCTTGAGTGGAAAAAATAGAAGCTTTGGGGAATTAGATTCTCAACCTAAGAGAGATGAGAATTAGACCCTATCCTTACTACTCCATGAAGGTCAAATCAGAGCTTTGGGGAGTTGGATCCTCAACCTAAGTTCGATGAGGATTTAACCCTATCCTTACTACTCTGATTTTAGGCTTTAAGCACTTATGGGAGTGGTAACAACCACTATTTTAAGTATTATGTTGCATTATAGGATAGACACGAAATACTCCTTTCGCCTCACCTTTTCTTCCAAGTATGGTTTTTACCATTTTACTCAAGATTCTCTTTAATATGTGCAAAACGTGCTTGGTTCAAGATAGTTCGAGCATCAATTCCCAACCTTAGGATCCTTTTAATATATGTTATGTAATAACCCTAAGAGGATTCGACATATTTTCAATGATTGCACATGAAATGAAGATGCAACTGAGATGGAATGTATATGCAATGCGGAATGTACATGAGATATGAGTGAATTGCTCCTTTTGAAATGTGGATGAAGTATACCACCTACTTTGCCATAATTTATAAAACTAATAATTTCATGCATCACAAGTTCCAAACGATATTCTTTAATGTGTTTGTGAAATTCGTGGAGCTTTCTGCAATACAATCCTGATGTTTCATATTCTCCTAGTATTAGTTAACATTCATAAGGATCTAAATTAACAAACCAAAAATGTCCAAAGGACCAACACACAAAACTTAAAACCAAAATGAGATCTAATCCAAAATAAAAACACGAAAACCAAAAGTATATACAATATAATACAAGATGATGCAAAAATTTGGATTATCATTTTGCCAGATCCCAAACCTGATTAGAGCATTCCAAAAGACATATAATATGATACACATGCCGAATGTGGAAGGAATCAAATGAAAACAAGATTAGACAAAACAATGCAACCTACTTCAAATTTCCTCTCTCAACCCATCAATTAGATTTAGTTCCATTATTATTTTCATAGGTGAGATTCAAATTACCAGATTGATTAGACAATGGTTGATTTTCAGTTCTTTCTTGTCTATTCTTTAAGGTGCAAATTTCATAAATCCATTCATGATTTAGAACTAGGATTTCTTTATTCAAAATGAAATTTTGTAAGCAAGAGCCTATTTCTAAAAATTTCAAAGCTAATTCATTTTCCATGTTCTTAGGCCAATCAAAATTGTGCAACAATTTACAAGCGTCTAGGATATTTACTAAATGGGGATCATTAAGAATTTTTATCCTAGATTCAAGAATTAATTGTTGATGAATTTGATTTAGCAATTTAAGTGCATCAAGCTCCTTTTCATTCATTAAAGTAATTTTATCAAATGTATGGTTAGAAATTAATCCTTGTTCTTCATTCACCTTCAATGGCATTTCATCATAAATATCATTTGAATTATGCAAATCTTCACCAAAATCTTGGATGTTTGAACACAAAGATTTAGATTTTACCTTTTTCACACTTTCATTTACGAAAAATTGGTGAGGATTTGCAATTTCCTCTTTTACCTCTTGGTCTTCATATTATTCATTGATTACTTGTTCATCAAACATACCAAAATTGGGCATCCAATTAAAAACATGCTCATCCTTTTCAACCCTCAAATATTCTTGGTTGAAGCGCATGTCAAGTAACTCATCTTCATGATCAATCGCTTTCGTTGCTCCCAATAGATCAACCACTTTGTCATTTAATTCCAATTATTTGTTCACTATCTTTGGTATCTCTTCCAAAACATCCTCAAATTGCACAAGAGTTGTAATATCTTCCTTCGAGTAGGATATTATGTTGTCTTGTATATCAATTGGCACACAAGTTTCATTAGCAGTTTTGGAGTGAGTGTAGTCTTCCTACTTCTTCCATGAATCCTAGTAGTCACATTCCAAATTCAAGTTGTGACACTCAAATACTTCTTTCCATCCTCTGATTCATCAACCTGTTCCTTATCTGATTCATCTTCACCTTCCATAGATGGTCCAGTTATTTCCAAAAGTGGGTTATTTCTTGAATTCAAATTAGTAAAGCTATCATAATCCCAATTTGTAACCCATGATTCAATTTTATCACAATTTGGAGGGTGAAGAAATTTTTGATCATTAATTCCAATATTTTCATCAAGAGTGTCTTCCAAGAACAAGTGATGATGCTCAAGTACTTCTTCTTCATCTTCTGATTCATCAACATGTTTCTCACCCCATTCATCTTCACCTTCCTCATGCTCACTCTCTTGATGATATAGAGTTTCTTCCGCCAAAATGTTGTTCTCTCCTTGTTGATTTTGGGATGGACCCTTATTTGGCACAAGTTCGAAATCATCCACCTGAGCTTGGAGACAATGGGTATACATAGCAATTTCGGGATAATTCCTTTCATTATGCTCCCTTGTATCATGCAATCTACACCCGTTTTCCCACACAAAATCAAAAATATTAAAATGGAACTAGAGTGACTTGGTCCTGGAGAAGTATCTATCTGATTGGCAATAGGGGAAGGCACACCCCCATTGTTTGGCTTCGTATTCCACTATCTCCCTCCATTGTTGAAATTTTGATTTGGGTGAGGGGCATGGGATTCATACTTCTGTTGTTGAACCAAATCATTACTCAATTTGTGAACCATCTTTTTGAGCTCTTCAACCTCTGAATAAATCTCTTTTGGTTGAGCTATGTTATTTCTAGTTCCTATAGGATTTTCGTAATTGGTGAGAACTTGACTTAACATTTGAATTGGATTTTGAACCACTTGATTTTTTTAGGGATTCACCCTTTGAATCAGGATTGGATTGGGAAAAGGAACTATAGCCTAAGAATTCATCGAACTAGCTCCTTGCATAGTCTGTTGACTATTTTGCAAAAATGAAGGAATGGGGGGAATGGATGTGATTGGTTGAATTGGAATGGGTGCATAAGAGGGTGTTGATGAATATGGTTGTTGATAAGGCAAAGAATTTATTCCTGGTATTTGTGATGCCATGATCTGATTCATCATAGGAGCTTGACCATATGGACCATATTCTCCTACCATAGGCATTTGGGAAAATCCATAACCTTGTGGTGTCATTTGTTTTTCAATGGTCATAGATTCATTGTAGGCTAGAGCAAGAGTGGTAACTTGAGGATTTCACCTTGCAAACATTGTCGTCATAGGATCCAATGCCCCAAAATATATTTGTAAAGCTACTGTGGGATCAATGGTGAAATGCCAAATTGCTCTATTATAGCACTTCTGAAATCTCTGATTAAAAATTTAGATTGGCTCACCCTGGCCTCTTTTGCATGTAATGAACTGATTATAGATGATTGTGGGATCTAATGGTGACCTGAATTGGTTGACAAAAGAATTCTCCATTTGCATCCATGACGTAATGGAACCAGTAGGTAAGCAAATGTACCATTCATAGGCCACTAGGTCTAGGCTCATGGAGAAGAGTCTATACGCCACATCTTCATGTTGAACATGCAATCTTATCAAAACATCCCTATAGGCCTGAATATGCTCTTCTGCGATCCTTGGGCCATTTGGTTTGTATTTGGGCAAAAATATCTCTATATTCCTAGGGATATCATGAATATCCCCTATAATATTCAAAGGAATTTTATGAGCTCCATACCAAGGAGGTGGTGGAGGTTGGGCCATTTGATTCAAAATCAATGATGATAACCCTACAAGAACTTGACAAAACTCTCAGTACCTCACAGAAAACCTGTGACACACATAAAATCCTACAATTAATGGAATTCAAAGAATAACTTCAAAACCAATTTGTTAGTCATAAATAAAAGAAGGAATCATGACAAAGCAATATTCTAAAAATGTAAGTTAGTTTCTGATTCACTAGATCACATATGTGCAAGTGAAAAGCATACTCCTAGTGTTGTAGGCTTTTTGATTCACAAGATCGCATTACGTGCAGGTGAAGAGCATAATACCGACAACAAATACATTTTAGACAAAATAATTCCTTACAAATAAGCATGAAATGACTAGAAAATATCAAACATGTAACGTATGAATAATCATGTTAGCGTCAACCAAGAGGTGTATCTATTAAAATCGAATGATAGTAATTGAATGGAGACAACCTCGTTAGTCAATTTTTTTTTTAAATCAAGACACATTATTCCTATATAAACAATAAAAAGCATTAGAACAATGCATAGCAATTCATGTCCTCCTTTTAACACAACAAGGTTGTATTGTTAAAAGAGGGCTAAATATAATAACCAATAGGGCATGAAATATTTAAAATTTAAATCCCTATAGCATTTAAATCACTCTAAAATAAAACATCAGCCCTCCTTATAGCGCCAATATGTTGAGTGGTATTTTCACCCAGTTGTGAAAGTACACTCTCCTTTAGGATTTGGGTTCCAAATCCCCTCTTGCAAAGAATTTAAACAAACAACTTCTCCAAGGTCTCCGATGTATTAGCATTTACATGTGTGTATTAATAATCCCAAATAAAGATATTCAATTTAAATGCTTGGAACACCTTAATGATTGCAAGTAACTGTAAACAAGGGGTAATGTTGGTTTATTTCATAATGAAACTTTAGTGATTGTTCATTGTTTTTTTATATTGTTTAGATGTTTATTTTAATGCCTTGAAAAGTTAAAGCTTCTGGAAAAATATAAAATGCAAAAAATAAAAAATGAAATGCAGAAACTGAAAATAAAATGCATTCAGTAGGATGCTATCCTATTATGACAAAATCGAAGATGTGAGGTCTCCGTGCATGCAACCTAACCTATTTGACCTGCAAACAAGCATAATTTGGATAAGCTAAGTGTTGGTTCCTAGGGTACGAAATAAAATTCAGATTTCAAATATTTGCCTAATATAACCCAAAGAAATGGCATCAACATTATCTATAAATTTGAAATCTAAAGAGCTAAAATAATAAACATTAAATCCATAGCATGCAAAGAAAATCTCCTTCTTTCTTGCCCACAAGATGCAAATTTTTGAACACTTTTGCATTAAAAATGTGTCATTTTACAATGGCAGAATTTTTGGTTTTCCCGAATCAGTCCATGGAAGAAAAACAACTTAAATAGGTCCAGAATGGCCTAATCGCCTTCAAGTCTGCAACTCTACTCACCGCAATTTTCGACCCATGTCCATGAAGAAGAAAAACCAGTCTACGAAAGAAAAACAGCCCAACTAGGTCCAGAATGGCCTTATCGCATTCAAACCTACAACGCTACTTGCATCAGTTTTCCACCCCCCTTTTCTGGCCTCTTTGAATGGATCATTTAAACTCGTGAAAACCTTGTTTGCTTCCTTGATTATTCATTTGGCTATTCGTTTCACCTTCCCATACTGTTCATTTCACCTTCCCTATATGCTTGTGCTTTGCTTTCCATTTTGTGGCCCTTCGCTATGATTTCTCCACATGGTTCTACGTCGATTTCCCTCCGTGCATAATGACCATCTTAAATGATTTCAAATCATTAAATATTCCTTATGTAATGCTTGCCTTATTCATTGGATTTTATCCTTATGTCCACATCACTATGCAGGTCCGTTACCTTGGCAAAAATGGAACATGTCGCAATATTGCGACACTTTTGCCTCCTTGCTCTCCTTGGTTGCTTTGAATCATGAAAATGGAACATGTCACGATATCATGACACTTTTGGCCCCTTTCGTATTTTGTTGCTTTTAGCCACGAAAATGTAACATGTCATGATATCGTGACACTTTTGGCCCTTTCCATCTTTTGTTGCTTTTAATCATGAAAATGGAACATGTTGCGATATTGTGACACTTTTGGCCCCTTCCGTCTCTTGTTGCTTTTAGCCATGAAAATGCAACATGTCACGATACCATGACACTTTTTCTTTCTCTACTTGTTTACCCATTTTGAATCGCAAAAATGCAACATGTAGCGATATCACGACACTTTTTCTTTCTCTTCTTTTCGGCCCATTTTGAATCACGAAAATACAACATGTCGCGATATCACGACACTTTTCTTCCTTTGGCCGCAACGGTGCAACATGTCACGATATCGTGACACCTTTTCTCTTTTGGCCACGAAACTGCAACATGTCACAATATCTCAACACTTTTTCATCCTTGGCCTGTGATGATGCAACATGTCGTGATATCGTGACACTTTTTCTACTTTGGCCGCGACAGTGCAACATGTCGCAATATCGCAACAATTTTTCTTTCTTCTCTTTTCCTTTGTTTTGGGCCGCGATGGTGCAACATGTCGCGATATCGTGACACTTTTTCTTTTTGGGCCGAGATGGTGCAACATGTCACAATATCACGACACTTTTTCTTTTTTGGGCCGTGATGGTGCAACATGTCGCGATATCGCGACACTTTTTCTTTTTGGGCCGCGATGGTGCAACATGTCGCAATATCGCGACACTTTTTATTTTTTGGCCACGATGGTGAAATATGTCTTGATATCGCGACACTTTTTTTTCCTTGTGGTTTTTTTTGCTTTTTTCTTCTTTGAAATTTAGCCTATGGGCCACTTCGGTCTTCTTAGAACACATACAAAAAAGGTTTGTCCCCAATTTTGGGGTACGTTGTGGATTAGCCACAACAACCAGTATTAGTGAGGTGGGCCTCAACTTGGGATGACATGGAAGGACTATGGTAAGGTGATGGCTCTGGGAATGGTGGAGATGGGAGTATCTCACAATCCATCAATTCAACTTGTGAAACATTAATAAAATGAGATGGATTATATTGGGAAGGTTGTTGAATAGATAATGATGATGAAGTGGATGGTAATGATGTTGATGATGTGGATTGACTATGACCACATGTGCATGTATTCAATTATGAAGGTGATGGATATATGGAGGTTTTATGAGGTTTGGTGATAGGAAGCTCTTCAAGAATGGAATCCTTTGATGAAGGGATTGGCGAAGTGATGGATGGATTGGATGATAGTGAAAGAAAAATATGAGTAGAAGGGAGCATGGACTCATAAGGATTTGAGATGAAATTACAATACTTAAATGGCTCAACGTCCACAAGTATGAAATGTACCTATCTCTCATGAAAATAGTTCAAATATTGATGTAGTATTGAAGGGACACATCTCATTTCCCTCATCCAAGGTCTCCCAAGGAGTACATTGTATGCCATGGATCCTTCCAAGATGTAGAACATTGTGTGCAACATTTTAACTCCCTACTTCGATGGGTAAAACAATAGTGCCAACTATGGAACACAAAGAATTATCAAATGCTTTAAGGGTGAAGGATGACTTGGTGATGTGAGATGGAGGAAGGTTCAAATGCTGGAGAGCGGATGTGGTGATGATGTTGATAGAGGAACCAGTATCAATTAGGACTCTTTTAAAATAATTCTTATCGATTAGAGCCATGATATGCAATGGAGGATCTACTAATTCTGATGATATTGGCTTAATCTCAAATTCATAAAATATTATGGAAGGCTCCATGCATGTTTAAATGCTCCCCATAAATTTTTTGAAGGTATTAGGATCTTGCTATTGCAATTCAATGGATTTTAGAATATCCATTAATGCCTCATGATGTGGAGCGGATTGTTGTATTAGATCATATATCAATAATTTGGTAGAAGCCATTTTTAGACTTGTAGTTAGCTGGCTACTCAATGAGATGATTGGTCTAGGTGGACAATTTATGGGTGGATTTGGTGGATTCTATTGGCTATGGACATGGATAGGTAATGAAGTATTGGGTGAAACTTGGATGGATGGTAATGTAGAAGGTTGTGACACACTTTCTTGTTGTGGTTGCCTTTGTTGGTTATTTTGTTTACCTCTAGTGACCACATTAATGGCATCCATAAACCCTTGGTATTGTTGAATGTGATTGATTGACTTGGTTAGGGGGAGTTTTAATGTTAGCTCCCTCTACATTTGGTTGCACCTCCTCATTATGAGGAAGTGGTGTTTGAAATATACCAAGGTTTTGGTTTTGTTGAGCAAGGATATTACCAATATTGATTGCCCCCAATTCATTAAGTTCTTGGACTATGTTTTTAAACATGTCAGTTGTTGATGTCATGCCCATTTTTCCTATGATAAGGGTAAAATAAGTATTCCCAATAATTTTTACCACATCTGGTGGGATCATCCAGTCTAATGTTAATAAAATCAAGTTTATTTCTCTCAACCTTCTAAAAAGAGAGGTATATGACTCGGCTAATGGGGTATATTGGCAATTTTATCAAACATACTATCATCGAAGGTGGTTTTCCATAGTTGACACTATGTTATGAATTTTTGGGATTTGTGTTGTTTATGGGACCGCATGATATAAAATTTATTGCTATGTTTGTTGCACAAGTTGTTGTTGTTGAGCCATTATTAGTTGTCTTATGACCACTTTATTAACTTGATTGGATTGGGTGGCTGGGGTAGCCTATGTTGATTTTTGTTGTCCTGAATAGTTGCTTTTGTATTGGCCCTTGTTTTACCATTCTTTATTTTTAGGCTTAAGAATGCTTTCTTGGATTTTAATATCCTCAATGACACTATATTGAGCTAAATCTTCTTCAAATGATTGATAAGTTCATATTTGGAGTATCCAAGAGATAGGTTTTAAGCAAATCTTGGTGAATAGCTTAATTAGCTTATCCATTGGTAGGGTTAATGGCAATTTAGTTATGATAACCCTCCAATGGTTTCCAAAATCATAGATAGATTCATCATCATGTTTTCTTAAGGTATAGACATTAGATAATGAGATCTTATTTTTAAAATTTATGATGAAACGATCAAATAATTTATCAATCAATTGCTCAAAAGTATAAATAATATGGCTTGGAAATTGATTATACCATTTTATAGCATCCCCTCCTAATGTTTAAGGAAAATTTTGAAGCATGAGAGAATTATCATATTGAATTCTAAAGCATGCATGAACAAAGGTGATCACATGTTATTAGGGATCCTCATATCCCTTAAATTTTTCAAACTTGGATACCATAAAATCTATGGGATATGGTGGTGATGGTAGTAAAGTATGAATTGGTTGATTGATAAATTGGTGTAATGTTAGTTTCTGGTTTGAAAAAATAGGAGTAAATTGCATCAACTGATCTATTTATTTTTGCATGGCCTCAATTTGAGGGTCTTCCTTAGGAATGTGGAAGCCCTAAATTACCTAATGAGCTTGTGGAGGTATGGAGAAATGTTGTGGAGTGACTAGGTGATGAGGGGATTTGTACTGATGGTTTGGTCAATTGGATGGAATATGATGAATGGGATATTGTTTATAAAAATATGGGGAATTATGGAATTATGTTTATGTATGGGGGTTATGGCTAGGCTAGCCAATGGGAATAGTATGGGTGATGGTATGGCTTAATGGGGGAACATGGATAGAAACCATAGAATATTGTGGTACCCATGATGGACCTTGGTTGACAAGGGTAGTCTGAGTAGAGTTATGTAAAGGCTTAGGGTTCACTTGTACTTATTTTTTAGCATTTTGATGCTATCTATGCAATTTATTTATATGTTCCCATGCCTCACTATTTTATCTATCAGAGGCTAAGGGTATGGAGGTAGATGGTATGGAAGATGTGGCTTGGGTACAATTTACACTAGGTATGGTAACTTGTGAAGCTGGAACTTGTGAAGCAACATTGATGTGTACCTCATACAAGGGGTTGGTGTAGGTGGAGGTATATGGAGTTCTAGGAGCACATGAAGTTTTTGGAATGGATGCATGGGATGAAGGTGCAATTGATGCCTCAAAAAGAAGGTTAGTATACATCTGGGTAAAGGTGGATTGAGGTTAGGAGTAAATAGACTCTTGCTATAAAGTAGAATCCTATCTAGGTGAATTGGGAATAGAATCTAAGACATAATTAGAAGACTTCATGAAAGCTTCTACTCTTGCCATCTCTATATGGGTAATGTGGTTATCAATGGTAGAGGAGTTTGACTCCTCTTGGGGCATGGCTTGTGATAGGTTGTGGATGGAAAGGAATGTGAGGGACCTAAAGATAAATATTCCTATGTCACATTTAGGCAATATACCAAAAAAGTGGTGGGGAAGGTGGATGAAGGTTCCATTAAGTTATCTTGACTTATAGCTTTCTTTTGATTTCTAGTTAATACCATAAGCAAAATAAATCAAGATACAAATTAAAATACCAAATGTAATACAAAAACTAAAATTCTTAAGGAAACAAAAAGGAAACAAACAACCAATGTTAATTTTTAACCAATGTGGCTTACCTTGTTCATTGATTATCTCCTTTTTAATGTGTATTCATTTTAGGTGTCAGTATTGTGTGATTTGATGTTCTAATATTACTTAATGACACAAAGGTAAAACTTATGGTGAAGATAGGGCAACGAGATTCTTGTTGGTGATGAAATCCAACAAGTATGCTCATTGGTATCCTATGGTGGCTAAGGGTAGCTATTGATGTATGGAGATGAATTCCACCATCAAAAAATCTCAAGCAATGTTGGGTGATGAAATCCAATCACTATTGTTTTGAGTGAAATGTGTTGTGTGTGAATTCCTTTTAAATTTTTTGTTTACTAATGTGTACAAAAAATGATAGAAACACATTTTTTTTATAGATATAAATTACAAGCCAACAAGAGAATGCCAAGTTCTCCAAAGGGCATGAAGTACACCTCTTAATACCCCCTGTCTAAATAATAACCGAAGGGTTCATCCACTCCTCTACCTAGAATAATCCAAAAGGAAGGGATACATTTGGAATCCTAATGATGTTCCTAATTAGATAAATAAAAGATGTTTCTAACCCTAAAATGCAATACTAAGTTATGCAATTCTCAATTCAGATGCAAACAAAATATAGCACTTTATATTTGTGCATACATTAAAAATAGAAACCCTATTTAGAATGTATGTGAATGGATGCAAAATTAAAAATGCAAAATAGAATGATTTCATTTCTAGATTATTTAATGATGGTTCATTTTAAGCTTAGAATCTAAAAAATATAGTAGATAACCCAAAATACGTAAAATAGAGACTTAGGTTTTAGATAGCAAACTTACTAAAAAACCTATATATTTACTCCAAATAATCGTAAAATGCACTTGGGCATTTATTGAAATGCACCTGGGTATTTATGGATGCCTTTGCATTCCTCTAGGTACTTTTGAATGACCTTAGGGTGCCACAGAGTATTTTCACACTCTTTCTACAACTTTTGCAAACTTTTAGAAACCCTAGTCATGTGATTTATGCTTCTAAAAATCTACAAAATAGGACATCAAACAACAAGTTAGAATTCAATATAAATCATAAAATGAAACCCTTAGGGGGTCCCACCATGATCGCAATTTGTGAAGACAAAAATGAAACACTAGATATAAGAAACTAAAAATGAATAAACAACATAACACAATAAATTACACAATGAAATAGATTTGATATTATTATTGCTAGGGGATCTGAGTACAATCAAATGTGACCCCAAATGGGGGTTTTACATAGTTTATTCGATATAATAAATACAATAATGCTAGGGTTCTCTAAAACCCTAGCTAGCAATGCTTATGGTGTCTGTAAAACTCATTCTTTCTCCCAATATAGTTGAGTGGGATTCAAATATTTATTGATCCGGGTCAGTACAACTTAAATAGTTGACCAATGCTAATGAATCTCTAGATATGCACACATAAAGATAATAGTAGAAAGTTAGTAATAACTATGAGGGCTCCACTGCATGAGACCCTTATATATCAATAAAACCCTAGCTATTGATAAATGAAATTGCATACAAATCTAAAGATATTGAAATTTAATCAAAATAGATAATGATTTACATTATTTCTTTTTTATTGTCCTTTGATGATTGGATTTTTTGTAGGTTGATAGTGAAGGCATGCCCTAGAATCACATAAAGGTGGGAGGCTTTTATAAGGGCTTATGTAAAACACTTGTGGGTACTTGGAAACTACAAAAAATTCCCATGGGCACCTAGGATTGGTAGGGAGGCACCCATGGGTGGTTGGTATTGATAGAAAGTTCCTAAAGGTGCCTAGCAGATGAGGGAGTATTTTACATAAGTATATCAAGTGAGGTTGTGGGATGCAACGACAATGATGGTGAGTGAAGGGGCATGAAATATGATGTATGGAATGGTATTAGGGTATAAAAGGCTTGGTTCAAGATTTAGGAATTCAAGGAACTTGTGTAGACACATAAATCATGTAAATCGGATAAGACTACCAGTGCATCACATATTCCACTCTAATCGACATCATATAAACCCATTGGGCACCCCTCCAGGCTTGCACAAGGTTCCAAAGAACATTTTAGAAGCTTCCCAGTAGTTTAGGGTAGTTTTGGGACATTTCCTTGTGACTGTCCCACCAAGGGATGATCATAATTGGTGACCATACCACCCAGGGATGTCCATATATAACCATCCTTGGGTGGGAATATCCCTAAATAGACCCTTGAAAAATTCAATAGACATGTTAAATGGCAATCAAGGACTGCCATTTCAATGTCTAATCACACCAAATTGATTGGGAACCTTCCATTAGGGTCAGGGACAAAATATTGGGAGCCCCAAATGGGCAACCTTCCCTCACCTATGCATGTTATCAAATTGGACAAGTGGCGTAACTTGCCTCACATGGCAAGAATTGCCCATTTGCCCTAGATGCCCTTTTGGGCTATAAAAATAGGTGTATGAACCTAATTTCAAAAAGGAGAGTAGAAGCAATTAAGCAATGAAGTGTTTCCCAATTTCATCCCCATATTTTGCAAACCATTATTCACCCCCATTTGACCTTGAAACCCTCTTCAAATGAAGGCACTTTTAGGGGTAATATAAACCCAACCTAGTAATTCCAAACTAGCCAAATTGAAGGTAAACTTGGCCCCATCTATTGAAAGCACCCCTAAACCAATTTTGGACCAATTTTCTTAAGGATTGGTGGCAAAAACATGCCATATTTGTAACCATCCTACCTAGGGACGGTCAGTAGTAAGTAGGTGTCACACCTAGGTATGGTCATAAAATAGTAGGTAATTTAGGTAAAATTCTTGCACACCCTTAGGAATGCTTAGGTGAACCCCTGGTCCAAATTTGGTGAAGTTTGGAGCAGATTTGATGGCAGATTTGAGGTCTCCAATGTTGTAGGTCTAGGTGTCCTTGTCAGGGATGATCATTGTTTCTACACACTTTTACCTTGAAATCTATGTTTGAATATCTCCAAAAGCATTTATATTATATTAAATTGCATTTATATAGCACCTAAAATAATTTCCATGTGTTGTAAATTAGTTTTGATATTGCTATATTAACTCATTTTTCTATGTTTTCAATGCTTCTATTCTATAAAAAAAGTTCTACTAACTCCTTTTAAATACCTTGTGTGTAGGTGCAAGTGTTCTATACAGGATGGAGGAGCTAAGAAGATAAGAAGAACAAGTCGAAGGATAGCTCTCAATTGTGGAAATGTGAGATTTACACCATAACAAAATCTCTTTAAGTTGTTGCAAGGGATTATATCCCTTGCACATTGTAATATTAAAAGTATCACTTTGTAAAGGCCCTCAACGGTATGTATTTGTAATCTCATTTTGAAGCTATGAATAAATTAATAGAAGGAGAAATCCACCATTTTATTACACACTTCACTTCATTTTAGTAGATTACATGTTTATGCTCTTTTCCCTTTGAATGCTTCCAAACCACTTTACATTGCAATAAAGTGCCCTTAAGGCGATGTTGTAAATTTTGCTTCTTCAGTGGCGATCATGGTATATGAGTTTATTTCTATCTCCCCTTTGAATGTGTCAATTTTGACCTCCATTTTCTATTTTGCAGGTTGCAGGTTTTTGACTGTTTGGAGTAGAAACAACCCCTTTGCTGCTAGGTGTCACTGGGTGGGATGGCCAACTAGGTGTCACTGTGTGGGATGACCCCTAAAATTCTAACCGTCCCTACTAGGGATGGTCACAAAACCAAATATTTTTTGCAAAAATTTGCAAAAACAACAAGTTCCAGGTCATAAATTACACCCATTTTCACCTTCAATTTGCATATATGTTGTTCAAAATTGTCAAATTTCATAGTTTTCTTGTCTTCTATATGAATACAATGGTTAGATATCATCTTTCTAAAATTTTGCATTAGTTAAATCAGAGAAAACATGAAAAATAATAGTAGACTTTATGTTTTTTGTCTGGTTTGCATGATTGAAACTTACCAAAGAAGGTTAAGTTCATATAAGTCCTTAATTCTAGTGCTTTCCTTTTATGCTACTAATGATTCTGAAAGAAAAATGCAATTTCATGCATTTAGTGAATCATAATTGAGTGCTCTCTTGTTTTCTTTCAAATTTGTAAAAGGAACACACACACACCATGATATTAAATATTGGTGAGTTGGACTTCATTCCCAACCACTAATTCCTACAAACCTTGTTCTATTTGCCAATACCAACTCCAAGATCTGTTCTAACCATGCAAAATAACACACATCCCTCTTTGGAGGGATGTATCACTATGCATGGGGTTCTGGGTGAGGATCATTAGGATCTATAATCCCTGATCAGGTATGGAATTCATCACCATAATTTATATTGAATTACGAGACCGAAAGACTATGGAATTAATCACCATACCGATTTTCAAGCTACGAGTATATAGGTGAAAACCTTTAAACATTTGAGTATTACATCAACAAATCAAACACACCAAGTATTTTCTTTACAAATACATCTTGAAACACATCAAACAACTTATGAATTCATATTTAAATATTTAAAAGAGATAATCATCTGTCTTATTGTGTGCTTCTATTGATTGTGTATTTGAATATAAAAAACTTAAAAGAAATAATCATGTTGTCTACTTTAGGTTTTTTTTTATTGTTCGGGTAATCAACCCAAGATCCTCAATTTGGGGGTCAAACCCTAATAATAAAAAAATAATACTTTTTGATTATGCATCCAACAGATCGATAATCGTGCAAATCGGAGCTATAAAAAAAAGTTATTTTGGTTTTATGATTACTCTATTTTCGAAGCCGAAAATCAAGAAAATCTACACTAAAATAGTCATAAAATGGTCTAGACAACTCCAAAAGTTGCAAAATTTATTTTTTTGTCTTAGTTAGCTCCTTATGCACCTCCCATAGAAAATTTTGGGTCCTAACTCTTCATGGTTCAAAAATTCCAAAAAAATCCCAAAAGTGGGTATTTCCTCACGGGTCCTGGTTGGCCAGATAATTCCAAAAATACAATTTTTTGGCCCAAAAGTTAATTTTTGGAGCCCTAGCCCATTTTTATCATCTTGTTGCACTAATTATTTTGATATATAACACTTATAACCTTTTTTTAAAAAGTCAAAATTTTCTAAAAATGGTTGGGGGACCCCCCTTTTATGGATTTAGTCCAAATATGGTTGAAAACAAGACCTCCAATTCAGAGAGAGATTCAAGCTCTATAACTAGTGAATATATCAAAATAATTCTAGAGTACATGCCTATCCTTGATTGACATCCTAAGTTTTATCATAACAACAATATAATCACTAGGGAGGCAAACCATTGAGATACCCCTGCTAGGGAAGCACCCATAGGTCCTCTAGGAAACCTTCCTGAATTGGATACCGTGATGGAATTTTATATAGTAAATAATCCATCCATTAGGGGCCTAGTAGGTCAAAAGGTATCTATAATCCCTTTGGTCACCATAAAATACCCCTATGCAGTCTATGATACTTAGTGTCTATGACCGTCTAGGTCACCTAAAACGCTCCTCGACGGTCTATGACCATATAGGTCAAATAAAAATATCCTTAGACTATCTACGATCATCTAGGCCAACCTTAAATGCCCCAAAGGTATCTATAAATCCCTTTGTCACTTTAAAATACCCCTAGACAATCTATGGAATTTCCTTAGTGCCTATGATTGTCTAGGTCACCCAAAATGCTCCTAGGAGGTCAATGACCGTCTAGGTCAAATAAAAATGCTCCTAGACAATCTACGATCATCTAGGTCAACCCTAAATTCTCCAAAGGCATCTAGAAGTCATTTGGTCACTTTAAAATGCCCCTAGGTAGTCTATGGCATTTCCTTAGTTCCTATGACTATCTAGGTCACCCAAAACACTCCTAGGTGGTCAATGACCATCTAGGTTAAATAAAAATGCTCCTAAACAATCTATGATCATCTAGGTCAACCCTAAATGCTCCAAAGGCATCTATAAGACCTTTGGTCACTTTAAAATTCCCCTAGGTAATCTATGGCATTTCCTTAGTGTCAATGATCGTCTAGGTAACCTAAAATGCTCCTAGGTGGTCTATGACCATCTAGGTCAAATACAAATGTCCCTAGACTATTTATGATCATCTAGGTCAACCCTAAATGACCCAAGAGCATCTATAAGCCCTTTGGTCACTTTAAAATACCCCTAGGTAGTCTATGGAATTTCCTTAGTACCTATGACCATCTAGGTCACCCAAAATGCTCCTAGGCAGTCAATGATCGTCTAGGTCAAATAAAAATGCTCCTAGACTATCTACGATAATCTAGGTCAACCCTAAAATCTCCAAAGGCATCTATAAGCCCTTTGGCTACTTTAAAATACCCTTAGGTAGTCTATGACATTTCCTTAGTGTTGATGACCGTCTAGGTCACCTAAAATGCTCCTAAGTAGTCAATGACCATCTAGGTCAAATAAAAACATTCCTATACCATCTATGATCATCTAGGTCAACCCTAGGTCAACCCTAAATGCCCCAAAGTCATCTATAAGCCCTTTGGTCACTTTAAAATACCCTTAGGCAGTCTATGGTATTTCCTTAGTACCTATGACTGTCTAGGTCACCCAAAATTCTCCTAGGTGGTCAATGACTATTTAGGTCAAAAGAAAATACTCCTAGACAATATATGATCATCTAGGTCAATCCAAAAATCCCCAAAGACATTTATAAGCCATTTTCTCCCCATAAAATACCCCTATGCAGTCTATGACCATATAGATCAAAAGAAAACATTCCTAGGCAGTCTATAGTTGCCTAGGTCATCTCGAAATGCTCCAAAGGTGTCTATAAGCCCTTTGGTCACCCAAAATCCCCAATGACATTCATTAAGCCCATTGGTAACCCAAAAGCCCCAATGGCATTCATTAAGCCCATTGGTCAACCTGTATATACTTATATATCAAAAATTTCAAAAACATCATTAAAATCATCAACATACAAAAAAAATGCTTCATTGCACTTCATCTCAATTACATTAGGCATACTCATCATTGCATTATGTATCATTTCAAATTGATCATACATGTCTAGCACCAGGTCTGTACACTAGGCATCTGTTAAAATTTATTTTTATTATGAGTTAATATCACCACCTATTTACATTACATATACCATGTACATTTATATTCCATATTATATGTATGTTTCCCGTAACTTAGCCATTTTTAGTAAAACATCGTTAAATTTTTCGGTCACTCATCCATATCTAGTTGTCTTCTCAAATTTTGTAGAAAGCTATCATGATTTTTAGAAGAGATAATCTTGCTTAGATAATGCTTGATATACATCAAAATCCCAACACATTTTCACATTCATAAATCCAAGTCTAGCACAAGAAAATATGAAAAATATAAAGTGATCTAGGTTACTTTCAAGTGAAAAGGTTATCTTGCTCATCCCCATATGTGAATGGTTCAAATATGCTGATAATTGACAAAAGGAAAAGTTTTTCCTTACCCAAAAATCTCTTGCCCTACACTGGGGCAAGTATCCCAAAGAGAAAAATCAAAACAGTGATTATTATCATTTCAAAAATATGCAAAAAGAAACAGTGATTATTATCACTTGAAAAAAGTAAAAATAAATAGTGGTTCTCACCACTACAAAAATCCCTTGCTCACCAAATCAAAATGAGCAACTCCCTTGAGAAAGACAAAATTAAAAAAAAAATAATGGAGTCTTGAACTTGAATCCCTGGAATTCTCAGCATTAGATAACCATAAGGTGATCCTCATTACATGTTTGGTGGATAGCCTACTTGTCAATGGTGGTATCCTCCCGCATGATGATATGTCTATCACTTAAGAAACTTACTTAGGTATAGACCAATGTTTGAATGTGTATGATCTAGCTTATTGTAACCTAGATTACCTAGTAGTCTAATCCAACTAAGTACAAAACTCGGGACAATGAGACTCACACAATGGTCTCTAGTACAGATGGGCTGAGTGAATCTTGTTTTCACTAGCGCAATCTTATGTGTTATCATGGTAATAAACTCACATTCACACATAGGGATGTTTATTATCTTGGTTATATTAGTAGGTGCATACTTTTTCAAATGATCTTGCATAGTTATTATATAACTTTTGATTAAGTAACTAGAGTGTTTGAGTCTCTTCAAAACTACCAAACATATCATACCACATTACATTATCCATTCCATTTTACATCATGTTGTCACATGTTTGTAAAAATTACAAAATCCATTACATAAGTGTTATAATAACATGAAAATAACAAAGATACATTTTGTATAGTCTATGGTGCTAGCATATAATACATCAAATAGTCATCACAAATCCATCATATAAAATTAAATCACATCATCCATTTCATTTTGCATCCACATTGCATCTCATATCATTATACTATCACATCATATTATCAATACATTGCATACATATAGCATATTCACATCATCAATAAGCATTACATTCATTAATGCATCCATAAAATCATAACACATAATGCATCTACAGGTCCAAAATTGCACAATTGCAAATCACACAAATATTTTTAAAACATCAACTTGGGGAATTATTGGTATCATACCTCCCCTAATAAGCAATAAAACAATTATGCAATCAACCTCCAAAAATATCCAAAGGTATCCATAAACCCTTTGGTCACCCAACATACCCCAATGACATCCACTAAGCCCATTGGTCATAATAACATGTATAATCCAAATCAACAACTAATAACTCAATCATTGCGAAGTGTGTTCATGCACGAATCATTGTTAAAGACAATCATGCACCCTCCTTTCTTGGGGAAAATAAGCAAAAGATCAAAATTAGAATCAATAAAATAGAGTATCTTGTCTCCTAATGACCATCTAGGCTAGGATTTGACTTAATATTATCTCCTAATTATCGTCTAGGCTAGGATTTGACTTAATCTTGTCTTCTAATTACCGTCGAGGCTAGGATTTGACTTAAGCTTATCTCCTAATTGTTGTCTAGGCTAGGATTTGAATTAAAATTATCTCATAATTTTTTTTTTAGGCTAGGATTTGACTTAAGCTTGTCTCCTAATTGCCATAAAGGCTAGGATTTGACTTAAACCCATATTCTTAAGCTTATCTCGTAATTGCCGCAAAGGCTAGGATTAGACTTAAGCTTGTTTGACAGTGTCCCAAATACTACCACAATCAAGTTACTTAACTTTTTGAAGGTAATAATTCTAGGATGTGCACTTCTTCCATAATTAGGGCATCTAGAATTGACTAGAACAAAAAATAAATAAAAAATAATCAAAAAATCTAAAACAACTTAAAAACATAAAAAATAGGGTCAAAAACCCACCAAAAATAAGGCATAAAGGTCACCAAATTAGCAGGGACAAAGATTAGATCTATAATATTTTTGGATCCATAAAAAGTATTTATTTTATTCCCCAAAAAGGCCTCTATGGCTGGACTACTCCATGGGAATGAAATTTTTAGCCTTTTGCTTCCAGAAATATTCATCAAAATAGTCAAAAATCTCCTTCAAATAGGTATATCGTACCATGGGCAAAATAGAGAGTAACCCCAATTAATTAATATGTGTCAAGTGACTCATCACTTAATAATTTTTCATGGCCTCATTGAATCATCACTTGAGGGGGTAGTCATAATAATTAATTCAAAAATTGAATCAACATTAAAACACTCAGAAGTGTAAATTCCATGCATTCAAAAGAATCTTGGCTAAAGATAAATTTTCAAACCCATGTTGGGGTAAAGAATCAACATAAGAAAAAAAAAGATAGGTTTGACCTCCTTGAAACCTCAGTAATTGACCCATGTAAAGGTTTACAAGAATACAAGGCACCAAGACATGGTATACCCTAAGCCCCATAATACTGTTACTACAACACAATTGAAAGGTATACCCAAAATCGATCCTTCGACTATGTCAATGGCAAGGATTCCAAGAATGTATGCTCTTTCCATAATGAAGGCATCCAAATTTTATTATGTTAATGAACAACCTTAATCATTTCATGATTTAGTGATTTATTTTTGCTCAGTGTTTTGTTGCAATAACACATCCCAAAAAGGGGCATTTGTATACACCTAAATTGTGTAAATCAGATAAGACTACCAGTGCATCACATATTCCACTCTGATCAAAATCATATGACCCCATTGGGCACCCCTCCAAAACATATTTTGGAAGCTTCCCAATATTTTAGGGTATTTTTGGGACACTTCCTTATGACTACCTACCAAGGGTTGGTCATGATTGGTGACCGTCCCACCCAAGGATGACCATCCATAACCATCCTTGGGTGGTACGGTCCCTAAATAGACCATTGAAAAAGTTAATAGACTCATGAAATGGTAATCAAGGACTACTATTTCCACATCTAATCACATCAAATTTATTGGGGACCTACCATTAGGGTCAGGGATAGAATATTGGGAGCCCCAAATGGGAAACCTTCCCTCACCTATGCATGTTATCAAATTGGACAAGTGGTGGCACTTGCCTCACATGGAAAGACTTGCCCCTTTGCCCTAGATGCCCTTTTGGGCTATAAAAAGAGGTGTATGCACCCAATTTCAAAGAGGAGAATAGAAGCAATTGAGCAATGAAGTGCTGCCCAATTTCATCCTCACCTTTTGCAAACCATTATTCACCCCCATTTGACCTTGAAATCCTCTTCAACTGAAGGTACTTTCAAGGGAAATATAAACCCATCCTAGTAATTCCAAACTAGCCAAATTGTAGGTAAAATTGGTCCTATATATTGACAACACCCCTAAACCAATTTTGGATCAATTTACTTTAGGATTGGTGGCAAAAATAGTCTAGATTTGTAACTGTCCCACCTAGGGACAGTTAATAATCAGTAGGTGTCACACCTAGGTATGGTCACAAAACAATAGATAATTTTGGTAAAATTCCTCCACATACCCCTTAGGGATGCTTAGGTGAACCCCTCATCCAAATTTGGTGAATTTTGGAGTAGCTTTGATGGCATATTTGAGGTCTCCAATGTTGTAGGTCTAGGTGTCTCTATCAGGGATGATCATTGTTTCTACACACTTTTACCTTGAAATTTGTGTTTTAATCTCTCCAAAACATTTGGAATATATTATATTGTATTTATATAGCATCTAGAATAATTTCCATATGTTGTATATTAGTTTTGATATTGCTAGATTAACTCTTTTTTCTATGTTTTCAATGCTTCTATTCTATAACACAAGTTCTACTAACTCCTTTTCAATCCCTTGTGTGTAGGTGCAGGTGTTCTATACAGGAGGTAGGAGCTAAGAAGACAAGAAGAACAGGTCGAAGGATAGCTCTCAATTGTGGGAACGCAAGATTCACACCATAGAACATCGCTTTAAGACCTTGCAAGGGATTAGATCCCTTGCACATTGTAATGTTGAAAGTATCAATTTGTAAAAGCCCTCAAGGGGATGTATTTGTAATCTCATTTTGAAGCCATGAATAAATGAATAGAAGGAGAAATCCACCATTTTATTACACACTTCACTTCATTTTAGTAGATTACATGTTTATGCTCTTTTCCCTTTGAATGCTTCCAAACTACTTTACATTGCAATAAAGTTCCCTTAAGGCATTGTAAATTTCACTTATTCAACTTGAAAACTCCAAAAAAGACTTAGGGCACTTAGGGAACTTAGGGAAATCATGGGTTGAGCCATCAAAATTTCTCCTATTTATAATTCAACCTAGGGCATGCTAGCATTTCAACGACACTAATCGTGTGGTTCAGATTAAAACACATCTAAGGGTATATATTAAATTTAGGGTGTGGCATGGATTAAGGTGAATGGACGAATGATATTAAATGAAATTGGATGGCTAGGATTGATTTATATAAATAAATATATATTTATTGAATATATATAAAATAAAATATATAAAATATAATATATATATGTATATATATATATATGTAATAGGTGGAAATTGCAAGAAATATAGGATGGAGGGAAAATGACTAGGTTTTGGTGGTGGAAATTGCAGGAAAGCATGGATGGAGGACAAGTGACTAGATTTTGGTGGTGGAAATGGTGGGAAAGCATGGATGGAGGACAAGTGGCTAGATTTAGGTTTCTACACTACCACTACCAAAAACCCTAACTCTTGGGTAGATAGAAATCTCTAGAGCCACTCTTAGGTGGATGGTAAACAACATTTTTCCATGGATACTAATGATGATCAAGTTATAACCTATGAATAATTCATCTCCAAAAATGGACTATAATGGGATTATTAAGATGAGGAACTATCATTTTCTCTTTAACATTATTTTGTAACATTAATCTTATCACATTGATTAATCCTAAATTAATTTCTACCCTAGGTAAGTAGGTTAGTGAAGGCATTTTCTATGACATTCCCTATGAAGATATTATTAAAAACAATTTATTCTTTGACAGATCTATCCCTTGTATAACACATGTTGAATCCACTAATATAAAAGAACAAATAATTTATTCTTGAGATAACCTTGAACAATCAAGCATTTTAATATCCCCTCCTCAATATGAAGATGAATCACATGTTCTTATTGAGGAAACCATATAGATCAATATTAGAAAAACAAATAACTCTAAAATTCTTAAATTATGGCAAGCCCAAACCATAAAAGAGAAAGATTAATTAGCTAAATTATTTATTTAATTTCAAGAAATTTTTGCCTAGTCATATGTGGATATACTTGGGTTATACCCCTCTCTAGTCATGCACTACTTAGTAGTTCAACCAGATACCAAAACTTTTAAGCAAAAACTTAGAAAAGTGTATCTTAAAATTTTCTTGTTGGTAAAATAACTCTAAAAACTTCTTGATGTTAGCTTCATCAAAGCTATCAACTATTTTGACTAGATTTTTAATAATGTTCTTATTGCCAAGAAATAAGGCACTATCAAAATATGTACCAAATTTGGAGACATCAACAAGTCATGTCCCAAATATTATTTCCCTTTATCCAATATTGACATGATTGTGGATTTCATAGCTATATGTGGTATGTTATACTTAATGGAAAACTTTCTAGGATATAATCAAATCAAAATTACTCCTAAAAACCAAGCCAAAATCACTTTCATCACCCCTTGGAGAACCTTTGACTATCAAGTTATATGTTTTGGATTAAATAATACAGGAACCACCTATCAAAGGGATATGACATACATATTCTATGACTTAATGCATGCTATTGTAGAGTACTATGTGGACGATATTCTTGATCACTCCATAATCATGAAACTCATGCACAAGACCTAAGGCATATCTTTGAATGATTAAGACAATACAAGTGTAGCACCCTAAAATTGACACAGTAAAATCTTAATAATTACATTTACTCTAGTAAATAATTCAAATTCAAATTTTAACCTCCTAAACCGCCCGTTAACCACCGTGTAATCTGTTTCCCCATTTTCTACACCATTTTTAGAGGTTATTTTGACCGTTTGATGATATCGTCATCGATCAGACGATATCACCCCAGATCTAATGATTTCGTCTAGGCTAGGACGTCTAGATGATCTTGTCCCTAAAATGATTTTGCATAATTAGCTTATGTTCCAACGGGTCTCTAATCCAAGAAGAAGTGTGTCTACGTCGTTAGAGACCCTCCCCCATTGGAGATCTCCCAAATAAGGATGATCTCCAACCTCCTAACCTCCCTCCTAAGCCTATTTAATCCTAAGCCCTCCCCTTAGCACCCCCCTGGCTGAAATTCCCTGTAAACCGACTTCATACGCATTAAGGCATCCCAAATTGATATTTGCAGTAGTTCTATTCCAATTTTGTTGCAGGTACCTTAGTGTTTTTTAGCCGGAGCAAGCTTACATCGTTGCAGATGATCCTATCCAGATCGGAGGTGATCTTGTCGAATTAGAGATGATTTTTTACCAATGCGAGATGATTTCGATTGCAATCAACATTGAGGCAATCAGTGCCTTAAGTTTGCATTTCTTCATCCCTTTTTCTATTGTTTTATTTTGCAATTAGCTAGCCTATTCATTTATGCTATTCTACATGTTGGAGTTCACCCATCTAGATCAACTACATGATTAAGTCATAATTGTGATTAAATTAGCATAATGCATTCATGTTTCTGTTTTCAAGTTTTAGTTTGATATTATTGCTGTCATTTTACACTGTTTCCCTCTGTTAGAATAGTTGCATTTTTTGTATTTTGCACCTATTTCTCTGTTTGCAGGTCTCTGACGAATTTGTCTGATGAATTCATTAGATTTCAGATGATCTTGTCTGATATCAGATGATCCTGTCTAATCAGAGGCGATCCTGACTACTTCAAGAATCAGAATCTTCATCAAACATCCGGATCAGGTATTTTCCTTTAACATTCCCTGATTTCTCTATTTTTTGTCTTAATTCTATTTTTTTTATTCATTTAATCTGCATCTTCATATAGAATATCTTAGACGCATTTTGGCCAAACCTAGGACTTGAATGTTTAAGGCTAAAACAAACACATAAAACACATTCCCAACCTAGGCATGGAAACTGCCATTGAATGTTTCCTGGTGAACCCACCATCCATCAAAAAATCACCATAATACACCTCCCTCGAGAGGCGGAACCTTTGCAAGGCCTCTCAGTCAGAGGTACCACACCATCCTTTTCACATCCCCCTTCCGAGCATGGATCCTATAGCCTAAAGGTAAGGGTGTGAAAAATTTGGAGCGATACATTTTGGTGAACCCGACGTGAATGCATTGTAAACCTTTTGAAAACAAAAATAAAAAATAAAACAACTAAAACATAGATGCATTTCAAATCATTTCAAATTAATAAGTTGCATATTAGATGGTAGCTCCTAAGAAAATATTAGCAGTTACTATAAATGTTGAAAACCAATTGGCAGCCATAGAAATCAATTCTATGCTTAGTGTGCCTGAAACACATAGAAATCAACTTTTGTGGGACGAACTTGATAGAAGACTTAGTGTCATTTCATCTAGGTCAACAAAACTTAAACAAATCAAGAGGCTAGTCCTAGATAGAATCTTGGATCCTCATCAACTTGTCTTTTATCATGAACTTCAGAGAGCTTTCCATAGATGGTTAGCTTATAGGAGAGCTCTTGTATCTTCAAAATTGTTCACCTTCGAGGAATACCTCGAGAATGCAGTCATTGTACACTAGTTACTAGGTCATGTAGAAGAACAAGAGGTTGTTCTTATGGATAGGGAAATATGGAATAGGGTTCCTCGAGCTATGTTATATCGAGAGTATTGCCACGAGCTTTACTTCTATCAACCAACATCTGAGACAGATAATATTACTATAGCTCTTTTCATTAAATTTGTGAAAGAAAACTTTCAATTTGAAGAAGAACACTTCATGACTCCTGAAGAACTCAAACCCATTAATGAAATTTATAAATTGTTTATAGAAAAATAGATTATTACTTTCAGTATTATTTCTTGCATTTATTGTGTTGTTTATCTTTACAATATTATTTCAAAAAACAAAGAAAAACTAAAAACTAAAAAAAACATAACAAAAACCAAAAAACATTTTTATTTTAAATATTGTAGTAGGTATATAATTAATATATACCTCTTAAGCTTGTTGCATATATATATATATATATATATTTACTGAAATCTAAAATTAAGGCACAATGCCTAAACTTAGGAATGGTAAACAAACTGAAGGAGAAGAAGAAGATTGGTTAGGAGATAAAACTAGAGACCCAAATGTACTTCCTAAAGATCCAATTCCGGAAGGAGAAACTCTAGATCACCTAGAAGATGACTTAGGTGAAGACAATGAACAAGAAGAAAGTGTTAAAGAGGATGGATCCTCATCCCCTAGAGTAACTTCAGATGGAACTATTGCTTTTCACAATGTAGATCATTTTCAAAAATTTCTCAATGATAACATTGACGCTCTTAATGTGGCAGTTTGTATTGATAAAAGGCAAATTAGTGACACTCAAGCAGCCATGGAACATGTGTTTGATGTACGCACTAATCCCTTGTCTTTCATTGATCAAGAAAGTGATAAGGCTAGACCATCCAATACAGATATGGTCACTATAATTCAAAACATGTCAAAACAATAGGTTACCCGTCCTCCTAAGGAACCTGTTATTCAACCTAAAATCATTCCCACAAAAAATAAACTTCCTTCACTACTTTACTTCGCCAAACTATTGATCAATATGCTTCAAATAAAAAAAAACCTAAAACAAAGCCAAACACCAATTTTCAATAATTTGGAAAACAACATAATACCACTTCAAAATTCCTTCATAACACCTTTCCTACCAACAATTTACACAATAGCAACATAGCATCTAATCTTCATGTCCCTCCATCATATGCTCACAAATCCCATATCAATGCCCTACCTAACCAATATGGTGGGCAAACTAGTAATCTGGAAGCCATGGTGAAATAGTTAGCTTCGCGTATGGACCAGATAGATCCTTATCATCCCTCGTACAATTATCGAGAAATATGTAGTCAACCTTTGGATCCCATGGTTGTAGCACAACCATACCCTAAGCATTTTCCCATGCCCATATTGCCTATATATAAAGGAACCGAAGATCCCATAGAGCATCTTCACATGTTTAGGATAGCATGTCATGATATATCACATGATGACTTGCTATTACTAAAAATGTTCTCGAAACGTTTAGGTGGAATGGCATTAGAGTGGTACTCTCAATTGCCCACTCATTCCTTGAGAAACTTTGAAGAAACAGTTGAATCTTTTGTTCATCAATTTAGTGCCTACATCGAGAGGCATGTAACCATTAAATATTTATACAACTTAAAACAAGACAAGGATGAATGTTTTGCTGATTTCTTAGCTAGATGGAGGCAGTTGATAGGAAAACTGCACTTTGTGCTACCTTATAGGGAAATGTTGGACATTTTTATCAATAATTTGCAAGAACAAATATCTTATGAGCTATCAATTGCTACTTTAACTACCTTCGATCAAGCTATAGATTTAGCTCGAAGAGTAGAAGATGCCCTCATTAGGAGAGGCCAACTTAGGAAGAAGGATGATGAGAAAACCTCCATAAATAAATATAAAAAAAAAAAAGTCGTAGGTGATAGAGTCACTGACAGCAAAAATGTTGCTAATATCAATGCAATGAAGACAATAGAAAAATTTATATTGAAACCTCTTGATAAACCTCCTTGAGAAGTTACTAGATTGAATCAACCATTATCAACTATTTTACCTCAATTACTCAAAATAGGTTTGATCCAATTACCAGCTATCCAAGAACCTGATCCAACTATACCCGGATACAGAGCTGACTTACATTGTGATTTCCATAGAGGACCTGGACACTCTACCAATGCTTGTAAAAGGTTGAAACATAAAATACAGGATTTGATTGATAATAATGAAATGGAGGTGCAAGCCTTCCAACCTAAACAAAATGCTCCTAATAATACTCAAAAGACCATTCCCCAAAATCAAAATCAAAATGCTAATCAATCATTAGAAATATTTCAACACCCTTTACCAAGACATGGTAAAGATGTGGCCAATCAAATCGAACATCATAATGTTCACCCTCCTACCCGATATGTAGGAACCATTAGCGGACAATTACCTGTTCCTGATCCTCAAATATTTGACACTCCCTGGTTACGACCAGGCCCCTACATAATATTCAAACTCTTGATTCTAGTGATGTAGAATCAGATACTGAAAGTGAACTAGACATTACTTCAAACCAATCGAATAGTTCTGAAAATGAATCAGATCCTATTCAACCCATCATAGATGCTATGGTTCCAGAAGAACCATTTCCTAGAAGAGTTACTACTCGACCTTCTTCTAATCAATTTCTCCCTAATGAACAAGCCATAAATGCTAGACCGAGACTAGTTCAGCGTCCTCAATATAATATTGTAGGTATCATTGGAGTCATTACCCGACAACAGGCTCAAAATTCTTGACAAGAACCAAAACAGAATTATGGATCAGCTCCATTTGTTTTGAAAAATCCCAATAAAGGGAATCATGCTTCCCATGTTCAACCTAAAACCCCTTATAATATTAATAAATAATTATCCAATACTACAGCCAAAATTTCCGTTTTGGATTTGTTAAGATCCTCTCCCACCCATAGGGATGAGTTGATGCTTACATTAAGCCAAATGATGGTACCTCAAAACATTCAACCTGAAGCTATGGCCAATACTATCATTACTCGAGAGGTTGATTGTATTGACTTTTAGGATAAAGATATCCCACAAAATAGTTTACATAAGGATAATCCCTTATATATTACTGCTCTAATTGGAGATGTACTTGTCAAACGAGTCTTGATTGATAATGGCTCATCTCTAAACATTTGCACTTTTGACTTCTACCAAATATTTGGCTTTAGAAGTGATGAAATGAAGAAAACTAATATGATTATCAAAGCTTTCAATGACAAAACACAAGAAACGTGTGGAGTTATTACCATCCCATTGCAAGTTGGTCCTAGAACTCTAGATACCATCGTGTTTATTATACATTGCCTCGCATCGTACAATATACTCTTCAGTCGTCCTTGGATCAATGCAATGCTGGTTGTCCCATTAACTTTACACCAATGTGTTAAATTCGAATTTAAAAATCAGTTGGTCACTATCCATGGTGACCCTAGACCCTTTGATATGTGTGCTTTGGCAGAACCTGTTGGAGTGCAATTTTGCCCTGCTCTGTCATCCACACATCCTAATTCTTATTTTTCATCTAAGACTGTGAAACACACACCAATAGCTTCACCTATTTCCCCTCCATTAATTTCATCCCCCTATATAGATCAACAATGTTCTAAGCAAACCACCCTAGAACCTCAAAAAGATCTTCAATCTACAACCAATCCTTCATGTTCTATCCCTATAATTTCAAAACCTATAGACACATCTATTAACACTTCCACATTATCAACATATATCATACCTTCCACATCTAAATATATAGGGAATGATCCTTCTACATCTTATGCTCTTTATGATGAACTTTTACCAGATTTATCCATAACCTTAATATCAGAAAAAATTAATGCTTTCATGCAAGATTCAATTCTTTTAAATAACTTGCTGCCATCTCCTTGTACTTTGGGCCTCCCACAACCTATGGGAAGTACTTACCAAGTCGGGAGTTGTGCCTTCATTTATAAAGGATATGACTAGGGAAGAATCCCTCGGAATATTAAAACTCATCATGAGGGATACGCTCGATGTTATTTTACCAATGAATATATTAAAGCTAAACCCATAATGCTTAAAATGGGATATAAAGGGAAAGGCTTGGGACCTTTCCAAAATGGCATGAAAGAACCTTTCGAGGTAGAACCGTGGCCTGCTCGTTGTGGTGTGGGCCTATTTCCTAGTAAGGGTCAACCCTTTCCTTTTGAAGATGATGATCAACTCATATGTTATCAAGATTATTTGGATAGGCATGTTGATTTGCCTCTAAAAAATTAGTCGTTTACATGTAACATGCTATCCATAGCTTATCTTAAAATGATTGTTGACCCCGATGAAGAGTTGGAAGGAGATATCTTCCATGATGTCTTCGTTGAAGAGATGTTACACAATGGATTTTATTTTGATGGTTCTATACCAACTATAGCCCAACTTGAGACTGCTAATCCTCAAGATGAATTATCCAAATTAACCTTACAAGAATTACAAGAATTGGGCATTTCACCTGCCCCACCTAATTTTGAAAGAGATCTACACATGGAGGTAGAAAACGTCATTAAAATTAACATTGGAATTGAGGATAATCCTCACATAATCAATATTGAA
Source organism: Wollemia nobilis (assembly GCA_028583015.1). NCBI lineage: Eukaryota > Viridiplantae > Streptophyta > Pinopsida > Araucariales > Araucariaceae > Wollemia > Wollemia nobilis. The sequence continues at coordinate 1,093,369 of JAQPPZ010017101.1, read as the reverse complement.
TTAGAATTAAGTCAAGAAAAACAAGAGCAATACATTGCATTCATCAAAGAGTATGAAGATGTCTTCGCTTGGACATATGAAGATATGCTAGGTCTAGACCCTTCTGTAGTCATGTATCATCTAGTGGTCCATCTGGATGCTAAACCTGTTAAACAAAAACTTAGAAAAATGCATCCCAAAGTGGCTCTGCTAGTCAAAGGGGAGTTAGAAAAACTCTTGAATGTTGTCTTTATACAAGCTATTGATTATGCTGAATGGATATCAAATGTAGTTCCAGTTACCAAAAAAGAAGCCACCAAAGTTAGGGTTTGCACAAATTTTAGAGATATTAACACTGCATGCCCTAAAGATGATTTTCCTCTTCCAAACATGGATTAAATCATTGAATTTACTGCCAGGAGTGTGATGATGTCCTTAATGGATGGATTCTCTGGTTATAATCAGATCAGGATAGCTCCTGAAGATCAGGCTAAAACAGCCTTTATTACTCCCTGGGGTACCTTTTGTTGGAAAGTGATGCCATTTGGCTTAAAGAACGTAGGTGCAACCTATCAAAGAGCTATGACTTATATTTTTCATGATATGATGCATGATATCCTACATGATTATGTAGATGATATTATAGCTCACTCTATTAATGAATATAACCATTTAGATGATTTGAGAAAAGTTTTTAATCGATTACGAGAATATCTTATTCGATTAAATCTAGAAAAATGCATATTCAGAGTTAAGTCCGGTAAACTATTAGGGGTTTTAGTTTCTTTACGTGGTATTGAAATCAACCCTCTCAAGATTGTGGCCATCATTGATATGCCCGCACCTACTAATATATCTGAGTTACGAAGCTTACAAGGTAAGCTTCAAGCCATCTGTCACTTCATCAATAAGCTGGCGGACAAAACCGGTCCCTTTCTTAAACTTCTTAAGAAGGATGTCCCTTTTAATTGGGATGACGACTATAGAGAAGCTTTTGAACTTCTCAAACAATACCTCCTTAATCTACCTGTGCTTTCACCGCCTAAACCTGATTGATTTTTTTTCCTGTATATTTTAGCTTCAGATTTTGCCTTAGGGGCTATGTTAGCTCAGCTTGATGATGAAAAGAGAGAACATGCTAATTATTACATTAGCCAAACCTTCATAAGTTATGAAACCCGCTACACAAAATTCAAAAAACTATGTCTAGCAGTCATGTTTGCTATGCAAAAATTATGCCATTATATGCTTAGTCAGAAAACTTATGTCATTTCTAAATATGATCCCTTGAGGTATCTCATGAATCGACCTTATTTATCAGGTCACACAGCCAAGTGGGTTCTTTCTCTAAGTGAGTTTGATCTCACATTCATAGGACAAAAGTCTGTTAAGGGTCAAATCATAGCAAATCAATTAGCCACTGCACCCTTACAGTCTACCCACCCCCTCATCATTAACTTCCCTGATGAATGCCTTCAATTAGAGGCAGACCATATTGAACAATGGTCCTTATACTTTGATGGAGCCCGATGCATGAGTGGGGCTGGTGCGGGTATTATTTTAATATCCCTGCAAAAACATCTTATTCCTTTGTCCTTCAAATTAACATTTTCTTGCACCAACAATACTATTGAATATGAAGCTCTAATCCTTGGATTACGAGCTGACTTGGCGCTAAAAATTAAACATATTTTAGTTTTTGGTGATTCTCAACTAGTTATAAACCAAATTAATGAATTTTATCAGACTAGAGATGATAAATTATGCCCATATAAAGCCTATGTCTTACAAATAATGTCTCTATTTGATCAATTTACCTTGGAAGCTATTCCTAGAACTTGCAACCGTGTAGCTGATGCTATGGCTGCAGCTGCATCTCTCCTACCCTTGGAGTTAGATGTCAAATATGCCACTATAATTATTCGTCGACTCCAGGAACCCACTTCAAATAAGTCATGCTTAGAACCTTTGGATGTGTTTCTAATCAACGAAACTACTCCTGAACCTTGGTATACATATATATTTGATTTTCTTCAAAATGGGACTTTCCCTGCCAATTCTAATAGAAACCAGCGTTGGTTATTACGTAGACAAGCAAGTCGATTTGTAATAATTGGCAATACTTTATATAGGAGATATTTTGAAGGTATCCTATTAAGATGTTTGAATTTAGAAGAATCCAAATCAGCCTTGAGTGAAGCCCACGATGGATCTTATGGAGGACACTTCAGTGGTAGTGTCATTGCTAAAAAGCTCCTTCGAATAGGCTACTTTTGGCCTACCATGGAGAACGACACACATGATTACGTGCACCATTGTGACAAGTGTCAAAAACATGCTGACATTGTCCATGCACCTGCATAAGAATTACAGGCTATTTCATCTCCTTGGCCCTTTTCAAAATGGGGCTTAGATATTATTGGCAAAATCAATCCTGTGTCATCTGATGGACACAAATTCATCATAATCGCCACTGAGTATTTCATGAAGTGGGTGGAAGTTATGCCTTTAGCTTCCTGCACTGGCACACAAGTCTCTAAATTTATTTTTAATCAAATCATTTATAGGTTTGAAATTCCTGCAAATCTCATCTCTGACAATGGAACTTGCTTCAAAAATAAATATGTTAAAAAATTATGCCAAAAATATAAGATTCAACATCGTTGGTCCACTCCCTATTATCCTTAGGGTAATGGTCAAGCAGAAGCATCTAACAAAACCTTAATCAAAATCCTTAAATGATTGGTCAATAAAACTGGCCGTGACTGGCACATTCAGTTATATCCAGCCTTGTGAGCCTATCGAACTAGTGTTCGAACTCCCACTGGAACTTCACCTTTTGTTTTGGTCTATGGTGCTAAAACCGTTTTTCCCTTTGAATTAGAAGTTCCTTCTTTGGCTCTACTACTTCAAGATACAGAAGTAGGAGATGAATATCGAGCTGGTAGACTCATTCAGCTGGAAATCCTAGATGAAAAATGCATCAATGCTTTGGAGCATCTTCGTGCCTACCAAAACAAGCTTAAAATATCATATCCTAAAAAAGTTTGTCATCAATCCTTTGAGATTGGCGACCTTGTTTTAAAAGAAAATCAAAAAAATGCTAATGTAACTAAGGACCTTAAAGGTAAGTTTGAGCCTAACTGGCTTGGACCATACATTATCACTACTAAATTTGAATCAGGAGCATACAAATTATCTACCTTAGATGGTAAAGAACTTAAAGAACCCATGAATATTTTGCATCTTAAATGTTACTATGTATAAATTTGGTCATTTCATCCTTGTATATATTTGTTTAAAATATTTCAAAATCACTATTTTGTATTTCTTTCAATTTATAAATTCAAAAACACCAAAAACATTCATAATCATCAAAATCTTTAAAACTATTTGTTGCATTTATTTATGGTACTTGTTAATTCTCTCTAAAAAAAAAAACGAACACAGGAAAATAAAAAAACAACAATATTCTTGACTCTTTCGAAACCAAAACAACATAAAGAAGAAAGAGAGAGTCAACATTCTCAAAACTTCTCAAAACAGTATCTATATCTATATATTCTTACAAATGTTGCAATTATATGTTTCAAATTATTTTGGATAAATTAGCATTTATTTGGAATCCCTCACTTTCACACTCACAAAATAAATATCTTGATTTTATTTGGCATGATTACTAATCTCTCTTATATCAAAGTTCACAAAATTTAATTAAATAAAGTTTGAGCACAGAGAATTGATCTTGTTATTTACTTAAACCAAGCACATATTTTCACAATAAAATGATTATATTTGTAATTTCCATGCTTTGCTACATAGTAGAAGTGGTTTCTTGAGCAAAAAGTTTCCCTTGCTATCCTATCATGCACATGGTCTAAAATCTTTGAGAATTGGCAAAAGGACAAGCTCACCCCTACCCAGAATAAAAATCCCTTGCTCTACAGCTAATCTGAGCAAGTATCCCTAGTATAGAACAAAAGGCAAAGTTCAAGAAAAAGAGAAAAAGAAAAAAAATGTTATTTTATATCATTACAGCAATATTTCAAGCATTATCTCAATTATCAAGCAAAAATACAAAAGAAAAAGAAAAGAAAAGCAAAAGAAAGCAAAAGCAAAAGCAATAAAATCCCTTTCCCTACCCTTTGAAAAGAAAAGAAGGGTTGATGAGCTTGAATCCTTGGAATTCTCAATTATTCGAAAACTGTGAGGTAAGCCCCATAACAGGTGGTTTGTGCCCAACCTGCTTGGCCTTGGGTAACTCCTAGTGTGGTGATATGTCTATCACATTAGCAACCTTATTTTGTACAGACCTATGTCTGTTTATGGATTAGCTAGCTCTTGATAATCCGACTTACATAGTAGTCTAGTATGGTTATATGCATCTACATCATGGTTAATGAACACTTATTTGGTTTCTTCAAATCACTTGTATCATATTATCTTGCTCAAAAATGGTAAATGAACAATGCAATTGCACACACATTTGTATTTGAGAGATTTTGTGTGTCATTATGATAAATCAATATTGGAAATGAACTCACATATGCACATGAGATTCCTTATAAATCTAACTTTTGTCTTTAAAGTACTTTGAAATATTTTTTCCAAAAATTGTTTGGAATAATTCATTTTCTTCTTCAAGTACAGTTGTTTAGTATAACGACAACTACATACATAATAGAAATATCAACATTTATTTCAAAACCATACAATCAAAAACACACACACACACACACACACACACACACACACACACACACACACACACACACATATATATATATATATATATATATATATATATATATATATATATATATATATTGTCGACTTTCGCGACGATGGTATAGTTCCAAAACAAAAATTGGAATTTTATGCCTAGCACAAGTCCTCATCTTCATATTTTCACAAATTAAAAATCAATCATGCAATAAAACAATCTATTTTCTTTTTTTGGATTTTTGCGATGAAGGTATAAGTTTATACCTACATATTCTATGCCTAGCGCAAACCATTGAAACAATTTTTATTCCCCATTTGTTTAAAAATCATAAAAAACATATGACTTCAATCATTATGTTACACAAAGTATGCTTTTAAAAAGCAAACACATTATCAATATTTCATGTCATTATGTCAACCTTCAATTTTGCAATGATGGTATAATTCCTAGGGAATTATCCAAAAATTTTATCACACTTAGGAATTTATGCCTAGAAAAAATCATTTTAACATTATTTCATGCATACTATTTTTATGAAAATCTGAAAACAAACCATCATCATCATCATTTGCACCATTGCACCAAATTCTTAAGATAGTCTCTTAAGCACTCTTTTACTTTTAACAATATTTCTATACTGGGATTAGCTTGACGACCGAGTGAGCGACGACTCCATGAAATGGTCTATAATAGCGACAATGTCCTTTGAAATTATTGTTAGAAGTCTCTTTTTATTTTTTATCACATTACATCACAAACAACCAATTTGTTACATCAGATTATTTCATTTAAATTTTACAGCATGACATTCAAACCATAATATTTCCAACAACATAATTACATGAATCATCAAATCAATCAATCAAAACATTAAAAGCATCATAAAAATCACATAAGACAAGTCATATGATCAAAAATATCTCATCTATATATATCTCAAATATATGTACATCATATCAAAAACCCAGATTGGTATGCCACAATATATATCTTGGCATACTCAATCCCCTTAATCGTATATCCTCTGTGTCGTGTCTTGAGAGCCCCTCAAGCTCTCAGCCTCATCTCCTCCCCCACCCTGATGTGGACGAGGTGGCCCCATTGCAATATGTGTAGTACTATGAGTCCTAGTCCTCGATCGGGATGAAGTCCTTGATGACCCAATCCTAATTGGGTCAACAATGCCAGCTGGCAGCTGTACCCTCTGACCCTCTGGCACCATCTAGAAGTAGATACCCTGATAGAACAAGGTCTGAGCAATCAACCATGATAGCTCTTGAGTGCTCGCCCCTCCACCCCATGCTCTGAGGCATGCAATCTCATATCTAAGCTATGTCACCTCAGCTCAGTGTCATGTAGCCTCCTCCTGTAGGGTCTGCACCTATGCCTAGAGATGGATTATCTTCGCTCAGAGAGTCGCTGTCTCACTACTCTCCCCTGAGTCAACACCCTTACCCTTCTTGGGTGATGGTGGCCACTCTATCTGAGGATAAGGGGGTCTCTCTGCCCTCCTCTCCCACTGTTGAGGCCTCTCCTATGCCTATGGCCTCCTTTGCTCTCTCTCGTTGTGACCCTGGGCCGCCTCAATAGCCACCTGGCATCGCCTCCCTATCTAACGCACAACTACATGAATCAGACCTTGAGCCTTCGTAATCCGAGGAGGGTAGATGCCTACGTACCAGGCATCATAGCCATCGACTACCCCTGCATTGTCCCCATCCACTGGTTGAATGGGGGCATCATCCGAGTCTTGACTCTAGAAGCACTGCATGTCTAGAGCCTCGCTCACTGTGGTGTTATCTTGGATAGTCTAGGAAAACTCGTAATATTTGAGAGATGGGATCCCCTACTGTAGACCGAACTGTTGCAAAACTCGATCGTACCGGTGGAGCTCCACCTCTCATCTCTCCATCTACAGCCAATAGACTCACTTGATGCGAGCTAACTCTTGTTCGTCCTCTGCCCACCTTGGGTGCTCTCGCCATGGCCTCCAGGTGATCTGGTCTGGGACAAGGTCATCCAACAGTCTCTGGGACATCGATAGGTCAATCCACTACTATGACACTCTTCGGAGCCACCAGTAGAAAACTCAAGGCCTCTCACCATCAATCCCTATCGAAGGAAACCCTATCGACCTCCACACTACAATGTGCTCCCAGCACCAAACCTATAGGAGCGATGTCATAACTAGATATCGTCCGCCCTTGTACACGACCCCATGCAGGATCCTATACAGTCGACATAGCACAAAGTTGCCCCAATAAAATCTATAACCATGGTCTTGCATGTCGTAGATCACATCTACTAGCATCCATGGTACCCTGCACCCGCTTTGGTGGCACAGCAAAAGTCCACCAACTACTCCGACCAAAACCTGTGTGAGTCTCGATGCCCCAGGCATCTGACGTAGTGCCTCGATGTTTACTTCGCCCTTCTCTAGGGTGAAGCTTGGGTCACCACACAACCACCCCATAGCATGGCCCTGATTGGCCATAGGAGTGATCAACCATCCTTGTATAGGGATTCTTAGAATCCTCCATACACTCTCCAAAGTGGGAGTCATATCCCCTGTAGGTAGTCAAAAACAAGAAGAACCCAGATACCACCTCTCTGCCAGGGCTATCAGTAGCCCCATGTCTATAGACACTTGTGGCATTTCTGCCACATGCTGTAAGCCGACCTGTGCCAGCTGATTTTGCTCTACCTGTGTTAGAGCAGCCAAGTCATCTCTCAACCCTCCATATTTCCATTCCCTGCTCTTTAGCAATCCTCTCTGCAACATAAACAACAACAATAAAAAACAAATCATTAATAACAAACTCAAGTGATCAATAATGCAAGTTAAAATAAATTCCATTTTACAAATGATGATATCGTCCACTATTGGACAATATCGTCCCAAATTTGAGCACAATCGTCTCTAATTTTGCAAGCCGAAATCGTCCCTAATTTGATGAAATCGTCCCCCTTTCGTCGATTTCATCTTTAGACAAAATCGGTGAACTTGAGACGATTTCGTCGAAATCGAGACGATTTCATCTCGACGATGTCGAAGGCCCAAAAATAGCTGCGATGCTCAAAAATTTATTCCAAATTCACCTAAAAAGCATGTAAATTCAAATTCAAGCATTCTAAGTTAAGTCTAGACTCTTACCCATAGCCCGCACCGGACCTCTGTCGATCTGTGCGTTGTCTCCACCATTTTTGCTTGTAGAGCTCTAAAACCAGAACAATGAATAGTAAAAATGAATTAGGGTTTTTACCCTATTTTTCTTAATTTTATTCAAAACACAATTAAATTTTTTTTTTCAAATTTTGCTTTTCTGCGTTTTTACCTCAAACATTCAATTTGGGTAAAAACATGGAAGGGGCACCATAGTAAGCTGTCGTACGATTCGACAAAGAATCTTCGCCTAAAAATGGGAATAATTTTTGTTTTCTCGTAGATCAAGAAGAACTCATATTTAACGCATTTTCTTCGAAAAATTTTCTAAAGAGGGGGCAAAATGTAGCACCCTAAAATTGGCGCAATAAAATCTTAATAATTACATTTACTCTAGTAAATAATTCAAATTCAAATTTTAACCTCCCAAACCGCCCGTTAACCGCCATGTAATCTGTTTCCCCCTTTCCCATGCCATTTTTAGAGGTTGTTTTGACCGTTTGACAATATCATCGTTGATCAGACGATATCGCCCCAGATCTGATGATTTCGTCTGGGCTAGGACGTCCAGACGATCTTGTCCCTAAACTGATTTTGCACAATTAGCTTTTGTTCCAACGGGTCTCTAATCTAGGAAGAAGTGTGTCTACACTGTTAGAGACCCTCCCCCATTGGAGATCTCTCAAATAGAGATGATCTCCAACCTCCTAACCTACCTCCTAAGCCTATTTAATCCTAAGCCCTCCCCTTAGCACCCCCTGGCTGAAATTCCCTATAAAACGACTTCATACACATTAAGGCATCCCAAATTGATATTTGCAGTAGTTCTATTCCAATTTTGTTGTAGGTACCTTAGTGTTTTTCAGCCGAAGCAAGCTTACATCGTCGTAGACGATCCTGTCCAGATCAGAGGTGATCCTGTCGAATCATAGATGATTTCATACCAATGTGAGATGATTTTGACTGCAGTCAACATTGAGGCAATCAGTGCCTTAAGTTTGCATTTCTTCATCCCTTTTTCTGCTGTTTTATTCTGCAATTAGCTAGCCTATTCATTATTTTATGCTATTCTACATTTTGGAGTTCACCCATCTAGATCAAATGCATGATTAAGTCATAATTGTGATTAAATTAGCATAATGCATTCATGTTTCTATTTTCAAGTTTTAGTTTGATATTATTGCTATCATTTTACACTATTTCCCTCTGTTAGAATAGTTGCATTTTCTATATTTTGCACCTATTTCTCTATTTGTAGGTATTTGACGAATTCATCTGATGAATTCATCAGATTTCAGATGATCTTGTCTGATCTCAGATGATCCTATCAAATCAAAGGTGATCTTGACTGCTTCAAGAGTCAGAATCTTCATCAGACATCTGGATCAGGTATTTTCCTTTAACATTCCTTGATTTCTCTATTTTCTATCTTAATTCTATTTTATGTATTCATTTAATCTACATTTTCATATAGAATAGCTTAGACGCATTTTGGCCAAACCTAGGACTTGAATGCTTAAGGCTAAAACGAACACATAAAACACATTCCCAACCTAGGTGTGGAAACTGCCATTGAATGTTTCTTGGTGAACCCACCATCCGTCGAAAAATCACCATAATACACCTCCCTCGAGAGGCGGGACCTTCGCAAGGCCTCTCATTCCAAGGTACCGCACCATCCTTTTCACATCCCCTTTTCGGGCACGAATCCTATAGCCTGAAGGTAAGGGTGTGAAAAATTTGGAGCGATACAACAAGGTTCACCTTAAACCCTCTAAGTGTGTCATTTGTGTCACATTTGGAAAAATCGTAGATTTCATTATGTCTAGGTAAGGCATTTAAGTAGATCCTAATAAAATATCAGCCATTACTAGTATACCTCTTCCATGAAATTTAACTAGCTTACAATGTAAACTTCAAGCTATTATGCATTTTATATTGCAACTAATTGAAAAGTGTCATTATTTATTTAAGATCCTTCATAAGGATGTAGAATATATATGGTATTATGAGTGCTAAAAATCCTTTGAATCTCTCAAGACATGTCTCATGCCCCCTCTCATTCTCATAACACCTAATCTAGGTAAACCTTTATCACTCTTTATTGCTATAATTGTTCACACCTTACGAGATATATTAGGCCAACATGATAATAGAAATAAAGAAAGAGTAAATTTTGTATATTAATAGAACCCTTGTTAGTTAGAAAAACTATTACACTCCAAAAAAACTTTACCTTGATGTAGTGTTTGCATCACAAAAATTACATAATTATATGCTTAGCCATAAGACCTTAGTAATTGAAAATGTTAGTCCCTTTAGCTATCTAATGTCAAAATCCCATTTTTTAGTGTGCATTTATAAATGGATGATCACCCTTAGTAAGTTTAATTTAACCTTCATTATCCAAAAAGACATTAAGGGTCGAGTCATTATTGACTAGTTAGTTGCAACACCGTTAGAATCAACTCACCCTCTAGTAATAGAATCCCTCGATGAGTGTGTCTTCACTATCGATAAAGAGTCCATATATATCTATGGCACTCATTTCTTAAATGGAGTAGGGGTAGGAATAATTTTAGTTATTTCTCAAAAGCGATTAATATCCCTCTCATTTAAGTTGTATTTTTTAGCAACAACAATATGATGGAATATGAAGCCCTTATTCTAGGGCTTCATGCTACTTTAACCATAAAATTTGAATCCCTTATTCTAGGAATTCATGCCACTTTAACCCTAAAATTTTTAAACCCTCATTTTCTTTAGGGATTCTCAACTTGTGGTCAATAAAGTTAATGGTGTATATTACACTAAATATGAGAAGTTGAAACCTTATAAAGACATCGTTACAAAGCTTATACAAACCTTTGATAAGGTAGTCATAGAGTCTATCCCATGATCCTATAATCACCATGTTTATCCATGGTTGTAGCTACATACCTTATCCCCTTATAATTAGAATATGATCATGCTATGATTATCATTCATAAACTTAGAGAACTTGCAAGTCCTAGTTGTAGTCATTTACCTTTGGATGTGTTCACAATTGAAATATAGTTTATTTCATCTGATCCTTGGTATAAAAACATATTCACCTTCTTGAAATATGGCATGATTACTAAAGGCTTATATTACAATAAAAAAAAAATGCACAAAATAACTTGTATATTATTTATCATTGGTAATATTTTATACCAATTCTCATTCGATGGCATGCTCTTACAATGCTTGGATCTTGATGAAATAAAAGCAACCCTTTGTGAAGCCCAATAAGGATCATGTAGTGTACATTTTAGTGATAATTCCATTTCCAAAAATATTCTTCAAATGGATTATTATTGACCTTCCATGGAGAATGGTGCATATGAATATGTTATACACTGTGACAAGTGTCAACATCATGATAATCTTATTCATGCACCCTCACAAAATATCCAAGATATTATTTACCCTTGGATATTTTCTATGTGGTGCCTAGATATCATTGGTAATATTAAACTTGTATCTTCTGATGTCCATAAATTTATTATCATGACCACAAAATATTTCATTGAGTGCATAGAAGCTATCACTTTATCTACAATCATTGGAGCTCAAGTTTCTAAGTTTATCCTCAACCAATTTTTTTATCACTATGGAATCCAATCCATTACCATATTGTATAATGGTAAAATTTTTAATAATAAATATGTCCATATTATTTGTGCATAGGAAATGGCCAAGCAAAAGCACCCAATAAAACACTAATTAAAATCCTTATAAACTGGTCAATAAGACTAGTCATGATTGACATATTAATAATTATCCTACCTTATGGACTTATCATACTAGTTTACATACTCCCATTGGCACAATCCCATACATGTTAGTATATGGAACTAAAGCAATATTTTTGTTTGAGCCTAAAGTCCCTTCATTGTACATCTTATTACAAGATGTTTTAGTTGAAGATTAATATCACCTCGTTTACCTCAAACAATTGGAGTTGTTCAATGAAAATTGCATCAATACCTTGGAGCATCTTCAAGCCTATTAGAATAGGCTAAATGAACCTACAATAAAAAGGTATGCAACCAGTCCTTCAAAATAGGATACCTAGTCCTTAAAGAAAATCAAAAGAACATTGTTGCAATCACTCCTTCAAAATAGGAGATCTAGTCCTGAAAGAAAATAAAAGGAACATTGTTGCTCAAAATAATTTAAATATCAAGTTTTAATATAATTTGTTAGGTCTCTTTGTCACTACATAAAAGTTTGTACTAGTAGCTTAGATGGAAAAAATCTCAAAGACCTCATGAACATTATTCATCTTAAGAGATATTATCCATGATCATTACCTAGTTTTAATTGCTTGTCTATGTGATGACCTTCTTTGGATATTTTGAAACATAGATGATAGTTTGATGTATTGATGATGATATCTCAAACTAAGCAATAATTAGTTATAGTGTAGTCATACTTCAACATCTCAGCCTCTTTTTTCAATATTCCACAATGTTTAGAGAACTAGTTATTTTCAATCTAGCCTTAAGACCTCTATATATTCTACAAGATTGAAAATCCTTGGTTCCATATTGCATTATTGATCATATTGCATGATTTGATATCATATTTGCATGCTTTATTGTTATATTTTACATATTTATTAGCATTCATTTTCATATTTGCTTGTCATAAATTGCATGTATACTTTTCATATTATATGTACGATTGTATTTTATAAATTCATGGTTTGCTTACTCATATTGATTCAAGGGAATTTAAAATGAGGTATTTTTGACAACTATTCAGGTCAACTCATATGCATTGCACTTGTACTAGGTCACTAATTATATCATGTCCCCATCCTTAGGATATTTTTTTCACTTGCATACATGTTCCTATCAAGATGCTCTGATTACCTCCCTACCTATGTTAGGAATAATGTGCAATTAGATCCTTTTGGATTTTGGTTTGTTTTATTTTATGTACTTGCATGGAACATCCCTTTTTTGTCTTCCCTTGAAACTAAAATCTTCCCCTACTCTTTTTTCCCCTCTCCTAGTACCTCTTCCTTGCTTTACCTTCAAAACCTTGAAAGAGGTTTGATTATTGAGTGATCCCATTTTGCTTTCATTAAACATCATTTTTTATAATTTAGGTTCTCCATCATCCTAGAACATCCTAGGAAAACATTTCTTCTCCCTTATCCTTCCCAATTAACCCTCATAGGATCTAGGGGAGAAGTGATGTGTATCTTATCAATTTTTAGGCTTCTCAAGTGGTGAAGAGATAAAACATCACTTTTTCTTTAAGATTCTTCTTCAACCACCATTTTTTTACACATGGCCTTCTTGCATCCCCCTAAGGATGTGGCATTGTGATTATAAAGAACATATTGAAGGAGTAGGGTATACCCTATATTTATGTGCAACCACATCTTCAAACTCAAACAATAAACTCTATGATTATATCCTTATATTTTCCTTTTCTAAGCCACTATTACCAAACTTACTAGTTCTCTCTTTAGGAACAAATTTTATAGTTGTAAACCACATATAAAAGGAATAGGTTATATCCTTTATTTAATCTGTTAGTGCATCTTCAACTTCAATGGAAACCTTTGCCTCCAAGTGTGGTTTATATCCAGAGCACCATCTCCACTTTCCCTTTTGATGGTATCTCACACCTCTCAATGACCTCGTACTATAACATGACATAAATTTATCTCTTAAGCTTCTTTAATCATATCTAACACATTTATAGGAAGCTATTTTGTCTCATATTTCTAATATACCACCAAGTGTTGAGCACCATCTCTTATTTTCATAATATAATTTTTTTTTAGATCCTTAGTCTAGATAATCACCCATACCATGAGATGTGGACTCTACAATGATGTCAGATGATGATATAGTTGGGACATGCATTTTTTATCCCTATAGCACTATATTTTTTATGGATACTACATTCACAATTCTATCTTGGTATTAGGTATCTCAATGCCAACCTTTCCTTATTTCATGATTGGATAATCATATATTATTTAATCTCTTTGTTGGGCCTCTTTGTTGTTCCAAATTTAGCTCAACCATATGGGATCCTCTCTTGCATGTCTCCTTTCTTGTATGGATTCATCACATTCATCAATTATTTGTTCTTGTTTTTCTCCTCATCCTTTCTTTACTTTGGTGCCTAGGTATATCCTTGTCATGTCTTGGGTACCTAAAGTTGTTGTACCACATATGTGTTAGTCCCCAAGGAATTATATTTATGAGCATTCTTTGGATCATAACTAATATGTGTGATGATGGCACCCAAACCTTATGTGTCATCCTCAAGGTTTTCTACCATATTTACCTCACATCCTATATTTTTATTGGTCCTCTTTCATTCATCTATTTTCCTATTTCTATATTTCATCCTCCATTTCCATATTATTAACAATCTATAGATGGTATTCTGCCATACACTATTGGGTCTATGTATCTAAGAATATTCCTAACACTTTATGGGAACCAAATTATAATTTTAATAATTTATGAGTTATTTTGGGGTGGGATCATAAACATTCTTTTCTCATAATTTCCATCCCCAATCATGTAATATTTATCTAATTATTGATTATCCATTCTATCAAATCATAAATCATAGATTATCATATCATGACCCTCCATATATGTCAATTTTATCATCTATGTTGGTCACTAAATTATGACCCAAAATCCATCACTCCATTTACTAAGTAATCAAAAATAACTTGCACTTTTTCTATTCATATTTCTAGTTTGCACACTTCCATCACTTTCACCAATGCATATATTTTTTGCATTATCTATTATCATTCCAATCCTAGTCATTCCACCCTTTATTGCTTGCTAAATTTAGTTGAGGATCACATATCATCATCTCATATCCTGCATATATTCAATTCCTTGCATTTACACACATCATTAGACAATGATAAAAAATATATCACTCCATATACCAAGTGATCAAAGCCTAGTCTTCCTCCTTTTGCCTTCCTATTATTTAGACATGTATATCCATTGACTATGAAAGTTTTAAACATCACCTTTTCAATTCAAGGGATATACACATACTTTCCTTTCACACACTTTTCCACCCTTTGTTTTCATACTTCATAAATTGTATTAGGTTAGCATATTTTATTGATTAAGCACTTTTATATGCTACATTACTCAATAAAACAAGATATACTATGATAGCTTATAAAAAAATTTGGGTTCCTTCCCCCATATTTTTTCTTTTTTATTTCTCTTTTTTACCCTTTTCACTTTCAAGGGGCTAACATAGAATAGTCTAGATTCCTAACAAATGCTATTTTAGCATGTGATAGGCCATTGGTTATTCTATGAATCACTCTTGGGTATCAAAATGTTAAGTTGGAGTATATTATTTATTTCTAAGACTCATCATTTTGTGCTTCTTAGAATTCTTATATGTGGAAAAATATTTTTTCAAAACTAATCAATGGATATTGCCCTTAAAGCATATTTTCTCCTTGCTAAATAAGGCTTTCCTCATTATAGTTGTGCTAACCTACCTAATACCTTACTTTTACTATCTCCCCTCATATACTCTCAAGTCCTTGAGACCATGGGGATATGATCACTTTCTTACATTTATGTATTATCACATAATGATATATTATCAGTTATTATTCCAACATCTCTTGTTTTCTCTTTTGCATGTCAATTTACCTTTTTTCATTGACTTTCATTTATAGAGTTGTGTGTGGTTGATAAATCTAATATTTAGCATGCATACTATGATATGCTTGTTATACCTTAAGGTTATCGATCTCATGCATATTTAGTGTTTTATCTCTAACTTTATAGTCTCACAATATGTTCCTTGTGATTCTTGTCAATCTTCCCTCTATGCATTCCAACAGGTTGGAACTTGTCACCTTATTTAATTGATTTGTGTTCTTTCACATATCTATCTAGCATAGTTGATGAATTCCATCTACTTGGACTCATTTTGCATAGGGTTTCATCATATTATTCTTAAATCTAACCACATTGACATAACATATGGCATATTACACATCTATGCAAGTATTCCTTATTTTACTTTTATTCATTTGGTATGTTTTCCAAGTAGTATACCCACAATGTAAAGGGGAATAAGGTGTTTTCCTAACATGTAGTTGTGTTAATGTTATCCTCTATGCACCCTTGCATTCCCTTTCTCTCTTTTCAACCTATCTATGATTGTTGTCTTCTCTATCACTTCTCTCACCTATTTTATTTCTCTCACCCTACATATGATATCTTACACATTTGTCTATTTTGACTTTAATTAGAATGGGCATATATTCACCTTTATACCCATATACTTAAGCAAGAAGTAATGAATTTTTTGAAAATACACTTCCTTATTGCATTCATATCTTCACATATTGATTTTTTAATTAATTATTGAACATCTTAGGCCTTTACTAGCCATTTACCATCTTGTTCATATAGGCCTTATATGGCCATTGTAAATAGAACTTGTAAATATTTTTTACATAGCATGGGATCATTTTTATAGGCTTTCATTAGTTGCTACTCATTTGTACTCATATATGCTTTCACTAGTCACTAATCATTTCTTATCATATAGACCTTCATTTGTTACTACTCATTTTTTCTCATATAGACCTTCATTGATCACGGGTCATTTTTGCTCATATATACCTTCATTAGTTGTTGCTCCTTTTTTCTCATATAGACCTACACTAATTTTTGGTCATATCTTAACTTTATAGGCCTTCACTAGCCACTAACCATCTTAGGCCTTAGCTAATGGTAGACCAATGTACATAGCTACTATACTATACTATACTATACATATAGACACTAAAATCATGTAAATCGGATAAGACTGCTAATGTGCTACTCTTATCAACATCATATGGCCCCATTGGGAAAACTTCAGGGGTTAATTAGGGCTTCCAACCACTTTTAGTAATGTTTACCCCACTTTTGGAGGGTTTTGGGGCATGTAGTCATGGTCATCCCACCCACGGATGGCCATAATTCATGGTCATCCCACCCAGGGACAGCCACATGCAACCATCCTAGGTGGAAAGGCCATATTATAGATCCATCAAAAGTCAAAGAGTGTGATAAATGGTAATAATTTTTTTCCATTTATCCCACCCAATAAATCATGATAGATTGGGAGGCTATCATGGCCATTAGGGCCTAAAAATTGGAGGCCCAAATAGAAAGCATCTTCCCCCTATGCATGGAAAAGGTATTGCCAAGTGGTGGTACTTGACTTGCATGCTATAACTTGCCCCTTTGCCCCTTTTCCCTTTTAGGTATATAAATTGAGGTGCTTCCACCCAATTTAAAATATGGACAATAACAACTATTGACCACGAAGTGCTACCAATATTTTTCCTCACATTTGCTCACGTATTTTCCTTAAAAACCTCTTCAACTAAAGGTGCTTTCAAGGGCATCCCAAAATACGCTAATTGATTCTAAAACTTATCAAATATTAGAGTAATTTGACCAAATTCAATGATGAAACATTTAAGAGAGATCTAAACCATATCCTCTTGAAATTGGTGGTAAAAAACCACCCCCTTTTGTGACCTTCCCTAACAGTACTAATTGGACTTTCTAGGGAAGGCAATGAAATGCCTAATAGTCCTAATTAGACTTGCCAAGGACAGCCATGAAATGGCTAACAATTCTAACCTAATTTAAACATATATCAATTCTACAACATTAGAATAGCAACATACTTAATTTTGGTTAAGTTTTGAATAGATTTGATGTGTTGATTTATGTTTTTGTGATTTCAGTATTAATTGTTCCTGCCAAGAATGGCCATAGTTTCTGATCATAATTCCACTTTGATTTATGCTCATATCCTTCTAAAATCATCTCATTAACATCATATTAAATTTTCAAGTCATTTGGAGTTATTTAGATTTGTCGCAAATAAGTTTTACTTTCTTTATTACATACTTTTCAGGGTTTTCATTATCAAATGCATATGCTATTAACATCATTCAATATATTGTGTGTAGGTGCAGGTATTCTATGCATGAGGTAGGAGCTAAGGATCTAAATAAATGTAGCCCAAGAATAGATCTCAATTGTGGGTTGCGAGAAGAACACTTGATGTGTGCCATTAAGCTCATGGAGGGATTTGATTCCTCAAATTTTTGTAAATTGAAATGTATCACATTGAAAAACCCTCAATGGGATGTATTGTAACCATTAGATTTATAAATTAATGAAAAAAATAAGAACCCCCTTTTTTACTTAACACATTTATCAATTTAATCATTTAATTTGCAATCTTTCTTATGCATGCTTCAATTCAGTAATTACATTAGATTGCATTTCAATTAAACTTGTTAGGTGCATCCATTGTTCTTGCTTATTTAGTGGTGATCATGGTGGGACCTAGTCCCTTGTCTTTATTTTTTAGTTTTTTCCATTTTTGACCTTGTTTTTGTGTTTTGTATGTTGCAAGTTCTGGTCGTTCTGAGAATGAAAGGCCACTGAATTCCTAATTGGAAATTCTAAGGATGGCCATAGAAACCATCCCACAAAGGGATGGCCCCAAAATTTATAGCCATCCCACCCAGGGATGGCCACAAAACCAACGGTTTTTTGCAAAAATGTCTAGAAACAGTAGTTTCCAAAACAAACAAGGTAAGTTCCAAAACCTACAATTTGCAGCTAGGTTTTTTTAAAAAAAGGTTAAATTTCAGTTTTTCATGTCTTTTATGTGTGTTTGAAAGTTATATTTACCTTTCCTAAATTCTGCATTAACAAATTGAAGAAAATTTTGAAAAAGAACAAATTTAGACATGCATTTATTTGGTTTACCTACATATGACCTCCCTAAGGGTTAGGTTCCCATATAGGTAACAAATTTTGTAGGTTACTTCCTTATATATGCATATGAATTTGAAAGTAAAATACTATTTATTACATTTAGTGAAAATTCATTGAATGTTATCTTGTTTAATTTTAATTATTTTAAAATGAACTACACACACCATGCTTCTTTTTAATTTTAGTGAGTTGGAATTCATCCCCAACCACTGATAGAGTTCAATGACAGTGGGTTTCATCTCCATCCATTGGATCAAATTCTATGTACCCTATTTTTTGTCAAGGCTAGATCCAAGAACTATATTAGCCATATAAAATTGTACACACTCCTCTTTAGAGGGTTTATCACTATCAATGATCAATATGGGTGAGGATTGGTAGGACCTGTGATCCCTGATCAGGTATGGGTTTCATATCCATACTTTGGTTGGTTTACATGACTGGAATTTCATTATCAGTTGTCAAGCTATGAGTGTATAGGTGAAATCTCTTTAGTAATTGAGAGTTACATCAACAAGTATTCAAAACACATGAAAGATATTCTTTACAAAAGCAACAAATTTGAAACACATCAACAGTTTAGGAACACATAATATTTAAAATAGAATCATTTGTATTCTTGTGTGTTTCTATTTTTGTGTGTTTAAATCTATAAAACTTGTAAATGATATAATCACATAGAGGTTTATAAAAAGTAGTCATGGTATATACTCGTAGCCAAGTCCACTTAAGGGTGGACACTACAGGGAGTAGGCAAGAATATATAGAATGTCTTCAATTTGACCCCAAGGACATGGTTATACTCCTTGGTGGCCACCTACTCTTCCAAGTCCTAGAATATCATAAAAGTAAACTAGCCTACAAGGACTCCTACACGGGGTACCCTTATAGGTCATAGTCCCAATATGGGAAATTACTTCCCAAGTATGGATACTTCCAATGCCTTCTTTTAAGAAAGTAAACCATGCAATGCGGCACCTACACATAGAGCAATACCACACATTTGTGTGCCTGATTGATCTACTCCACATGCTTATGTGTAGGATCAAGACTATACACCTAGGGTAGGGTTAAATGATCATATTATGCTTTCAAATAACCCTTCCCCAAGGTACCAAAACCTAGATGAGTATGATACTCATCATAGTGGGTGAGTCAATTTTGCCCTACTCTTCCTCATTAATGAGGGAAGGCCTGAATTCCATACAAGCACGATGTGCCTCTATGCTAGCAGAATACCAAGAACATATGTTTAAGAGTGAGCCTAAAGTAAATGTGACTTCCCTCAATTGAGGTAAAGTTGTAATAGACCTCAAAAATACTCCTAAATAAGATAGGTATCAGGGCAATAATGCTAAGGTACATAGGCCTAACATTATTGATAAAATTAATCAACTAGTCAAGAAGTATACTGATTATCAAGCTAAGTTTAATCAACTTCAGTATAATAAACAATGCTTGGATATCCTAGAGTAGTGACAGCAATTAGAAATACAAATACTTGAACAACAAATTCAAGAGACTTTGTGTAATGTGATTCCTACTCCAATCATGCATAGACAGGAGGCTCGGTAGAGGTAGCCCACTTTCCATAAAGATTGTTCTCCTAGACCTAATAAAATTCTACCACATCAACCTATTAGTCCTGATCAAAACTTACCTAATAGGCCTAAAATAGATCGCATTCAACAAGTATTATTTCCTCCTTTTAGGCCCATTCCAGAAACACCTTATTAGGATTATGATGATTTAGAACAAAACAAGAAATTCATAGAAGCACCTTTTGGAGGAATTAGTGATGAAAATAAACCTCCTCAACATATGTTTAAAATTCCTCATCCCCCTTCATGGGGTCAAAATAAATAAGAGGAGATTAAATCCTCTAATGCCTATCAATCATTGCTTGAATTCTTGGAAAGTATAGAGAGTAAGATAGATGGTATTGAGCTTCAAAATCCCACCTTGCACCAGTTGTGCAATCAACCACTGCATCCATCTATACGTTTGCCTACATACCCTGAGCACATTAAAATGCCTAATTTAGACAAATTTTAAGGGGAAGAATATGCTCAAGAGCATGTCACCAATTTCATGAACCAGTGCTTCAGCATACAGGATAATGATGCATTACTCCTAAGAACATTTCTAATTACCCTTTTTGGCCCAACCATTGAGTGGTTTAATCAACTTCCAAGGCATAGTGTCTATACCTTTGAATAGTTTGTAGAAATATTCTTGGAATGTTTCACCTTCAATACCAAGAGAAATGTGACCCTAACTAACCTTACGAGGATGAAACAATATGATGATGAGTCTATCACTGATTATGGAAATAGGTGATGAACGTTCTTAGCTAAGATACATTATTTATTTCCAATGTCTGAGTTGACTTGGATGTTTTCAAAGAGTTTTCTAAAACCAATATCTTTGTTGTTGCAACTCTAGTAATATATCACTCTTGGGGATGCTCTAGCATAAGCTATAATCATAGAAGTGATCAAAATCCAAGAGGTGGAGATAGAAAAACCTTGCAAGAAGAAGTGAATTAAAAATCCAAATAATAATATGATGTCATCAAAGCTGGAAGTGGTCAATCAAGTGGTCATTAATGTTCTAGAGCCTACACAAATGATGCCTCCTCAAAAGGTAAATTATCAAGACCAACCTCCTCCTACAAGTTATAATAATACTCAAGCGAATCAGGGTAAAAATCAGCAACGTCATCCTAGGGGACAATTTACACCCTTCGTTGAGTCAATGGACTCCTTACTCGATCATTTATGGGCTACCAAAATGATTACTTTGCTAGAAATCAAGCCTATAGACCTAAATACAGGTAAGAAAAAGCATATGGGATGTCGAGAAGAGCTCTTTTGTAGATATCAACAACAAAATGGCCATGACTTGCCTACATGCTATGGTTTCAAAAGTATAGTGCAAGATATGATAGAGAGGAACAAGATCCAAGTGGATAACCCTCTTGCCAAAAATAATAAATAGATGGGGGTTTTCAAATAAACCTTACCTACTCATGAGGTTTAGGCAGCTCCTGCCAAAAAAATGAGGTTAAGATGGCACCCTCTCTACAAGGGTATGTCAGGATGATTAGTATTGTGACTAGGAATAGATGCTACCCAAGTCAAGTTGCACCACCTATAGCTTCAAGAGATTTTACATCAACATCACAACCTCCCGCACCTCCATTACAGAGCATTTCACCTAGGCTAATAGTGGCAATAAAAATTAATCTTGCACAAAGCTTAAGAACAACATCGGCTAGATTATCCATATATGAGCTCATTAAAAAATTGACACCTCATAGAGAAGCTCTAATGGATAATTTTAAAATTATAGAGTTGTATTCCCATGAGTCTAACTCCTTCATTGATTTTATGGGGCATCTGTAGCAATGTAAGGAACTAGTGATCATGTTCCATGAGCACAAACTCAAACCCATAGCAAGTGGTGTGGTTGACCCTCCTTTACACATCATTGCATGTGTGAATGACATATCGTATACAATAGTTCTAATAGATACTGGTACATAAAGAAACATAATAACCACTAGTGCTCTTAAAAACCTAGGAATACCGATATCTCATTTTGTTGCATCCACATACACCCTATGATAATTCAATGATATGATTTTCTCCACAGTCGGTATTATAGTCCTACCCATTTAGGTGGGATGCAAAACTATACCGACCTTGTGCCATGTTTTAGAGAGTGCAATGGACTACAAAATATTGCTAGGCAGGCCTTGTATTCGGGATATGAAGTGTGTCCCTTCCATTGCTCATCAATATCTAAAGTATAATTATGAAGGGAAGGTGCACATAGTCTCTATAAACCTTGAGCCCTTTAAGTATTGCAACATGGTGTAGCAATTCCCTGAGTCGATGTTACCATCGACTCATGTGGACTTCCAAATAAACACATCCATTTAGGATCCACTTCCATCTCTATCACCTTCCATTACACTAATACCATCTTTATCCATACCATCATCATCATTGGTAACATCATAAATGCCTTCGTCATGGTCTAATCCTCTATAGAGGAACATGTCAAAGAGGCCAATTGATGAAATACCTCCCATAATTTCCACCATATCTACATAAGAGATTCCTAGTCTAGCAGATGAGGAACCATATCAAGAGGTACACATTGAGTCATCTCAAGCCTCACTTCCATCTCCTCCACCTTCATCATCCCAAGTTACAATCCAAATGGCTAGTACAGGGTTAGGAGAGTACTTAATTAGGAATATCACAAAAATTCCATACATAAAGATAATGCAATATATGGGATGACCTCATCTCCCCATAGGTAGCATTGTGTCTATAGGCATATTGCCCAATAAAATAAATTTTATATATGGGGATATTGTGTATGGAACATTACCAATTCCTCAGCAAGAAAAAGATGATGAACCTTTCTCTAAGGATATAAATTACATATCAAATCCTGACTATGCCATGCAATATCTACATCACTACAATTGGTATGGTTTTGGTCTAGGGTTATATGAACAAGGTACTCATGTTCCTTGCTAGACACAATATCAGTTACCATATGATAAATCTGGGTTGGAACACAACAAGCCAGTACATTTATATGTCCTCATAGAGAGTCTAGAATGCCTGTGTCTAAATTACAGTGATGAACTTGCACATGATTCCTATGCCAATCCACATCATGTCCACTCATTAGAAAATTATTTTCTCATAAACATTATATATCAAGGGTTATCTAGTGATCTTGCTCAACCTCACAAAGTGAGAGAGAGTTTTCACACCCTTCAATATGATAGTGAGGAAGAGGATCAAGGTCCTCCTCATGAATGGAGAATAGATGATGAATCAGACTATGGTATAGCTCCCATAAATTATCCAAGTTTAGATGAGTAATATGAGCAAGTCATCCCATTGGATGACAAAGAAGATTTATATCTTTGTATATTCCCATTGCAACATCCTATTTTGTGATAGCTTTTACCACTTTAAGAGTAATCTCATAATCCACACAACCACCCTAGTGATTCTAGCAATAATCCATAGATAGGAGGTCTATAGATTGGGGTTTCATGCCCTACCTAAAATTCCCCTAGATGGTCTACGACCATATAAGTAAACCTAAAATGCTCCTAGGTGGTCTATGACCATCTAGGTCACCCTAAAACACCTCTAGGTGGTCTATGAATATCTAGGTCAACCTAAAATACCCCTAGGTAGTCTATGACCATCTAGGTCAACCTAAACTATGCCTAGATGATCTACGACCATTTAGGTCAACTTAAAATGCCCCTAGATGGTCTACGACCATCTAGGTCAACCTAAAACATCCCTAGGTGGTCTATGACCATATAGGTCAACATAAAACACCCCTAGGTGGTCTACAACCATATAGGTCAACCTAAAATACTCCTAGGTGGTCTACAACCATCTAGGTCACCCTAAAATACTCCTAGGCGATCTACAACCATATAGGTAAACTTAAAATGCTCCTAGGTAGTCTACAACCATCTAGGTCAACCTGAAATACCCCTAGGTTGTCTACGACTATCTAGGTCAACCTAAAACACCCCTAGGTGGTCTACAACCATCTAGGTCACCCTAAAAATCCCCAAAGGCATCTATAAGCCCTTTGGTCACCCCAAAATACCCAAAGGTATCTATAAGCCCTTTGGTCACCCCAAAAGTCCCAAAGGCATATATAAGCTCTTTGGTCACCCCAAAAGCCCCAAAGACATCTATAAGCCCTTTGGTCACCTTAAAACACCCCAAAGGCATCTATAAGCCCTTTGGTCATCAAAAATCCCCAATGGCATTTACTAAGCCCATTGGTCAAACCGTATATACATATATATACATATATATATGTATATATATATATATATATATATATTAAAACTTCAAAAACATCATTAAAACATAAAAAATATAATAATATTGCATTACATTGCATTCCATATCATTGCATCACAACATCACTTGCATTAGGCATCATCATCATTTGCATTGTGCATTGTTAGAAGTTGATCATACATGTCTAGCACCAGGTATGTACACTAGGCATCTGCCAAAATCAATGTTTTCAAAGGTCAGTTTTAGCACCTATTTATATTATATTTATAATTTCCATCCACATTCCATACTATGTGTATGTTTCCCTTCACTTAGCCATTGTTCATAAAGGTATCTTTAGGGTTTTTGGTCACTCAGCCATCTCTAGTTTTCTTTTCAGATTTTGTAAAAATCTGTCATGATTTTTAGAAGATAGAATCCTTCTTAGATTATACCTTGTATACATAAAAATCCCAACACAGTTTCACACTAATAAATCCAAGTTTAGCACACGGAAAGATGAAACCTACAAAGTGGTCTAGGTTACCTTAAGCAAAAAAATTTATCTCACTCATCCCCCTATGCGAATGGTTCAAAAATATTGAGAATTAACAAAATGATAAGTTCCTCTTATAGATACCTAAAACACATCATGTTTAGGAGAATACCCATATGGGCATATTTGCATACCATATGCATCCTCTTGGATCTCTCCAAGAGTAAGCAGTGGTCCTAACCACTCAAGTAGGATAGTTCTAGCCCATCTAGGTTTAGCCACTCTCAGCAGAGCAGCCAGCACACTTGGTTGCTCTGCTGAGAGCGACCAAGCCTGGATGGGCTAGAACTATCTTGCTTGAGTGGTTAGGACCACTACTTGCTCTTGGGGAGATCCAAGAGGGTTCATATGGTCTATGAATGTTCCCATATGGGTAGTCTCCTAAATATGATGCATTTTAGGTGTCTACACATGCCCTTTTTTGGGATGCATTGTAGAAAAATATAGCACGGAGCAAAAATAGACCACCTAGGGTCACATTATAGGTTGGATAATGATCATTGATCTGATCAACATAGGATACCCTAGTCATGTGGGAGGGAATGAATCTTAGAATCATTGCTTCCAATGGAATGAAAGGCTTAAATTTATGGAAGTCTGCACTAGCTCATCAAGCAATTGGGTTGCTTCAGTACTACTAGAGATACGAAGGGATGGGAGCTACAAAATTAATTATCATATTTAATTGTTTCCCCAGTAAAGGGTAATATTATGATAGTTATTGGCAATGATTCATAAGATTAATGCAACTCTAACATGATCAAGATGATATTTTATAGAATTTGATTAAGATATATTGAAAATTTTGACTACCCCCTCAAGCGACGAGTTGATGAGGAAAGGACAATTAATAAAGCAACAAGTCGCTTGACCAAAATGAATAATTTGGACCTATTTAGAGGGTTACATTTTTTTATTATAGATTAGTACCCATATAGGTGTGATTTCAACCCTTTTTGGTAAATGCACATCTCTATCCCTTGGGGCGATCTAGCCACAATAGCCATCTTAGGGAATCGAGGTGATAGCAATCATATTGTAGCATGTGTTGAAACACTATTTTTTATGGGATAAATTAGAAGGATCCTCACTCCTATGGGGTGGTTCAGACACCATGGCCTTCTTCAATTTTGAGGTGAAGCATATCAATTCAACCATAACTAATTTTTCCCAAGTGGCCTTATGGTAATATGCTCATATTGCTGAATTGCATGGAGCGCTTGTCACTGTAATCACCAAGTGTATAGAGAAAATGACTAGCTACGAGGCTCATTTGGGATTTTATTATTATTTGATTTTTAATTTTGCTTTTATGATATTTTTAGATATTAATGTATACAATTTTTTTGGTATTTATTTAGATTTTGGTTGCCTTGAACCGTTATGTGCATTTTAAGGTCCATTTTGATATACTTTCAGATGGCATTTTGATGAAATTCCTCTTTGTTTTCTAGTCACTGTTGTCAGGTCTAGTGACTCCCAATTATTGTTTGTGGTTGATGTCAGGTCCAAAATCCAATAAGTGTAGGCCATTGACATCGGTAGTGGCCAAGGTACGAATTGGAGAAATAAAAAAAAAATTAGGGTTTTGAGTTGTCATTGTTGCTAGTTGTTCATTCTACTTTTGGAGCTCTAAAATTATAGTGATTGTTTGGTGGACCAAAATACTATTGGTTTAACATCATGGCTAAGTAGGGTGAGGCTTCAACTAGCAGAGGAGCCAGAGCTTCATGGGTACCTCTCTAAACCCTAGTCTTCTCATTATTTTGGGTAAAATGAACCAAATTAAGAAATTTGGTAAAGGAACCTCACTAACTCTATTGGAAATGAACTTCACCAGTAGTTAATCTAGGTTTTAATTAGATGGGATTCCTTTAGTCGGTAGTGGCCCGAGGGGAATATCGTTGGGGTGCCACTCGTTGGCTACTATCACTTTGAGTGGCTAGCTTGAACTGATGCTGGCTGCTGCTACTACTAGTGACTAGTTTGAAAATCCAATAGTCAAATTTTTAATCATTGGAAACTAGTCACTACTAGCTTTAGCATCTGGATCATGGCCGCTCCTGGCACGAGCGGCCAAAACACCTTAGGATTATTTTTAGATTTTTTAAATTTTAAGAGAGTTGATTGATTTTTTTGAAATTTTTAGGTGCTTTTATGAAAATTTTTGCATGATTAGGTACATTCATTTGTTTCTCATGTTGCCTAAGAATATCTTGATTGTATTTGCATTGTTTGGCATGTTTGTTGCATTTATTTAGTTTTCAATGCATTTGATTTAGTATTTATTTTGCACTCTTATATCTTGTCTACTTGGGCTCAGGACCTGAATCTACTTTGTAATATTTTACATGAGATGACTAATATGGAGTGGGTCTGGCTCAAGGCTCGTGGGCTCTAGTATGTCACCAACCTACCCATGATCATGTCAGATCAGGCCTACTTGATGGGCCTGGCCCACGAGTGGGATATTAGGACCAACATCTTCCACCTTCCTACTGATGAGATGACTATTACATCGAAGGATGTTTACAAGATTCGTAGGGTTCCCTTTGATGGAGTGACCATTGTTTCTTCCCCACTACTACATGGGGTGCAATTTTTGTGAGGGTCTTTGGGGAGCATGTCATTGCTACCTTCAAGGATACTTGTTCTAGAGGGATTTTTATTTCTCTATGGTACAAGGAGGATGTCTTCTCTCGTATACATGTCATGTTACTGATGGTCATAGATAACAACCTCATACCTGACTACTCTGGATTGAGATTCCCATGGAATATTTTAGCGATGATGCAAGATTTGATTGACAACAAGTAGTCCATTATCTATGCTTGGGGGAGTGCACTACTGGCATAGTGTTATGATGAGTTATAACATATTCAATGCCATGGATAGGCCAATATCTATAGCTTACTCCTTTAGGTTGGGAGCACATTAAGATTGACCATCCAGGAGGACTTCTAGTGGATATCACTACACTAGATGATGATATCTACTACTATGGATATAGATGGGCCAAATCTCTCAATGAGTGCAACAACCAATATCATGCAAGGAATATTTACCACTACAAGGCATATTTTATGGATTTATAGGCTAGCGATATCATATGGAGACCTTATCATGAGTGCCCTACCTAGGATAACCTTGTTAGCTTCATAGTGAGGACTCACCATGACTAATGGTTGATCGGTCTCAAGGATGACATCAAGGAGTTCTTCTACTAATCTAGGGTGCTTCAATAGTTTGGAATTCTATAGGATATTCCCATTGATCTAGTTGTCTATCATCGTATTACTATCGAGAATAACCTTCCACCACAACAAGTTACAACAGTGCTTAATGAGGATGACCCTCCTCTAGTTGATCTTGGTGTGGCTGATGCTGGAGTGATAGAGGTGTACACCCTCTGGTAGGGTACATAACTATGGCATGGTGGTGGCTACCTAGGGTGGTCCTTGGTTGAGGCTGAGGTTGAGGATCATGATGGGCACCATGTGTAGGCTCAAAAATATGATTGGGTGTACACAGGGTAACAGGAGTAGGTGGTAGAGGAGTAGGTTATAGAGGAGCAGGTTGTCTTTGAGGAGGAGGAGGATCTAGATCCTGAGGAGTAGGAGTATCCTCTTTGGGCTTAGTTGCACCAGGTTGAGGTTGAGTTGTAGATGTCCTCGATATAGGTTTAGTAAAGGGATGCTACTATTATCTATATTTAGAGATAGGTTGCATAGCTTACCACCAAGTGAGATGCTACTTAGAGATAGATTGCCTCAGCTGCCTCTATTGCATGGGCCCCTATAGGTGCAGATCTCGAGGCTGAGGTGAGATGAATCCAAGTGATCATAGAGGATAATGATGATCAAATGTCATTAGACACCACTTACATTGTTACCCTTAGGTCACAGATTCGGTTACTAGGTGCTACTCCTTGGGAGAGGCCCACAATTGGGGGTTCACAACACAATATGCAAAACACTTCAGGGTAGTTTTCAGCTCGATTGAGTCACAGGACCAGGTCCCAGACAGAGTGGATTGGAGGTGCTAGTTCTATGCCACCTCCTAGAGGGGGTGGTGAGGGTGGAGGTGAGGCTAGTGGTGCAGGCCACTCCTGATTCTTATGGCTCCTTTGATACTTTATACCTATTTTTAGGTGTAAGGTCATATGACCTATATAGTTATAACCTTGTTGGTAGTTTTGTATCTACATGTACTTATTTGACACATGCTTATATGATATCTAGACATTGAGACTTACCATGTGTTTTATTTAGGATTTTATGTGTATGGATGTAGTTATGATTTTACATGATGTGATTTATTGCTTTAGATGTTATGATGTGGATGCAATGCTTATTTTATTTGATATTTGCTATATGATGTGATGTGGTGATATGCATTAGCTAGATGCTATATTTTGATGTGATGGGGATGGATTGCTCATGAATTGTTATTAGGGATGCAATGATTGGTGTTTAAATGCATGTTTTATTTGATTCAATTGTATGCATTCAATTTATGCTATTATAATATGGTAAATGATGTATGTGAGTTGATGCATTCATGATCTAATATAAATGAACCTGTATGCTTTAATCACTTAAAACATAAGGAATGAATATGATATGATTTTAACAATCTAATGGGTGACACCACAGAATGCATAACAATCATGAATGTAAATGATAACTCTTAGCATAAGAATTAATTATTTAAGCATTTAAATGTGATATGAGATGATGTGATATGTATGTAGTGATTTATGAGATGGAATGATTTGTTGTTGTTAGGGAATTTTTGAGGTTTTACATGAGACTCAAACACCCTAGTTGCTCAATCAAAAGTTGCATACTGATCATACATAGTTTCTGAAGCACAAAGTTGTATCATGAAGACCTATATACTCATTATCCTTATACGTGTAAATGAATATATTAGATAAAACATAAGCATACCCCAGTGCTAGGTGGGATTCATTTAGTCCATTGGTATATTGGGGATCATCTAATATTTATCCAGATCCTAAGATGGAATCAGTTGGATTAAACCACTAGGTAGTATAGGACACCTAAAGCTAGCTCTTCTACATACAAACATTGGTCTATACAAAAGCAATATGCTAATGTGACAGACATATCGTCATGCGTAAGGATACCTTATGACTCGTTCATACTAAAAATTCCAAGGATTTAAGTTCATACTCCTTTTTTTCTTCATATTTATTTGGGATACTTGCTCATGATTTAGTGATGAAAATCACTATTTATTTTGAATTTTTTTTCCTTTTGAGAAAGGGATTTATTTAGTGATGATAATTACTATTTTTTTTTTGTTTTTAAATTTTACTTTGTTCAGGATTTTTGTAGTGATGATAATCATTTGTTTACTTTTTTTGTGAATTTTGATTTGTCGAGGGTTTTGCTTATTTTGATTAAAGCAAGGGATTTCTTTAGGTAGGGCTGAACTTGTCCTTTTTCCAATTCTCAGTATTTCTAAGCCGGTCACACAGGGGGATGAGCAAGATAAAATTTTCACCTGAGGATACCTAATACTACTTCATAGTGTTCATATTTCCCTTGTTTCAATCAAGATTTTAGTGTTTTGATTAGTTATAGGATTCTAAAATATACCAGGTGCTATTAAAACCAAACCTCATCTATTAAAATCAAAGACAACTTTCTACAACGTTTGATAAAACCACTAGGTATGGTTGAGTGATTGCAAAACCCTAGTATATCCCTTATAGAAATAGGAGGGGTTGTGTTGAAAAATACGGTTATACACATGGGTTATGGATGATGGTGGATTTTTGGAGATGCATGATTAAGGTACAAACGTGGTGTCATTTGTAATATTGTGCATGCAACCTACCTATTGTAAATGCAATGGATGCAAATGCCTATATGCAATGGAGCTATATGAATGCAAGTGCATAATGTAAATGTTTTTGTATTTGTGATGCTTTCAATTGTTTTTGAATTTTTTATATTTTGCTTTCGACTAAAGGGCTTAGAGTGCCTTTGGAGATTTTTGTGATTTGACCAAACGACTTGAAGATGCCTTTGGAGTTTTTTGTGATTTGACCAAATGACTTAAAGATGCCTTTGAAACTTTTTGTGATTTGACCAAACAACTTAAATATGCCTTTGGAGATTTTTGTTATTTGACCAAACAACTTAAAGATACCTTTGGAGATCTTGTTTTGATTTTGACATTTTTTTATTTGTTTGGATTTTATGATTTTTCTTGTTTTTGATTTTTCGAAGTTATTTGAATGTTTTTGATACTTTTTTGATTTATGTGTGAAATGCCTTTAGATGAATAATGTTGAGAGGCTTTGGCTCCTCAAAACCCTCTAGTGTTATTAGGTGATATGCCCTAGGCCCAATATTCTTAGAGATGATGTATGGCCCTATCCAATTGGTCGTAAATTTATCTCGCATATGTGATGATAGATTTGAGTTCTACTGGTTCTCTTTAAGCACAATATCGCTTATTTTAAAGTCTCTTAGGTGGACTCTAGTATTGTATGCTCATGTTAGATGATCCTAGTAAATGTGAAGATGCTCAAGAGTATTGATGCAACATTCATCCAGAAGAGTCATCTGATCCAGTTGAGCTTATCATGCAATGTCATTATTTATGAACATTTTCAATGCAACGCATAATTTTGGAATTTATAACTCTAATGGCATGGTGGCCTCAGTGCCATATACAAGAAAAAATGATGTTGCCCTAGTAGGCATTTGTACGCTAGTCCTATAAGCCCATAATTCTAAGGGAAGTTACAGATACCAATCCTTGTAATTCTCTTTCACTGTCTTCTTCAAAATGACTACTATTGTCTTGTTTGAGGCTTCTGCTTGCCCATTTGTCTATGGATAGTATAATGTCACAAAATTGTGCTAAATTTTTTATTTGGTCATTAAAGCTCACACATTTTTATTTATGAATGATGGACCATTATCCAAGATTATTTTTAAAGGTATCCAAAATGACAAATGATATTGTGGAGTATGAAATCCATAATCCAAGGACCATTTTTTGTTGTTA
This sequence comes from Wollemia nobilis, assembly GCA_028583015.1. Lineage (NCBI taxonomy): Eukaryota > Viridiplantae > Streptophyta > Pinopsida > Araucariales > Araucariaceae > Wollemia > Wollemia nobilis. Next base: position 1,061,193 of record JAQPPZ010017101.1, on the reverse strand, counting down.
GTGGGACCGCTTCCACCCACTTGGTGAAGTACTTAGTAGCCGTTATGATAAAAGTATGTTGGCCTGATGATGAGGGAGATATTTTTATGATTAGATCAAATCCCCACTGAGAAAATGGATAAGCCACCTAAAAGGACTGTAAGGCCTGAGATGGTAGGTGCATCAAATTTACATGGTGCTTAAAATTAATGTATTTTTTGACATACTTGCAGCAGTCCTTTTCCATGGTGGACTAGTAGTAACCTATTCAAAGGATGCACTTGATAATGGTCATGTTGCTAAAGTAGCCATTGCATGTACCATCATGAGCTTGTGAAATTGCCCATGCTAATTCTTTGGGCTCTAAGCAATGAAGGAGGACTCCATCATAGCCTCTATGATACAATATGCCTCCTAGTAAGACATATCTTGTCATTTTTTTCTTGAATGCTTGTTTCTCGGCATGTGATAGTCCCTGTGGGACACTTCTAAATATTAGGAAATATTTAAACTAGTAAAGCCAATCCTAATATGCTATAGTCTCGACTGATAAGATGACTTGTGCCTCATGATATTTGTTTTGCACAAACATAGATTGAGATACAACCTTGTGGTGAATAGTGGTACTATTCCCCATAGAAACTTGAGATATTAATGATCCCCAAGGTACCTTCTTTAAGAAGTCTTTGGCTTTACTAAACCAGTCATGGTCTGGCTCTATATAAATCATGTTGACTAATTTTTGGTTATCCAAAGCCTTGCACTAGATAACTGAATGTGAGAGCATTTTGACATGAATGGTAGTGAAATCGATAGACAAATTTTGAGGGATCAAGGATCCCAAAGATGCCATAGTGTCTATGAATCTATTTGATGAATGAGGAATTTCCTCGATGGCATACCACTCTAGTTTGGCTAGATAGGTGTCAAAAAGCTCCTTGTAAGCTTTTAGGATTGGATATTGGTATTGAAATAGTCCTTTAACCTAGTTGACTATGAGTAGAGAGTCACCAAATATATTCAACCTTTTGATCCTCATGGAGATGGTTGTTTGGAGACCCAATATTAGGGCCTCATATTTGGTGTTGTTATTGGTGCAAGGGAAGTCTAACTTAAATGACAAGGGTATTGGAGCACCTTGTGGTATGAAAAATATAATTCCTGCACTGCCTCCTTGCTCACACTTTGAACCGTTGAAGAACAAAGTCATGTTAGCTTCATTTTTGGGTTCTTTGGGTTCAGGTTTTTTTGATAGTGCAAATACTGCATCATTGGGAAGATCTATGGTATGGAGCCTTCTATTCTAAAGAGGTGCCTCAACCAATTAATCAGCTATGACCTATCCCTTGATGGAATTTTGGCTTATGAACTCCAAATAAAATTTTGTCAATAGCATGATCCACTTCACAATACGTGTGTTATGATATATCTTGTTCATCATATACTGCAAAGGATTTTGTTTAGATATTACATGTCATATAGCTTAGCATGTAGTGGAACAATTTCTTGGTTGCGAAGACCACTGCTAAACATAGTTTTTCTATGTATGCATATCCAATTTTGTAGCTCACCAATGTGTGGTTGATGTAATATATCACTTGCTCTTTGTCTTGCACATCCTTTTCAGCCAACATGGTGCCCAAAGCAAAATTAGTAGTAGATATATATAGTACGAAGGGCCTTGGTGGAGCTAGGAATGGTGGTGTTGCTAGGTATTCCTTGATTTAAGAAAAGGATTTTTGACATTCTTTGTCCCACTAGAATGGGACCCCTTGTGTAGCAGTCAATTCTTGGGTCAACATTTATCCGATAGCTATGCAATAAATCACTTTATAGACACTACTTTAGCCTATAGGCTTCTCAAATATTATCTATACATTGGCTCTTCTTCCCACAATATGGCTCTTGAGGGGACTACTTCGAGTGAGGATTCAGGGTGGTATATCTCAAGTGGTACAATATTGAACCTTGACAACCATTCATCACCCCACAAGTTTCTTCATGGGGGTGATAGGGGTTCCAATCGATGTCTTCCTTGAACCCAATGCTTATCCTATCTAAGGATACTTTCATAGAGTCATCACGGCTCTATGTTTTAGCCTAAGCCACATATATAAGTAGGTAGTTGATACTACAATTGAAATGGTAGTCTATGCCCCTATTCATATAGGCCTAGGCCATAGCCATGCCAATGACACTGCTCAAAGTATCTTAGCATGAAATCAGGGTTTGATAAGTAATGGATACTCATGGTGAATAGATCATCCTCATCCTTATCTAGGTCATGAGAAGTGTGGGTATAGTCCAAAATAGAGTATATGAAGTTAGTTTGGTTAGGAAAAACCCCTAAGGGGACCATAGTCCCTACTAGTAGATTTAGGAATCTTGGCCATTCCATGTCTTGTGCAGACTCAATGATTGGTGTGAAAGTCATATTTTGCACAAGATATTCTCCTAGTGCCATATTGGCTAGGTGTACTATCACCTAGTGTGTATATGATTGTTAGTCTTACAATGACACTGAGAGGGGGGGTGAATCAGTGTAGCTCTTTAAACTTGAATTTATAGATCTTAATACAACAACAATTAACACTTATTACAAGATACAACAAGAATCACAAAAGAGCATCACACAACACAAGATTTAACGAGGTTCACCAATGTGGCTACTCCTCAAAAATGACTGCTTGGACTACCATCCAAATCCAGCCTTTGCAAAGCAACAACTTTACAATCACTTTACCAGCACCCATTGGAAGGAGCACCAACCCCTTATTTATCTGCACCAACAGAAAGGAGCACCAACCCCTGATTTACTAGCACCTGCTGGAAGGAGCACCAACCCTTGATGCCAAGCTGCAACCTGGACTTGAATTATGAATCTAGAAGATTAACAGAGAGATACCTTTGCATTTACCACACCCCGACTAGTCTGCTTCACCTTTGTGATCTCTGCGCACTCTGCTCTCTCTGCGAAATCACTTCACCCAATCTACTATGTCACAGTCGAACGATCATCTTCTCCCTTTTGCGCACTCTGCTTCCTTTGCAAATTTCACACTTAGCACGATTCGACATGACTCGCACTCTGTGCTCTTGACCGAACTTCACACACATCGACATCTTTAATTCTTCAAACAACCTTCCTTTTATAACAACATTTTCATGATCAAAAACCTTGATCTTAGTCGGTTGTAAACCTTGATCTTAGTCGGTTGCCAACCCTAATCTTAGTCGGCTACAAACCCTAATCTTAGTCGGCTATCATAGGTCTTCGTCGGCTTCAACTCAACCATGAAAAAGCAACATGTCATGATATCGTGACACTTTTGCTTACTCTCTCTTTCTCCTTGCTTTGGTCTCAAAAATACAACATGTCATGATATCGTGACACTTTTGTTCTCTCTCTCTTTCTCCTTGCTTTGGACCGTGAAACTACAACATGTCACGATATCATGACACTTCCGCCTCCTTGCTTCTCTTCTTGGCTTGTACCCGTGAAAACTTAGCATGTCATGAAATCATGACACTTTCGCCTCCTTGTCTCTTTTCTTGGCTTGTGCTAGTGAAAACACGTGTCACGAAATTGTGACACTTTTGCCTCCTTGTCTCTTTCCTTGGCTTTGGGTCGTGAAAACCTGACGTGTCGTGATATCGTGACACTTTCGCCTCCTTGCCTCTTTCCTTGGCTTCGGGTCATGAAAACCTAATGTGTCGTGATATCGCGACACTTTGTCTCCTTTGCTCTTTCCTTGGCTTCGGGTCATGAAAACTTGACGTGTCATGATATCGCGACACTTTGTCTCCTTTGCTCTTTCTCTTGGCTTCGGGTCGTGAAAACCTGACATGTCATGATATCGCGACACTTTGTCTCCTTTGCTCTTTCTCTTGCCTTCGGGTCACGAAAATGTGACATGTCGTGATATCGCGACACTTTCTTTCCTTTGCTCTTTTTCTTGCAATATGTCATGAAATCGCGACACTTTTTCCTTCGTACAATATCTCTTGCAATGTGTCACGAAATCGTGACACTTTTTCTACTTGCCTTTCTTTCTTCCAACATGTCGTGAAATCGTGACACTTTTTCTTTCGTACTATCTCTCTTGCAATATGTTATGAAATTGTGACACTTTTTCTTCCGTACTATCTCTCTTGCAATATGTCACGAAATCGTGACACTTTTTCTTTCATACAATCTTCCTTGCAATATGTCACAAAATCGTGACACTTTTTCTACTTGCCTTTTTTCTTTCAACATGTCATGAAATCGTGACACTTTTTCTTCCGTACTATCTCTCTTGCAATATGTCATGAAATCGTGACACTTTCCTTACTTGTTCTTTTTCCTTCGAACTTGTCATGAAATCGTGACACTTCTTCTACTTTCTCTTTTTCTTCCAACATGTTGTGAAATCATGATAGTTTTTCTTGCTTGCGCTTTCTCTTCGAACATGTCATGAAATCATGACAGTTTTTCTTGCTTGCACTTTCTCTCCGAACATGTCATGAAATCGTGACAGTTTTGCTTTCTTCTCAACATGTCGCGATATCACGATAGTTTTTCTTTCTTGCTCAACATGTCGTGATATCGCGACAGTTTTCTTCCTTGTGATTTTCTTTGGATTTTTAGCATATGGGCAACTTCGATCTTTTGGAGAATCACTGTACATATTCTGAAGAATCTCTTAACTCCTGTCACCTGCATCAACCGATCTGTCTGACTGTGTTGACAACAATGACAATATTGTTCCTGCACCTTGCTCAACAATCTCCCCCTTTGGAATTGTTGGCAACACACATGCAATTTCCTCAATTTCTTGTAATTCTTCTCCCCCTTTGACAATAATACCAAAGGGCTTATGCAGACTCCCCCTGAGTCCATGCACAACATTCTCAGGCACAAATTAATGCAGTTAGCAAAAATTTCAAACATGAGCAAAAAGATAATCAAATATATACATGCTCCCCCTGAGAATGTGATCCCTGTAGCTAGTCAATTCTTGGGAAGTGTGACCACTCCCAATTTATTGTGGAGGTACTCAAAAACTTCCTTGGGCAATGGTTTTGTGAAGATGTCTGCTACTTGTTCTGTAGTTGGAACAAAATCCAACTTAACCTCACCTTCTGCAACTTTCTCCTTCAAAAAATGATACTTGATGGCAATGTGCTTTGTGCGTGAATGCATAACTAGATTCTTGGAGATGTTAATGGCACTGGTGTTATCACACTTAACTGATATCGGCTCACTGAAGCTAATACCAAGATCTTTCAGGGTTTGTTTCATCCATAATACCTACGTACAACAAGTTGTAGCTGCAATATATTCTGCCTCTGCTGTCGATAGAGAAACTGACTCTTGTTTCTTACTGTGCCATGCGACCAATCTGTCTCCTAGATAGAAAGCACCTCCACTTGTACTCTTTCTATCATCTACACATCCTGCCCAATCTGCATCTGAATATGAAATAAGGGTGAAGTCTTTACCTTTCGGATACCATAACCCATATTCCATAGTACCCTTGAGATACCGAAGAATCCTTTTTACTGCTGTCACATGAGTCTCCTTAGGATTAGCCTAAAATCGTGCTACCATGCATACTGCCTGTAAAATATCTGGTCTAGTAGCTGTCAGGTACAGTAAGCTTCCAATCATGGATCTGTACATGGTTTGATCAACAGGTGGAGATTTGTCATCCTTGCTCAACTTACAGCTTGTCGTCATGGGAGTGCTAACTGGCTTACAGTCCTCCATTGTGAACCTTTTTAACATCTCTTTTACATATTTAACTTGAGAAATAAATATGCCCTTCTTACTTTGATTAACTTGCAATCCGAGGAAATACGACAGTTCTCCAATCATTGACATTTCAAATTCTTTCTGCATCTTATTTGCTAAGTCCTTGCACGACTCATCTTTGCTACTGCCAAATATGATATCATCTACGTATACAACAAGAACAATAAGATGCCCATTTTCTATTTTGACATACAAATTACTATCCACCATACCTTTCTTGAACCTTTGTTGAGTGAGATAGTTGTCTAGCCTTGCATACCATGCTCGGGGTGCCTTTTAAGCCATATAATGCTTTCTTCAACTTGCAAACAAATTTGGGATCATCACCAAGTTGGAAACCATCTGGTTGCTCAATGTAAACCTCTTCTTCAAGTTTCCCATTCAAAAATGTTGATTTCACATCCATTTGATAAACTTTGAAATTCTTGTAGACTGCTAAAGCCAAAAACATTCTAATTGCCTCTAGTCTAGCTACTGGTGCAAAAGTTTCCTCAAAATCAATGCCTTCAACTTGTGCATAACCCTTGCAAACTAATCTTGCTTTATTTCTGACTACTTGTCCATCTTCATTCAATTTGTTTCGAAAAATCCATTTAGTTCCGATGATATTTTTGTTTGCAGGTCTAGGTACTAGCTCCCAAGTGTCGTTTTTCTCTATCTGATCTAATTCTTCATTTATTGCCTTCATCCAGCTTTCATCTTTGCTTGCATCATCAATATTTTTGGGCTCAATGTTGGATAGTAGAGAGTAGTTACTTACTGCTCTTCTTCTTGTCTGAACTCCAACTTTGGGGTCTCCAATGATTTGCTCTCTAGGATGATTTCTCTGCCAGCTACCTGTTTTGAATTTCTTATTTTCTTCCATTTTTGAATCACAATTTAAATCATCTGAGTCAATTTCTTGTATCTTCTCTATTTTGTTTTCATCATCTCCTTCAATAACCTCTTCATAAATTGGGTAGTTTGTTTCATAGCTAATTACTCGTTCTCTACCTTCATCAAATTTAACATCGACATTGTCCACAATTTTCTTTAGCCTTTTGTTGTAGCATTTGTAAGCTTTGCTTTTTGATGAATATCCGACAAAAATACCTTCATCCGCTCTATCTTCAAACTTACCAAGATTATCTTTAGTTCTTTTGATGTAGCACTTGTTGCCAAAAACTTTGAGATATTTTGTTGTTGCCCTTTTTTCGAACCACAACTCATAAGGAGTTTTATTTTCATGTGTTCTCAGCATGTACCTATTTTGGATATACACTACAGTGTGGACTACTTCTTTCCAAAATCTATCTGCTACTCTACTTTCAGCCAGCATAGTCCATGCCATTTCCTGCACTGTCCTGTTCTTTCTTTCTACCACTCCATCCTGCTGAGGTGTCTTGGCTGCTAAAAATTGTCTCTTAATTTCGAACTTCTCACAGTACTCTGTAAACTCCTCTGAAATGAATTCTCCTCCTCTGTCTGATCTTAGACATTTGATCCTCTTTCCTGTTTCATTCTCAACTTGGTTTTTGAAAATCTTGAACATATCAAAGGCTTCTTATTTATGTTTCAAGAAAAATATCCATGTCATTCTAGAATAATCATCAATGCACAACATAAAATATTTGTCACCATTTATGCTTTGTGTTCTCATGGGACCACATAAATCGGTGTGTATTAGTTCCGAGAGGTTTGCTTGTGTTGTACTCTTTGGTTTTGAATGTGACTCTAGTTTGCTTCCCCTTTTGGCATGAAGCACAAATGCTATTTGCAGGTTTGCTGATGGTTGGAATATCTCTCATTGCCCTTTTTGAGGTGATCTTTAATAGATTATCAAAACTGATATGACCGAGTCTCTTGTGCCACAACCAATTTTCTTCTTCTTGTCCAATAAAACAAGTTCCCTTTGAAGTTTCTGAGAGCGTGTACAGGTTACCAGATGTCCTTGATCCTGTTGCTATCAATTTTCCATTGTTTGTTTTTCTGACTTCACAACCCTACTTCATAAAGACTACTTCATGACCTTTATCACAAATCTGACTTACACTCAATAAATTATGTTTCAACCCATCCACAAACAAGACTTCTTCTGACTTAATCCTTCCATCACTGATTTTAACTGAGCCTTTGCCGACTATCTTGGCTCCATCATTATTTCCAAATTTTACTGATCCTCCTTCATATTTCTGTAACTTCTCAAATTTTTGTTTGTCACCTGTCATATGAGTTGGAGCATCCACTATCAAGTATCCATGGTACATATTTATTTTGTGCTTTGAATGCAGTTTGTACGATTAAGGATTCCTTTTCTTCCTTCAGTTGCTCTTTTCCTTTCCACATTGTTTTGATAGTAGTTTTGGGCTCTTGTTTTGCCTTTCCCTTATCAGTAGTTTGAGCATGTTTTTTGGGAAGCTTTCTATTTTGACTCATCCTGTATGGTTGAAATTTTCTTCCCTAAAACTGATTTGATGTAAATGTATTTCTATAGTTTCTTGCAATGTGCCCAAAATTATGACAGTTATAACATTCTACTATATAATTCATCAGAGGAGAAAAAACATTTCTACTGGTGAAATTCCTTGGTCTTACATTATATTTGTAGTCTGAGATTTTATGCCCATAGCCATTGCATTTAAAATAGAAACCTAGAGAAAGGATAATTGAACCTGGGTGATGGTCTTTGCCATGTTGTCGTAGGAGCCATAGGTCTTCTTCTTCTTTGATGTGTGACATTGGTGAATCCATCATTGTCAATTCTCCTTTCGTGCCTGGCATTAATGCTTTCTCTTGCATGAGACATTTTTCCTTGATCAACTTGTCTCTTAGCTTCATTCTTTATGGATTCTGCATTTCTGGCCTTTGATCCACTTGATGATTCTCCTTCGATGAAACCCAGACCAAATTTGATGCTTGCAGGTCTTTGGTCATTTATGATCTTATCCAACTTCATAGAACTTTCTTCACGTTTGTGATAACAACTGATTTTCTTATTCATCTCTTCTAGCTGCATTCTTAAACCAACAATCTCTTCTTCTAACTTGTTGCAATGATCTATTTTCATTGTTAATTGCACTTCGAGATCTTCGAAGATTTTCTTAGATTCTTCTATCTGTACTTTTAAGCTGGTTATGATTCCATTTGCATCCTCAAGCTTTCTTGACAGTTTCTTATTCTTTTTCTTTTCTATCTCCCACTCTTCAAGTGCAGATATCAACTCACCTTCTAGATCTACTTCAGCCTCGAGATTTTCACCACAAACTTCAGAGGTCACTCCTTCCTTTTCTGATTTAACTTCTTCAAATGCCATAAAAAGAGCTTCATCTCTTTCTTCTTTAGACTCTTCACCGGAGCTATTTTTTGATGAACTGACATTCTTGGAGATGAAACTTTTCTTTTTGAAGTTGCCTTTTCTGAAATTCGTTTTCATCTTCCAGTCACTTCTTTCTTGGTGGGATCCTTCATCATTTTTGTTCTTCTCTTTAAGTGGACATTTAGTCGCAAAATGCCCAACGCCTCCACAGTTGAAACATTTAAATGGTAGCTTCCCTCTGTATTTTCCTTTCCCCTTTTTTAGTTTTCTAACAAAGTTTGCTTCCATTTCATCTGATGTCTCTTCTTCCTCGGACTCTTGTTTTGTGTTTTTATTTTTAAGGGCTTTGAAAGCCGCTTCTCTGTCAGTGGGTTTAGATCTTCCTATCCTCATCTCATATGTAGTCAAAGAACCATACATCTCATCTATACTGAAATAATTTAGATTTTTAGCTTCTTCTATCATTGAGACTTTGGAATCAAACCTTTGAGGAAGAGATCTTAATACCTTTTTCATGACAGTAGAGTCATCGATATCCTCGTCGAGTCCTCTGATCGCATTGATGATTCCATTAACTCTCAGCATGTATGCCTCAATGTTTTCATCGTCATTCATCTTCAATGCTTCGAACTGAGCTCGATGTGTCTGTAACTTGGCCTCCTTGATCTTATCGTCTCCTTCATGAATACTCCTTAGTTTGTCCCATATTTCTTTTGTCGATTTACAGTTCATGACCTTTACTAGTTCACTGTCTGCTAATCCGCACAAGATGGCATTCGTTGCTTTTGAGTTACTCTCAAATAGTTTCTTTTCATAAACCTCTTTTGGAGGAGTGGTGGGAATTGTGTATCCACTAACTACTAAATCCCAGATGTCGTATCCCAAAGCACAAAGATATGTCTGCATCCTAATTCTCTAGAATGCGTAATTAGATCCATCAAACAATGGTGCTTTGTTTGATGAGAAGCCTTCACCACCTGCCATTGTGTTACTTCCAAGATCACCCTAGCTGGTTAAGCTTGTACAAGGACTTAGCTCTGATACCAATTGTTAGTCTTACAATGACACTAAGAGGGGGGGTGAATCAGTGTAGCTCTTTAAAATTGAATTTATAGATCTTAATACAAGCAACAATTAACACTTATTACAAGATACAACAAGAATCACAAAAGAGCATCACACAACACAAGATTTAACGAGGTTCACCAATGTGGCTACTCCTCAAAAATGACTACTTGGACTACCATCCAAATCCAGCCTTTGCAAAGCAACAACTTTACAATCACTTTACCAGCACCCACTGGAAGGAGCACCAACCCCTTATTTATCTGCACCAACAGAAAGGAGCACCAACCCCTGATTTACCAGCACCTGCTGGAAGGAGCACCAACCCCTGATGCCAAGCTGCAACCTGGACTTGAATTATGAATCTAGAAGATTAACAGAGAGATACCTTTGCATTTACCACACCCCGACTAGTCTGCTTCACCTTTGCGATCTCTGCGCACTCTGCTCTCTCTGCGAAATCACTTCACCCAATCTGCTGCGTCACAGTCGAACGATCGTCTTCTCCCTTTTGTGCACTCTACTTCCTTTGCGAATTTCACACTTAGCACGATTCGACACGACTCACACTCTGCGCTCTCGACCGAACTTCACACACATCGACATCTTTAATTCTTCAAACAACCTTCCTTTTATAACAACATTTTCATGATCAAAAACCTGATCTTAGTCGACTGTAAACCCTGATCTTAGTCGGCTGCCAACCCTAATCTTAGTCGGCTGCAAACCCTAATCTTAGTCGGTTGTCATAGGTCTTCGTCGGCTTCAACTCAACCATGAAAAAGCAACATGTCGCGATATCATGACACTTTTGCTTACTCTCTCTTTCTCCTTGCTTTGGTCCCGAAAATACATGTCACGATATCACGACACTTTTGTTCTCTCTCTCTTTCTCCTTGCTTTGGACCGTGAAACTACAACATGTCACGATATCGTGACACTTTCACCTCCTTGCTTCTCTTCTTGGCTTGTACCCGCGAAAACTCAGCATGTCACGAAATCATGACACTTTCGCCTCCTTGTCTCTTTTCTTGGCTTGTGCCAGCGAAAACCCGACGTGTCATGAAATCGTGACACTTTCGCCTCCTTGCCTCTTTCCTTGGCTTTGGGTCATGAAAACCCGACGTGTCACGATATCGTGACACTTTGTCTCCTTTGCTCTTTCCTTGGCTTTGGGTCGTGAAAACCCGACGTGTCATGATATCGTGACACTTTGTCTCCTTTGCTCTTTCCTTGGCTTTGGGTCATGAAAACTCGACGTGTCACGATATCGTGACACTTTCTCTCCTTTGCTCTTTCTCTTGCCTTTGGGTCACGAAAACTCGACATGTCACGATATCACGACACTTTCTCTCCTTTGCTCTTTCTCTTGCCTTCGGGTCGCAAAAATGCGACATGTCACGATATCGCGACACTTTCTTTCCTTTGCTCTTTTTCTTGCAATATGTCATGAAATCGTGACACTTTTTCCTCCGTACAATATCTCTTGCAATGTGTCATGAAATCATGACACTTTTTCTACTTGCCTTTCTTTCTTCCAACATGTCACGAAATCGTGACACTTTTTCTTCCATACTATCTCTCTTGCAATATGTCATGAAATCGTGACACTTTCTTCTATCTTCCTTGCAATATGTCGCGAAATCGTGACACTTTTTCTACTTGCCTTTTTCTTCCAACATGTCATGAAATCATGACAGTTTTGCTTGCTTGCGCTTTCTCTCCGAACATGTCACGAAATCGTGATAGTTTTGCTTTCTTCTCAACATGTCGCGATATCGTGACAGTTTTTCTTTCTTGCTCAACATGTCGCGATATCGTGACAGTTTTCTTCCTTGTGATTTTCTTTGGATTTTTAGCATATGGGCAACTTCGATCTTTTGGAGAATCACTGTACATATTCTGAAGAACCTCTTAACTCCTGTCACCTGCATCAACCGATCTGTCTAACTATGTTGACAACAATGACAATATTGTTCCTACACCTTGCTCAACAATGATGTTGTTTATGATATAGGTGAGGCAGGTTGAGGTACCTCCTTGACTCTTTTTTGGGAATTTTATTCCTCCATTGGAGTAGGGATTCCTACAACTACTTTTTTAGGGCACTCCTGGGGTACTTCTTCTACTAGGGGTGCCTTCAGCTTCTATTTATTCCTAATATTATCTGTTGAAGGCTTTTTATAAGTTCCAGTTGCTTTGGATGTAGGAGGTGGTGTTGATATGGACATGTCACCTCGTAATAATTTGCTTTTGCTTCTTGGATATGTGGTTGGATATGAAGGTCTAATGTACAAGTGCATTGATGATAGGTTGATGCCCCTCAACAAGTCAACTTGATGCACATACTTGAATGAATCTTCATCAAACAAAACCACATGTACTTGTCCCTCATGCACATACTTGATACATTGGTGTAGGATCGAGGGTACGCACTTCATGTCCCTAATCTAGGGATGCCCTAGGAGGATGTTATATTGCATTACCCCTATGAACACATGATACATAATAGGTATGGTTTTATGCCCTACCTTTATAGGTAAAATTATTGTATCGACGATGGTGCAGAGTGCATCCTTAAAATCCCAAAGGGTGTATGAAGTCAGGATAATGTTGGAATTGGGGATCTTCAAGTGTCCTATAACCTTGGTAGTGATGATTTTTATTTATGAGCTTGTATCAATTAGAACCCACTTGAATGGCATGCCATTTACAGATGCAATGATGTGCAGAGGTGGGTATGCTATAGTAGTTGGCACTTGTTTAATTTTGTGATCATAAAAGTGGATCACGAGATCTTGGCATTGTTGAACTTGCACCACAAAATGTATGAACGCATTTGGGTTGTAGATATGGAGCTTGATTGATTTCAAAATCTCCATTAAATTCTCCCTATGCCTAGGGGACTATTGTATGAGCTCGTAAATGGACAAATTAGCTAAATTCAATTGTAATTTTTTTCAATCTACTCCTAACAGTTATCACAAGTATTGTTGGTGGACCTGGAGGATTAGTTTGCACCTATATTTGTCAACATGTAGCCAAGACATTAATGGGAGCCACTAGTGGTTGTGGTTACCCATATATCCAACTCCTGGTTTCCATGATAACCAAATCAACCATTCTAATGCACCCTTGAATAGGTGGCTCCATCCAGACCTGATTGACCTAGGCACCCTAATCCCTAGGGTCTTCATGATTAGGTAGGGGTTTTTTGTATATACCCATATCTCTATTGTTGGGAGCTATTAGGTTATCAACTTTGATATCTCCCTTCTCAATAATATTTTGCACAACATTCTTAAATCCTATGCAATTCTCGATGTCATGCCCTTATATCTGGTGGTATGTGTAGTGATGATATTCTCTATATCCCCTTGGCTTGGGATGGTTAGGATCTAGTAGTTGTATGTCAGGGAATATTATCCTCTACATATTTTTCAATTGGTTGAATATTGAATGCATCAATTTGTTTAAAGGAATGAAATAACGATGTGGCTGACATTCCCTATTTCAACTCTGGTTGTTCTTGGAATCATAGTTAGCTGGCAAGGGTTGTGCCTGATAATTTTGGGGTTGCTATCCATTACCCCCTACAACATGGCTAATATAACCTGATTAACCTGAGCAAGCTTGGCCTGCTTATTTTTTGTTCTGAAGCTTGATATCTCCCTCATCAACCTTGATGTCTTTCATAAGCTTGGCTTGAGCCAAGGCTTCTTCGAATGATTCGTATTGATGTAGCTATAGTAGTAGAGATATATGCTTTGCACAACTCTTCATGAATATTCAAATGAGATCATATATAGGGATGGATAATGATAACTTTACCATGATTTTTCTTCACCTATCCCCATAGTCCATCATTGGCTCATCATCATACTACTTCAAATCAAGTAGTTCAGACAAGTTCACCTTCTTTTGAGTATCGAAGGAGAAACATTCTAGGAATGCGTTTACCAGTTGCTTGAACTTGGTAATGCTATGCTTAGGCAACTGGTCACATGTTCTTAGGAAACTGGTCATGCATTAATGAATTTGGTCACATGTTCTTGCGCATCTCCCTCTCCCTTGAACTTATCCAGCCTAGGCATCTCAAAGTGCCTAGGATATGTTCAACTTGGGACTTATGGGCATAGAGGTTGGTTGTGTATCTTGTTTAATATTAAACAAGATACACAAGATGCCTAGGGGGGCTGTGATGTCTTCATGTGTCTATGTGAAGAAGGAGGTCGTAATTCCTCTATGTGTTTATATGATGAGAGGTGCCATGAGGACTCCTCATTCTTGTGTGATAAGGGGGCCTTGAGGCCTCCTCATGTATATGTTATGGAGACCCAGGGAGTGGATCTCTCACTAGGTTTTCTTGTGGAGTCCCCCCAAGGGTTGATTTGTCACCCCTAAGACTTTCCAAACTTCATCTGGTGACACTATGGATGGGTGGCTCAATGCCAATGTGTTTGTGAGTATGAGGAGCACTAGTTTCCCCATCGGTAGTGGACCAAGGGTGGTTTCTCCATGTGTTCACCATTCTGATTTGTAAGTTATATTCTTAAATGGATTCCAAATCACACAAACAAAGCAGGAAGATTTTTATTTCTTTTAAGGATTAACATGTTCCCTAAACTATCTGGTGTGTTTGGATTTGTTGATGATCTTGATTTCTTGTCTATGCTTTGGAATTAGAATAGGGAACTCAATCAAAGTGGAGACTAGGAACACTAGTGCCAAACATGATTTCTCAAAAGAGTCTAGGGTACACCACTTAAATCCCAATGGGAGGTTCACCTAGATCTTCCACTATGAAATAGTGGGAGATAGTTTTAACACAAGTTACTTGCAATAGCTTAAAAGAAGTTCTCTATTCCGTATAAGGACATCTAGTGGGTAATCCAGTGGAAGGAGATGATTTCCAATGTCACTGAACTAAATTGGGGGTCGATGATGAAATCCAACCTTACCAATGTTATTGTAGAACATGCAAGTGTGTGGTGTTCTTTTTTTTATATTTTGAAATGTAAAACAATGCATCAACCAAAATTCATGCTTTATGTTACTACATGACTAAAAAAAAACTTTTTGCCTTCAAAAAGATGTATATCTAATGTAATATAGATGAATTTTATGTAATGCACTTCATAATTTGTGAATGGGCAGCCACTGGTTGGGCCAAATGTAAGTAGAATTATCACATAGAAGCCTAGCACACTGGATACTAGGGAAGATCTTACAAGTAGAGGCCCTCTATTCCTAGCAGTACCTAGAGGAAACTAAAGAAATCTAAGAAATGTACAATGTAGTTTTCTTTTCATTTTCTTTATTTTTCTCTACTTAACTATGTTTTTGCTTATTATTTTTGAAAAATAAATTCATATAGAAAATCATAGAGAATCAAAAATGTGTACCAACCTCAATTCATCATCTAATGATGACATGACTGACCTATGTCTCTATTTTGCTGCTAGCCGCTATCAACTAGAGTGGTTGAATTTAGCCACTAACAGCTACAACAACTAAGATCTACTGGATGTTGTTGACCAGAGCGGCTAGACCTACATAAAGAAAAATGCCTAAAATATTAGTGAAATGGCTAAAAAATAAAAGTCTAGTGGGGGTCCACCGTGATTTCCATCTGTGTGACCCCAGGAGGCATGCACCTTGGCTGACCTACTTGCAATTTGATTTACTATGTATATTATTACTTGCACAAAAATGAAAGCACATAGAGCATATGCAACACGAAAGTAGAAAAACAAACAAATATGCTTTATTTATTGATATATCAATCCTTGATTACAAGTTCATCCATCTGAGGGATACCCATCATTTTGGTATAAATATATATACAATGCAGAGCAACGATTGGATGTATTCCCTGTAAGGGAATGGTACACCTACGTAGACCTCCTGGTCTTGCACATGAAACTTTATGGGGGCTTATAGATGTCCCCTTATCTAGATCTAGTCCTATAGGGATATTTGTGCTCTTATTGCTTTGCTCTGATCTTGAAAACTTGTACCTACGCTCATGGAAACAACAAATCATGGTTAATAGGATGGGCCACCTCTCCAGATGAGGCATTTTTTAGCGAAACTGATAAACAAGATACATGATCATGATAAACCAAATAATAAAATGCATAGAAAGCTAAGAAATTTGAAGTAAATGCATTAATGAAACCAGATCTAAACTATGATTAAGCAGTAAATTGAGCAATAATGAATCTAACTAATAGTAGAAGGAAATAACGCTTATGCCCTAAGATATGCCTGTGGGCCACTATCCAAGACAATGGTCATGATGTGGAGCTCCACTCCTTGTGAATTAGGGATTTGTATGCTATCCTCCTTCTCAAAATTGATGTTCAAGGGTCATCGAGCGTGTCTCCTACACTGATTGGAAGTTGTGAATGATGGATATGAATACTGATGTATGTACATAGATCGGTTGAAAGGTGCTCCAATGCTCCTCAAAGGGATGAAGATCGGTTCTCCATTTTTATAGGGCTTCACTACTTAACTCTAAAACTTCATGGATCCTTTGCTTTTTTGTGGTAGATTCTATATGTAGACTTCCCTCTCTTATCTGGACCTTGGCTTCCTGGAGAAACTTCTGTCTAAATTACATGTGACTGACCATTTTGGGTGGTAAGCAATAGTCACAAATTTACAATGAAGGGGCAGTTAGGAGGAACTCAGGGAGTTCCTATTGGAATATGTAATGCAACATTGTGTAAATTATTCTTAGACTAAAATATAAAGTCTAAAGAATAATATTTGAATTAGAATATAATTCTATCTTATGTAAAATATTCTCACCCAATTAATAAATAAATTAAGGGTGCTAGGAATATTTAATTTCTTTGAAAAAAGTTATATCCCTTTTCTAGAAAATATTAGAAATTAACTAATCACTTTCTAATATTTGATAGATGCCACTTAACACATATCTCAAATATTAGATTGTGATTAAATTAGAAAGTAACTAAAGCACTTTATAATATTTGATGGATTGTGATAAGATTAGATTGTGATAATATTTAGGGTTGTAGTAGAAAAGATTCTAATTAAATAGGGGTGTTTTCTACTACATATTATCTTATCTTAACATATCTTGTCATATTGACTTGTGTTGTAATATCATGTTGATGCATATTGTTGCATAACATTGAAGCATTCTTGTATTGTTGAATAAAATGAGTAATATAGTGAGATTCATAGTGGATGTTTACCTTATTTATTTGAATTAGGGTTTTACCACTTAATATTGGTGTTGTGGATTTTATTCTTTTGTGTGTGAATGATCTTGTGGAGCATTCTTCGATCTTGGGGAGACTTTGCTTGTCTCACATTTGGTATCATAGCGGTTGGGATCTCCATCAAGTGTCTTCAATCCTTTGAGGTGAAAACACCATTAAGTTTGCTTGTTTTGCAAGGTTATCCAAGTATCTTTTGGAGTATACAAGGTACTTTCGGATCAACTTTTTCACTCTCTTCCCCTAATTTTATTAATTTCTTCTAATCTCTCTTAAGTATTTGCTTGAAGCATACTGTAAATTAATGTAACTTGTATCTCTCATTATGAAAGTAAAAGAGAATGAAAGTGAGAGAGAGAGAGAGAGAAAGAGATAGAGAGTGTGTGTATTTGTGTTTTGCTTTGTGTATCCACTATCTCTTGTTCATCTTTCTTAAATTTTGCATCTCAACTAATCTAACTAAAAACTTGCTACTAAACAATCTACTAACCAACTAACTTACAATTTACTAATTTTCATATTAATCAAGAAGGTTAAAAATGAATCAACTTCCTAACCACAACTTTAGTACTTGATTAAAATTTACTTAATCTTGCAACACAGTTTACATTTGCTAAACACCTATTGAATCCAAAAGAATCTACTCTATCGGTAGAAAGTCCTTTTTGGGTCCTCGTACCCATACCCTTTTTGGTAGCTTGGTTGACCTTAGGTGAGATGAATTGGCAATTCATTAGGTTATAGAAAAACCTTAAAATGAACACTAACTTACTAACTTATTGACTATCTAACATTTAATAAATGTTTTATGGTTCAATTCAAGTTAGTTTATTTTGTTACAAGATGATTGTTATGGTTAGTTACCTTCTTATTGCAAGGTAATCTATTGCAAGTTGATCTTGCTTTATTTAATTTATTCAATTGCAATATGGTTATAGTTGTTTATTGCAATATGGTTATAGTAGTTCATGATGATGTTGATTATATTTCATGATGATTCTTATATCTCTTAATGATGCTTAAATTTGGTTATCTTTCATGATGTTTTATCTTTGATGATTGAAAAGTAGATTACTTGACAGTTATGTATTTTTTATATATTCAAGTATGTTTATCTACTTTCTTATTGCATCATTTATTTACTTTGTCAATGCATCTTATGTTTTGATTATGTTCACTTTCTAGAATGGCTGATCATGGAATCTCCTTCACACCTAAGCACATCCTTGAAGGATCAAATTTTGGAATATGGGAACCAAGGATGAGGGATTAATTTCAAGAAAGAAAGTTATGGCCCATTGTGAATGGAGATGAAGTATTCCCAACCCAGGCAAGGGCACTTGAGACATACAACAATAAGAGTTACCTTGCATTTTCCATGATTATCAATAGTGTGAGTGATGAGATATTGCTCACTATAAGCCATTGTGAGCATGCTAAATATGCATGGTATTTGTCAAAACAAGTCCATCTAGGGTGCAACACATCAATGAAATTCACTTTATTGTCCAAATTTCTTAGCACTATGCAAGGTGAAGAAGAAAGTGCCTTTATCTTCCTCTCAAAGATGAAAGACATGAGAACTCAACTATTGGCTTGTAATTGTAATTGGATAAGTGAAAAGCTCTTAAGCTTTATCATTTTGAGGAACTTGTCAAGCAAGTTCAATAATTTTATCACCATTATTGAGACTAGGCTAGAGCAAGAAGAGGATGGCATTCATCTCAACACTCTTTCACAATTATTGATTCAAAATGAAAAGTCTCTTAATCAAGACAAAGTGAATGGTCAAGTTGTCAAGGAGAAGAATGTTGCCTTAAGTGCCACTAAAGCTTCCTTCAAGAAGAAATACAAGGGAAGGAAAAATCAAAATTTCCAACCCAACAAGCCTAGAGTTGATTTCATTTGCAATTCATACCCTCATGAAGGAAATTGGCTTTGAGCAATTTGGTCCTTCATGTTTGCTCTCTGATAATCAAGCAGCTATTGCCTTCGCTAAAAATCCTAGAATGCATCAAAGACCAAAGCATGTTGAAATCCAAGTTATTTTTATCAGAGAGAAGGTATTGGATGGGGTTGTTCAGTTGGAGTATTGCCCATCATCTTCTAAATTTTATAATTTGTTCACCAAACCTCTTCCCAAGGAGTAGTTTTGTAAGGTGAGGGACTCACTTGGTTTGGTGAAGTTGTCCTCAAGGGGGAATGAAGTGTAGTTACACTTGTGTGATGACAACTTCATCCTTATGAGGTGTTTTGTGCTATATATATGAGTTGATATTTGGTGGTATAATTGCTTTTTGGATATCTTTTGAATATGGTACTTTCTTGTTTGCCTTGTGCAACTTTTGTACATGTTACTTTGTAGATGGCATTGTGCAATTATGGTATATGATGCAATTGCTTTATGCGACTCTTTTACATGGTACTTTCTTGTTGCCTTGTGCAAATTTGTACATGTTTTTTTATGTAGTTGGCATTATGCAATTGGTTTATCATGGTACTTTCTTGTTAGTATTTATGCTACTTTTGTACATGATATTTTATGGTTGGATTTATGCAACCGGTGTGCACACTTTATTATTTTCATATACCTTATGCAACTCTTGTACATGGTATTTTTTTGTTAGCCTTGTGCTACTTTTGTACATGGTACTTTAGAGTTTGCATTATCATGGTACTCCTTGTTTGCTTTATGCAACTTTGTACATGATATTTTTTTGATCAACTATATAGCATGTGACTATAAGTATGGCTTGGCATATTTTTGTGATGACTTATAGTTCACTATTTTTTAGATCAACTTTGTTATCATCTTTGGATATTCATATATGTTGTGGTGAATATATTTATGATGATGTATCTAACTGATCTTATGTTGAGCTACTTGTAGCTTGCAGGTACTTTCGTTTGGGATTTTGTAGGCTTACTAAAGACACCCTTCTGATGTTTTCTTCTTGTCATTTGCAACCACTTGTGGTTGATGGATGGCTTTGTAAACTGCTTGTATCTGAAGCTACTCCGTTGGGGGCTTGAAATCTCATTTTGGCCCATTTTGTATTGGTGCCTTATTATAGACCATTCTTGGTCATAGAATCTCATTGTAACTATATTACTCATTTGATTCTCATCCCTATTTGTATATTTAGGGGGAGAATGTTTCTTTGTCTCATAATTCCTTTCCCCAATATTGAATTAAGGGGGAGTGTTGGAATATGTAATGCAACATTGTGTAAATAATTCTTAGACTAAAATATAAAGTCTAAAGAATAATATTTGAATTAGAATATAATTCTATCTTATGTAAAATATTCCCACCCAATTAATAAATAAATTAAGGGTGCTAGGAATATTTAATTTATTTGGAAAAGGTTATTTCTCTTTTCTAGCAAATATTAAAAATTAACTAATCACTTTCTAATATTTTATAGATTCCACTTATCACATATCTCAAAGATTAGATTGTGATAAAATTAGAAAGTAACTAAAGAACTTTCTAATATTTGATAGATTGTGATAATATTAGATTGTGATAAGATTTAGGGTTGTAGTAGAAAATATTATCTTTAAATAGGGGTGTTTTCTACTACATATTATCATATCTTAACATATCTTGTCATATTGACTTGTGTTGTAATATCATGTTGATACATATTGTTGCATAACATTGAAGCATTCTTGTATTGTTGAATCAAATGTGTAATATAGTGAGCTTCATAGTGGATGTTTCCCTTCTTCATTTGAAGTAGGATTTTATCACTTAATATTGGTGTTGTGGATTTTCCTCTTTTGTGTGTGATTGATCTTGTGGAGCATTATTTAGTCTTGGGGAGACTTTTCTTATCTCACAGTTCCTCGCTAACATCCACCCAAAATAAATGCAAATGTGCAATCAGACTACATGATATGGGCCCGTATTCTCATCCAGATTGTGTGTGATTTTGGCCACTATCAGGTTTGCATATGCAACATGAAATTAAGAAAACAAACAAATATGCTTTATTTATTGTATCTCAATCCTTGGTTACAAGTTTATCCCTCTAAGGGATACCCATCATTTTGGTACAAAGATCTACATAATACAGATAAATGATTGGATGTATTCCCTGCAATGGAATGGTGCACCTACATAGGCCTCCTGGTCCCATACATGAAACTGTATGGGGGCTTATAGATGCCCCCTTCAGATCTTGTCTTGGATGGATATTTGTACCAAAATTATGGGTATCCCTTAGAGGGATGAACTTGTAATCAAGGATTGAGATATCAATAAATAAAGCATATTTTTTTGTTTTCTTACTTTTGTGTTGCATATGCTCTCAGTGCTTTCATTTTTATGCAAGTAATAATATACATAGTAAATCAAATCACAAGTAGGGCAGCTGGTGTGTGCACCTCCCAGGGTCGCATAGATGGTGATCATAGTGGGACCATAATTACACATAGATATAGAAAAGGGGGTATCTGTAAGCCCCCATACAATTTCATGTGTGGGACCAGGAAGCCTATGTAGGTGCATCATTCCTTTACAGGAAATAAATCCAATCACTGCTCTGTATTGTGTAGATATTTATACCAAAATGATGGGTATCCCTTAGAGGGATGAACTTGTAACCAAGGATTGAGATATCAATAAATAAAGCATCTTTGTTTATTTTATTACTTTCATGTTGCATATGCTCTCTGTGCTTTCATTTTTGTGTAAGTAATAATATACATAGTAAATCAAATTACAAGTAGGGCAGTTGTGGTGCGTGCATCCCAGGGTCACACACCTCCTTACCCAAAAAAATCAAAATCCCTTTCTTCACACCACATTAGGGCAAGTATCCAAAAGAGAAAAATAAACAGTGGTTATTACCACTAAAAATATTTTAAAAATAAATAGTGGTTTTCACCATTAGCAAAAAGAAAAATAAACAATGGTTCTCACCACTATCAAAATCCATTGCTCACCAAACAAAATGGGCAAATCCCTTGAATAATTCAAAATTAAAAGAAAATAAGGGAGTATTTAACTTGAATCCCTAGAATTCTTGTCATTAGAGAACCATAAGGTGATCCTCATTATAGGTTAGGTGGTATCAAGCCTGCCTAGAAATGGTGATATCCTTACGTATGATGATATGTCTATCATATAAGTGACTTTATTTTTGAACATACCAATGTTTGTGTGTGCATGAGCTAGCTTTTGGTAGCCTTCATTACCTAGTGGTCTAATACAACTATGTACAAAACTTAGGATAATGATACTCATAGGGTGATCTCTAGTACAGATGGGTTGAATCAATCTTGTTTGGAACTAGGGTAAATTTATGCATTATCATTAAAATGAACTCACATGCACACATAGGAATACTAAATATTTTGGTCATCTTAGAAAATTTATACTTTACCAAAAAATATTGCACGGTTACTATACAACTTTTTATTAGGTAACTAGAGTGTTTGAGTCTCCTGAAAATCCCAAACACATCATATAAATTCATATTATTCATTTCATTTCATATTATACTATCACATGTTTTATTACATTACATCACACAAGCTATTACATAGTGTCATGATCACATTAAAATGATGAGATAAATTGTGTACAGTCTATGGTGCTAGCATCTAGTGTGTCAACTAGTAAGCATAATCCATCATACACATTAATAAATCATCCATGTCATTATGCATATACATATATAAATACCATAAAATCACATCATAGTACAAATACATGCATCCATGTTAGGCATCCATAATAACATCATAAATCAAATATAAGCATTGCATATATCTCATAAAGTAGTAAAGAAACACATGATGATAACAGAAAACTCATATATATATATATATATATATATATATATATATATATATATATATATACATATATATATATATATATATGTATATATATATATATATATATTTATGTATATATATATGTATATATGTATGTATGTATGTATGAAATCCAAAGCTACATCATCATCCATAAACTTCTCGTAGGCTACAATAAAGTGGGTCCTCAAACCTCATAAATCCTAAAATATCAAAAAGAACCATAGAGTCTCAAAATCCATGGTCATGCAAGATCGACACTATGACTCTCACCCCCACCCTTAGTAGGTGTCCAATGAGAACTCTTAGATCTACTACTCCCTAACCTATCTACCCTCTATGTGGTTTTGGGAGCCCCCATCCTCATAGAATATTATCTTGTACCACTCCTCTAACTCTGGTGTGAACTACTAGAAGATGGATGTGCTAGTATGTGCCCCCTAAGGTACACTATCTCATCCTCAAAAATCTGGGTGAATGATCGCTCATCATGACAATGAGCTTGGAGGTCCCCCACTAAAACTTGGATATATGCCACCTCCTCTCACAGTCTAGCCATCTAACCACTACTATATCCCCCATGGCTAGGGCTCTATGATCCAACCTATACCCAAAGAGTAGCTATCTCTGCCTATGCACTCTACACCTATGCATGTAGGAGAGCTATCTCCTCTACATGCTCTCACCTACCTCTAATAAGATCACCTTGCAACATAGTAATCATAGCATCTCATGCTGCTAGATGTTTCTATACTCCTTGATCACCAAAGTCACCCTCACCCAAGTCATTTCCTAGACCTCTTAAATCAAAGAGGTCCATCTACTCATTTGTGACTTAGCAACGTACATGTCACTTACCTGCATATGACTCCTCCTCCATTGGAGCCTCATCACTATCCTCATC
This sequence comes from Wollemia nobilis, assembly GCA_028583015.1. Classification (NCBI taxonomy): domain Eukaryota; kingdom Viridiplantae; phylum Streptophyta; class Pinopsida; order Araucariales; family Araucariaceae; genus Wollemia; species Wollemia nobilis. The sequence goes on along the minus strand of JAQPPZ010017101.1, from coordinate 1,037,068 downwards.
TATATCATCCATGTCAACATCCTCTACCATTAGAGCTACATCAACCCCTAGTGGCCCCTCTCCCCACCATTGGAGCATCACCCACAAAGAGTCATACTCTGTTGTAGTACTAGAATCATACATATTAGGATTGTCCACTATAGGATTTGAATCCTCTCCTAGTGCCTCAATTGTAGGCCACAGAAGTATCCTCTCATCCCAATGATTTTGGTAGAGTACATGATCATTGAGTAACCCCTGGCATAGCCAAAAATACCATAGGACTTGATCATAAGGAAAGTACTCTCGCTCAATCCCATGTCACCCTACTAGCCATCTCCCTTGCCTCATCCAATGAAGATATGCCTCAGCATATGGCCATACTAGAAAATACCTGTAAGGTCTCCAAATCACATCCTCTACCTTGAGTCATGCAAAGGACTCTATGTAGTGCTCAACCTCACTTGCAAAGTGATGACTCTGACCTACCTCCTAGGCTCACTACCATAGAATATCATAACCTATATCCCTGTATGCCAATTATGCTTATTTCATCCATGGTAGTCCCCTCGATAAATCCACAAAAATATGCTACCATCCCCAAAATTGTAGTAGAAAAGTCACCATATAATTTTTCCAGTAACGTAGGACCCTAAGCCATCACTAGTGGTTGCTCTACAATGCACTCCACCAGTGTGAACACCAACTCTAAAATTTTCTAGGGGAACCTGGCACCTAATGAGTCTGGTAGTAGAATTTTAGATATTAGAGTAATCAATAAAGCATGTCTAATATTCAATACATCAACCTTTTACTATAACTCCACTAATATCCCTCCACTAGGTAGGTCGCATACTACCTCCTCCAAATCTCTCATATCTCTAATCTCAGTGTGTGGATATAATAGGTCATCCCTCTATTGGAATATGCAATATTTGATAGATGTCCTCTAGATTCATCGTCATCTTACCTATAAGAAGGTAGAAGGTGTTGGTGCAAGGATCACATAGGTCTATTAAAGCGGTCAAATAAGCTCGATTGCCCACCACGAGCTCCAATCGTGCACATGCTTAAGACCAATGGCATCAAGCCATTACTAGTACTTCTCTATAATTTTATCCCTAGTTTTATAAAAAACATTTGAACATCGATATCGACTCTTCACCACCTGACAGAGTTAAGCAAGTTAACCAAAATGCACTAAAAATACACTAAAAATGCATCAAAAACATCCAAAAATACCAAAAAATGACTAAAAAAGGGACCCTTTTTCCCTATTTTTGTGACCGTACCACCTAGGAATGAACCCTGGTAGTGATTCCACCCAAGTGATCATACCACCCAAGGATGGCCCCCAAAATTGAGTAAAATTGGATCATTTTGACCCCTAAAATAACTCTAAAAATGAAATAAAACAATAAAAAAATGGTAAAACAATGCATTTAAAACACAAATAAAGCTAACATTCCTATATTTAACCACTAATGAGGTTATTTAACTAATATTTAGTGTAGTTTTATGGAAAAAAACATAATTTATTACAATTTCAACTTTAATAAAGAATAGGAGGAAATGTCGCCCTTACCCATATTGCACTGGCTCCATAACTCGATGATTCCTATGGCTGGATCATATTGATTTTAGGGTACTCTTAGCAGTTATCCACTTCATAGAAATATCTCCCTCCTCTTCACCTCTCAAGTTGCCAAGTTGAGAATGCAAAAATGAGACCATTTGCCCAATTTTGGGCTTATATAGCATTCAAATAAGCATGGCTTCCCCTTGGTGGTATCTGATGAGGCCTGGATAAGCCTCATTTATAACATGTTTTAAATAGTTAAAACTGCCTAAAACTCTTGTGAATTATCTTATATGCTAGTTAAGTTGATTTAATATGTTGTGTATTAACTGTTTGCATGATTGAAGTATTAAGGACATTATATTCTGATTTTTAACAGTTCTTGTATAGTTTTATGTTATATTTTCATGCTTAGGTTGACAGCAGCATTTCAGTAGTCTTATTTTGATGATCATTAAGCATTAGTTTCTCTAAATTCAGCAAATAGTACAAAGACTTATTATTGTGCAGCAAAAGACTGGTTTTTCCATATAAATTCCAGCAAGCTATCAATGAATGGCAAGACATGGAATTCACATCCAAGGAAGAATAAAGACTATTTCAATCTGATCCTGAGGTATAATACACCTGAGAAATGCAGAAAAAACCATTTGGAGTCAACACAATTGGTCATTCTAAAGATCTTCGAAATGAACATAGTGTCTTCGAAATGAACAGATATCTTCGGAATGAGAAAACATAGTGTCTTCAGAATGAGTGAATCTTTAGAATGAGAATTGTAGTATCTTCAAAATGAGAGGATCTTTAGAATGAGAATTGCAATATCTTTGGATTGAGCGGATCTTCAGAATGAGAACTGTAGTATCTTTTAAATGAGCCACTTATCTTCGGAATGAAAACAAAATGTACTTTTTGACTTGTTGACTGATTTTTGGTGGTGGAAAATGGGATAAGAAGGTTGATAAAGTTAATGGAAAATATCTCCCATATAAATTTTCCGTCCTTGCTGTCCAAAGCCACCATTTATGGAAAATATCAAATTGATCCTCTTCTAGGATAAACCTAGGAAATTCTACAGGAAAATAGGAATAGCATATTTTCTATTTGTAATTAGATTTTAGGCATCTATAAAAGATAGCTCCCATTCAGGTTGAGCTATTAGATTTATTATATTATTATTAGGAATATATTAGATTAGATAGAGGAGATAGAAAATAAATAGAGAGATGATAGAATAGTAATTTCAGACCTATAACAGATTTCAGCAGAATTGTAATTATGTTTCTGAAGCAATAAAAGTGCAGTTTCATTCTATTTATTTTGTTATGTCTGAGTGTGAGTAAGACTTAAAGAAGAATTCAAAACTTCTTCTGAGAAATGAGGCTAGCCACTTCCAGACCTAGTAGGAGGACTGACAGACAAGTTTTATTCTGATTTTGCTATAGCAGAATAAGTTCTGAACCTGTCATTTTCATTCTTTTGCATAGCTAACATTCCTAGTTGTTTAATTATTGTTCATAATGTTTTTGTGATATGATTAGTGTTAGATATGGTTATTATTTTCATTCCCAAAAACTTTCCAATTCACTACAAATTTCCATTTCCAGCAATTTACAAGTTTTCTATAATTTCCCTGCATTCTTGTTTTTACTGTCAAAACCCTGCACAAAAAATTGACGACCTTCTGTTACAGAGCATTGATAGGATCTAGTTTTTATGTTTTATTTCAATTATTGCAAGATTAAATAGACTTTCAATTCTGCAACTACAACTAGAGTTTCAATTTTGCAATTTAATTATATTTCGTTCTTACAACTGTAACTAGGGTTTCATTTATGCAATTAGCAATTAGTTTTCATTATTGCAAATAGATTAAAGTTAAATTTATGCAATTTAGGGGTAGAAGTGACACAAAACACCCACACAATAAATTCCACCAATAAGACCTACTACTTCTAAATGAACTGAACTACAACCCTGTTTGAACTTTCTCTCATAAATAGCCTTGGACACCACCTCGGATTGATAAGATCTTTGAGATTTAATGATGTGCTTAATGAAAACTCATTAGTATCATCAGCTAATTGTCCAACCATACCACCCTGGGATAGCCATAAATTGTGCAGCCATCCCACCTAGGGAAAGCCACAAAAAAATGCTACAAAAATATCTTAAAAAGTTCACAAAAAGGGCCCAAAACCCACCAAAAATAAGTCAAATTTGAAAAAATTAACAATGGATCAAGATTGAACACCAAGAGTTCATATATGCTATAAAAATTCTCTACTTCACTCCCCAAGAAGGCCATTATGGATGGAATTCTCCATGGGAATGAGGTATTTAGTATTTTGCTTTCGTGAAAAATCATTAAAATGATCAAAATCCTAGCATAATTTATGCATCTTACAATGAGCAAAACTTATGGTTATCCCAATTAAGTCATATGGGTCAATTGAATCATTTATTTATCATTGGTCATGATCCCATTGAATCATCACTTGAGGGGGTAGTCATAATAATGAATTCACAATAAAATCAACACTTAAACACTCAAAAGTGCAATTTTCATACATTCAAAAGAATCTTTGCTAAAGATAAATTTTAAAGCCTATGATGGGGTAAACAATCAGTAAATAAATAAAACAAAGTCTTGGCCTCCTTTAAATCTCAAGAATTTACCCACACAAAGGCTTATAAGGAAACAAGGAACCAAGACCAAGTATACCCTAAGCCCATATAACTGTCACTACAGTGCGGTTGAAAGGTATACCACAATTAATCCTTCAACTATGTCAAAAGCAAGGATTCCAAGAATGTATGCTATTTCCACAAAAGAGGCATCTAAATTTGGCTAGGTTATTGAGTAACCTCAATTGATTAATAATTTAGTCAACTATTTTTTCTCAACGCTTTGTTGCACACAACGCACCTAAAAAAGGGGCATCTGTAGACTTTAAAATTATGTAAATAAGATAATACTTCTAATGTGCCACACTTATCGACATCATATGGTCCCATTGGGAAATCCTTATGGGTTAATTATGGCTCCCAACAACTTTTGGTAAGTTTTACCCCACTTTTGGAGGATTTTGGGGCATGTATCTATGGTCATCCCACCCAGGTATGACCATAGTTCATGGCCATCCCACCTAGGGATGACCACATGCAACCATCCTTGGGTGCAACAACAATGTTACAAACCCCTCAAAAGTCAAAGGGTGAGATAAATGGCAAAAAAATTCTTCCATTTATCATTCCCAATCAATCATGACATATTGGGAGGCTTTCATGGCCATTAGGGCCTACAAATTGGAGGTCCAAATGGAAAGCCTCTTCTCCCTATGCATGGAAAAGACATTTCCAATTGGTGACACTTGCCTTACATGCCAAAATTTGAACCTTTTCCCCTTTGATATTTTTGGGCTATAAATTGAGGTGCTTCCACCCAATTTAAAAGAGGGAAAATAACAACTATTGATCATGAAGTACTGCCAATATTTGTCTTCACATTTGCCCACATATTTTACTCGAAAACCTCTTCAACAGAAGGTGCTTTCAGGGGTATCCCAAAATATGCTAATTGAGTCTAAAACCTATCAAATATTAGAGTAATTTGACAAAATTCAATGAAAAAACAATTAAGAGAGTTCTAAACCATATCCCCTTGAAATTGGTGGCAAAAACCACCCCTTTTTGTGACCATCCCTACTAGGGACGGATAACAGTCCTAATTGGACTTGCTAGGGAAGGCCATGAAATGGCTAATAGTACTAATTGGAATTGCTAGGGATGGCCATGAAATGGCTAACAATTCTGACCTGATTTTAACATAGATCAATTCTACAACATTATAATAGTAGCATACTCAATTTTGGTTAAGTTTTGAATAGATTTGATGTGTCGATTTATGTTTTTGTGATTTCAGTCTTACTTGTTCCTACCATGAATGGCCATAGGTTCTGATCATAATTCTATTTTTATTTATGCTCATATCCTTCTAAAATCATTTCATTAACATCATATTAAAATTTCAAGTCATTTGGAGATATTTAGATTTGTCGCATATAAGTTTTACTTTTTTATTACATACTTTTTAGGGTTTTCATTATCAAATGCATATGGTATTAACATGATTCAATCTCTTGTGTGTAGGTGTAGGTATTGTATGCATGAGGGAGGAGCTAAGAATCTAAATAAACGTAGCCCAATAATATCTCTCAATTTTGGGTTGCAAGAAGAACACTTGATGTGCGCCATTAAGCTCATGGAGGGATTTGATTCCTCAAAGTTTTGTAAATTGAAATGTATCACATTGAAAAGCCCTCAAGGGGATGTATTGTAAATTTTGTATTGATAAATTAATGAATACAAGGAGAAACCCCTTTTTACTTAACACATTTGTCAATTTAATAATTTACTTTGTAATCTTTCTTATGCATTCTTCAATTCAGTAATTACATTAGATTGCATTTCAATTAAACTTGTTAGGTGCATTTTTTGTTCTCTCTTATTCAATATATATATTGGTATTTCTTGGACATTGTACATATTTATATATGTGTATCTATTAGGCCATATTTTACCATCCTACTAATCTTAACTCTCATACTTTGATCATCATATTTCTCTTTTATTGTTTATCATTGCATTGATCATTCCTCTTGAGTCAATGCTAACCTTGGTCACATTGGTCCCATGTGACCTACTCTAATTATAGTCACACTAATTATGTGACTCTTATTTTATATTTAGAACACTTTACATCTCTTTTGTTGATCATCCTTGCAATTCCATAATTTTTTTCATACTATTTTTCTCTCATAATCAATTTCCGCACATAATCAAGCATTGCAACATTTCTTCCATCATAAACAAAAATATGTATATCATTAATCTCATCATTAGTAGTACATCACATATCATAAATTTTTATGACATAATCCAAAAAATTGGTACATTATCCTCATTCTAGGTTTGCAATCTTGACTCACCCACTCCTACTATTGATGGTGGTCATGGTGGTGGCATATCCATAGACTGTGATATCATATGCATCCTTGTCTTGCTTAAAATATTTCTCCATGAGCAATATGAATGTGGTGAGGGATACCTCTATCCCTCTAGAATATCCTAGTGATAAAGTGTATGATAATGTATTGCTCTCTCCCTTGCTACTTGTACCTTCTCTTATGCCCTCACCATATTCTCTCATAAGATAGTTATCACCTATTTCCATGTCCTATTAGTACCCAATGCTATCCACTTCATCATAACCTACTACATCTCATGTTTGATATTGGCCATATTACCTCATAGTTTCTTTTCCTCCACCCTCATTATTTCTATAAAATTGATAAAAGATCTATCATCTACAGAATTGTAATAATGTAATCAAATTGACAAATGAATGCTATGTAACCATTATAACAGGAAAATGAAGAAATAAATGTGCCATTATTATTTATATTCAATAAATATTTTACAATAGGTTACAATATATCCCTCTTAGGGATTCACCAAATTGATATGAAATTACAATAAAGCACTCAAAGAGTAGATGTTCTCCAAATATCTCTTGTAATATCCTAAATTTATAATGGAGGGTTTCCCTAGAAACCTTTGCTTGATGATGCCAAGAAGGATGATCTTGATGATGACATGCTCCTGACAAGGCCTATAACCTACACACATAAGCACCTACAAAGCATCAATAGCCTATGAAATCCTCCCAAGATGAGACCTATTTTTGATAATGTAAATTGGAAAGAAAATGTTCAAAATAGTAATATAATGCATGAAATACTAAAATAAATAAGGCTAAACTATGTTAGAAAACTGAATTAAAAGCTACTAAAAAATGATAAAACTAATAAAATATAACAAAATAAAATCTCACCATAGGGTCGTGATGGCTCAGAATGGTGGTCTCTACTAACCATCATAAGTTTCAACAGCTTCACTTGTGGGCTGCTATGGAACACAGTGACCATAGAATAAAAGACATTTCCTTCATGCTCGAAGTGGGGTGATGATCAATTCGATTGTCAAATTGATGTTCAAGGTTTGTTTTATTCTTAAACACAGTTGAATAATCGAAATGAACTCAAATTTGTGTGAATTGATGGTGAAAACATGATGAGATTTATCCTTCAAGCTCCAATGCACTCCATGGATGCAAGAGATAGCTTCATGATGTAATTTTAGTAGCTTCATGACACTTGAGATATTGCACTCTCTAATCACAAAATGGTAGCACTTCATTGCATCCAATCAATCTCAATTCCCTCTTTTGGTGAAGTTTTTGGATGCCTTATATAGACCTCCCAAATTGGCATTCTAGCTTGCTGAATAAGCCAAGACCAAGATTCAGTTAGGTTTAGGAAGGCTAGGCTTCGCTTCTAGAATGTTCTAGCATGTAACCATCCAAGAATAGTTATGTTATAACTAATTTTACTCAGCTCAGGGAGCCTAATTTTGTTAGACTCAACCATAATGGCTTAGAATGATGGGCTTGGAGGCTATCCTAAGTCACCGTGGCCATAGTGGGGCCATTGTGGATCACCATGATAGCTCTGGAGCCATCAAAGGATCATCATGATGGTGGCGGTGACATCATGAAACATCCTGGCTTATACTAAAATAAGCAAATTTGGCCCTATTTGAGTGGTTAGAACCACTATTAAGTCTTGGGAAGGACCAAAATGAATCATATGGCCTAAAAAGGTTTCCACATGAATAACCTCCTAAACATGACGTTCAGGCACATTGCAGGTTGATTGATGTTCATTGATCTGGTCAACTTTAGATGCCTCAATCATGGAAAAAACATTCATCTCTGAATCATTACCTTCGACAAAATGGTAGGTTTTATTTTATTAAAATATTTATTAATATAAATATATTTGGATAGCATTGTCAATATACACAACTATGTTCAGACTAAAAAATGTTTAGTTCAGTATTTTTGCTTTTTCTTCAATAAAAGGGTAGCTTTATGATAGATGTTAGCAATAATTTGTGAATGAACACAATTTGCATGATTAAGTGTTTAACTGTTGATTTTGATTATGACTACCCCCTCAAGTGACACATCAATGAGGAGATGTAAAATTATGAAAGTAATGAGTCACTTGACCAAGATGACTTGGATGAATTGACCAAAGGTAGAGGCTTCTTTGGAGCTTTTGATATTTGACCAAAGGAAACTAGGATTCTTTGGAGCTTTTTGGGATTCGACCAAATGAACCTAGGCTTCTCTGGAGCTCTTTTGGATTTGACCAAAGAAAATGGGTGTATTTGGAGTATTTTGAAATTTGACCAAAGGAAACTAGGTTTCTTTGGAGTATTTTGAGATTGTGACCAAAGGAAACTAGGAATATTTAGAGTATTTTGAGATTGTGACCAAAGGAAATGGGTGTCTTTGGAGCTTTTTGAGATTGTGACCAAAGGAAAATAGGCACCTTTGGATCATTTTGAGATTGTGACCAAATTAAACTAGGCTTCTTTAGATATTTTTGAGATTTAACCAAAGGAAACTAGGATTCTTTGGAGCTTTTTGATATTGTGACCAAAGGAAACTAGGAATTTTTGGATCCTTTTGAGATTGAGATAGCGAGGAAAAGGGCGCAACCTTTTTGAAAAATAGCTATTGATTGATGATTTTATTGGAGGTATACCTTTAACTAGGAAGGTGCACTACCTTGATTTTGTCCATGTTGCTTGATTGATCGATTACTGATTTGGGGAAGTATGATACTGATAATGCCCTAGTTGATATGTGCAAATGTTTATGTAATTTGAAATTATGATATTTTGGACCATTAGATGCATTATGTGTTATTATTTATGAATGCATTGATGGATGTAATTCCTAGATGACATATGTATGGATGCATATATGTATGTATGCATAGATACGATATATGATGTTAGATGGATGATTTAGATTTGTTTATCTAATTATGAATGTGAATTCATGTTGTTGTTATGAAAAATATTATTTGTGTGATATGCATTAATTTTATATGGATGTTCTAATGCAAATGTACCTGTATGCTTTAATTATTTAAAACATAATGTATGAATCTAATTTGTGTTGAAAAAATTAATGGCAAACACCACATAATGTATTAAAATCATGAATAAAAATATAACTCTTATAATAAAAATTAATCATCTATACATTCATATGTGATATGATATGATGTGAGATGTAGGGTCTTTTCCTAAAGATTTTGCAGACTAAAAGATATACATAAAATAGTCAGTGGTTGTCTAAATATCATTGCTGATATCCATTCGGTATCTATCATATTTTATGAACACCCCTTAGTAAACAAAACTTCATAAGGAATATTATGCTTTGTTGATGATATGATTGTTTCTATAAGGGGAATTTTTAAGGTTTTCTATGAGACTCAAACACCCTAATTGATTGATCAAAAGTTGTGTACTGACTACACATGACTCTTGAAAGATACAAGCCTATTAAGAAGACCTAGATATTCACTATCTATGTGTGTGCAAAGTGAATATATTATATGAGGCATAAGACTACTTCATTTCTAGGTAGGTTTTATTTAACCCATTATTGTAATGAGGATCACCATATGTTCATCATGATCCTAAGATTAGATGCAGTTAGACTAGAATACTAGGAAATATAAGCCACCTAAAGCTAGCTCATCCATAAGTTGACATTGGTATATACAAAATAAGGTTTCTAATATGACAAACATATCATCACATGTAAGGCTACTCCATTTATAGGTAGGTTTCATTAAACCCATTGCTATAATGGAGATCACCCCATGGATTTTGAATACTGAAGATTCTAGGGATTCAAGCTCATTACCTCTTTCTTTTATTTTGATTGCTTGAGATACTTGCTCATGCTTAGTGATGAAAATGACTTTATTTTTCTTTTTTATTTTGTTTTTTGATCAAGGGATTTGCTTAGTGATGAAAATCACTGTTTATTTTGCTTTGCTTTAGGAATTTTCTCATTTTGCATAAGATAAAGGGAATTATTTAGGTAGGGGGAGCATGTCCTTTTATCAATGTTCAATATTCTATACCATGTGCATAATAATATGAGCAAGGAAAACCTTTCACTTCAAATGAAAAGGACCACTTTGTAGTTTCATTCTTCATTGTCCAAACTAGGATTGTTAATGTGTAAAATTGTGTTAGAATTTTGAGATAATGCAAGGTACTATCAAAACTAGACCTTACCTCCAAAATCCAAGATAAATTTCTACAAAATTTGAAAAGATAACTAGGTATGGTTGAATTACCAAAAAACCCTAGTATATACCTTATATCAAATGATTAAATGTGTTGAAAAACACAATTAATTACAATGATTATGCATGATAAGGATATGTGGATTCATGATTGACATACAAACATGGTGTTATTCGTAATAATGTAAACATAACCTATCCTAATGTAATATTCAAAGGATGAATATGTCTAATGCAATGCAACTAATGAGTGCATATGCTGAAATGCAACTGTAAATATTTTTGTATTTTTATGTTTTGTAATGTTTTTGTGTTTTATGTTTTTTGATTTATTTTTTATTTTTAGGGGGAAGGTGCAATAACTTATGTACCCCCAGTGTGTGATCATTTATGAAAGTGAGGAAGGTGTGATACCTTCAGGATCCCAAATTTTCTTCATGGATTGTGATGTGAATTATGGAGAAGGTGTGATATCTTAAAGACCCGTAGTGTGCATTTTGTCTATGACAAATATAATCGGTTTGACTAGGAAGAGTGACAAAAATCAGCTCCCCCTATTATGGATTGGAATTTTATGAAATACCAATGTCCTAATGGGGTAAAACAAGTGAACCATCTATGCGGAGCTCATTCCAATCTATCATCTCTTCAACCACATTCTTGAATGAGTAGCAGTCATAGATGTCATGCCCATGTTGGTGATGATAAAGACAATAAAGGTTTTCACTATGGATCCAAATTCAGGTGTTCTTGGTTTGATTTCTAGAAATGTGATTACATGTGCCTCGTATAGTTATTGAAATAGGTTTGAAGTAGTCATTGAAAATTTGATGTACCAATGAGGTGCTTTATTTGGTTGACGATGATGCAACTAACCTTGGAATCATATATGGGATGATATATATTGAACTATGGTTGGATGAGATAGAGTAGGTGAACTATCTATGGGAGAGGCTTCCCAATCAATATGATTATAGACCATATTTTTGAATACAATGGAATAATTATTTTAATGACCCTTCTATCTATGGTAGAGACAAAATTGATCCTCTCTACAACCCCTAGGCTTAGTCCTATTTGGATTTGAAGGGCATAGTTAGATAGATTAATTGCCTTAGATTCTTCTAAGTTTTGAAAAGTAGTTTATATGTGCTAAAATAGAAGAGTCTAAGTGTGACATTAGTGTTATAGTCAAGGGAGACTAAATAAACCATTTTGATAAGATGGTTGAGCTACATGTATCTTAGTCATTGACTTAGGTTCCTCATATTTTTTTGATGTAGTTAGTGAGTCATACCCCATGCCTACTTGTTGATCCTCAGTATTGATAGGTTTGTCTAATTGGAATTGATTTTGATCGATCATGTCTTGTATTTTACTCTTGCAGTCATAGCATGATTGAATATCATACTTGTTTTATCTATGATATAGATAGTATAACTCCTATTTATATCCCTTAGGTTTTGGATGGTTTGTATCTAAGGAGTGGACCTTAGGTAAAGTAATGGTCTTTTTCTTGCATAATCATTTAAATATTGATGCCATAGGGTTGGGTAATGGTGTATCAATGCAAGGTGGTCAGCATGGCCAAATCTACACTTTATCTATTTGAGGTTTCTCTTGTGGTTGTAAATAAGGTGGTTTGACCTTGAATGTAGTTTGCTTTTTTAGCTCTATGTTTATGAGTTGGTACATAATTTGTTGCAAAACATTATTTTATTGATCCATTTGTATCTCTATTTTATCTAGGTGATCTAGAATACATTGTATGATTGATGGTGATGATTGGTCACCTTTTCTAGGTGATTGAGATGATGGCATTATTGTAGCAATGATGAATGGAGTTTTAGGACTATCATACTTTGTTACCAAACTAATTGTTGCAAAAAATCCCTCATTTGTATGAGGTAAGTATGCATCACTAATCTATTTAAGAGGCTCTTGACAAGAATTTTGTACCCCATTGTTAGGTAATGAATCAAGAGTACTACCTATGGATGAATATTTAATGAGAGGGTGACCTAGGTCTTTTACTAATTCGATGATAGACATGACTATCATGTTTTATGTTATATTCTCATATAGATCGAGGCTAGTTAGTTAAGCTAAATCATGAGGTAGGATGGATTTCGATAGTATAGGTGGTACTGATTTAGTTGTGACTACTATGGTTTCATCCTCATATTTAGGGGTCATGATAACTTGTACTACATTTATGGGATGATATGGAGGGATATCCTTGATTGAACCCTTCATATTTTCTCCATTAAAGGATCCTAATAATGTAATAGGGATAGTGAGGAAAACCAATGACGATAATGGATCTGAAATGTATGATTATGACTTAAGGATGATTGTAATGATTGAGCCCATTTTATATCATCTGAGTGGATATCTAGGTGAGTAAATGGTGAAGGAGGTTCCTACGGTTCATCGATCACCTTGTAATATTTGAAGGGATTTGGATCGATGTATACCACATGTACTTGACCTTGGTGTACAAATTTGAGGCATTGATGAACTATGGATGGGATGCACTTACACAACTATCTAGATTACCTGCACCTACACACAAGGGATTGAAATTGGTTAATATCATATGCATTTATAGATATAAAACCTTGAAAATATAGAAATGCATTAATCTATAATTAACAAAACTTATCTATAACAAATAAAAAATACTCTAAATGGTCTATAATTAAAGCATGATGTTATCTAGATATTTTTGGAAATATCTAAGTATGAAATGAAGGTAAAATGTTAGTAGAAACTATGACCATCCCTAATAGGGACAACTAGACATGCAATAATGAAACCTCCTATTGGACCATCAAAACAGCTCCAAATCTCACTAAATTTGGATACAAGGCTAATCTAGACATTCCTAAATGTCCTATGATGGAATTTACTCAAAATTCCCTATTGTTTCCTAAAAGTCCCTAACAGGTGCAACTAGCTAATACTAATCATCCCCAGGTGGGACAGTTACAAATATGTTTGGAAGTTATCACCAATTCTAGTGGGATCTGGTTCTAAACTCTCCTAGATATTAAGTTAGAAAATGGGGTCAAATTGCTCTCCAATATAACTGGTTTTGGAATTTTTTTAGTGGATTTGGGTTGTCCCTGAAAGTGCCTTTGAATGAAGAGGATTTCAAGGCAAAGTGAGGGTAAATTTCAATGGAAAATGTGAGGGTAGAATTGGGCAGCACTTCATTGTCAAAATGCTTCAACTCTTCTCTTCTAAATTGGGCGAATACACCTCATTTTATAGCCTAAATAGGGAATCTAGGGCAAAGGGGAAAGTACTGGCATGCAAGGTAGGTGTTACCACTTGTCAAAACCCTTGACACAATTGGGTAGAAGAGGTTACCCATTTGGGGTCTCTAATTGGGAGTTCTAGGTCTCCATGATAGGCTCCAAATCAATTTTTGATGATTGAGTGGAGAATATGGCAGTAACTTATTGCCATTAATTTTCCCCTTTGAATTTTGGGGTGTATTTTTAGGGACCATCCCACCCAGGGATGGTTAGGAGTGACCATCATGGTCACCATATGTGACCATCCCAGTGTGGGATGGTCATAAGAATATGACCATCCCAAGGTGGGACGGTCATAAGAATATGACCCTAAACCTCCTAAAACTGCTAGGAACCTTCCTAAAAGTGCTATGGAGATCTATGTTACCCTATAGGGTTTCCAAATGGGTTCATATGATGTTGATAAGAGTGGCATATGTGATTCATTAGCAGTCTTATCTGATTTACATGATTTTAGTGTCTACAAATGTGCATTTTTGGGATGTGTTATATGCAAAAAAGCACTAAGCAAAAATATATGACTAAACCATTAAATTATTAAGGTTGTTCATTAACCTAATCAAATTTGTATGCCTCCATTGTGGAAAGAGCATACACTCTTGGAATCCTTAGTTTTGACATAGTCAAAGGATTCATTTGGGTATACCTTTTAGCCACGTTGTAATGACAGTTGTAGGGGCTTAGGGTATACTAGGTCTTGGTGCCTTGTGTTCTAGTAATACTTTACATGGATGGATTCCCAAGGCTTAAATGAGGTCAATACATATTTGTATTGCTTATGCTGATTATTTACCCCAACATGGGTTTGAAAATTTATCTTTTGCAAATATTATTTTGAATGTATGGAAATTACACTTTTGAGTGTTTTAGTGTTGATTTGATTTATGAAATCATTATTATTACTACCCCCTCAAGCAATGATTCAATGAGGTCATGGCCAATTATAAAGTGATGAGTCACTTGAAACATATGACTGACTTGGGATAACTCTCTATTTTACCCATGGTACTATATACCTGTTTGGAGGGGATTTTTTATCATTTTGATGAGCATTTATGGCAGCAAAAGGCTAAAAAAATCATTCTTGGAGAGTGTTCCAGACATGGAGATATTATTTAGAAATAAAATAAATACTTTTAATGCATCCATAAATGTTGTGGGTTTAATCTTGATCCCTGTTAGTTTGGTGACCATTTTGCCTTGTTTTTTATGGGTTTTGGACCCTATTTTTGAAGTTTTAAAGTTGTTTTTGTCACATTTTTTGGTGACCATCCTAAGGGGGGATGAATACACTATTCATGACTGTAAAAATCTTGGAAAGCCAAAAAAATGTGTGCTCATCCCACCTAGGGGTGGTCGGCTTCTTTTGGAGCTATATAAGCCCAAAATGGGTCAAATACGCTCATTTTTGCATTTTTCTTAGAGAAGTTGGAGAGGAGAGATGTAGGAGAGTTATTTTATGAATTTTAGTGCTGCCAAAATATCTACCCAACAACATGAGCAAGCCAGTGAATGCTACGAACGGTGGAGCCGGTGCAAAATGGGTATGGAACACATTTCCTTCTCTTCCCTATTTTATTGTGAAATTGGAAATTCTACTTCAATTTTCATACTACACACTAAATAAAGTTTAATAAACCTTAATAATAGTGTAATGTATGAATTTGAGCTATTATTTGTGATTTAGATGCTTAAAATTAGGATATTATACTAGTTTTTTTAATGTTTTTTAGGGTTTTTTAGGGCTATTTTAAGGGTCAAAATGACCCTATTTTAGCCATTTTTGGGGACCTTCCCTATAGGTACGGTCACTGGTGGCCATCCCTGGGTGGGATGGTTATCAAATTTGGGGCCGTCCCTGGGTGTGATGGCTAAAAACTAGGCCAGAAAAGGCCCTTTTTTAGACTTTTTTTTTGGATTTTGAGAGTATTTTTATGCATTTTTATGGTATTTTTGACAAGTTTTTTACATTATCAGATAGTGAAGAGTAGTTATAGGGTTATGACTCTCTTTTAGGTCACTAGATACCTATTGAATTATATGAATTGGTGATGACTTGATGCCATTGGCCTGAAGCATGTTACGTAGTTAGATCATGTAGTGAGTGATCGTGCCTATTTGACTGCACTGATAGATTTGTGGGACACTCGTACTAATAATTTCCATATAGCTATGAGGGTGATGTTGTAAATTTCACTTTTTTAGAGCCATTAAAGACCTTTCAAGGGATTATATTCCTTTTCACATTGTAATGTTGAAATGTATCAAATTATAAAGTCCTTGAGGGGATGTATTGTAATCCTATTTGAATCCATGAATGAATGAATACAAGGAAAAATACACCTCTTTTATTGCACATTACTCTTAATTTCAATATATTACTTATTGTGAACTTTCCCTTTGAAATCTTGCTTTAATATGTTTTACATTGCAATAAATATCCCTTAATGCGATGCCATAAATTATGCTTCTTTAGCGGCGATCTTCAATGGCAATCATGGTATTTGAGATTATTTATCTCTCCCCTTTGAATGTGTCAATTTTGACCTCCATTTTCTATTTTGCAGGTTGCATATTTTGACCGTTCTGAGCAAAAATGATCCCTTTTTTGCTAGGTGACACAAGGTGGGATGAAAAGCTAGGTGACACTACCAGGGATGGTCCCTAAACTACTAACCATCCCTACCAGGGACAGTTACAAAACCATAGGTTTTTTGCAAAAATTTGTAGAAATAGATAGTTAGAGGTTATAAAATACACCTTTCCTAACCTTCATTTTGCAATTATACTATTCAAATTAGCTTAAATTTCAAATTTTCTTGTCCTCTTTGTGCATGTGAAGGTTATATGTCATACTTCTAAATTTCACATTAATCAAATCAGGAAAAACAAGAAAAAAAATAGTACTTTACATGCTTTTTGTTTGGTTTACCTCCTTGAAACTTACCAAAAAAGGTTAAGTTCATATAGGTTGTTAATTTTATATTTTCATTTTATACATACTAATGATTCTGAATATAAAATGTACTTTCATGCATTTAGTAAATCATCATTGAATGTTATATTATTTTATTTCAATATTTTAAAAGGGACACACACGCACCATGATCTTCTTAAACATTGGTGAGTTGGACTTCATTTCCAACCACTGATATAGTATGATGATGGTGGGTTCATCTCAATCCATTGAATCAAAATCCCATGTACCTTGTTTTATTGGCCAATATCGACTCCAATATCTATCCTAACCATGCAAAATAGCATGCATCCCTCTTCGAAGGGGTGTATCACTACACACGGGGTGCTAGGTGAGGATCGGTATGACCTATGCTCCCTAATTGGGTATGGATTTCATCACCATACTTTGGTTGGTTTACGTGCCTAAAATTTTGATACCGGTTGTTGAGCTATGAGTCTATAGGTGAAAACATTTAAACATTTGATAATTACATCAACATTCAAAAATTCCAAGTATTTTCTTTAAAAAGCAACACATATTGAAACAACAACAAACAATTTATGAATTCACATTTAAAATATTTAAAATAGATAATCACTTCTATGATTGAGTTTTTCTATTGTTTGTTTATTTCAAATTCATATAAATTGTAAAGAAGATAAACATATAGTAGTATAGAGTACATAGATATGGTACATACTCATAGCCAAGCCCATTTAAGGGTGGAAGTTGTGAGGAGTAGGTAAGAGGACATACAACGTCTTCACGTAGATCCCAAGGACATGGTAATACCTCCTTGGAGACCACCTACTCTTTCTGGCCCTAGAGTGTCTAAAAGGATACCTAGCCAAAAAGGGACCCCTATGTGGGGCACCCATACAGGCGATGGTCCCAACTTAGGAAACTATATACCTAATCACCAAGTGGTATATGAATGGATGGTTACTCCTAGAGTAGCAAGAAGGGGACCTAGTCAATAAGGGACTCCCACATGGGGTACCCCTACAGGCAACAGTACTACTTTAGAGAATTATTTCCCTAATATAGATGTCTCTAATGCCTTATTTCAAGAAGAGTCACCATGCAATGACATGCTTCCCAATAGAGAAATCCCATGCATTCGTGTGCCTTCTCGGTCTACTCCTCACACTGCTACGCAAGAGTATGACTTATCACCTAAGGTAGGGTTGAATGATCATCTTATGATTTCAATCCACCCTTCCCCAAGGTGCCCAAATCATGATGAGTATGATACTCATTGCCATAGGCAACCTTATTCTGCATTACCTTTCCTTGTTTATGAGGGAAGACCTAAGGAACATCCAAATTATCCTCATTCAAATGTATCAATGCAAGCACTTTATGCCTCTACACTAGTAGATTATCAAGAAAATCTATTTAGGGGTGAGCCTCAAGTCAATGCAACCTCCATAAATCAAGGGAAAGTTGTAATAGATCTCATGAACCCCCTTGAACAAGATAGATATCAAGGTAACAATGCTAAGACACTTAGACCTAACACAACTGATCAGATCAATCAGTTGGTAAAGAAGTATGCTAATTGCTAGGCCAAGTTTAATCAACTTAGGTCTGATAAACATCACCTAGATATCTTAGAGTAGTGGCAGAAATTAGAGAAAGAAATACTTGAATGTCAAATTCAAGATACTTTACGTAATGGAGCTTCTACTCCAAATACATATAGATAGGAGGATCGCTCAAGACAACCACATTTACAACAAGATAGGTATCCTAGATCCAATCCAATGTTACCTCCTAGACCTCATAGGCTTGAACAGAATATACATAATAGGCTAAACATAGATCACCTTCAACAAGATTTATTTTCTCCTTGTAGGCCCATACCTGAAACACCCTATGGGGTTTATGATGACTTGGAAAAAAATGAGGATTATGTAGAATCACCTTATGGTGGTGTGGATGATGTCAATCAACCATCCCAACCTATTCTTAATATTCCTCATCCACCTCTACAATTTCAAAATAAGGAAGAGGAAATCAAATCCTCATATGCATATCAAGCTTTGCTTGCACACTTAGAAACTATAGAAGGTAAGATAGCTGGCAATGGGCTTCAAAAACTTACTTTGTGTCAGCTAAAGAATCAACAACTACACCCATCAATTCCTTCCCTGATTTATCCTGAATATTTCAAAATGCCAAAATTTGATAGATTCAAGGGGGAAGAAGATGCTCAAGAGCATGTTACTAGATTTCTAAATTTATGCTTTAACATACAGGACAATGATGCATTGCTCCTTAAAAATTTTCTAAGTACCTTGTTTGGACCTGCCATTGAGTTGTTCAACTAAATTCCGAAACATAGCATTTATACATTTGAATAATTTTTTGATGCATTTTTGGAACATTTTTCCTTTAACACCAAAAGGAAGGTGACATTAATAGACCTCACAAGGTTAAAGCAAACCTATGATGAGTCGATTACTGATTATGAAAACATGTTACAAACACTTTTGGCTAATCTACCTTATCTATTGCCAGTAACTGAGTTAAATCAGTTGTTTTCAAAGAGTTTCTTAAAACCCATCTCTTTAATATTACAATTACAAAAAATTTCTACTTTGGAGGAAGCTCTAGCATAGGCTAGAAATATAGAAGAAATAAAAATCCAAGAGGAAGAAATAGCCAAACCTCACAAGAAGGAGTGGATAAAGAACCCTAAAAGTAGCTCGATGCATACAAAGCCAGCAATGGTCAATCAAGTGGCCATAATATCCCTAGGTCTACACAAGTGGTGCCTCCTCAAAAGGTAAACTATCAGGCCCGACCTCCTCCTGTAAGTTATAATAGTAATTGTCAAGTGAATCAAGGATAAAACCAACAACGTCACCCTAAGCAACAATTTACTCCCTTTGCTGAATCTATGGATTCTCTATTCTATTAATTATGGGTTGTAAAAATTATTAATATTCCAGATATCAAACCTATCGATTCAAAAATAGGCAAACCCAAGCCTATGGGATGCCAAGAGGATCAATATTACAAATTTCATCGACAAAGTGGCCATGATTTACCAACATGCTATGGTTTTAAACACCTAGTACAAGACATGATTGACAGGAATGAGCTTCAAGTAGATGCTACACTAGCCCCTACCAATCAACAAATGGGTATATACAAAGACCCGTTACTAGCTCACGAGGTATAGGTGGCACCTGCTAAACTGATGAATGAGGTGAAGACAACACCTCTTTTCCAAGGGTATGTTGGGATGGTGAGTATTGTAACCAAGAATAGAAGATATCCAAGTCAAGTTGCACCAGTTGCAGCTTTGAGTTATGTTCCAGCTACATCACAAACTACACCACCTATAGTATAGGGCCTTCCATCTAGGCCGACATTAACAATAAAGAACAAGCTTGCACAAAGCTTTAGGACAACATCAAAGCAATTTTCCATATATGATCTAATCCAAAAATCACCTACACATTGGGATGCTTTGATAGAAATTCTAAATTCAATAGAGTTGCAACCACAGGATTATAAATCCTTCATTTATTTTGTGGGTCATGTGCAATAGTGCCAGGAACTAGTAATAACATTTCATGAGCATGAGCTTAAGGAAATAGACAATGATGTGGTAGATCCTCCTTTGCATATCATTACATGTATAAACAAGATACCATACAAGAGAGTGCTCATAGACACTGGTTCCTCGAGTAATATCATCACAACCACAACATTAAAACACCTAAAATTGCCAACATTTCATGTTGTTGCATCAACTTACACTCTTCATGCATTCAATGACACATTATGCTCTACCATCGATACCATAGTATTACCCGTATAGGTGGGGTGCAAGACTATACCGAAATTGTATCATGTGTTGGAAGGTGAGATGGCCTGTAACATTTTACCAAGTAGACCTTGGATACGAGATATGAAATGTGTCCCATACATTGTGCATCAATGTATCAAATACACTAATGAAGGGCAAGTGCACATAGTCTCTACAGATCTAGAGCCCTTAAAATACTGCAATATGGTGCAATAGATGCCAGAGTCAACATTACCTTTGACTTATGTAGACTTCTGACTGAATTCACCTATTCAAGGTCTACCCATTCCACCATCACCTTCCATTTCACCATCTACATCTTCATCCATTCCATCCTCATCATTGCCAAATTTAGAGATGTGTTTGACATCGTCAGATCCTCCATCGAGGAACATGTTGAAAAGGCCAATTTATGAGATCCCACCTCTAGTTTCCACTATATCCATGGAGGAGATTCCTTTTGTGGTAAATTAGGAATCACTTCTGGAGGTTCACATTGAGTCACCTCAAACCTCACTTCCATCTCATCCACTTTCGCCATCCCAGGTCATAGTGCATATGTATAGTATAGGGATAGGAGAATAAATGGTAATAAATGTCACAACGGTTCCATCTGTACAGACAGTGCAATATATGGGGCGACCTTGTCTTCCCATAGGTAGCATTGTACCTCTTGGTTAATCTTCCAATCAAAATAATTTTGTATATGGGAGTTTAGAGTATGGAGCTCTACCAATTCCTCAGAAAGAAGAATATGATGAACCCTTTTTCAAGAATGTAAACTATTTGTTGAATATAAATTATGCATTGTGGTACGTAGATCATTGTAATTGGCATGGCTTTGATTTAGGCCTATACGAGCAGGTTACTCGTGTTCCATGTCAGCCCCAATATCAGCTACCTTATGATAAATCTGGGTTGAGGCAAAATAAGCCAGTACCATTGGATGTCCTCATAGAGAGTCTAGAACACCTATGTCTAGGTTATCAGGATAAGCTTGCATGTGATCCATATGCCAATCCTAATCACATTAATTCCTTGGGGTATTATTTCCCCATAGATATGATAGATCAATAACTATCCAGTGATGTTGCCCAACCCCATGAAGTGGGAGAAAAGTCACATACCTTGGAATATGACAGTGAGGAAGAGGATCAAGGTCCTCCTCAAAAATGGATGAGTGATGATGAAGATTATTATGGCATAGAACCAATAAACTATCCTAGCTTAGATGATGAACATGAGTGAGTGTTCCCCTTGGATGATGAGGATAAATATTATCTTCACATGTTATTCCCCATCCAAGGACCCATCTTACTCCAGCTCTTGTGTAAATAGTAGGCTCATCCTATTTTGCATAGGCCATCACCAGTTATTCCACTTCCACCAGAGCCACCCCCATGAGTTATGAGACAAAATCAGGTCTCTAGAACCACTCACTCTAGAATGATCATGTATCCATCAACATGATTTCCATAGATTTAACCACACCATTTATATATCTGAATAACCCATCAAAGTCGTTGCATATTGAAATCGAGTCAATTGACTTTGATCAAGGAGATTCTACCCTATTGCCATTAGAGTATTGGTCTTGAGAGGAAATGTTACAACCATTTCAATTTTCTCCAAGAACTACTCAGGATGTTTTTCAATAAGAGGTTGATCTTGAATTTCCTATGGATGAAGCAAACCCAGATGATGACATTCACTTGATTCCCACTCCACATTAGTTGGAATATGGATCTCATATATCAATTGAACCAACAATTGACAAGGATATCGGTACAAATATTTATAATCCCCATATTATCAAACTAGAGGAAGGTATATCCCTAGTTGAACAAGATGATTTCACAAGAGCATTAAAATAAAGGATGAACACTTTCACTTGGTATTATAAATACATGCCAGGACTGGACCCAAATTTAGTCATGCATAATCTTACATTAGACCCAAATATCGAACCATTCAAGAAAAAGTTGTGTAATATGCACCCAAAAGTAGTCTTAATGGTGAAATATGAATTGCAAAAGCTGTTGGATGCTGATTTCATCATCTCAGTAGACTATCCGTCATGGGTTTCAAACATGGTTACCATAAAAAATCTTGATGGGAGGATTCGTATTTACATTGACTTTAGAGATATCAACAAAGCGAGTCTTAAGGATGAATTTCCCTTACCAAACGTTGATGTGTTGGTATATGCTATAGTAGGACATGAAATGCTATCCCTTATGGATGGTTTCTCTAGATATAATCAAATTCGTATTAATCCAGAATACTAGATCAAAATGGTATTCACAATGCCTTGGGGTAGATTTTATTGTAAGGTCATGCCTTTTGGCTTTAAGAATGCTGGAACCACCTATCAACGAGCCATGACATATATCTTCCATGAATACATGCATAAGATTTTGGAATATTACATGGATGACTTATTGGAAAAATTTCTATTGTGCCATGAGCATATTTATGTATTATATAAGGTTCTAGATCACCTCATTGAGCACAATGTTAGACTTAATCCTAAGAAGTGTGTCATCGGTGTTACATCTAGTAAACTTTTGGGATTCACAGTCTCCAAGTGAGGCATAGAGGTAGATCCAAACAAGGTCAAGGTAATAGTAGAAATGCTTCCCCCCACAACCATTAAGCAGCTACACAAATTGCAAGGAAAAGTCACATCCATAAAATGGTTCATAGCATAATTATCGAATAAGTGTCAATCCATGAATAGGTTGCTATACAAGGGGGTCTCATTTCATTGGGATGAAGAATGTCAAAATGCCTTTGACAAAATTAAGTAATACCTGGCTTTGCCACTCGTATTGGCTCCTCCGTGACCAAGAGTATCATTCTATTTATACATCTCAGCTACTAAGTTGGCATTGGGCACCATGTTGTCCCAAAAGAATGAATTTCATAAAGAACAAACTACATATTATATTAGTTGCACATTCGTCAGCTATGAAATCAAGTATACATATGTTGAGAAGCTATGCTTAGCTGTGGTATTCACCACTAAAAAGCTACACCATTACATGCTCAATCATACCATGTATGTCATATCTAAGTAAAATCCATTGTGATATATGATGAGTCAAAAATATCACAATAGTCGCATGACAAAATGGATAATGTTATTGATGGAATTTGACCTAGAGTTCATTGGATAAAAATCAAAGGACAAATCATAGCCAATCAACTAGCAGGGGCACCTCTCCAGGATGACCAGCCTTTGAATGTAGATCTTCTTGATTATGGAGTTTTTCATATCTCAGAATCACCTGATTATGCAGAGCCTAAGTCATAGGCGGACATAACTCTATTCTTTGATGGTTCTAAATGTGAGTAATGAGGTGGTGTAGGTATCATTTTTTTCACACTGTAAAGGTGTATCGCTCCAAATTTTTCGCATCCCTACCTTCAGGCTATAGGATCCACGCCCGAAAGGAGGATGGGAAAAGGATGGTGTGGTACCTCGGACTGAGAGGACTTTGCGAAGGTCCCGCCTCTCAAGGGAGGTGTATTTTGATGATTTTTCGATGGATGGTGGGTTCACCAGGAAACATTTAATGGCAGTTTCCATGCCTAGGTTTTGGAATGTGTTTAGATGTGTTCGTTTTTAACCTTAAGCATTCATATCCTAGGTTTGGCCGAATGAGTCTAGATTTAATCTATATGAAAATGCAAGTTCAATGAATACAGAAAGCATATTTAAAAGCAAAAAATAGAGAATTTACAGAATGCAAATGAGGAATACCTGATCCGGATGTCTGAAGAAGATTATGATGTTTGAAGTAGTCTGGATCGTCTGAGATTCGACAGAATCATCTGCAATATGAAAAAATCATCTGAGACTGACAGAATCATTTGAGATCTGACGATTTCGTCAGACGAATTCATCAGAGACCTGCAAAACCGAAAACAGATGCAAAATGCAAAAGAATACTACAGTGCTAACAGAGGGAAATGACACTAAATGATTGTATAAACACTGAAAAATAGTTATGGACAACAATCCAAGCAAATTACTGTATTTTAATGACAAATCATGATCTTAGTATGCAATCTAAGCTAAATGGGTGAACTCCAAATGCAAGATAACATAAACACTGAATAAATTATCTAATTTGCAGAATAAAATAGCAGAGAAAAAGGGTTGAGGAAAGCAAACTTCAGGCACTGATTGCCTTAATGCGGACTACAGTCGAGATCGTCTCGCATCAGTACGAAATCGTCTCGAATTCGACAGGTTCGCCTCCGATCTGAACAGGTTCATCGACGACGATGGGTGCTGGCTCCGGCTGAAAAATAGTGATGTACCTGCAACAAAATTGGTATAGATCTAGTGCAAATGCAATATTGGGATGCTTTAACGTAGAGGGAATCAATTTGCAAGGAATTTCAGCCAGGGGTTGGGAAGGAAAAATCCTAGAGACTAAATAGGCTTAGGGGGAGTAGTTAGGAGGTTGGAGATCATCCCAATTTGGGAGATCTCCAACGGGGGAGGGTCCCAACGATGCAGACATGCTTCTACCCGGATTGGAGACCCGTTGGAACAGATTCCAACTTTGCAAATTCAGTTTTGCGACAAGATCGTCTGGACGTCCTAGTCCAGACGAAATCATCAAATCTAGGGCGATATCGTCTGATCGGCGACGATATCGTCAAACGGTCAAAACAACCTCTAAAAATGGCACGAAAAAGGGGGAAACGGATTTCCCGACGGTTAATGGGCGGTTTGGGAGGTTAAATTTGATTTTTAAATTATTTACTAAGGTGAATGTAATTATTGTAATTTTAACTGCGCCAATTTTAGGGTGCTACATTTTGCCCCCTCTTTAGCGAATTTTCCGAAGAAAATGCGTTAAAGATGAGTTCTTCTCGATCTACGAGAAAGCAAAAATTATTCCCATTTTTAGGCGACGATTCTTGGTCGAATCGTACGACGACTTACTATGGTGCCCCCTCCGTGTTTTTACCCAAATCGAACGTTTGAGGTAAAAACGCGGAAAAGCAAAAAATTATTTTTGAATAAAATTAAGAAAAATAGGGTAAAACCCTAATTCATTTTTATTGTTCATTTTTTGGTTTTAGAGCTCTAGAAGCAAAAATGGTGGAGACGACGCACAGATCAACAGAGGTCCGACGCGGTCTACGGGTAAGAGTCTAGACTGATCTAGAATGCTTTAATTTTAACTTTACATGTTTTTTAGATGAATTTTAGATGAATTTTGAGCATCACGGCCGTTTTTGGGCCGTCGACGTCGTCGGGATGAAATCGTCCCGATTTCGACGAAATCGTCTCAATTTTGGCAATTTCACTCGAGGGCGAAATCGTCGAAAGGGGGACGATTTCGTCAAATTAGAGACGATTTCGAACTATGAAATCGAAGACGATTATGCTCAAATTTGGGACGATATCGTCCAATAGTGGGCGATATCATCAATTGCACAAAGTTGAATTTTTAATTTGCATTATTGATTACTTGAATTGTTGATTAATGATTGTTTATTGTTTTGTTGTTTATGTTTGCAGAGAGGATTACTAAAGAGCAGGGAGTGGAAATATGGAGGTTTGAGAGACGACTTGGCCGCTCTGACACAGGCAGAGCGAGATCAGCTGGCATAGGCCGACTTACTACATGTGGCAGAAATGCCACAAGTATCTATAGACATGGGGCTACTGACGGCCCTAGCAGAGAGGTGGTATCCGGGGTCCTCATGTTTTTGGCTATCGACAGGGGAGATGACTCCCACTCTGGAGGACGTATGGAGGATTTTGAGAATCCCCATACAAGGACGGCTCATTACTCCTATGGCCAATCAGGGCCGCGCTATGGGACGGTTATGCGGTGACCCGAGCTTCACCCTAGAGAAGGGCAAAGTTAACATCGAGGCACTACGCCAGATGCCTGGGGCATCTACACTCACACGGGTACTAGCTGGGGTGGTTGGTGGACTTTTGCTATGCCACCAGAGCGGGTGCAGGGTGCCATGGATGTTGGCAGATGTGGTCTATGACATGAGAGACCACGGCTACAGGTTTTCTTGGGGCAGTTTTGTTCTATGTCGATTGTACAGGATCCTGTATGGGGTCGTGTACAAGGGCGACCGATGTCTGGTTATGACATCGCTACTACAGGTTTGGTGCTGGGAGCACATTGCGATGCGAAGGCCGGTAGGGCTTCCTCTGATAGGGATTGATGGGGAGAGGCCCCGAGTCTTCTACTGGTGGCTCCGAAGAGGGGCACAGCGACGGATCGACCTACCGATGTCCCGGAGGCTACTGGATGACCTAGTCCCGGACCAGATCACCTGGAGGCCATGGAGGGAGCATCCAGGGTGGCCAGAGGACGGACAAGAGTTGGCTCGCATCAGGCGAGTTTGTTGGCTGAGGATGGAGAGGGGAGAGGTGGAGCTCCACAGGTACGACCGAGTTTTGAGGCAGTTCGGTCTACAGCAAGGGATCCCATCCCTCAGGGACTACGAGTTTTCCTGGACTGTCTGGGATAACACTACGGTTAGCGGGGCTCCGGACATGCAATGCTTCTGGAGCCAGGACTCGGATGATGCCCCCATCCAGCCAGTGGATGGGGACGACGTAGGGGTAGCCGATGGCTACGATGCCTGGTACGTAGGCATCCGCCCTCCTCGGATGACGAGGGCACAGGGTCCGATCCACGCGGTTGTGCGTCGGATAGGGAGGCGACGCCAGGCGATGATGGAGGCAGCCCAGGGTCACGACGGGAGAGAGGCAAGGAGGCCACAGGCACAGGAGCGGCCACGACAGAGAGAGAGGGAGAGGAGGGAGGTGAGACCCCCATCTCCACAGAGGGATAGGCCACCATCGCCCGATAAGGGCAAGGGTGTGGATACAGGAGAGAGTAGCGAGATGGCTACTCTTCGGGCAGAGAGAGATCATCTGTAGGCTCAGGTGCAGATGCTACAGGATGCGGTCGCACAACACCGGGCTGAGGTGTCACAGCTACGGGACGAGATTGCATGCCTCGGGGCACGGGGCGGAGGGGCGAGCACACAGGAGCTGGCACGGTCGATTGCTCAGACCACGTTCTACCAGGGCATCTACTTCCAGATGGTGCCAGAGGGTCAAAGGGTACAACTGCCAGCTGGCATTGCTGACCCTATCAGGATTGGGTCCTCGAGGACTACGTCTCGATCGAGGACGAGGACTACACAGACGGCGATGGGGCCACCTCCTCCACCTCAGGGCGGGGGAGGAGATGAGGCAGAGAGCTCGAGGGGCTCTCGAGGCTAGAGGGTTGGACTGACATTTGTATTATATGATTATTTTTGATAGAGGATTGAGTATGCCGAGGTACAGATTGTGGCATACCAATCTAATTTTGATGATGTACATATGTTGATGATATATATAGATGAGATATTTTTGATCATATGACTTGTGTCTTGTGTATGTTTATGATGCTTTTAATGTTTTGATTGATTGATTTGATAATTGGATGTAATTATGTCGTTGGAGATATTATAATTTGAATGTAATATTTTAAATGAAATAATCTGATGTAACAAATTGATTGTTTATGATGAAATGTGATAAAAATAAAAAATAAAAAGAGACTTCTAACAATAATTTCAAAGGACATTGTCGCTATTATAGACCATTTCATGGAGTCGCTGCTCACTCGGTCGTCAAGCTAATCCCAGGATAGAAATATTGTTAAAAGTAAAAGAGTGCTTAAGAGACTGTCTTAAGACTTTGTTGTGATAGTGCAAATGATAATGATGATGATGGTTTGTTTTCAGATTTTCATAAAAATGTTTGTGCATGAAATGATGTTTTAAAATGATTTTTGCTAGGCATAAATTCCTAAGGGTGATAAAATTTTTGGATAATTCTTTAGGAATTATACCATCATTGCAAAATTAAAGGTTGACATAATGACATGAAATAATGAAAATGTGTTTGCTTTTGAAAAGCATAATTTGTGTAACATAATGAATTAAGTCATATGGTTTTCATGATTTTTAATAAATGGGGAATAAAAATTGTTACAATGGTTTGCGCTAGGCATAGAATATGTAGGTATAGACTTATACCATCATCGCGAAAATCCAAAAAAAAGATAGTTTTATTGCATGGTTGATTTTTGATGAACAGAAAATATGAAAATGAGGACTTGCGCTAGGCATAAAATTCCAATTTTGGTTTTGAAACTATACCATCGTCGCGAAAGTCAACCAGATATATATGTTTTGATTGTATATTTTGAAAGAAATTTTTGATTTTTCTATTATATAGTTGTCTTTGTGGTAAACAACTGTACTTGATTTATTCCAAACAAGTTGCAAAAATAATATTTCAAATTATTTTGAAGACAAAAGTTAGATTTATAAGGAATCCCATGTGCATATGTGAATTCATTTCCAATCTTGATTTATCATAATGATAGACAAAATCTCTCAAATACAAATGTGTGTGCAATTGCATTGTTCATTTACCAGTTTTGAGCAAGATACTATGATACAAGTGATTTGAAGAAACCAAATAAGTGTTCATTAACCATGATGTAGATGCATATAACCATACTAGGCTACTATGTAGATCGGATTATCAAGAGCTAGCTAATCCATAAGCAGACATAGGTCTATACAAAAGAAGGTCGCTAATGTGACAGACATATCACCATGCTAGGAGTTACCCAAGGCCAAGCAGGTTGGGCACAAACCAATTGTTATGGGGCTTACCTCACAGTTTTTGAATAATTGAGAATTCCAGGGATTCAAGCTCATCAACCCTTCTTTTCTTTTCAAAGGGTAGGGAAAGGGATTTTATTGCTTTTGCTTTTGCTTTCTTTTGAACTTTGCTTATTTTTCTTTTGCTTGATTTTTGAGATAGTGCTTGAAATATTGCTGAAATAACATTTTTCTTTTCTCTTCTTTTTTCTTTCTTGAACTTTTCTTTTTTTTTTCTTTTTTTTTTCTGTGCTAGGGATACTTGCTCGGATTAGCTGTAGAGCAAGGGATTTTTATTCTGGGTAGGGGTGAGCTTGTCCTTTTGCCAATTCTCAAAGATTCTAGACCATGTGCATGATAGGATAGCAGGGGAAACTTTTCGCTCAAGAAATCAGTTCTACTATGTAGCAAAACATGGAAATTACAAATATAATCATTTTATTGTGAAAAGATGTGCTTGGTTTAAGTAAATAACAAGATCAATTCTCTATGCTCAAACTTTATTTAATTGAATTTTGTGGACTTTGATATAAGAGAGATT
Organism: Wollemia nobilis; assembly: GCA_028583015.1. NCBI lineage: Eukaryota > Viridiplantae > Streptophyta > Pinopsida > Araucariales > Araucariaceae > Wollemia > Wollemia nobilis. The sequence continues at coordinate 1,006,895 of JAQPPZ010017101.1, read as the reverse complement.
AGTAATCATGCCAGATAAAATCAAGATATTTATTGTTGTGAGTGTGCAAGTGAGGGATTCAAAATAAATGCTAATTTATCCAAAATAAGTTGAAACATATAACTGCAATAATTGTAAGAAATATATATATAAATGATTTTTGAGAAAGTTTTGAGAATGTTGACTCTCTCTTTCTTCTTTATTTTATTTTGGTTTCGAAAGAGTCAAGCATATTGTTGTTTTTGTATTTTTATCATTATTTTGATTTTTGTTTTGATTTCATTTATGATTTTGAGTAGAAAAATTTAACAAGTGCTTTAAATAAATGCAATAGATAGTTTTGAAGATTTTGGATGATTATGAATATTTTTGATGTTTTTGGATTTTTATAAATTTGAAAGAAATATAAGATAATGATTTTGAACAAATATATACATGGATGAAATGACCAAATTTATGCATAGTAACGTTTAAGATGCAAAATATTCATGGGTTCTTTAAGTTCTTTACCATCTAAGGTAGATAATTTATATGCTCCTGATTCAAATTTAGCAGTAATAATGTATGGTCCAAGCCAATTGGGCTCGAATTTACCTTTAAGGTCCTTAGTTGCATTTGTATTTTTTTGATTTTGAGGATTTTGATTTTTTTTGTATTTTGATTTTAATTTATGAATTGAAATTGGTGGTATATACAAGATGATCTATATACACTATACAAGGTTATTTGAGTATAGCATGTCTAAGGTTGCTTCAAAATCAAAGGAGGTTTTGAAGGATAATCTGGTTGAGGTGAAGGTAAGAATAGAAGGTGATGAATAAAAGGTAGTGATAACAAAAGCTTTGTTATAATGTAGAATAATGTAGCAAAAGATTTGACTTTTATATGTGTAAAATTGATCATGTTACAAAATGAAATGTAAAAAGGATAAGAAAGTTCTTCATTCTTATCACTATATTCCAAATCTTGATAAGATGGAAGGAGCAGATGCAGATGTGAAAGATATGCATGGATGTTATTTGGTAAACAAGGATGATCATATATGGATGAAGAAAAGTGATGGATAGAAGATAATTGTGACAATAGAGAATGTATAGAACTTGATGTTTCAACCGTTAAATATTCTTCAAATGGTGTTGGGTCATTATGTATGGTAACAATTTTATTTGCAAGTTCAAACTTCAAACATTGGTGAAGAGTGGAAGGGACAACCCTCATCGTATGAATCCAAGGATTCTGGAGAAGTAGGTTGTAAGGTGAAGGACAATATCCTACATAGAACAAAGCATCCAGGATCTTGGATCCAATATTGAGGGGAAAAATTATAGTACCTTGAGCTTCTTGAATTTCATTGTTAAAAGATTTTATAATAACATTTGATTCATTAAGATCTTCTTCCTTTGATTTGAGTTTTTGGAATAATTGATAAGTGCATAAATTAAGAGAGGAGTCATTATCTACCATGATAGTTTTAACAGGTGTTTCTTTACTAGATCCGATAATGTAAAGATAGGAGTCTTCTTGTGGAGTAGAGGAAGGAATATCCTCATCATAGAATGAAATATGGTTAACCTCAAGAGGGTTTACACCATTAATTATGTTCTTAGAGAAAATATGATGAGGAACAAATTGTTGGCTAGGTATTTTGAACAAAATTTCCTTGTGAGAAATTTGTAATACTTCTAAAAGGGATATCTTTGCTTGAGGATTAATCACTTGTTGTTGGCTATCAAAGTGGATTTCAGATTGAGATTTTGATTCTAAAGATGAGCTTTCTATGCTTACATTCCATTTTGGATCATTCTCTAGAGCCAAAGATAGTTTTGAAGGTTGGTCAAATGAGGAATCCATATCTTGAATATCAGATTGAGTTGATTGAACTTGAGGTTGCTCATTTGTAGTTTTTGTTACAATATTAATAATATCATCATGATGGGACACATTAACATGCAATATTTGATTGGTTTCTTGTTGTTGATAATTGAATAGGGGTTCTTGGGAGATCTCCATGTCTTGATTGATTATTGGTATTTGTTGTGTAGGAGTTTGATTGTTTACTGGAGATTTATAATCAGTTGTAGATTGTAATTCCTTTATATTAAAAAGACCCTTATCAATCAAATCTTGAATTGCACATCTTAAATCTTTACAATTTTGTGTCATATGTCCATCTACTCTATGATATTCACAATGTAGCTCAGGTTTAAACCAATCTGTTGTGGTATCAGGTTGTCTTATGGAAGGGAGTTCAATCTTATTTGTGTCAAGTAAATACTTGAGAATTATATCCATTGGTTGATTGAGCTTAGTAAATTTACGTGATGAAGGTTTTTGAGAGGTTTTTGATAAATGCCTTAGGAATTTCGTCATAAAAGGACCTAATGGTTTCTCACCTCTACTTTCTTTATTATGGGTAGAATGATGATAGGAAGATTGCGAAGTATGAGGTGAGTGCATGGTAGAATTGGAAGAATAAGTATTTTCTTGTTGAAATGGATGTGTTGTATTGAAAGAAGAGTATTGAAAAGGTGGTGGAGGATTATATGTGGATTGATAGACATAATATGGATATATGGGAGAATAGATAATATCGTTATGAAGAGGATTGGAAAAGGGATTGTTTTGTTGGGTTATGGATGAAAAATAAGAAGAGTGTGATGGAGGTGATGTTGAATAGGGATGAGGTTGGTCATAATCAACAAATGTATTTGGCTGAATTCTTCCAACATTACTAATGGGCTCATATTGATTTGAGTAAAAACTCATGGTTTCTTTAGTACTTCTAAAAGTAATATTTAATATCTACTATTTAGAATTGAATCTAAAACATATAAACTTGAAATGATGATTTTGTTTTTGTTTTTCTTGTATACATATATATATTTTTTGTTTTTGTTTTCAAAAGGTTTATAATGCATTCACGTCGGGTTCACCAAAATGTATCGCTCCAAATTTTTCGCATCCCTACCTTCAGGCTATAGGATCCGCGCCCGGAAGGAGGATGGGAAAAGGATGGTGCGGTACCTCGGACTGAGAGGACTTTGCGAAGGTCCCGCCTCTCAAGGGAGGTGTATTTTGATGATTTTTTGATGGATGGTGGGTTCACCAAGAAACATTTAACGACAGCTTCCATGCCTAGGTTTTGGAATGTGTTTAGATGTGTTCATTTTTAACCTTAAGCATTCATATCCTAGGTTTGGCCGAATGAGTCTAGATTAATCTATATGAAAATGCAAGTTCAATGAATACAGAAAGCAGATTTAAAAGCAAAAAATAGAGAATTTACAGAATGCAAATGAGGAATACCTGATCCGGATGTCTGAAGAAGATTCTGATGTTTGAAGCAGTCTGGATCGTCTGAGATTCGACAGAATCATCTGCAATCTGACAGAATCATCTGAGATCTGACAGAATCGTCTGAGATCTAATGAATTCATCATACGAATTCGTCAGAGACCTACAAAATCGAAAAAATAGATGCAAAATGCAAAAGAATACTACAGTGCTAACAGAGGGAAATGACACTAAATGACTGTATAAACACTGAAAAATAGTTATGGACAGCAATCCAAGCAAATTACTGTATTTTAATGACAAATCATGATCTTAGTATGCAATCTAAGCTAAATGGGTGAACTCCAAATGCAAGATAACATAAACACTCGAATAAATTATCTAATTTGCAGAATAAAATGACAGAGAAAAAGGTTGAGGAAAGCAAACTTTAGGCACTGATTGCCTTAATGTTGACTGTAGTCGAGATCGTCTCGCATCAATACGAAATCGCCTCGAATTCGACTAGTTCGCCTCCGATCTGAACAGGTTCATCGACGACGATGGGTGCTGGCTCCGGCTGAAAAATAGTGATGTACCTACAACAAAATTGGTATAGATCTAATGCAAATGCAAGATTGGGATGCTTTAACGTAGAGGGAATCAATTTGCAAAGAATTTCAGCCAGGGGTTGGGAAGGGAAAATCCTAGAGACTAAATAGGCTTAGGGGGAGTAGTTAGGAGGTTGGAGATCATCCCAATTTGGGAGATCTCCAACGGGGGAGGGTCCCAACGGCGCAGACACGCTTCTGCCCGGATTGGAGACCCATTGGAACAGATTCCAACTTTGCAAATTTAGTTTTGCGACAAGATCGTCTGGACGTCCTAGTCCAGACGAAATCGTCAAATCTGGGGCGATATCGTCTGATCGGCGACGATATCGTCAAACGGTCAAAACAACCTCTAAAAATGGCACGAAAAAGGGGGAAACGGATTTCCCGACGGTTAACGGGCGGTTTGGGAGGTTAAATTTGATTTTTAAATTATTTACTAAGGTGAATGTAATTATTGCAATTTTACTGCGCCAATTTTAGGGTGCTACAAAGGGGCTCCAATACCTCTTTTGTTTAAACTCAATTTCTCATGTACCAAAAATAATACTGAGTATGAAGCCCTCATCATAGGCCTTCAGATAGAAATCACCATGAAAATAACTAAGCTAAATATTTTTGGTGATTTCATGCTCATAGTTAATAAGGTTAAAGGGATATTCTAGTGTAGGCGTCCCATGTTGCAAGACTACAAATCCCTAGTGGACAAAATTTTGGTACAATTTGAATGGTATGATATCAAGGCACTCCCTCGGTCATATAATAATTTTGTGGACATAATGGCTTCCTTAGGGTCACTAATCCCGCAAAACCCTTCAAATGATATTACTACTATTCAAGTAAAAATGCTAGCATAATCTATGACTGAGTGTGACGAGCATAATGCCATACTAGGTTTTCACATGATTTAGATTGAGCCTTCACATGAACGGTTCTCTCGACTACACAATTATTTGGATAATGCCCCGATGGGGGATTCTATTCTCTCATAATTATTTTGATACTAGCACAATGATATATCTTTAAGTTCATTCTCAATAAATATTCGTACGAGACAAACGTCAAAAGGATTGCATGATTCATAATATTGAGGCTTATTCAAAGCAATATTGGGCCATATAGATCAAATATTACTTAAAAATGGGTAATATTCCACCTAGAATGTCGCATTCTGTAAAGCAAGAATTTAAGAAAAAAGTGGCAAAATATGTCATATTAGGATACATAATATATCATTAGAGCTATGAGGATATCCTTCTTCATTTCTTACACTCACAAGAGTCATCTTGGGTCATTGCCCAAGCCCAATATGGTACATGTGATGGTCATTTTAGCAATATGGCCATTACTAAGCGCATTATTCCCATGGTCTATTACTGGCCAACTTTAGAGTAAGATTGTTGTGCTTATATAAAGAAGTGTATGAAGTGTCAACATCATGCAAATTGTATACACCTACCTTCATAAGAATTACAACTGATTCAATTGGTCTGGCCATTTGCACAATCGAGGTTTGATTTAATTGGTAAAATCTCACCTGTCTCTTTGGGCCATCACACATTTATCATAACAACAACTGAATACTTCACCAAATTGGTGGAAGCAATTTCCTTTACCACTATCACTGGACCTTGTGTAGACACCTAAAATGTTTCATGTTTAGGATACTACTCATATGGGCATATATATAGACCATATGACTAATATTAGACCTTTCCAAGAGTAAGTAGTGGTCCTAACCACTCAAAATGGTAGTTCTAGCCCATTTAGGCTTGGTAGATGTAGACTAGAGTGGCCAATAAATAGTTGTAGACTAAAGCGGCTAGCTGGTAGCTATAGACTAGAGTGAATAGCTAGCAGTTGTAAACTAGAGCAACCAGCAATCTTGGCCACTATAGGCTAGAGCAGCCATAACTAGCCACTACTAATGATAATGGCTAGCCTTGAAACATAAACTGTGGTGAGGGATTGCCCAAATCATGAGTGGTAACAAAATTTTACATGCATTTCGAAGGGATATCAGTGAGGAACTCCCAGAGTTCTTCCTAACTACCCCTTCCATTCTAATTCAATACTGAACCTTCCCTTTGGGATAGTCAGTTGGAATACAGATCTGGATCTTGGATTCCCTAGGAAGCCAAGCCCTAGATCTAAATCTAAAACATGGAATTCTATATAGATAGATTTCCAATAGGGCAAAAAGTGTTGAGCAAGGTGCAGAAATAGTATTGTCATTGTTGTCAACACAGTCAGACAGATCGGTTGATGCAATGGACAGGAGTTAAGAGGTTCTTCAGAGCAGTGGTTTTCCAAAAGATAGAAGTGGCCCATATGCTAAAAATCAAAAGAAAATCACAAGGAAGAAAACTGTCACGATATCGCGACATGTTGGCAAGAAAGAAAAACTGTCGTGATATCGCGACATGTTTGAAGAAAAAGAGGAGAGAGAAAAAGGTGTCGCGATTTCGTGACATGTTTCATTTTCACGGGCCAAAGCAAAGAGAAAGAGGAGAGAGAAAAAGGTGTCACGATTTCATGACATGTTTTCATGGGCCAAAGCAAAGAGAAAGAGGAGAGAGAAAAAGGTGTCACGATTTCGCGACATGTTGCATTTTTGTGGTCCGAAGCGAAGAGAAAATGCAAGGAAGAAAAAGTGTCACGATTTCGTGACATGTTCGGAGAGAAAGCGCAAGCAAGCAAAACTATCATGATTTCATGACATGTTCGGAGAAACAACGCAAGCAAGCAAAACTATCACGATTTCATGACATGTTGGAAGAGAGAAAGGCAAGTAGAAAAAGTGTCACGATTTCGTGACATATTGCAAGGAAGGTTGTACGGACGAAAAAGTGTCACGATTTCGCGACATGTTGCAGGAGAGAGAGTCCGAACGAAAAAGTGTCACGATTTCATGACATGTTGCAAGGAAGGTTGTATGGACAAAAAAGTGTCACGATTTCACGACATGTTGCAGGAGAGAGAGTCCGAAAGAAAAAGTGTCGTGATTTCATGACATATTGCAGGAGAGAGAGTCCGAGAGAAAAAGTGTCACGATATCGCGACATGTCGGGTTTTCATGACCCGAAGGCAAGAGAAAGCGCTAAGGAGAAAAAGTGTCACGATATCACGACATGTCGGGTTTTCACGACCCGAAGGCAAGAGAAAGCGCTAAGGAGAAAAAGTGTCACGATATCGTGACATGTCAGGTTTTCGTGACCCGAAGGCAAGAGAAAGAGCTAAGGAGAAAAAGTGTTGCGATATCGTGACATGTCGCATTTTTGTGACTAAAGGAGGAGAGAGAAAGTAAGAAGGTGAAAGTGTCACGATATCGTGACATGTTGTGTTTTTGCTAGTTGAAGCCGAGAAGAGTAGCAAGGAGGTGAAAGTGTCGCGATATCGTGACATGTTGTGTTTTCATTGGTTGAAGCCAAGAAGAGTAGCAAGGAGGCGAAAGTGTCATGATATCGTGACATGTTGTTTTTGTGGGTACAAGCAAACAGAAGCTGCAAGGAGGCAAAAGTGTCACGATATCGCGACATGTGTTTTCATGGGTACAAGTCGAGAAGAGGACAAAGAGGCAGAAGTGTCACGATTTCATGACAGGTCGCTTTGGCACAAGCTAAGAAGAGAACCCAGCCAAAATAAGATATGTGATCGTTAACTGAAGTTCCATGCAAGTTACGAGGGATGTTACAAAAGAAATTCATGCGACTAATTTAAGAACAGTCGAAGAAGAAGAAAATGAACAGTCATATATATAGAATCGAATATGCATACATGCACAGAAAATAATACGAATAGTCATGATCGAGAAGACAAACAGTCATGGTAGGGTTATATGTGTAAATTCGTAACATGCATCATGTTTGATGAAAAGCCTACTCTATATATAGACAAAAGGATTACGATTAGAAAGTGATATACAATTTTAATAAGTGGTGCATGAGAAATGAAAGGAGTTACAACTAGAGTTACAAAGATTCAATATGGTTATAAAAGGAGGTCTGCATGGAGGATTACGTGTGGATGATATAGAGGGTGAGTGCGCTGCTGAAAGAGAGCAAAAGTGCTTGCTCAGAATAGAGTGAAAGTGCTACAAGAAGAGGGCTGGAAGAGTGTCGTAAGAGGGCGTTAAGCAGAGTCGTGAGAGCCATAAGAGTGTAGTAAGAAGCACAGCAAGAAGGTTTTAATAGGGCCATAAAAGTGTAGTAAGTAGAGCCATAGGTATGTGTTGTACTAACTTTGGGCAATGTTGAGTGAGCAATAGACCAGTCAGGGTCTTGTAAAAGTGAAGGCATCTTTATGTCAATATTATAGTTTCAGAATTGAAGTCCAAGTTGGTGCTTGGAATTAGGGGTTGGTGCTCCTTCTAGTTGGTGCTAGTAAATTAGGGGTTGGTGCTCCTTCGTCGGTTGGGGGGGGTAAATTAGGGGTTGGTGCTCCTTTCTGTTGGTGCAGATAAATTAGGGGTTGGTGCTCCTTTCTGTTGGTGTAGATAAATTAGGGGTTGGTGCTCCTTCCAGTTGGTGCTGGTAAAATTGATTGTAAAGTTGTTGCTTTGCAAAGGCTAGATTTGGATGGTAGTCCAAGCAGTCATTTTTGAGGAGTAGCCAAAACTGGTGAACCTCGTTACATCTTGTGTTGTGTGATGCTCTCTTGTTGTATTTGCTTTATGTGGTTTTAAGCTTTCATTGTTTTGGCTTTAAGAGTTGAAGTTTTTAAGTTTTAAAGAGCCACACTGATTCACCCCCCCTCTCAGTGTCATTGTGAGACTAACAATTGGTATCAGAGCCAGTTTCCCTTTTTAGGCTAAATCAGCTAGGGTTGATCTTGGATTAGTACGCAATGGCAGGTGGTGAAGGATTCTCATCAAACAAAGCACCATTGTTTGACGGAACCAATTACGCATTCTGGAGAATCAGGATGCAGACATATCTCTGTGCTTTGGGATATGACATTTGGGATTCAGTAAATAGTGGATACACAATCCCCACCACTCCTCCAACCGATGTTGTCGGTAAGAAGCTGTTTGAGAATAACTCTAAAGCAAAGAATGCTATCATGTGCGGATTAGCAGACAGTGAACTAGTAAAGATCATGAGCTGCAAAATGGCAAAAGAAATATGGGACAAACTGAGGAGTATTCATGAAGGAGATGATAAGATCAAGGAGGCCAAGTTATAGACACATCGAGCTCAGTTCGAAGCATTGAAGATGAATGACGATGAAAACATTGAGGCATATATGCTAAGAGTTAATGGAATCATTAATGCGATCAGAGGACTCGGTGAGGATATCGGAGACTCTGTCATCATGAAAAAGGTATTAAGATCCCTTCCCAAAAGATTTGATTCTAAAGTTTTAGCTATAGAAGAAGCTAAGGATCTAAATTCTTTTAGTATGGATGAGATGCATGGTTCTTTGACTGCATATGAGATGAGGATAGGAAAATCCAAACCCACAGACAGAGAAGCGGCTTTTAAAGTCCTTAAAAATAAAAACGCAAAACAAGAGTCCGAGGAAGAAGAGACATCAGATGAAATGGAAGCAAACTTTGTTCAAAAACTAAAATTGGGAAAAGGAAAATACAGAGGAAAGCTACCATTTAAATGTTTCAATTGTGGAGGCATTGGGCACTTTGCAACTAATTGTCCACTTAATGAGAAGGACGAAAGTAATGAAGGATCACACCAAGAACGAAGTGACTAGAAGAAGAAAATAAATTTCAAAAAAGGTAACTTCAAGAAGAAAAGTTTCATCTCCAGGAATGCCAGTTCAATAGAAGACAACTCCGGTGAGGATTCTGAAGAGGAAATAGGTGAAGCTCTGTTCATGGCATTTGAAGAAGTAGAATCAAAAAAGGAAGAAGAAGTGAACTCTGAAGTATGTGGTGAAGACTCTGAGGCTGAAGTAGATCTAGAAGGTGAGTTGATCTCTGCACTTGAAGAGTTGGGTTTAGAAAAGGAAAAGAACAAAATACTGTCCAAGAAGTTGGAAGAATATGAGGGTGATATTGAAGATCTCTTCTTACAAATTCACAAAGCCAAGAAAATAGAAGAAGCCTTGAAGTCACAGATCAATGAGAAAGAGATTGTTTGCTACAAACAAGAAGAGGAGATTGTGTTATTGAGGAAACAACTAGAAGAGGCCAATACAAATCTCAAATTTGAGAAGAGCACAAAGCTGCTAGATAAAATGATAAGGCAACAAAGAAGCCCAATGGGCAAGCTTGGTCTTGGATATGAAGCTGAACAACCTTCATCTTCTAAATCTGCAGAGAAGAAGAAATCCATTGCTAAAGGATCAAAGCAAGAAAATCTTGAATCTGAATCCTCAAAAAGGAAGAAAATCTCAAAGGAGATCTACAACAAAGCAACCACAACAAAAGAGGTTCTATCACTCTCACTTTATTCATAATAATGCTTTTAATGGCAATTGTTTTAGATGCAACCATTATGGTCACAAGGCAATTTATTGTGGATAGAATAATAGATCAAAGAGTTATGCTTGGTAGAAATACATCTGTTATTCCAGTTGAACATCATGTGCAATGTTTTAAATGTAATGGTCATGGGCACATAGCAAGGTCTTGTCCAAATCTAAGGCAAGACAATAGATTTCATTAGACACAAAGAATGCAACACAGACAGGGAAGAAATCATGTGCATCAAAGAAAGGAAAAGAATCATCCATCAAGGATGTACAAGAGACAACCACCCAAGAGAAATGTTCAAGTTCACGAAAAGGTTCAAAATGGGGATGCAGGTGAAAACCTTCAACCTAAGTTCAAGAAAGACTGGAGAAAGAAAGAAGAGAGGAAATCGTGTCTCCTTGGACAGAAGGAGATTACTCCTCTATTGCACTAAGCAGCTCCAGGTAGCACATCCTCAGGGGGAGCAATGTTAAAGTTTTATTTTAATGCTCCTATGTATTTGTGTAGTTATCTGAGGATGAAAGAAAAGTAGTCAGGGAGTTGTTATATAGCTGTCAAAGTGTGTTTTTAGTTCATGTAGTTGTTTGTGGTAGTGCAGTGAAGGGTGGTGATTAAATTAAGAGTTGTCTTTATTGGTAATATTGCTATATGTCATTGTTGTACTATTGATGGTTCTTACTGCCACTATCCAAAGTTAAGGATTATAACAGTTCAGATAGTGTGGTTAGTGAAAGAATGTTGCCCGAGCCGCATATATGTGTTTCGATAAAAGTAGTGTGTATTTGAACTTCACATTGATGGGAAGATTATCAGATCTATTATGACGTTGTGTTGAAAATATTGAAGTCTGATTTAGCTCATCAAGATGAGCAACTTTGCTTTGTGAATCTTACCTATCCGAGGTCCAGTCGTATGAGTTTGAGTAAGGTGCACTATAGTTGGCCGTGAAGTGTGTGACAAAATGTTGTCTCCTGATTCGAACAATTGAAAGTAAGGTGTGACCAGCGGTGACTGTAGAAAACATGAGACCAAGTTGAAAATGTAAAAAGTGATTGGTTGAGTTGTGTTGAGATTGGGATTTGAGTATAGAACATATTGAGTCTCTAACAATTCTCTTTATGCTTCTATGAGATTTAGTTGATATATTGATTGAGCATTAAGTATAGAACATATTGAGTCTCTAACAATTCTCTTTATGATTCTATAAGATTGGATAGATTTTGTGTGAGCCTATTGACAGGGTACAGAGGACAAAGTCTCAATGGATAGAGATCCAGCAGCCAACACAGTTGAAGATAGATCTGAGTGAGGGACCACATTCTCAAGGGGAGCATTTATATATTTGATTATCTTTTTGCTCATATTTGTAATTTTTGCTAACTGTCATAACGTGTGCCTGAGAATGATGTGCATGGACTTAGGGGGAGTCTGCAGTAGCCCTTTGGTATTATTGTCAAAGGGGGAGAAGTATTACAGGAACTTGCATGTGTGTTGCCAACAATTCCAAAGGGGGAGATTGTTGAGCAAGGTGCAAAAATAGTATTGTCATTGTTGTCAACACAGTCAGACAGATCGGTTGATGCAGTGGACAGGAGTTAAGAGGTTCTTCAGAGCAGTGGTTTTCCAAAAGATAGAAGTGGCCCATATGCTAAAAATCAAAAGAAAATCACAAGGAAGAAAATTGTCGCGATATCGCGACATGTTGGCAAGAAAGAAAAACTATCGCGATATCACGACATGTTTGAAGAAAAATAGGAGAGAGAAAAAGGTGTCGCGATTTCGCGACATGTTCGGCCAAAGCAAAGAGAAAGAGGAGAGAGAAAAGGTGTCGCGATATCACGACATGTTTCTTGGCCAAAGGAAGAGAGAGAGAGAGAAAAAGGTGTCACGATTTCGTGACATGTTCATTTTCGCAGTCCAAAGCAAAGAGAAAGAGGAGAGAGAAAAAGGTGTCGTGATTTCGCGACATGTTTCATTTTTGTGGGCCAAAGCAAAGAGAAAGAGGAGAGAGAAAAAGGTGTCACGATTTCGTGACATGTTGCATTTTCACGGTCCGAAGTGAAGAGAAAATGCAAGGAAGAAAAAGTGTCACGATTTCGTGACATGTTCGGAGAGAAAGTGCAAGCAAGCAAAACTATCACGATTTCGCGACATGTTCGGAGAGAAAGTACAAGCAAGCAAAACTATCACGATTTCATGACATGTTGGAAGAGAGAAAGGCAAGTAGAAAAAGTGTCACGATTTTGTGACATATTGCAAGGAAGGTTGTACGGACGAAAAAGTGTCACGATTTCGTGACATGTTGCAGGAGAGAGAGTCCGAACGAAAAAGTGTCACGATTTCACAACATATTGCAAGGAAGGTTGTACGGACGAAAAAGTGTCACGATTTCGCGACATGTTGCAGGAGAGAGAGTCCGAAAGAAAAAGTGTCATGATTTCGTGACATATTGCAGGAGAGAGAGTCCGAGAGAAAAAGTGTCACGATATCGTGACATGTTGGGTTTTCGTGACCCGAAGGCAAGAGAAAGCGCTAAGGAGAAAAAGTGTCACGATATCGTGACATGTCGAGTTTTCGTGACCCGAAGGCAAGAGAAAGCGCTAAGGAGAAAAAGTGTCACGATATCGCGACATGTCGGGTTTTCGCGACCCGAAGGCAAGAGAAAGTGCTAAGGAGAAAAAGTGTCGTGATATCGTGACATGTCGCATTTTTGTGACTAAAGGAGGAGAGAGAAAGTAAGAAGGTGAAAGTGTCACGATATCGTGACATGTGTTTTTGTAGGTTGAAGCGAGAAGAGTAGCAAGGAGGTGAAAGTGTCACGATATCGCGACATGTGTTTTCATGGTTGAAGCCGAGAAGAGTAGCAAGGAGGCGAAAGTGTCATGATATCGTGACATGTTGTGTTTTCGTTGGTTGAAGCCGAGAAGAGTAGCAAGGAGGTGAAAGTGTCACGATATCGTGACATGTTGTGTTTTTGGTTGAAGCCGAGAAGAGTAGCAAGGAGGTGAAAGTGTCATGATATCACGACATGTTGTGTTTTGTGGAAGAAAGCTGAGAAGAGGACAAAGAGGCAGAAGTGTCACGATTTCAAGACAGGTCACTTTGGCACAAGCTAAAAATAGAACCCAGCCAAAATAAGATATGTAATAGTTAATGAAGTTCCATGATAGATTATGGGGAGTTACAAAAGAAATTCATGCAGCTAAATTAAGAAGAGTTAATAAAGAAGAAAACGAACAAGTCATATATATAGAATCGAATATGCATACATGCATAGAAAAGAATACGAACAGTCATGATCGAGAAGACAAATAGTCATGGTAGGGTTATATGTGTAAATTCGTAACATGCATCGTGTTTGATGAAAAGCCTACTCTATATATAGACAAAAGCAGTTATGATTAGAAAGTGTTACAACTAACAAGTGGCGCATGAGAAATGAAAGGAGTTACAAATGGAGTTACAAAGATTCAATATGGTTATAAAAGGAGGTCTGCATGGAGAATTACGTGTGGTTGATATAGAGGGTGAGTGCGCTGCTGAAAGAGAGCAAAAGTGTTGCTCAAACTAGAGTGAAAGTGCTACAAGAAGAGGGCTAGAAGAGTGTCGTAAGAGAGCGTTAAGCAGAGCCGTGAGAGCCATAAGAGTGTAGTAAGAAGCACAGCAAGAGGGTTGTAAGAGGGCCATAAAAGTGTAGTAAGCAGAGCGCATAGGTGTGTGTTGTGCTAACTTTGGTGAATAGCAATGAGAGGTTGGGTGAGCAATAGACCAGTTAGGGTCTTGTATAAGCGAAGACATTTTTATGTCAAACATATAGTTTCAGAATTGCAGTCTGAGTTGGTGCTTGGAATCAGGGGTTGGTGCTCCTTCTAGTTGGTTCTGATAAATTAGGGGTTGGTGCTCCTTTCTGTTGGTGCAGATAAATTAGGGGTTGGTGCTCCTTCCAGTTGGTGCTGATAAATTAGGGGTTGGTGCTCCTTTCTATTGGTGTAGATAAATTAGGGGTTGGTGCTCCTTTCTGTTGGTGTAGATAAATTAGGGGTTGGTGCTCCTTCCAGTTGGTGCTGGTAAAATTGATTGTAAAGTTGTTGCTTTGCAAAGGCTGGATTTGGATGGTAGTCCAAGCAGTCATTTTTGAGGAGTAGCCAAAACTGGTGAACCTCGTTACATCTTGTGTTGTGTGATGCTCTCTTGTTGTATTTGCTTTATGTGGTTTTAAGATTTCATTGTTTTGGCTTTAAGAGTTGAAGTTTTTAAGTTTTAAAGAGCCACTCGATTCACCCCCCCTCTCAGTGTCATTGTGAGACTAACAATTGGTATCAAATCCAGTTTCCCTTTTTAGGCTAAATCAGCTAGGGTTGATCTTGGATTAGTACGCAATGGCAGGTGGTGAAGGATTCTCATCAAACAAAGCACCATTGTTTGACGAAACCAATTATGTGTTTTGGAGAATCAAGATGCAGACATATCTTTGTGCTTTGGGATATGACATTTGGGATTTAGTAAATAGTGGATACACAATCCCCACCACTCCTCCAACCAATGTTGTCGATAAGAAGTTGTTTAAGAATAACTCTAAAGCAAAGAATGCTATCATGTGCAGATTAGTAGACAATGAACTAGTAAAGATCATGAGCTGCAAAATGGCAAAAGAAATATGGGAAAAACTGAGGAGTATTCATGAAGGAGAGGATAAGATCAAGGAGGCCAAGTTATAGACACATCGAGATCAGTTCGAAGCATTAAAGATGAATGACGATGAAAACATTGAGGCATATATGCTGAGAGTTAATGGAATCATTAATGCGATCAGAGGACTCGGTGAGGATATCGGAGACTTTGTCATCGTGAAAAAGGTATTAAGATCCCTTCCCAAAATATTTGATTCTAAAGTTTCAGCTATAGAAGAAGCTAAGGATCTAAATTCTTTTAGTATGGATGAGATGCATGGTTCTTTGACTGCATATGATATGAGGATAGGAAAATCTAAACCCACAGACAGAGAAGCAGATTTTAAAGTCCTTAAAAATAAAAACGCAAAACAAGTGTCTGAGGAAGAAGAGACATCAGATGAAATGGAAGCAAAATTTGTTCAAAAACTAAAATTGGGAAAAGGAAAATACAGAGGAAAGCTACCATTTAAATGTTTTAGCTGTGGAGGCATTGGGCACTTTGTGACTAATTGTCCACTTAATGAGAAGGACGAAAGTAATGAAGGATCACACCAAGAACGAAGTGACTGGAAGAAGAAAATAAATTTCAAAAAAGGTAACTTTAAGAAGAAAAGTTTCATCTCTAGGAATGCCAGTTCAATAGAAGACATCTTTGATGAGGATTCTGAAGAGGAAATAGGTGAAGCTCTGTTCATGGCATTTGAAGAAGTAGAATCAGAAAAGGAAGAAGAAGTGAACTTTGAAGTATGTGGTGAAGACTCTGAGGCTGAAGTAGATCTAGAAGGTGAGTTGATCTCTGCACTTGAAGAGTTGGGTTTAGAAAGGAAAAAGAACAAAATACTAGTCCAAGAAGTTGGAAGAATATGAGGGTGATATTGAAGATCTCTTCTTACAAATTCACAAAGCCAAGAAAATAGAAGAAGCCTTGAAGTCACAGATCAATGAGAAAGAGATTGTTTGCTACAAACAAGAAGAGGAGATTGTGTTATTAAGGAAACAACTAGAAGAGGCAAATACAAATCTCAAATTTGAGAAAAGCACAGAGTTTCTAGATAAAATGATAAGGCAACAAAGAAGCCCAATGGTTAAGCTTGGTCTTGGATGTGAAGCTGAACAACCTTCATCTTCTAAATCTACAGAGAAGAAGAAATCCACTGCTGAAGGATCAAAGCAAGAAAATATTGAATCTGAATCCCAAAAATGAAGAAAATATCAAAGGATATCTACAACAAAGCAACCACAACAAAATAGGTTCTATCACTCTCACTTTATTCATAATAATGCTTTTAATGGCTATTGTTTTAGATGCAACCATTATGGTCACAAGGCAATTTATTATGGATAGAATAATAGATCAAAGAGTTATCTTTGGTAGAAATACATCTCGTTATTCCGGTTCAACATCATGTGCAATGTTTTAAATTTAATGGTCATGGGCACATAGCAAGGTCTTGTCCAAATCTAAGGCAAGACAATAGATTTCATCAGACACAAAGAATGCAACACAGACAGGGAAGAAATCATGTGCATCAAAGAAAGGAAAAGAATCATCCATAAAGGATGTACAAGAGACAACCACACAAGAGAAATGTTCAAGTTCATGAAAAGGTTCAAAATGGGGAGTCTGCAGTAGCCCTTTGGTATTATTGTCAAAGGGGGAGAAGTATTACAAGAACTTGCATGTGTGTTGCCAACAATTCCAAAAGGGGAGATTGTTGAGCAAGGTGCAAAAATAGTATTGTCATTGTTGTCAACATAGTCAGACAGATCGGTTGATGTAGTGGACAGGAGTTAAGAGGTTCTTCAAAGCAGTGGTTTTCCAAAAGATAGAAGTGGCCCATATGCTAAAAATAAAAAGAAAATCACAAGGAAGAAAATTGTCTCGATATCGCGACATGTTGGCAAAGAAAGAAAAACTATCGTGATATCACAACATGTTTGAAGAAAAATAGGAGAGAGAAAAAGGTGTCGCGATTTCGTGACATGTTTCATTTTTGCGGTCCAAAGCAAAGAGAAAGAGGAGAGAGAAAAAGGTGTCGCGATTTCGCGACATGTTTCATTTTCGCGGTCCAAAGCGAAGAGAAAGAGAGAGAAAAAGGTGTCACGATTTTGCGACATGCTTCATTTTCATCGTCCAAAATGAAGAGAAAGAGGAGAGAGAAAAAGGTGTCATGATTTCGTGACATGTTTCATTTTTGTGGTCCAAAGCGAAGAGAAAGAGGAGAGAGAAAAAGGTGTCGTGATTTCATGACATGTTGCATTTTCACGATTCGAAGTGAAGAGAAAATGCAAGGAAGAAAAAGTGTCACGATTTCATAACATGTTTGGAGAGAAAGTGCAAGCAAGCAAAACTATCACTATTTCGTGACATGTTCAGAGAAACAACACAAGCAAGCAAAACTATCGTGATTTCGTAACATGTTGGAAGAGAGAAAGGCAAGTAGAAAAAGTGTCGTGATTTTGTGACATATTGAAAGGAAGGTTGTACGGACGAAAAAGTGTCGTGATATCGTGACATGTTGCAGGAGAGAGAGTCCGAATGAAAAAGTGTCGCAATTTCACAACATATTGCAAGGAAGGTTGTACAGATGAAAAAGTGTCATGATTTCACGACATGTTGCAGGAGAGAGAGTTCGAAAGAAAAAGTGTCATGATTTCGTGACATATTGTAGGAGAGAGAGTCCGAGAGAAAAGTGTCGCGATATCATGACATGTTGGGTTTTCATAACCCGAAGGCAAGAGAAAGCGCTAAGGAGAAAAAGTGTCACGATATCGTGACATGTCGGGTTTTCGTGACCCGAAGGCAAGAGAAAGTGCTAAGGAGAAAAAGTGTCACGATATCGCGACATGTTGGGTTTTCGCGACCCGAAGGCAAGAGAAAGTGCTAGGGAGAAAAAGTGTCGTGATATCGTGACATGTCGCATTTTTGTGACTAAAGGAGGAGAGAGAAAGTAAGAAGGTGAAAGTATCGCGATATCGTGACATGTGTTTTTGCTGGTTGAAGTCGAGAAGAGTAGCAAGGAGGTGAAAGTGTCACGATATCATGACATGTGTTTTCGCTGGTTGAAGCCAAGAAGATTAGCAAGGAGGCAAAAGTGTTGTGATATCGTGACATGTGTTTTCATTGGTTGAAGCCGAGAAGAGTAGCAAGGAGGTGAAAGTGTCATGATATCGTGACATGTGTTTTTGCTGGTTGAAGCCGAGAAGAGTAGCAAGGAGGCGAAAGTGTCATGATATCACGACATGTTATGTTTTCATGGGTATAGGAAAACAGAAGCTACAAGGAGGCAAAAGTGTCACAATATCGCGACATGTTGTGTTTTCACGGGTACAGGCAAACAGAAGCTACAAGGAGGTGAAAGTGTTGCGATATCGTGACATGTGTTCTTGTGGGTACAAGCCGAGAAGACGACAAAGAGGCAGAAGTGTCACGATTTCATGACAGGTCACTTTGGCACAAGCTAAAAATAGAACCCAACTGAAATAAGGTATGTGACCGTTAACTAAAGTAATGCAGCAGTTACAGGGGATGTTACAAAAGAAAATCATGCAGCTAATTTAAGAACAGTCAAAGAAGGAGAAAACGAACAGTCATATATATAGAATCGAATATGCATACATGCACAAAAAAGAATACGAATAGTCATGATCGAGAAGACAAATAGTCATGGTAGGGTTATATGTATAAATTCATAACATGCATCGTGTTTGATGAAAAGCTTACTCTATATATAGACAAAAGCAGTTACAGTTAGAAAGTGTTACAACTAACAAGTGGCGCATGAGAAATGAAAGGAGTTACAACTGGAGTTACAAAGATTCAATATGGTTATAAAAGGAGGTCTACGTGGAGGATTACGTGCGGCTGATATAGAGGGTGAGTGCGCTGCTAAAAGAGAGTGAAAGCGCTGCTCAAACTAGAGTGAAAGTGTTGCAAGAAGAGGGCTAGAAGAGTGTCGTAAGAGGGCGTTAAGCAGAGTCGTGAGAGCCATAAGAGTGTAGTAAGAAGCACAGCAAGAGGGCTATAAGAGGGCCATAAAAGTGTAGCAAGCAGAGCCATAGGTATGTGCTATGTGAACTATGGGCAATGTTGAGTGAGCAATAGACCAGTCAGGGTCTTGTAAAAGTGAAGGCATTTATATGTCAATATTCAAATTTCAAAATTGAAGTCCAAGTTGGTGCTTGGAATCAGGGGTTGGCGATCCTTCCAGTTTGTGCTAGTAAATCAGGGGTTGGTGCTCCTTTCTATTGGTGCAGATAAATCAGGGGTTGGTGCTCCTTCTAGTTGGTGCTGGTAAATCAGGGGTTGGTGCTCCTTTCTGTTGGTGCTGATAAATTAGGGGTTGGTGCTCCTTTCTGTTGGTGCAGATAAATCAGGGGTTGGTGCTCCTTCCAGTTGGTGTTGGTAAAATTGATTGTAAAGTTTTTGCTTTGCAAAGGTTGGATTTGGATGGTAGTCCAAGCAGTCATTTTTTTTGGAGTAGCCAAAATTGGTGAACCTCGTTACATCTTGTGTTGTGTGTTGCTCTCTTTTTGTATTTGCTTTATGTGGTTTTAAGCTTTCATTGTTTTGGCTTTAAGAGTTGAAGTTTTTAAGTTTTAAAGAGCCACACTGATTCACCCCCCCTCTCAGTGTCATTGTGAGACTAACAAAAAGATCCATAAATGTTCAAATCTTGTGTAGCGAAGCCCTTCCCAATAAAAGAGAGGAGAGTTCAAATTGTGTGCAACGGAGCCCTATTGAAATGGAGAGCAAATATATGCCCCTTTGAGGAGCTTTGGAGTACCATCTGATGGAGCTACGTCTACACACCTACATTTAATCCATCATTTTTAACTACCAATAAGTGTAGGAGACACATCTGACGGCCCTTGAACATTAATTCAAGCAAGGGATCGGCTGCCATAGCCTATAAGAACTAAGGTAACCTTTAAGTTAGAGGTCATTGTATTTGACAGCAGCCCATATCATTATTTTATTTACATGGCTTTAGCATAGATATGAATCTTTCATTGCAATTAGATTAATATTTTTGATTTTTATATGCATATTTCTTACATCTACTATATTTCAATGCACATTATGTTTATTCATCTAGATTATCATATTTGCTAATAAGAGACTCTTCTAGAGAGGTGGCCCATACTACTAAGTGTGCTTTTTTGTTTCCATGTATGTAGATATATAGGTTTATAGGACTAGATCAAGACATTCAGAGCACAAGATCCCTCCTAGATGAGAAAAGGAGAAGGAGGCATCTGTGAGCCCTCATACAGTTTTGTGTGTGAGATCAGGATGCCTGTAAAAGTGCACCACCCCTTTGCAAGGGGATATTTTATTCACTGGTAGTTCATTGTATCGAAATGGGTGTCCCTTAGAGGGACCAACAATGTAACTGGACTTCAATATAAATAAAAGTATTTTTCTTTGTTATTTTCATGTTATATGCATTTCATGGTATTTCATTTCATTTTAGTATAATATTGAAATTAGAATAAGGATGCACACTTCTTGAGGTTGCATAGATGGTGATCATGGTAGGACCCCCACTAGGTTTTTTTTTTTGGCCATTTTACTAATGTTTCGAGCATGTTTTATGTGCAAGTTTAGCTGCTCGAGCTGATAGTGGCCAGTAGAGCTTAGCAGTTGTAGCTAACAACGGCCAAATTAGTAGCTATAGCTAACAACGGCTAACTTAGTAGCTATATTTTTTAGTGGCTAGCTTAGCATCTATAGTTATCAATGTCCAAATTACCAGCTATAGTTATCAGTGGCCAGAAAATCATAGCCACTCTTGCAGTCAGTGGCTAGCAACAACCACTCTGGTCAACAGTGGCCAATAGAAAAGTGCCATAGAGGTCAGCCTAGGCTTCATAAAACATGGATTTCAAGTTGGTGAAACTCTCTACCTTTTTGTATTTCTATGTCTATGTTTTGTTTACCATAATACAGTAGGGAAAACTTACATTTAATTAGGAAAACTTAAGAAAAATAGTACAAAAGTGCATTTCAATTTTCCTAGAATTTTTTATATTTTACCTAGGCAATTCTAGGAATAATGATCCTCTGCTTGTAAGGTCTGCTCTAGTCTCTAGCATGATAGGCATTTTGTGTGTTTAAATTTTTCTTACATGTGGCCCAACCAGTGGCCTAAATTCACAAAGTAGGAAGTGTATTATATGAAAAATAATTTAGATTAAATTAGATATGCATCTTTCTGAAGATAAATGTTCCTTTTACGCATGTAGGAAAGTAGTCATTATTGTTGGTTTATGCATCACTTTCTATTTCAAAAATATAAAAAGAACCCCACACACTTGCATGTATCACAATAACATTGGTAAGGTTGGATTTCATCACCAACGCCCAATTCAGACAAGTTAGAATTCACATCCTTCCATTGGATTGCCCTTGGATATCCTTAGATAGAATAGGAAACTCCTTAATTTGGTATAGGTCACTTTTATTCAATCTATCTCCCACTATTGGAATGATTTTTGAATCAGAGTGGAAGAGCTAGGTGAACCCCCATTTGAATTTAAGCAGTGTACCCTAGAATATTTTGAGAAACCATTCTTGGCACTAGTGTTCCTAGTCACCACTTTGGGTGAGTTCCCTCATTCTAATTCCAAAATACAAACAAGAAATAAATATCAACAACACATTTAAAACACACTAAACAAGTTTTAGGACACACATTTAATATTTAAAAGAGATAAGCATGTTGTCTGCTTTGTGTGTTTCTTTATTGTTGGGGTAATCAACCTAACCCTAATTTTCTAAGGAAATTTATTTAAAAAAAATTATGGCTGAGGGACCTCCCATGGCAAGCAAGACCTCCAACCTAGGAAGGGAATTAGGTTCCATAACCACTGAACATATCCATATCAGTTTAGAGGACATAACCATCCCTAAATGACATCCCATGTCTTATAATAACATAAATAGCATCCATTGGGAGTCAAACCTTTGATATGTCCCTATTAGGGAGGTACCCACATGCCCTCCAAGAAACCTTCCTAACTGGAACACCTTGATAGAATTCTATACGAGGAAAAATCCACCCATTGAGGGACCTAGCAAGTCAAGGTCACAAGATCATATCCCAACTTGATCTATATATCAATCATAAGAGGAAAATGAGAGCACACCATGGCCTAGCTTGGGTGAGCAAACCACCCTATCTGGTCAATAAAGTCACCCCTCTACTCCTCACAAAGAACATTTTGCATATACACATCATGATTTTGTGTAGTCTAAATATATAAAAATTATATCTAAGACTGAATATCCATAATTCCTCATAGATGAGGAAGAGGACCCAAGTCATCCTTCTACTCCTCATGAAGAGTACATGGGGAAACCATGTTGCATATATGCATCATTATACTATATATATTAAATTCATAAACCAGAGTATTAGGTCAGTGCAACCTCTAGGGAGTGTGGAAAACAAGTGATAGATTTTACTAGGGGTAAAAGACAAAAAATCCATTTTTGTTTCTAATACGAGGGTACATAGCCCTCATAAAACTAAACAATAGGATCATACACCTCAAGAACTAAGGACATAGCTTAACCAATAATAACATATAGATCAAATCCAGTTGGATCAACAAAAATTAAATCAACAAGAGGTGGACTTGCAATGAGCACACCTACAAAGGTTGTATCAATTAAAGATACAAGAACAACAAAAGATACAACCAAAGCAAGTGCAAAATGCATTGCATAAATTAGTGCTTACACCTAGAACCCAGAGGATGCAAAAATACATAATTCATCTAGTAAAATCTTGACATCTCTCCCCTTGGCCACACCAAAGTCACATTCAACATCAAAGGCCATTATCTGGTTATTATCAAGAAACTCATACTCCTCAACAGTACCAATATCAATACAATGAGGAATCATATGAAGATTCCTAATGGGAACATAAATAATAAGTGGATGAATCCATTTATGAAGAGGTACCTAATGATTACACTTATCCTCAACATCAAAAGTGGCCTCTTCTACCTAATCAATGGCAATAAAATAAAGATTATATCATGTCGTCAGGGCCATACAATGTGCTAACTGATCAGATAAATGTAGTTGAAAAACAAAAACAAAAGCTAGTTTATCAGAAACCTACACTAAAGAAACTTAGAAATCATCCTTTGCATCCATCCGTGTCATCACTGACATACCCATCGAATTTCAAGATACCTCAACTTGAAAAATTCAAAGATGACGAAGATGCACAAAAGAACGCGATAATATTCATCAATATGTGCTTCTATTTTTAATAAAATGACCCCTTGATGTTAAGAATATTTCTTACAACACTATATAGGGATGCTTTAGAATGGTATAATCATATACCACATCAAAGATTACACAACTTTGAGCAATTGACTCACGCATTCCTACAACATTTTACCTCTAGTGCTAAGAAAATGATAAAATTAACTTACTTGGCAAGCCTTCATCAAATTTATGATGATCCAGTCATTGAGTATGGAAATAAATGGAGGAAGGTGATGTTAAAATTACCTTTTACATTACCAACAATAGATCTCATTTGAATGTTTATGAGAAGCTATTCAAAACAAATATCGCTTCTATTATAATTGCAACAATATCAAACATTTGAGGAGGTCTTAGAATAGGATGAGTCCATTGAGGCAATAAAGATACAAGAGGGTGATATTCAACTCCATAAAAAGGAATGGCCAAGCAAGAATATTATAGGTGGCAACACGCAAAAAAGGGCAACCCTAGTCAATTAAGTTGTTTTGAATCCTATCTGGAACTGGGGTATGCTTATGTTCTATCTAATATATTCATTTATACACATAGGTATAATGAATATCTAGGTCTTCATAAAAAACTTTATCTTTTAAGGGCTCTGTATGATCAGTATAAAACCGTTTGATGAAGAAACTAGGGTATTTGAGTCCCATGGAAAACCTCAAAAACCTCTTCATAGCAATATCATCCCATAAGTCAAATAATCAACTTTCTTTATGAGGTTTTATTCATTAAAGGGTGTTCATGAAATAGGATAGATACCAGATGAATGTTAGCAATGACATTTAGATGGCCACTAACTATTTTTTGGGATATCTTTTAATTTACAAAATATTATAAGGAAACTACATATATATCACATCATATCATATCACATTTGGATTCCTAAATGATTAATTATTATTTTAAGAATTATTATTTACATTCATGATTGCTATACATTTTGTGGTGTTACCCATTAGATTTTAAACTCATATCATATTCATTCCTTATGTTTTAAATGATTAAAGCATATAGGGTCATATGCATTAGACCATATTCATGTAATTAATGCATTGCATTCCATATAATATACCATACAGATAGGAGAGTTCAAATTGTGTGTAGCGAAGCCCTATTGAAATGGAGAGCAAATCTATACCCCTTTGAGGAGCATTGGAACACCATCTGATGGAGCTACGTCTACACACCTGCATTCATATCCATCATTTTTAACTACCAATCAGTGTAGGAGAAACATTCGATGACCCTTGAACATCAATTAGAGCAAGGGATCTACTACCATAGCCCATAAGACTTGAGGTAGCTTTTAAGTAAGAGGTTGCTATCTTTGAAAGTGACCCATAGCCATAGCCAGGTTTTAAAATGGTTGATTCCTTTGTTCTAGGTAATAGATCTTTATTTATCATTATTTCATTTACATGGCTTTAGCATAGATATGAATCTTTCATTGCATTTAGATTAATATTTTTTATTTTCATATGCTATTGCTTATATCTGCTATATTTCAATGCACATTATGCCTATTCATTCAGATTATCATATTTTCTAATAAGAGCCTCTTCCAGAGAGGTGGCCTGTACTACTAAGTGTGTTTTGTTGTTTCCATGTATGCAGATCTATAGGTTTACAAGACCAAATCAAGACATTTAGAGCATGGGATCCATCATGGATGAGAGAAGGATAAGGAGGCATCTGTGAGCCCTCATATAGTTTCATGTACAAAATATGGAAGCCTACGAAAGCACACCACCCCTTTGCGAGAGGAAATTTTATTCACTTGTAATTCATTGTATCAAAATGGGTGTCCCTCAGAGGGACCAACATGTAACCAGGTTTCAATATAATTTTTTTGATATTTCTTTGTTATTTCTGTGTTATATGCATTTCATGGTCTTTCATTTCATTTTGGTATAATATTTCAAGTAGAATAAGGATGCATGCTTCCTAGGGTCACACACATCGCATCGTAGAGTTCATGCTACATAATATCATATGTTGTTTTCGTATTTCATCCAAAATAATATCAGATAATGGAATACCCTTTAAAAATAAGGATGTGTGTGTATTAAAAATAAAGTATAACATAAATCATATCTTTTCCACACCCTATTATCCATAGGCCAATGGGCAAGCAGAGGCATAAAATAAGATAGTAGTAGCCATATTGAAGAAAATTGTTAAGGATAATCATAAATATTGGCATAATCAATTAACTCTTGCCCTTTGGGCCTATAGCACTAGCATCCGGATGCCCACTGGAGCAACTCCATTTTCACTAGTGTATGGCGCTGAAGCTATCATACCTCTAGAGTTAGAAATTCCATCACTGTGCATTTCCATGCAGGAATTCATCAATAATGATTCCACTAGGTAAGATCGTTTATGTCAACTAACATTGCTTGATGAAAAATGTGTCAATGCCCTTGAGCATCTACGTGTTTGCCTTAAGAGATATTATAACTTGAAAGTACACCAGATAGACTTTTAGATTGGTGATTTAGTTATAAAGGAGAACCAACAAAACTCAAAATTTTCATCCAATTTGTGGGAAAAATTTATAGCAAACTTGTTAGGTCCATTCATCATTACAAGTCATATTGGACCTAGAACTTATTGCTTAGCATCCATCGAAGGAAGTGAAGATCTTGAACCAATGAATATTAGTCATCTATGGCCTTTTCATGATTAGAGCACCATAAAAAGCTCCAAAGGCATCTATAAGACCTTTGGTCACCCTAAAATGCTCCTAGGTAGTCCATGACCATCTAGGTCAACCTAAAATGCCCCTAGGTGGTCTATGACTGTTTAGGTCAAAATAAAACATTCCTAGATAATCTATGATCATCTAGGTCAATCCAAAAAGCTCCAAAGGTATCCATAAGCTCTTTGGTCACCCTAAAATGATCCTAGGTGGTCCATGACCATTTAGGTCAACCAAAAATACCCCTAGGTATTTGTTGGCATTTTTGCCACATTATTTTGATTGTTGATTATTCCTGCATAAAATGTTGAAGCTCTCATTCCTCTATGAGTTTTGATGCCAAAACAGCTAAGTCCGAAGACTATCGCGATATCGCGACAAAAAGCAGCATGAAGAGCATAGTTTCAAAACCGTCGCGATATCGCGACATGTCGCGTTATCGCGGGTCTTTCGAGGAGAGAGAAGCCAAAGTCAAAGAATGTCACGATTTCATGACGTGTTCCAAAATTGCGGTCAAAGTAGTCAATGAGGGTAGCATAGTAAAATTGTAGTGAAATCGTGATATGTCGCATTTTTGTGACTTGCGATGGCCATGGAGCAGAGTAAGAGAAAAGGTCACAAAATCGTGACATAGTTGGGCAGCGACAATGAATCTCGTCGTGATTTCATGACAGAATAGTGAACAAGGCACAAAATATGAAGGACATCACGAAATCGCAATGTGTTGCATGGTCGCGGCAAGGTTGAAGAAAAAGCATAAGGCATGAAAGACGTCACGATTTCGTGACATTTTTGAAGATGGGGGCAAGCAAGAAGAAGACGTCGCGATATCATGACAGGAAGTGGCAATAGTAGAGAAAGCAAAGAAAGGTCACGATTTCGCGACATATTGGGCAGACAGGCCAAAGTGCGGAAAATTGTCATGATTTCGCGACATGTCGCGTTTTCGCGAGGTGGAAGGCAGAAATAAGAACATAAAACCTGTCACGATTTCGCGACGTGCTGAAGATGAAAGAACCATATGAGATAAGAATGTCACATTTTCGTAGGTTGAGAGCTGAACCATACAAGGCAAATGAAAATTGTCACAAAATCGCGACATGTCGGCTTTTCACGACAAGGAAGAGAAGATTGAGCAGCGAAGAGATAACGTCGCGATTTCGTGACTTGTTTGGTTTTCACAACCTGGAGATAAAACAAAGGTGTCAATGGAAGAACGTCACGAAAGCGCGACTTGTCTTGTTTTCATGACGTATCAAGGAGACAAAGCCAAAAGAGAGAAAGGTGTAGCGAAATCGTGCCTTGTCGCATTTTCGCGGTTCGAAGCAACCAAAGGACAACATGGGTAAAGGATGTCACGATTTCGCGACAGGTCATAATTTCACGAAAATAGAGCAAGGAAGGAGCAAAATAGTATGGAACATCATGACGCGTCGTGTTTTCACGAGCTAAGGTGGCGAAGGAGGCCAAAGAGCCAAATACGTCACGATTTTGTGACATGTCGCGTTTTCGCGACTTGTCACAGTTTCGTGCTAGAAAGCAATTCAAACGGCCCGATGAAGCATTACGATTTCCAAGAATTAAAAGCACTCCAAAATTAAATGTTTTGTTGCTTTCCAATGTATACAAGATAAAAGAACGTGTCCAAGCCACCAGAATTGAAGATGCCTCCATTATTCAAAGCTTCTGTTCGTGATTTTTTTCTAACGGTTCAAGCATGTTTCGAGAATGACCATTTAATGAAGACGACCGGTTCCTTATTTCATTTAATTTTTGGTTTCTCCGAGGCTGGTTTAAGGGGATCATTTCCTTGTTTTTGTTGCACATTTTATAGATCTCGAGGAAGTCCGTTGCCTGTTTTAAATGCTATAGAGAGGCAAGACCTCTATAAATATGAATGTAGATCTCAAAAAGAGGGATCGAGAAAGAGACTTTTGCTGAAAGCTTTTCAAGTTCTTTGCATGAATGAAAGATATTTGGCCTCTGGTTTTGCAAGCAACTATTTGTGTGGTTTTCCTTCTACCTTATACATTCCTAATTTACGCTCGTATTTCTTATCTGTTGCTTAATTTGAATTCTGCATCTGAGTTTAAATATTGCTAGTGAGGAAGTGAGTTCTGGAATGTGATCTTGGAGGTTTTCTGCACAAGGTTGTAAGTTAATTACGTCGCTATCTTCTGTTATATGCTGTTAGTGTGCTTGAGGTTATCTACTGCTAATCTTTCCCGATCTGATAAATTTGGCCTGTGGCTATATTTCCCGTTTCTTTCTGCATATTTCCAATTTCTTTCCTGCAACTCTAGTCTTCATCAAGCATAGAATTTAGTAAGGGAACCAGCCCTCTCTGGAGATTGGTCTGGGAGACATTTCTTTCTCCTAGCCTTTCAATGTTGGCCGGGTCTAGGGCGCATTTAGACGTAAAATCCTTTCCTGTGGCGGATTCGTGACCAATAGTTTTTGGCACGCCCGGTGGGACAGACTGTTTCTGTCTCAGAAAGATCCCATAGTATTGAGGGTTTAATGTTCGCCTTCATGCCGTATAGTTAGAACATTTGGTGACTCTGCAGTACCTAGAAATCTCTGAACGTGGATACAATAAAAGCTGTACTTCATGATCACGAGATCAAAGTCCAAAAAATTTGAAGATCTTGTTGAGTTTTTTGAACTTGACAACACAAAAAAAGGTGAACACTCTAGGTTGGTTTCCCCATCACTTGCATCATCTACCATATCCACACAAATCCCTGGTATTGTTACTAGTTTTCCATCTTCTCAGTCACATACACTAGTCCCAATGGCCCAGTATCCTCCACCCAGGAAGTTTTTAGCATGGAATAGTTCAGGAGCCTTGAATTTGCAGGCTCAAAATCTAGTTCCTCAGGCTGCTTTGAAAGTCTTGCCAACCTATGATGGTACTGGTAAGACTGCTTATGAGCATATTAATGATGTAGCTTCTTTGGCGGCCATCCATGACATAACAGACAAAGATGTGATGGTGAAGTTATTAGTGTTATCCTTGAGAGGAAAATTGTTGTATTGGTACCGAACGTTGCAACCAGGCACCATTACATCATGGGATCAGCTAGGAGAACTGTTAGTTAAGAATTTTCATGAACAGGCTGATCCATTTTCATTGTTGCATCAGTTTAATGCAATCCAGAGGCACCCACAGGAAGAGATAGCTGATTTCAATGTCAAATTTACCAGAACCTGGCAGAGAATTCTTGATGGTCTTCGGCCTGCTGATGAGCTAGCTGCATTTTATTACCTCAGAGCATTTAACACAGACATCGATTGGGCTATCCGAAAATCCAACGTGACTACATTTCCAGAGTTGTTCAAACAAGCATTAAAGGCGATAACTGATTTGATTGCTATAGGTAGACTTCCTCCAAAGGTAACAATGCCTATCATACCTGATCTTCCTAAGTATTTGTACTCTGGTTCGCTTCCATAGCCCATGCCATCTATGTATCCTACCCCATCATGGAGCTCCAATGCACCTCAAATTGCACCCATCCCAGTTCCTCAGCCTCCTGCTCCAACTATTCCTCAGTTGCCTGCACCGAGCATTCCATGGTTAACCTCTCCACTTCCAACTCCTGCATTATCTTCCCCATAGTTTCCATTACCTTTATCGACACCGCCTGTGTCCTCAAGCCCAGATCCTCAATTGGCTATGTTACAAGAAATTCAGTCGGCTATGAGATCTCTCACTGACAAGGTGACATCTATGGAACGGAGAGAGGCGAAAAGGAACTATCAGCCACGAAGATTTATGCTAGCAGTAACTAGAGAACAACCTGCTCCTAGCAAGGCTATGGAGAAAGTACCTGAAAGGAACTCAACAATTCTGGTAAGTGAAGAGGCTGGCCCTTCTGAAGTTTCACATGAGCCATCTTACTGGTGTTCTTCCTGCAATGACCCACATGATGAGTCCACTTGCATGGTCCACCAAAATTATTTGCAAGTTCTTACAGGGAGCCATGTAAACATGATTCGAGAGGTGGATCTTACTTTCATGGAGTCTCTGGAGGAACATATAGCAATACTGACATGCAGCAGAAAGAAACCAATGTTGGTAGATCCGGCTAAGATGGAGCCATTGAAAGTACCTCCTGTACAAGCAACAAAGCAACAAATGCCAACAAAGGCTCATGATTCCCCATCATAATGACAATCACCTATTTTGTCGAAGGATCTACTTCCACCACCAGTAAAAGACAAGGAACAAGCTTCTACTTCCCAACCGCAAGCAGAAACAAAGGAACAAGCCAAAGAGACGTTGCGGTATCCATCATTGACCAAACGACAATGAGTGGAGGCTACCCAAAAATATAAGAGCACATTTGAATCTGCTAGTGGAGGGAAGGAACAAATCTCCATGGAGTACAACATTGTTGAAGAACTCAAATGGATACCAGCTAAGGTAAGTCTGTATGACACCTTACAGTTGCTTGGACAGGTAAATCTCTTACAGGAATCCCTGAAGACCATACAAAGTAAGGGGAAAGCTCTAGCCTAGGTAGTTATGGCTCAAACATTAACTTCTGTAGCCACTGGAAGGAATAGACCACCCCCATTTTATCTGTCACTCAGGATGGAGGGTTGGATTGTACATAATTGCTTGATTGATTCTGGTGCTGCGACAACTGTCATGCCAAAGGCAATTTGTGAAGCGATGGGAATGGAATATACAAGAAGTAGCCCTGGCGTCTTGTAGTTGGATGGAACTCCAGTGAAAATAGTGGGTGTAATCAAGGATGTTCCTATTGCTTTGCACACTATGCCTCCGATTACAGTAATTTAGGAGATAGTTGTGGTTGATTTAGAACCGTATTTCAGTATGTGCTTATCAAGAGAATTTACTGCAAAGTTGGGAGGCTACCTTGCTCTGGATTATTCTCACTTGGAGATTCCTTTCAAAGGAAGACGAGTCCGGATCTATAATCAGAAGCCTTGTACTTTTCATATTGAGAAGATAGAAGAAGAAGAAAAGTCCAAACATGTTGTTCATATGATAACTGAAGAGTTGGAGGATCCTGATTTGGAGGATGAGTTTTCAATGCTCAATTTTAATGCCATGATCAAAACTAAGATTGGATGTTACTCCATTACGAAGCCTGAAGAGGTTGAAGTCAAGTTGCCTCCTGATCAAGTTGGTCAAGATTCTCTGCCAGATCAGCTCTATTTTGATGGAGCACAATACAGAAATGGTGCTAACACTGGGACTGAACGATCATGCCTAGGTCTCAAGACGGCTGGGACACTTGGAGTGCAGCAGTTACAGATCTTTGGTGACTCTGAGCTAATCATCAACCAGGAGTCAACTGAGTGTCTGTCAAAGGTCTGGGATCCAGGAGATAGAACCGTGTTTGGGTTCGTGTCTTTCCCAAAAGTTCACAGCTAATTCGGGAGTTACCTTGTACATAGAAAAAAGAAAAAGAAAAAAAGAGAAAACAAAAAAGAAAAAAAAAAGTATTGTAGATTTCATCTGTCAACTTCGGCTCTTTTTGCATGCGAGCCCATAGGTACGTATTTCTTTCTTTTTTCTTCTTCCTTCCCAATAGTTAGTGGCTTCCTCTCTATTTCTTCCTTCCCCCTCCTTTCTTTTCATTCCCTTCCTCGCTCATTCCTTCTTCTACCATCCGTAGTTAAGCCACTACTGTTGTTTCTCTTTCCCCTTTCTGATATCCCCATTTCTTCTTTTCCTTTTCTTCTAATTTCATTGTCATTTTAGCATTTATCCATAGTTCCCACCATCCCACCTACTTCCCTTCCATTATTCATTTCTTTTCCTCCATCCCCGTAGCTGGTAGCACAGAAGCACTCTGTTACTATATCTGTCATTGTTGTTCCTTCATTTTCCATCATTTCACCATTCCATTCCCATTCCACAGCCTACACATTTGTTGGCCATCACTCCGTTCATTCCATTCATTTTCATTTTTGTACTCCAGGTGCTTTCATGGAGATTCTTTTATAGCACCTGGTAAGCTAAGCCAAATACAGATTCCTTTGAGTTTTCAGTAAGTCAGCAAGAGTTGTTGCAGCAGTCTACAGAGATGTTCTCTATCAGTCAGCGCTTACTTTCCTGCTTCTCATGTTTTCTTGACTATGTTGCCCAATGGATTCAGGCCTAGGATTCATGCATATAGCAGAATGGTATACCCCGTGAGCCACCAAGAATGTTGGCATTTTTGCCACATTATTTTGATTGTTGATTATTCTTGCATAAAATGTTGAAGCTCTCATTCCTCTATGAGTTTTGATGCCAAAATAGCTAAGTCTAAAGACTGTCGCGATATCGCGACAAAAAGCAGCATGAAGAGCATAGTTTCAAAACCGTCGCGATATCGTGACATGTCGCGTTATCACGGGTCTTTCGAGGAGAGAGAAGCCAAAGTCAGAGAATGTCGTGATTTCATGACGTGTTCCAAAATCATGGTCAAAGTAGTCAATGGGGGTAGCGTAGTAAAATCATCGCGAAATCGTGACATGTCACGTTTTTGCGACTTGCGATGGCCATGGAGCAGAGTAAGAGAAAAGGTCATGAAATCGTGACATAGTTGGGCAGCGACAATGAATCTCGTCATGATTTCATGATAGAATAGTGAACAAGGCACAAAATATGAAGGACGTCATGAAATCGCAACATGTTGCACGGTCGTGGCAAGGTTGAAGAAAAAGCATAAGGCATGAAAGACGTCATGATTTCACGACATTTTTGAAGATGGGGCAAGCAAGAAGAAGACGTCGCGATATCATGACAAGAAGCGGCAATAGTAGAGAAAGCAAAGAAAGGTCACGATTTCATGACATATTGGGCAGACAGGCCAAAGTGCAAAAAATTGTCACGATTTCATGACATGTCACGTTTTTGCGAGGCGAAAGGCAAAAATAAGAAGAACATAAAACCTGTCACGATTTCACGACGTGCTAAAGATGAAAGAACCATATGAGATAAGAATGTCACATTTTCGTAGGTTGAGAGCTGAACCGTACAAGGCAAATGAAAATTGTCATGAAATCATGACATGTCGGCTTTTCACGATAGGGAAGAGAAGATTGAGCAGCGGAGAGATAACGTCATGATTTCGTGACTTGTTTGGTTTTCGCGACCTGGAGATAAAACAAAGGTGCCGATGGAAGAACGTCGCGAAAGCACGACTTGTCTTGTTTTCATGACGTATCAAGGAGACAAAGCCAAAAGAGAGAAAGGTGTAGCGAAATCATGCCTTGTCATGTTTTCGCGGTTCGAAGCAGCCAAAGGACAACATGGGTAAAGGATGTCACGATTTCGTGACAGGTCATAATTTCATGAAAATAGAGCAAGGAAGGAGCAGAATAGTATGAAATGTCACGATTTCATGACGTGTCATGTTTTCATGAGCTAAGGTGGCGAAGGAGGCCAAAGAGCCAAATGTCACGATTTTGTGACATGTCACATTTTCGTGACCTATCACAGTTTCACGCCAGAAAGCAATTCAAACGGCCCGATGAAGCATTGCGATTTCCAAGAATTAAAAGCACTCCAAAATTAAATGTTTTGCTGCTTTCCAATGTATACAAGATAAAAGAACGTGTCCAAGCCACCAGAATTGAAGATGCCTCCATTATTCAAAGCTTCTGTTCGTGATTTTTTTCTAACGGTTCAAGCATGTTTCGAGAACGACCATTTAATGAAGACGACCGGTTCCTTATTTCATTTAATTTTTGGTTTCTCTAAGGCTGGTTTAAGGGGATCATTTCCTTGTTTCTGTTGCACATTTTATAGATCTCGAGGAAGTCCGTTGCCTGTTTTAAATGCTGTAGAGAGGCAAGACCTCTATAAATATGAATGTAGATCTCAGAAAGAGGGATCGAGAAAGAGACTTTTGCTGAAATATTTTCAAGTTCTTTGCATGAATGAAAGATATTTGGCCTCTGGTTTTGCAAGCAATTGTATGTGTGGTTTTCCTTCTATCTTATACATTCCTAATTTACGCTCGTATTTCTTATCTGCTGCTTAATTTGAATTCTGCATCTGAGTTTAAATATTGCTAGTGAGGAAGTGAGTTCTGGAATGTGATCTTGGAGGTTTTCTACACAAGGTTGTAAGTTAATTACGTCGCTATCTTCTATTATATGTTGTTAGTGTGCTTGAGGTTATCTGCTGCTAATCTTTCCCGATCTGACAAATTTGGCCTATGGCTATATTTCCCTTTTGTTTTCCCATTTCTTTCCGCATATTTCCGATTTCTTTCCTGCAACTCTAGTCTTCATCAAGCTTATAGATTTAGTAAGGGAACCAACCCTCTCTGGAGATTGGTCTGGGAGACATTTCTTTCTCCTAGCCTTTCAATGTTGGCCGGGTCTAGGGCGCATTTCATGTAAAATCCTTTCCTATGGCAGATTCGTGACCAACAGTATTCTATAACCATATAGATCAAAATTAAATGTTCCTAGATAATCTATGATCATCTAGGTCAATCCAAAAATCTCCAAAGGCGTCTATAAGTCCTTTGGTCACCCTAAAATGCTCCTAGGTGGTCCATGACTGTCTAGGTTAACCCAAAATATCCCTAGGTAGTCTATGACCATATAGGTCAAAATAAAACATTCCTATATAATCTACGATTGTCTAGGTCAATCCAAAAAAACTCTAAAGACATATAATCCCTTTGGTCACCCTAAAACGCTCCTAGGCAAATCATGACCGTCTAGGTTAACCCAAAATGTCCCTATGTGGTCTATGACCATCTAGGTCAAAATAAAATATTTCTAGATAATCTATGATCATATAGGTCAATACAAAAAGCTCCAAAGGCATCTATAAGCCCTTTGGTCACCCTAAAATGCTCCTAGGTAGTCTATGACCGTCTAGGTCAACCCAAAATACCCCTAGATGGTCTATGACCATCTAGGTCAAAATAAAACATTCCTATACAATCTACAATCATCTAGGTCAATCCAAAAATCTCCAAAGGCATCTACAAGCCCTTTGGTCACCCTTAAATGTCCCTATGAGGTCTATGATCATCTAGGTCAACTTAAAACACCCATAGGCGGTCTATGACCATCTAGGTCAAAAGAAAATATTCCTAGGCAATCTACGATTATCTAGGTCAATCCAAAAATCCCAAAACGTGTCTATAAGTCCTTTGGTCCCCCACAAATACCCTTAGGTGGTTTATGACCATCTAGGTCAACCTAAAATTCTCCTAGGTAGTCCATGACCATCTAGGGCAACTTAAAATGCCCCTGGGCGATCTATGACCATCTAGGTCAAAATAAAATATTCCTAGATAATCTAAGATCATCTAGGTCAATCCAAAAAGCCCCAAAGGCATCTATAAGCCTTTTTTTCCCCCTCAAATGCCCCTAGTTGGTCTATGACCATCTAGGTCAAACTAAAACATTCCTAGGCAGTCTATGAATGTCTAGGTCATTCCAAAACACCCCAAAGATGTCTATAAGCCCTTTGGTCATCCAAAAAGCCCCAATGGCATTCATTAAGCCCATTGGTCAACATGTATATACATATATATCAAAAATACAAAAATATTATTACAATCATAAAAATAAAAATAAAAATAATATTGCTTCATTGCACTTCATATAAATTGCATTAGGCATACTCATCGTTGTACATATACATTGTTTGAAATTGATCATACATGTCTAGAACCAGGTCTATACACTAGGCATATGTTAAAATAATTGTTATTATATTTGAATATTACCACATATTTACATTACATACACCATTTACATTTACACTCCATATTATATTTTTGTTTCCCATCACTTAGCCATTGTTAGTAAAACATAGTTATGGTTTTTCGGTCACTCAACCATATCTAGTTTTCTTTTCAGATTTTTTAGAAAGCTATCATGATTTTTTATAAGGTAGAAACTTGCTTAGATTATACCTTGTATAAATCAAAATCCCAATACATTTTCACATTAATAAATCTAAGTCTAGCACAAGGAAAGATGAAACTATAAAGTGGTCTAGGTTACTTTAAGCAAAAAAATCTATCTTGCTCATCCTCCTGTGTGAATGGTTCAGAGATGTTGACAATTGACAAAAGGACAAGTTCATCCTTATCCAAAAATTGCTTGCCCTACACTAGGGTAAGTATCCAAAAGAGAAAAATCAAATAGTGATTATTATCACTTCAAAATATGCAAAAAGAAATAGTGATTATTATCACTTCAAAAAAAGCAAAAACAAATAGTGGTTCTCACCACTACCAAAATCCCTTGCTCAAAAAATAAAAATGAGCAACTCCCTTGAATACTTCAAAATTAAAATAAAATAAAGGAGTCTTGAACTTGAATCCTTGGAATTCTCAGCATTAGAGAACCATAAGGTGATCCTCATTACAGGTTTGATGGATAGCCTACTTTTTAGTGGCGATAGCCTTACACATGACGATATGTCTATCACATAAGCAACTTGCTTAGGTACAAACCAATGTTTGAATATGGATAAGATAGCTTTTTGTAGCCTATATTATCTAGTAGTCTAATCTAACTAAGTACAAAACTCAAGATAATGAGACTCGTAGAATGATCTCTAGTACAGATGGGCTAAGTGAATCCCATTTGCAATAGGGAAACCTTATGCGTTATCATGGTAATGAACTCATGTGAACACATAGGGATGTTGATTATATTGGTTATCTTAGTAGGTGCATACTTTGTCAAAAATTCTTGCATAGTTATTATACAAATTTTGATTAGGTAACTAGAGTTTTTGAGTCTCCTAAAAACTAATAAACATATCATATCACCTTACATTATTAATTACATTTTACATCATGCTATCACATATTTGTCAAAATCACAAAATCCAGTACATAATGTCACAATAACATGAAAATAATAAAGATACACTTTGTATAGTCTATGATGCTAGCATATAATGCATCAAATAGTCATCACAAATCCATCATACAAAATTAAATCACATCATCCATTGCACCATACATATACACATCTACATATCATCAAATCACATCATAGAATAAATGCATGCATCCAGGTTAGACATCCATCATAGCATCGTAAGGCATAGAATAACATACATATCATAAAGCAGTAAAATATGACATAATTATCAAAGCCAAGTCATACATATATATCCATATGTAAATGCAAAAAGCTACATCATGGTCCATAAGCTACCCGTAGGATACAATAAAAGTGATTAACTAGAATTCACACTCCAAAAAAACCAAAAAGTCTAAAAATAACCATTAGAGTCTACTAGCCATGGTCACGTAGGACTGGCACCATGAATCTCTCCTCTACCCTTAGTAGGAGTCCATCACAAAATCCCTAACCTTCTACCCCAAGAATTGCTATTCCTAGATGTGTCCATAATTTGTGTAGAACTCGGAGCCCTCATCTGCATAGACGATTATCCTATCTTGCTCCTCTGGCTATGCTGTGATCTAATGTCCAATATCTGATCTGGTATACACCCCTTAATGCACACTATAAC
Organism: Wollemia nobilis; assembly: GCA_028583015.1. Lineage (NCBI taxonomy): Eukaryota > Viridiplantae > Streptophyta > Pinopsida > Araucariales > Araucariaceae > Wollemia > Wollemia nobilis. The sequence goes on along the minus strand of JAQPPZ010017101.1, from coordinate 969,432 downwards.
ATCCTCTATCATATCCATATAGGTTTTATCCTATCGACACCAAGTCTGATAGATCACCACCAAGCCCTAGAGATGTACCATCTCTTCCCACATCATGGCTACCTCACCATTGTTGGACTCCCCATGACTAGGCCCTTGTACACCAACCTATGCCTGAAGAGTAGCTATCAAAGTTGCCTATATCTCCATATCCATATGTGCACTCTACACTTGTACCTATAGTAGAGCTCTATCCTCTAAGAAATCCCATCACATCCTACTTAGATCACCTCGCAGCTCTGTAATCATAGCATCTCATGCTGCTAACTATACCTACATACCATGATCTTCAAGGTCCTTCCCATCAAAGTCTAGTGGATCCTATACATCAATCAGTTCCACCCTATCTACTGCCACATGATGATGTACAAACCATTTTCCTGTGTTTGCCTCCTCATTATATGGAGACTCATCTTGACCCTCCTCATCTAGAGCATACCTAGTTGCATCCACTACTCTAGAAGTTGCATCCCTTCCTAGTGGTCCCTCTTCTCATCACTATCATATGACCTACCAAGCATCATACTTCTCTGTCATACCTACGTCATCCAACTTAGAAACTACCACCACAGGATCTGACTCCTCTCCTAGTGGCTCCATAATAGGCCACGCTAGAGTCCTCTCATCCATGTGATGATGATAGATCATTGGATCCATAGGCAACCCCTGGCATAGACCAAACTATCATAGCACATGATCGTATAGGAAGCACTCTCGCTCTATCACATGTCACCCTATCAACCACCTACCTTTCTGAACTCAACGTAGCTATGTATCAGCCTCCCTCCATGTGGGACAATCCCTATAGGATATTTATACAATGTCTATTACTCTAAGTCATGCAAACACCTCCACATAGTTCTCAACCTATCCAACATGTCTATGGCTATGACCTAACTCATGTGACCTCTGCCATAGCACCCTATAACCAATATCCCTATCTGGTAGCTCCATTCGAGTAGTCCATGGTAGTCCCCATGGTTTCTCCATAATAATATGCTACCAATACCAAGCCTGTAGTAGGAAGCTGTAGCCCAATACCTTTCACCCATGAAAGTGGATCTCATATAAGTTCTCATATAACTATTCTAATAAAGTAGGACCCCAAGCCATCACTATAGGCTCATCCTCTGTACACTCCACAAGAGTGAACACCAGCTCTATAAGGTTCCATGGGAACCTGACACCTGAAGAATATGGTAGTAACATGTTGTTGATAAATGTAATCAAAAAAGCATGTTTAATATTAAGAACATTAGCTTGAAACTATGAGACCACTAATATCCCTTCGTTGAGAATATCAACCATTGCATCCTCCCAGCGTGCTCCAAAGTACCTCCGCATTATGACCTCTCATCACTATGTAGGAGTGGATACTATGGTACACCCTTCTATTATAATACATAGTATATGATATACATCCTCTAACATCATTTTCATCTCCCCTATAGCTAGATGGAAAGAATTAGTATGAGGGTACCACAAATCTATCAGTGCAGTCAGATAGACGTGGTTTCTCACTACAGGATCTAACCATGTAACATGTTTCAGGTCAATGGCATCAATACATTACTATTATACAGTATTCAATAGGTCTCTAGTGACTTGAAATAGAGTCGAAACCCTATACCAATTTTTCACTATCTGATAATGTAAAATAACTTGCCAAAAATACCATAAAAATGCATAAAAATACTCTCAAAATACCAAAAAAAAGCCTAAAAAAGGACCATTTTTGGCCTAGTTTTTGGCCATCCCACCAAGGGATATCCCAAAATTTGGTAACCCTCCCACCTAGTTACGTCCATCAGTGATCGTCCCCTATAGGTATGGTCCCCAAACATGGCTAAAACAGGGTCATTTTGACCCCTAAAAACCCCTAAAAACACAAAAAACTAAAATCCTAATTTTAAGAATCTAAATCACAAATAATAGCTCAATTTCATAAATTATGCCATTATTAATGTTTATTAAACTTGCGTTAGTGTGTAGTATGAAAATTACAGCATAATTTTCCAATTTTACAATAAAATAGGGAAGAGAAGGAAATGTGTTCCATACCCATTTTGCACCGGCTCCACCGCCCATCGCATCCGCTGGCTGTCTCATATTTTTGGGTAGATATTTTTTCAGCCCTTCACTTTAGAAAATAATTGTCCTACCTCTCTCATATTCAACTTCTCCAAGCAAAATGCATAAATCAACCTATTTGACCCATTTTGGGCTTATATAGCTCCAAAATAAGCTGACCACCCCTAGGTGGGATGAGCGCACATTTTCCTAGAAATACCATCCTAGTATGGTCATGAATAGTGTATTCATACCCCCTTGGGATGGTCACCAAAATTTTTGACAAAAGCAACTTAAAAACTTCAAAAATATGGTCCAAAACCCACCAAAAACAAGGCAAAATGGTCACCAAATTAGCAGGGATAAAGATTAAACCCACAATATTTATGGATGCATTAAAGTATTTATTTTAGTCCCAAAGAAGACCTCCATGACTTGACCACTCCCCGAGAATAAATTTTTTAGCCTTTTACTGCTAGAAATGCTCATCAAAATGTTCAAAAATTCCCTCCAAAAAGGTATATAGTACCATGGGTAAAACAAAGAGTTATCCCAAGTCAGTCATATGTGTCAATAAAATTGTCACTTTATCATTTTTCATGCCCTTATAGACTCATATATTGAGGTGGTAGTCATAATAATGATTTCATAAATCAAATCAACACTAAAACACTCAAAATTGTAATTTCCATACATTCAAAATAATTTTTGCAAAAGATAAATTTCAAACCTGTGCTGGGGAAAATAATCAGCATAATCAATACAAATAGGGATTTACCTTCTTGAATCCTTAGGAATCCACCCATGTAAAGGCTTACAAGAACACAAGGCACCAAGACCTAGTATACCCTAAGCCCCTACAACTATCATTACAATGCGACTGAAAGGTATACCCGAAATGAATCCTTCAACTATGTAAAAAGCAAGGATTCCAAGAATGTATGATATTTCCACAATAGAGGAATCCAAATTTTATTATTTTAATGAACAACCTTAATTATTTAATGATTTAGTCATCTATTTTTTCTCACCACTTTGGTGCACATAGCTTATCCCAAAAAGGGGCATCTACAGACACTAAAATCATTTAAATTAGATAATACTACTAATGCATCACATATGCCACTCTTATCAACATAATATGGCCCCATTGGGCAGACCTATAGTTTAATATAGAGCTCCATAGCACTTTTTGGAAGGTTCCCATCAGTTTTAGGAGGTTTAGGGTCATATTATTATAACCACCCACCCTAGGATGGTCATAGATGGTGACCGTCCCACCTAGGAATGATCACTCCTAACCATACCAGGGTGGGATGGTCCCTAAAAAGACACTCCAAAAATCAAATGGGTAGAGAAATATCAATCAATTACTACCATATTCTCTACCCAATCATAAAAAAATGATTGGGAGCTTGTCATAGAGACTAGGAGTAGCACCTGCCTTGCATGCCAATACTTACCTCTTTTCTCTAGATGCCCTATTTGGGCTATTAAATGAGGTGTATTAACCCAATTTAAAATAGAAGAGTTGAAGTATTTGACAATGAAGTGTTGCCCAATTCTACCCTCACTTTTTCCATTGTAATTTACCCTCACTTTACCATTAAACCCTCTTCATTCGAAGGTGCTTTCAGAGGCATCCCAAATCTACTAAAACCATTTCAAAAATGGTCATATTGGAGAGTAATTTTACTCCATTTTTTGACATAACATGTAGGAGAGTTTAGGACCAGATTTCACTAGAATTGTTGATAAATTTCAAGTAGATTTGTAACTGTCCCACCTGGGGATGGTTAGCAGTAGCTAGTTTCACCTGTTAGGGATAGTTAGAAATAGTATGGAGTTTTGAGTAAATTCCACCATAGGACATTTAGGAATGTCTAGATTAGCATTATGTCCAAATTTGGTGAGATTTGGAGCTGTTTTGATGGTCCAATTGAAGGTTTCATTATTGCAGGTCTAGTTCTCCCTGCCAGGGACAGTCACAATTTGTGATAACATTTTTCCTTCATTTCATGCTTATATCTTTTCAAAACTATCTATATAACATCATGCTTGAATTCTAGACCATTTAGAGTAAGTATTTTTGATTTGTTATAGATAAGTTTTGTTAATTCTAGATTCATGCATTTCTATGTTTTTAAGGTTTTATATCTATAAATACATATGCTATTAACCAATTTCAATCCCTTGTGTGTAGGTGTAGGTATGCTAGATATGAGTTAGGAGCTAAGAGGCACATAAGGATAGGCCCAATACTAGCTCTCAAGTGTGGGATGTGAAATAAACATTAGAGCATGCCATTAAGACCCTTCAAGGGATTAGATACCTTTGCACATTGTAATGTTAAAATGTATCAAATTATAAAGCCCTAAAAGGGGTATGTATTATAATCCTATTTGAATCCATGAGTGAATGAATACAAGGAGAAATCAACCTCTTATATTGCACATTACTCTTCATTTCATATATTACTTCTTATGTACTTTCATTTTGAATGCTTGCTTTAATCTGTTTTACATTACAATAAAGAGCCCTTAAGGTGATGCCATAAATTTTGCTTCTTCATATTGCTATTCAGTCATTTCTATAAAAACACAATAAATTCCAATAGAGAAATACTTACAGGTGTAGCCAACATCTGATGAAGTTGTTGCAAATCTGGTTTCTTCTCTCTGTTATGAGGCTATCAAAGGTTAGAGTGGTAACTTTTCTGACCATCAGAGGGTATGGTGGTGGTGAATTTGAGCCACACCAAATTAGAGTGGTGGTACCAAATTGATACAAAATTATAATAAAGAATTCAAATAGTGGGTTTTCTTTAAATATCTCTTGTAATATCCTAAACTAATAATGGAGGGTTTCCCTAGCAACCTTCGCTTGATGATGCCAATAAGGATGATATTGATGATGATATGCTCCTAATAAGGCTTGTAATTTTTACACATAAGCACCTACAAAGCATTAATAGCACATATGGAGCCTCTAAATATGAGACCCATTTCATGATAATGCAAATGGAAATAAATTGCATAAAACAATATACAAATGCATAAAATATTGAAAGAAATAAGACTAAACTATGTTAGAAAAACTGAATTAAAATCTACTGGAAATGATAAAACTAAAAAAATATAGCAAAACCAAATTTCACCATAGGGCCATCATGGCTCAAAATGATGGAATCTACTAATCGTCATAAGGTTTGATGGCTCCACCTATGGGCCGCTATGGAACACAATGAATATCAAACAATAGACTTTTCCTTTGTGCTTGGAGTAGTGCGATGATCAATTTGACTATAAAATTGATGTTCAAGGTTTTTTGTGTTCCAAAAATAGTTGAATTATCGGGATGGACTCAAATTCATGTGAATTAATGGCAAAAAATGATGATATTTTTCCTTAAATCTCTAATGCACTCCATGGATGCAATAGACATCTTCATAACACAATTTTGGTAGCACCATGATGCTTGAGATATTGCACTCTCTAATAAAAAAATGATAGCACTTCATTGTGTTCAATTGGGAATCAATTTTCTCTTTTGGTGAAGTTTTTGGGCACCTTATATAGACCTCCTAAATTGGTATTCTAGCTTACTGAAGAAGCCAAGACCAAGATTAGGTTAGGTTTAGGAAGACCACATATCACTTTTGGAAGGTTATAGCACATAACTATTTAGGAATAGTTATATTGTAACTAATTTTACTTGAATTGGGGAGCCCAAGTTCATTATAGACTCGACCATCATGGGTTATAACGACGGGCTTGGAGGCTAAACTAAGTTAGTGTGGCCATGACAGCGTTGTCATGGACCATCACAATGGCTCTAGATCCATCAAAGTATCATCACAACAATGGCAGTCCCATTGTGAACCATCATGGCTCAGTCTAAAATAGGTAAAGTTTCCCCTATTTGAGTGGTTAGAACCACTTCTAAGTCTTGGGAAGGTCCAAAATGAATCATATGTCCTAAAAAGGTGTCCACATGAGTAGCTTCCTCAACATAATATTTTTTAGGTGTCTATAGTGTCATATTCTACCTTGATCTAATAATTATCTACCAATAGGTGTTCTACCCTTACATTTAGCTTAGCTCTCTTATAAACTTGGTTAGCCTAGATGTGATTCCTCTCAATGATCACTCCATCTAGTTATATCTAAAATATCACCACGTCCTACTTGTAGGTATTCCTCTCATTATTTAGTGTCCTCTTGTATCCTCCTACTTCAGTCATAAATATTTAAATCTTAGTCCAAAGGGAATCAATCAATCCAACCTTCTATAGGAGCTCCTTAGTCCTCATTGACTCCATCCTTGGAATAGTCATGCTAGGACCCACTTTGATCTCCATTGGAGAAACACCTATGTTCCTATTTCCTCCTAGAGAGACTACCACTAGAAGCTCAACCCTATCCTCTATGAGGTCAACTATTATCACCTCTATATTTGTTCATCTAGGTTGTCTTACCTCTCTACTTCACCTCTCCTTTGAGTGGTGATACACACACTTGAATGCCTGCTACATATAACTAGTCATAATCCTCCATTATTGGATAAATATTATTGGAGAGATGCATTACAAAAGTACCTCTTAGTACCTTAACCAGTACCCATGGGCCACTCCAACATTGTCCATCCTTGTTTCTATTAAAGGTGGGTCATATTTATCCTTATTAGAAAATATTATTGAATTGGGATGTCTATCCAGTCTAGCCTTATCCCTATTTGCTCTTTGAAACTAGCAGTCCCCTAATCTAAATTATTATTGTACTTGATCATATATGTGTGTCTCTCACTTTCCCTATTCTATTATGACCCATTGGATTTATCAAACCTATGCTAGCTTAAACTTATCATCTTACCAGCATAGATGTTGTTGATATGACCTCCATACCATGTGCTAATCTCCTATTTCATCCACCATCTATCATGCCCATGATCGAGAGCCTCAAAATACTCTCTTCCCTTTCTCAAAGTGGTGCACCTAGTGATAGGTTGTAGGGCTCTCCCTATCATATAGTCCCCCTAGTAACTTGTTGTGGGTGATCCACAACACACCCCAAAATTGGGGACCCACCTTTTCGTTTTGATATCCGGGTGTTGGCATTTCATTTGTGTCTAATCCTTCGTTTTGTCTTAGGTTTTGCAATTGTTGTCAATTTCTTGTCGACAATTTTATCGACAAATTGTTGTTGACGGTTTTTATCGTCAATGTTGTGTTAGCAATGTTATTGCTAACATTGTGTTATTGTTTACTGTCATGTATGTATATAAGAAGTATTTACTCATAAAAAATAATAAATAAAAAGCAAAAAAATAAAAGGCAATAAAATATAAATAAAAATAAAACTTATTTATATTAAAATTTAAATTCACCACGTGTTAGTTTTAAAATAGTTTAAATTTAGAGTTGTTTTGTTTAATAGGTTAAATTTATATTTTTGGTAGAATTTATTTTTGTTTTTAAAAGTTTTCCTATGTGCAGGTAAGGTGGAATAAGTGGATGCCGCGTTGTTTATGGCAGATGAGACAGAGTGGTCTACCCGCCAGATGGGGGAGTCCACGAATTCGACCCCGAAGCAAACGGTGGCATACGACGATATGGCAGCCATACACAGAGAGTGTTAATGGTGAAATCATCGACGGATTCATAGCACAACAGCAGTGTGTCAAAAACACGACGACAGCAAGGATATAGTGGAACCTCGTTTTACGGCCGCGGGCATGCCGAACCCTGTTGCGGCTGCCAAGGGGGAGTAAGCGACATCGGACATTATGGAAGAACTGTCAGTAGCCCTCGGTAAATCTAGCGAATTTGTCGGTGAGCGCGGAGATAATGGAGCATGCAGGTTCAAATCAAATCGATAAAATGCGCATTCACCTACTCATGCCAGGGCAGTAAAATGTTAACAAAAACGGCCAGACAACAAGTTGCCAGTCATGGTTTTCAGAGAAATTCAAAAATAGAAAGGCTAGCACGACGTTGATGGAGCGGCAGTGTCTGCAAAGGACACGGGATTTCACAGAAAGGTAACAGAGATGGCATTCGCTGTGCAGGGCAGTTTCATTGGGTCTGTAACGCCGACACACTGCAATACACAGCTAAATCTGCATATGGGGCACCTTCAGCAACGGTGGCACAAGGCCAAAACGTTTTAACAGCAGTCGATTAGGTAGAGAGCACCAACGAGACGATAACCACCGAGGTACAGTCGACGAAGATGGCCGCGGTCGTCAAATGAAGCACGACGGATGATGAAGGCCTATACGAACAACCTGGGACAGTGATGATGTGGACTATCGAAAATGCATACAGGCCTGTGAGGACATGAGGGGTGGCCACGCGATACAGGAGTCACGGGTGATTTACCGGCTAGACAAGACGTGGACCTTCGCTACGGCGTCGAAGAGGACATATAAACCAAAACATACGAAAAATGCAGCCCTAATGATATAAGATTTTTAATATGACATGAAAGTATTTTTGGAATCATGACAATGGACGCGTCAATGGTATTTGCTGAGAAAGATCCGACGAAGTAGTTTTGACGGGAAGATGTGTGGGCATATGGGATTTCACTAAATAGGGGCCAGCTTCATTGATATTTGATGTATTAATTTGGTGTTCATGCATATGCAGTCCCCGATAGGGTAACCTGATACGCCCACGTTGCTCCTACGTAAAGTAAATAGCATGAATTTAACCACAAACATATGGGCACCGTGTGAGACATTTTATCTATATAAAAATAAAAATTATACTCAAAGGTGTTACCAAGAAGAATGTAACGGTTTGATGCCATCAAATCAAATGAAGCCAAGTCGTTGTAAATTAAACACGAACAGACGCTATTAATTTGGGTGAAGCTCAAACGAAAGAAACGGACAGAGAGAAGGGAAATGGCTATTGTTTTGAAATAAGATATTATGAAGACTATGAGAGAATAAACATGCAGGCCACGTGGTGGAAGAAAGACTACTTTGCATTTCAAAATTGAACGAAAGGCAATTAGTAAAACCCAAAGGGCAGAATGTGAAAACTAAAGGGTTTTGAAAACTCGAAAATGAAAAGTTTCCTGGTTTTTCTTTAAATGCGTGTGTCAAGGAGGCAAACGAGAAACGAAAATGGCGTGGCCAAACAGGAACTTTGGGCATGGCCACATTTGTAAAACAGGGATTTTAATTTGAATGTGAAAGCTTCTCTTCAGAAATTTCAGGCCTTGTTAGCAAGAAAGAATGAGAAATTTTCTGCATGCTTAATTTTAATTGTTTTATTTTTCTCCTTTCAGATTTCAGACTTGTATGTGAAATTGATGCCATTATTTTGGGTTGTTTCATGTGAATGTCTGCAATCTGGAAATTATTTAAGACCCTAGGAACCAGCACCTAGTTTACTTTGATTGTGTTTATTTTGCAGGTCAAATGAGCTAGGTTGCATGTACGAAACTCTCACGTATTCGGTTTTGCAGGACGGGGTGCTATCAAACTGAAGGAGCTTTTGCATTGCTGTGTTTTCAGCAATTATTTTGATGCAAACTTTAATTTTCTGTTTCCAAAAATTTTAATTTCAGAATTTTTTTCCTATTTTCAGACATTAAAATAAACATTAAAAAATTTCAAAATCTAAAAATGATTTCACCATTGCGAAGATTATAATTCAGAATTCAAATACGCACTTTGAAATTTCATTTTTGGACTTGTTTAGTATTTTTAAAAATTCATCGAAGTTGTTGTTTTGCTACAGATTTTAAAATTCCGAAAATAGAAATTTTCCATTTTAAAGTCAAATTTCATTTTTCTAGTTTTGTTTTGCATTCATGAGCCTATGATGACATTCCCTTCATGGAAATTCCAATTTCATTGAAGGGGTTATGTTTTATGGCATTTTCACAAATTTCATTTTGGGCCTAAAATTACCCTTTCTTCATAAAAATTCCAATTTTACGAAAGAGGGGTAGTTTGAGTACTACATTGAAAGTCTTTTCCTTAAAGCACTTAATTGTTCATCTTGATGAAAATTTGATTTCATTTAAGAGGGATAAGTTAAAGTGACATTTTGAAGTTACATTTGAAGACCCTATTCATCATTGAGGATTTAATGCAAGATAAAATCTATCTTAAAAACCATCAAGATAAAAGGAATTAAAGCATTACATCGTGGTCATATGAGGGCCAACTCACGTTTGTTTTATAAGGGTTCAATGAACAATCATTTATTTCACAATAAAATAAACCACAGTGCCCCTTGTTTTCAATTACTTGCAATCACTAAGGTGTTCCAAGCATTTTAATTTAATATCTTTCATACACAAGTGCAAAATGCTCACATAACAGGAACCTTGGAGAAGTTACATGTTTAATTTCTTTGCAAGTAGAGGATTTAGAACCCAAATCCTATCGGAGAGTGTGTTTTCACAATCGGGTGAAAATACCACTCAACATATTGGCGCTAGAAGGAGGGCATGAAACGGTTTATTTCATCATGATTTTAAATGCTTAAAATTGCTTAAGAGCTTTACAACACATTTGGATTGTTCATACATAAATAAAGTGATTTGATTTAATTTTTTAGAATTTTGGTCTCATGCAATTACTTTTCATTTTGATTTTAATGAATACATCTCTTAGTTGATGCTAACTTGATTTTTGTTTTATATTGCAAGTTGAATATTCAACAGATTTGGTTCTAAAATTACATTTTAAGTTCACTAATGGCAACACTTGAGGAGCAAAGGGTATCCCTGAGAGCTGAAATAACATCTCTAAGAGAGAGAATGGTATTAATAATAGAGGATCATTATAAGGGTTTGTCTATACCTATGTTCGATATCATGTTCCTAAAATGTTATTGGAATTTTTACGGTGTTTTAATCAAGAGGTACCACTAGGATACTTGCAAAAGTTGCATGTATACAAGAGTACATTGTGTCAATTCTAGATTTTTTATGAGGAGGTGGCTTATAAGTTATTTGCATACATTTTGGATGATAGACCATTCTTTTGGTATAGCCAACTACCCATGGAGGTTAGGACTTCTTGGATACAACTAGAAGCAGCCTATCTTAATCATTTTGGTAATCAAGTGACTTAGAAATATTGAAAAATCAGTTTACCTCCATATGTAAAGAGTCTAATGAATCCTTGAGTCATTTCAATGGAAGATTTCATGAGTTGCATTCCCAAATGTGGGAAAATTTTAACACATCAGAAGAAGAAGCCATGGAAGTATACCTAGGAGCCATACACCCCATACTTGCTTCACTCATTGAGGAAAAACTGAGTGGTTTGTCCCTAGAGAGAATCCATGAGATCTTAGAAGAGATAGAACGACAAGGTCTTGAAGAAGAAAAGGCACAACATATTCAAATGAGAGATTGTTCTTTTGATGCCAACCTACACCAACCATCAAACATAGCACCCTCCACTCCAATGATATCTAAGGTAAATGATCAAGGGGATGAATTTGAATACCCAAATTTTATGACCACCTTAGATGTAGTCCAAGAGGAGGTGCAAATTGCTAAGACAACATCCACTAGTGAGGATCATGTAGAGATACATGATTATCTAGATGAAGGGGTTCTAAATTCAACAATGTTTGATATATGTGAATGGATGGAACCCACCATAGAATTGAATGAAGTGGTTGAAAGAGAAATGGAAAGAAAATCAATAAATAAATTTGAAGATATGATAGAATTTCACCACTTGTTCTTGGAAGATACTATTGATGAAATGTGTAAAATTAAAGATCAAGACATTCTTCACCCTCCAAATTATGATAATGAATCATGGGTTACTAATTTGGACAATGATAGCCTTATAAATTTGAATTCAAGAAATAACCCACTTTTGGAAATAATTGAACCATCTAAGGAAGGTGAAGACGAATTTGATGAGAAACACATTGATGATTTGGAAAATGTTGAAGAAATAGTTGAACGTCACCACTTGATTTTGGAAGATGATTATTATGATGTTTGGAAGAAGTGGGAAGACTTCACTCTTTCCAAAGCTACTAATGAAACTTGTGTGCCAATTGATATGCAGGATGACATAATTGCCTACTCAAAGGAAGATATTACAACTCCTGTACAATTTGAGGATGTTTTGGAAGAGGGTTTCAAATCTCATCAAATTTTGGAAGATTATGATGATCCTATTGCCAAGGACAAAGAAAGAAAAGAATTTATGAATGAATCAAAAGATCATGTCACAAATACCATGGAGTTTCATCCCTCAAATTTGGAAGATAATTTTTATAATGGTTGGGGGAGATATGATAATGCATTCTTTTCTCACACTTTTATAGATGAAATTCATATTTCACTTGACATGCAGGATGGTGAGCCTTCTACATCATACGAAGATCTCATATTTGCAAGATTTGAAAAGGGGACAAAATATAAATTCATTGAAAGTGTGGATGCAAGTTTGCATGATGATTTTGGGGATTCAAATGAAGAGATGCCATGGATAGTGAACAAAGAATTAGAACCAAATGATAAAGAGATGGATCAATTGGAAGCAACTCAAATAAGTGATCATCAAAGCAGATTACTTGACATACACTTTGACCAAGAGTGTTTGAGGATTGAAAAGGATGACCATATTTTGAATTTAAATAATTTGAATGATGAAATGTCACTAAAGGTAAATGAAAAACAAGGTATATTTTTTAATCACACCTTTAAGAACATGGTTTTAATGAATGGAAAAGAAGTTGATGCGCTTGAATTGTTAAACCAAATTCATCAACAATTACTAATTGAATCTAGGATAAAAACTTTTAATGATCCTAATTTAGTAAATATCCTAGATGCTTGTAAATTATTACACAAATTTGATTGGCCTACAAATTTGGAAAATGATTTGGCTTTGAAATTTGTAGAAATAGGCTCTTACTTACAAAATTGCATATTTGAAAAGGATAGCCTAATTCTAAATCAAGGAAGGAATTATGAGGGTTACATTTTAAAGAATAGACATGATAAAATTGAAAATCATTTATTGTCTAATCATTCTAGTAATTTGATGCTCACCTATGGGAGTATTATTGGAACAAAATCAAATTGGTATGGTGAGCATGACAAGTGGAAATTTGTTGCATTGTTTGGTCTAGTCTTGTTTGTGTTGGATTCCCACAACATTTGACATGCATATCATGTTATATTTTTGTTGAAATGTTCTAATCATGTTTGGGATCTAGGGAAGTGATAAGCTAAGCTTTGCATCATCTTGTATTATAGTGTACATTTGTATATAAATTTTGGTTTTTGGTTTTTGGTTTGTGTTTTCAAATTTTCTTTTTTGGGATTGCAGTTTGGTTTTGGATTGAACAAGTTTTAATTTAAAGTTGTGTGTTTATTTGACATGTTTTGTTTGTCTATTAAAAAAAAAATGATGATGAAAAAGTTGCCTTGAGATGCTAACTTACGTTCTAGATCGGGAGAATATGAAACATTGGAATTGTCTTGTAAAAGCTCCACAAGTAACACAAACAGTTTAATAATATTGTTTGATTTTGTGATGCATGAAAGAGTCAGTTTTGCATGAAAAATCATTTTAATTTGCAATTCAAGATATAATGCATTCATGTTCCATATCACTTTGCAATACATGCCATCTTAGTTGCAAATGCATTTCAAATACAAATCATTAAAGTGTGTCAAATCCTCTTAAGGTTATGCTATCACATAAATAAGAAGAGAATCCTAAGGTTGGAAACTGAGTCTTGAGATATCTAGAACCAAGAAAGTCTCATACATTAAAAAGGATCTTGAGCAAAATGATCAAAACCTAACTTGGAAGGAAAGGTTGGGCGAAAGAAGTATTTCATGTCTCCTATTTATGCAGCATGATCCTTACAAACAGTGGTTTTGACCAGTTCCATAGAGCTTAAAGCCTAAAATCAGAGTAGTAAGGATAGGGTTAAATTCTCATCTCGCTTAGGTTGAGGATCCAATTCACAAAAGCTTTGATTTGACCCACATGGAGTAGTAAGGATAGGGCATAAATTCTCATCTCGCTTAGATTGAGAATCTGATTCCCCAAAGCTCCTATGTCTCATTTCATAATAAATCTTGGATTGTAAGGATTGTACTACTTGTCCTCTGCAAAGGATGGGTAGTCATCCCCAAGGTCTAAGCAATAAAATTAATATTTTCCATTTACATCTAAATTTTGGATTGGAAGGATCGTACTACTTGTCCCTAGCAAGGATGGGTAGTCATCCCTAAGGTCCAAGAAGTAAAAAATAAATTTTTCCCATCTCATATTTATATTGGATTGGAAGGATCGTACTACTTGTCCTCTCGCAAAGGATGGGTAGTCATCCCCAAGGTCCAAAGAAATGAAGATAAGTTTTGGATTGTGGGGTTAAGTATGCCCATGTATGGCAACATGTCTTGTCTAAAAAACAAGACCACTGATTGTCCAAAGGGTTAGACTAGCATGACCATTTCTTTCATAAAAGGTTAAATTATTTTGCTCAAAGTGAGGTAATGAATTCTAAATCAGAATAGTAAGGATAGGGTTAAACTCTCATCTCGGTTGGTTGGGAGTCTGATTCCCCAAAGTTTTGATTTCACTTTCACTTGCACATGGGTTCAAGATAGTAGGGACTCATAACCAACTTTGGGATATATAATAAAGCAATTCATATAGTTGATCCTAAGAGGGTTTGGCAATCTTGAATGTTTGTGTATGATAATAGAAGAATGACTATGCCTTTTACGAAAGCAAAATCTCTTAGCATATTCATTAAGGTACACAAATCATTCACCATCTCACATATGCATTCATGCAAAACTGATAATGGAGTGTGGATCAATTTCAAACGATAGGAAAAGAAATCCATTGCACACACTGAGCTAATACTTGATGATTCTAATGATTCATGTACTTCTGATCTTTGGGCATTTGTTATATTGCTTATGTGCTAATGCATGTTTTTGAGTTTATATAAGCTTGTATATTTTAGGTTGGGTTCTCACCAAAATGCTCAGGAGCATTTGACAAGAGTCACCATTTGTTGTGGGTGATCCACAACACACCCCAAAATTGGGGACCCACCTTTTTGTTTTGATATTCGGGTGTTGGCATTTCATTTTAGTGTCTAATCCTTCGTTTTGTCTTAGGTTTTGCAATTGTTGTCAATTTCTTGTCGACGATTTTATCGACAGATTGTTGTTGACGGTTTTTATCGTCAATGTTGTGTTAGCAATGTTATTGCTAACATTGTGTTATTGTTTACTGTCATGTATGTATATAAGAAGTATTTACTCATAAAAAATAATAAATAAAAAGCAAAAAAATAAAAGGCAATAAAATATAAATAAAAATAAAACTTATGCCGCGTTGTTTATGGCAGATGAGACAGAGTGGTCTACCCGCCAGATGGGGGAGTCCGCAAATTTGACCCCAAAGCAAACGGTGGCATACGGCGATATGGTAGCCATACACAGAGAGTGTTAATGGTGAAATCATCGACGAATTCATAGCACAACAGCAGCGTGTCAGAAACACGACGACAGCAGGGATATAGTGGAACCTCGTTTTACGACCGCGGGCACGTCGAACCCTGCTGCGGCTGCAAAGGGGGAGTAAGCGACATCAGACGTTATGGAAGAACTGTCAGTAGCCCTCGGTAAATCTAGCGAATTCATCGATGAGCGTGGAGATAATGGAGCATGCAGGTTCAAATCAAATCGATAAAATGCGCATTCACCTACTCGTGCCAGGGCAATAAAATGATAACAAAAACGGCCAGACAGCAAGTTGCTAGTCATGGTTTTTAGAGGAATTCAAAAATAGAAAGGCTAGCACGGCATTGATGGAGTGGTAGTGTCCGCAGAGGATGCAGGATTTCACAGAAAGGTAACAGAGATGGCATTCGCTGCGCAGGGTGGTTTCATTGGGTCTGTAACGCCGGCACACTGCAATACACAGCTAAATCTACATATGGGGCACCTTCAGCAATGGCAGCACAAGGCCAAAACATTTTAACAGCAGTCGATTAGGTAGAGAGCACCAACGAGACAATAACCACTGAGGTACAGTCGACGAAGATGGCCACGGTCGTCAAATGAAGCGCGACGGATGATGAAGGCCTATACGAACAACCTGGGACAGTGATGATGTGGACTATCGAAAATGCATATAGGCCTGTGAGGATGTGAGGGATGGACGTGCGATACAGGTGTCGCGGATGATTTACCGGCTAGACAAAATGTGGACCTTCGCTACGGTGTCGAAGAGGACATATAAGCCAAAACATACAAAAAATGCAGCCCTAATGATATAAGATTTTTAATATGACATGAAAGTATTTTTGGAATCATGACAATGGATGCGTCAATGGTATTTGCTGAGAAAGGGCCGACGAAGTAGTTTTGACGGGAAGATATGTGGGCATATGAGATTTCACTAAAGAGGGGCCAGCTTCGTTGATATTTGATGTATTAATTTGGTGTTCATGCATATGCAGTCTCCGATAGGGTAACCTGATACGCCCATGTTGCTCCTGCGTAAAGTAAATAGCATGAATTTAACCACAAACATATGGGCATCGTGTGAGACATTTTATCTATATAAAAATAAAAATTATAATCAAAGGTGTTACCAAGAAGAATGTAACGGTTTGACGCCATCAAATAAAATGAAGCCAAGTCGTTGTAAATTAAACACAAACAGACGCTGTTAATTTGGGTGAAGCTCAAACGAAAGAAACAGACAGAGAGAAGGGAAATGGCTGTTATTGTTGAAATAAGATATTATGAAGACTACGAGAGAATAAACATGCAGGCCACGTGGTGGAAGAAAGGCTACTGTGCATTTCAAAATAGAACGAAAGGCAATTAGTAAAACCCAAAGGGCAGAATGTGAAAACTAAAGGGTTTTGAAAACTCGAAAATGAAAAGTTTCGTGGTTTTTCTTTAAATGCGTGTGTCAAGGAGGCAAACGGGAAATGAAAATGGTGGCGTGGTCAAACAGGAACTTTGGGCATGGCCACATTTGTAAAAAAGGAATTTTAATTTGAATGTGAAAGCTTCTCTTCAAAAATTTCAGGCCTTGTTAGCAAGAAAAAATGAGAAATTTTCTGCATGCTTAATTTTAATTGTTTTATTTTTCTCCTTTCAGATTTCAGACTTGTATGTGAAATTGATGCCATTATTTTGGGTTGTTTCATGTGAATGTCTACAATCTGGAAATTATTTAAGACCCTAGGAACCAGCACCTAGTTTACTTTGATTGTGTTTATTTTGCAGGTCAAATGAGCTAGGTTGCATGTACGAAACTCTCACGTATTCGGTTTTGCAGGACGGGGTGCTATCAAACTGAAGGAGCTTTTGCATTGCTGTGTTTTCAGCAATTATTTTGATGCAAACTTTAATTTTCTGTTTCCAAAAATTTTAATTTCAGAATTTTTTCCCTATTTTCAGACATTAAAATAAACATTAAAAAAATTTCAAAATCTAAAAATGATTTCACCATTGCGAAGATTATAATGCAGACTTCAAATATGCACTTTGAAATTTCATTTTTGGACTTGTTTAGTATTTTTAAAAATTCATCGAAGTTGCTGTTTTGCTACAGATTTTAAAATTCCGAAAATAGAAATTTTCCATTTTAAAGTCAAATTTCATTTTTCCAAATTTGTTTTGCATTCATGAGCCTATGATGACATTCCCTTCATGGAAATTCCAATTTCATTGAAGGGGTTATGTTTTATGGCATTTTCACAAATTTCATTTTGGGCCTAAAATTACCCTTTCTTCATAAAAATTCCAATTTTACGAAAGAGGGGTAGTTTGAGTACTACATTGAAAGTCTTTTCCTTAAAGCACTTAATTGTTCATCTTGATGAAAATTTGATTTCATTTAAGAGGGATAAGTTAAAGTGACATTTTGAAGTTACATTTGAAGACCCTATTCATCATTGAGGATTTAATGCAAGATAAAATCTATCTTTAAAACCATCAAGATAAAAGGAATTAAAGCATTACATCGTGGTCATATGAGGGCCAACTCACGTTTGTTTTATAAGGGTTCAATGAACAATCATTTATTTCACAGTAAAATAAACCACAGTGCCCCTTGTTTTCAGTTACTTGCAATCACTAAGGTGTTCCAAGCATTTTAATTTAATATCTTTCATACACAGATGCAAAATGCTCACATAACAGGAACCTTGGAGAAGTTACATGTTTAATTTCTTTGCAAGCAGAGGATTTAGAACCCAAATCCTATCGAAGAGTGTGTTTTCACAATCGGGTGAAAATACCACTCAACATAACCCCTATGGTCATCTCATAACTATATGCTCCCAATAACATACCTATAATAATATGAAGCACTAAAATCTATGATACCTCTTATACACATCCTTGTGTAAGATCTACTAAAAGTATGTCAACAACACTAGTGACCATGCAAATTATACTTGGTCATCAGGCATTTCAGTGATCATTATCCCAAGTTCCCATGGTAGTAGCCATTTACTAGTGTAACTAAGCATCATCCTCATTATAACCCTACTCACTAGGCAAGTAAAATCATCAAGTCTATGTTAGTCAAGCATATTGTCCACATGAACTCGTTTGCTAATGAGATCATGCTCTAGATTCCTTTTCAATATCTCTAATTTATCTCCTACCTAATGTCCTATATATCATATTACCCTAGATAGGCACCATAAAAATATACCACATATACTCCAGTGTGATAGTCATATTGCCTATGTGGATTTTGAATGTGGTTAATCTGGGTACCAGCTCTCTATCAACATAGTCATCATAGTTTAATCACAATCAATATTGGGCATCTAAGAAATGTGTAATAATTAAACTATGTCTAGAATCATCCTATTAATATATCTAGTGTGTGTTCTCACCATTCCCATATCTCTATGGTGTCCAACTACAATCATCATATCATTTCATCATAACACACAATTTTATCATCACATCATTTCATCACTAGTTTTAATTCAAATCAAATTATTTCCTCATAAAAGTCAATTTAATTTTGAATCAATATAAGCTTCACATACATTCAATTTCATCTAATTTTATTTTATTAAATCAATTGCATTTACCTATCATCATAAATCCATTTCATAATTTCCCCAATTTATTTACCCTTTTTCCTCTTTCATCTATCCTAAACCTTATTATATTCTTTTCCCTAACTTAATTTTTTTTCTATCATAATTTATTTTTCTTTTATCACCTATAAAATTATCACACTTTGTTCATGACTTGTGTAAAATTATGAAATCATGCCTCTCTAATTGTGCCCATGATCCCATGATACCCACGTAGGCTAATATCATTGGGTACCTATGAAGTTATGGACCACATGATCATGATCACCTTGTGATATCATGAATCTCATTGTACTTATCTTCTTAACCACCCACCAAAAAATATATATAAAAAATTTAAATTCTCTTGATTAAATTCAATTCTACCCTCTCCTAGCAATGAGATTCAATTCCTACTAGAGTTCCTATACCCACTGCCTCAACCTCACCCCTCATATTTACTAAATAATGGATTGGAAGTGGTATTTTTATCTATATACCCTTCTCATCTTCTTGAATAGGGTAAAAATAAATTATGTTTTTATCCACCCTAATATTTTAACCCTTCCCCTCTTTATCCTTTTCTCCCATTCCTCTTTTTATTTTGCTCACTTTTGCTTTTTCTTCTTACCATTTTGAGTTTCCTCGATGACCTTTGCTTCCCATCCAAAACTTGAGGGAGAACCATGTTTGGGGGTACTTGTGTAACTAATGCCTTGTAAAGCATGTAAAATTTTTAAAGTGCTCAAAATTACATATTTTTTTGCACCATCCCTTTACCTAAACCTTGTACACATTTAGAAGCCATTTTCTTCATGCCTAATGGTATCTATAGTTGTTTTGATGCATATATTACATCATAAATGCATAAAAATGGGGGAAAATGTAGACACCTCAAAATTGACCAAGCTAAATGAGTTAATTTACCCTTAGTTGTCCATAATAGATCATAAAATTCACTTTTTAGTCCATCTAACCTTAAATAATAAAGGTTCATGTCTTGAGATAAATCCACAAGATTTCAAGTCACCTCATGATATTGTGTTTAGTTTTTTCCTATGTTCTTTCAAAGAGCCACCCATCCCATACCCAACATGATGTCCAATGATCACATATATAGAATCACACTATCAGAATCCACCCTATGATTTTGTATTTCAAGACCAAGTATGCAATATATTAGATCTACTATCCTCAATATTTTAGGCCATTTATGGTGCCATTATTTGAGGACACCTACACCTACACCCATTTCCAAAAGTTACTTCTTTTATATTTGTAAATTTTGAATTCAACTACCTTTACCTATTTTCCATGAATTCCTCCAACATTTCCCTCCAAGGCCAATAAAGTTATAAATTGAGGCCTTGGGCCCTCATTTTACAAGCAACTCTCTTAGGTAGTGAAACTATAGCCTTTTGATTACTCATATCTCCCTCTTGCTCCCATTTTCACTTGTTGAACTACTGGAAGGCTTGGCTATTTTTCAATATTCTATGATAGGGCTTCTCTCTTCTTTTTTGTTGTCTAATCCTTTCTAAAGATTTATTCTTCTCGATTGTTACAATATTTTTACACTAATATTTATTTTGTGAAAAAAAATAATTTTATTGTAACAACCCAAAATTTAACTAAGGGGTTGTAGATTTTTTTAACAAGCACAATACTACTAAACACTAGCACAGACAATTCTAAACACTAACACAAGGACAATAAATAACATCTAATTTAATTCTAATTTTAAGTTATTTATCCTTTTCCTCAACACCAACCTTCTATATAGCATCTAATTCAAGATACGCCCATTTCCATACCATGCACACATAAATTTGTGTAGGTATACTATACGTATTGTGATAGTTATAACCACATCCCAATTATGGTTATCTTATCTCCTTTGATTAATCAAAGAGTAAATTCATATATTTACTCTACACAAACCAATATATGTGGTTATTGGCACATACAGTAAATAGACCACTCATCTTATCATTATGATGAAGTAGCCCAATCCTTTCATAGATAATTGTCTGATTTTAAATAGCTAGGTGGTGCAATTCAGGTAGTTTAGTCATTTAGTCTAAGTTTATCTATCTAACCCTAAAGGATCCCATAATCCCCTAGGTTTTCCTACTCTAACCCACACACTAGCACTCCAAACATCTAAAGAATTTACGCAAATACTATAAAAATTTTAAAGCTAACATCATAGAATAATGAACCACTAACTAACAATTTAATTTAGAATTGAATATAATATGGAAGTAAAGAGATAATCAAAGGAACTAAATTGAACTAATTCATTCATAGATAAAAGACCACATAAGTATTCAATAAAAAGCTTCACAATTTACAATTAAAAGATACATTGTCATCCATCAATAAATCATTACATAGATTAAGTATGGTAAGATAATCCATACTTTTTAAAGAATTATAACATTACAAATATAATCTCAAATGAAGGTTAGCCTTCTAATGTCTAAATCATGAGATGAACAATTATCTATCTTGGATATTTTATGCTCTTTCAGTCCTTTAGCTTCATCATTTGTTCTTTGATAGTAGTAAGGGATCAGGATAGCTCATGAACTATGAACATGCATCTACTAGATGATCATTTAATCTAGTGCATTTAAAACCCCAAATTGCAACTATACAATCACCAATAAATATGTATAGATCATTCACATGACATCTAAGGTGGTCCTCTTTTATTTCATCATAGTACCATTTAATCAATCAAAGGATTTGGTTTGACTATATATAGTTATCCCATAGATTTGATCATGCAATAACTCAATTTAATTTATCTAATTAACCAAGGCCCATTAAACCTTGATTAATTAAATACTTATAGTTTCATATTTTTGCAACTAAATAAGTCCTCATAAACCTTAATTAAATACTTAATTTAAATGAAAATAACAATCATCACCAATAATTTTTCAAGGAATCATTTAAAGACTTAATTAACCATTTCTCCAACTGATTAAGGCCCCATAAACCCTAATTTATTAGATACTTATTTTCAAAAATAGAACATAAGCATTCATCATAAAATAATTTCCAAGAAATCATTTACAACAAATTCCAAATTCCAAATTCCTTTAACCTATGTCTCTAAAGATTCATTCCAAGGAGACATCTATTTTTAAATTATAAATACTTTATAAAATCATGGTAAAATTTATCATGATTCAATTAATTAAATACCTAGTTCATGATTATAGAACATAACCCATTTACTTAACATCATGATTCTCCTATAAAGGAATCTAATTTATAATCATTAATTAGTGGGTAATCCGATCTAATTAAAATAAACTATACAACACACCATATTCCCATGAAGACACAAAAAGGTCACTTTAGAAACTCAACCACAAAAGCTATTCTTAACAGGTTGACTTTGGTCAAAGGAGAATCACAGACCCAACCTAACAAAAGATATTTCCCCAAATTAGAAATAGGGTTTGAAAACCATGACGATAACCTTTGTTGAACAGTTGCAAGGTAGACAAAGGTATGCATGGATGTCACAAGTGGTACTAGGGTTAATATATGGTATGGCTAACAACCAATGATAAACCTATCCAATCACATTGTGCTTGGCTACAATTCCATAGACACCAAACATCTTAAGAACTATTGCTAATATATAGCAAGATCTATGTGGGACTAAGCTTAAACAACTTCTACCACCAACTACCAGATTTATAACTAGTGGTGTGGTGGAGAAGCAATAGGGAGCCCACTAAATTTTTTTGAAGCCTAAAAAAGGTCATGAAAAATCCAAAAAGTGGGGTCTATACCTCTAATGGTGATGATGGGTGTAACTGATGCATAGAGGGCCCAAATTGAATGTAGGGAAAGCAAATCGATGCAATAGTTGAACAATCATTTGAAAGTGCACTTAGAAATGTGTCAAAAAATATGTTGATTATAGTTCTATGAGAAACCAATAAGTACACAAAAATTCCTTTGGAGAATGCCTAAATAATGCCATCTCCACAACATAAAAAATGCTCACGCAAAGCGACGAGTTTAGAAATAAGCCAATTTTAAAAATAGTGAATATGAAATTGAACCTAATACTACATAGTCTCAAAATGAGGTGCACAAGGGCCCTTCATTAGGACTAGAATGGAACTAAGATGATGAGTTTTAACATCATCCAGCCAACTACCTAAAGGGTGCTATCACAAGACTAAACACAGAAGGACTAGCTAAAACAAAGAATACAAAAAGCATAATGTTAATAGAAGATAGAAAAACCAGTTATAGAGATTCCAACTTGATAAAAATATAATTACTCCTATATTCAATTGTTTTTTGATAGCTTTCTCCACTCATTCTGGACTCTTCCTTTATCTTCATTCTTTGTTCAAGCCTATTTTTTTGTATCCAATTTTCCAACTCAAATTAATTCCCTCCTTATTGAGAGGAAAATTCTATATACCCACCATCCAAGATCTCTTCCCACATTAATTCCATAAAAAAATTGAATACACTCATATCCTCCCATGGAGGTCAATGACAACTTAGTCCTTTTTTATATTATTCAACTTTTAAAAGAATTAAATCCCCAAGATAATTTGATTATACAATAAAGTATTCTTGAGGAGCAAGGAATGAACGTTCTTTTTTTTAAGAAATTTTTATATATCTATTTTTTTATTATAATATAATAGCAAGAAGTTATTTTATTTTAACACAAAAACCCCCTTTTGAATTTAAGTCATTAATAAAATAAAAGTTTTTTATTTTTTATTTTATTAATTAAATCAAAAATTTAAATAAAACCTCATTATTTAACTCATGGCATTTATTTAAAAACAAGCCTTTTAAAATATTTAAATAAAATTATTTTATCATTTAAAGCAAAACATATCTTTAAATAAAAGCCTTTAAAATATTTTAAATTAAACCTTTTATCATTTAAAACAAAACATACTTTTAAATAAAATCCTTTTAAAATATTTAAATAAAAAACCAATGCTTATATTAAACATTAGCATGGTGATTTGAATGGATTTTAGTTAATGGATCCTATATATACATTAATCTCATTTTTTCAATGGATTATCTTAACCAACTATATACATATGTTTTTTACACAATCATATAGAATGAACAACTCAATACATCAAACAAGACATGAGTTTTTTCCATTAACCCAATCACCCATATCAGTAAGAGAATTTACGATAGATTTTAGGCTATCAACTTTAGCTCTACCACCCATGGATGTACCTGGTATTGCATGTTTGAAAACACATTATCAGTATCATATTCCACAATATAAATCACTATAGTTAATGCAAAAATAATTTAAGCATTTAAAAAAAATATTCATTAATCGTTAATAGATACATAATTTATCAACCAAAATGATCCTCCTAGGGTGGGGAGTGACATTTATAACTATTTCCTAACCTAATAACAATATTGTAGGCACTAGTTCCTACTTGAATTATCTTTCTATTCGTGTTAGTTAAATTTGAGATCCGATTTTTATCCTTGTTGCTTTAGATAGGTTTACACAAGTAGAATTGTGACATATTCCAAGAAGGCACAATTCTAAACCTAGAAGACTTGGGGAAAAACATGCACTCTATATCTATTCACCCATTGGTATATTCTCTTTTTCATCTCTATTCATCTCAATAACTTCACTAAACTAGTTAGTAGTGTCACTTTAGCCCTTGTCTACCTTGAAAAGGCCTTACATAGTCAAAATCGTGGCCTATTCCATGAAGACATGATTTTTTGATTAGAATACTTGGGTGCATAAATCACACTCTCCTTTCACTCCACCTACTATTGAACCCTTCCTTTGTTTACCTAGGACCCTCCTTAAGTTTCCTATTTGACTACAAATCCATTTTCTATCCCCTCATCTATCCCTTAGCCTCTCTATGGTAGAATGACACTTTGTACTTTAGAGTCTCAATTTTGCTTGTGATATCTATTTAAGAATCTTCTCTATATTTTGTGCCTTGCATTTAAAATCTAAGTCTCATCCTCACTTTTCCTTTGCACATTCCTATAACCAGAGATAGTAACCTAAAGGATCCATAGTAAAAATCATATCCTAATCCAACTAGGTGTGATTTTTTCTAAGATTGGTCTCTTTCACCTTCCTACAAAAATTGCTTATTCCTTTTCCTCTATTCTCTATAAGAAATCATGCCTCTCTTAGTCTTGGCATCATACTATTTTGAAATTGGTCATTTTCATTTACATGTATATTTGATCTTTTAAAAGGGACATTGGATTTTATGTTTGACCAAGTGATCTCTTAGCCTCCTCTATTTAGAAAAATCCTCAAACCTAACTTCAAATTTTAAAAGTTTCATGCACAAGTGATAGCTTTTGTAGCCTAATACTTAATGTAAATAATCACAGAATTGAATATAAAGTTGCAATATAAATAACTCAATAAATATAACAATAACAATAAGAATAACTCAGAAATACTCATAGAATAATCACTTGGAAAATGCTCACAAAAATACTAAAAATGATATAGAATAAAGGTCTACTAATGCATGTTATGTGCTATGCATTTTTATACCAATTATAATGCTTTATCACAAATATATAACAATATGTGACTTCTAATATGGTGCAATATTGAATTTCCTATTCTAATTACACAAGTGCACTCTTACATAATTGATACTTGTGCACATTTACACTCACAACACTTGCAAATTTAATTACATGATACTTGTGTATTTTGTGTATACTATTACATAAAATATAATATAAAATCACACTCTAATATAAGACACACACATAATATAATATTGTACCAAGGTGGTACATTATCATTTACCAACTAATTTAATATTCTCCAACACCCCCATATATTAGATTATTTGGTTATTGAAGACTTTAGTCTTCAATACAGTCTTCATCCTAATATGACTAGATCTTGATCTGGTTCACCTTGTTCTTTAAATTATTCACCCTTATCATCTTTGATTTTTAAATGTCTTTGGTGTTCAACTTGTTGTTGACCTCTCATATTTTTCATCATATTGAATTCCATATTGACCCAAATTTTTTGTTGGTAAAGATATCCTTGGTTCTCCTTACTCTCTGAATATTATGAAGAAGTGAAATTCATGATATCGCCTTAAGGACACTTACTTGCAATGTATATTAGTTATAAAGCATTCAAAAGGAAAGATGATACAAGATTATAATCTAGTGAAATGAAACATCATAGGCAATATAAATGATCAAAATTATCTCTCTATTCATTTATAAATGGATTCAAAACCAGATTACAAGATGTCCCCTTGAGGGCTTCACAAATTTGATACATTTCATTAAAAATCCTCAAGTGATATAGTCCCTTGGAAGGAGGCATTTAAGGCAATAAAAAGTAGTTTTGTGAATTCCTAATTCCCACACTCAAGAGCTATTTTTGGTATGATAAGCTTGTGCCTCCTTAGCTCCTCATCTTGCCTAGAATTCATGTTCCTCAAGATAAAGGATTGAAACGGGATTAAAAGCATCTATGTTATACAATAAAGCCATTAAACCATGAAAAAGGAGCATATTCTACAACCATAAAAAGTGATATACATGCAAGAAAACTGATATACGTTAATCATAAACATATTTTAAGCTATTCTAAATGTAAACCTAGGAATTTGGAAGCAATATCAAAGATGAAATAATGCAAAAATGATGACCATTCCTGGGTGAGCCAGATAAACCTACAGCATTGGAGATCACAAATCCTACATCAAAACTTTTCCAAAATACCTCAAACTTGGACCAGATGTCCCTCTAGAAATTACTAAGAGGTATATGGAGGAATTTATATCAAATTAAAATCTATTTTGTGATCGTACCTAGGTGTGCCATGCATAGACTACTGACTGTCCCCAAGTGGGGCGGTTACAAAACTGACTTATTTTTGTCACCTATGCCTATGGAAATTGGTCCAAAACTTGGGTAAGGGTGTTGTCGATAGATGGGACCAAAAGAATACTTCAATTTTTCTATTTTGGGTTTGATTTTTTGAGCCTATTTCCCCTAAAATCACCTTCTAAGAGAAGAGGATTTCAAGGCTAATATAAAGCGGGTTTTGGTTTGCAAAATGTGAGGT
Source organism: Wollemia nobilis (assembly GCA_028583015.1). Classification (NCBI taxonomy): domain Eukaryota; kingdom Viridiplantae; phylum Streptophyta; class Pinopsida; order Araucariales; family Araucariaceae; genus Wollemia; species Wollemia nobilis. The sequence goes on along the minus strand of JAQPPZ010017101.1, from coordinate 942,097 downwards.
TCAATTTAGGCAACACTTCGTTGTGTTATTCTCCAAATTCTCCTCTTTGAAATTGGGAGTTTGAAGATATTTTTATAGCTCAAAAGGGAATATAGGGTAAAATGGCATCTTTTCCATGTGAGGCAGGTGATGCCACATGTCCTAATCGCGTCATAGGGTGATTGGGAGAAGGTTGCCCCTTTGGTGCTCCTAATCTACTACCTTGCAGTCTATTAGTAGGTCCCCAATAAATTTGGGGTGATTGGATGCGCTAATGGCAGTATTTTATTGCCATTTAATGTGTGCCTTGAATTTTTAAAGAGTCTAGTTAGGGACCATCCCACCCAGGGATGGTTGTGGATGGCCATCCCTGGGTGGTATGATCACCAACTGTGACTATCCTTCGGTAGGACGATCACCGGTAGGAGCCCCAAAACTATCCTAGACTTCTAGGAACCCTCCAAAAAAATTTTTGGGACATTTTGGAATCCTTTTGCTAGCCTAGAGGGGTGCCCAATAGGGCCATATGTTGTCGATAAGAGGGCATATGTAATGCGTTGATAGTCTTATCTTATTTACATGATTTGGGTATCTATAAATTCCCCATTTTTGGGATGTGCGATGTGAAACAAAGCGTTGATAAAAAATAGATCACTAAATCATTGAATTATTAAGGTTGTTTGTTAACCTAATAAAATTTGGATTCCTCCATTGTGGAAAAGGATACATTCTTAGAATCCTTTCTATTGACATAGTTGAAGGATCGATTTTAGGTATACCTTTTAGCCATGTTGTAATGACAGTCTTATGGGGCTTAGGGCATACTAAGTCTCGGTGCCTTGTATCCTTGTAAAACTTTACATGGGTAAATTCCAGAGGTTTCAAGGAGTTCAAGCCTATTTAATTTACTTCTTATGATTATTATTTGCCCCAACATGGGCTTGAAAATTTATCTTTAGCCAATATTCTTTTGAATGCATGGAATTTATACTTCTGAGTGTTTTAATATTGATTCAATTTATGACTTCATTATGATGACTACCCCCTAAAGAGATGATTCAATGAGGGCATAAAAAATGTTCAAGCAATGATTCACTTGACACATATGACTTAATTGGGTTAACTCTTTGTTTTGCCCATGGTACTAAATACATGTTTGGAGGTGATTTTCGACTGTTTTTATGAATAGTTTTGTAAGCAAAAGGCCAAATATCTCATTCCCGTGGAGTGGTACAGCCATGGAGGTCTTCTTGGGGAGTAAAATAGAGTATTATTATGCATCAAAAATTATTATAGGTTTATTATCTATCCCTCAAATTTTCTTGTCCATTCTGCCTTGTTTTTGGTGGGTTTTTGGACCATTTTTTGAGTTTTTTATGTCGTTTTTTATTTGTTTGATTTGTGAGGTCCGAGGACCCACTTTATTGCAGCCCAGGGGAAAATTTTGGATTAATTATATAGCTTGTGACTTCATAAATATATATTTATGAATTTTCTATTATCATCATGTGTTTCGTTATTGTTTTATGAGATGTATGCAATGTTTGTATTTGCTATATGATGTTATGATGGATGTCTAACATGGATGCATGTATTTATCCTATGATGTGATTTGATTATATGTGATGTGCATATGAAAAATGCAATGGATGATGTGATTTAATTTTGTATTATGGATTTATGATTACTATTTTGACGTATTATATACTAGCACCATAGACTGTACAAAATGTATATTTTCTATTTGCATGTTATTATAACACTTTTATGTGATGGATTTTGTAATTTTGATGAACATGTGACAACAGGTTAAAAATTGAAATGGATATTGTAATGTGATATGATATTATTTAATAGTTTTGAAGAGACTCAAACACTCTAGTTACCTAATCAAAAGTCATATACTAACTATACAAGATCGTTTGGCAAGGTATGCACCTATTAAGATAATCAAGATAATCAATATCCTTGTGTGTGCATGTGAGTTCATTACCACGATAACACATAAGATTACCCTATTAAAAATGGGATTCACTCAGCCCATCGACACTATCATTCTACAAGTCTCATTATCCTTAGTTTTAAGGTCCCTAATCAACCTACCTCCCAATCTACTACCTCACTATCCATTAGTAGGTTCCCATTAGGAAGTCCATTATAAGGTCCCTTATAGATTTCTTTGGATCTTTTAGGGTTGACCTAGATAATATTAGATAGTCTAGGAGATTTTTTATTTGACCTAGATGGTCAAATACTGCTAGGAGTGTTTTAGGGTGACCTAGACAGTCAACGACACTTAGAAAGTGTCTATGACTACCTAGGGGTATTTAACTGTGAAAAAAGGGCTTATAGATGCCTTTGGAGATTTTAAGATTGACCTAGATGATCGTAGATAGTCTAGGGGATTTTTTATTTTACCTAGATGATCAAAGACCACTAGGAGCTTTTAGGGTGACCTAGGCGGTCAACGACACTTAGAAAGTGTCTACGAATGCCTAGGGGTATTTGGTTGTGACAAAAGGACTTATAGACACCTTTGGAGATTTTGTGTAACTCTGATTACTTTTTTATTCTAGGATGAAGGTGAAATACATTGTGTACCCTCAACATTTATGGTTATCAAAGGAAGTAAGGAAGGTGCAATACCTTTAGGATCCTCGATTTGCTTCATTTCTTATGATGTGACTAGTGGATAAGGTGTGATACCTTGGATGCCCCCAACATATACTATGTTAGGTGTAATGTTATTGGCTTGGCTAGGAGGAGTGATAGAGACTGGCTCCCCTTAAAGGCATCCTTCCAAGGGACTAGATCCCTTGAGGATTTGTAATGAAATGTATAAAATTTATGAGGCCTTCAAGGGGACATCTTGTAATCTAGTTTTGAAGCCATTTATAGAGATAATTTTGATCATTTATATTGCCTATGATGTTTCATTTCACTAGATTATAAGCTTGTATCATCTTTCCTTTTGAATGTTTTATAACTAATATACATTGCAAGTGAGTGCCCTTAGGGTGATATCATGAATTTCACTTCTTCAATGGTGATAATGGTATCTAGGTTTTATTTTAATCTCCCATTGAATTGTGATAATTTGGACCTCTATTTCTAGTTTTATTTGTTGCAGGTACTAACTGTTCTGAGTAGAAACAACCCCTTTGCTACTAGGTGGCACTGGGTGAGATGACCAGCTACATGGAACTGGGTGGGATGGTCCCAAATATGTCATCGTACCTAATAGGTATGACCACAAAACCAGAGGGTTTCTACAAAAAATTGCAAAAATAGCAACTTTTAGGTTCCATTTTACACCTTTCTACACTAAAAATTTGACTTTTTACTGCTTAAAATTGCTCAATTTCATGTTTTATCACTTCTTATTTGCATAGAAAGGTTAGAATTTCTCTTTAAAAAATTGTGCATTAATTAGTTTAGAAAAATAGAGGAAAATACAGTAGAATTCATAGCATTTATCTGGTTTTCCTGGTGGAACCTTATCCACGAAGTTTAAGGTCATACAGTTTTTGCATTTTTTTGGCTTTCCTTTTATGCTACTAATGAGTCTAAAAGAAAAATGCACCTTTATGCATTTATTAAATAATAATTGAGTGCTATTTTGCTTTATTTAATTTTAAAATAAACCCCACACACCAAGTTTTATTTTAACATCAATGGCATTGGGCTCTCACATCCAACCCATTGATCAAGACCAACAGTGGAGGTAATTACCACTCGAATGATAAAAAGTACTATCAGGACCCCTCCATGGCCAAGGCCGACCCAATATCTATCCTAACCATGCAAAATAGCATGCATTCCTCTTCGTAGTAGTGTATTGCTACACACGGGGTGCTGGGTGAGGTTTGGTAGTACCTATGCTACCTCGTTGGATATGAATTTCATCACCATATTTAACTTGTGCGAGTATATAGGTGAAATAATTTAAACTTTAAGAATATCATCCAAAAAAATATCAAACATGATAAAACTATTATCTTTACAAAAGCAACACATATTGAAACACATAAAACAATTTTAGGGATTCACATTTAAATCTTTAAAGGAGATAATCATTTATTTTCTTGTGTGTTTCTATTAATTGTGTATTTTAATCTATAAAACTTAAAAAGAGATATCATGTTGTCTACTTTAGGTATTTATTTATTATTCAGATAATCAACTCAAGATCCTCAATCTGGGGGTCAAACCATAATAATAATAAAATAATGCATAGGGTATTTCTTTAGTGTAGGGTTCCCTTTAAGGTTTTCCTAGTCAATGCATCATGACAACTATGCATATCCAAGCTCAATCACGAGCCTATGAAGTTGGAAACTATAGGATAGGTCATGATAATCATAGTTATAAGTATGAGGATCTCCCCCCACATAGGGAACAAGACTATATACCTAAGGTAGAGTTAAATGATCATCTAAAGCTTCCAAGGAACCCTTCCCTAGGGTACCAAAACCTAGATGAGTATGATACTCATCATAGTGGGCAAGTCAATTCTGCCCAACCATTCCTCACTTATAAAATAATACCTAAGGAAGATCCTAATTATCCTTGATCACATTATTCCATGCAACCACAAGGTACTTTTTCCAAGAGAACACCAATGGGTTATTCATGTGATCAAGTGGACTCTTCGGTTAGCCAACATCGAGTCCAAGCCCAAACCAATAATAAGAAGCCTATCAAGAGGTCTTTAGGGAAGTATACACTTATTCTACACCACCTAAAACTCTCATCCAATAAGTGGTAGCAAGCCAAAATAGGCCTATGCAAAGTTTGCATACGTCATCAACCAACATGACCATAGGGGAGTTAATACAAAGATCCCCCAAGCATTGGGAAACTCTCTCGAAAGTTTTAGATTCCATTGAGGTACAACCTCATGATCCTAATACTTTTAGCAACTTTGTGGGATACATACAAATGCACAAAGATCCTGTTATATCCTTTCAGAGTTAGGATATCAAACCTAGGTCTACCAATTTACCAGACTCTCCTTTGCACATCATCGCGTACATCAATAGGATCCTCTATAAGTCAGTGTTGGTTGATATAGGTTCGACAATAAACATCATTACTACAATCACACTAAAGCATATCAAAATTCCATCTTCACACATTGCAAGATCCAATTTCACCTTGAAAGCATTTAATGATGCTTTGTCCTCTACGATGGGTACAATAATCCTACTAGTTCAAGTGGGGCAAAAGACTATGCCTACATTGTTCTATATCCTAGAAGGTGAAATAATATACAACATATTATTAGGAGTACCTTGGATAAGAGACATGGAGTGTATCCCCTCCATTGTACATCAATGCCTTAAATACATTCATGAATATTAGGTCCATGTGGTTAATTCCGACCCAAACCCCTTCAAGTATTATAATAAGGATGATCATCCACATGAGTCTACTCATCCATCCACACCTTTGGATACTAAACTCAATGACATTATCCAGAGTCCAGATTCAACCCCATGGTTAGTTGTGAAGCTACCTTCACCACCATCACAAGTACCATCCTCTATTTCTTCAAACAAGGGAGAGTAAAAAAGGCTAACTACAAAAGCTCTCTTAGATATTTTTGACACATTAGAATAATACCTTCCCACTCCTACCAACAATGAGGAACCCATAGTGGATATGGATGAATCAAATTATACCATACCATCTACATCCACTATGATTGAGGAAACAATTCACTTGATCGATCATGAACTTTATGAATGCATATAACCCGATGTTAAATTCATGCATATCATTGAGTTTATCAAGGATCTAGGTTGTCCTCCTACTAATTTTTCATCCATTTATAGCATTTCTAATTCACACCTTGAGCATGGGGGCCAAGTAGATCACCTTGAACAATTTTATGAGGTAGCCATGACTGGTCCAAGTGCCAATGCATCTTCTCATGATTTTGTTGGAATGATCAATGTGATGATGGAGAACCAAAGTCCTCTTAATTCATCTAGACCACTTGCAACTCCATCCAACATTTCATACCTACCACAAGATATATCATTGATGGATTCGGTTATACCTACTCCATATCATTCAACATCTCAACAAAATCAAGAACAAGTGTACCCACTACAACAAAGTGGAGATAATATAGCTGCCACAACTGAACACCCTAAGGTGGAACAAGAGCATGAGTTAAAATAACAAGATCATGTGCATATGCTCACTACCCACAATCATCATGATCCATCTACATTTACTAAAATTATTTTGGATAGGCTAGCCAATGTTGAGTTACAAGTGAGTCACCAACATAATGACTCACAAAAAATATTGAATCGACTCACAAGTATTGAGCTATGGTTGAGTCATTCAAAATATGAACCCCTTGATTGGCAAGACCAACCTCGTCCTGTGTAATCCAATATTAAGTCTCAATAGAAGGATGTCAAAGGAAACAACACCATCAACCTTACATGTAAACACCATTGCCTGAATATTTGGTCTTTAATCGATTATGTGAGGCTAAGGTTATCACATTGCCAGATATTCATACTTTGGATCCTAATAGAAACAAATCAATGTGGTATCAAGAGAGCCACCACTGTCCTTATCATCAAGTGAATGGTCATCATATTAATCCATGTATCGCCTTCAAGAGCAATGTGCAGGATATGCTTGAAAAGAATGAAGGACTTATGAATAAAGGACTTATGGATGCCTTATAAATACAAGTGAATGGTCAATTATAGATACTTTATAATTGTCTCTGACTGTCTAGGTCATCCTAAAATGCTCCTAGCGATATTTGATCATCTAGGTCAAATAAAAAAGCTCCTAGACTATCTACTATCATCTAGGTCAACCCTAAAATCTCCAAAGGTATCTATACAAAAAAATGCCCCTAGGTAGTCGTAGACACTTTCTAAGTGTAATTGACCATCTAGGTCACCCTAAAATATCCTAGCAGTCTTTGACCATCTAGGTCAAACAAAAAAATCCCCTAGACTATCTACGATCATCTAGGTCAACCTTAAAATCCCCAAAGACATCCATAAGCCCTTTGGTCACAACCAAATACCCCTAGGTAGTCTAGACACTTTCTAAGTGTTGATGACCGTTTAGGTCACCCAAAATGCTCCTAGCTGTCTTTGATAATCTAGGTCAAATAAAAAAACTCCTAGACAATATATGATCATCTAGGTCAACCTTAAAATCTCCAAAGGCATATATAAGCTCCTTGGTCACAATAACATACCCCTAGGCAGTCGTAGACACTTTCTAAGTGTCACTGACCATCTAGGTCACCCTAAAAAGCTCCTAGCAGTCTTTGACCATATAGGTCAATTAAAAAAGCCTCTAGACTATCTATGATCATCTAGGTCAACCTTAAAATCTCCAAAGGTATCCATAAGCTCTTTGGTCACAACAAAATGATCCTAGGTAGTCGTAGAAACTTTTGAAATGTCACTGACCATTTAGGTCATCCTAAATCCTTCTAGCAATCTTTTGATCATCTAGGTCAAATAAAAATTCCCCTAGAAAATATAAAATCATCTAGGTCAACCTTAAATGCTCCAAATACATCCATAATCCCTTTGGTCACAACAAAATACCCCTAGGTAGTCGTAGACACTTTCTAAGTGTCGTTGCCTATCTAGGTCACCCAAAAATGCTCCTAGCAATCTTTTGACCATCTAGTTCAAATAAAAAAGTCCCTATACTATCTATGATCATCTAGTTCAACCTTAAATGCTACAAAGGTATCCATAAGCCCTTTTTTAACAACCAAATTCCCATAGGTAGTCGTAGATAATTTCTAAGTGTCATTGTCCGCCTAGGTCACCCAAAATGCTCCTAGCGATCTTTTGATTGTCTAAGTAAAATAACAAAATCTCCTAGAGTATCTATGATCATAGAGTATCTATGATCATATATGTCAATTGTAAATGCTCAAAAGGTATACATAATCCATTTTGTCACAATAAAATACCTCTAGGTAGTCATAGACACTTTCTAAGTGTCGTTGCCCCCCTAGGTCACCCAAAATGCTTATAGCGGTCTTTGACCGTCTAGGTCAAATTAAAAAACCCCTAGACTATATATGATCATCTAGGTTGACCTTAAATGATCCAAAGGCATCCATAAGATATTTTTTCACAATAAAATACCCCTAGGTAGTCATAGACACTTTCTAAGTGTCGTTGCTCGCCTAGGCCACCCAAAATGCTCCTAGCAGTCTTTGACCATCTAGGTCACATAAAAAAGCTCCTAGACTATATACAATCATCTAGGTCAACCCTAAAATCTCCAAAGGTATATATAAGCCCTTTGGTCACCTTAAAATGCTCCTAGATAGTCCATGATCATCTAGTTCAACCTAAAATGCCCCTATACGGTCTATGACCATCTAGGTCAAGCTAAAATGTTCCTAGGAAATCTACGACTATCTAGGTCAAACCTAAATTCTCCAAAGGTATATATAAGCCCTTTGGTCACCCAAAAAGCCTCAATGGCATTCATTAAGCCCATTGGTTAACCTAAACATATATATACATATCTCAAAAATAACAAAAAAAATATTAAAATCATCAAAATACAAAAATATTGCATTGTATTGCATTTCTCATCACTTGCATTATAATCATCGTTGCATTAGGTATACTCATCATTGCATTATGCATCATTCCAAACTTATCATATATGTCTAGCACCAGGTCTATAAATTAGGCATTTGGTAAAAATTCATTGTTATCATATGTTAGTTATACCACCTGTTTATACTACATATACCATTTACATTATATGTCTATTTCCCGTCACTTAGCCATTTATTAGCAAAACATAGTTAAAGTTTTCGATAACTCAACCATATCTAGTTGTCTTCTCAAACTTGTAGAAATCTATCATGATTTCCATATTTATAGAGTGTTTGAGTCTCTTAAAAACTATCAAATAATATCATATCACATTACAATATCCATTTCAGTTTACATCATGTTGTCCCATGTTTATCAAAATTATAAAAATCCATTGAATAAAGTGTTATAATAACATGAAAATAGCAAATATACATTTTGTGCAGTCTATGGTGCTAGCATGTAATGTGTCAAATAGTCATTTCAAATCCATCATACAAAATTCAACCAATCAATCATTACTTCCAATCATACATATTAAAAAAAAAAATTATTAAGTGATGTTCATGATCTAGGATAGATACCGGATAAATATTAGCAATAATATTTAGATGGACACTGACTATTTTATGCATGTCTTTTAATTTATCAAAGCATATAAATAAATCATCCACATCTATATATCATCAAATCGCATCATAGAATAAATACATGCATCCATGTTAGACATCCATCATAAAATCATATAGCAAATATAAGCATAAAATTCATATCATAAAGCAGTAAAATATGACATAATAATAAAATAAAATTCATACATATATATCCATATGTAAAATCCAACAAGCTACATCATAGTAAATAAAATTGCACTAAAAAACATAAAAAAAAACTAAAAAAAATAGGCCAAAAACCCACCAAAACCAAGGCAGAATGGGCAAGAAAATTGGAGGGATCAAGACTGAACCTATAATAATTTTGGATGCATCATAAGACTCTATTTTACTCCCCAAGAAGGCCTCCATGGCTGGACCACTCCACGGGAATGATATATTTAGCCTTTTGCTTCCAAAACTATTCATCAAAACAGTCAAAAATCACCTCCAAACAGGTATTTAGTACCATGGTCAAAACAAAGAGTTACCCCAATTAAGTCATATGTGTCAAGTGACTCATAGATTTAACATTTATCATACCCTCATATACTCATCTCTTGAGGGTTTAGTCATCATAATGAAGTCATAAATTGAATCAACATCAAAACACTCAAAAGTGTAAAATTTCATGCATTCAAAAGAATATTGGCTAAAGATAAATTTTCAAGCCCATGCTGGGGCAAAGAATCAGCATAAGAAACAAATCAATAGGCTTGACCTCCTTGAAACCATGGGAATTGACCCATGTAAAGGTTTACAAGAATACAAGGCACCAAGACCTAGTATTCCCTAGTACCCATAAGACTATCATTACAACATGGTTGAAAGGTATACCTGCAATCGATCCTTTGACTATGTCAATATAAAGGATTCTAAGAATGTATGCTATTTCCACAATGGAGGCATCCAAAGTTGATTAGGTTAATGAACAACCTTGATCATTCTATGATTTAGTGATCTATTTTTACTCAAATTTTTGTTTCACATCACACATCCCAAAAATGGGGTATCTGTAGACACCTAAATTGTGTAAATCGGATAAGACTATTAGTCCATTGCATATGCCCTCTTATCAATAACATATGTCCCTATTGGGCACCCCTCTAGGCTAGAAAAAGGCTTTCAAAAGGCTCCAAAAATTAGTTTGGAGGGTTCCTAGCAGTATGGGACAGTTTTGGGGCTCCTACTAGTGACCGTCCTACCTAGGGATGATCACAGTTGGTGATCGTACCACCTAGGGATGACCATCCACAACCATCCCTGGGTGGGACAACCCCTAATTGGACCCTTGAAAAAATCAAAGTACGCACTAAATGGTAATAAAATACTACCATTAGCACATCCAATCACCCCAAATTGATTGGGGACCTACTAATGGATAGTGAGGTAGTATATTAGGAGCACCCAAAGGGGCAACCTTCTCCCATTCAACCAATGATGCGATTAGGACATATAGCATCACCTACCTCACATGGAAAAGATGCCATTTTGCCCTAGATGCCCTTTTGGGCTATAAAATAGCTTCAAATTCCCAATTTCAAGGAGGATAATTTGGAGAATAATGCAATGAAGTGCTGCCCATATTGAACCTTACATTTTGCAAACCAAAACTTGCTTTATCTTAGCCTTGAAACCCTCTTCTCTTATAAGGTGATTTTAGGGGCAATAGTCTAAAAAAAAAAGACCCAAATTGTCCAAATTGAAGTATTCTTTTTGCCCCATCTATATACAACACCCTTACCTAAGTTTTGGACCAATTTCCATTGCCATAGGTGATAAAACTAAGTTATTTTTGTGATCGTCCTACCTGGGGATAGTCAGTAGTCTATGCATTGCACACCTAATGAAGACCACAAAATATATGGTAATTTCATATAAATTCCTCCATAGACCTATTAGGAATGTCTAGAATGACCTCTAGTCCAAATTTGAGGTAATTTGGAGAAGTTTTGATGCAAGATTTATGATCCCTAATGTTGCAGGTTTATTTATGAAAGCCGCATGCGAGGTGACAGCATGCCAGATTATGATGCAAATGATATTGATACAAATGGTGCAGATGCTAAGCCTTATGAATGTGAGAAACAAATGCATGCGAGAAACAAAGAATAAATGAAACTATATGTAAGCAAAAAAAAATAGGGCCTATTTTATTAATGTTTCTTTAAATCTGGTTACAATACGTCTCCCCCCTCTAGGGCTCAGAGCATTTGATATAGTTCGTTACATCAATGGATGGTATGCTTCCAGTGTCCTCTACATGCCCACATTTGAAATGGGTGGGCCAAACACCGCCTTTGCTTGTGTCCATGTGTTTGTGGTTCTTTTCTACCCCTTTAGTGTTCCTAGTGGTGAGATCTTGCACTTAGAGAAATAGCAAACAGTTAATAGCATATACAGATATTATGAAAACATGCAATCCCCAAAGCCTCCGGTTGGTTAATGTAAAAAAGAATTAAAATATGGTCAAAACATGTCATAATGAACCCAAATTTTGATAGAAGCATCAAGACATCATTAGGGACACATTGCAAAAATAATAGTTGGGAAATCATGCATGGATTTCTAATCGCTCTGGGATGGGATGATTAGGACTATCACAAAATGTGTAAGGGAGACATTGCAAATGTCCTACCTAGAGGCCTCCAAAACACCTGTAAACTTGGGTTTAGGCTAAAGGGGGCATTTTGGGATGACCCAGAAGGTCAGATTTGGTATATTCTTCCCAAATTGTCCTGTATCTAAAAGCGCTCCCTGTATGTTAGTAAACGCATAAAATGATAAAAACACAATCAAATCAAGTCAGAATAACATGAAACTTGAACAGCAACATAAGTACATGAAATAGGACAGAATGCAAAAATAATAGTAGAGAAATCCTTCACATATTTCTAATCGCTCCGGGGTGGGACGATTAGGACTGTAGCATTGCGGGGGGTGCTCGGGGGCAATACGCCCACCGTTTGGGGCCTAGTTTTGGCACCAATACAAGTGGGATGGGTCCAAAACCTCCTATGGGGTTGTGTCGGTGAATTTGGTATGGGATTGTGGCTGATTTCTTGGGTTTTGGGTCAGGATGGCATTCCTAGTGTTCACCCGATGACCTCTCTTCCAAAAGAGAAATTAGGGATGTAGGAAGCACAAAAGGGAAATGGGGGTACAATTTGGGAGCACTCCGTTGCTCCAAATTCTCCAGCTCTGTTATTTTTTGGGGTGAGGAGGCTCACCATTTTATATACCTAAGGGTATCCTTTGAATGTACATGCGAAGGCACCACTTGGCTCACCATGCCTTTCTTGGGGGACAAAAGATTCCTCCCTAATTTAGGGCCTCCATGATCAAGGCATGCTTGACTGAAGTCCCTCTCTCTGATTTGAAACCATCCCTAACAATTGCATGCCTTGAAGTTGAATTTTAGTGGCAGATCTATCAAGGCTTAAATTTTTGCCAGTCAAATTTGCTATTCCCCAACCCTGGAGCGATTGTTGCTAATCGTCCCGGGGTGGGGCGAATAGGATTCTAATCGTCCCAGGGTGGGACGAATAGGGAGCAAAGTGCTTAAAAGGTGCCAAATTGACCTTTGACATTCCAAAACTGATTTGGGAGTGGTTAGGATCATTGTTTAACCTTTGGAGGCTACCCTAGGGGGTGTGTATGCCAATTAAGTCAATGCTTGTAGTCACATAATCAGATTGGTGTTGTTTTGGTGTCTACAGATGCCCCTTTTTGGGATGCACTGTGTGTGGCGTAGTGCTGAGAAAAAATAGATGACCAAAGAACTTAATGATTAGGGTTTTTTAGTAACCTAACAAAATTTTAATACCCCAAGTATGGAAAGGGCATGCATTCTTGAATCCTTGCTTCTGACGAGCTAAGGAGCTTAAGTCAAGTGTAACATTTTTTGGTGAGGTGTACTTGATCTTGGACATTGTTTAGTCATGAATAGGCAAAGGGTGCAACCTTTTGTCTGAGGAACCTTGTCTTCATGCTTCCAGAATGTCAAGTGTTTTTTTAGCTTGTGATTATTGCTTGTTTGCTGCCCCAAGTAGGAGTGTGATTGTCTTTGTCAATGATTATTTGAATGCATGTCATTTCCTTGATTGGGTGTGTATTTTTTGATTTGGTGACTAAGTGTGACTACCCCCTCAAGTGACGAATCGATGAGGGAATGACCAACATGAGAAAAGCAATGAGTCGCTTGACACAAGATGATGTTTTTAAGGGTGCCTTCAGTTGTTTGTCATTGAATGCCTAGCAGTTTTCCAGCAATCGGACCTATTTTTGGTGGGTTTTGACCCTTTTTGTTGATGCCTAGTGGGGTTGAAATTATCAAAAATCCTCCTACCCATGGAGTAGTCCAGCTATACAAGCCTTCTTAGGAAGTATGATAGTGATAATTTGTGACCCCAATGACAGTTTTTCATGCCATGAATGTCTGGTGCAGAGGCACCTTTGTTCGGCAGATTTATTGCTTTATTTTGTGGTGCATTTTTTGGATTTTGTTTTTGTTGCTTTATTTCTTTCTTTGTAATCATCCCATGGTGGGATGAATACCAATTTATTAATCATCCTAGGGTGGGATGAATACCAATTTATTAATCATCCCAGGGTGGGATGAGTGCTAACTAGAGCGCTCATCCTAGGGTGGAATGATTACAGGCCTAACAGTCTATAAAAGGACCAAAACTAGGTTTTGGGCTCATTTGCAACAATTTTTTTTGGCGATTTGGAGCAGTGAGGAGGAGTGCGAGTTTGCATAGTGGAGCACTATCGAAATTTCATGGACATCATGAGTGCGAGAACTAGATATTCGAGTGGAGGAGCCAAGGCGAGACCGGTATGATGTTCCTTCTCCCTTCCTGTTATTTGTTTTTGTTTTATATGAAGTTAAACTCGCATATAAATTTTTGTTTGCGTTATTTTGTTTTTGTTATCATTAAGGTTAAAAACCCTAATAGGATGTTTTGTTTTTTGTTTGATGTCATTTTTTTGTTCATACTAAGGTTGAAACCCTAGGATGATTTTTTTTTTTTTTGTTTTTTGTTTTTTGTTCACACTAAGGTTGAAACCCTAGGATGAATTTGTTTTGGTTTGTTTTGTTTTTTGTTCACACTAAGGTTGAAACCCTAGGATGAATTTGTTTTGGTTTGTTTTGTTTTTTGTTCACACTAAGGTTGAAACCCTAGGATGAATTTTTTTGGTTTGTTTTGTTTTTTTGTTCACACTAAGGTTGAAACCCTAGGATGAATTTCTTTTGGTTTGTTTTGTTTTTTTTGTTGTTGTATAGTATGTACTCAATATCGTTTGCTTCTTTTTTTTATGTTTTTCATGTTGTGAAGAGTCGGTACCACCATCCGACTGTTTTCTATGATGCCTAGGAGGCCTTGACTATTGGGGATTGGGAGTGTCTTGATGCCCTTGGGCTCAAGTAGGTGACGTGTTTGGAGCTTGTGGTGGGGGATCGGGAATATCTGACTGCCTTAATCAATTTGTGGGATACCTGCACCAACACTTTTCATATCCCAATAGGGGAGATGATAGTGAATCTAGAGGATGTGTATCAGATTCTATGGATTTTGATAGATGGGCTTTCGATTTGTATGACCCACTAGGATCAGTAAACAATAGTACTAACATGGTTTTTTGGTCAAGTGGGGGATATGGGGGTGGAGAGGGTTGTGGAGAGGGCTGAGGCTGACTACCATATAAGTGGTATTCTGGTGCGATGGTGGTTGGAGAAGGGTGTATTGGGGGTGAGGCATGCTTTACTCATGGCCCTTATTTCCAATATACTAGTTTCGTATTATTCAGGCACGAGGTTCCCTTAGAACTTACTAGAGTTGGTGTTCAGTTTGGTGGATTTTGACATCAAATCCACTTATTATGAGGTGGGGTCAGACGTTGCTGGCACAGTAGTACGATGAGCTATACAAGGTCCACTATCAAAGGCAGAAGGGGATCGGGTGTAGCTATCTTTTGTAGTGTTTGGGGTGGCAACACATAGCTATGGAGCAGACATAGGGTTTGTCTTGGACCACTCGAGGTGAGCTGGTGTATCAGTAGATTGGGTATGCCAATCTATGGTAGTGATCAGAGGAGCATGGATAGATTCGATGATGGGTAGGTGACGTAGGTAACTATAATGATTCCTTCTCTCATATGATGCCAAGGCAGGTGTTTTAGCGATTGTATCGAGACTGTCTAGCCTAGCCTAAGATTAGAGAGTGGCTCCAACAAGTGTGTAGGGTTAGGTGGCTAATTGGGCATCATGGGAAAGAATAGGAGTACTTCTTGTATGTCTGGGTTATGTGATAGTTTGGAGTGCACAAGGAATTGCCTTGTGATCCCTTGATCTATCAGTGGCACGAGGACAAGAGGACCCTAGTATAGCTAATCATTGAATTATTGGGCAAGGGGTCTGATGTAGTTATTGATGTACCCAATGTGGATGATGTTGGGGTAACTATAGAGTATGATCGGTGGTGGACTATGTGGTGATGGCGGGGTGAGGGGCATTTGGGGGGTGCAGATGTGGTAGCAGTAGGAGGTGGGGATGTAGAGGCATCGATGGAGGGTTGGGGGGATCTGCTATATGATGCGGACATGGTTGAGGTCGATGACTTCACTGGTGATGGAGAGGATGTAGGGGTTCCAGAGCAGTTAGATGTACAAGATGTCCCAAAGTAGTGGGTGCTGAAGTAGAAGGCCATCTCAGAGGTGCCCATGCCATAGGCTATCCCAGGGGATGTGGACATTGGGTTTCATGCTGAGATAGCATGATTGGAGGATATTTTTTAGAGACAGGATGAGGAGAATAGAGATGTATTATAGGAGAGGGATCTCTTGTGGGCTTAGTTGGCACAGTGGGACAATGCATTGGCTATGTATCATCGTCAAGATGTGGAGTGGGGGCGGTACTGGGTGGAGTTAGAGACAGAGGTTGTCTGCTTTGACAGTTACCTGATATCGATGGAGGTGGTTCATTGCACCGCATGAGACGTAGTGAGACTGAGTAGACTACATCCTCTCATCGCAGGTGGCTAGATGAGGGTAGCATTGGTGGGCATGGTGCATAGGCTAGTAGCAACCACCCTAAGAGGTTCCATAGGACCCATACTATTAGGGGTAGTACCAATCACATCGATCCTACGTGATCATGGTGGTCGACTCCCTAGGCTTTGGGGATTTTGGATTTTTGGTTTTTTTGTGAGGTCAAAGGATCTTCTTATTGTAGCTTGAGGGAATTTTGATTCGATATATATACATGACTCATTTTTGGTTTGATGATATGCTTGTTATGATTTATTGTTTCTTTTATGCACATTTATTTATGTTGATGTATGCATATGTTGTTATGTACTGTAGATGATGTTAGCTATATGATATGGATGGAATGGTTTATAGGTATATAGGCGATGGCACCATAGACTATATAGGATTAACTAGCTTTCTATACTATGTTATTGCTTTATGGAATAACTTTGCATTTGTAATTTTTTGTTTTGTATTTTCGGATGGTGATGTAAGTAATGAAATGTACAACAATTGTTTTAAAATGTAGTTAAGGTTTTTTTGAGACTCAGATGCTTTAACTAACTAATCAATATCGTACATTATCTTACAAGACTTTTAAACAAGGTACAAATTAGACTTTAGTTTGACCAATTTATTTCACATCACTGTGTGTGCGATTGAGTTCATTTTTGTGGTATTCATAAAGATACCGCCAGTGTCAAGTAGGTTGTCCACCAAACCTATACTGAGGATCACCTAATTAGCTCCACTAATTCCTTTGTTGCATTTAGTAAGATTAATCCATGTCACAATCTATGATACCATAAGCTAGCTCATCCACATGCAAACATTGGTCTACACACACGCAAAATGTGATAGACATATCGTCATGCATTTAGGATACCGCCATTGCTAGGTAGGTTGTCCACCAAACCCGTAATGAGGATCACATAAATGGTTTTTTGAATGCTGAGAATTCCAGGTATTCAATCTCAAGCATCTTTTAGTTGCTCAATCTTGTTTGGATACTTGCTCTCATACATAGTGATGAAAATCACTATTTATTTTTTGAGCAAGGGGTTTGAGTAGTGGTGATAACCACTGTTATTATTTTTATTGTTTTCCTTTTGAGGATTTAGATTTGGAATTTTTATTTCCAAGTTGAGCTCGTGTGTTTTTGTATTGTGAATGGCATTGATCCTTTTGGCCTTGGGGATGACTACCCATCCTGTTCAGGGACCTGTAGTATGAATACTTTATGACTTTGGGAATCAAAGGTGGTTGGGAATTTTGCTTTGGAATGGCATTGATCTTTTAGGCCTTGGGGATGACTACCCATCCTTCTCAGGGGTGTGTAGTATGAATCCTTATGACTTTGGGGATCAAATGTGTTTTGGTATTTTTTATGGTGGACTTTTGGAATTTTGCTTATGAATGGCATTGATCCTTTTAGGCCTTGGGGATGACTACCCATCCTTCTCAGGGACATGTAGTACAAATCCTTACAACTTTGGGGACCAAAAGTATTTTGAATTTTTGATAGTGGTGGAAACCACTATTTATTATGGGGAATTGTATGGGGAAGAGCTTGTCCTTTTGTCAATTCTTAGCATTCTTGAACCATTCACACAGGGGGATGAGCAGGATAACGTTTCACCTATGGTACCCTATACTACTTTGTAGGTTTCATCTTGCATTCACACAAATTGGGAATTTTTATGTGTTTTAAGCTTGTGTTGGGATGCTATGTAACAAGGTGTGATCCAAGTAAAACTCTACCTTGTAAAAAATCTATCTAAATTTGTACAACATTTGACTAGAAATCTAAAGACAGCTGAATGATGAAACCCTAAAGACATTAGAAGACAACTGACTATGATATGGAGAAAATGTAAAGGACATTATTCTTGATGGATATTTTTACAAAATGGATTGAATTTGGAAATTGATGTAATTTCCGAGTAATTACAGTCTATGGTGCTTTTGACATGTATGACCAGCAAATATGCAATGTATGTATGGGATGCCTAATGCAACTTTTGTTTTCTTTTTGGTGTTTTGATTTTTAAGAATATGCATGAAAGTGAGATGCAATTTTTTTGTTATTTTTGATTATTTGTTGTTTTTTTTTAATATTTGTTATGGACGGTTGAACCCGAATGGGTGCAGACCAAGTCGTTCTTAAATATCCTTGGAGGTTTTGACCAAAGGGATTATAGATACCCTTGGGGCATTTTGGGGTTGACCAAGCGATTGTGGGAACCCTTGGAGCTTTTGGTTTGACCAAATGGATTATGGATACCTTTGGTGCGTTTGGGGTGACCAAGCGATTGCAGGAATCCTTAGGGATTTTGGTTTGACCAAAGGGATTGTGGATACCTTTGGGGCATTTTTGTGTGACCAAGCGATTGTGGGGATCCCTTGGAGATTTTGGGATGTTTGGGGTTGACCAAGTGATTTTGGAACCCTTGGAGCTTTTGGTTTGACCAAAGGGATTATGGATATATTTGGGGCATTTGGGGTGACCAAGTGATTGCAGGAATCCTTGGGTCTTTTGGTTTGACAAAAGGGATTATGGATACCTTTGGGGCATTTTTGGGTGACCAAGAGATTGTGGGGATCCCTTGGATATTTTAGGGTGACCAAAGGGATTATGGATACCTTTGGGGCATTTTTGGGTGACCAAGCAATTGTGGGGATCCCTTGGAGCTTTTGGTTTGACCAAAGGGATTATGGATACCTTTGGGGAATTTTGGGTTTGACCAAGCTATTTTGGGAATCCTTGGATCTTTTGGGGTGGGCTATGGATCTCTAAATGTTGAATGCCCTCAAGTGACTGATGTTCAAGGGTTCTAGTTCCCTGATTCCTTCAAGAGAGGTGAGTCGGTATGTTCCAGGTCCTATTTTACTATCGATTACATAAGGACCTAACCAATTTTCCATGAAATTGTCCCTTAAATGGGGCAACAATTTAGAATTCTGTTGGTTCTCCTTTAAGACTAGGTCACCAACCTGAAAGTCCCTCATGTGAACTTTCATGTTGTATGTTTTCTTAAGTCACTCTTGATAGATATGTAAATGCTCAAGAGCATTAACGCATCATTTTTTGAGTAACGTAAGCTAGTCTAACTAGGCCTGTCATGCAGTGTCATCATCGATGAACTCTTGCATTGATATGCACAAGGATGGTATTTCCAAATCGAGAGGCATGACTACCTCAGATCTATACACCAATGAAAATGGAGTTTCCCTAGTGGGAATTAGAATGCTAGTGTGATAAGCTCATAGTGCAAGTGGTATTTGAATGTGCCAATCCTTATGATTATCTATGACCATATTTTTAAGGATGGCAACTAGAATTTTGTTTAACGCCTCTGCTTTCCCATTTGCCTATGGATAATAGGGTGTCAAAAAACTATGCTAAATTTTGTACTTTATTGTCAAAGCTCATACATATTTGTTCTTAAATGATGTCCCATTATCCGATATGATCTTGGATAGGATACCAACATGACATATGATGTTATGTAAAATGAACTCTACAATATGGGGCCCAGTCGTAGAGGTAAGTAGAATTGCTTCCACCCACTTAGTGAAGTACTCTGTGGTCATTATGATAAATGTATGATGACCTAACAATGCAGGGGAGATATTTTCGATGAGATCTAAGCCCCACTACAAAAATGGACAATCCAATTGGATTAGTTGCAAGGCCTGAGAAGGTACGTGTGTCAAGTTAGCATGGTGTTGACACTTCACACACTTCTGCACATATGTGCAACAATCTCACTCTAAATATGGCCAATAATAGCCCATGTGAATAATGCGCTTGGCGATTTCCATACTGTTGAATTGGCCATCACATGTATCATCGTGTGCTTGGGTGATCACCCAAGTGGACTTCTGTTGGTCCAAGAAATGGAGGAGGATCCCTTCGTAGCTTCGATGTTACAAAATGTCTCCTATAAATCCATGTTTTGCCACTTTCTATTTGAATGATATTTTTGTGACATGCAAAAGTCCAAGTGGGAGGCTATCTAACTTGAGATAGTCTCTTATGGGTTTGTACCAATCCTACTGATTAGAGACCTTGATGGTATGAACGACCGATCCCTCTTGAAGCTCATCCCTAGAAAAATTTGAGTGGGAAAGAACTTGTAGAAATAGCATTATGTTTCTATTAAGAGGGGTTGGGGAGAACAAGGACCCCCAGTTGGAGTGATTCAAACTATCATGGATTTGAGAGAACCTATCTTGAGACGGTTCAATCTAGATTAGGTGGATTCTTGGTGTTATGTCAGAGCTTACACACTCCATCGCGGATCATGATAATGTTTTGACTTGAATGGTTGTCATCTCACCATAAGGGTCTTGCGGGATTAGTGACCCCAAGGAGGCCATAGTATCCGCAAAACAATTCGATGATTGAGGGAGTGCCTCAATGTCGTACCATTCAAGCTTTGCCAAGAATTTATCCATAAGGGATTTGTAGGCCTGCAAAACTAGGCATTTGCATTGGAATACCCCTTTCACTTGGTTTACAATTAACAGTGAATCACAAAATATATTCAAGCATTTGATGTTCATGGTGATGGTTGTCTGAAGACCTATGAGGAAGGATTTGTATTCAGCATTGTTATTGGTGCAGGGGAAATCAATTTTAAATGATAAGGGCATTGGAGCCCCTTGTGGTGTGAAAAACATGATTCTTGTGCCACCCCCTTGCTCACATTTAGAACCATCAAAAAATAAGGTTATGTCGGCTTGTGACTCAGGCTCATCAGAATCTGGCTATTCTGAGATATGGAAGACCCCATCATCGGGTAGCTCTATGGTCAGAGGCTGATTGTCTTCGAGAGGAGACTATGCTAGTTGATCGATGATGACTTGACCTTTGATGGACTTTTGTCCAATGAATTTGATGTCAAAATCTGTCAACAACATGATCCATTTTGCCATGCGACTACTATGATAAGTACAACTCATCATGTACCACAATGGATTCTCCTTAGACACAACATACGTTGTATTGCTCAACATGTAATGGCATAGCTTTTTGGTGGCAAATACCACCACCAAGCATAGCTTCTCAACATATGCATAGTTAAGTTCATAACTAACTAGGGTGTGGCTAAGATAATAATTAGCTTGTTCTTTATGTAATTCATTTTTTTGGGCTAGCATGGCACCCAGTGCCACCTTAGTAGCTAAGATGTATAAGTAGAATGAAACTCCTAGTCTAGGTGGTGCCAATACTGGTGATGAAGCCAAGTATTGTTTGATGTCATCGAAGGCTGACTGGCACTCGTCATCCCAATGAAATGCTACCCCCTTGTGTAATAATTTATTCATGGGTCGGCACTTGTTGGATAACTATGATATGAAGCACTTGATTGATGTGACATTACCCTACAAGATTCTTAGTTGCCTGATGGTGGTTGGGATAAGCATCTCAAGGATTGCCTTGAATTTGTTTGGATCTACCTTGATGCCTCATTTTGAGACTATGAAACCCAAGAGTTTTCCATATGTGATGCCAAATACGCACTTCTTGGGGTTTAGCCTAACCTTGTGTTCAATGAGGTGATCAAGGATCTTGCATAAGTCATCAAGATAATTTTGGTGCAAAAGAGATTTGGCCAAAAAATCATCCATATAATCTTCCAAAATTTTATGCATGAGATCATAGAAGATGTATGTCATAGCGCATTGGTAAGTGGTGCCAACATTTTTAAGGCCAAAGGGCATGACCTTATAAAAAAATGTCCCCCAAGGCATTGTGAGCGCCATTTTTAGTTGATCATCGAGATTGATACGAATCTAGTTGTAGCCTAAGAAATCATCCATGAGGAAAAGAATTTTGTGGCCTACTATAGCATCTAGCAATGCATCAATGCTAGGCAAGGGGAAATCGTACTTAGGACTTGCTTTGTTTAGATCTCAAAAATCGATGCATATGCGAATCCTCCCGTCAGGATTTTTGATGGGTACCATGTTGGACAACCATGGTGGGTAATCCATGCAGATGAAAAATTGTGCATCCAACAAATTTTGTAGCTTGTCTTTGACCATTAAGGCCACTTTTGGGTGCATATTATGTAGCTTTTTCTTGACTGGCTTGAATTTTGGATCAAGTGTTAGATTATGCGTGACTAGCTATGGATCTAGCCCCGACATGTCTTTGTAGGACCATGCAAAAACCTCCTTCTTATCCTTGAGAAGGGCCATGTAATTGGCTTGCTCTTTGGGGGATAAACTTACCTCCAACTTGATGATTTACAGATTCATTGGATCAAAACCAATGTCTACATCAATCGTCTCTTCGACTGACATGTGGGATCCATCCTCCAACTAGTGGGGAGTTGGGATTAGATAGATATCATTTGCTAAATTTAGATCTGCGTTGGGAATGTCGGGTTCCTCTTCAGCATGGAAGATATCTTGAGTCTGTCTTGGGGTGAAATGGAACATCCCACTACAAAGCCAATACTCTGATGGGGATGGTGGTGAGTCAGCGTGATCCCAGTCTATGGCATCTATGTCTAGATACAATGGTCATGTTGGATTAGTTGGATTATAGATGGGGGCGATCAAATCAATGGAGATCATGTTGATGGACTGAATTTGGTCTCCATTACCATGTGGGTGTTGATGCAGACATTCTTGGTGATCCTTGTGCCCTGGATCTGGCTCTGTGGGTACTAGCACAAAAGGATCGGCCCTATGTGTAGATAGAAGGACAGGGTCTACCCTTGTCACTAGTGGCCCTATGGGGTATCTAGGCGAGAGGTGCTCTCTGTATGCCCAAAGTGGTGGATGAAGCACTTGGTTTAACTGTGCTTGGTTTAAATGCCACCTATGCCTTGGTCCTATATTCAGATGCTCAAACATATCATCGATGTCTATGGGGTATTCCTATTTCCTCATATGGTTGAGATATGCCATCTTAGTCTCATCCTCAGTCTCTATCATAAATCCATAGGCCTTCATTGGCTTGAACAACTATGTGCCCCTCTGGCTGGTATAGCCTCCCATTAGGTTTTTCTTGATCACTTGGTCTTATGGCTAGCATGGGAGGATCATTTTGTTCAAGCATTTTGATTTGGCCCCCTCTAGGTTATACCGCTCTCTGTGGGAGGGATGGATTCTCTAGAGGTACCAATTGCCTGATTGGAACATTAAAGGGGAACATTGCCACAAAGTCCTCCTGATAATCATCGATGGAAATCACCTTTGAGTGATTGCTATCAAACTCAAATAGCTCCTAAGGTGCGACCTCATAATCTGACTCATCTTTCAAAGAGCTCCCTTGATTTCGTTCATATCTTTATTGGAAGTTACCTCTTGAAATTTCTCCTTTCTCGATCAAAGGGGAGGGGCTGTTGAGGTCAACAAGGTTTGTTGTTACCAATGGGAAATAATTCCCCAATGTGTACGTAGTGTTGGGATTGGCATATGGATCTTGTGCCAACCCATCCCTGTTACCTAGACCTAAGACTTACATTATTTCTACCAAGATGTCGAGGGGCAAAGGGTGGTTGAACCCTACTCCTAATTTATCATATGGCATATGATATCTTGGTTGATAAATAGTACGCATTATTTGTTCGTATCTACCCAATCCATATCCATGCCAATTACATTGGTCTAGGTATTTCAAGGCAAAGTCTAGGTTGGCTAGATAATCAACATTCTCAGCAAATGGCTCTTCATATTCTTCCTCTTGTAGGTAGGGTTCAAGGTTGTTCTTGAGGCCCCCATATACAAAGTTGGTCTAATTTGGTAGGTAACCTAAAGGGATGATAGTACCGATGGGGAGGCAAGGTCTCCCCATGTCTTGCATGGATTCGAGTGTAGGTGTTGCCACAATGTTCTGCACTAGGTACTCCCCTAGGCCCGTATTGGCCATTTCAATGGTAATCATTGGTGATTGAGGGGGAGGGAATGGGAGTTCTCCCTAAGTCCACTCCATGTTGGGTGAATCAGGTGTCTTAACTTCCATTCGGCTAGGTACCTCCTCGATAGAGATGGTTGAGACTAATGGTGGTGCCTCCTCTAGGGGCTTCTTCCCATTGTCCTTCAATGTGGCCACCATAGGTAGCATTTTTGGTGAAAGGACAGACGATGAAGATGGGACAGGTTGGTTACTTTAGGGACTCAACAACAAGGATGTAGGCAAAATCAGAACCTGAGTGGATGGATTCAATTGAAAGTCCAAATGTGTCGATGGGAGGGTCGATTGTGGCATTAGTTGCACTGCATTGCAAAACTTAAAGGGCTCTAAGTCTGCTGGGACTACATGTACTTGAGGTATTGATGGGCTATTGAAGGGACACACTTCATGTCCTAGATCCAATGTGCCTAGCAAGATATTGTAGGCCATCTCACCCTCCAAGATGTGACACAACGTAGGAATTGTCTTTTGTCCTACTTGGATGGGCAGGACAATTGTGCCAACCGTTGAGCATAACACATCGTTGAATGCTTGAAGAGTGTAGGTGGATGCCACAATGTGGGATACTAGCAACTTAAGATGTTTTAATGTCACTATCATTATTATATTGTTGGATAAGCCAGTGTCCACCAAAACCCTCTTGAATTGAATCCCATTGACCCGTGCGATGATGTGTAGGGGTGGATCCACCATATCACTAGTCACCAATTTCAGTTCATTTTCCTTGAAGGTTATGACTGGTTCTGTGCATTGTCTCACATGTCGCACAAAGTTGTTGAAATAATTTGGTTCGTGGGGCTATAGCTCAATGGCTTTGAGTATCTCCATCAGAGCCTCTTGATGGGGCGGTGATTGTTGGATGAGCTCATAAATGGAGAGCCTAGCCGATGTGGTCCTTAAACTTTGAGTAAGATTAGTCCGAATTGTAGCCACTGGTCTAGGTGAGGGAGGTTGCGTAGGGTGTTGTGGAGTTTGTGATGTTGATGGAACATCTCCTGTAGTTGCAATGGGTGCAGCCATGTTTGGGTATCTTTTGTTCCATGTCACGATGCTTATCATCCCCACGTATCCTTGCATGGGGTAATTTTGTGTTACATTATTTACTTGTAAAGTCTTTGCCTATGCATCATGGGTAGGAAGGGGGTCTTTGAAGACTTCCATCTATTGGTTGCTCAAAACTACGAGATTATCCACCATGAGCATTTTGTTGTCTATTAAGTCTTGCACCAAGATTTTGAATTTCCAACAACTAAAGATGTCATGTCCTTTCTATTGGTGGAATCTACAATATAAATCTTCCCTATAGACCTTGTGTTTTGGCACGTTGGGGTCTATTGGTTGACTTTTTAGCAAGTTTACCAGGTTCGTTGTGAACAAGTGGTCAAACAAGGAGGCTCTAGATTTCGTGAACTATGTGAATTGTCGCTTAGGGTGACGCTACTAATTTTGCTCTTGTTTGTGGTTTTCATTTTCATAGTTAGCAATAGGAACTACCTAATAATTAGCATTTGGGGGCTATGTAATTTTTGTAGTTGGTGGTACAGTTATGGCAACCTAATTGACTACGGCGGGTTTCGGTTGCATGGGCCTAGTTTTGGCATTTTTGGTCCACTCTTTCTTATGCAGCTTGGCAATATCACCATCTTGAATTTTGATCTCTTCAATTATCCTAGCTTGCACCAGGGCTTCTTCTAAGGTGGCATATTGTTGCAGCTACAATATTACGGAGATCGACCTTATGCAACTCTTTGAAAACATCTAAGTCATGTCGGCCATGGGAGGAAGATAAGGTAGCTTTGAAAGCAATGTCCTCCATCGATTCCCATAAGTGGCTATGGTCTCATCATCATACTACTTAAGGCCAGCTAGGTCACTTAAGGATGCCTTCTTATTGGTGTTGAAATTCAAACATTCAAGGAACGCATCCACTAGCTGGTCTAGATTGTTGATGCTATGCTTCGACAACTGGGTAAACCAATCTAAGGCAGTGTCTGTGAACATGGTTATAAATGTTGTCAGAAGCAATGCATCATTGTCCTGAATTCCAAAGAATTGACTTAGGAATCTCGTTACGTGCTCTTGGGCATCCTAATCCCCTATGAAAATTACCAATTGAGGCATTTTGAAGTGGTCGGGGTATGGGGATGCCAAAATTGAAGGATGCACAGGTTGACTGCGGAGCTGGCATAAGGTGGGATTTTGGGGCCCTAAAGTCTTAGTATACATAGACTCTAAGCACTCTAGTAGTGCTTTGCATGCATTATAGGATTTTATTTCCTCTTCTTTGGTTTGTTACCATTGTGCATTGTGAGGAACCTGAGGCCTATGGAGGGGTATCTGGATAGTGCCCCCCTGCCTTGGTAGGGTATTTCAGCCCTCTCTTCTTCTCACTCAAATTACTCATAGGCCTCTTGAGGAGTTTTTGGGCATGACCTATAAACATGAATGGATTCCCGAGGAAGGCACCCATCATTGGTTCTAGGGGTGGCCTCCTGCTCAGGTCTTGGAGGTCTTGGAGGCAACACTTGGTAAGGTTGTGGAGACCTGTCCCTTACTAATGGGTTATGTCTCTCATAAATTTTTGTCCTATGCATGCAAGGGGTTGGAATCCTCTCATGCATAGTGTTCTAGAGCAACTCATCTATCTGGCATTGAATGCGCTCTTTTTTAAGATGATAAAGTTGCTCTAACTGCTGCTGATCTTGCCTAAGCTGCATGATTTGTGCTTGGCGGATGACCTGTTTGGTAAATGCCAAGTCGATTTGTTTTGTTGTCCTAGGTCTAGGAGGCCTAGATGCCTCCCCTACATATCTATCTTGGTCATGGTGATCTGAGATCTCTATGGGTCACTTTCATCTTTTGAGGTTAGCAACAGTCACCTGAGGCTCTAGCCTCAATAGGTGATCTTGATAATTAGTAGGTGTAGAGGTGCATTGCTCCTGTGCTATGTATTTCTCTTGAGGAATATACTAGTTTTCCTCATGCTCTCTATCATACATGTGAAAGGGACGAGTAGAGTTGGCTTGCCCAGTCTGAAGAGCCTTATGCTCTAGATTTGGCCTATTAGTTCTAACAGTAATGAGGGGTAGAGGAGGAATGATATAATCATGTGGTCCCTCCTTATGAACCCTATGTTGTTCTAGTGCTTCCTCGCACAGTGGCCACTCATAATGAGTGTCTAAGGGGGACTTCCCATGTATGTACTCCTCCTGAGAGGGTCTGTGTTGAACGAGAGTGCCCCTCAAAGGGGTGGCTCTATAGTCCTTTTCTATAGTGGCATAGTGTGGACCACATTGTGGGTCAGGCTGCCAAGGTGGTATGACCAAGTCCTTTGGGCTATAACAGAGGTGACTTGTGCCTCCTTGTACACTTTCCACAAATTTTGCCTATTATTGGGCTTGGCTACGAGTATACACCATGGTGGTGGTCATTTTAGAAAGATATGTGTATTTTTTTATCTCCTTTACAAAAAAAATTATGCTACACCAAACAAAGGGGGAGCACACAAGCAAATAAATGATTATCTTGTTTACAGATTAAATGTGTGCCATATATCTAGTGTGTTTGATTTTTGTTGTGTGAATCTCATAAAGGAAACTTTGGTATACATGCAAAATGAGGGCTCTTGTATCTCCAAAATGGTCGCCCCTTTAATATACCATTGCCAAGCCATTATACCGAACCTCTCAATATACTCGCCCTTACATGAGGGAAACTATTGGTACGTGATAGCATAATAGTACGTGTAACATAGATGGTACATAAGGAGTATCGCTTTGTTTTTTACACCTACCATAGAATACTTATCCTCATGCATAGGGAATCACCCCCGTTACACTTGGTCAGCTTTCATTAGGATTTACGACTAGCAATAGTCACAATTAGGGTGAATGTAGGTAAAATCCAAGCCAAGGTGGTGATGAAATCCATCGTTGGTCTTGATAAAGTGTTGGGGTATTTAGACCAACTTCTTGATGTTAATTTTATTAGGTGGTGTGTGTGTGGTTCCTTTTAATCATGCAAAGAAAGAAACATATAGCAAAAGATGATTTTCACTAATGCAATGCTCTAAAGTATGTTTTAATCTTTCAAAAACAATTAGCAGTAAGAAGGAAATCACAAAACCTACCTAGAACTGACACCTATGATGAGGACTTGCCATTGGTGCAAGTATCATGCAAGCAAACCAGAGAAGAATGCATCCCTAATTAGGTTCCTTCCATTTAAGTTACTCTATGTTTTTCTTTTGTTTTTTTTTATTTTTTTATTGCAAGAAAGCAAAGAAAAAAGAAATTTGTAGAAACAAAAAACAGAAAAACACAAGGGATGTTCAGAAGGCCTACCTCTTCTCTATCTAAACCATATGCCTCTGAGTTTATGCTTAGAAAATGCATATAACTCTAATAATATTGGGGTGGGATGAATAGTAGGTATGAATTCATCATAGGGTGGGATGAATACATATTCTTCCCAAGGTGGCACGAATTGCAGGTCTGTATTCGTCACAGGGTGGCACGAGTAGCAGTCCAGCGCCCGAATGAGTAACACCTACAAAGAATCCATAAAATTTTGATCAAAAACTTGATCCCAATAGTAGGGGATAGGGTCCCACTATGATCACCACTAAAATCCAAATGCGGGGTGATGGCATGCTAGATTATGATGCAAACGAAATTGATACAAATGGTGCAGATGCTAAGCCCTATGAATGCGAGAAACAAATGCATGCGGGAAACCAAAAATAAATGAAACTAGATGTAAGAAAAAAAAAGTGGGACCTATTTTATTAATGTTTATTTCAATCTAGTTACAATACATCTCCCCCCGCTAGGGCTCAGACCATTTGATATAGTTCGTTACATCAACGGATGGTACACTTCCAATGTCCTCCGCATGCCTAAATTGGAAATGGGTGGGCCAAACATTGACGCCACTAGCATCCATGTGTTCTTGGTTCTTTTTTGCCCCTATGGTGTTCTTGGTGGTGAGATCCTATGCTTAGATAAATAGCAAACAGTTAATAGCATATGCGGATATTAGGAAAACATGCAATCCCCAAAGCCTCCAGCTGGTTAATGTAAAAAAGAATGAAACGATGGTCAAAACATGTCATAATGAACCCAAATTTTGAAAGAAGCATCAAGACATCATCAAGGATACATCACAAAAAGAATAGTCAGGAAATAATGCATGTATTTCTAATCACTCTAGGGTGGGACGATTAGGACTGTCACAAAATGTGCAAGGGTGACCTTGCAAATGTCCTACCCAGAGGCCTCCAAAACTCTTGAAAACTTGGTGTTAGGATAAAAGAGGCACTTTGGTATGACCCAGAAGGTCAGATTTTGTAGATTCTACCCAGATTTTCCTATATCTAAAAGTACTCCCTGTATGTTAGTAAACACATAAAATGACAAAAACACAGTCAAATCAAGTCAGAAACATGAAACTTGAACAGCAGCATAAGTACATGAAATACTATAGAATGCAAAAATAATAGTAGATAAATCCTTCACATATTTCTAATCACTATGAGGTGGGACGATTAGGACTGCAGCAATGCGGGTGGGCGCCCAGGGGCAGGACGCCCACTGTTTGGGGCCTAGTTTTGGCACCAATCTAAGTGGGATGGGTCCAAAACATACTATGGGGTTGTTTTAGTGAATTTGGTGTGGTATTATGGTTTATTTCTCAGGTTTTGGGTCAATATTATGTTCCTAGTGTTCACCCGATGACCTCTCTTCCAAAAGAGAAATTAGGGATGTAGGAAGCACAAAAGGGAAATGGGGGTACAATTTGGGAGCACTCCATTGCTCTAAATGCTCCAGCTCTATTATTTTTTGTGGTGAGGAGGCTCACCATTTTATAGACCTTATGGTATCCTTTGAATGCGCATGTGAGGGTGCCACTTGGATCACCATGCATTTATTAGGGGAGAGAATATTCCTCCCTGATTTAGGGCCTCCATGATCAAGGCATGCTTGACTGAAGTCCCTCTCTTTGATTTTAAACCATCACTCACAATTGCATGCCTTTAAGATGAATTTGAGTGGTGGATATATCAAGGTTTGAATTTTTTCCAGTCAAACCTGCTATTCACCCCACCCTGGAGTGATTGCTGCTAATCATCCCGGGGTGGGGCGAATAGGATTCTAATCATCTTAGGGTGGGACGAATAGGGAGAAGAGTGCTTAAAAGGTGCCAAATTGACCTATGACATTCCAAAACTGATTTGGGAGTGATGAGGACCATTTTTTAACCTTTGGAGGCTTCCCTAGGGGGTGTGTATGCCAATTCGGTCAGTGCTTGTAGTCACATAACCATATTGGTGCTATTTTGGTGTCTACAATCTGGCTTACCTAGGAATGGTCACCAGTTTTACATTAGTTGACCTTTTATATTACTTAAAAATTACTTTTTTTGCATTTATATCATCTTAAAATATGTTTATGCTTAATTTTGATTAGTTTTCATGCATGTAGATCACTTTTTAAAGTTGTAGAATATGTTCCTTTTTCATGGTTTAATGGTTTTTATTCTATAACATAGGTGCTTTTAATACCTTTTCAATCCCTTGTCTTCAAGAACAGGAATTCTAGGCAAGAGGAGGATCTAAGGAGGCATAATATTATCAGCCCAACAATAGCTCTCAAGTGTGGGAAGTAGGAATTCACAAAACCACTATTTATCGCCTTAAAGGCCTCCTTCCAAGGGACTAGATCCCTTGAGGATTTGTAATGAAATGTATCAAATTTGTGAAGCCCTCAAGGAGGCATCTTGTAATATCATTTTAAATCTATAAATGAATGAATAGACATAGAATTTTATTATCTTTATTTGTCTATGTTGTCTCATTTCAGTATATTACATGCTTATGCCATCTTTCCCTTTTAATGCTTCCTAATTGATATACATTGCTAGTAAATTCCCTTAAGGCGATATCATGAATTTCACTTCTTCAGTGGTGATCACAGTGGGATGGTCACTAGTATCTATCAATGATAATAATTTTGGAATGATGCATAATGTAATGATGAGTATGCCTAATGCAATGATGATTATAATATAAGTGATGAGAAATGCAATACAATGCAATATTTTTATATTTTGATGATTTTAATAATTTTTTTTGTTATTTTTGAGATATGTATATATATGTACAGGTTGTTCAATGGGATCAATGAATGCCATTGGGGATTTTTGGGTGAAAAAAGGGCTTATATATGCCTTTTGAGCATTTAGGTTTGACCTAGATAGTCGTAGATTGCCTAGGAACATTTTACCTTGACCTATATGATCATAGACCACATAGGGGAATTTTGGGTTGACCTAGATGATCATGGACTATCTAGGAGCATTTTAAGGTTACAAAAGGTCTTATATATGCCTTTGGAGCTTTTAGGGTTGACATAGATTATCGTAGATAGTCTAGGAGCTTTTTTATGTGATCTAGATGGTCAAATATTGCTAGGAGCATTTTGGATGACCTAGGCAGGAAACGACACTTAGAAAGTGTCTACGACTGCCTATGGTCATTTTATTATAATAAAAGATATTATGGATGCCTTTGGAGCATTTAAGGTTGACCTAGATGATCGTAGATAGTCTAGGATATTTTTTTATTTGACCTAGATGGTCAAAATACTGCTAGGGGCATTTTAGGTGACCTAGGCGGGCAACGACAGTTAGAAAGTGTCTACAAGTACCTAGGGGTATTTTTTTGTGACAAAAGGTCTTATGGATACATTTGGAGCATTTAAGGTTGACCTATACAATCATATATAGTCTAGGGGATTTTTTATTTGACCTAGATGGTCAAAATATTGCTAGGAGCATTTTTGGGTTACCTAGGCAGGCAACGATAGTTAGAAAGTGTCTACAACTACCTAGGGGTATTTTGTTGTGACAAAAGGGCTTATGGATGTCTTTTGAGCATTTAAGGTTGACCTAGATGATCATAGATAGTCTAGGGGATTTTTTATTTGACCTAGATGGTCAAAAGACCACTAGGAGCATTTAGGGTGACCTAGATAGTTAGTGACACTTAGAAAGTGTCTACGACTACCTATGGGCATTTGGTTGTGACCAAAGGGCTTATGGATGCCTTTGGATATTTTAAGGTTGAACTAGATGATCATAGATAGTCAAGGGGATTTTTTATTTGACTTAGACATTCAAAGATCGCTAGGAGCATTTTAGGGTGACCTAGATGATCAGTGATACTTAGAAAGTTTATACGACTTCCTAGGGGTATGTTATTATGAAAAAATGTCTTATAGATGCCTTTGGAGCTTTTAAGGTTGACCTAGATGATCATAGATTTTCTAGGAGATTTTTTATTTGACCTAAGTGATCAAAGACCACTAGGAGAATTTTTGATGACCTAGACAATTATCAACACTTAGAAAGTATCTACAACTACCTAGGGGTATTTGGTTATGACCAAAGGACTTATGTATGGCTTTGGGGCTTTTAAGGTTGACCTAGACAATCATATATAGTCTAGGGGATTTTTTTGTTTGACCTAGATGGTCAAAGACCGCTAGGAGCTTTTAGGGTGACATAGACGGTCAGTGACACTTAGAAAGTGTCTACGACTACCTAGGGGTATTTGGTTGTCACCAAAGGGCTTATAGACACATTTGGAGCTTTTAGGGTTGACCTAGATGATCGTAGATAGTCTAGGAGCTTTTTTATTTGACCTAGATGGTAAAATACTTCTAGGAGCATTTTAGGGTGACCTAGATAGTCAACGACTCTTAGAAAGTGTCTACGACTACCTAGGGGTATTTCATTGTGACCATAGTGCTTATGGATACCTTTGGAGATTTTAAGGTTGACCTAGATGATCGTAGATAGTCTAGGGGATTTTTTATTTGACATAGATGGTCAAAGATAGCTAGGATATTTTAGGGTGACCTAGGTAATTAGTGACACTTAGAAAGTGTCTACGATTTCCTAGGGGCATTTGGTTGTCACCAAAGGACTTATAGATGACTTTGGGGCTTTTGTGTAACTCTTATTACTTTGTGATTCTAGGAGTAAGGTGCAATACCTTGTGTACCCTCAACATTTGTGGTGATCAAAGGAAGCAAAGAAGGTGCAATACCTTTAAGATCCTCAATTTGTTTCATTTCTTGTGATGTGACTAGTGGGGAAGGTGTGACACCTTGGATACCCTCAGTATGTACTATGTTAGATACAATTTTATTGGCTTGGCTAGGAGGATTGATAGAGACTGACTCCCCCCATTGTGGCAAATGTTTATGGGTAATACCACTATCTTGATGGGGTAACATGAGTGACCCGCTTGTGGATACAACTTACTTATTGATAAGATCTTGGACCACATGTCTAAAATTATGACAACTACTAATGTCATGCCCTCTTATTCAATGATAGAGGTAATAATGATCCTCCCTATATCGTCTATATCTAGACCTATTTTGGTTGACCATGGGTATAGCTGGCAAGAAGATTGCCTTTGCTTCTTGTAAGTTATGAAGGGTGGTTGACATGGGCTCAGATAATGGAGTCCAAGTGTGATGTTGAGGCTTTAAATGAGGTGAACATGGTCACCATAGTTTATTAGGCAATAGGGTTGTATGCATCTTTGTCATCTGTTTAGGTTTTGCTTCTTGACTCCTATATGTAGGTAACAAGTTCTGACATATGTCAATATGTTGATTGGTGATTTGAATATCATTCTTATCAATAATATCCTATACCTTTATTTTGAAGGTGATACATGACTTAATGTGATGAAATTTCAGTTGATTATAAGGATAGTGGTGGCTCTCTTGATACCACATTTGTTTGTGTCTATTAGGATCCAAAGGGTGGATATCTAGCAATGTGATAACCTTAGCCTCGCATAATCAATTAAATAGTGACATCAAATATTTAGGCAATGGTGTATACATGTGAAGTTGATGGTGTTGTTGCATTTTTCCCTTCTTCTATTTAGACTTAAAATTGGATTGCATAGGAGGAGGTTGGTCTTACCAATCAAGAGGTTGAGATTTTGAATGAATCAACTGTAGCCCAATGCTTGCGAGTTGATTCAAGATCTATTGTGAGTCATTATATTTGTGACTCACTTGTAACTCAACATTGGCTAGCCTATACAAAATAATCTGAGTAAATGTAGATGGTTCATGATGATTTTTGGTAGTGAGTATATCCACATGCTCTTGTTCCACCTCAGAGTGTTCAATTATGGTAGCTAGATTATCTCCACTTTGTTATAGTGGGTAAACTTATTCTTGATTTTGTTGAGATGTTGAATGGGATGGAGTAGGTAT
The DNA here is from genome assembly GCA_028583015.1 of Wollemia nobilis. Lineage (NCBI taxonomy): Eukaryota > Viridiplantae > Streptophyta > Pinopsida > Araucariales > Araucariaceae > Wollemia > Wollemia nobilis. The sequence goes on along the minus strand of JAQPPZ010017101.1, from coordinate 907,566 downwards.
AATCGAATCCATCAATTATATCTCTTATGGTAGATATGGAATGTTGGATGGAGTCACAAGTGTTCTAGATGAATTAAGAGGACTTTGTTTCTTTGTCATCACATTGATCATTCCTACAAACTCGTGAGAAGATGCATTGGCACTTGGACCAGTCATGGCTATCTCATCAACTTATTCAAGGTGATCTACATGGACCCCATGCTCAAGGGGTGCATCAAAAATGCTATAAATGGGTGGTTATTCAATAGGAGGACAACCTATATCCTTGATCAACTCAATGATATGCATGAATTTAACATCAGGTTCTATGCATTCATCAAGTTCATGATCAATCAAGTGAATTGTTTCCTCAAGCATAGTGGATGTAGATGCTATGGTATAATTTGACTCATCCATATCCACTATGGGTTCCTCCTTGTTGGTAGGAGTGGGAAGGTCTTCTTCCAATGTGTCAAAAATATCTAAGAGAGCTTTTGTAGTTAGAATTTTTGACTCTCCCTCATTTGAATAAATAGAGGATGGTACTGGTGATTGTGGTGAAGGTAGATTCACAACTAACCATGAGGTTGAATCTAAAATCTGGATACGGTAATTGAGTTTAGTATCCAAATTTTTGGATGGATGAGTAGACTCATGTGGATGATCATCCTTATTGTAATACTTGAAGGGGTCTGGGTTGAAATCAACCACATGAACTTGATCTTCATGAATGTATTTAAGGCAATGATGTACAATGGAGGGGATACACTCCATGTCTCCTATCCAAGGTAATCCTAATAATATATTGTATATTCTTTCACCTTCTAGGATATAGAACAATGTAGGCATAGTATTTTTTCCCATTTGAACCGATAGGATAATTGTACCCATCATAGAGGACAAAACATCATTAAATTCTTTCAAGGTGAAATCAGATCTTGCAATGTGTGAAGATGGGATTTTGATATGCTTTAGTGAGGTTGTGGTAATGATGTTTATTGTGGAACCTGTATCAACCAACACTCACTTATAGGGGATCCTATTGATGCACGTGATGATGTGCAAAGGAGAGTGGTAAATTGGCAGACCTAGGTTTTATATCCTAACTTTGAAAGGATATAACAAGATCTTTGTGCATTTGTATGTATCCCAAAAAGTTGGTGAATGCATTAGGATCATGAGGTTGTACCTCAATGGAATCTAAAACTTTCAATAAAGTTTCCCAATGCTTGGGGGATCTTTGTATTAACTCCTCTATGGTCATGTTGGCTGATGACATATGCGAACTTTGCATAGGCCTATTTTGGCTTACTACCTCTTGTTGGATGGGAATTTTAGGTGGTGTAGAAGTGTAGACTTCTCTACTAGGCCTCTTGATAGGCTACTTATCACTGGTTTGGGCTTGAACTCGATGTTGGCTAACCGAAGAGTCCACTTGATAACATGAATAATCGATTGGTGTTCTCTTGGTAGAGGTACCTCATGGTTGCATGGAATAGTGTGATCAAGGATAATTAGGATATTCCTTAGGTCTTATTTTATAAGTGAGGAATGGTTGGGCAGAATTTACTTGCCCACTATGATGAATATCATACTTATCTAGGTTTTGGTACCCTAGTTAAGGGTTCCTTTGAAGCTTAAGAGGATCATTTAACCCTACCTTTGGTATATAGTCTTGTTCCCTACATGGGGGAGATCCTCATACTTATAAATATGATGCTCATGACCTCTCCTATAGTTTTCAATTTCATAGGCTCATGATTGATCTTAGCTATGCATAGTTGTCGTGATGCATTAACTAGGCAAACCTTGAAGGGAACCCTACACTAAATAAATACCCTATGCATTATTTTTTTTATTATTATGGTTTGACCCCCAGATCAAGGATCTTGAGTTGATTATCCAAAAAATAAAGAAATACCTAAAGTAGACAACATGATATCTCTTTTTAAGTTATATAGATTAAAATACACAATCAATAGAAACACAAGAAAACAAATTATTATCTCCTTTAAAGATTTAAATATGAATCCCTAAACTTGTTAGATATTTCAAGATGTGTTGCTTTTGTAAAGAGAAAAATTTTCTTGTGTTTGATATTTCGTTGGATGATATTCTCAAAGTTTAAATGAATGTGTGCTATTTTAAACAAAGATAAATACTCTTGCACCAACATGAGCAGTGTTTAAGAGAGCATGCTAAGCAACTAGCTCTTACAAATTTATAGAAAAATTGTGGTTACCACCAAAGAACTAGACACGCTGACTCACCTAAGGAGAGGTGCACTAGACGAGATAGCCCATAATGAAATCCCCCACCAAACCATGAGAAAAATCCAACTAGTAGAGGAAGGGAAAATACAACAAACCAGGATCACAATCCTGAGTCCCCTCTTAGGAGGGAGGAAAATAGAACAATCAAATGTATAGAGAGTTACCTTCATTTCCACAATGAATAGGCTTACAAGATGAGGAAATCTATGCATCACAGGGATTTTAAGAGCTTGCTAAAAATATGAAAACCTTTGAGAAACAAGAGGTAGCTAGGAACTCACTAAAATTGAGCAAAATACACAACCAACCATTGTTCCCATCAATCCCTAGCCCTCCATATCCTAAGCACTTTGAGATGCCTAGGTTAGAAAATTTTAAGGGTCAAGAGGATGCACAAGAGCACATCACCAATTTTATCAATGCTTGTTTTCATCTTGAAGATAATGATGCTCTCATGCTAAGAACATTCATAATGAAATTTTTAGGTGCTACCACTCAATGGTTCAACCAACTACCTAAGCATAGCATAACCAAATTTGAAAAACTAGTAAACTCATTCTTAAAAGTGTTTCTCCTTTAGTGCTAAGAAGAATGTGAACCTTTTAGACCTAGTCAACTTGAAATAGTATGATGATGAGCTAGTAATGGATTATAGGAATATATTGAGAAAAGTCATGATAAAATTATCATTCTCTGTTCCCATAGAAGAAATCATTCACATGTTCACCAAAAGTTGTTCTAAACACATCTCCCTCTTGCTACAACTTCAGTAGTATCCTTTGTTTGAGGAATATTTGGCACAGACCAAGCTCATTGAAGAAATAAAATTAGATGAGGGAACCATTAAAATCTGAAAAAAAAGGAGTGGAACAATAATGGTAAGAGTGACAAGTACAAGCAAAAGCAAGCCAACCCTACTCCAGTAAATCAAGTCGTATTGGCTACACCCAAGGATGAGGGTGCACAACAATCCCAGAACTATCAAGCACATCACCTACCAACCAATTATGACCAAAGGAACAATTAGGGAAGAAACAAATAATGCAAGCCGCGTCGATATTTCACACCTCTAACAGAATCAATGCAATCAATCTTTAATCAGTTGAGTGAGGCTAGGAGTATTTTATTTCTTGATATACCCCTTATAGATCCCAACCATACTAAGCCAAAAGGATATAGGCAAGATCAATTTTTCCATTATCATATGATACTGGGGCATGACTTTGAGGCTTGCATTTTTTTAAGAATCAAGTGCAAAACATGATTGAGGTAGGAGAACTCAAAGTTGAAAACCCACTAGCTCCCGATAATAGAGACATGGGCATATACAAAAACCCATTACCTAATCATGAGGCCACTAGAGAGCAAGGAGCCCAATTCAATCAAGTTTGAGTTGATATACCTACCCATAGATGTGTTGGGATGGTTGAGATTGTTAACATAGAAATAAATACTAGGCGGTATGGTCAATTGCAACCTCCTACAACTCCCATGAATGTCCTAGCTACTCCTAGGTAGAGGTAATACAACCTTCTAGGTCCACCAACTCGACCTGTGGTAACTATCCAGAGTAGATTGGAGAAAATCCTATAGATGACTCCAACTAAGTTATCCATATAAGAGCTCATACAATAATCCCCAAATCATAGGGAGACTCTAATGGATATTTTAAAGACAATTAAGCTCTAACCATAAGATGTGAATGCATTCACTCACTTTGTGGGACAAGTACAAGAATTCCAAGAGCTTGTAATTTGATTATATGATCATGAGATCAAGATAGTTCCTACTGCCTTACCAGACCCTCTACTAAACATTATAGTGGCAATCAACAACTTACCTTTCAAGAAGGTCTTGGTCGATACAGGTTCATCGATAAACATCATTACAACAACTGCAATAGAGCACCTCAATATCCCCAAGTCCAATATCATTCCAGGAGTGTACACATTGAGAGCTTTTAATGATACTTTATGCAATACTGTGGGAATGATAGTCCTACCTATAGACACTAAAATGTGGTAAATCCGATTAAGCACCCACAAACAATGATCAAATTGACATCATATGGCCCCTTGGGCAGCCCTCAGGAGGCTCACAGTGGTTCTAGCCACTCCGAAAAGGTTTTTGGAGGCTACCAGCCCAATTTTGGGAGGTTTTGGCCCAAAATTCACCACCGTCCCACCCTGGGATGGTGGTATATTCCCACCATCCCACCCTGGGATGGTGGTGAGCCATCATCCCAGGGTGGGACGATGAGCAAGTTTGACCCATAAAAAGTCAAATCTGGGCCAAATGGCACCCAAAAACTGCCATTTAGCATGCCATATGGAGCATGCGGGTCAGAGGGCACTGAATCCTTATGACACACTTCTTAATGGAGGCCCAAAATGGATATTCTCTTCCCCATCCAGTGCATGCCTCCATTTTGACAAGTGGCACCTCCTGCCATGCATGCCCTTGCATGCCTTTTTGCACATGAGCCCCTTTGGGCTATAAAATGGATTCAATATCCACACAAAAACATATATAGGAGTTCTAGGATATGCAATGGAGTGCTTCCAATATTTCCCCTCACCTTATTGCACCTTTTTGCCCTCGGAATCTCCCTTTTGCCAAGGAGGTTACCGGGTGACTTCAAGAAGGTAATCCGAGCATAACTTTTCCATCCGGGTGAATTTCTTCACCAAATTTGACAAAAACACACCTTATATTGTTTAGGAACATCTTATAGTGATTTTGGTAGCAAAAGGTGGCCAGATTTGGTGGGTATCCCCTCCTAGGGTGCCCCCCAAATAGTTGCAGTCACCACCGTCCCCCCTGGGATGAGGGTAAATTATTACACAATTTCACTATTTTTTTAATTATTAATTTTCTATATTATCCCATGATGCTACAGTTCAAATTTCAGGTGATTTGGAGTTAAATTGAAAGAGTTATAGCATTTTTAAGTTTTTGCAGGCTCGTAGGGCCCATCCGGGCACCCCAGTTTGATGCAGGTGGATCCGGGATCCAATTTGAAAATATAATCATATGGGTTGTCTTAAAATGTCAATTTATGCATACTGACCAAATTTCATGAGTTTTGGATATGTTTAGGTTCGGGATTTTCTTGTCTTCTCTTTCGTAGGTTGCAGGCGAGCGACGCAAAATCGAGGGGTCTACAGATGCAATTTCTGATATATTTTTGGTGATATCCTCTCAAAACATCCTCTTTAACATCTCTGCAAATTTTCAAGTCATTTGGACATGTTTTGATATAGTTTTAATATATGCGCTATTTTGCCCCTATGGGGATTGCATGTTTTCACCATACACCCTTGCTATTTGACCCCTTTGGCTTCCTTGTGTGTAGGTGCAGGTTCTTAGAAGGCATTGGGAAGGAATATCAGACATCATATATTGAATATACAAGCAGCGGTGGCATTGGCTCGCCCACCTCGATTGTGGGTACGCGGAGAAACATTGGATGTGCACCTTGATTCCGTGAAAGACTTGGTCTTTGGGCACCCAATATTGTAACAATTGTATCACATTTTGAGCCCTCAAGGGGACTTCTATGTAACCTTGGATCTGATCCAACAAATTAATGAGATAAGAAACTTGCTTTACTTCATTTCCTTTTGTTTGGTATTCTTTCCTTTTCATATGCATGCTTCCTTTTTGATGCTCATGAGCGATATGGGGTAGATACACATATTTTTTTACATAATTTTGTGCACCATTTTTCCCTAATTCAGTGGTGATCATGGTGGGACCCTTGTCCCTTTTGATTTGGGTGAAAATTTGACCTCTTTCTTGCATTTTTTGCCCTTTTTGTGTTGCAGGTGCTCCCCTCCCCACCCTGGAATGGTGGCAGAGGCTTTATCTGGCACACCCTGGGATGGTGGCTTCACCATCCCACCCTGGGATGGTGGTGAGGCTTCTACTCACCCCACCCTGGAGCGGTGGTGAAACAGAGAGATTTCTGCCCAAAAATTCAGAATTTGGAGAGCTCAAAATGGACAAGGTAAGTGCCTAAACCCTCTGATTTTCTGCTGCATTTATAGAGACTACAAAATTTGGTTTTTCTCACATTATTTTGTTTGCATAGAAAGGTTAAATGTCACTTTTTACTTTTCTTATCACATAAAGTAGCAAAAAGAAGGAGAAAAATAAAAAAGAACTTGTAGTAGCAATGCATCTGTTTGGTTTGATTGCTTGTGGCTTACCCATTGGGTAAGTTAGCATTTAGGATTTGCATTCATAAAGTCAATTTGTAGGTTCTTTATCCTAATTTTCTGAAATTAAAATGCACTTATTTGCATGCATTTAGTGAATGATCATTGATTGCTTCTTTGCTTACTTTCTTGGATAATAAAGAACCACACACACCACGATTCATATAAATGCTAGTGAGGTGGACTTCATTACCATCCACTAGTAGAGCGCAAGTGATGGTGGGTTTCATCTCCATCCACTTGGCTCAAATCCCATGAACCCAATCCATCTTGCCAAGGCCGGTTCCAAGATCCATCATAGCCCATGGGTTATAGCATGCATCACCCTTCGGGGAGGTGTATCAGACTAGGGTGAATTGGGTGAGGAACTGGTAGGACCTATGCTCCCTGGCCATGTGTGGACCTCATCACCACACATTATAGGTGGGATAATGCAACCTGGAGTTCATATCTAGGTTTTCGAGCTACGAGTATATAGGTGAAATCCAATTGAACATGAGATTACAATCCAACAATATTTCAAACACGTGACACGAGGTCATTCTTTACAAAACAACACATCTGAAACACATGAAATAGTTTAGGGATTCACACTTAAAACTTAAAAGAGATAATCATCTATCTTATTGAGTGTTTCTTTCTTGTATACTATTTCATTAAGAATTTGTAAAGAAGATAATCACTTGGGGTACTAATAGAGGAGCGCAATGGTGCACACCCATAGCCAAGCCCAATCATGGGTGAAAGCTATGGAGAGTGGATTAGGAGACACGAATCATCTCTGATATAGCCCTAGGGACTTGGTTATACCTCCCTGGTGAGCCTCCACTCCACCTAGCCCCAAGATAGTAGGGCATGAGCCTCATCTCTGAAGGGATCCTCTCTAGGACACCCCGAGGGATGATGAGCATTACTTGGGAGAGTGTTCTCGATATGTAGATATTTCATAGGCCTTCCTTGGTGAAAGGCAACTGTGCATTGAGGTGCTAATAGATAGAGTGGTGCCACGCATCCATGTACCCATCAGGGCTGACACGCCTAAGTAGAGGTAGGAGTATGACTTCACACATTGGTCGAAGCAAGTCGACATGACTCTACCTCTGCACCACCTTGATAGGATACAATAGCTCATGCAGCCCGATGGGAATGACACTCATCGGTCTGGGTGAGCCAATTCTGCCCTACCTTTCCTCATTTAGGAGGGAAGACATGAGGAGATCCTAGAATTTCCTCAAGAACAATATTTTGTGCATGCCCGATGTGCCTCTATGCCAGCTGAGTGTAATGAACACATGTTCCAGCCTAAGCCTCAAGTCAATGTGGTGAACCTCGAGAGAGGCAAGCACCCTATGGAGAACACAGAGTACCTTGGACAAGGTCGACCCTAGGGTGAGACTCCTAGGCCCCCTAGGCCTCGCACTATGGATCAAATTAGGCAAGTGGTTGTGAGATATATAGAATGCCAAGCTCAGTTCAAGCAGCTTCGATGGGATAAAGAGCAACTAGACCGCTTGCACCAGCTTGAGAAAGAAAGGATCGAATGATAGACCAATGAGCTATTCTAGAAGACTTTGAGAGAGAGGGTCCCTACCCCTAAGACACATAGGCAGGAAGTCCATCCGAGGCAACCCATGCTCATTCGAGAGAGGTCCCTGAGACCTTATCAAATGTTGCTTCCATGACCTCCTAGGCTAGATCGGGAGATGCCTCCTAGGCCAAACATAGGGCACCCACCATGGGTAGATACCCCCATTTATAGGCTGGCTCGAGAGATGCCTTACGGGGCTTATACTGAGCATGAGCCAGAAGTAGAATATGTTGAGACGCCTTACCGAGGCAGGGGGTGACTTACCACCACCTCACCCTAGGTTGGAGGATCCTAGACCTCCACCACAAGATGTGAACAAAGATGAGGAGATCAAGTCCTCAGGCCCTTATAAAGCATTATTAGAATGCTTGGAGTCAGTAGAGAACAAGACCTCTGGGTCGGGATCTCAAAAGCCCACTATGCATCAATTGCATAGTCAACCCATCCATCCATCAGTACCTGTGCCTCCCTATCTAGAGCAATTTAAGTTGCCTCAGTTGGCTACCTTTAAGGGAGAAGAGGATGCGCAAGAACATGTCACTAGGTTCTTAGGTCAATGCTTTGGCATTCATGATGATGATGCTTTGCTTTTGAGGACATTTGTGACTACCCTCATCGGCCCTACCTCCGAGTGGTTTTACCAACTCCCTAAGCATAGCATCCATAATTTGGACCAACTTGTGGATGCATTCCTAGAATGCTTTGCCTTCAATACCAAGAGGAAGGCAATGTTGGCCGATGTAGCTAGGTTGAAATAATATGATGATGAGTCAATAAAAAATTATGGCAATAGATGGTGAACCTTGCTCGCCAAGCTACCTTATCTTCTCCCCATGTCGGAGTTGACTCAGATGTTCTCCAAAATTTTCTTAAATCCAATCTCCTTGTTGTTACAGTTGCAACAATACCCCACTCTTGAAGATGCCTTAGCACAGGCTAGGATCATCGAAGAAATCAAGATTCAAGAGGGTGAGATTGTGAAGCCTCGCAAGAAGGAATGGAGCAAGAATGCTAAGAACACCCCAATGCAACCTAAGTCAATAGTAGTAAATCAGGTTGCCATTAGTGTCCCGGGGCCAGCACCAGCTGTGCCACCTCAAAAGCCTAATTATCAGGCCACCCCTAGGAACTATGCCAAGGATAACCAGAATGGTCAAGGGCAAAATCAATAGCATCACCCCAAGTGACAATTCATGCCCATTGTAGAGTCTATGGATTCAATGTTTGATCACCTCTTGGTGGCTAATGCGATCCATCTACTTGATAGTCGACCTATCGACCCTAATGCACCTAAGCCCAAAGGATACAGAGAAGACCTATATTGCAAATTTCATAGGCAAAATGGGCATGATGTGCAAATGTGCTATAAATTCAAACACTTGGTGCAAGACCTAATTGATAGGAATGCCCTCTAGGTAGATAACCCTATCACACCAAACAACCAATAGATGGAGGTCTTTAAGGACCCCTTGCCTACCCATGTAGAGCAGGCCAAACTAGTGCCCTAGGTGAATGAGGTTCACCATGCCCCTCCTAAGCAAGGATATGTTGGCATGGTCAGTATTGTGACAAGAAATAGGTGGTATCCAAGTCCAGCCACACCACCTATGGCTCAGAGTGATGTCCCTTCGACATCATAGCCTATACCACCTCTTAGACCGAGCCTCCCACCTAGGCCTATAGTCACCATTAAGAGTAAGCTCGCTCAGAGCTTAAGAACAACATCTGCTCGACTCTCCATCTATGAGCTCATCCAACAATCACAACCTCATAGAGAAGCCTTGATGGAGATCCTTAAGGCAATTGAGCTTCAGCCCCAGGAGTCTAACTCCTTCAACAACTTTGTGGGGCATGTGCGACAATGCATGGAATCGGTAATTACTTTTCGAGAAGATGAACTTAAACCGGTTCCACATGATATGGTGGATCCCCCTTTACACATTGTCACACGTGTGAATGGAACACCATACAAGAGAGTGTTGATAGATACTAGGTCTTCGAGCAACATCATAACTACAATAACTCTAAAGCACCTGAAGCTCCCAACATCTCATATTGTCACATCTACCTACACCCTTCGAGCATTCAATGATGCCATATGCTCAATGGTTGGTACAATCATCCTACCTATTCAAGTAGGAGAAAAGATCATCTCGATGATGTGCCACATCCTGGAGGGTGAGATGGCATACAACATTTTGTTAGGAAGACCATGGATCAGGGACATGAAGTGTGTCCCTTCCATCACTCACCAGTGCCTCAAGTACACTCATGAAGGGCAAGTTCATGTCATCCCCATGGACCTAGAGCCCTTCAAGTACTACAACATGGTGTAGTAGTTACCCGAGTCGACCTTGCCATCGATACATCTAGATTTTCAACCGAATAAATCTAGCCGAGGTTCGACCCCACCGCTACCGCATACCATGCCCTCCTCATCATCGGCTCCACCCCGGATGCCTAATACACCAGTGGATCCTTTGCCTAGGAACCTAGAGAAGTGGCCCATTGAGGAGGACCAACCGATCATATCCACTATCTCTATAGAGGAGATACTTAGCCCGGATGATGAAGAGACACCACATGAGGCAAACGATGAGCCGGATCAAGTCTCACTCTCATCCCTCTTCTATCCGTAGCCCTAGGTTATAGTACATCTAGCTTCTACCAGATTGGGAGAATACATGGTTAGGAATGTTACCACTACTCCTACTTTAGAGTCGATGCAAGACATGGGTAGACCCCATCTTCCCATAGGCACTATCGTGCCTCTTGGTATTCCCCCTAATCAAATAAATTTTGTCTATGGGGGCCTTGACTATGGCATCGAACCTTACCAACAGTAGGAGGAAGATGAGGAACCTTTTGGAGAAGATATTAACTACTTGTCTAACCCTAACTTCACCCTGAAGTACCTTGACCTATGCAACTGGCATGGTTATGGGTTAGGCCTGTATGAGCAAGGCACCAGAATCCCTTGTCAACCACAATATCAAATGCCCTATGACAAGTCGAGAGTGGGATGCAACAATCCCTTGCCTCTAGATGTCCTCTTAGATAGCCTAAATCACTTGAATATAGGCTACGAGGGTGGGTTGGCCCAAGACCCTTATGCCAATCCCAATACAGTCTACTCCTTGGGGGATTACTTTCCATGGCTAGATGGGAACCCCATGATCCCCAGTGACATTCCCCCACATTTTGAGAGAGGGGAAGGTTCATGGAGTTGTCCCCATGTCTGTGATGAGTCAGATCAAGGCACCTCATATGAATGGACCTCGAGAGGATGAGTCGGGTTATGAGGTAGCACCATATGACCCTTTTGAGTCGGATAGTGATCATTCACAAATTGTCCCCATTAATGACCAACAGGAAGGCCTCATACATCTGTTCCCTTTCCCTGATCCTGTCTGGTGGTAGCTCCTTCCTCCTGAAGAGCCGGTTCACCCATAGGAAGATAGACCTCCTAGGGAGGGAGCAGTTAATTTACTTGAGCAGTTGGGTCCTCGTGAGCCTGAGGCACTACGAGATGAGAATGAAGGAATCCTCATCCATGATGATGATTATGAGGAATTAGCATATATGGGACCACACCTACCTGATCACCCGATCCCAAGGGGTAACAATGAGGTTCCCATATATGATAGTGACTATGAGGATGAAACAGAGAGGGCATACCTTGGTCCTCATTACTTGCATCATCATCATGAGCCCATCGACATAGATGAAGTCTATCATCAGTTGCATGTTGGCCCATGCTTGAGGGCAAGGCCTATCAATTTAGGCCAGATTCACCATGAGGTCTTCCCTGACCCACCCACACACATGGAGCTCCTTGAGCCTAATGATCCCATCCTATAGTCTATTCCTAGATAGGATCCAGAGATCCCCATTCCCCTAGAACCACATCTAGGGGTGAGAGATGACATCAATACATAGTCACATGCACGTGGTCCTAGAGAGTAGACACATTCCATCAATATGATCTCCATTGATTTGACCACACCACTTCACAACCCAACTGATCCTTCCAAGCCATGCCATCTAGATCTAGATGCTATTGACTAGGATCATGTTGATTCACCCCCATCACCCTCTGAGTATTGGGCTTGCGATGGGTTGTTTCACTTTTCCACTGGCCCAACTCATGATGTCTTCCATGCTGAGGAGGGACCTAAAGTTCCCATCGAGGATTTAAATCTATCTGATGACATCCATTTGATCCCTACTCCCCATCAGTTGGAGGAGGGGTCTCATATGTCAATCGAGCCTACGGTTGACAAAGATATCGGCTCAGATCCTAAAAACCCATAATGTATCAAGCTAGGGGAAAGCCTATCCCCCAAAGAGCAAGCCGATTATATAGCCCTTCTCACAAAGAAGAAGGCAACTTTTGCATGGTCTTACAAAGACATGTCGGGACTAGATCCAAATCTGGTCACCCATAATCTAATGCTTGACCCCAAAGTCAAACCTGTCAAGCAAAAGTTGAGAAAGATGCACCCAACAGTGGCCTTGATGGTCAAATATGAGCTACAAAAACTATTGGATGCCAAGTTTGTCATTTCTGTAGACTATCCACCATGGTTGTCCAACATGGTCCCCATCAAGAAGCCTGATGGGAGGATTCACATTTGCACCAATTTTTGAGACCTAAACAAAGCGAGTCCTAAGGATGATTTTCCTTTGCCAAGCATAGATGCCTTGGTAGATGCCACCATAGGACATGAAATGCTCTCCCTTATGGATGGCTTCTCTGGGTATAATCAGATTCGTATCAACCCTGAAGACCAGCTCAAAATGGCATTCACAATGCCTTGGGGAACATTTTGTTACAAGGTCATGCCATTTGGCCTTAAGAATGTCGGTGCCACCTACCAGCGTGCCATGACATATATCTTCCATGACTACATGCATAAAATTTTGGAAGATTACATGGATGACTTATTGGCTAAATCTCTATTACGTCATGAGCACCTAGATGTCTTGTGCAAAGTCCTCGATCACCTTATTGAACATAATGTGAGACTGAACCCCAAGAAGTGCATCTTTGGCATCACATCTGGAAAGCTCTTGGGATTTATAGTTTCCAAATGAGGCATCGAAGTGGACCCTAACAAAGTCAAGGCAATCCTTGAAATGCCTCCCCTGACTACCATCAAGCAGCTTCGTAGCTTGTAGGGGAGGATTGCATCCATCAAACGCTTTATAGCACAACTTGTCGGACAAGTGTAGACCCATGAACAAAATTTTGCACAAGGGGGTCACATTCCACTGGGACGATGAGTGTTAGGATGCCTTTGATGCAATTAAACAATACCTGGCTTCATCGCCAGTGTTAGCTCCACCTAGACCAGGGGTGCCATTCCGATTATATATCTCAGCTACTGAGATTGCATTGGGTGCCATGTTAGCCCAAAATAATGAATTTCACAAGGAACATGCCACATACTATCTCAGTCGCACCCTGGTGAGCTATGAGATTAAGTACGCATACGTTGAAAAGTTATGTCTAGCGGTGGTTTTTGCTACCAAGAAGCTATGACACTATATGCTCAACCACACTACGTATGTTGTATCTAAAGAGAATCCATTGTGATACATGATGAGTCATACTTATCATAGTAGTCGCACGACGAAATGGATCATGTTGTTGATAGAATTTGACCTAGAATTCATAGGACAAAATTCAATCAAAGGTCAGGTCATTGTTGATCAACTTGCAGAGGCTCCTCTCCAGGAGGATCAACCTCTTAGCATGGAGCTTCCCGATGATGGAGTCTTCCAAATATCAGAATCACCTGATTCTGATGAGCCTGAGTCACAGGTAGATATGACTCTTTTCTTCGATGGCTCCAAATGCGAGCAAGGGGGTGGTGCAGGGATCATGTTTTTCACACCGCATGGGGCTCCCATACCCCTATCATTTAAACTTGATTTCCCCTTCCACCAACAATAATGTCGAGTATGAAGCCTTACTCATAGGGCTTAAAATGGCTATCACCATGAAAATCACCAAGCTCAATATTTTTGGTGACTCCTTGCTCATTGTCAACTAGGTCAAGGGAATCTTCCAAGTGCAAGTGCCCAGTTTTGCAAGCCTACAAAGCCCTTGTGGACAAATCCCTAGAAAATTTTGAATGGTATGACATCGAGGCACTCCCTCGATCATCTAATAATTTTGTGGATACAATGGCCTCTTTAGGATCCTTGATTCCACAAGACCCCATAGGGGAGATGACAACCATTCAAGTCAAGATGCTATCACAATCAGCGGTTGAGCGTGAGAGCACTCAAGCCATGCCATAAGTCCACTTGATTCAAATAGAACCTCATCAAGAGATATTCTCACACATTCATGAGCACTTGAATCATGCCGCTTGGGGGACTCTGTTCCCCCAAACCCCTTTTGATAGTAGCATAATGCTATTCTTACAAGTTCTATCCCAATCTACATTTTCTTGGGATGAACTTCATGAGGGATAGGCAATTCATGCAATCGAGGCTTCCACACAATAGGACTGGTCCACACCAATTAGAGAGTACCTAAAGCTTGGTAACCTCCCTCCTGGATTATCACACGCTACCAAAAGGACATTTAAATGGAAGGCAACAAATTTTGTCTTGTTAGGAGACATCCTATACCATCGGAGCTATGAAGGAATCCTCCTTCGTTGCTTAGAGTATCAAGAATCGACTTGGGCAATGGCCCAAGCACATGATGGTACTTGTGGTGGCCATTTTAGTGGCATGGCCATCGCAAAGTGCATTCTTCGCATGGGCTATTATTGGCCAACTTTAGAGCGAGATTGTTGCGCATATGTGAGGAAGTGCATGAAATGTCAACACCATGCTAACTTGACACATGTACCTTCTCAGGCCTTACAACCGATCCAATCGGCTTGGCCATTTTCGCAATGGGGGTTGGATTTAATCAGGAAAATCTCCCCTACATCCTCGGGCCATCACACATTTATCATTATGGCTATCGAGTATTTTACAAAGTGGGTGGAAGCAATCCCCCTTACCACTATGATAGGACCCCACATAGCGGAGTTCATATTGCATAATATCATTTGTCATTTTGGTATTCCATCCAAGATCATTTTGGATAATGGGACATCATTCAAGAATAAATATGTGCATGCTTTGATAACAAAGTATAATATCCAACATAACTTTTTGACACCTTATTATCCACAAGAAAATGGGCAAGTAGAAGCATCAAACAAGACATTAATTGCCATATTGAAGAAAATAGTCAAAGAGAATCATACCGATTGGCACATGCAAATGTCGCTTGCCCTTTGGGCTTACCACACTAGCATTCGGATGCCCACTAGGGCAACTCCATTTTCACTAGTGTATGGTGCTGAGGTAGTCATGCCTCTAGAGTTAGAAATCCCATCACTACGCATATCCATGCAAGAGTTTATTGATGATGATATTGCATGACAAGCTCACCTAGATCAACTTATGTTGTTGGATGAGCATCACATTAATGCACTTGAGCATCTACGTGTGTATCAAGAGCGGCTCAAAAGAGCCTACAATATGAAAGTCCATCTCAGAGACTTTCAGGTTGGTGATCTCATCCTAAAAGAGAACCAACAGAATTCTAGCTTGTCGCCCCACCTACAGGACAAATTTATGGTAAACTGGTTAGGTCCCTTTGTCATCACTAGTCAAATAGGGCCTAGAACTTATCACCTAGCTTCACTTGAAGGTGTCGAGGATCCTGAACCCTTGAACATCCTTCACTTGTGGCCATTTCATGCTTAGAGAGCACCCAAAAGGCTCCTAGTGGGTTCTCACCATCTAGGTCAAGTAAAAATGCTCCTAGACTATCTACGATCATCTAGGTCAACCCTAAAAGCCCCAAAGGCATCCATAAGCCCTTTGGTCATAGCCAAATACCCTAGGTAGTCGTAGACACTTTTTAAGTGTCATCCATGTCTAGGTCACCCAAAAGGCTCCTAGGGGTTCTCACCATCTAGGTCAAGTAAAAATGCTCCTAGACTATCTATGATCATCTAGGTCAACCCTAAAAGCCCCAAAGGCATCCATAAGCCCTTTGGTCATAGCCAAATGCCCCTAGGTAGTTGTAGACACTTTTAAGTGTATTGCACGTCTAGGTCACCCAAAAGTTAGTGGTTTCATATCTAGGTAAGTAAAATTGCTCCTAGACTATCTACGATCATCTAGGTCAACCCTAAAAGCCCCAAAGGCATCCATAAGCCCTTTGGTCATAGCCAAATACCCCTAGGTAGTCGTAGACACTTTTTAAAGTGTTGTCGCACGTCTAGGTCACCCAAAAGGCTCCTAGCGGGTTCTCACCATCTAGGTCAAGTAAAAATGCTCCTAGACTATCTACGATCATCTAGGTCAACCCTAAAAGCCCCAAAGGCATCCATAAGCCCTTTGGTCATAGCCAAATGCCCCTAGGTAGTCGTAGACACTTTTTAAGTGTCGTTGCACGTCTAGGTCACCCAAAAGGCTCCTAGTGGGTTCTCACCATCTAGGTCAAGTAAAAATGCTCTTAGACTATCTACGATCATCTAGGTCAACCCTAAAATCCCTAAAGGCATCCATAAGCCCTTTGGTCATAGCCAAATGCCCCTAGGTAGTCGTAGACACTTTTTAAGTGTTATCACATGTCTAGGTCACCCAAAAGGCTCCTAGTGGGTTCTCACCATCTAGGTCAAGTAAAAATGCTCCTAGACTATCTACGATCATCTAGGTCAACCCTAAAAGCCCCAAAGGCATCCATAAGCCCTTTGGTCATAGCCAAATACCCCTAGGTAGTCGTAGACACTTTTTAAGTGTCATTGCACGTCTAGGTCACCCAAAAGGCTCCTAGCGGGTTCTCACCATCTAGGTCAAGTAAAAATGCTCCTAGACTATCTACGATCATCTAGGTCAACCCTAAAAGCCCCAAAGGCATCCATAAGCCCTTTGGTCATAGCCAAATGCCCCTAGGTAGTCGTAGACACTTTTTAAGTGTCATCGCATGTCTAGGTCACCCAAAAGGCTCCTAGCGGGTTCTCACCATCTAGGTCAAGTAAAAATGCTCCTAGACTATCTACGATCATCTAGGTCAACCCTAAAAGCCCCAAAGGCATCCATAAGCCCTTTGGTCATAGCCAAATTCCCTAGGTAGTCATAGACACTTTTTAAGTGTCATCGCAGTCTAGGTCACCCAAAAGGCTCCTAGTGGGTTCTCACCATCTAGGTCAAGTAAAAATGCTCCTAGACTATCTATGATCATCTAGGTCAACCCTAAAATCCCCAAAGGCATCCATAAGCCCTTTGGTCATAGCCAAATACCCCTAGGTAGTCGTAGACACTTTTTAAGTTTGTCGCATGTCTAGGTCACCCAAAAGCTCCTAGTAGGTTCTCACCATCTAGGTCAAGTAAAAATTCTCCTAGACTATCTACGATCATCTAGGTCAACCCTAAAAGCCCCAAAGGCATCCATAAGCCCTTTGGTCATAGCCAAATACCCCTAGGTAGTCGTAGACACTTTTTAAGTGTCGTCACACGTCTAGGTCACCCAAAAGGCTCCTAGTGGGTTCTCACCATCTAGGTCAAGTAAAAATGCTCCTAGACTATCTATGATCATCTAGGTCAACCCTAAAAGCCCCAAAGGCATCCATAAGCCCTTTGGTCATAGCCAAATACCCCTAGGTAGTCGTAGACACTTTTTAAGTGTCATCGCACGTCTAGGTCACCCAAAAGGCTCCTAGTGGGTTCTCACCATCTAGGTCAAGTAAAAATGCTCCTAGACTATCTACGATCATCTAGGTCAACCCTAAAAGCCCCAAAGGCATCCATAAGCCCTTTGGTCATATCCAAATTCCCCTAGGTAGTCGTAGACACTTTTTAAGTGTCTTGCACGTCTAGGTCACCCAAAAGGCTCCTAGTGGGTTCTCACCATCTAGGTCAAGTAAAAATGCTCTTGGACTATCTATGATCATCTAGGTCAAACCTAAAAGCCCCAAAGGCATCCATAAGCCCTTTGGTCCCCCCAAATGCCCCAATGGCCCCCAAATAAGCTCGTTGGTCACATGTGTATACATATCAATCAAAAATTCAAAAAAATCATCAAAACATCAAAATACAAAAACATTGCATCAAAAATATATATATATATTAATTAAAAATTCAAAAATATTGCATCACATCACATTGCATCCCATATTTATCATCGCTTGCATTTAGGCATATTCATCATTAGCACTTTACATTTTAGAGTTGCTCATACATGTCTAGCACCATGATGGTACATTACTTACCACTCAAAATCAATGTTGTGAAAGTACTCATAGTTCAATGCCACAATTATCATTTTCACCCACATTTTTCATATTTCCATAGTCATGTCTATTCCCTTCACTTAGCCATTTGTTTTAGAATGTCAGTAGGGTTTTCGGTCACTCAGCCATATCTAGTCTCTACTCAGATTTTGTAGAAGGCTAGCTTGATTTTTAGGAGGTAGAGTCTTGCATTGATTATGCCTTGTGTACATCATATCCCAAACACAATTAATCATTAACAATCCAAGTTTTGCACAAAGATAGATGAAATCCATGAAGTGGTCTAGGTTACCTTAAGCGAAAAGGTCATCCTACTCATCCCCCTATGTGAATGGTTCAAGAATGTTGAGAGTTGGCAAAAGGACAAGTTCTCCCCTACCCAATTCCCCCCACAACAATAAGTGGTTTTCCCCCTTTTTTGTCATCAAAATCCCACATTTTCACATGTTTGCAATAGTCTAAATTTGCAAACCCCCACAAAGAAAAAATTCAAAGTACAAAAATACAAAAATAAAAAAGTGCACACATCAAAAAGCACAAGAAACAGTGATCCCCATCACTCAAAATTCAAATCCCTTGCTCAAGAGAAAAATAAAAAACTCAAAATAAATAGTGATTATTACTAAAAAGAGAAAAATAAATAGTGATTCTTATCACTTCATATGAGAGCAAGTATCCCAATAAAATTCAAGAAAGTAGGGAGTCGAACTTGAATCCCTGGAACTCTCAGCATTTGGAAAACCATCAGGTGATCCTCATTATGGGTTTGGTGGATAGCCTATCCATCAATGGTGGTAGCCTCCCGCATGATGATATGTCTACCATATTAGCTTTTGGGCGTATGTGTAGACCAATGTTTGCATGTGGATGAGCTAGCTTTGGTAACCTAGATTGCCTAGTGGTCTAGTCATACTTAGTACAAAACCTATGATGGTGGCATTCATTTGGTGATCCTCAGTATAGGTTTGGTTGAGAGCCTACTTGGCACTAGCGGTATCCTTATGCATCTCATAGGAATGAACTCACTTGCACACACAGGGATATGAAGTACCTTGGTCATCCTAGCAGATTCATACCTTGTCAAAAAGTCTTGCATGGTTAGTATACAACTTTTGATGAGTTGACTAGAGTGTTTGAGTCTCATGAAAACCTAATGGGCATTCCCTAAACAACATGTCATTCATATCACTTCACCACATTCATTTCAATTACATTATTCACAAATCCATTATATAAGTCTCATGACAACATTACATATGAGTTGGTGCAAAATACATCATCTATGGTGCTAGCATAATATAGCATATAGTCTACACATTTCATCCTCTAAATCAATAAATCATCCATCTCACTATACATCCATGCATGTACAAAATAAAATCAAATCAAAATCACAAAATATGCATACATAGGCATTCATCATCATTGCATAAATCAAATTGCATACATTTCATAAAACAATAAACACATGATGATAAACCACATAAAAAGCTCATATATATGTGTATATGTATGGGATAAAAATATACATCATGTTGCCCATCGGCTACAATAAAGTGAGTCCTCAGACTTCACACTGCTAAAACATCCAAAAAAAACAAAAAGAGTCATGCGAGCCACTACCATGGTCACGCAGGACCGATACTATGACTCACACTCCCACTGGTAGTCGGAGTCCTCTATGAACTCCCATACCTACTACCACCTACCCTATCAGCTCTTCACCTAGACCCTGGTGCCTCCAACCTAGAGGAAGACTACCCTATCCTACTATGGTGACTCTGGTATGACCCACTAGCACCTACATCATCCCATAGATGCCCACCAAGGTGCACTACCTCAGTCTCCAGCTCATCCGCATAAGCCTACCCCCATCGACACCATGCCTGGTAAGTCTCCACCATAGAATGGAGTCATGTCACCTCTGCCTATAGCCTAGTCACCTCCCCACTACTGGAATCCTCTTATGTAGGGCTTCGAGATCACAACTATGCCCAAAGAGATGCTATCTCAGCCTGAGCCACCTGTACCTTGGCTCACTATGCTGCTAGCTCTACCTATACATCATGCACCTATGTCCATAGGAGATCTCTCTCCTACCTCACCCTGAGTAGCTCATCTCATAGCTCTACCTCTGTGTCCCCTGGTGCCATCGATGGTGCCTACACCTCCTCATCCCCAACATCATCATCCCCCAAGTCACCTCGATCTCCTAAGTCTAGGAGATCCACATGCTCCCCTACCCTATGTCCCTACCAATCACCTGCCTCACCCTGGTCCTCACTAGAAATATCTTGATGTGCCTCCCTAGCTACACCCCTCCCTAGTGGCCCCTCTCCATGCCCTTGGCCTATCACCCACCAAGCATCATACTCTACTGTAGTCTCGACATCATCCACATCTGGAATGTCTACTATAGGATCCGTATCCCATGCCACTACCTCTACCATCGGCCATGCCAATGTCCTCTCATCCCCATGATGTTGATAAGGCATCAGCTCACTAGGCACCCCTTGGTGTAGCCCAAACTATCACATCACCCAAGAAAAAGGGAAGTACTCCCACTCTATGCCATGTCATCCAACCAACCATCTACCTCATCGCACCCTATGGAGCTATACAGTAGCATCTGCCCACTCTAGGAAATCTTTGTATGGTCTCTAGAACACCTGGCCTACCTCAAGTCATGAGAATAGATCTGCATAGTGACCCACATCACCTATGAATCACCGAATCTATCCCCTCTCTTGAGCCCTCTACCATAGGATACCATATCCTATCTCCCTGTCTACTAGTTGTGCCCGAGTCATCCATGGTAGCCCCTGTGGTCACCCCATAGCTATGTGCTACCATCCCTAGAACTATAGAAAAATCTACACCCAACACCCTTCTATCGATGGTAGTGGATCTCGTACAACTCATCATAGAGCTGTGCCAGTAGTGTAGTACCCCATGCCATCACTAGTGGCTCCGCCATAGTACACCTCACCAGCATAAACACTATCTCCACTAGGTTCCATGGGAACCTCACTCTAGAAGAATCTAGGTAGTAGCATATTGGAGATGAGCATCATGAGTAGTGTATGCCTCACCCCCAATACCTTCACCTCATGCCATAATCCTACCAGCATACCCCCCTTCAAGCAGTCCAGCTCTACCATCTCTAGATCATAACTGAAGTACCTCTCGAGCAGTGCCTGTCTCTGGTCTCGTGGTGTCATGCGGATCGACCACCCTTCTATCAGAATCTGAATAATCTGATAGATATCCTCAAGTATCACCATCATCTCCCTAGTGGGTAGGTGGAAGGTATTGGTGCACGGATCCCATAGATCAATCAGGGTAGTCAAATATGCATGGTCTCCTATAATAGCCTCTAATCGGGTCACCTGCTTGAGGTCGATGGCATCCAACCACTCCCAGTCCTCTATGGTCAAGGCATCCCTCATGGAATCAAATAGAGTAGGTACTCGATACCGACTCCTCACCACCTGATAGGGATAAGCAACTCAATAATACACCACCAAAATGGCCTCGCATGGCCCCAAAAACATTCAAAAGAAAAGACTCAAAATGGCCCCTCTTTGAGGCTGGTTTGTGGCCATTCCCCCTAGGAATGGCCCCCAACCCTATGGCCATCCCATCAAGGGATGGCCTATGACCAGCCCACACTAGCCATCCCACCTAGGGATGACTCCAAAAAATTGGGCTCAAAAAGGCCTTTCAGGCCATCAAAAATAGCAAAAATAATGCAAAATTGGACCTATAAAATGCAATCTAATTGCACAAAAACATGGATAAAACATAAAATTTGGTACATATCTCATAAATTAGGTTTAATTACCTACAATATAGTGTGATATACTTCCAATCCAAAAACATACCATAAAAGCAAAAAAATCAACTCCTAACACTAGGAAAATGCAATAAGAGAGACTTGGCATACCTATCTCGCACTGGCTCCTCCACTGGCTGAGTCTTCCCACTGACTCATGGTGACTATGGGATGAATTTGATAGTTCTCCACTACTTATAATCACTCTCCTACTCCTCACCTCTCAAACTTCCAAAGAAAGCATGCACAAATGAGCCTAACCTTCATATTTTGGGTTTATATAAAGATGCAGGGGTCACCACCATCCCAGGGTGGGATGAGCACACATTTGGCTAATTTTGCCACCCTAGGATGGTGGTAGAACATGCCCTCATCCCACCCTAGGATGGTGGTAGCAAAAATAGGCCAAAACAACCCAAAATGACCCAAAATAGGTCCAAAACTACACCAAAATAGCTCAAATTGGGTCCAAATTTCACATAGATCAAAATGCAACCATGAGGATCCTAGGAGGGATGGAAAAGTTGTTAATTCATGCCCTAATAAGGCCATTGTTGGACCACCCCCCGGGCATGCATTTTTCAGCTCCTTTCCTCCAGGAAAACTCAACAAAGTCACCAAAATCCTCTCCAAATTGCCCTATTTTTCAAGGGACAAAATTGAAGGTAAGCATAAGGTAAGCATAACACAAGTCAATTGGGTCAAGCGACTCATCACTTTTCTCACTGGTAATTCCCTCATCGACTCATCACTTGAGGGGGTAGTCATACTCAGTCCAAATCAGCAAGCACACACTCAATTATGCGAATTGTGTTCGTTCAACGAATCTTCGATAAAGACAATCATGCTCCTGCTTGGGGCAGCAAACAAGCACACAATATCACATCATAATGCTTGAAATTACTGGCATCATGAATTCATGGGCCTTAGCCTTTCATGATGGACAATTTTCAAGCATAGGCATGCTCATTTAATGAGTCAAAAACAAGGATTCAAGAACACACGCCCTTTTCATGATTGGGGCATCTAAAGTTGGTTAGGTTATCGAGTAACCTTAATCATTCAACATTTTGGTCATCTATTTTTGCTCAGCGTTGTGCTGCACACAATGCATCTCAAAAATGGGCATCTTTAGACACTAAAATGTGGTAAATCTGATTAAGCACCCACAAACAATGATCAAATTGACATCATATGGCCCCTTGGGCAGCCCTTAGGAGGCTCACAGTGGTTCTAGCCACTCTGGAAAGGTTTTTGGAGGCTATCGGCCCAATTTTGGGAGGTTTTGGCCCAAAATTCACCATCGTCCCACCCTAGGATGGTGGTAGATTCCCATCATCCCACCCTGGGATGGTGGTGAGCCATCATCCCAGGGTGGGACGGTGAGCAAGTTTGACCCAAAAAAAGTCAAATCTGGGCCAAATGGCACCCAAAAACTGCCATTTAGCATGCCATATGGAGCATGCAGGTTAGAGGAACTGAATCCTTATGACACACTTCTTAATGGAGGCCCAAATTGGATATTCTCTTCCACATCCATTGCATGCCTCCCATTTGACAAGTGGCACCTCCTACCATGCATGCCCTTGCATGCCTTTTTGCACATGAGCCCCTTTGGGCTATAAAATGGATTCAATATCCACACAAAAATAGAGATAGGAGTTCTAGGATATGCAATGGAGTGCTTCCGAGATTTCCCCTCACCTTATTGCACCTTTTTGCCCTCGAAATCTCCCTTTTGCCAAGGAGGTTACCGGGTGACTTCAAGAAGGTAATCCGAGCATAACTTTTCCATCCGGGTGAATTTCTTCACCAAATTCGATGAAAACACACCTTATACTGTTTAGGAACATCTTATAGTGATTTTGGTAGCAAAAGGGTGGCTGGAATTGGTGGGTATCCCCTCCTAGGGTGCCCCCCAAATAGTTGCAGTCACCACCGTCCCCCCTGGGATGAGGGTAAATTCTTACACAATTTCACTACTATTTTTAATTATTATTTTTCTATATTATCCCATGATGCTACAGTTCAAATTTCAGGTGATTTGGAGTTAAATTGACAAAGTTATAGCATTTTTAAGTTTTTGCAGGCTCGTAGGGCCCATCCGGGCACCCCAATTTGATGCAGGTGGATCTGGGCCCCAATTTGAAAATATAATCATATGGGTTGTCTTGAAATGTCAATTTATGCATACTATCCAAATTTCATGAGTTTTGGATATGTTTAGGTTCAGGATTTGCTTGTCTTCTCTTTCGTAGGTTGCAAGTGAGCGGCACAAAATCGAGGGGTCTACAGATGCAATTTCTGATATTTTTTGGTGATATCCTCTCAAAAACCTCCTCTTTAACATCTCTACAAATTTTCAAGTCATTTGGACATGTTTTGATATAGTTTTAATATATGCGCTATTTTGCCCCTATGGGGATTGCATGTTTTCACCATACACCCTTGCTATTTGACCCCTTTGGCTTCCTTGTGTGCAGGTGCAGGTTCTTAGAAGGCATTGGGAAGGAATATCAGACATCAGAGATTGAAGATACAAGCAGCGGTGGCATTGGCCCGCCCACCTCGATTGTGGGTACGCGGAGAAACATTGGATGTGCACCTTGATTCCGTGAAAGACTTGGTCTTTGGGCACCCAATATTGTAACAATTGTATCACATTTTGAGCCCTCAAGGGGACTTCTGTGTAACCTTGGATCTGATCCAACAAATTAATGAGAAGAAACTTGCTTTACTTCATTTCCTTTTGTTTGGTATTCTTTCCTTTTCACATGCATGCTTCCTTTTTGATGCTCATGAGCGATATGGGGTAGATACACATATTGTTTTACATAATTTGGTGCACCATTTTTCCCTATTTCAATACCCATCAATGTGGGGCACAATACCATCCTTGTTATGTTTCATGTCTTAGAAGGAGCTATGCAGTACAACATCCTCTTAGGGTGTCCTTGGATAAGGGCTATGAAGTGTGTGCCTTCGATCTTGCACCAGTGTGTCAAGTATGTGCACAAAAACAAATTCTATGTGGTTATAGATTATTAAGGGTATTTTAAATACATCCATAATGTGGACATTTTGGAAGAATTTGTAATCCCTTCTACTCACCTGTACGTAGTGCCTTCATCCCCAACCACACAAGTGGATAACAAAGACAAAGGGGTAAGAAAATACCCATGCACTTCAACACCTCCTGGTGCACTCAAAGTAGTCAATGCTTCTAAAGTACCATCAACATCAAAACCAAAAGACAATCAGAAGCTAAAGACACCCTTATTTAAGTAAGAAAGGCCCAAGGAATTGCCAACTCTATCCATTACTGAAATGCCAAGTCCTATGGAAGAGGAAGATCTTGAAGATCAAGATGAAGATAGTGATTATCACCCCACTTTGCTAGTGTCATCTACATCGCATGCATCAATACATTTGGAAAGCATAGGAATAGAGGAGTACCTTGTGCAAAACATTACCTTTATGCCTATCATTGAGTCTACTCAAGACATGGGAAGGCCTAAGGATTTGAGACTGCCAGTGGGAATAGTGGTTCCACTCAGAATCCCTCCCAACCAAAGCAATTTTTTCTACATCGGCCTGGACTACATCCATAAGTCTTCAGATATAGAAGAGGAAAATGACAAATTATTCACGATAAATTTTCATTACCTCTCTAACCATGAGTTTTCTCTAATATACTTTGAGTGTTGCCATTGGCATGGCTATGGCGTTGACATATATGAGAAGGGGTGCAGGAGGTCATACAAGCCACAATATCAGCTTCCCTCTAATATATTTGGGTTAGGCTATTATACCAGAGGTCGAGATGACTCTCTTGTAGCAAAATTGGATAGATTAAGCTTAGGATTAGGAGAGGACATTGATTTCATTCCTTATCACCCCCTAAAAATAGGAAATTTGAGCAACAAACAAGTGGCTATGGTAAACATACCGCCACCAAAAATTTATCATCCAAACATCTCAATTGATTCCACCCAAATAGGGTACAACTCATGGGATGAGGAGAATGGATATGAAACAAGTGATGATGAGGCATAACTTGCCTTAGCCTATTAGGGGCCTCGCTATTTACAAATATTCACATGGTCCATTCATGATGAAAGTGGGTATGCATCAAACAAAAGGGACTGTGAATAAGAAGACTCAACAGAAAGACCCTACTTAGGCCTAAGCCAGCAACCCCTAACTTTGGGGCAAGAGACAAATGCAAATGGATTCTTCATAAGTGACGAAGAATATGAAGATGAAATAGAGATGGCCTACTTAGGGCCAAGACATGAGCCCCTTTGTCTTAGGGCCGCATACCAATGCCAATAGATTATGGATAAGCAATGATGACTTTGAGGATGAGACCGAGATGGCTTATCTTAGGCCTCACCACTTGCAACAAATCAATGAGCTAGTAGAGAGAGATGTGGTACTCCATGCTATAGACCCTCATATACATTTTTTGGGGAGATCTGTTGATCTAACTATAGCAAGTGTGAACAGGGATTACCTTCAAAAGGCTTAGAAAAATCTAGCTTTTTCTAAGCAAGTGTGAATTCTCTTACCTTTTGTCGGCTAAGCTTGTTTGATGGTCGGCATGATATTTTATTATGTTTTTTAAAACCTTTGCCTTATTCTTCTCCTTATCCCTCCAATGTCCTTCCTCCTTCCCTGTCATCCATTTTCCCTTATCACTCCACTTCCTTCCTCTCCCCATGCCCACTGCCACCTCCCTATCCACTTCCTACTCCTTCATTCTCTCTAATCCTCTTGATATTCCTCCAACCTCCCTTTCCTACTCTTCCTCTTGTACTAAGCCTATATAAAGGTTTAGTTATTGTAAGGTTTAATTAGCGAGTTATTTTTGATTAATTAATATTTCACTGGTTATTTTGTTGTGTCAATTTTATCTCAAACCCACATTAATATAAGTCCAAATTAATCTAATACTTACACTGGTATCAAAGCTCCAAGGGGGCACAGAAGTCGAGGGCCAAGGTGAGGCACGAAAGCTAAGCACAACAGACTAATCAGCAACTAGGGCATGGATCTTGAGGAGCGACTGTGGCATGGATCCTAAGTGGCATATGGATCCCAAGGATGCACAGATCTTGAGGAGCTTACTAGGCACAGACAATAGGTTGATAGAAAATAGGCTGATGTGGTGGTGATGAACTAGTAGCGGAGCTAGGTGGTAGCTGACATGGCAGGCACTGACGTGGTAGGTTGAGTTAGCAAGGCAGTAGCTAATGTGGCAAGAGGTGATGTGGATTGGAGCTGGTAAAGTGCTTACTGGGAAGCATGTGGATCGAGGCTGGTAGGGTGCTGATGTGCAGAGGTGAGCAAAGTGCTAATGTGGTAGAGGTTAACTGGCTGAAGTTGGGCAAAAGGTTCAGTTGGTCGATTGCCTGAAGGTAATTGACTTTCATAGTGTTCGTCGGCTTTGATAAAGCCTGAACACGCCCACCTCCCACTGCATGTGGGACTAAAATTTTGTTTTAAAAAAAAATTCAGCCACTCACTTTAAATATAAAGTGATTCTTCCTTCTTCTCGTCTAGCTAGCTTGGTCTAGCAGTCAAGGCTCCCGCTTGCAAAGAAGAGACCCAGGGTCGAATCCTGTCGAGGTCAAAAATACAAAGGTTTTTTATTTATTTTTGTTTCTTCACTAAAAAATAGGGTTTAAGAAAAAAAATTGACACTGTTCTACCACAGCAGCCACATGGTGCAGCGGCTAAGCCTTTCGGGTAGACAGCGAAGGTCAGCGGTTCGAATCTCATCGGAGATTACAAAAAAAAAGGTTTATTTTATAAAAATTTTATTATTTAGTTTTTTTTAAGGTTTTAAAAATTAATTTAATAATTTCTATGTATATATTTATTTTTATTATGTTTTTAAATATACATTTATTTAAAAAGAATAATTAAAAAAATATATAGGAAATTGTTAAAAAAAAATTAAAAGCCTTTATTAAAACAAATTTTGAAATTGTTTTTTTTTTTAAAAGGTGAAAAGATATTTTGAGGTAAAAGTTTTTTGGCATCATTAAGTTGTAACCCAGTTCATGTAGTGTGATTATGAGTAGATGATCCAGTCAGCCGGATGCTATAATGCATTACTCTCTCTATTGAGAAGAGAGACACCTGATTCCTTTGACGAGAAAGTCCAATGGTACGGACTTCATATAGTGTTTTGCCAATCAAAAAACCAAGTGATTGCTCATCTGAGGAAACCAGACTCTGGATACGAGGCAGATTCTAAAGCTAATATCTTTGGGAAAAAGGATAGTTGAGTCTAAAATAGTTGAAATAGTACCTTAAGGACAATCAAGTGAAAGTTATACACCTGTAGTGCCTGAAGTAGAAACAAGTGAGAGCTATACACCACACTCTCTTGATTCAGAACCAGAAGAAGAAGAAGAAGAACCAGTGGAGGTGAAACCTAAAACTGAAGAATGAGATTTTCTCAACAAACGTAATGAGCCAGCAGTAGCACCAGAAATCATTGTAATTAGTGACGACGAAGCAGGCAACTTCACTTTTCTAGTTTTGGGTGATCCTCAAGAAGAAGAATGCCAAATTAGTGAGCATATTAAAAAGGCTAGATTTGATTTAAATCAGTGATCTATTTTGTACTTCTTTGTACTACTTGTTTGAAGTTGAAATAAAGTTTGCTTTCTGAAATGCCATCCAATACTAGTCTACCAATCCCTGAGTTTAATGGTGATGATTACGAGTATTGGTCAATTAAAATGAAAACTCTTTTGATAGGCAAAGGTCTTTAGGATGTGATTGAAGAGGGATATACTAAACCTACTATTGCTGATTGGGAATATTTGAATGTAGCTGATAAAAGGGCTAAAAAGGAAGCTCAGAAGAATAATTCTTCCACCCTTTATCACATCCAAGCCACCCTTGATAGAAGTATTTTCCCTAGAATAGCTTATTTTATAACAACTGAATCTACTTGGAATGCTTTAAAATAAAGTTATAGGGGTAGTGACCAAGTCAAACAAGTTAAACTACAAACCTTGAAACGAGAGTTTGAAACTCTTAAAATGCAAGAGAGTGAAAAGGTTGGTGATTACTGCATGCGTGTGAAAGCCGTAGTAGATAAGATGGTCACTTTAGGAGAAGATGTAAATCTTGAAGTTATAGTGAAGAAAGTGTTGACACTTCTTCCCAAATTGAATTCAGTTGCCATAATTATAGAAGAATCCAAAGACCTAACTTCTCTATCTTTTGAAGCCCTCATTGGCTCACTTCTCTCACATGAAGAGAGGTTACAACAAACTCCTTCCACAAGTTACGGAGGAGATGATAAAGTCTTTGCTTCTCATGAAGGTAGAGGTAGAGGTCATGGCAGAGGATAGTATAGAGGTAGAGGTAGAAATAATCAGAGAGATGGAACTCCTAATAGAGGAGGAAATCAGAACAGAGGAGAATTCTCAAACAGAGGTGAACAACAAAATAGAGGAGGATAGCAAAATAGAGGAAAAAAATCAGGCAAAGGCAAAGGAGGAGATAAATCAAAATAAAATTGCTACAATTGTGGCAAACCTGGCCATTATGCTCGTGACTACTGGACAAAGCCTTCACAAGGAAGCAACAACAGCCAAAGTAGTCAGTTTAGAAATTTTGGAGAAGAGGAAGAAGCCACAAATCTCTTTCTCTCATATGGTTAGGCAGATCATAACATGAATTATACATGGATCTTGGACACTGGGTGTTCAAACCATATGAGTGGCAAAGAAGAACTTTTTGCTACTCTAAACTCCTCATATAAATCCAGCATCAAATTGGGAGATGATAAATCATTGGCAGTTGAAGGCATTGGAGCCATGGCAGTTCCAACTAAATAAGGCATCAAACAAGTAAGTGATATCTATTACACACCCTATCTCCAACACAATATTTTAAATGTTGGTCAAATGTTAGAAAAGAACTACAAGTTGCTTTTTGATGAGGGTAAATGCACTATTTTTGATAAAAATAATAGTAATAGAATCATTACACAAGTGCCAATGTCAAAGAATAGATTTTTTCCTTTAAAGTTTGGCCAGCCATGGGGAGATAAGTTAGCAAATGTTGTTATTTCAAATCCAAGTGTCTTATGGCACTTGAGATATGGTCATTTGAATTCAGCTAGTTTGAAAATGCTAACTTCACAAGTGATGGTAACCAGAATTCCTAAAGTTTAGGATAGTAAGGAAGTCTGTGAAGGGTGTGCTCTGGGGAAGCATGCCCGATCAAAATTTCCTCATGGACAAGAATGGCAGGCCAATCATCCACTTCATCTAGTGCATACAGACATCTATGGTCTGATGCAGACCAAAAGTCTTGGTAACAACTCTTACTTCCTACTCTTCATTGATGATTTTACTAGAATGTGTTGGATATATTTTTTGAAACATAAGGATGAAGCATTTGAATGCTTTGTCGATTTCAAAACAAGAGTTGAAAGTGAGAGTACATATTTTGTAAAATATCTTAGATCAGATAGGGGAGGAGAATACTCCTCTAATAAGTTCTTGAATTTTTGTAAGCAATATGGCATTAAGAGGCAGTTCACAGTTGCCTACACTCCACAATATAATGGTGTAGCAAAGAGGAAGAATCACACCATTGTGGATATGGCAAGGTCTATGCTTTAGATGAAGCATTTGACTAATTCATATTAAGCAGATGCAGCCAGGACCAGCATGCATATCTTGAACAGAAGTCCTACTTCAAGTTTGGAAGGGCAAACACCTTACCAAGCTTAGTATGGTAAAAATACAAATGTTAAGTATTTCAAAGTGTTTGGCTCACTGGCATATTCTCACATTCTTGATGAGCTAAGAAAGAAGATCGATCTAAAGAGTCAGGAATGCATCTTTGTAGGGTACTGTGAGAATACAAAAGCTTACAAACTATACAATCCCAGGACTAGAAATTTTGTGCTTTCCAAGGATGTGATTTTTGATGAAGGGGGAGAATTGGATAAGCCCCAAATATTTAGTGATGATGAATCCAATGATGTACTTTTTAAGTAGGTGCAACAACAAACACCACAAAAAAGTAAGAAATCTCCTCCCACAAACCCATGTTCATCTTCTGAATCAACTTCTTCACCAAGTCCTTCTCCACAGAGATCAGTAAGTTCCTCATCAATGGACATTGATTCTCCATCTAGAGGTAAGAGAACTCTATAGAATCATCCATCATATCAGATGTTGGATAATTTTTTTTTTAAAAGATACACTAGGAGCCAAGCTAGTGAAATGAATTTTGTTCTACAAATATTAAAAAATATGCACTTGTATGGTGATGATGTCTCCCAGAAAGAACCTAGGGGAGATCTAGTTAACTATGCTTTATCAACTAGTTCACAGCTTGAACCTTCTAGTTATGAGAAGGCTTGTACTCAAAATATTTGG
This sequence comes from Wollemia nobilis, assembly GCA_028583015.1. Taxonomy (NCBI): domain Eukaryota; kingdom Viridiplantae; phylum Streptophyta; class Pinopsida; order Araucariales; family Araucariaceae; genus Wollemia; species Wollemia nobilis. The sequence continues at coordinate 875,933 of JAQPPZ010017101.1, read as the reverse complement.
CAAGATGCCATGAAAGAGGAGATAACCTTTATAAAAAACAATGATACTTGGGAGCTGGTGAAGCTTCCTAAAGGAAAGAAATGTGTTGGATGTAAGTGGGTCTTCAAGACCAAGTTTAATGCTGATGGTAGCATCGAGAGGCACAAGATGAGATTAGTTGCAAAGGGATTCACTCATAAATATGGAATTGATTATGAAGAGAATTTTGCTCCTGTAGCTAGATAGGAGACTATCAAAAAAGTTCTTGCCTTAACTGCACATAAGGGATGAAAAGTCCAACACATGGATGTAAAGAGTGCATTTCTAAATGGTTGCTTGACAGAAGAAGTGTATGTTGAGCAACAATAGGTATTTGAAGATAAATACAAGGAACATCTTGTTTACAAATTGAACAAGGCACTTTATAGCCTCAAGCAAGCATCGAGAGCTTGGTACTCACACATTGATGGATTTCAAGCACTCCATGATTTAGGAATTTGAGATGAAGGATCTTGGATTAATGAAATACTTTCTTGGAATGGAAGTCCATCATACGGATTCAGGGATCTTCATCTATCAACTTAAGTATGCTCAAGATATGATTAAGAAGTTTGCTATGGAGCAATGCAAATCAGTTGTAACTCCAATTGGACATGGGATCCAATTAAGCAAGGATTATGGAGCACTGAAAGTTTATGTGATCACTTTCAGAAGCATTGTTGGGAGTTTGTTGTTTCTCGCCAACACCAGACCAAAATTTAGTATGTTGTATCTCTTATTTCTATATTTATGTCTAATCCATATGAGCTGCATTTGCAGGAAGCTAAAAGAATTTTGAGATATTTGAAGGGTACTTTGGATTTTGGAATCAAGTACTAGAGAAGTGATACTATCAAGCTTGAAGGTTTCAGTGATAGTGATTGGGGCAGCAATTTTGATGATATAAAATCCACATCGGGTAACTCTTTTAGTCTTGGTTTAGGACTAATAACTTGGAGTTCCAAGAAGCAGACAATAGTAGCGCTATCTTCAACATAAGCTGAGTATATAGCGGTCACTCATGATAGTCCTCAAGCTATATGGCTATGAAAGGTATAGAAGATATTGGAGAGCAGCAAAGTGGTCCAACTGGAATATTTTGTGACAACATTAGTGCCATTCAGTTGGTATACAATCCTATCCACGATAGTATATCAAAGCATTTTGATATGAAGTACCACTTCATCAAAGATATGGTGGAAACTGATACTGTTGAGCTTCACTATTGCCACACTTTGGAGAACATCATGGACATCTTCACCAAGGCACTAGCCAAAGCTCAATTTGTAAAGATGAGAGACTATATATTCAGTCCTCTCAAATTTAAGGGGGAGAATTTAGCAAGTGTGAACAGGGATTACCTTCAAAAGGCTTAGAAAAATCCAACTTTTTCTAAGCAAGTGTGAATTCTCTTACCTTTTGTCGGCTAAGCTTGTTTGATGGTCGACATGATATTTTATTATGTTTTTTAAAACCTTCACCTTATTCTTCTCCTTATCCCTCCAATGTCCTTCCTCCTTCCCTGCCATCCATTTTCCCTTATCACTCCACTTCCTTCCTCTCCCCATGCCCGCTGCCACCTCCCTCTCCACTTCCTACTCCTTCGTTCTCTCTAATCCTCCCGATCTTCCTCCAACCTCCCTTTCCTACTCTTCCACTTGTACTAAGCCTATATAAAGGTTTAGTTATTGTAAGGTTTGATTAGCGGGTTATTTTTGATTAATTAATATTTCGTTGGTTATTTTGCTGTGTCAATTTTATCTCGGGCCCACATTAATCTAAGTCCACATTAATCTAATACTTACACTAACTGCCATTCATCATATGTTCAATCCCCCTTTGCATACATTCAGAGAGTGATTAGAGCCCAATGATCCTTTTGTTTACCCTGCTCATGGGCTAGATCTAGAAATTCCCATTCCTCCAAAACCTCATCATGAGCATGGAAGGGAAACCCCTAAGATAATATTACAACCACGTGGTCCTAGATATTTAATCCATTAACATGATCTCCATTGATTTGACCACTCCACTTTATAATCCAGTAGGTCCTACCAAATCATTGCATCTTGATGTAGAATCCATTGATTTGAATTGCGCTAATTCACCAATTGATCCTGAAGACCTCTTCCCAAAAGAAGAGATGTTACAGCCATTCCATTTTGCATCAAGTTGTGCGTATGAAATCTTCCATGTTGGTTTGGAACATGAGTTAGTAGGTCCTTTAAATCTTGCTAATGACATTCATTTGATACCCATACCTCATCATCTAGAGGATGGGTCACATATGGCTATAGAAGTGACTTTCGATGTGGACATCAGTGATGATCCTACCCAACCAAGAGAAGTCAAATTCGGAGAAAGTCTATCTCCAAAGGAACAAGCCATCCTAATTCCTCTCCTCAAAGAGAGGCCAAATATTTTTGCTTGGACTTACAAAGACATGCCAATGATAGATCTAAAGTTAGTCATTCACAACATTTTGTTAGATCCCATGAAGAAGCCAGTCAAGAAGAAGCTGAGGAAAATGCACCCAACTATCACTTTGATGGTGAAGAATGAATTGCAAAAACTACTAGATGTAGTATTCATAGTTCCTATAGACTACCCTGAGTGGGTGTCAAACATGGTACTGATGGGGAAACCTGACAAAAGATTTTGTATCTGCATGGATTTTAGAGATTTAAAAAGGGAAACGCCAAAGGATTCATTTCCATTGCCAAAAATAGATGCTCTTATAGATGCAACCGCAGGTCATGAGATGCTCTCCCTAATGGATGGTTTTTCTGGATACAACTAGATCTGGATTAAGTCCAAATATCAACATAAAACTACTTTCCTTACTCTGTGGGGGATATTAAGTTACAAAGTGATACCATTCAGTCTCAAAATTATTGGTGCCACATATCAATGGGCCATGACATACATATTCCATGACTATATGCATAAGATCTTAGAGGATTACATGGATGACTTACTGGCCAAGTCCCTATCATGGTAAAAGTACACCAAAGTCCTTAAGCAATTCTTTGATCGCCTCATAGAACACAACGTCTGATTTAATCCTAAGAAGTGCGTATTTGGCATAACTTCTAGCAAGCTATTGGGATTCATTGTATCCAAGAGAGGCATCGAAGTTGATCCTACAAAGTTAAAGGATATACTAGAAATGGTTTCTCCTACCAACATTAGGGAGTTGAGGAACCTACAAGGCAAGATAGCATCCATAAAAATATTCATCATGCAATTATCATACAAATGTTGACCTATGAATTGGTTGTTATGCAAGGAGGTCCCATTTCATTGGGACGAAGATTGCCATAAAGCCTTTGCAGAGATCAAAACTTAACTAGCCACACCACTAGTATTGTCTCCACAAAGGTCGGACATATCGTTTCTACTATATATATCATCTATTGATTTTGCATTGGGCACCATGTTAGCCCAAAATAATGCACAAGATAAAGAGCAAGACATATATTACATTAGTTGCACCTTGGTGAGTTATGAGCTAGGATATGCATATGTCAAAAATTTGTGTTTAGCAGAGGTCTTTGAAACTCAAAAGTTGTGACACTACATGTTGAGCCATACGACCTATGTCATATCAAAACAAAATTCTCTACAGTACATGATGAGCAAGACATATCACAATACATGTTTTGCAAAGTGGATAATGCTATTGATAGAATTTGATTTAGAGTTCATAAGTCAAAATTCCATCAAGGGACAAGTCATAGTAGATCAATTAGCAGATGTGCCTCTTCAGGATAACAAGCCTCTCACTATAGAATTGCCTGATGATGTGGTCTTTGCATTATTAGATCTGCCAAAAATAGAAGAACCGAGGAAATAAAGGGACATGTCATTATTCTTCAATGATTCAAAGTGTGAACAAGGAGGCAGAGCAGGGATTGTATTTATTACACCATAGGGCACTCCATTTCCCTTATTATTCAAACTATACATCTCATGCACAAAAAATAATACATAATATGAAGCATTGATCCTGAGACTCCAAACAATCATAGCAATGGGCATTAAAAGACTAAATATATTTAGTGACTCATTGCTCATAGTAAACCAAGTCAAAGGACTATTCCAATGTAGGTACCCACTCCTAAAAACTTACAAGGAACTTGTTGACACCTACCTAGCCCTGTTGGAATGGTACAACATCTAGGCAATCCCCTATACATTAAATAAATTTGTAGACACCATGGCCTCTTTAGGATCCTTAATCCCTCAGAATATGTCTACTGATTTTGTGATCATTCATGTAAAAGTCCTTTTGCACTCAGTAATATACCATGAAGCTCTTGAAAATCAAGAATCAGTTAACATGATCAACATCAAGCCAAATCAGGATTGGTCCTTCGTAGCCAAATATTTATTTCTTGCAAACAATACCTTGGGGGTTTTTGATCTCCCAAAGACCTATGGAGTGTGGTGCAACCATATACCATAGAGTTGTTCCTCAATCCGTGTTCACCAGCTCAAAAATACAAGAAAAGCAATCTCTATAGAAGTTGTGACTTATGAATATTAGCTTTCCCAACTACGGGACTTCCTAAAACTTGGAATAGTACCTCAAGGTTTATCGCATACTGAAAGACCAATGTTCAAATATAAAGCAACAAGATACATCTTGTTAGGAGAAATCCTCTACAGACGAGGATATGATGGAGTATTACTCCGTTGTGTTGAGCCCTAGGAAGCATCTTGGGCAATTTCTCAAGCTCACTATGACACATGTGGAGGGTATTTTAGAGGCATGGTCATTGTTAAGCACATCTTAAGAATGTGTTACTATTAGCCCACAATGGAAAAGTACTGTTGTGAGTATGTCATGAAATTCAGTAAGTGCCAACATCATGCAAATATAATGCACTTGCCATCACAAGCCTTGCAACCCATCCAAGCAGCATTGTCATTCTCGTAGTGGGTACTAGACTTGATTGGTAAGATCTCACCCCCATCCTCAATTTGACACACATTCATCATAACAACCATAGAATACTTCACTAAATGGGTGGAAGCGAGCCCCTTAACATCAACAACTAGACCAAGGATTGCGGATTTTATACTCCACAATATCATAAGTCATTTTTGGGTTCCTTGAAGATAATATCGAATAATGGGCCATATTTCAAGAATAAAAATGTGCATGATTTAATGAAAAAATACCATATTTAGCACAAATTTTCAATGCCTTATCATCTACAAGAAAATGAGCAAGCAGAAGCCTCAAACAAAACAAGTCTCCATCTTGAGGAAGAAGGTTCAAGACAATCACAAGGATTGGCACATGCAGTTGCCTCTTACACTATGGAAATATAGGACTAGTAAATGTATGCCCACTGGGGCAACACCATTTTCACTAGTATATGGCACTGAGGCCATCATGCCACTAGAGTTGGAAATTCCAACTCTACACATATAATTAAAGGAATTCATAGATGATGATGCCACATGGCAAGATCGCCTTGATCAGTTGATGCTTCTTGATGAACGTCAAGTCAATGCTTTAGAGCATCTTCATGTTTACCAGGATCACCTTGTGCAAGGCTACAATAGTAAATTCCACCTAAGGGAATTCAAGGTTGGAGATCTAGTTCTCAAATAAAATCAATAGAATTCAAATCTTCCACCGCATCTATGAGATAAGTTCATGGTAAACTGGATTGGCCCATACATGATTTCACTGAGAGTTGGGCCTGGAGCATATTGACTTATATCATTAGATGGTGTTGAAGATATTGAACCTCTCAATATCATACACTTAAAGGTATTCTACACATAAAACATAAAAATATTCAAGTATGTCATAAAACACAAAAACATTCAAATATGTCATAAAAACAAAAACATTCAAATATGTCATAAAAACAAAAACATTCAAATATGTCATAAAAACAAAAAAATTCAAATATGTCATAAAAATAAAAACATTCAAATATGTCATAAAAACAAAAACATTCAAATATGTCAAAAAAAAATACAAACAAATCATAAAAACATAAAAATTCAAAATCAATCAAAGGCTCCAAGGGTATCCAAGCCGCTTGGTCAAAATAAATTTAAAAGGCTCCAAGGGCATTCAAACCGCTTTGTCAACTTCAAATAAAAATGCTCCAAGGGTATTCAAACCATTTGGTCAACTTCAAATCAAAAAGCTTCAAGGGTACTTCATGATACTTGGTCAAAAATAAAAAAGCCCCAAAGGCATAATAAGCCCTTTGGTCAAATCAAACAAAAGTACAAAAACAACATAAAAATCAAAAATACAAAAACAATTACATCTCGCATCTTGCATCCACATCATTGCATTGCATTTTTTACATCCATTACAATTGCATATGGCATGAGAGCCTTAAAAGTGATACCAAAGTTTGTCGAACAAATCATGCAAACCCATATCTCCATCAACACATGTGTAATTGTGTTTTTCAACACAACCATTATTTGTTGCTATACATAATATACCAAGGTTTTTCGGTTAATAAACCACACCTAGTGATCTTATCAAATTTTGTGGAAAAAAAATTGATTAGTAGAAGGTAAGGTCTAGTTGTGATAATACTTTGGATATTCAAGATCCCGTCACTAATTGAATCACTAAAATCCTAGCTGGTACAAGGAAAATATGAAAACTGCAAAGTGGTCTAGGTTACCTTAAGCGAAAAGGATTTTCCTTGCTTATCCCCTTGTGCAACCAGTTTAAAAGTGCTAAGAATTGGCAAAAGTATAAACTATACCTTATCTAAATCCCTTGCTTAAATCAAAATAAGCAAAATCCCAAAGCAAAGTACATATTCAAAAGGCCAAGCATACAATCCACATTTCAAAGCAATAATCCAATATACAAATAAGAAAATAAAAATAAAAATCCTAGCTCAAAGAAAAACCAATCAAAAATAAACACACAACAAAAAAGGGAATAAAGCTTGAATCCCTGGAATTCTCAGCATTGTACAAAACTGGAAGGAGAGATCCTTACGCATGACGATATGTCTACCACAATTGCTTCATGCATTTGTGTAGACCAATGTTTGAATGTGGATGAGCTAGCTTAGGTAACCCAATATTGCCTAGTGGTATAGTCCAACCAAGTACAACATAATGATGAGATGAACACTTGAGAATCCCTGATCTTAGCAATAGGCTGAAAGAATCCTGCCTGACATCAGAGAAAATTCTTGAGTTCTACCTCAAAATAGACAATCACTTGCACACATAGGGATCATGAAAAACCAGGTCCATGGTAAAAACCTTACTTTTCAAAAGTCTAGAGTGGTTAGTAGATAGTTGTTGATAGGGTAACTAGAGTGTTTGAATCTTTGGAAAACCCCAAAAAACATTCTTACATAGAAATAAATCATAACATATTTCACACCATCATTTTATTTATAAGATTCTATAAATTAGGGGTATCAACATAGTAGGACAAATACCGCATATATATTAGAAATAGTATATAGATGGCCACTGACTACTTTATATATTTTAATTTACAGAAACTTATCAAGAAAATAATTTATGCACCATTACATCTCATATATGAATACTTAATCAATTCTTGTGATAAGAGTGATTATTTAAATTAATGATTATTTTTTTACTTTCTGTGGTATCACCCATTACGATTGTCAATGTCATATGCATTCCTTGTGTTTTAAGTGATTAAAGCATACCTTTTTTTTTATACCATCTCATCACATAAGTTATATGCATGCAATTAAAGAAAAATTAAACATGTATTTAACAATAACATCACATCCACAAACAAAAGTCATGAATCTTTCATCATCACATCATAAAGCACATTATAAAACATAAAGGCAATATCCATTTGCATACAATCATGAATTCATCATGCATCATCAAAATACATCACATCATATCATCAAATCATATAAGCATTTACACATCCATATAAGCATATACAATATCATCTATCATATAACATATACATAAAATCATCATGATGCCATCATCACATCACATCATAAAACAAAATAACAACAAAAACATGATCAATAAACGATACACATAACGAGTCATAATGAAAATATATCATAAAAGTATGTGTGTCAAGTCCATGTATGTACAAAAATGCTCATGTACGATAGTCATATAGGTTAGTCTAACCTCAAAAATGAATCAAAACCAAGAGTATCATCAATCAAATACTAGGCCTGTGCCCCCTGCAGCACCGCCCCCTATGGCCAGATCTCTGGGAGAATGGTGTGAGCTAGACCCTGTTGGTTCCCTCTATGCGAGGTCAGGCCCCATGACCAGGCCAGATGGAAGACTACCCTACTGTAGAACTCTAGCTAACCTATGACCCACTGATGGATCCTCTCACCCTAGGAATGGCACCCAGCCTAATGATCTACCTCAAGAGAGTGACAATTTGGGCTGCATCCTTAGTAATTTGTACATCACTATCATCCAACAAACCCTATAGATGATGAAACTCAGTCTCAAGAGCTACCCTCAAAGGATCCTTGGGAGTAGGAGGGGCAACAACAACTTGCATCTAGGTAGCTCCTTCTAGAGTGGCTTGTAAAGCCTATATCTGGTCTAAAAACTGAGCTATAGTAGTATCCCTCTGTGCTATGGTGGCATCGCATTGCTTACTTGTATCTTTGCCGACTAGAGCTCAGCCTCCACATCATGTAGCTATGACCTGAGAGGAGAATCTCTCTCCTTAGGCTCCATCTCCTCCTCCACCTCCTTAGAAGTATCCTGCTCCTCCACTACCACCTATTTTACCTGTTGGCCCCACACTACATTCCTAGTACAAACCTTATGCCCCACTGGGTCTGTCCCATCTCCTCCATCATCCTCTAAGCCTAGACTGCCCTCACCATACCACATCAAGTTGCCCCACCACCATGCAAATGCCTCTATGACTCCACCAGCTACTCTAGGATCAATAACTAGGGCATCCTCTTTATTAGCCAACTTTGTAACCTATCGGAGAGGGAGTTCTCTCTCTAATATGATGCACCTATACAAAATGGTACTAGTGGCAAATCCTGCTACAACCTATAATAATGAAGAACTTGAGAGTAGAAGAAGTGCTCCCGAATGTTGACCTTGCAGCCAATGAGCCATCGCTCATAGTATGTACTAGCAGTAAAGTTGTTAGGGTCATCCCAAGTAGGACACTCCTGATAAGGGTGCCATATAATATCTCCATCCCGAATTCTAGTGAAAGTATCAGTGTAATGAGTCAACTCCCCTGTGAATGTGCAACTCTTGCACTTCTCGCTCTCTTTGGCCTACCTAGCATCGTAGCACTGCATCCTCCCCTCCACAACTATAATCTCAATAGGAAGCCCCTTAGGGTGATCTACCCTAATGTGCTCCCATCCCCAAACCTATAGAAGCCAACTAAAGGTGATGCTAACATGACCCCTTTAGCAGATGTGGTACAACTTGTCATAACACTGAGCCAATACATACCTACCCTATGCATTTATGATAGGCTCCTCACTATCCATCAGGTCCTGAACCATGTCAAGGAGGTTCCAAGGGAACCTCAAGCTTGAGCAATCTAGGATGAGGACATTATTGATAATCATCAGCAGCACTACGTGCCTCACTATGAAAACATGCTCCTAATACCAGCAAATGATAGACACTCCTCTAGACCTGGTGTCCTTGAGACCATCCTCCGAATACCTTCCAAACACTTGAGTGAATACGACCACCTTATCATTAGTGGCCAAAGAAATAATAGCAACCCCATCAAAAGGGATCTAAAAAATCTTGTACACATCCTCCAGCATAATGGTCATCTCGTTGGTAAAGAGGTGGAAGGTATTATTCTGAGGGTCCCAGCGATGATCCAAAGCCATAAGGTAAGCTTGGTCTGACATGAGGTGAGGTAATATAGTGATATGCTGGAGCCCATGAGCCTTGAGCCATGCCCAGTCTGTGTCGTCCAAGAAAGGAAGAAGGTCAAGCAAGAGCTTCGGGTCCCGAGCCCAAGCAGCAAGGATATAAACAAATAAAAAGAAATTCAAAACATGACTACAGTGTAATGCAGGCTAAAGAATAGTTCAAAATTTTCAAAAAAATCAAAAATTATCCCAAAAATCCAAAAAACTAGCAAAAATTGTGCAAAAAAATGGCTAAGGGATTTAGCCGCTGTCACCTACAGCGATCGAAAAATGGCCACTAGATACAACAAATACCAATACCCAATGGTAAAAATTTTAACCATTGGGGTTTAAAACTAGCTACTCTGAGCAACAATGGCTCAGAATCGATCGCTCTGAGTGATAGTGGCCAAGGGACGACATGGAAAACTTGTGAACCCTTGGCCATAAAAGAATAAAAAAATCAAAATATTACAAAATAACATTAAAATATCAAAGAGAGAAGGTAAAACAAAAACATTAAAGGCAAATACCCGAGAAGCTCTAGCTCCTCCAGTAGCTAATGTCTCACCTTGCACAGTCATGTCCTCGATGCCAAGTAGAATCCAAAGTCACAACCGTCGTTGTCACACTAGAGCTATGAAAAGTGAATCTTCAACAGTGAAAATGAAAGTTCAAACCCTAGAAAATGTAAATTTTATATTTCTTTAATTACGCCTTGGCCGCTGCTGACGTCAGTGACCCAAAATTTATGATCACTTAAGGCAACAATGGCCATAAGCAAGAACTCAGAGGCCGGTGGACCTGATAGCGGCTAGATCCACAGACCAAAACAAGAGGTTTCCTCCTTGATAAATCACACAAAAACAACAAATATACACACTTTGATGGTTTAAGATCATTAGAATGTTAAAAATAACAAACAAAATCACATAAAAGCACAATCTCAGGTAGGCCTCGTATTCAGTCACCTACTCTATCAAATCGATGATTGCAGTGATTCACACTCCTTGTATTTTTGTGAGATGAGTAGATAACCATAAGGCCACTTGGGGAAAAAACAACTCATTTTAGAATTATAATGTGCCACCCTTCAATCCTGAAGAAGACCAACATGGTCAGACTGCTCCATGGGTGTGAAAGGATCATCCTAATTCCCCTATGACATCAAAAACATTAATCCAAAGTGATACAATCTAAACATAAATAGAGTCACTCATCCTAATTCCCTAAGAAGGCTATTGATAGTTGGACTGCTCCTCGAGATAAGGATGGATGATTATCATAAATAATTGGAATCACCTTTTTATGTGAGATTGCCCATTGAAAGAAAAAAATGCTAGAAAGGAACCAGGTTAGTCATATTGGTCAAGCAACTTGTCACTTCATTTATTGTCATTTCTTCACCAATTCATTATGTGAGGAAGTAGTTCAAAAATTCAACATAATCAAAATCAACAAAATATCACTCGATCATAACAAAATCATGTTCGTCCTACGAATCATTACATATAATAATCACAAAATTCCCTTTTTGTTTGGAATGTAAGCAGACATGACATCTTCAATTATAGCCCTCCTACTGGGCAAAATTGTTGTAGCAACTGAAGCTACCCAATTGAGTTTGAGGAATGAGTGCAATTTAACATGCCCAAGCCACTGAGCTAAGCCCTTCGAATATTGAGGCAATGATTCAAGGTATGCATGCCATATTTCATGATTGTGCCATCCAACATTGATCAAACCATTGATCACCATACACCCTACAAATAGACCAGTCTACATTTTTGTTCAGCGTTGTGTTTTCTACATGGCACATCGCAAAAAGGGGTATCTGTAGACACCTAAATCATGTCATGCTTATGGGATCTACTCACATAGACACATTCATAATATCAAATGACATGATATTGAACTTTCCAAGCATCAACAGTGGTTCTCACCACTCATTTAGGGCCTTTTCAAGCCATCCAAGCCAAGAGTGGCCATATCCTAACCGCTCAAGTCTAGAGTGGCTAGACCTTATCCACTATAGGCAATAGTGACCATATATTAGTCACTGTAGATGATAGTGGCTAATCCATAAGAAGCATTTTTGCTAGCAAATAGGCCTAATCACGGGAGGAAGTGGCAGTCTACATGTAATAAAGGTGAGTAGGAGTAACTTGGAATTTTTTTTCATGGCTAGTTCACATAGGAGACTTGAGTTTGAATTTAGACTTTAGTTAACTGACCTCCAAGCATAAATAAAGGAAAAAATATTCCCATGCTAACGACCAGTTCGTATAGGAGGCTCAAGTGGGAAGTTATATTTCAAATAACTGGCTTCCAAACATAGAAAATATAAGAAGATTCTCATGCTAACTTACACTACGCATGAGAAATTCATTCCTAGGGATTGGATATAGACCTAGGGTTTCACATTATAAAAGGTGCAAGCATAAGAGCACCAAGGGATCAGAAAAAGAGATTTTTTATCAGAGAATTGATCTTTTATCAGTCTTGGTAATTGAGGAGAGCTTTCGAGACTTGGAGAGTTCCATTGGAGATCACGAGTATGGTGAATACCTGATGGATTTAAGAGCATAACAACCATTATTTCAACATCAGATACAATCTTTGGTCCAAATATTTGGATCAAATAGGATGAGAGTCACTTTAGTGGCCACTGTCTTGGACAATGGCCCACAGGCTTAGCTTAGAGTTTTAGACATTAGATTCATTATTTTAGCATATCATTAGCATAGCATAATTTCATTTTTTTGCATTTATAGCATTAGTCTAATTTAAATTTACCTTCATTTGTTGTATTTAGTACTAACAACCTCATCTGGGGAGGCATTCTCAAAAATTTAAGCGTGTGTTATTGTTTCATTGCTTATAGGGCCACAGTTTCATCGAATGAAATCTACAACATACGAGAACAAAAGGAATCCCTCTAGGAAATAGACCTGGAGAAGGAGGCATTTGTAAGACATCATACATTTTCATGTGTGTAACTAGGAAGCTTTTCAAAACCACAACACCTCTTCACGAAATGGGCACTCTTTACCTATTTGTAATCTTATTGTATCGAAATGGGTATCCCTAAGAGGGACCGACATGTAACCGAGTTTCAATACGAATAAAGAGATCTATATTTGTTATTTTTGTGTTATATGCTTTTCCATTGTCTTCCATTTCATATTGGATTTTTAATAACATTGCAAGTAGAGTAAAGTGGTGTGTGCATCCCGGGGTCGCTACACAAGGGATTGAAACAAGAATAAAGCCATTAAACCATGAAAAAGGAGCATATTATACAACCATAAAAAGTGATCTTAATGCATGAAAATTGATATACATTAAGTATAAACATATTTTAATCTATTCTAAATGCAAACCTAGGAATTTGGAAGCAATATCAAAGATGAAATAATGCAAAAATGGTGGCCATTCCTCGGTGAGCTAGATAAACCTGCAACATTGGAGATCACAAATCCTGCATCAAAACTTCTCCAAATTACCTCAAACTTGGACTATATGTCCCTCTAGATATTACTAATATGTCTATGGAGGAATTTATATGAAATTCCAATCTATTTTATGGTCATCCCTAGGTGTGCCATGCGCATATTTTTGACCATCCCCAGGTGGGGCGGTCACAAAACTTAGTTTTTTCACCTATGGCTATGGAAATTGGTCCAAAACTTAGGTAAGGGTGTTTTCAATAGATGGGGCCAAAATAATACTTCAACTTGATTGGTTTGGTTTTTATGGTTCAAGCCTATTGCCCCTGAAATCACCTTCTAAGAGAAGAGGGTTTCAAGGCTAAGATAAAATAGGTTTTGGTTTGCAAAATAGGAGGTTCAATTTGGGCAGCACTTCATTGCATTGTTCTCCAAATTCTCCTCTTTGAAATTGGGAGTTTGAAGCTCTTTTTATAGCCCAAAATGGTATCTAGGGAAAATTTTCATCTTTTCCATGTAAGGTAAGTGATGCCACATGTCCTAATCACATCATTGGTTGATTGAGAGAAGGTTTCCCCTTTGGGTGCTCCTAATCTACTGCCTCACTGTCCATTAGCAGGTCCCCAATCAACCTACCTTGTAATCACCTAGGAGCATTTGAATGTGACAAAAATTCATAGTTTTGGGATCATTTTAAGGTGACCAAAGGGCTTATAGATGCCTTTGGAGCTTTTAGGGTTGACCTAGATGATAATAGATATTCTAGGAGCTTTTTTATGTGACCTAGACGGTCATAGACTGCTAGGAGCATTTTGGGTGATCTAGATGGGAAATGACACTTGGAAAGTGTCTACGACTACCTAGGGGCATTTTATTGTGACCAAAGGGCTTATGGATACCTTTCAAGCATTTAAAATTGACCTACATGATTGTAGATAGTCTAGGGGATTTTTTATGTGACCTAGACAGTCAAAGACCTCTAGGAGCATTTTGGGTGACCTAGGCGGGCAACGACACTTAGAAAGTATCTATGACTACCTAAGGGTATTTTATTGTGACCAAAATGCTTATGGATACCTTTTGAGCATTTAAGGTTGACCTAGACAATCTTAGATAGTCTAGGAGCTTTTTTTATTTGACCTAGATGGTCAAAAGACTGCTATGAGTATTTTGGGTGACCTAGGTGGGTAATGACACTTAGAAAGTGTCTAAATTCCTAGGGGCATTTGGTTGTGACCAAAGGGCTTATGGATTCCTTTGGATAATTTAAGGTTGACCTAGATGATCGTAGATAGTCTATGGGATTTTTATTTGACCTAGACAGTAAAAATACCGCTAGGAGCATTTAGGGTGACCTATATAGCCAGTGAAACTTAGATAGTGTCTACGAATACCTAGGAGAATTTGGTTGTGACCAAAGGGCTTATGTATGCCTTTGGAGCTTTTAAGGTTGACCTAGATGATTGTAGATAGTCTAGGGACTTTTTTATTTGACCTAGATGATCAAATATCGTTAGGAGCATTTTTGGGTGACCTAGACAGTCAGCGACACTTAGAAAGTGTCTACGACTGCCTAGGGGTATTTGGTTGTGACCAAAGGACTTATAGACACCTTTGGAGATTTTGTGTAACTCTGATTACTTTGTGATTCTAGGAGGAAGGTACAATACATTGTGTACCTCCAGCATTTATGGTGATCAAAGGAAGAGAGGAAGGTGCAATACCTTTAGGATCCTCAATTTGCTTCATTTTTTGTGATGTGATTAGTGGGGAAGGTGTGACACCTAGGATACCCCCATCATATAGTGTTTTTGATGCATTATTATTGACTTGGCTAGGAGGAGTGATAGAGACTGAATCCCCCTATTGTAGCAAAGGTTTATGGGTAATACCACTATCTTTATGGGGTAACATGATTGAATCGCTTATGGATACAACTTATCTATCAATAAGATCTTGGACCAGATGTCTAAAATTATGACAATTGCTAATGTCATACCCTATTATTCAATGATAGAGGTAAGAATGATCCTCCTTGTATTGTCTAGATCTAGACCTATTTGGATTGATTAAAGGTATATCTGGCAAGATTATTGCCTTTGCTTCTTGTAAGTTGTGAAGGATGGTTGACATAGGCTTAGATAATGGATTTCAAGTGTGATGTTGAGGCTTTAAACAAGGTGAACATGGTCACCATAGTTTATGAGGCAATAGGGTTGTATGCATTTTGGTCACCTATTTATGTTTTGCTTCTTGACTCCTATCTATAGGTAACAAGTTCCGACATATGTCAATCTATTGATTGATGATTTGAAAATTATTCTTGTCAAGCATATCTTGTACCTTGCTCTTGAAGGCGATACATGACTTAATGTGATGACCATTCACTTTATGATAAGGATAGTGGTGGCTCTCTTGATACCACATTGGTTTGTGTCTATTAGGATCCAAAGGGTGGATATCTGGCAATGTGATAACCTTAGCCTCACATAATAGATTAAAGAGTGACACCAAAGATTTAGGAAATGGTGTATACATGTGAGGTTGATTGTGTTGTTGCCTTTTTACCTCCTTCTGTTGAGACTTAACATTGGATTACATAGGAGGAGGTTGGTCCTGCCAATCAAGGGGTTGAGAATTTGAATCACTCAACTATAGCTCAATGCTTATGATTCGATTCAAGATTTGTTGTGAGTCATTATATTTGTGACTCACTTGTAACTCAACATTGGCTAGCCTATCCAAAATAATCTGAGTAAATGCAGATGGTTCATGATGATTGTGGGTAGTGAGTATATCCACATGCTCTTGTTCCACATCAAAGTGTTCAATTGTGGTAGCTAGATTATCTCCACTTTGTTGTAGTGGGTACACTTGTTCTTGATTTTGTTGAGATGTTAAATGATATGGAGTAGGTATAACTGAATCCATAAATGATATCACTTGTGGTAGGTATGGAATTTTGGATGGAGTCACAACTAGTCTAGATGAATTAAGAGGACTTTGGTTCTTTGTCATCATATTGATCATTCCCACAAACTCATGAGAAGATGCATTGGCACTTGGACCAATCATGGCTACCTCATCAACTTGTTCAAGGTGATATACTTTGCCCCCATGCTCAAGGGGTGTATCAAAAATGCTATCAATGGGTGGTGACTTGGTAGGAGGACAACCTAGATCCTTGATCAACTTGATGATATGCATGAATTTAACATCGAGTACTATGCATTCATCAAGTTCATGATCGGTTAAGTAAATTGTTTCCTCAAGTGTAGTGGATGTAGATGGTATGGTATAATTTGATTCATCCATATCCACTATGGGTTCCTCCTTGTTGGTAGGAGTGGGAAGGTCTTATTCTAATGTGTCAAAAATATCTAAGAGAGATTTTGTGGTTATCCTTTTTGACTCTCCCTCATTTGAAGAAACAAAGGATGGTACTGGTGATGGTGGTGAAGGTAGCTTCACAACTAACCATGAGGTTGAATATGGAATCTGGATAAGGTCATTGAGTTTAGTATCCAAAGGTGTGGATGTATGAGTAGACTCATGTGGATGATCATCCTTATTATAATACTTGAAGGATTTTGGGTGGGCATCAACCACATGGACCTGACCTTCATGAATGTATTTAAGGAATTAATGTACAATGGATGGGATACACTCCATGTCTCTTATCCAACGTACTAATAATATGTTGTATATTATTTCTCCTTCTAGTATATAGAACAATGTAGGCATAGTCTCTTGCCCCACTTGAACCAGTAGGATTATTGTACCCACCGTAGAGGACAAAGCATCATTAAATGCTTTCAAGGTGAAATTGGATCTTGCAATGTATGAAGATGGGATTTTGAGATGCTGTAGTGCAGTTGTAGAATGATGTTTATTGTGGAACATGTATCAACCAAAACTCACTTATAGGGGATCCTATTAATGCATGCAATGATGTGCAAAGGAGAGTCTGATAAATTGGCAGACCTAGGTTTAATATCTTTACTCCAAAAGAATATAACAGGATCTTTGTGCATTTGTATGTATCCCACAAAGTTGGTGAAAGCATCAAGATCATGAGGTTGTACCTCAATGGAATCTAAAAATTTTAGGAGAGTTTCCCAATGCTTGGGGGATCTTTGTATTAACTCCCCTATGGTCATGTTGGCTGATGATTTATGCGAACTTCGCATAGGCCTATTTTGGCTTGCTACCACTTGTTGGATGGGAGTTTTAGGTGGTGTAGAAGAAGTGTAGACTTCCCTACTAGGCCTATTGGTAGGCTACTTATAACTTGTTTGGGCTTGGACTCAGTGTTGGCTAACCAAAGAGTCCACCTGATCACATGAATAATCCATTGGTTTTCTCTTAGCACAAGTACCTCGTGGTTTCATGGAATAATGCGATCGAGGGTAATTAGGATCTTCCTTAGGTCTTCTTTTATTATTGAGGAATTATTGGGCAGAATTGACTTGCCCACTATGATGAGTATCATACTCATCTAGCTTTTGGTACCCTAGGGAAGGGTTCCTTGGAATCTTAAGATGATCATTTAACCCTACCTTAGGTATATAGTCTTGTTTCCTACGTGGGGGGAGATCCTCATACTTATAACTATGATGCTCATGGCCTCTCCTATAGTTTTCAACTTCATAGGCTCATGATTGAGCTCGGCTATGCATAGTTGTCATGATGCATTGACTAGGCAAACCTTGAAGGGAACCCTACACTAAAGAAATACCCTATGCATTATTTTTATTATTATTATGGTTTGATCCCAAGATCGAGGATCTTGATTTGATTATTTAAAAAATAAAGAAATACCTAAATTAGACAACATGATATCTCTTTTAAGTTTTATATATTCAAATACACAATCAATAGAAACACACAATAATAGAAGTGATTACTCTTTTAAATATTTTAAATGTGAATCCCTAAGCTATTTGATGTGTTTCAAGATGTGTTGCTTTTATAAAGAGAATACTTTTGCATGTTTGATATTTCATTGTATAATATTCTCAAATGTTTAAAATATTTCACCTATATACTCTCACAAGCTAAATATGGTGATGAAATCCATATCCAACGAGGTAGCATAGGTACTACCAACCCTCACCCAGTACCCCGTGCTTAGCCATACACTTCTTTGAAGAGGAATGCATGCTATTTTGCATTGTTAGGAAATATCTTGGGTCGGAATTGGCCATGGATGGGTCCTGATAGTACTCTTTCTCATGAGCCAATCGAGTGGTAATTACCTCCAATGTTGGTCTCGATCAATGGGTTGGATGTGAGAGCCCAATGCCATTGATGTTAAAATGAAACTTGGTGCGTGGGGTTCCTTTTAAAAATGAAAAGAAAGAAAAATAACACTCAATGATTATTTACTAAATGCATAAAGGTACATTTTTCTTTTAGACTCATTAGTAGCATAAAAGGAAAGCTAAAAAAATGTAAAATCTATATGACCTTAACCTTCATGGGCAAGGTTCCACTAGGCAAACTAGAAAAATGCTATGAATTATACTATATTTTCCTCTGTTTTTCTAAACTACTTAATGCACAATTTTGGAAAGATAAATTCTAACCTTTCTATGCAAAGAAGAAGTGAGAAAAACATGAAATTGAGCAATTTTAACTAGTAAAAAGTCAAATTTTTAGTGCAGAAAGTTGTAAAATGGAACCTGAAAGTTGTTATTTTTCTAAATTTATGTAGAAACCCTCTAGTTTTGTGTCCATCCCTATAAGGGACAATGGCATATTGGGGGTCGTCCCACCCAGTGCCATGTAGCTGGCCATCTCACCCAGTGCCACCTAGCAGCAAAGGGGTCATTTCTGCTCAAAATGGTCAGTACCTACAACAAATAAAACCAAAAATAGAGGTCCAAATTAGCACAGTCCAATGGGAGATTGAAATAAAACCTAGATACCATGATCACCATTGAAGAAGTGAAATTCATGATATCGCCTTAATGGCACTTACTTGCAATGTATATCAGTTATAAAGCATTCAAAAGGAAAGATGATAGAAGCTTATAATCTAATGAAATGAAACATCATAGGCAATATAAATAATAAAAGTTCTCTCAATATTCATTTATAAATGGCTTCAAAACTAGATTATAAGATTTCCGCTTGAGGGCTTCACAAATTTGATACATTTTATCACAAATCCTCAAGGGATCTAGTCCCTTGGAAGGAGGCCTTTAAGGTGATAAATAGTAGTTTTTTGAATTTCTACTTCCCATAATCAAGAGCTATTGTTGGGATGATAAGCTAATGCCTCCTTAGCTCCTCCTATTTCCTAGCATTCCTATTCCTGAAGACAAGGTATTGAAATAGTATTAAAAGCATCTATGTTATAGAATAAAGCCATTAAACCATGAAAAAGGAGCATATTCTACAACCATAAAAAGTGATATACATGCATGAAAACTAATATACATTAAGCATAAACATATTTTAAGCTATTCTAAATGCAAACCTAGGAATTTGGAAGCAATATAAAAGATGAAATAATGCAAAAATGGCGATCATTATTTGGTGATCCAGATAAACCTGCAACATTGGAGATCACAAATCCTGCATCAAACTTGGACCAAATCTATTTTTATGAAATTCCAATCTAGGTGTGCCATGCACAGAATGCTGACCATCCCCAGGTGGGGCGGTTACAAAACTAACTTATTTTTGTCACCTATGCCTATGGAAATTGGTCCAAAACTTGGGTAAGGGTGTTGTCGATAGATGGAGCCAAAATAATACTTCAATTTGGCCAGTTTGGATTTGATGGTTCGAGCCTATTGCCCCTAAAATTTCCTTCTAAGAGAAGAGGGTTTCAAGGCTAAGATAAAGTAGGTTTTGGTTTGCAAAATGTGAGTTTCAATTTGGGTAGCACTTCATTGTGTTATTATCCAAATTCTCCTCTTTTAAATTAGGAGTTTGAAGCTCTTTATATAGCCCAAAAAGGCATCTAGGGAAAAATGGCATCTTTACCATGCGAGGCAGGTGATTCCACATGTCCTAATTGTGTCATGGGATGATTGGGAGAAGGTTTTCCCTTTGGTGCTCCTAATATACTTCCTTGAAGTCTATTAGTAGGTCCCCAATCAATTTGGGGTGATTGGATGCGCTAATGGTAGTATTTGATTGCCATTTAACACATCCCTTAACATTTTCAAGGGTCCAATTAGGGGTTGTCCCACCCAATGATGGTTGTGGATGGTCATCCCTAGGTTGTACGGTCATCAACTGTGACCATCGCTAGGTTGGAAGGTCACCAGTAGGAGCCCCAAAACTGCCCCAGACTGCTAAGAATCCTCCAAAATGAGTTATGGGGCCTTTTGGAAGCCTTTTTCTAGCCTAGGGGGTGCCCAATAGGGCCATATGTTGTCGATAAGAGGGCATATGCAATGCACTGATAGTCTTATCCGATTTACGTGATTTAGGTGTATACATATTCAACAATGTTATTTTGAACTAAAAAAAGATCTTGAGAGAAACTAATAGATTCTAAACCATATATTCCATTCTTGATTGACCCTATGGCTTATATCCCATTTTTATTTTTAATGAGACACTTATTAACTTTTTTTATGAATTTAAAATCAATCATCCTTTTGCATCCTACTTGCTTGGTCACTGAAATGAGATTAGATGTTAATCTATGAACATACATGACATCATGTAACACAAAATATGAAAATTATGTACTAGGTGTTACACATCCACATGCATGAATAATATAGGTTTTACCATCTAAAATTTTTTGTTGGACATTTTTAGTCCTCAATTCAAATTTGTCATTGATGTCTAGAGATGAAGTCGTCATTAATATCTAGAATTTTTTCAAGAAACAAGTTATCAAAGTTGTCATTGATATTCAAGAAGAAGCTTCTAATAAAGTCAAAGGTCAAGAGGAGCAATGCAAATGTTAAATGCAAAGGGCTCCATAATATTTTTAAATATTATGTGGGAGCATACGTTAAACGGTTTTCATAAAAACCCAATAAAGTCTATTGCAAAGCTAAAGGAAGGTTTAATGTTTATTTGATAAATTATTTAAATTCACAATGAATTTAAATTTTATAAATAATTATTATTTACACCAAGGTGCAAATTTAAAGATGGTTTAAATAAACCAAAGGGTTTTTAAAAGACTTAATTTATAGAATTTAAATATTTTATAAATTAATAAAGCTCCAAAGGAAATTTGAGTGCCGACGTTCGAAGATAGTTGAAGATAATTCGAATGCCGACGTCATGCATGGAGGAAGGAAATTTGGTATATAAGATAATGCCTTAGAGGTATTTTAATTCATCCTTTTGCTCAATAATTTAAAGTGTGCAATCATGTTTGAATTAGTGAGGAAGGAAGTACAATGACCAATCTATTTATGCACCATCGAATAACATCAAAGGGATTTGCATCGAAATTCTAAGTGCCAAAGAGGCAAGTGGCCTAGTGGCAAAGAGGACAGTGTTAGGGTGTTGAGTGTAAGGAGGTCTGAGTTCAAAACATAGCGGCAATATTTTTTTGTGATATTTGCATTGCTGTCAAAGAGCATCAAGGTAAGGCACATGTTTTGCACAAGGCAAGTGGGGAGGTCTTTTTGAGAACGTGGTTCTCATTAGTCCCCAAGCAAGCACCTATATTTTGTAGCATTGGGAGCCATAACTAGGGCACCGATTGAGGCTACGTGGTGTGTTCAAATCCACTCCAAGACAAGGTAATTAATTTTGAAGTTTAATTTTGTGTATTGCCTAAAGTTTGGAGTTAAAAGGGTGCATGCAAGGTTTATTAGTTGGAAATGATTTTTGATAAGTTGGAGGAATAAGGTGTTAAGTTTTATTTTAATAAAGTGTTTTGTCATATTGATTTATTGAAATATTAAAAGGATAGAGGGAGCTTCTTGTCTTAGGTTATTTTGAAAAGGAGAGTGCATTGAATATTATTTGGATATTATAAGGTGTAAGTGGTAATTTACTTTTTGTAAATATTGATGAATATTTTCTTAAAGATGGAGTGATAAGGTGTATGTGTGTTTTGATGTTTACATTGTATTTTGAGGAAATTAATCACCTTATAATTTCTTTGAGCTTGTAAATAAGTGTTTGAGATTTTTTGCATATTTAGAAGATTCCTTCATCATAAAGAAAAATATATAAGCACATTTCCCAAAGTTTAATTTGGTTGGTTTGTTTTCTGGAAAATAAGTTTGGAATGAAAAGGAATTGTAGCACCCTAAAATTGGCCCGGTTAAAACCTTAGTAAAAAGATAAAATATTAAAATTTGAATTTCAACCCCAAACTGCCCGTTAAACCGCCTTTTACCCGCTTTCCCCATTTTTTGCACCATTTTTAGGATTTGTTTTGACCGTTGGACGATATCGTCGCATATTAGACGAAATCGTCCTCGATCTGACGAATTCATCTGGAATGGAACGTCCAGACGATTTCGTCCCAAAACTAATTTTTTCATAATTAGCTTATGTTTCAACGACGTCTCTAACCGGGGCAAAAGCGTGTCTGCACCGTTAGAGACCTTCCCCATTGGAGATCTCCCAGATTGGGATGATCTCCAACCTCCCAACCTCCTTCCTATGCCTATTTAATCTTAGGCCCTCCCCTTGACCTACCCCTGGCTGAATTCCCCTATAATTTGATCTTTGTGTGCGTTAGAATACCCTGAATTATCATTTGCATTTGTGCCTTTCTAAGTTTTCTTGCAGGAACCTCATTGTTTTTCAGTCGGAGCAAGCTCAGATCATCGTAGACGATCCTGTACGATCTCGGACGATCACGCCGCAATTCAAGATGATTTTGTATTTTGCAGGCGATTTCGACTACAGCCAACATTGGGGGCAATCAGTGCCCTGAGTTTGCATTCTTTCTCCACCATCTACTATTTTGCTTTGCATTAGTTAGACTTATTACTATTTTGCATCCTGGAGTTCACCTCATTTAGCATAGTTGCATGATAAAGTTAAAATCAATCATTAAATTTACTGCATTTTCCTCATTTGTTATTAGACACTATTATTTAGGCAAGTTTGCTATTATTTCTATCATTATCCCTTGCTTCTGCATTTGCATATTTGGTATTTTGTGTCTATTTCTATGATTGCAGGTTTCTGACGGATTCGTCTGACGAATTCATCAGATTTCAGGCGATTCTGTCCTATTTCAGATGACCTTCTGTGATTTGAGACGATCCCAAGAAATATCAGATGATAATGTTCAAACTGAGACGATCTGAACTGCTACAAGACTCAGAATCTCCATCAGACATCCGAAATCAGGTATGAATTCTTCTGGTTAACTTATTCTCTGTAATTTGCATCTATTTCTATTTTTTGTATTCATTGAAATCCGCATTGGCATATAGAATAGTTTAGATTCATATCGGCCAAACCTAGGAATTGAATGATCAAGCATAAAAATGAACACATCAAACACCCTATCAACCTAGGCGTGGAAACTGCCATTCAAAAGTTTCCTGGTGAACCCACCATCCGTCGAAAATTCACCCTTATACACCTCCCCCGAGAGGCGGGACCTTCAAAGGGCCTCTCAGTCCGAGGTATTGTCCCATCCTTTTCACATCCCCCTTCCGGGCACGGATCCTATAGCCTGAAGGTAAGGGTGCAAAAAATTTGGAGCGATACATTTTGGTGAACCCGACGTGAAAAACTAAAAACCTTTTGAAAACAACTCAATTCAATCCAAAAAAAAAACAAAACATAAATGCATTTAGAATCAAAGATTGCATGTCATATTTAGATGGTAGATTATAATAAAAGACGAGTTGTCACCATTAATGTTGAAAACCAATTAGCAGCTATAGAGATTACTTCTGTGCTTAGAGTACCTCAAACAAATAGGGTTCAACCTTTGTGGGACGAACTTAATAGGAGATTAGATCTCATTTCATCTAGAGCAACTGAACTTAGGCAAATCAAGAGGTTTGTCCTAGATAGAATCCTGGATCCCGATCAAGTGATTTTGTACCATGAACTTCAGAGAGCTTGCCATAGGTGGTTAGCAGATAAAAGAGCCCTTGTGTCTTCTGAGTTGTATACCTTTGAGGAATACCTCGATAACGCAGCTGTAGTACATCAATTTCTAGCTCGTATTGAGGACCAAGAGGTCATTCTTACAGATAGAAAAATATGGAATAGAGTTCCCAGAGCTGTGTTATATCGAGAATATTGCCATGAGATTTATTTTTACAAAACAGAAACTGAAACAGATAATATCACTATAGCACACTTTATTAAGTTCCTGAAAAACAATTTCCAATTTGAAGAGGAGCACTTTATGACTCCTGATGAACTTGATCCTATCAATGACATCTATAAACTATTTATAGAAAACTAAGTTATTATTTTATTATTGTTGTTTCTTGTATTTAGTGTGTTGTTTATTGTCTTTATAAAAAATAAAAAATAAAAACAAAAACAAAAACAAAATAAAATTATCATAAAAAATAAATAACAAAAAAAAAATTAAAACATTTTCTTTTAAGTATTATAGTAGGTATATAATTAAAATATATACCTCCCAAGATCTGTTGCAAATATATTAATATATATTTGCTAAAACCTAAATTTAGACACAATGACTAGACTCAGGAATGGAAAACAAATTGAAGTAGAAGAAGATTGGTTAGGAAAAACCAATAGACCAGATGCCCTTCTTGAAGAACCAATTCAGGAAGAAGTAACTTTAAACCAACAAGAAGAAGAATTTGTGGACGCAAATGAACAAAAAGAAAATGATAGAGAGGAAGGATCCTCATCTCCTAAAATAACCCCAGAAGGAGCTGTTACTTTTGAAAACATGGACCATTTTTGGAAATTTCTCAATAACAATATTGGCACCCTTAATAGAGCAGTTCGTATGGATAAAGATCAAATTAGTGATACTCAAGCAACCCTAGAAGATATATATCGCATACACACTAATCCTTTGTCCTTTGTTGATCAAGAGAGTGATCAAGCCGGACCGTCCAATTTGGACATGGCTGCTATAATCCAGAACATGCAACAACAACAGGTTACCCAACCACCTAGAGTGCCTGTTACCAAACCAAGGGTTATTCCTACACAAAAGAAACCTTCATTCACTGCTCTATTTCGCCAAGCTATTGATCAATATACCTCAAATCAACAAAAGCCTAAAACAAAACCAAATGTTAATTTCCAACAATCTGGGATACAACATGATGCTACCACAAATCTTCTTCATAATACTCTTCCTACCAATCATTTGCATAATAGTAACATAGCATCGAATCCTTATGTTCCGCCTTCTTACGCTCACAAATCCCATGCTCATGTACCACCGAACCAATATGGTGGGCAAACTGGCAATCTGGAAGCCATGGTGAAATAGTTAACCTCCCGTATGGACCAAATAGATCCCTACCGTCCCTCGTACAATTATCGAGAGATGTGTAGTCAACCTCTAGATCCTATAGTTGTAGCACAACCATATCCCAAACACTTTCCTATGCCTGTCCTACCTATATATAAAGGAACCGAAGATCCCATAGAGCATCTTCGTATGTTTAGGATAGCATGTCATGACATATCACATGATGATTTGCTATTACTAAAAATGTTCCCAAAAAGCTTAGGGGGGATGGCATTGGAGTGGTATTATCAACTACCCACTCATTCTTTGAGAAATTTTGAAGAGACCGCTGAGTCTTTTGTGCATCAATTTAGTGCCTATATCGAAAGGCATGTAACCATTAAAGATTTGTACAACCTAAAACAAGACAAAGATGAGTGTTTTGCTGACTTCTTAGCTCGATGGAGACAGTTGATAGGAAAACTACACTTTGTGTTACCTTATCGGGAGATGTTGGATATTTTTATCAATAATTTACAAGAACAACTATCCTATGAACTATCAACTGCTACCTTGACCACCTTCGATCAAGCTATAGACTTAGCTCGAAGGGTGGAAGATGCTCTCATTAGAAGAGGTCAGCTCAAAAAGAAAGATGATGAGAAAACATCCAGAAATCAGTATAAAAATAAACAAGTTGTGGGTGACGGAGTCACTGATAGTAGAAACATTGCTAATATTAATACTACGAAAACAACGGAGAAGTTTATATTGAAACCTCCTGATAAACCACCCCAAGAATTTACTAGGTTAAATCAACCTTTATCAACCATTCTCCCCCAATTACTAGCACGAGGCTTGATCCAATTACCAGCTATCCGGGAACCCGATCCAACTATACCCGGATACAGAGCTGATTTACATTGTGATTTTCATAGAGGACCTGGACACGCTACAAACTCTTGTAAAATATTAAAACATAAAATACAAGATCTGATTGATAATAATGAGATGGAGGTGCAAGCCTTCCAACCTAAACAAAATGCTTCTAATAACGCTCAAAAGAACATTCCCCAAAATCAGAATCAGAATGCCAATCAATCATTGGACATATTTCAACATCCTTTACCACAGCATGGTAAAGAGGTGGCTAATCAAATCGAACATCATAATGTTCCCCCTCCTACCCGATATGTAGGGACTATTAGCGAACAATTATCTGTTCAGGATCCTCAAATATTTGGCACAACTTTCTCCATGGTTACGTCTAGACCCCTATATAATACTCAAACACCGGATCTTAGTGATGTAGAATCGGATACTGAAAGTGAAATAGACATCACCTCAAATCAATCGAATAGTTCTAAAAATGAATCAGATCTGATTCAACCTATCACAGATTCTATGGTTTCGAAAGAACCATTTCCTAGAAGAGTTACTACTCGACCCTCTTCTCATCAGTTCCTTTCTAATGAACAAGCCATAAATGCTAGACCGAGACCAATTCAGCGTCCTCAATATAACATTGTAGGTACCATCGGAGTCGTTACCAGACAACAGGCTCAAAATTCTCAACAGGATCAAACTCAGAATGATGGATCAGCTCCATTTGTTTTGAAAAATCCCAATAAAGGGAGTCATATGTCTAATGTTCAACCTAAGCCTCCTTACAATATTAATGAACAATTATCCAATACTACAGCTAGAATTTCCCTTTTGGACTTGTTAAGATCTTCTCCTACCCATAGGGATGAGTTAATGCTTACATTAAGCCAAATGATGGTACCTCAAAATATTCAACTCGAAGCCATGTCCAATACTATCATCACTCGAGAAGTCGATTGTATTGACTTTCGAGATAGAGATATACCACAACATAGTTTACATAAGGATAATCCCTTATATATTACTGCCCTAATTGGAGATGTAGCTGTTAAACGAGTCTTGATTGATAATGGTTCATCTTTAAACATCTGCACTTTTGACTTCTACCAACGATTTGGGTTTAGAAGTGACGAGATGAAAAGAACGGATATGATTATCAAAGCCTTCAATGACGAGACACAAGAAACGTGTGGAGTCATTACTATACCCTTGCAAGTTGGTCCTAGAACCCTAGATACGACCGTGTTTATTGTACATTGCCTTGCATCGTACAATATACTTTTGGGTCGCCCTTGGATCAATGCGATGCGAGCGGTCCCCTCCACTTTACATCAGTGTGTTAAATTTGAATTTAAAAACCAGTTGGTTACCATTCATGGTGATCCTAGACCCTTTGATATGTGTGCTTTGGCAGAACCTTGTTGGAGTGCAATTTTGCCCCGCCCTGTCATCCACACATCCTAATTCTTATCATCCGCCCAAACGTGTGAAACACACACCCATAACATCATCTACTCTTTCAACTACACCTATACATTTAGCTCAACCATCTTCTGAACAAACCACATTAGGACCTCGAAAAGAGCCTAAACCCACACCCAATGCTTCCCGTTTTACTCCTATATCTTCCATACCTCTAGATTCACCCATCAATATTCCTATGACATCTACATCCACTACAGGCATTCTTTCCACATCAGAAGATCAAGGAAATGTTCCTTCTACCTCTTATGCTCTCACTGATGAGCTCCTACCCGATTTATCTAAAATTCTTATATCAGAAGAGATCAACACTGCCATGCGAGACTTCCCTCCTTTTAAATAAACTCCCACCTTCTCCTCGTACCTTGGGCCTCCCACAACCTATGGGAAGTATCTACCAAGTCGGAAGTTGTGCTTTTGTTTATAAAGGATATGATTGGGGAAGAATACCCCGAAACATCAAGACACATTGTGATGGATATGCTCGATGCTATTTTGCTAATGAATATATTAAAGCTAAGCCCATAATGCTTAAATTGGGATATAAAGGGAAAGGTTTGGGACCTTTCCAAAATGGTATGAAAGAACCTTTCGAGGTAGAACCGTGGCCTGCCCGCTGTGGTGTGGGCCTATTTTCTAGTAAAGGTCAGCCCTTTCCATTTGAGGATGATGACCATCTCGTATGTTATCAAGATTATCTAGATAAACAAGATTCTTTGTATCCAAAGAATAATTCTTTTACCTGCAATATGCTATCCATAGCCTATCCTGAAATGATTGCCGAATCCGACGACGAGTTGGAGGGAGATATCTTTCATGATATTTCCATTGAGGAATTGTTATATAATGAATTTTATTTTGATGGCTCTATACCTAGTATAGCCCAGCTTGAGGCCTCGACTCCTCAAAATGAATTATCCAAGCTAACCTTGGAAGAATTACAAGAATTGGGTGTTTCACCCGCCCCACCTAATTTTGAGAGAGATTTACATATGGAAGTTGAAAACGTTATAAAAATTAACATTGGAACCGAACATAACCCTCACATAATTAATATTGGATCAGAATTAAGTCAAGAAAAACAAGATGAATACATTTCATTTCTTAAAGACTATGAAGATGTCTTTGCTTGGACATATGAAGACATGCCAGTTCTGGACCCTTCTGTAGTCATGCATCATCTAGTAGTCCATCCAGATGCTAAACCTGTTAAACAAAAACTTAGAAAAATGCATCCCAAAGTGGCCTTACTAGTCAAAGGAGAACTAGAAAAACTGTTGAAAGTCATTTTTATACAAGCCATTGACTATGCCGAATGGATCTCAAATGTAGTTCCAAGTAACTAAGAAAGAAGCCACTAAAGTTAGGGTTTGCACTGATTTCAGAGACATTAATGTTGCATGCCCTAAAGATGATTTTCCTCTTCCCAACATGGATCAGATCATTGAATTTACTGTCGAAAGCGGAATGATATCCTTAATGGATGGATTTTTCGGTTATAATCAGATCAGGATAGCTCCTAAAGATCAGGCCAAAACAACCTTTATTACCCCTTGGGGAACTTTTTGTTGGAAAGTGATGCCATTTGGCTTAAAGAACGCAGGTGCAACCTATCAACGAGCTATGACTTATATTTTTCATGACATGATGCATGATATCCTACATGATTATGTAGATGATATCATAGCTCGTTCCATCAAAGAAGATGATCATTTAAATGACTTAAGGAAAGTATTTGATCGGTTAAGGGAATATCTTATCCGACTAAATCCTGCTAAATGCATATTCGGAGTTAAGTCCGGTAAATTATTAGGGGTTATAGTTTCTTTACGTGGCATTGAAATTGACCCTCTCAAGATCGTGGCTATCACAGATATGCCCGCACCCACAAATATATCAGAATTACGAAGTTTACAAGGTAAGCTTCAAGCTATTCGCCGCTTCATCGACAAGTTGGCAGACAAAATCGGACCCTTTCTTAAGCTTCTTAAGAAAGATGTCTCTTTTCATTGGGACGACGAATGCCAAGAAGCATTTGAACTCCTTAAGCAATATCTCCTCAAACCTCCAGTGCTTTCCCCACCTAGATCTGATCGTCCTTTTATCTTGTACATTTTTGCTTCTGATTCTACCTTAGGAGCTATGTTAGCTCAGCTTGATGATGAGAAGAAAGAACGTGCTAATTATTACATTAGCAGAACCCTCATCAGTTATGAAACTCGTTATACCATATTAGAGAAATTATGTCTAGCAGTCGTATTTTCTACACAAAAACTACGACATTATATGCTCAGTCAGAAAACCTATGTTATTGCCAAATTCGACCCTTTGCGATATCTCATGAGTCGACCGTATTTATCTGGTCGCACAGCCAAGTGGGTTCTTGCGCTAAGCAAATTTGAACTCACCTTCATAGGACAAAAGTCTGTTAAAGGTCAAATCATAGCAGATCAATTAGCTGCTGCACCCTTAGAATCTACTCATCCCCTCATCATTGAGTTTCCTGATGAATGCCTTAAACTAGAGGCAGACCATTCAGAGCAATGGTCCTTATACTTTGATGGAGCCCGATGCATGAGTGGGGCTGGTGCGGGTATTATTTTAATATCTTCGCAAAAACATCTTATTCCTCTGTCCTTCAAATTAACATTTGCTTGCACCAATAACACTGCTGAATATGAAGCTCTTATCCTTGGATTACGAGCTGCCTTGGCATTGAAAATCAAAATTTTATTGGTTTTCGGTGACTCCCAACTTGTCATAAATCAAATCAATGATGTTTATCAGACCAGAGATGATAAATTATGCCCATATAAAGCATATGTTTTGCAGTTGTTATCCTTGTTTGATAAAGTTACTTTGGAAGCTATTCCTCGAACTAGCAATCGTGCGGCTGATGCTATGGCTGCAGCTGCATCTCTTTTACCCTTGGAGTTAGACGATGAATATGCTACCATCATTATTCGTCGACTCCAGGAACCCGCTTCAAGCAAATCATGTTTAGAACCTTTGGATGTGTTTCTCATCAACGAAACAACTCCTGAACCATGGTATATTGATATATTTAATTTTTTGCAAAAAGGAACCTTCCCTGATGGTTGCACTAGCAACCAGCGTAGGTTATTACGTAGACAAGCAAGTCGCTTTGTGATTATTGGTAATACCTTGTACAGAAGATCTTTTGAAGGCATCTTATTGAGATGTTTGAATTTAGAAGAATCCAGATCAGCTTTGAATGAAGCCCACAATGGATCTTGTGGGGGACATTTTAGTGGTAGCGCCATTGCTAAGAAACTCCTTCGGATAGGATATTTTTGGCCTACCATGGAAACTGATGCACATAATTATGTGCGACATTGCGACAAGTGCCAGAAACACGCTGACCTTGTCCATGCGCCTGCACAAGAGCTGTAGGCTATTTCATCTCCTTGGCCCTTTTCAAAATGGGGCCTAGACATCATTGGAAAAATAAACCCTGTGTCATCTGATGGACACAAATTCATCATAACTGCCACTGAGTATTTCACGAAGTGGGTTGAAGCTATGCCATTAGCTTCTTGCACTGGAACACAAGTTTCCAAGTTTGTTTTTAATCAAATTATTTGTAGGTTTGGAATTCTTGCCAATCTCATTTTTGATAATGGAACTTGTTTCAAAAATAAAGATGTCAAGAAATTATGTCAAAAATATAAAATTCAACATCGCTGGTCCACTCCCTATTATCCTCGGGGTAATGGTCAAGCGAAGCATCTAATAAAACCTTAATCAAAATTCTCAAAAAATTGGTCAATAAAACCGGTCGAGACTGGCACATTCAGTTATATCCTGCTTTGTGGGCCTATCGAACTAGTGTTCGAACCCCCACTGGAACTTCACCTTTTGTCTTGGTTTATGGTGTTGAAGCCATTTTTCCCTTTGAATTAGAAGTTCCTTCTTTAGCTCTACTACTTCAAGATACTGAAGTAGGGGATGAATATCGTGCTGGCAGATTTAGTCAGCTAGAACTTCTAGATGAAAAGCGCATTAATGCTTTGGAGCATCTTCGCGCCTACCAAAACAAGCTTAAGAGAGCATATCTTAAGAAAGTTCATCCTCGATCCTTTGAGATCGGTGACCTTGTCTTAAAAGAAAATAAAAAAAATACTAATGCAACTACAAACCTTAAAGGTAAATTTGAGCCCAACTGGCTTGGACCATATGTCATCACTGCTAAATTTGGATCAGGAGCATACAAATTATCTACCTTAGATGGTAAAGAACTTAAAGAACCTATGAACATTATGCATCTTAAACGTTACTATGCGTAAAAATTGGTCATTTCATCATTGTATATATTTGTTTAAAACATTTCAAAAAAAACCACTATCTCGTATTTCTTTCAATTCATAAACTTAAAATATAAAAACACCAAAAACATCCAAATCATCAAAATCTTCAAAAAAAACATCTTTTATTTTTATATCTGTCAATTTGTGAAGTATTGCAGTTATATTTTTAGTTATTTTGGATAAATTAGTATTTATTTGGAATCCCGCACTTTCACATTCACATGAATAAATATCTTGATTTTATTTGTTATGATTATTCATCTCTCTTATATCAAAGTCCACATCGGCATTAAATAAAGTTTTGAGCATAGAGAACTGATCTTGTTATTTACTTGAACCAAGTATATCTTTTCACATTAAAATGATTTCATTGCAAATTCAATATGATGCTACATAGTAGAAATGGTTTCTTGAGCGAAAAGTTTCCCTTGCTATCCTATCATGCACATGGTCTAGAATCTTTGAGAATTGACAAAAGGACAAGCTCACCCCTACCCTGAATAAAAATCCCTTGCTCTACAGCTAATCCGAGCAAGTATCCCTAGCATAGGAAGAAAAGAAAAGTTCAAGAAAAAGAGAAAAAGAAAAAGGTTATTTTGAATCATCACAACAATATTTCAGCATTATCTCAAATATCAAGCAAAAATACAAAAGTACAAAAAAAAAAAAAGAGAAGCAAAAGTGAAAAGCAAAAGCAAAATACAATAAACTCCTTTCCCTACCCCTTGAAAAGAAAAGAAGGGTGAATGAGCTTGAATCCCTGGAATTCTCAATTATTCGAAAACTGTGAGGTAAGCCCCATAACAGGTGGTTTGTGCCCAACCCGCTTGGCCTTGGGTAAATCCTAGCGTGGCGATATGTCTGTCACATTAGCGACCTTCTTTTGTACAGACCTCCGTCAGCTTATGGATTAGCTAGCTCTTGATAACCTAACTTACATAGTAGTTTGGTACGGTTACATGCATATAAATCATGGTCAACGAACATTTATTTGGTCAAGGCAAATTACTTGTATCAAATTATCTTGCTCAAAATTGGTAAATGAACAATACAATTGCACACACATTTGTATTTGAGAGATTTTGTATCATTATGATAAATCAAGATTGGTAATGAACTCACATTTGCACATGAGGATTCCTTATAAATCTACATTTCTCTTTGAGATAATTTAAAATATCTCTGTAACTCTTTTCGGAATAATTTTATCCTTTTATTTCAGAATTTTTGTTTTGTATCAAAGCAATTACATACATCTTCTCATAAAATCTCAAAAAAAAATTTCAAACAAAATTTTCATATTATTATTTTTCTGTTTATCAAAAGTCAAAAATGCATCTTGCAATAAAACCAACAATCTATTTTCTTCTTTGGATTTCGCGATGATGGTATAAGTCTATACCTATAATTCTATGCCTAGCGCAAACCATCGTTCTAATTTTCTTTTCCATGTATTTAAAAAAAACAAAATTCATCAAAACATGTGACTTGCATCATTATGTTACACAATTATGCTTTACAAACAAACAAACATCTATTCTATTTCATGTCATTATGTTCAAATTCAGTTTTTGCAACCATGGTATAAATTCTAAGGAATTGTTCAAAATTTTATCACACTTAGGAATTTATGCCTAGCAAAATCATATTTCTTTTCGTATTTCATGCATACTATTTTTATGAAAATCTGAAAACAAATCATCAAACCATCATTATCTCCATCATTACAACACCAAGTCTTAAGACAGTCTCTTAAGCACTCTTTTACTTTTAACAATATTTCTATACTGGGATTAGCTTGACGACCGAGTGAGCGGCGACTCCATGAAATGGTCTATAATAGCGACAATGTCCTTTGAAATTATTGTTAGAAGTCCCTTTTATTTTTATCAAATCACACCACAACCACCAATTGTTTACATCAGATTATTTCATTTAAAATCTTACAGCATGACATCAAAATTATAATATTTCAAAACGACATAATTATATGAATCCTCAATCCAATAAGCAAACAATTCAAACAGTAAAGCATCATAAAAACATATGAACAAGTCATATCATCAGAAACAAGATCATATATATATATCCATAAATTATATACATCATATCAAAACTGGATTGGTATGCCACAATCTATACCCTGGCATACTCAATCCTCTCAACAATCTCTACAAAATCTATAGTCCATAGACACCTAGCCTCGAGAAGCCCTCGAGCTCTCAGCCTCATCTCCTCCCCCACCCTGACGTGGAGGAGGTGGTCCCATAGAGGTCCGGGATGTATCTCGGGTCCTCGTCGTCGATCGGGAGGATGTCCTCGTCGATCCCAACCTGACTGGTTCTGCAATGTTGGTCGGCAGTTGTACCCTCTGGCCCTCTGGAACCAGCTGGAAGTATACACCCTGGTAGAATGTAGTCTGCATCATCGACCACACTAGATCATCCCTACTCGCTCCTCCACTCTGCACCCTGAGCCGTGTCATCTCATCCTGTAGTGTCCGTACCTACGTCCTCAGCTGAGTGGCCTCGTCCTGTAGTGACTGCACCTGAGCTCGGAGGTGGGCAGCCTCAGCCCGGAGAGCCACTGTCTCATTGCTCTCCCCTGTGTCAACACCCTTGCCCTTATCAGGTGATGGTGGTCTCTCCCCCTACTATGAAGGGAGCCTCTCCTCCCTTCGCCCTGTCTCCCATGGCCTCTATGGAGCCCGTGCCATCCTCTGGCATCTCTCCTATGAGATCCACCATTGCTCTCTCCCCCCGTGACCCCGCGCTGCCTCAATAGCAGCCTGCCATCGCCTCCCCATCTGGCGCACCATAGCATGTATCGGACCCTGTGCCCTCGTCATCCGAGGAGGGTGGATGCCTGCGTACCAGGCATCATAGCCATCAGCAACCCCGGCGTCGTCACCATCCACTGGCTAGATGGGGGCATCGTCCATGTCCTGACTCTAGAATCACTGCATATCTGGAGCTCTGCTCAGCGTGGTATTATCTCGAACAGTTCGGGAGTACTCGTAATCCCTAAGAGAAGGGATCCCCTGCTATAGACCGAACTGTCGTAGTACTCGATCATAGCGGTGGAGCTCTACCTCTCCCCGCTCCATCCTCGCCCAGCAGACTCGCCTGATGCGAGCCAGCTCCTGCCCATCCTCTGCCCACCCGGGGTGCTCTCGCCATGGCCTCTAGGTGATCTGGTCTAGGATGAGGTCGTCTAGCAACCTTCGAGACATCGACAGATCTATCCACCATTGTGAACCCCTCTGCAACCACCAGTAGAAAACCCGGGGTCTCTCTCGGTCAACACCTATCAATGGGAGCCCTACCGGCCTTCGCACCGCAATGTGCTCCCAGCACCAAACCTGCAGCAACGATGTCAAGACCAGACATCGACCTCCCTTGTATACGACCCCATGCAGGATCCTATACAAGCGGTAGAGTACAAAGCTCCCCCATGCAAATCTATACCCGTGGTCTCTCATGTCGTAGACTATGTCTGAGAGCACCCACGGTAGTCTGCATCCGCTCTGGTGGCACAGCAATAAGCCACCGACAACCCCTCGCCAAAACCTCGTGTCAGCCTAGATGCCCCAGGCATCTGTCGTAGCGACTCGATGTTCACTCTGCCCTTCTCCAGGGTGAAGCTCGGGTCTCCCGTGAGCCTCATCATCGCCTGGCCCTGATTGGCCGTAGGCATCATCAACCGTCCCTGTATGGGGATCCTTAGGATCCTCCATACGTCCTCTAGAGTGGGAGCCATCTCCCCTATCGGTAACCGAAAGCAGGACGACCCCGGATACCACCTCTCTGCTAGGGCTGTTAGTAGCCCTATGTCAGTCGGTACTTGTGGCATCTCTGCCACATGCTGCAAGCCGACTTGAGCCAACTGATCTCGCTCTGCCTGAGATAGAGCAGCCAAGTCATCCCTTAGCCCATCGTATTTCCATTCTCGGCTCTTTAGTAATCCCTTCTGCAAAACAAACAATAAAACAACAAAATCATTAATAACTCAAGCATGCAAATTAAACAACTTAAAATCAAGTTTAAAATGATATCGTCCACCATTGGATGATATCGTCCCACATTGGGCAAAATCGTCCTTTGTGAGGACTAAATCGTCTCCGATTTCGCAACTTGGGAATCGCCCCTTGTTGGATGAAATCGCCCCTAATTCGTCGATTTCGTCGTCAGACGAAATCGACGATCTAGGGACGATTTCGACGAAATCGAGATGATTTTGTCCCGACGGCATCGACGGCCTAAAAATGGCCGCGATGCCCCAAACAATCAAATTTAAATCAAAAGAATTGCATAAAGTTACATTAAACCTAATCTACTAGGATTAGATCCTTACCCGTAGCCCGCGCCGGACCTCTGTCGCTCTGTGCGCTGTCTCCACCATTTTCTTTTTCTGTAGAACTCTGGAACAGACAAAGTGAATAGTACAAATGAATTAGGGTTTTACCCTATTTTTCTTAATTTATTTAAAAATCAGCATTTTTAATTTTTGCTTTTCCATGTTTTTACCTCAAACGTTCGATTTGGGTAAAAACACGGAGGGGGCACCATAATCAGCATTCGTACGATTCGACCAAGAATCGTCGTCTAAAAAATTGAGTATATTTTTGCTTTCTCGTAAAACGGGAAAAACTCGTCTTTAACGCATTTTCTTCAGAAAATTCGCTAAAGAGGGGGCAAAATGTAGCACCCTAAAATTGGCCCGATTAAAACCTTAGTAAAAAGATAAAATATTAAAATTTGAATTTCAACCCCAAACTGCCCGTTAAACTGCCTTTTACCCGCTTTCCCCATTTTTCGTGCCATTTTTAGGATTTGTTTTGACCGTTGGACGATATCGTCGCATATTAGACGAAATCGTCCCCGATCTGACGAATTCGTCTGGAATGGAACGTCCAGACGATTTCGTCCCAAACTAATTTTTTCATAATTAGCTTCTGTTTCAACGACGTCTCTAACCAGGGCAAAAGCGTGTCTGCACCGTTAGAGACCTTCCCCGTTGGAGATCTCCCAGATTGGGATGATCTCCAACCTCCCAACCTCCTTCCTATGCCTATTTAATCTTAGGCCCTCCCCTTGACCTACCCCTGGCTGAATTCCCCTATAATTTGATCTTTGTGTGCGTTAGAATACCCTGAATTATCATTTGCATTTGTGCCTTTCTAAGTTTTCTTGCAGGAACCTCATTGTTTTTCAGCCGGAGCAAGCTCAGATCGTCGTAGACGATCCTGTACGATCTCGGACGATCATGCCGCAATTCAAGACGATTTTGTATTTTGCAGGCGATTTCGACTACAGCCAACATTGGGGGCAATCAGTGCCCTGAGTTTGCATTCTTTCTCCACTATCTACTATTTTGCTTTGCATTAGTTAGACTTATTACTATTTTGCATCCTGGAGTTCACCTCATTTAGCATAGTTGCATGATAAAGTTAAAATCAATCATTAATTTTACTGCATTTTCCTCATTTGTTATTAGACACTATTATTTAGGCAAGTTTGTTGTTATTTCTATCATTATCCCTTGCTTCTGCATTTGCATATTTGGTATTTTGTGTCTGTTTCTGTGATTGCAGGTTTTTGACGGATTCGTCTGATGAATTCATCAGATTTCAGGTGATTCTATCCTATTTCAGACGACCTTCTATGATTTGAGACGATCCCAAGAAATATCAGACGATAATGTTCAAACTGAGACGATCTGAACTGCTACAAGACTCAGAATCTCCATCAGACATCCGAAATCAGGTATGAATTCTTCTGGTTAACTTATTCTCTGTAATTTGCATCTATTTCTATTTTTTGTATTCATTGAAATCCGCATTGGCATATAGAATAGTTTAGATTCATATCGGCCAAACCTAGGAATTGTATGATCAAGCATAAAAATGAACACATCAAACACCCTATCAACCTAGGCATGGAAACTGCCATTCAAAAGTTTCTTGGTGAACCCACCATCCGTCGAAAATTCACCCTTATACACCTCCCCCGAGAGGCGGGACCTTCAAAGGGCCTCTCAGTCCGAGGTATTGTCCCATCCTTTTCACATCCCCCTTCCGGGCACGGATCCTATAGCCTGAAGGTAAGGGTGCAAAAAATTTGGAGCGATACAGAATTGATTAGGGTTTCCTTTTAAGAGTGTTGAGTTAATGCATTAAGGTTTTATAGAATAAAGAAGTTGTGATTAGAACCTTTT
This sequence comes from Wollemia nobilis, assembly GCA_028583015.1. Taxonomy (NCBI): domain Eukaryota; kingdom Viridiplantae; phylum Streptophyta; class Pinopsida; order Araucariales; family Araucariaceae; genus Wollemia; species Wollemia nobilis. Next base: position 837,304 of record JAQPPZ010017101.1, on the reverse strand, counting down.
TTAATAAGCATTATTGTTGAAGCCATTGGTTGTGTGAAGAATTTGAGTTAGGGTTTTGAAAATAACATGAGCATCATTAATATGTGAATATTGTTTTATAAGAATTGTTTTTGAAGTGGGTTTTCATGCAAAGAACATGAACTAGGGTTTAGAACATGAGTATAATTTTTATGTGAGACTTTTTGTTGAGCATTGTTGGAAAAATTTTGAGTTGGTGGTTATATGCTTGGACTAGGGTTTGTGAGAAATGTGTATTTCATTGAGTGATTGGTTGAGTAGGTTTGGTTGAGCCTAGTCAAGTGGATGTGTGAAGTGATTGTTCAAGTTCCATAAAATAAACTATTCTATATTTTGAATTGAGTTGAGAAATTGATTGAGCATTGAGTTGAATTGGAAGCATATTGAGTCTGTAACAATTCTCCTTGTGTTTCTAAGATAGTGATTGAAAGTAATTGAGCATTGTGATAAGTATAGAACATATTGAGTCTCTAACAATTCTCTTTATATTTCTATGAGATTGGAAAAGTTCTATGTGGACTTGTTGAGCCGATTTGAGCATGTTTTGTATGGACTTGTTGAGTATATTTGAGCAAGTTCTGTGTGGACTTGTTGAGCAGATTTGAGCAAGTTTTATGTGGACTTGTTGAGAATATTTTATCAAGTTTTGTGTGGACTTGTTGAGCATATTTGAGCAATTTATATGTGGACTTTTTGAGAAAATTTGAGCAAGTTATATGTGGACCTATTGAGTATATTTGAGCAAGTTTGTGTGGACTTTTTGAGCAGATTTGAGCAAGTTCTATGTGGACTTGTTGAGCATATTTGAGCAATTTCTATGTGGACTTGTTGAGAAAAATTGAGCAAGTTCTGTATGGACTTGTTGAGAATATTTGTGCTAGACCAAAGGACTATGTTTAGTGTAGATTTGAGATAGATCTTTGGATATGACAAAGCAAAGAGTACAGTAGTCTCCAATGGATAGAGATCCATTAGACAAGTTAATGAGAATAGGTCTTCTGAGTGGGGACAAGATTCTTCAGTATAGATAGATCCACAATCCACTACAGTGGAGGTAGTAGTCTTCTAGAGGATCACCAACCAAAGTAGAGGAGAAGGAGTTCTCCTATGGATAGAGATCTATGAACTTGATTTAGGGTATCAACATCTCCTTTGGACTAAGGTCCATAAACATTGTAATAGGGAAAGGATTCCCAAGAGATTGATCGAGAAAATTTTAGTGAAATATTTTATCACTGGAGTAGCCCACATTAGGTGAACCACATAAATTGTGGTGTCTCTATTATGTGTGGTGTTTTGTATATTGCTTTAATTAATGCTACTGATATTGCTATCTATACATTGCATAGTATTGATTGGGAAAGAAAAGTAAAAATTGGTCTTATATTGTTCACCCCCCCTATTAGTATAATCTTGTGTTCTTCAATTGGTATCAGAGTCGGTTCCTTTAGAACATTTTAACATCTTTAAGGAAAATCTAACAAGAACATAATGGATCCTAAGGAGGTGTCCTCAAATAATTCAGCACTAGTATTTGATGGAAGTTACTATATGTGTTGGAGTATGATGATGATATACATGGTGGCACTTGGCAATGAAATTTTGGAAGCAGTGGAATTTGGATACAATCCCTTAGTCAATCCTCCTACAGAAAAGGAAGGTAAGATTCTAAAACACTATAATTCAAAATCAACAAATGCACTTGTGAGATATTTGTATAGAATAGAGTCTATGAAAGTTATGCATTGTCAAACTACAAAAGAAATATGGGATAAATTGCAAAATATATATGAAGGAGGTAAAAGTGTCAAAAAGGCAAAGATACAAAATCTCAAAGGACAACTTGAAGCATTAAGAATTAATGATGAGGAAAATATTAGTGCTTATATACTTTGAATTGATGAGGTTGTTAATTGTAAGCAAGGAATTAGAATGAAGATTGATGAATCTGATGTTTGTGATAAAGTATTAAGATCTCTTCCAAAAAGATTCAATGAACAGGTTTCTACTATAGAAGTGTCAATGGATGGTGATACTTTGGTAAGAGATAAGTTGCTTGGTATTCTCACAACATTTGAGATAAGAACAAAATATCCTTTTCCCTAGAAGGAAACAACATTCAATGCAATCAATAAGACAAATGGTAATAAGTTAGAATATAGCAATGAGTCATCCAGTGATGAAGAAGCTAATTATGGTAGAAGAGATAAGGACTATAGAAAATCCAAAGATCTAATATCTGTTAAGTGTTTCAATTGTATAAAGTATGGACATTTTGCAATAGATTTTCAAGAACCCAAGAAAAACAATGGTGAAGAAAAATAGGAAATAAAAAAGATACAGGTACTAGAAAAAAAGCAAGGATGGAAAAAGCAGACAAGGAAATAAGTTCTTTCAAAGGCAAAAGATAAGCTCCTATGCGGATAAGGCAAGTAAGTACTCAAGTGATAGTGATGCTATTTTTTCAAAAAATCATAGAGATGAAATCCTATTTATTATTGAAGAGAAAAAACTAGTTAATAAAAGGACTCCAATCATTATCAAGTGTTTTAGATGTAGTAACTTTGGACATCTTGAAGATAGTTGTACAAAGGATGGTTATAGTTTTAGTGATGATGAATATGAAGATACACTTGAAGGACCAGATGAAAATATTCTAATGGCATTGGAAGATGAAGAAGGTGATTCCATAGAAGACAAGACAAAATAAAATGAAGATGCAAACAAAGGTAAACAAATAGAGGAATATTCATAAAAGGATGGATATGATCTCAAGGGAGAACTTATCTATGCCATTGAAATAGTAAAGAAGGTAAGAAATCAAAACTCTAAACTTGAAATTCAATTCCAAGAATGTGATGAAGAGAGAAGTTTGCTTATAGAGGATTTAGAAAAATCAAAGGCTAAGGCAAAAAGGTTCAAGGATAAGTTAGAAGCAAAGATCTTAGAATATGAGAAGTTAGCACAAGAAGTGGCACTACTAAGAGAATATTTTGAGGACTCTAAGATCAAGATGAAAGGGTTCAAAAATAGCTCAAAGAACTTGGATAAGTTCATCAAGACACAAAAGAATACATCAAACAAACTAGGCCTTGGTTTTGAATAAATACAAAAGAAACAAGAAGGAGAATCATCCTCAATTTTTGGAGGAGAAGAAACTTTAGATTAAGATAATTCAGAAGAAGATAGTGTAAAATAAAGTGAGATATCTAAGGATGAGTTAGACAATAGAGAGTTAAACAAACATAGGAAATATGTTGGTAAGGTCTTCCTTACCTTCCCACGCTCAACACACGATTAAGCACACCGAACGTAAATATAACAACGAATATAGAAGACAATGGAAATATAAACACAATTCAACGATGAATGATTTTACTGTAAAAGAATATAGCCACTAGGAGGGCAGATCCCGCCTTTAAGGCACAGTGCGAATACGCAGTGAAAGAAGATAAAAACGATAAGGTGATTTTCAATAAAATATCTACTCTAATAAATATGAAATATTTGCACATGGAGAACCTAGCCGACGGCTAGGTTTGGTATGTAACATGACTCCCCTCCTCGGAAAGCTTTGTCCTCAAAGCTGGAAATGTCTGGAAAATACTGTCAGGTTCCCATGTGGCATCCTCCTCTGGTAGGTCTTGCCATTTGATGAGAAATTCTTGAATCTGGCGTGACCGTAGTCTCCGTATTCTGTGTTGTAAGATTTCTTCAGGTTGGAGATATATGCGTCCTTCCTCATCGAGCACTGGTAATTCTGATTGACCTTGCACTTTCTGACCAATTACTTTTTTGAGACACGAAACATGAAATACCGGGTGTATTCTTGATGATGAGGGTAGCTCTAACTGATAGGCTACTTCTCCAATGCGGCGCACAATTTTGTAAGGACCATAGAATCGTGGAGCCAACTTTTGACTGGACTTTATCCTTAACGATGATTGTTTGTAGGGTTGCAACCTTAGGAAAACCCAGTCCCCAATATTAAAAGTTCTCTCTGATCGGTGCGAGTCTTGTTGTTGTTTCATACGATTTTGTGCTTGGACTAAATTCTCTTTGAGGATGGTGAGTGTAGACTGCCTTTGTTGGAACCAATCATCCACTTTGGCTACTTTGGATGACCCTTGTACGTAATCCGCTACTATTGGAGGCTTGGTTCCATACAATGCTTCAAAGGGAGACATCTTAATTGAGTAATGGTAAGAAGTGTTGTACCACCATTCTGCCAATGCTAGCCATTGGCTCCATTGATATTGTTTATCTTGAACGAAACATCTTAAGTATGTACCCAAACATTTGTTAACTACTTCTGTTTGACCATCTGTCTGTGGGTGGTAAGCCGAAGACATATTCAATTTGGTACCACTAAGTCGAAATAATTCCCGCCAAAAGTTACTAGTGAAGATGGGATCTCTATCACTTACAATATTTTTTGGCATACCATGTAATTTGAAGATGGAATCCATAAATACCTTTGCCACCTTGCTTGCAGAAAATGGATGTTGTAAAGCCTGAAAATGAGCATATTTGGATAAGCGATCGACGACTACGAAGATTACTGTCCTGCCTTCTGATTTAGGAAGACCTTCAATAAAATCCATGGATATATGTTCCCACTGATGCTCAGGGATGGGTAATGGTTGTAACAACCCTGGTGATTTGACTGTTTCTCCTTTATTGCGTTGGCAAACTTCACATTCTGCTACCCATTGTTTGACTTCCGCTTTTAATCCTTTCCAACAAAATGATTGTTTGACCCTTAAATATGTCTTCAAAAATCTTGAATGTCCCGCTGATGGAGAAGCGTGCGATTCGTCGAGGATCTTTGATTTGAGTTCTGAATTGTGTGGAATGTAAATGCGGTTCTTCTTCCTGAGGATCTTATCTTCATAAGAGAATAAAGGGTATTTAGAGGACCCTATAGATAATTCTTGAATTATCTGAGTAGTTTCGCTATTGGATAACCATTCATTTTGTAATTGATTCACCCATTGGGAGCAAGGGCCCGAAATAGCGTTAATGACTACTTCGTCTTCGTATTTCCTGGATAATGCATCAGCGGCTACATTTTCCTTCCCCTTCTTATACTCGATAACAAAATCATAACCCAATAGTTTGGTTAACCACTTATTTTGTTTCGGATAGGAAAACCTTTGCTCAAGAAAATGTTTGAGACTACTATGATCTGTTTTTATAATGAAGCGGCTACGGATTAGGTAGTGTCTCCATTTTTCTACCGCGTGAAGTATTGCCAACATTTCTTTTTCGTATGTTGATCTTCCCAAATTTTTTCCCGATAGTTGTTTACTTTCGAATGCCAACGGATGACCTTCTTGCATTAATATAGCCCCAATTCCTGTGCTCGACGCATCACATTCAATAACAAATGGTTTGTGAAAATTTGGAGTTGCTAAAACTGGAGTTGTACACATGGCCTCCTTAAGCGCTTTGAAGGCTTGAGTGGCCTCTTCTGACCAATGAAAAGCATCCTTCTTTGTGAGTGTTGTGAGAGGTGCTGCAATCTTACCATAATTCCGTACAAACTTGCGATAGTAGCCCGTGAGACCCAAAAAACCATGAAGTTTCTTGATGGTTTTAGGTAAAGGCCACTCTTGAATTGCCTTAATCTTATTGGGGTCGACTTTGACGCCTTCATGGGAAACTATATGACCAAGATACTCGACTTCTTGGACCCCAAATGAACATTTGGAATGCTTGACAAATAACTTTTCTCTGTGTAAAATGTGAAGGACCTTATCCACATGATTTAAATGATCCTTCCATGTTTTGCTATATATGAGAATGTCATAAAAAAAAACTAACACAAACTTACGGAGGAGTGGACGAAACACTTGGTTCATGAGACTTTGGAATGTGGATGGTGCATTAGTGAGACCAAAAGGCATGACCAAAAATTTGTAATGACCTTCATGAGTACGAAAAGTAGTTTTGGGAATATCTTCTTCTCTGACACGGATTTGGTGAAATCCCGAGCGAAGGTCTAATTTTGTGAAAAATTTTGCACCATGCAACTCGTCTAGTAGGTCATCTATGACAGGAATAGGAAATTTGTCCTTGATAGTGAGTTTATTGAGGGAACGAAAATCAGGACACATACGCCAAGAGTTGTCTTTTCGTCGGGCCAGAACTACAGGTGAGGAATAAGGGCTAGTGCTGTGACGAATGACTCCATGGTCTAGCAGATCCTGAATGATCTGCTCGATTTCTATCTTTTGTGGTTGAGGATAGCGATAAGGACGACTGTTAGGTGGAACACTCCCTGGAATCAAATGGATGGCATGGTCATGAGATCGTTTAGGTGGTAATCCTTTAGGTTCTTGGAAGACCTCTTCGTAATTTGCTACGATGTCTCGTAAATCTGGAGCAGTAATATCCGAAGTTGCTCGAGATTGCTTTTCCAAACAATTAATTTGAGCTATGAATCCGTATCCACCCTTTTTTAACATCTTCTCCATACTATGAGAGCTCACCATCTGTGATGGAGGAGTAGTAATGCCTTGTAAGCGAATGACCCGTCCGTTTTCCTTCCATTCCACAAATAATTTTTTGAAATTGAAGCTAACCGTGTCTAGTGTTTCCAACCATTCGACTCCCAAAATGACATCAGAGTTCCCTAAATTCATTACGAAGAGAGATCCATACCATGTATAAGTTCCCATTTTAATGGAAACTAGAGATGTTCTCCCAACACATTGAGCATTCACCCCGTTGGCTACTAGAACCTGGAATTTGTCTTTGTTGGAAGAGTTAATGAATAAGTTCAAAGCTTTTGCTGTTTTGATGTCGATAAAATTGTGGGTACTGCCTGAATCAATTAGCACATTCACCTTTTTTTGGCGGAGAAATCCCGGTACCTTGATTGTATGGTGGGTTGTTAACCCCATGAGGGCATGCACGGAAATAGCCATTGTATCCTCCTCCTTCTCTTCTAGAACACTTGATAGTTCTTCTTGCATAGGTTCTTCCTGGTGGTATGCTTCTTCCTCTTCTCCTTCATATTGATCGCATTCAATATGAAAGTTTTGTTTCTGTGCACATGCTTGTTCCCTGGGATGGTGATTGCGACATTTATAGCAAAAGTATCTTGATGGTTGATCATTTCTATGAAAGGAGTTGTTGCGATACGAAGGACGACTATAAGTTTCACGTCGTGTAAACATTTGAACTCTCTTCTCAGCCAGCTTGGCTATTCTTATGCAATCATTCAACGAGGTTGGATTTTGAATGTCCACCTCAACCTTAATATTTTCTTTCAATCCATTGCGAAAAGCTCCTACCACAGTGTCTGGACTGAGGTGTAATGTATACGGTAGTAAACTGGTGAATTTCGAGATGAACTCACTAACCGATCCTTCTTGTTTAAGAGATAACAGTCTTACTGTGTATGATGATGTAGCTCCTTCATCAAATCTTTCTAAAAAATAGGTAGTGAAATTATTCCAGTAAATAGTAGCTCCTTTCTCGCGTTTAAGCCATACGAACCATTGGTAGGCCTCAGTGCCTAATTTTGATGCAGTGAAAGGGACTTTATCAGAATCCCTAATTTGGTATAAGTCCAGAATGCCTTCCATCTTTGCTATCCAACCACGAGGATCATGACCTTCAAAAGTGGGCATATCAATGCGTGGAAAATTATTAGGACCTCTCGGTTGGTGATAACCCATATCCCTATCCTGATCTTGGTTATATCTCTGTTGATGAAAGCGATTCCTGTAATTATCCGGATTGCCTCTTTGCTGCTCCCAATTTTCATCCTGGTCATTATTTTCCTCATTCCTTTGTTCGTGATAGTGATTATGGGAATTAGCGTTGGGATTAGGTCGATTTTGTGTGTCCAACAGTTTAGATATGTTGATATTAAGTTGGACCATACCATCTAGTAAGTGTCGAAGAGCTTCATCAGTGGTAATGGCAGAGTTGCCTGATTCTCCTTGTGTGACGTTGTCGTGAGTTGGGGAAGGGTTAGCAGCCATGGGATCAACCAGTGGATGACTCGGATTATAACTACCAATTTTGAAAGGAGAAGGAGAATTTTTTGTACCTTGGCTTCGATGAGGTCTTCTTATGTCTTTGTTGGGTGTATTCGAGCTTGATAGTCGACCGTCAGGTCCTTTGGTCCACCTGTTGCTCATGCACCTTCCAGAATCGCCTGCTTAAAAGTTCTTGAGCTTTGAGCGATATACACGACAGTGACTAAGACCGACGATGTGTCACGACTGATCAAGACACGAGCGACACGTATATGACATGACGTAAGATAGACTAGACCGACCAACGACACCACGAAATTGACACGACCGACGAGACCCTGACACGATAGTACACGAAGGACCGGACACGACAAGACACACGAGAAGATCGGACACGACAGGACACGCGAGTAGATCGGACACGATAGGACACGAAGGACCGAGATGCGAGCAGATCGGACAAGACACGATATCTGGACCGTAAATCGATGTAGAAGATAGGAGACCGTGACGCAAGCAGATCGGACAAGACACGACAGCTAGACCGCAAATCGATGCAGAAGACTGGACAGGAGACCACGACCCGACGCGAAACCACTGGACAGAAGACACGGAGGATTGGCTAATGGAGAAGCCCGCCAGACTACGCGCGAAGGAATTCCCAACGTGTGACCGAAGTCACACCGTAGAAGGTGTGACTTATGCTTTTTAAACCCCTATACAAACTTTATACACTAAATGTGGGATAAATATTTAAACCCAACGCAACGAATTTTTTTTTTATCTGATGTCAGCAATTTAAATTAAACGAACGACCTTAGCTTTGCCCGAATTATTGAATATTTTCATGAATTATGATTGGTTGACGGCTTCCCTCATGATTTAATGGAACATTGATCAGGTAAAAGCAATTTTCGGTACGTGAATGGCGACTGCGACTGTGTTATGCTCAGCAGAAGTTGTTTAAGCGAACCACTGAAAGACCTATTCCGAAACCTGCGTTCTCCCAAGGTTTGGCTGGCTAGCCTGCGATAATCCGAGTTGCTGAAGACGTGTTTGGCACCTGCTGTGTCTTGCGATTGGAAGATCCGCCGCTCTCGAAATTGTTCCAAAATTGCCTGAGGCCTTGCTTGGATCGAAGGCAAACTGATACCACTTGGTAAGGTCTTCCTTACCTTCCCACGCTCAACACACGATTAAGCACACCGAACGTAAATATAACAGCGAATATAGAAGACAATGGAAATATAAACACAATTCAGCGATGAATGATTTTACTATAAAAGAATATAGCCACTAGGAGGGCAGATCCCGCCTTTAAGGCACAGTGCGAATACGCAGTGAAAGAAGATAAAAACGATAAGGTGATTTTCAATAAAATATCTACTCTAATAAATATGAAATATTTGCACATGGAGAACCTAGCCGACGGTTAGGTTTGGTATGTAACATCGGCTAGGTTTGGTATGTAAATGCACAAAGAAGATACATATGGAACAACAATCAGAATAGATCAAGAGAGACTAAGAGACCAATGATGTCAAGACAAGGAAACTTCAATGGAATATGTTTTTCATGTCATGGATTTGGGCACATGGCTTTACAGTGTAGGACACAAGAAAGACAAGAATATGGGAATATACAACTTTTCCATGGGTATTGCTACTCATGTAATCATTTTGGTCAGATGGCAATGAATTGCATGGCTCATGATAGAAGAGGATATGGCTTCACTAGAATAAATCCTATGGAAGTTGCACCTCCAAGAAATAATAACATTAAGTGTTATAAGTGCAATAATGATGGTCAAATAGAAAAGTGGTGAAGAGCAGACATTCCAAAAATAGGTATGAACTAGAACAGGAACATGAATATGAATATGAACTAGAACGAAAACAAGAATATGAATATGAACTGGAACAAGAACATGAATAGGAACATGGATATGAATAGGAATAGGAACAAGAATAGAAACAAGGATGTGAATAGGAACATTGACATTTTTGTGTTCCAACATGGTTAACTTTTTCATAGGTTTGTCATATCACTCTTCATTTAAATTTTCAATCCAAGGAACTGGTAAGCTTGCGAAGGGTCACGGGTAAAACTTAATCACACTACCTCTTTGGAGATGATCCTATTAAACAATAGGTGGGTGTGTTTAATATGACATCGATAAATTTGTCTGCCTATAATAAAATCAAGACATAAATAATAATGCAAAAAGTAAATCATTAACTTGCATGAAATAAAAGTACCTACTAAATCAAACACACTCTAGACTTAGCCTACAAAGTAAATATGCGATCATGCAAAAATGAAACTACGTAACTAATATATGAAGGGAGGAATACTATCTTGGAGTAGGCCTGAGATCTAGGCATATTTCACCCAATAAACTCACAAAGAACTGCTACTACGATGAATGCTTTTGCACTTTATTACTGATAGAATACTACATCAAGAATCTCTATTATTATACAATCTAATCCAATCTGATATATCTATCGAGAAGTCAGTGTGTTTATATACTACACATACAAAATTTCTTGTTATAGTCCTATTACAATAGGTGTCTCAGTTCAGCCTAAATAGGGATAGATCAGTTGTTGTAACCAGTGTATGCTAAGCAGTTCTGCATCATTTCCTCATATTAGGATCAACTTCGCTTCATCATATTTTGGCCTTGTAAGTTGTTGCACGTCCTACCACTCCAATCAGGACAACTCATCCAACTGTGGTTTTCCCATAGGTGACATAGAACGGTGGTCAACGAAATCCTTCTCCAGATGGTTGGTCAACATGCATTATTTGGATGTCAGTTTTGGTGAGGCACCTACATGATAAGGTGCCTACATGGTAAGGCACCTGCATGGTAAGGTGCCTGCATGGTAAGGTGCATACTTGGTAAGGCACCTTCATGGTAAGGTGCCTATGTGGTAAGGTGCAAGTTTCCTTTTACCTTTGTTTGACTTGAGCATAATCGTGCCAGGTCCACATAGGACCTCGACTGAGCAAAATATGACAAAATAAAGGAAATAGCTACACATAACACACTTCACACACTAGATTAACACATGATTTTATTAAACATATACATAATATTTCATAAAAATGTACAACTCTTTGTGTGATGCTACAAAAAAACCATTAGTTCATATACAAAAATATGAGCATTTCTGATGTTCATCACCCCCCCATGCCTAATATATGCCATGCCCTCATGGCCCTTGAACTATTAGTCACATATGCCTCTACATCCTACCTTATTCTCTTTCCTATGGTCATGACTCCCCATCTATCTTGAGGCTTCCTTTTCTATTGAGGGGCCTTAGATTTTTGTTAGGTATCCTTAGTCTATACATTCCTTTTACTGTGTCAGCTGGGTTGGCCTTGGCCTTCGTTGTGCTGACTTTGTCATCCAAATTTGCTCGGCCCAACCATTGTGCTGGGTATGTTTGCTACTATCGCTCTTCCTTTTTGGAAGGCTGCCTCTACCATCTGCCATAAGTCAGCATGTTGGGGTCATAGTTCCCCCAAGGGAATATAAGATTCATCCCTATTGGATGATCATACTAGCTTTATATAATTAGAGATCTTTGGATTTGAGGCCCATGGTTTCTTCTATGATTGTCATAGCCTCTGCTGTTGGGCTGTATATACCCCATATTTCTAGTCATTTCCTTAATCTAGGAGGCCACCCTAATAACGGGTTACAAATCCCCCAGAAGTCTTCTTAGGACCTTGGGTTTACACAAATGTCTGGTTCTCACTTGGTCTTTTTAGTAGTTTTCCTCACCTCCTTGGCTACCCTGAAGTCCTATAGGAATTTATTGAATTCCTCTTTCCTCTCAAAAATTTCTTTGAGGCCTTCTACCCATTCTTTTTCTGAGTGGGTATTAGGCTCGACAACAGTTGCTCTGGATTTCCTTTTGGTCCTCTTTCATGTTGTATGAGGTGCTTTTACTTGTCTGTTCTCCAAAGTCTCAGTAAACTTTATGGGCACAACTTCTTTTTATGTAGAGGCTACCTCCTCGTTGAGTATCTCAAGGACTTTTTCCTCCTTCCCAGGGTCCTTTGTGGCCAATTCACCTGCACCCTCATTGCCTAATGCTGGTTCCTCGGTTAATGGTGGCTCCTCAATTTTAGGTCCTTGGCATTCTTGAGACTCCTTATTTTATTTTGACTCAGGGGCTTACCCTGAGAACTCCTCAACCTTGCATTATTGATATTCTTGGAGTGTTCTCTTATCCTTAGATTCATGATCTTGCCTTGATGGCTCTTCTTCATCATAAATAAGGATGACAAGGGGTCCTATTCGAAGAGCATAATTACCCTATTCCTCTACAACTACTTCATCAGATGTGCATGAACCTTCTCCTACCTCCACCTCTTCATATCTGGCATCTGACCTGAATGCTCCATAGGAGAATACTCTTTATAAGGAGGTCAAGGATTTCATAGGCACTTCCATCACCCAACTAGTATGGGTGAAGGCATCCTGCCTTTCTGCCATCCTGTCCTTCAGCTGCTAATTTTCCTCTTTGAGTTGTTGAATCAGTTTTTGTAATTGAGAAATGGTGATCTCCTATCTTTGAAATTTTCTTTTGGCCATCTCCTTGTAGCCTCTAAATAATACCTGCATCAAGGATTTATTGTTTTGTTCAGTGTGGTCTCCCCTTGATAGTATCTTAGCCTGTTCTTAAAATATTGCTAAATGTTATGGGTCCTATGGACTATGAGCAACCAAATTCTGTAGGGATTGTGCTACGATGCTAAGTTTTGTATCTTATTTGTCTTCTTCATGGGGAAGGATTAGGTGTCATAGCCTTTTTTGACCATGCCTCAACTTAATTTGTCACCCTGTAGCTATTGGGATGGAAGCTTTAGGTCTCTCTTATGTGACATTGGAAGGAGAGTTTTGCCCTTCTTTTGTAATTTTTGGAAAAAATTGGGGGCATTCTTCCTTGACCATTCCTCCCTAGTTGGCATCGTGTCCTGCCTCTATGGCTAACTGCTCTACCATCTCATATGGCTCAACCCTAATTTCTTCAGTTGTTCCTCTTAATTTAGTGTCGTGCCCTACTTCAGCATTTATCTGCTCTTGTACACTAGAGGGTTCAGTTTCTATTGTTTATGGTTCTACCCTATGCTTCTCTGCATGTTGTAGTAGGGATATAATTAGCTCGTGGTGGTCTAGAGCAGATATTGCTCCTTTTTGATATCGATATGCCTCATCTTGTAGTGCCTTCACCAAGTAGAATGGGATATTTATTTCCTTCCTGTGCACCAAATGAATCATGAATTTCATATGGTTTGCATTCAGGTGTGAATACTTACCATTGCATGTGAAGTATCTCACAACCTGCTTGAAGATTTCCTACAAATGCATCGGAATCCTCTATTTAGGAAGCCCTCTTTGGTCATAGGGGATGTTCATCCGCCTAAATAGTACTTCGATGCACTTCCTTGCCCCATCATCCTTATATGTACATTCCCCAGTGAGGGGGAGGCCAATGACTTGAGCAAAGTTTTCTGGGGTGACTGGGATTACCAGTCCTTTTAGATGAGCCACTCCTCCCTTTAGAGTTGTGAATTATTTGGCAGCCTCGACATCCTGTTCCTAGCTAACCAGGCAACAATAATACATCCATCCAACTACTTCGAACCGGTTACAAACTTCCCCCTTAATTCCATCAGTGCCATTGGGATCTTGTTTGTTAATCATGTAGTTTGTCGATGGTCCTCCCATGGTGAATTTCTACTACTAACCTTAAGTTCTATCTTTTGTAAGGCACATTTTATAACCTAAGGTGCCTAACTCTAGAAATTTCTCCTACATTGGGTTTAGTAGGGTACACCATCCGAATTAATTTTGGCATGACGTATTAGGTATGGGGGTGATTTTTTGTTCTTGCACCACATCATTTTCCGAATTAATTTTGGCATGACGTATTAGGTATGGGGGTGATTTTTTGTTCTTGCACCCACATCATTTTATAGAGCACATTTATATGAAAATTATCTAAAAAACCATGTGCATACCTGATTGGTTATTTTTGAGCTGCATGGAGCGTACTGGTTTGGTACTTGGTGGCTTATTCCCCTTGTGCTGATTATGTCACCTTGGGGACTGCATTTTGGCTCACTTCGAGGTCCTTTTTTTGAGATGCAGTATATCCTCCTTGGTTGGTTGGGACGCATATCTTCTTATTGGTTGGCCTTGGGACATGCAAAAATTTTCACCAATGATTTTGAAATATGTTCGCGTGCCTTCCATCACGTGAGACAATGGTGTTCATCTTCAGCCGCTTCGCTTCTGCCACATTTATGCATGTATTTTATTTTTTAGATGTCTAATCAGTAAGGCACTAGAGTGGCACCTATTTTGGGTAAGGCATCTAGGTAAGGCACCGGTGAGGCAATTGACACAGTAAGGCACCCGTTGGGAACTTAACTCGGTAAGGTGCCCCTAAGGTGCCTAACCGAGTATATAAAGTATATATATATATATATATATATAAAGTATATATATATATATATATTTGGTGTGGCTTTCCTGGTTGGGTACGGTACCAGAGTGAGGTACTACTCTTTTGTATTAAGGCATCGGGGTAAGGCACTTGCTCCTCTAGAGTAAGGCACCATTCTCTCCCATGCTAAAAATTTATCGTGTCCTCGTGACAACAACCCCCTTTTTGATATATATAATAATATATATATATATATATATATATATATATATATATATATATTGTGACCAGGAACTGCTCTTCCTATGTAAGGCATCTAGTGAGGTGCCGCTCCACCTAGTTTAGACACCCGATAAGGCATCACTCCTCCTAGGGTAGTCTCCTGATAAGGTGCCACTCCTTCTGGGGTAGGTGCTCAATAAGGCACCACTACACTTGGGTTAGGCACCTGGTAAGACATTGTTCCACTTGGGTTAGGTGCCCAGTAAGGCACCGTTCCACCTTGGTTAGGCACTCGATAAGGTGCCACTCCTCCTAGGTTACGCACCTGGTAAGGCACCACTACACTTGGGTTAGGCACCGTGTAAGGCACCGCTCCACTTGGGTTAGGCACCCGATAAGGCACCGTTCCACATCAGTTAGGCATCGCTCCTCTTGGATTAGGCACCCATTTCTTTATTGATGAAAAATTTAGCGGCAACCAATGTGTTGTTTGAGGTTGATCAGGCCTGCTAAAATTATTGCAATGTCAGTATCCACCTTGTTCGGGCATGGGAATGTTTAATGAGAAATTTGGTCATTCCCCCATGCATGAATTGTTGCTAACCTCCTACAGTGTAGGCATGTGGATGTTGAGCTGATCTAGGACTTGTTTTCCAAGATGTCTTTTGTTTATACAATTAGCTCACACCCTTGCAAAAGAAAAAAAGAAAAAGTGGAGTTAAATGGGGTCCATGCTTGTTAGACCTTGGCTCTTAGGATGCATGCATCTTGCATGCGGGGTGTTGTACCTATGAAAAAACACACTATTATCTAAAAAAACAAAATGGGAACCTATTCTACTGGTTCAGGTGGACTTACCTATGTCCACATGATTGTTGAGAATTTTGGGGAGTTTCTACTCATTTGGGGTCTCCCCCATGCCTTTTATGGCTTCCCTTATCATAAACTCAGTTGTATGGTATAGGTGTACTCGATGTTCATTAGCTATAAGGATGGTATTGCTATCATCGATCATCTTGACTCGTACCATACCATTCTTAATAATTTCCACCACCTTGTATCATCCCATCCATCTCTGCATCAACTTCCCCTTCCATTCTTGGAACCTGGAATCGCACAATAACACCCACTGTCCTTTGAAATATTTCTTTTTAATGTGGTCATCGTGCCACTACTTCCTCTACCTCTACAAAATTTTTGTCCTCTGAAGGGCATCCATGTGAAATTTGTTTAGCTGGTTTAGCTGTTGAATTCATTCTTTCTGTGCATCGTCCAGGTTCAGGTCTAGCTTGATCACCATCCTAAGTGTCTTCACTTTAAATTCTATGGGCATAATTGCATCTTTCCCATAGACCAATCATAAGGGGGTGAAACCAGTGGTCAACTTCCACATTGTGTTATACACACATACTGCCTCCTAAAATATTATGGTTCAATATTTCTTTTGTTGCTGTACTATCTTCATCAAGATGTTTTCTATCTCGCTGTTCATGAATTACATCTACTCATTTGCCTACGGGTGGTATGGGGTGGTCTTGTTATGACAAAATTTGTATTGCTCCATGAGCTCTTTGATTAATCTAGACATGAACTGGGGTCCCTGGTCTATTGTGATTTCCATAGGTACTCCAAATCTCATAAATATGTGAGAAAAAAAAATTTGATGATCGTCTGCTCCTTGGAGTCCTTTAGTACCTGGACCTCGATCCATTTGGTGACATAGTTTGTTCAAACTAGAATGTACCTCTTCTTGATCAAAGGTGGGTTTATGGGTCCCATTAAATCCATACCCCATTTGTCAAAGGGATCAATGTGCACATGAGGCTGTAGGGGCATTTCATCCCTATGAGTCGGTCTGCCCATCCTTTGGCACTCACTGCACTTGCTAGCATAGGCAACTACATCTTTGAATAATGTGGGCTAAAAATTCCCAGTCTGCAATACCTTATAGGTGGTCCTTTTTCCTAAGAAGTGGCCACCACAAGGTTCATTATGATAGGCATTAATTATTTTTGCATATTCTTTCTTGTCCACACATCTTATGATCTTATCAGGCCCTATTTTGAATAGAAGGCCATCGATCCATTGGTAGGATGTGCTTCTCTCAATTACTCTTTGCTTCTCCTAGTATGAGAGGGCAAGAGAGGTTCTACCAGTGGCTAAATAATTGGCAATGTTTGTGTACCATGGTGTATGCTCGTTGATGATGAACAAATGTTCATCTAGGAATTGGTCCTCTATTATTGCATATTCTACTGGTATTAATTTAGATAGGAAGTCTACAACCATGTTTTCATTTTTGGGCTTGTCAATGATGGTAATGTTGAACTCTTGCAGCAAGAGAAGCCACCTAATAATTTTATCGCTAATTGTTGGTTTGTTCATCAGATATCTTATGGTTGCATAGTTCGTGTGGATGAATACTTTATACCAAATAATGTAGTGGTGTAATTTGTTGATGGCATGTATCATCGCAAGGAATTCCTTTTCTATTACCATATAGTTTAGTTTGGCCCCTACAAGGTTCTTGCTGACATAGTAGATGTCGTAGAACTCTTTGCCATCCTATTGCCCGAGGACCGCTCCAATCGTATTATTGGATACATCATAGTATATGTGGAATGGTACTGACCAATTTGGGCCCTGTAACATAGGTGCATAGATCAACTTATCCTTTAATTCTTGGAATGCTTGCTAGCAATATTCTATCCAATTAAATTTTGCTTCTTTTGTCAGCAAATTATGTAGAGTTTTGGCGATTTTACTAAATTGATAATAAACTGCCTATAGCATTTGGCTGAGCCAAGGAAGCTCCTTAACTTCGTCTATGTTTTTGGGCTAGGTAATTCATTAATCACCTCTATATTTTTGTGATCCACCTTAATCCTTGCCACTGATAGATGATGCCCTAAAACTATGCCTTCATGCATCATCATGAAACATTTTTTATTACTGAGGGATAGGTTATTTTCCTTGCACCTCCAAAGTACCTTCTTCAGATTCTTGATCACCTCCTCGAATGTATCTCCATAAATGGTGAAGTCATCCATGTAGAATTCAACCGCTTCTCCTATCATGTCCAAAAATATACTCAGTAGTGCTCTTTGAAAAGTGATCGACACATTGCATAGCCCAAAATGTAGCACCCTATATGCAAACATTCCCCATGGGTAGGTAAACGTTGTTTTATCTTGGTCTTATTATACAATCTAGATTTGGTTGTACCCGTTGAATCCATCCAAGAAGGAAAAATATTTCCTCTCAAGCAACGTATCTAGTACCTGGTCAATGAATGGGAGGGGGAAATGGTCCTTCTTAGTCACCTTATTTAGCAACCTATAGTAAACGTAGATTCTCCATTTCCCATTCTTCTTAGGGACCACCATGAGTGGTGATACCCATTCACTATCTAAGATCGAGTAAATGAACCCTGCCATCATTAGCTTTTGTAACTCGGCCTTGACAATTCCTTTCATGGCTAGGTTCATCCTTCTCTACAGTTTTCTGACAAGGGTCGATTGATCTTCCAGATAGATATGGTGAGTACACACCTCTATATTTATTCCCTTCATATCCACATAATCCCATGTGAATGCATGTTGGTGTTCAAATCACATCTGATGTTCAACATATTTCCAGACTCGACATAAATCTATTTTGTGTGGTGGTCCTAAGTGCCTACCAATGGTGAATCAAGGATTGGGAGTGAGGTTTCTCTATGGAATAATTGTGAGATGATACCATCTTCCTTGGCCTCATCATCCACTTCTATACTGCCATTACTGGCTGAAGCATAGATGGTGGGTTGTACTCCTATATTCCTTCTTTTGGTTCTCCCAATATGTCCATTGATTGGGTTGGCGAAGATATCATCAATATCTTGACATTATCGCCATCTAAAATGGTCATTAGCCCATCACAAAAACTGATGTAGGTGTGGTCTCCCAAAAATGAGTGGGTAACCACCCAATATTATTTTGGATTGTAGCACCAAGAAATCTGTTGGGTATTCCCATGTGTCGATCATTACTATGACATCCTCGAGCATCCCTTTCAGTGCCACCATTGACCGATCAACCAATTATAACACCATATTGGTTGGCTTTAGATCACTGAGTTCCAACTTCTACATAGTGTCTTGTAACATTATGTTAATGGTTGCCCCCAAGTCGACCAATGTATTCGCTAATGAGTGCCCTCCAATTTTCACTGTCAGTATCGGGCTGCCTGGGCCTGCTTATTTTTTTTATATGCTCTCCCCATAATTAAGTCGGACAAATTCCTAAAAATGTTAATGGTTTATGTTGTCTTGCATCTTGGTATCCTTAGACATATTTCTTTTATTTCTTTGGTGTAGATGGGCACGTCTTGGATAGCCTGGAAAAGCATAATGGTTACAGTAAGATTTTTCAAACTTGAGAGGATATCAAATTCAGGTTGCGTTGGCCTCTTCCACTCTTGCAGCCGATGAGGTAATGGGGCTCCCATTTTATCAATAACTCTTTCTTCTTCCACATCCTCTATCTAAGGTGATTCTTCTACTTCTAATTCCTCCTCCACTTCTACCAGAGGATGTGCTTCTACTCCTAATTGCTTGCCTGATCTAAGTTGTATGTGATTACAACTGATATGGTACATAGGATACATCTCTCCTTCTACCAGGTATGCTGGTTGGTTTACCTTGTTTTTTGGGTTCACCATCGGTTGTTCTGGTAATTGCACATGTCTAGTTGTAGGTAGGGCTGGTAAGCTTTGTTGTGGTGGTCCTTGCACCATGTTCTATGGAGGTGTATTCCATGTTATGTGGTTCCTCCATAGCTATTGATATGGCATCCATGTTGGCTGACTAGGAAATGTTGTTCCTAGAGGCATAGTAATCCAAGGTGGTGGAGGTTTCCCCTATGGCATATATGGTCCTACTTTGTAAGGTGGGATCGCCATTGACATATTCTCCATAGGGTTTTGTTGCCAATTCCTCTGATTTACCATAAAGTAGGCATTGGCTATGTCAGATTCTTCCTTGGTGTTGGGTAGCTATGGGAACAGTCAGGTTTTGTAATTTTTTTGGCAAACCATGCATACTCTGACCTTGTTTTCTAGGCAAGCATTCCTAGAATGCTTCCCTCTGCATTTAGATCATAATTAGATTAGTGTTGCATCATTCTCATGCTTCTTCTTCTCCAACAATAGTGTGTCAAGATGTAAAGCTAGAGAGGATAGCACATCACTCTTAAAGTCCTCCAGCATGTTTCCTATCTCCACCTTTATGATTGATGTAGTCATTTTCATCATTCTGATGGTTGGTTTTCCCATCCTTCATGAGTAATTGTAGAATAATTGTCGAATGTCTTCCAGGACGTGCTGGTAAAAATCTCCAGAGATCATATTCAGGGCTTCCAATGACTCGATCTTTAGTCCCATTAAGAAAATACTCTTGAGGGAATTATCCTCCAATTTTGCATGCGGGGATCACTGCAAGTTAAAATTAAACCTCTCCCAGTATTCCTCTAGGGATTTGTCCTCCTTCTGTGTCATACTGAGGAATTCTTCCCAGGAGTCCCATGCTCTATCAAAGTCTTGGTATTACTCCAGAAATAGCTTCTTCATCCCATCCCATGTGGTGATCTACTTGTTTCCTAGCCCGATGAACCATAATAGGGCTGAGTCATCTACCGTGGATGGGAAGAGCTTTAGTTTTTGGGCATCTTATTTTTAATCCATGGACCTTCACAACATATCAAACTTAAACAAAAATAGGTCAGGATCTTCGATGGGGTATCCCCTAAAAGTAGGAAGGTGGATAGGGGAAATATTCTTCATTTTGGCTTCTCCTACCCCTTCCTCTATCAAGAAACTAAATCTAGATGAGACCTCTTCTTCTATCATTTTTTTGGGAAATACGGTCTCTATTAAGGTGTTTATGGGCATTCAGTCGTTCAACACTCTCTAGTTCAGGGTGTCTAGGTCAGCTGGTGCTATAGTTTGATCTTCTATGATTTTCCACAACAGGGCTTCCTTTGATGGGCTCCTCTTAAAAAATGGATTCACAATGGTTTGTTCCTCCATAGGTCTATGAGATGAGGAGGAACTTCTTACAAGGTGAGGACTCTGACTCTAGTGGACTGCTAGTGATAGCTCTGAAAAATAAAATTCAAATTCTAAGTCATCTACTGACTTTGATTGCTCTGAAGGGATTTGTTTTATGAAACGACCGTCTGGTCCCCTCTTTGTTGGTAAAATCATACAAGTTCATATTGAAGGTCTTAAAGCGATAATGCAATTTAGCCTACTAGTGACACTTCCCTGAAAATGACACCAAAATGTTGTGTGCCAACACGGTTAACTTTTTCCTAGGTTTGTCACAAAACTCTTCATTTAAATTTGTCAGTCTAGGGAACTCGTAATCTTGTGAAGGGTCATGGGTAAAACTTAATCACACTACCACTTTAGAGATGGTCCGATTAACCACTAGGTGGGGGTATTTAATATGACATCGATAAATTCATCCACCTATAATAAAACCAAGATATAAATAATAATGCAGAAAGTAAATCATTAATTGGCATGAAATAAAAGTGCCTAATAAATAGAACACACTCTAGACTTAGCCTACGAAGTAAAAATTTGATCATGCAAAAATGAAACTACATAACTAATCTACAAAGGGAGGAATATTGGCTTAGAGTGGGCCCGAGCTCCAGGCATATTCCATATGATAAGCTCACAAAGAACTACTACTATGACGAATGTTTTTGCACTTTATTACTGATAGAATATTACATCAAGAATATCTATTATTATATAATATTATCCAATTCGATATATCTATCAAGAAATATGTGTGTTTATATACTACACACAGAAATTTTTGTTATAGTCATGTTACAACATGTGTCTTAGTTCAGCCTAAAGTGGGATATTTTAGTTGCTATAACTAGTGCATGCTAAGCAGTTATGCATCATTTCCTCGTATTAGGATCAACTTCGCTTCATCATAGTTTAGCCTCATAATTTTTTGTGCATCCTACCACTCCAACCATGATAACTCATCCAACTGTGGTATTCCCACAAGTGATTTGGAATGGTGGTCAACAGAATCCTTCTCCACCTGGTTGGTCAACACGCATTATTTGGATGTCGATTTTGGTGAGGTACCTATGTGGTAAGGTGCCTGCATGATAAAGTGCATACTTGGTAAGGTGCCTTCATAGTAAGTCACCTGCGTGGTAAGGTGCAAGTTTCCTTTTACCTTTATTTTACTTGAGCAGAACCATCCCAGGTCCACATAGGACCTTGACTGAGCAAAAGATGACAAAATCAAGGAAATAGCTACACACAACACACTTCACACATAGATTAGATAAACACATGATTTCATTAAACATATACACAATATTTCATAAAAATGTACAAATATTTGTGTGATGCTGCATAAAAATCGTTAGTTCATATACAAAAATATGAGCATTTATGGTGCTCATCAGACATGGAAAGAAACAGTCAGAGGAATCTAAAAATTTAGATAAGAAGGAAAGAAGATAAAGGTAAAGAACAATGCTTTTTGGGAGTATAAAGACTCCCACCCCATAATTAACCACCTCAAGAGGAGGTGGTGGAGGGGCTAAGATAAGAGGCTAATTCTTAGCCCCGAGCCCCAAAGGTGACTCTTTGCCATTTATGTCAAAGGGGGAAATATTTGAGTAAGGGGGAGAGATTTGGTATTTTAAGAGAGCATTTAGCCAAGGTGAGCAATGTCCTAGGGGGAGTAGAACAGGAAATTCAAGTTCATAAAAATAATTTGGGTTGCCATCAATGACAAAGGGGGAGATTTTTGGAAATTTTGAGTCCTCAAGTCAAAGTTTTCATTGATGTCAAGAGATGAAGTCATCAAAAATATCCAAAAATTTGTCAAGAAACAAGTTATCAAAGTTGTCATTGATATTCAGGAAGAAGATTCTAATAAAGTCAAAGGTCAAGAGGAGCAATGCAAAGGTTAAAGGCAAAGGGCTCCATAATATTTTTAAATATTATTTGGGAGCATAAGTTAAAATATTTTCATAAAAACCCAAGAAAGTTTATTGCAAAGCTAAAGGAAGGTTTAATATTTATTTGATAAATTATTTAAATTCACAATGAATTTAAATTTTATAAATAAATATTATTTACACCAAGGTGCAAAGTGAAATAAGGTTTTAATAAACCAATGGGTTTCTAAAATACTTAATTTATAGAATTTAAATATTTTATAAATTAATAAATCTCCAAAATAAATTTGAGCACCGACGTCCGAAGATAGTTGAAGATAATTCAAACGCCGACATCATGCATGAAGGAAGGAAATTTGGTATATAAGCTAATACCTTAGAGGTATTTTAATTCATCCTTTTTCTCAATAATTGAAAGTGTGCAATCATGTTTGAATTAATGAGGAAGGAAGTACAACGAACAATCTATTTATGCACCAGAGAATAACATAAAAGGGATTTACACCAAAATTCTAAGCGCCAATAGGGCAAGTGGCCTAATGGCAAATAGGATAGCATTAGGGTGTTGAGTTCAAGGAGGTCTGAGTTCAAAACATAGTGGTAGCATATTTTTGTGATATTTGCATTGGTGTTGGAGAGTGCCAAGGTAAGGTGCACATTTTGCGCAAGGTGAGCGAGGAGGCATTTTTGAGCATGTGGTGCTCGTTAGTCCCCAAGAAAGTGCCTAGCTTGTGTGGCATTGGGAGCCACAACTAGGGTGTTTGTTGAGGCTGCGTGGTGTGTTTGAATCCCCTCCAAGGAAGGTAATTAATTTTGAAGTTTAATTTTTGTGTGTTGCATAAATTTTGGAGTTAAAAGTGTGCATGAAAGGTTTATTAGTTGGAAATATTTTTCGATAAGTTGGAGGAATAAGTGTTAAGTTTTATTTTAATAAAGTGTTTTGGCATATTGATTTATTGAAATATTAAAAGGATAGAGGGAGCTTCTTGTCTTAGGTTATTTTGAAAAGGAGAGTGCATTGAATATTATTTGGAGATTATAAGGTGTAAGTGGTAATTTACTTTTTGTAAATATTGATGAATGTTTTCTTAAATATGGAGTGATAAGGTGTATGTGTGTTTTGATGTTTACATTGTATTTTGAGGAAATTAATCATATTATAATTTCTTCAAGCTTGTCAATAAGTTTTTGATATTTTTGGTAGATTTAGAATATTCCTTCATCATCAAGAAAAAGGTATGAGCACATTTTCCAAATTTTAATTTGATTGGTTGGTTTTCTGGAAAATAAATTTGGAGTGAAAAGGACTTGATTAGGATTTCCTTTTGAGAGTGTTGAGTTAACGCATCAAGGTTTTATGGAATAAAGAAGTTGTGATTAGAACCTTGTTTGGTAAGCATTGTTGTTGAAGCCATTGGTTGTGTGAAGAATTTGAGTTAGGGTTTTGAAAAGAACATGAGTATCATTTTTATGTGAATATTTTATAAGCATTTTTGTTGAAGTGGGTTGTCATGCAAAGAACCTAAACTAGGGTTTAGAACATGAGTATCATTGTTATGTGAGATTTATTTTTTAGCATTATTGGAAACATTTTAAGTTGGTTGTTATATGCTTGGACTAGGGTTTGTGAGAAAGGTGTGTTTCATTGAGTTATTGGTTTAGTAGAGTTGGTTGAGCCTAGTTAAGTGGATGTGTGAAGTGATTGTTCAAGTTCCATAAAATAAACTATTCTATATTTTGAATTGAGTTGAGAAAGTGATTGAGTATTGAGTTGAATTGGAAGCATATTGAGTCTCTAACAATTCTCCTTGTGTTTCTAAGATAGTGATTGAAAGTAATTGAGCATTGTGATAAGTATAGAAAATATTGAGTCTCTAAAAATTCTCTTTATGTTTCTATGAGATTGGAAAAGTTCTATGTGGACTTGCTGAGCAGATTTGAGCAAGTTTTGTATGGATTTGTTGAGCATATTTGAGCAAGTTCTGTGTGGACTTGTTGAGTAGATTTGAGCAAGTTATGTCTGGACTTGTTGAGCAGATTTAAGAAAGTTATGTGTGGATTTTTTGAGCATATTTGAGCAAGTTCTATGTGGACTTGTTGAGTAGATTTGAGCAAGTTCTGTGTGGACTTGTTGAGCATATTTGAGCAAGTTCTGTGTGGACTTGTTGAGCAGATTTGAGAAAGTTCTGTGTGGACTTGTTGAGTAGATTTGAGCAAGTTCTATGTGTACTTATTGAGCAAATTTGAGCAAGTTCTATGTGGAATTATTGAGCATATTTGAACAAGTTATATGTAGACTTGTTGAGCATATTTGAGCAAGTTCTATGTGGACTTGTTGAGCAGATTTGAGCAAGTTCTATGTGGAATTTTTGAGCATATTTGAGCAAGTTTTGTATGGAATTGTTGAGTAGATTTGAGAAAGTTTTTTGTGGACTTGTTGAGTAGATTTATGCTAGACTGAAGGACTATGTTTAGTGCATATTTTAGATAGATATTTGGAGGTGATCGTAGTCTCTAGTGGATAGAGATCCATCAGCTAGGTTAGTGAGTATAGGTCTTCTAAGTGGGGACCAAAGTCTTCAGTGGAGAGAGATCCACAAGCCAGTGTAGTGGAGGCAGTAGTATTCTATAGGATCACTAGCCAGAGTAGAGGAGGAGGAGTTTTCCTATGGATAGAGATCCATGAACTTAATTTAGGGGATCAACATCTCCTTTGGACTGAGATCCATAAAAATTGTAATAGGGAAAGGATTCCCAAGATATTGATAGAGAAAATTTTAGTGAAATATTTTCTTCGTAGAGTAGCCCACACTGGGTGAACCATGTAAATTGTGGTGTCTCTATTATGTGTGATGTTTTATAAATTGCTTTTATTACTACTAATGATATTGCTATCTATATATTGCATAATATTGATTGGGAAATAAAAGTAAAAAGTGATCTTATACTGTTCACCCCCCTCTCAGTATAAGCTTGTGTTCTTCATTTTCAAGCTAAAGTTATATTTGACTTCTAGACAATCAAACCATTGTATATTGTGGGTCATAAGATGACTGGCACTAGAATCTATGTACCAAATGTCCTTATCCTTATGAACCACATGATTATCTGTATTTGATGTTATCTTGCATTTTTTATATGAATTATGAAGGGCATTGAATGAATTGTGATCTTGTATCCTTTCATAATATTTTTTTATGTTGATAAGTCCTTGATAATTTCTCCATTAAATTACTTTGGTGTAGACTCCTTTATGTCTCCCTAAATTTTTGAATGAATTTCAAAAACCTTTGAAGTGAAAAAAATTATGACTCCCTAATAGAAATTATAAAACTAAGAATTTTGCAAATTCAAAAATTTCCTAAATTTGAAGTAAAAAAACCTTATCTCTCCATAATTAAATTATTTGCAAAAATTCTATGGCTTTTGAATTTCAAAGAAATAATAAACCAATAAAAATTTCAAAGTATTAATTAACTCTTAAAAACTTCAAATTAAATATCCTAATGCCTACTTATCACTCCAATAATCTTAATAAACCTTAACAATAATAATCAACATTATAAAATCCTTATTCCTCCTTTTAGCCTCAACAAAAAATTAAATAAACTTAAAAAAACCCTAATTACCTCCTAAATGATGCATCTTACAGAAGTTTAATCTCTAGCATTGAATTTCATTGTACCTTATTCATATTTGAGCATGTGAGAAATGATGCTCACTTTTCTTCCTCTATGACTTCTTGCCTACTAATTGGATGCTACAAAAAATGCTACCAACAAATGAAATATGCAGGTGCATTTTTAATTACTTTAATGAATGTTTCATATTCATCTATATTATGCATTCTACGTTACACTCAAGCATTCTACCTACACATTATATTACATCCAACAAGATTTGGTAATGGTATGATGAGAAATTTGATTGTTCATTCCACGCATTTCACTTGAAATTTAGTGCTTTAACCTTAGTGCAATCATTCATGAATTATGCTATCCATGCTTGACTCTTTAAATACCAATTACAATACCCTAATGTACATCAAATGCTTGATTTTCTTGATGAATGACACAAGCATTCCTAATCAATGCTTGTACTTCCCCATTTTTTTTTTGGAAAACATCCCAAAAGGGATGCCACTTTCGGGTAAGACCCAAGGAGGCAAGGGTATCCATTCCGCCAAAAATGCCCAGGACTCGGACCTGGCCTACCACCTTTGACATACTCAAGGAGCAAACAAACACACAAAACCAATTTAAAAATAAGTAAATAACAACAAAAATAATAAAATAAAATAAAAACATGCTCCTTGAGTGTGTCAAAAACAAAAGCACAACCAAACACGCACAATAAGATAAAATAAACCACAACACAAACCACATAGAAAAACACAAGAACCACATAACAAAACACAAACAAGACAAAAACAACAGAACACTACAAAGACATAACCCAAAAAAACATGAAAAATAAACACAACCAAAACCTAAAAAATTTAAAAATAAAATAAAAATAAAAATAAAAAACAACCAACAACAGACAATAAACAAAAACAAAAAACATAGAAAACACTCACACATAAAAACACGAAATAACACAAACAAAGAGAAACCCAAGAACAAGAACGAAAAAAACACAAGAACAATAACAAAAAACATAAAAAAGAAAACAAAACAACAAAAACACAAGAACAACAAAAAACAACACAAAGAACACAAAAACAAAACAAAACAAAAGAACCCACCCACCTTAAAAAAACTAAAAAAAAAAAAACAAAAAAAAAAAAGAAATAAAAAATGAACAAAACAATGACCTATCTAGACCAGAAGACTATTAAGGCAAGAATCAACAGAGGAAACAAAATAAAGAATAGAATGAGCTAGGGAACTAAAAAAAATTGAATGAACCAAAGAGAAGCAAAAAAAAAAAACAAGAAGAAACTAGGTACCTTCAAAACTGGAGCCATCCAAAGAAATGATAGAAAGAAGAGCTTCCCTAATTTGAGAAGCCCACCATATAGGAGGGTGGCCATAACAAGTAAGATCACCTTTGTCCAAAGCCCAATTAGCTAAAGCATCAACACTCTTGTTTTGATCTCCGACCACATGATTGTAATCAACTTTCAAAAATCCCATCCGGATTAACTGAATCTTCTCAATAATTATTTTTATTCTCCAATCCACCTTATGATTCTTAGAAGGATTCTTCAAGAGATTAATCATAAGTTGAGAGTCAGACTCAACTAACACCTTTTCCCATCCAACCTTAGTAGCCTCCTGAAGGCCTCTGAGGATACCATACCCCTCAACAAGGTTATTGGAAAGAATACCCAAATTCTCAACAAAAGTAAAAACCAAGGAGCCATCTGAAAGTCTACCAATTCCTCCCACACTGGCTTTTCCAGGGTTCCCTCTAGAGGCTCCATCAGTATTGAATTTTCCAAAATCCTTAGGAGGAGGTTGCCAATTTCTAGTCCTATCCATCTTACTAATACTCACATTCCCTTTAAGTTGGTTGCCCTTAGAAGGTTTAATCTTCAATATTTGCATCACTTGATCCCATATTTGGTGGGAGTTTTGGGGGTGATTAAGGAGTTGATGGACTGATTCAACTAAGTTGGCTATGGTCTTTTGCCAAATATAGTGAATATCCTTCCTATCTTGATTAAAAATTTGGTTGTTCCTTTCATTCCAAATATTCCAAAGAAGAATGGTAGAACCCATCCAAACTACTCGCCTAATAAAATGATCAACACCCTCTTGATTAGGCCAATCCCTCCAAAGTTGTTCAAAAGTAAAAAAATTGGACCACTTGTAAGCCAAGTAAAGTGGCCATTCTCCTCCATAGCTCAGAGGCTAAAGTACACTCAATAAAAATATGGTTGATATTTTCTACATTCTCTTCACACATTTCACATCTAAAAGGGCCATGAAAACCACGCTTCATAAGTTGCTCACCGAGTAAGCACCCTACGATGCAATAAAAGCCAATTAAAGAACCTCACCTTAGGCCAGAGCTTTTGAGCCCACAATCGAGAAAATATGTCAGAAGAATGGTTGGGATTATTATGGCATAAGGTCAAATAACCTTGAGCAACTGAATACTCACCCTTAGTAGTGTTGTTCCATCCAAAACAATCTTTTTCATGGGACCAAGAGAGGGATCTCATATGAAGGATGCCTTGGATATCTTGTCTTTGCCTTTTTGGGATTTGAATAGGCTAGTCCTCAATAGGGATCCAATATCTACCAACATTTGAATTACCAGTATGGTACCAACAATAATTAGCCACCTTTATCCAATTAGCTCGATGAAGCTCCTCCATCCAAGGCCTCCAATCGGGAAACTGAGTTATCAAAGGCTTGTGACCATCCCAAGAATCTGTCCAAAAATTTGCATGTTGACCATTATGAATGATCCAAAATAATTTTTTCTTTATCAAATCCTCACCAGTATTAAGAACTGCTAAAATGGGAGAACCTTTGGTAGGAAGTTGATAGCGAACAAGGTCTTCAGGACTTTTGTTCTCAACATATTTAGCACGGAGATTATTGGCCCAAAGAGCATTGGGGTTATGCAACATCCTCCAATATAATTTAGCAGCTAAATATTTGTTGTTATTAATTGAAGACCATAATCCTAACCCCCCTTCACTCTTAGGAAGACATAAAGTATCCCATTTCACCAAGGCCCATTTTCTTTTCTCCTTAGTACCACTCCAAAGGAAACGATGACTGATTTGATCCAATTCTTGAAGAATAGCCTTTGGGATATTCAAAATGGAAGAAACATAAATAGGAATAGCTTGAAGGACTGATTTTACCAAGGTGATTCTACTCCCAGAAGAAAGCCACTTGTTGGTCCACTTTCCAATTTTCTTCTTGACTTTGTCCAACAACCAATTCCAATATTTATTTTTTTGCCCTTGAATATTTATGGGAATACCTAAATAAGTGATTGGAAGAGAGGTCTTCTTATATCTTAATTTATCCAAGACCATGGATTCCTATCTAGCAAAGCAGTGAAAGAAAATAACTTTAGATTTGTCTTCATTGATCAATTGCCCAATAGCCCTAGAAAAATAGCTAATGATTTGCTTAATATTAGAAGCTTCCTTAACTATAGCTTTACCTAAAAGAGTAGAGTCATCCACAAATTGAAGATGAGAGATAGGTCTAGCTCCATGAGCAATGGTAACTCCCTCAAGGGTTTTGTTTTCCCTCTTTTTGGTTATAGTCCTACCCAAGCATTCAACAAGAATGATGAATAAATAATGGGATAGCGGGTCACCTTGCCTAATACCTCTAGAAGTTGGGAAAGACTGAGAAGGCCTACCATTGATAAGAACTAAGTAGGAAACTGAAGAGATACATCCCATAATCCAATCCATCCAATCCTTAGAGAAACCAAATTGCCTCAAAACTTTGATAAGGAAGTGCCAATCCACTCTGTCATAAGCTTTGGATAAGTCTAACCGAATGAACATGGAAGGAGAATTTTGCATATCCATGGAATGGATGGCTTCCTAAGCAAGAACTATCTCATCTACTATTTGACGTCCTTCCACATAACCCCCTTTCTCTGGGGAAATAATCTTATGCAAAAGAGGCTTCAACCTTTCTACCATGATTTTAGTAATGATTTTGAGAAGAACATTACATAAAGCAATAGGTCTAAAAGCTGAGATATGATCAACCTCTTGAGATTTTGGAACAAGAGTAATATAAGTTTTATTGATAACCTTCAAAATTTCTTTGGCTTTCCTGGCTTCTTCCACCACCTCTAATAAATCAACATGAAGGATATCCCAGAACTCTTGGTAGAACTCAATAGGAAAACCATCAGGACTCGGGGTTTTCCTTTTTGCATTTTAAAAACTACTTGTTGAAGCTCATTGATAGTAACAAGAGCAGTCAAAATAGAGTTCTCCTCAGAAGTGATAAGAGAAGGGATTGCTTGAAGAACATTTTGTTGTGAAGCTGAGTCAAGAGGAGTAGCAACAAAAATATTGGAAAAGTAATCAACAACAATAGAGTTCATGCCATCCCAAGTATAAACAACATCTCCAGAATCTGATTTTAAGGAAGAAATAAAGTTGTGAGATCTTCGAGCTAGAAGAGATTTGTGGAAGAAATTTGTGTTTCGATCTCCTTCTTTGAGCCATTGAATTCTAGATTTTTGCTTCCATAAGATTTCTTCTCTTTTTTCCCATTCCTCTAACGGAGTTGTGAGTTTAATTTCATCTGCACTTCTCTTCTCCTGTGAGGTCAGCTAAACGAATTTTCTTATTCAAATTTTCAAGATGAGCAATAACTTCATGTTTTTTTTTATGAACATCCCCAAACTCTTTCCAGTTCCAAGTCTTGATTTTGGATTTAATGTATTGCGATCTTTTGGCAAAAAAGAACATCTTAGTCCCATGCCTAGGTTTACCTTCCTTCCACCATTGTTGCACATGAGGTCTGAAGGAAATGTCTCTAAGCCACATTAATTGAAAACGAAAAGGAGAGAAACTCACATTGGTTTTCCACATTTCCACCATGACTAGCCAATGATCCGAACCAACATTATTAAGAGTCTTCACTTTAGGAATGTGACCATGGATTAAGAAATTTTCAGAGAGCAAAAACCTATCCAATCTCTCCATTATACAAGCTAAGCCTTGCCTTCTGTTAGACCAAGTCATAAGGCCATTATCTAGTTGGATATCCACAAGATGGAGGTTTGCAATATATTCACTCATGAGGTCAGTGCTTTTGTCCAAATTTCTATTTCCCCCCCTTTTCTCATCCAGAGAGAGGATGGTATTGAAATCTCCTCCGATCAAGATCCAAGATTTAGGAAAATGAGAGATAATATGAGTAATATCCTTCCACTATCTTCTTTTTTTCTCCAAAGAAGTCGGAGCATAAATAGTAATGTAGAGCATAATCTGGTTGGAATGTCTACTTTGAATAGCTATAGCCAACAAACCCCAACTTCCAACCATATGGTGAATAACTACCTCTTTTGGGTCCCAAAGACAAGAAATGCCACCCGAAGTCCCTTGGGAACTGAGGGAAACCACTTTTCCAGTTGGCCAAATTTTACTGGCAATTAAGTCCATATCCTCCATTGACATCTTTGTTTCTTGAAGGAAAACAAGATGTGGATGATTTATCTGAATCATTCTTCTAATTTCATTTTGTTTTGAAAGACTCCCTTTGAGTCCTCTAATATTCCAAGTGATGATCTTCATTAATACCAGGGCTAAAAAAGTTGGGAAGGGCATTAATATTACCTTCCTCTACAAGCTTTTCACCTTCTTTTACCATATGATATTGATTGGTCTTGCGACCTACTTTTTGATTAGAATCCATCTTCAATTTTTTTTCCCTGTTTCTTGACTTATTCCAATTGAATCTGAGATGGCTTCTAACCTTGAAGAATGCTCGTACACGACCAAAATTTTACTAGATGGTTCAACGGAGTCTATATTGGGACCTGCATTATTTGAAGTTTTGACATTTGAAATATTGTTTTTCTTGTGTAAATTTTCTCCTTTTTTTTTATTGAAAACCTTTGATTTGTTGGTTTGTCTCTCGAGTTCTTCCCTTCATATTTAAATTGTGTTTCTAAGATTTCAGTTTCCATTATTTCCTCTTCCTCACTTGGGACATCATTTGTGGAAAGGATTTCAAACATATTAGCAGATGACTTTGATTGATCCTTCATAACTGGTTTTTTATGAGTGTTCTTCTTCTTAGGTATTTGGAAACCTACTGAGTTTATATCTTCTTTCTTTTGATCAAGAATTTTATTTGGGCAAGCACCGGCCAAATGACCATATTCATGGCAAATTCTACAATGAAAAGGAATGTTCTCATAGTCCACTACTTGCTCCCAAGTGTCTTCCCCAAATTGTAATGTGATATTTTTAGGTAGGGGTTTGTCAAAATCCATTAAAACACAAATCCGAGCATAAATAATATGTTCAAAATTTTGAGTACAATCAATAGTCATCATAAAAGTTCCTAAAGAGTTTCCAATTGAAGAAAAAATAGTAGGATTCCAAAATTCAATAGGGAGGCCAAAGAGTCTAACCCACACGGGAGCTATAGAAGGCATCTCTTCTTCGGCTTTAAATTTAGTATGCCAGGGCTTCATGAAAAGCCCTGCCCTTCCAAAAAACAAGGACCCCCTTGAAAAATTTTCTCTCTATCTTCATTATTAGCAAATAAAACAAGAAAATAACCATTTGGATAAATAGAGATTTGTAACTCACCTTTCATTTTCTAGCTTTTTGTAGCCTAGAATTTGAAAGCAGATAGACTCGGACGAAAACCCACGAACCAACAAATTAGTCCTCTTTTTTCCAAATCTTCAATGCCAGTATGAATGTTACCCATATCAAGCTTAACAATAGGAGTTCCATCAGCTACTTTAAGACATCCTGACTCTGTTTTCCTGGGATCAATCTTAGGCATTCTTAGAGGTTTATGGGAAGCCCTAATATTGATATTAGCATTGGGCTGAGGCTATCCACCATGAAGGGCATCCCTAAAATTCATTTTTGGGACCGAGTCTTCAAAATTCTTACCCTTGATAGGGGTTTTCACAGTAGAATTATTTTGTGGGTGCACCTTAGCACCAGATTCACTTGAGATATGAGCCATTTTTTGATCAACTACTTGAAACTTGTTTCATGATCTCTTTAATCCTTGCCCTAGACGCCATGGAAAGGTATGGTTTTCACTTTTCTTTTGTGCAAAAAATTGGAAGCCGTTGTCACTCAAGTTCATAGTATGATCTGTTGAAAGACAAATTTCTAACCCATCTTGTATCCCCTACAACATTTCCTAAAATATTGAGCATAAACCACAAAAATATTGGCCTCTAGGGCCCAAAGGCCCTAAAAACCAACCTCTAGAGCTGCTTGCACTCAACCCAGATGAAACCCTCACATAGCCGCTTGCAAAATATGTCTTTCACACATAGGGATATGCTACTACTTGTACTTCCCTTGGTACTTTATGTCTTCCTTCAAATGGAACTTAGAGTGGAACTTTGTATTTCACTCTAGATGATGCTTTACTAAATGATGTCTTTGGTTCTTTAACGATAGAATGACCTTGGTACTTCAATTCTTGCATTGCTTCACTCTCTAGTGGTGCTAATGGTACTTTAGCTTCTTATAAGACATTGCTTACTCATACCAATGTCTTGAGACACCTAGGTAGGTCATAGATGTCCTTGTTGGCTTCTTAGATTAAGATATAGTATCTCAATGGCTCGTGGCTCTTAGATAGTCTAAGATGTCTTGTTGTCTCATGGTTTATTGCTAGCTATTGCCGACTCAAAGCACGTGATAACTTGTATATCATGAATGACACTAGTTCATGGATCACTTGACACTTTGATTGCGTCAATGTGCTCAATTTTATTATGATTGAGCTTTGATCTTCCCAAATTGCACTCTTATCAAAGCATGCTAGCTATGCTTACATTTATTTTTTGCAGGTTTAGGTGCATTGTTCTACACTCAAGAAAATACATAAAACTATTATACCATCTAATGCTTTGTAAATTTTACCTTGCAATGGTTGTAGCTTTCCTTTATTTATTTTAATATATCATTCTAGCTTATGGTTTAATGGCTTTCATTGTTGTTCTCAAGTTCTACCTTGCTCAATATCCTTTAATTCTGCCTTTTTTGATTTTGCTTGTTATTTTGCTTTAGTATTCTTAATTAGGTTCTCTACATTGATGTTCCAATTTGGAATATACAAATTCTTTTTAGCTCTAATGAATATTATGATCTCCTCTTTACCATTTAATTTGCTAATATTTTCTTCCTTTGTTGTTTCACTTTGTTGTCCTCTTGCAGATGTAGGTGCAAGATACTCATGCAATGAATCACTAAAACATAGACTATTTTAACTAGCCTTACATTGCATAATAATATTATTCTACAGATTGTACTAACCTCTTATTTCATTGTTGTATCTTACTTTCAATCTATGAGCTTTAACTTGGCCAAATTTTCTCTCTAAATACTTGATCAATATATCTCTTGAAACTAAAAAAAGTTGTCCTTTATTAAGATTTTAGGTGCATCTATTCAACTTTTGAACATAGCTAGGAAGTATTACTTCCTTTACTTTAACTTCAATAACTTGACCTTATGAATCTTCTCTACCCTTGGCTGAAACTTGCTCTCACTATAAATACCCAAATATTTCTCTCTTGCTTATGTTGTCTTAAATTCTTTATATATAATTATATATCTTTATTTTATGTTGCAATATTATTCTCTAGTTCACTATAACATTTAATAAACTTAGTTCAAAAAATATTCTTGCATATTTAACAATATGGCTTCTTCACTAATAAATATCACTATCTATTTGGGCCTCTTCCAAATTCATAGATTTCCTTTTAATGTTGTCCTTGTGACATTTACTATGTTATATTTCTCTTTGATGTTGCCCTTGTGGCTTTCAAACTTTTCAATATTTCCCTTGTGGCACTCACTCTTTCTTTCCAAATACTACCTTGTTATGCTACTACATTCGACTATTTAGAATTATCTTTGTTTTGTAGGTGCAAATATAAAGCTTGAAAAATATTCCAATGTTCCTAAGAAGAATGACATTTAGAAAAAAAAGTCTTAGAACCATTATTTCACCCTTGTGGTCTATTATGACTTCTTTCTCTTGTTGTATAACTATTATACCCATGTGGTTTTTCTTACTTGAATAATTGAGCTTGTTGTTCAATGTGTACTTGTAATTACTTTTGAAATATTGTAATATGGTTGTCTTCTTTCCATCCTTTAAATTTGAATGTCCTCAAGATATTTTATTGTCTTGAAGTCTTCTTGAAGTCTTATTCTACCTTCAAGTTTTCCTTACTTTTGAAATCTTCACTAGGGCCTCCTCTATATCTTATGGGATTGTTGTTGAATGGTGATAATTATCCCAAAACTTATGTAAACACCTTTGTTGAAATTTTTCTATTTACATTGGGATTTCTCTACCAATATCAAGGTCTATCTTCAAGACATAAAACTATACTATAGATTGCCTTCTATTATGAATTTACTCTTGGAATAGATAAACTCAATCTATCAAAAAAAATTCAATATCTAAAGTAGAAAGACAATGACCAACTTTTCTTCTCGATTTGGTTCTGTTGTGGCTGCTCCACAACGTACCCCAAAATTGGGGACCCACCTTTTTATTTTTGGTATTTGGGTGTTTTCGTTTCATTTTGAGTGTCTAGTGGATTGGTTAAGTTCGTCCTTATTATTTTTTTTATTATTATTATTGTTTTTAGTTAATTTTAATGCTTTGAATTAAATCAATTCAAACATTTAAAATTAATTAAATCAAATTTAAAATAAAAGAGAAAGCAAGTAAAAAATAAAATAATAATAATTAAATAAAGCTTTTTGAATCTAAAAAGAAAAAAAAACAAGTTTATATATATTTTTTATATATATAAACAAATAAAAAAATTTAAAAGTGAAAATAATATATATATATATATATATATATATATATATATATAAAGTAAGTAAAAAAAAAGTAAAAACAATAAAATATAAATAAAAATAAAAAGTAGTGACGTTTTAGTTTACATGTTAAAATAGTTTAAATTTAAAGTTTTTTTTTAATAGTTTAACTTTATGTTTTTAGTTTGATATATTTTGTTTTTAGAGTTTGTTTTTTAAAGCTAATTCACCTTTTGTTTTATGTGCAGGTAAGTGGAAACACGAGGAGGTGTAGGGTCTTTAATAAAACAAAGGCCCATGGTAAGGTGGAAACACGTGGAATAAAGACAAAACAATAAAACTCTCATTTGATATTCGTTACCAAGGCACTTATGGGGAAAGGAAGCATTGCCAAGGGTAATGAGAAAAGGCGTCGTGACAATTGGGAGAAATGAACGGACAACTAAAATGAACAGTTTTTCAACATAGGAGAGGAATCGAACGAACAAGAAAGAAGAGTTTTTTCGAAGTTTTAAAAATGCATTGAAGGATGGAGAAAAAGGGTTGGAAACTTTTCAGAGAAGATTGCAGGAATGAAGGCAAGGCCTTGGCACTGGGATTTTCTGGATATTTTTCCTTCCACATTGGACTGGTTCTTTGAGAAAACCAGATTTCTGCCATGTTAATGAACATTTTTTTAATGCAGAAATTTTCAGAAAGTTGCATTTTATGGGCAAGAAAGGAGGAGTTATTTTCTGCATGCAAAGATTAAATGTCTATTTTTTTCCCTTTTCAGATTTTAGGCTTGTAAATGGAGTTTATGCAAGTTTCTTGGTTGCTTCATGCTAATGTTTAAATCTGAAAAATCTCATTTAAAACCCTAGGAGCCAGCACTTAGCTTATCCGGATTGTGCTTGTTTTGCAAGTCCAATAGGTTAGGTTGCATGCATGAAAACCTCACATCTTCGGTTTTGTCGAAATAGGATAGCATCATACTGAATACATTTTATTTTCAGTTTTCTGCATTTTCTTTCAACTTTTTCTGCATTTTATTTTCCAAAAATTTTAATTTTTTTTAATTTTCAGGCATTAAAATAAACATTTAAAAAATTTCAAAATCTAAAAATAATTTCACCATTGCGTAGGTTATACTTCAGACTTCCAATACGCACTTTGAAATTTCATTTTTGGAGTTGTTTAGTATTTTTAAAAATTCATCGAAGTTGTTGTTTTGTTATAGATTTTAAAAATCCGAAAATAGAAAATTTCCATTTTAAGGTCAAATTTCATTTTTTCAGTTTTGTTTTGCACTCATGAGCCTATGATGACATCCCCTTCATGAAAATTCCAGTTTCATTGAAGGAGTTATGTTTTATGGCATTTTCACAAATTTCCATTTTGAGCCTAAAATTACCCTCTCTTCATAAAAATTCTAATTTTACGAAAGAGGGGTAATTTGAGTATTACATTGAAGGTCTTTTCCTCAAAGCACTTAATTGTTCATCTTGATGAAAATTTGATTTCATTTAAGAGGGATAAGTTAAAGTGACATTTAAAGCCCTTTATCTAAGGCCATAAATTATTGCTTCTTTGTGAAAATTCATTTCACCAAAGAGGGATAGTTTATCGATCATATTGAAAGCTATCTTTATCTTCATGGTAAGAAGCCATATTTGGACTTAATAAAGAAGATAAAATCTACCTTAAAACTCTCAAGATAAAAGGAATAAAGGCACTACATCGTGGTCATATGAGGGCCAACTCACATTTGCTTTATTTTGGTTCAATGAACAATCACTAAAGTTTCATGGTAAAATAAACCAACATTGCCCCTTGTTTACAGTTACTTGCAATCACTAAGGTGTTCCAAGCATTTAAATTGAATATATTTATTTGAGATTACTAATACACATATGCAAATGCTAAATATAGCGGAGACCTTGGAGAAGTTGGTTGTTTAACTTCTTTGCAAGAGGGGATTTGGAACCCAAATCCTAAGGAAGAGTGTACTTTCACAATTGGGTGAAAATACCACTCAACATTTTGGCGCTAGAAGGAGGGCCTGAATTGGTTTATTTCAGTGTGATTTAAATGCTATAGGGATTTAAATTTTGAATATTTCATGCCCTATTGATTATTATCTTTAGCCCTCTTTTAACAATACAACCTTGTAGTGTTAAAAGGAGGACATAAATTGCTATGCATTGTTCTAACGCTTTTGATTGTTCATACAGGAATAATGTGTTTTGATTTGATTTTGAAAAAATTTGGTCTTGACTAACGAGGTTGTCTCCATGCAATTACTTTCATTTGATTTTAATGGATACATTTCTTGGTTGATGCTAACATGATTATTAACACGTTACATGTTTGATATTTGCTAGTCATTTCATGCTTATTTGTAAGGAATTATTTTGTCTAAAATGTATTGGTTGTCGGTATTATGCTCTTCACTTGCGTGTAATGCGATCTTGTGAATCAGAAAGCCTACAACACTAGGAGTATGCTCTTCACTTGCGCATATGCGATCTGGTGAATCAAAAACTAATTTACATTTTTAGAATATTGCTTTGTCATGGTTCCTTCTTTTATTTATGACTAACAAGTTGGTTTTGAAGTTATTCTTTGAGTTTCATTAATGGCTACAACTGCAGGAACGTGGTATGGGATACATGCTAATCCTTTGAACATTAGTGGAGATTTTCATGATTTACCCAAGAACGTAGAAAAACATTTGCCCAAGTTTAAACACAATGGTCCAACATTAGCCGAGGAACATATTCAAGCCTATGTGGATATCCTAGTTAGATGGAATGTCGAACATGAGGATGTGGCATGTAGAATGTTTCCTGGAACCCTAGATGAGGTGGCATATGATTGGTACATCAATTTACCCCTTGGTTCTATTACATCTTGGACTCAATTGAAAGATGAATTTATCAATCAATTTAGGTTGTTCATTGATCCTCTCATGATATTTCAACAATTTGCTTCTTGCAAAAGAGAACCTAATGAGCCAGTGAGAAGTTTCAACTTGAGGTTTCAAAAGCTTCATGCGAGATTAATTTCTCCCTATACTATTGAGGAAAGTGGTGCTCTTCAAATATACTTTCGAGCATTGGATCCATTGTTTGCCATATTTGTTAGGATGAATCCCTTGGTTACTGATCTTGCATCGGCCTACACAGAAGCTATGATTGTAGATCAACAATTGAGGCCACAAGGTTATGGAATGGAGCAATCAACTATGGTAGGACAACTAGGGGCTTGCAATCAAACCTCGATGGTAGATCAAGCATGGGCACAACAAAATTTGATATCAAATGTTTTTCCCTACAATCAACTTTATCCTACCATACCAACTTATGCTCCCACATGTGCTTATACAAGTACTTCCATCCATCCAACTATACCTCAATTAGAGAATCATCTGGTCACTCATGGAACTATTGCAACAAATGTTCAAGCTTTGTCCATGGATATCAATCCAACTAATCCTACTACTTCTACCACTCAACCCAAAGAGTTCATATCGAAAGTAAAAGAGCAAAAGAAAGTGGTTAAGAAGGTATGTAGGCATGTTCCACCACAAAAACGAACACATCAATGTATGCATCCAAATTATCCGAGGAAGAAAATTCATAATGCCGATCTTAATGATGTTTCATGTTATGCTTCTTCAAGTGATACAAGAGATTTTGAGGTGACTCACGTTGAAGTAAATACCTATTCGAAAAGTCTTGAAGAGCATGAAGATTTTGGAGAAGAAATTCTATGGATGGGTAACAAGAAGTTGGAATCAAATAATCACCATCTTGTTTTGGAAAATAAATATCCAGAATCATTACCCAAAAAGGAGGATTTGGATGAACAAACTTATGTGGATATGATTTGGGCAAATGTACTTGCAAAGGATTGGAGCAACTATATGACACGGAATTCAAAAATCGATCCCATTGTAGAAGCTCCTAAGTCATCACAAGTGGCTGAAAATGAATTTGAAATAAAATCAACAAATGAAGTTGAAGACATAATCGAATTTCACCACTTGTTCTCGAAAGACACTTTGGATGATGCTCTCGAAAGTGATGACCAAGAGGATCCACACCTTCCAAATTGTGATAAAATTGAATCATGGGTTACAAATTTGGATTATGATAGCTTTACCAATTTGAATTCAAGAAATAACCCACTTTTGGAAATAACGGGACCATCTAAGGAAGGTGAAGATGAATTGGATGAGAAACAGGTTGATGAATCAGAAGATGAAGAAGAAATACTTGAACGTCACAACTTGAACTTGGAAGATGATTACTATGATTCATGGAAGAAATGGGAAGAATATTATCAATCTAAATCTTCTAACAAACTTGTTGTGTCAATTAATATGCAGGATAACTCAATTGCTTCCTCACATGAGGATACTATAAATCCTGTACAATTTGAGAAAGTTTTGGAAGAGGAATTCGAATCTCATCAAATTTTGGAACATGATAAGGATTCTACAACCATGAATCAAGAAAGAGAGTCACTTGCTTTAGATTCCTTTGAAGGAAAAGAAGTTGAAAATCTTGATCCACTTACTTGTGCTACAATGATTATGCCATTTCAAAATGAGAAAATTACAAAACCTAAATCATTTGGGTTTGATATCATTGATGATCCAATTGAAAATCCCACGTTACCCAAAACAACCCAAGTGATTGATCATGGAAATATGTTAGTTAACCCACCCCTAGATAGACAAGACTTATGGTTTGAAAGGGATGGACATGTGTTCAATTGGGTACCTAAGTTTGGTGCCTTTGATAAACAAATCATGGAGAAAGAACAAGTGCTACATTATGATGAAATGCCATTGAAGGTGAATGAAGAACAAGGATTAATTTCTAACCACACCTTTGATAACATTACTTTAATGAATGAAAAGGAGCTTGATGCATTTAAATTGCTAAATCAAATTCATCAACAATTAATTCTTGAACCTAGGATAAAAACTCCTAATGATCCCAATTTAGTAAATATCCTAGAGGCTTGTGAATTGTTGCACAATTTTAATTGGCCTAAGAACATGGAAAATGAATTAGCTTTGAAATTTTTAGAAATAGGCTCTTGCTTACAAAATTTCATTTTGAATAAAGAAAGCCTAGTTCTAAATCATGAATGGAATTATGAAATTTATACCTTAAAGAATAGACGAGATGAAATTGAAGATCAAATATTGTCTAATCAATTTGATGATTTGAATCTCACCTATGAGAGTACTAATGACACTAAATCAAATTGGTGGGGTGAGCGAGGCAAGTTGAATTTTTTTGCATTGCTTGGTTGGATCTTATTGTTGTTGGATTCCTACAACATTTGGCATACCTATTGTGTCATATGTCTTTTGAAATGTTCTAATCATGTTTGGGATCCGGGAAAGTGATAGTCCAAGCTTTGCATCATCTTGTACCATATTGTACATTTGTATATAATTTTTTGGTTTTTGATGTTGGGTTTGCATTTCAGTTTTGGTTTTAAGTTTTGTGTGTTGGTCCTTTGGACATTTTTGGTTTGTCTTGAAAAAAAAAGAAAAAAGCGAGATGTCAACTTATGTCCTTATGAATGTTGACTAAGACTAGGAGAATATGAAACATCGAAATTGTATTGCAGAAAGCTCCACGAGTATCGCAAACACATTAAAGAATATCGTTTGGAACTTGTGATGCATGAAGTTGTCAGTTTTACACATTATGGTAAAGTAGGTGATATACTCCATCCGCATGTCAAAAAGAGCAATGCATTCATCCATATCTCATGTTACATTCCACATTGCATATACATTTCATCTCAGTTGCATTTTCATTTCAAGTACAATCATTGAAAAGGTGTCGAATCCTCTTAGGGTTATTACATAACATATATTAAAAGGATCCTAAGGTTGGGAAATGATGCCCGAACTATCTTGAACCAAGCACATTCTACGCATATTAAAGAGGATCTTGAGCAAAATGGTCAAATCCATACTTGGAAGAAAAGGTGAGGCGAAAGGAGTATTTCGTGTCTGTCCTATCATGCAACATAATCCTTAAAAAAGTGGTTTTTACCACTCCCATAGTGCTTAAAGCCTAAAATCATAGTAGTAAGGATAGGGTTAAATCCTCATCGAACTTAGGTTGAGGATCCAACTCCCCAAGGCTCTGATTTGACCTTCATGGAGTAGTAAGGATAGGGTCTAATTCTCATCTCGCTTAGGTTGAGAATCCGATTCCCCAAAGCTTCTATTTTGCCCACTCAAGAACTTGAAATTCCAAAGCAAATATTTATCATTTCATCATTAATATTGGATTGGAAGGATCGTACTACATGTCCCTTGCAAGGATGGGTAGTCATCCCCAAGGTCCAAGAAATCAAAAGTAAAGCCAAATCATGGATTATGGGGTTAATCTCCACCGGGGCTATAGATGCTGAATGGCATTGGAGTATGCTCATGTGTGGCAACATGTCTTGTCTAAAAGCAAGACCATCGATGGCTCAAACGGACAGGCTAGCTCTGACAGTTTCATCCATAACAGGTTAAATAATTTTGTTCAAGATGAGGTAATGAACTCCAGATCAGAGTAGTAAGGATAGGGTTAGATTCCCATCTCGCTTAGGTTGGGAATCCTATTCCCCAAAGCTCTGATTTCACTTACACTTGCACATGGGTTCAAGATGGTAGTGACACATAACCAACTTTGGGATCTAGTAAATTAATTCAGTACACACATATTTGGTCCTAAGAGGGTTTGACAGTTTTAAAATGTTTGTTCATGGTACTAGAAAGTTTGAGCCTTTGCAAAGCAGGTTGTTATATCTCTAGCATATTTGCCATACATTAAATCCTGAACAAATCATTCATAACCTCACATATGCATTCAGGTAAAACTGACAATGGAATGTTGATCAATTTCAAACGATAAGGAATGAATCACACCGCACACATTGAGCTGACGCTGAATAATTCTAATGCTTCATGTATTTCTCGTCTAGTTTCATTCTTTGGATATTTGCTGACGCTTGTGTTTGAGTTTTGAAGGTTTTCAAGTTGGGTTCTCACCGAAATGCTCAGGAGCATTTCCCAACAGAGTCGCCATTTGTTGTGGCTGCTCCACAACGTACCCCAAAATTGGGGACCCACCTTTTTATTTTTGGTATTTGGGTGTTTTCGTTTCATTTTGAGTGTCTAGTGGATTGGTTAAGTTCGTCCTTATTATTATTATTATTATTATTATTGTTTTTAGTTAATTTTAATGCTTTGAATTAAATCAATTCAAACATTTAAAATTAATTAAATCAAATTTAAAATAAAAGAGAAAGCAAGTAAAAAAAAAAATATAATAATTAAATAAAGCTTTTTGAATCTAAAAAAAAAAAAAACAAGTTTATATATATTTTTTATATATATAAACAAATAAAAAAATTTAAAAGTGAAA
This sequence comes from Wollemia nobilis, assembly GCA_028583015.1. NCBI lineage: Eukaryota > Viridiplantae > Streptophyta > Pinopsida > Araucariales > Araucariaceae > Wollemia > Wollemia nobilis. Next base: position 793,678 of record JAQPPZ010017101.1, on the reverse strand, counting down.
ATAATATATATATATATATATATAGTAAGTTAAAAAAAAAGTAAAAACAATAAAATATAAATAAAAATAAAAAGTAGTGACGTTTTAGTTTACATGTTAAAATAGTTTAAATTTAAAGTTTTTTTTTAATAGTTTAACTTTATGTTTTTAGTATGATTTATTTTGTTTTTAGAGTTTGTTTTTTAAAGCTAATTCACCTTTTGTTTTATGTGCAGGTAAGGTGGAAACACGAGGAGGTAAAAAAGTGGAGATAAAGAAAAAAAAAAATGAAGAAGGGGAAGGAGGCAGGGAGAAAAGGAGGGAAAAGAAGAAAAAAGAAGTTTTAACATAGGAGAGGAATCGAACGAAAAGAAAGAAGAGGTTTATTGGGAAACTTTAAATACTCCATCAAAATGAGGAAAAGGGGTTGGAAACTTTTCAGAGAAGATTGCAGGAATGAAGGCAAGGCCTTGGCACTGGGTTTTTCTGGATATTTTCCTTCCACATTGGACTGGTTCTTTGAGAAAACTAGATTTCTGCTATTGTTAATGAACATTTTTTTAATGCAGAAATTTTCAGAAAGTTGCATTTTATGGGCAAGAAAGGAGGAGTTATTTTCTGCATGCAAAGATTAAATGTCTATTTTTTTCCTTTTCAGATTTTAGGCTTGTAAATGGAGTTTATGCAAGTTTCTTGGTTGCTTCATGCTAATGTTTAAATCTGAAAAATCTTATTTAAAACCCTAGGAGCCAACACTTAGCTTATCCGGATTGTGCTTGTTTTGCAAGTCCAATAGGTTAGGTTGCATGCATGAAAACCTCACATCTTCGGTTTTGTCGAAATAGGATAGCATCATATTGAATGCATTTTATTTTCAGTTTTCTGCATTTTCTTTCAACTTTTTCTGCATTTTATTTTCCAGAAATTTTAATTTTTTTTAATTTTCAGGCATTAAAATAAACATTTAAAAATTTTCAAAATCTAAAAATAATTTCACCATTGCGTAGGTTATAATTCATAATTCCAATACGCACTTTGAAATTTCATTTTCGGAGTTGTTTAGTATTTTTAAAAATTCATCGAAGTTGTTGTTTTGTTACAGATTTTAAAAATCCGAAAATAGAAAATTTCCATTTTAAGGTCAAATTTCATTTTTTCAGTTTTGTTTTGCACTCATGAGCCTATGATGACATTCCCTTCATGAAAATTCCAATTTCATTGAAGGAGTTATGTTTTATGGCATTTTCACAAATTTCCATTTTGAGCCTAAAATTACCCTCTCTTCATAAAAATTCTAATTTTACGAAAGAGGGGTAATTTGAGTATTACATTGAAGGTCTTTTCCTCAAAGCACTTAATTGTTCATCTTGATGAAAATTTGATTTCATTTAAGAGGGATAAGTTAAAGTGACATTTAAAGCCCTTTATCCAAGGCCATAAATTATTGCTTCTTTGTGAAAATTCATTTCACCAAAGAGGGATAGTTTATCGATCATATTGAAAGCTATCTTTATCTTCATGGTAAGAAGCCATATTTGGACTTAATAAAGAAGATAAAATCTACCTTAAAACTCTCAAGATAAAAGGAATTAAGGCACTACATCGTGGTCATATGAGGGCCAACTCACATTTGCTTTATTTTGGTTCAATGAACAATCACTAAAGTTTCATGGTAAAATAAACCAACATTGCCCCTTGTTTACAGTTACTTGCAATCACTAAGGTGTTCCAAGCATTTAAAATGAATATATTTATTTGAGATTACTAATACACATAGCAAATGCTAAATATAGCGGAGACCTTGGAGAAGTTGTTTGTTTAACTTCTTTGCAAGAGGGGATTTGGAACCCAAATCCTAAGGAAGAGTGTACTTTCACAATTGGGTGAAAATACCACTCAACATTTTGGCGCTAGAAGGAGGGCCTGAATTGGTTTATTTCAGTGTGATTTAAATGCTATAGGGATTTAAATTTTGAATATTTCATGCCCTATTGATTATTATCTTTAGCCCTCTTTTAACAATACAACCTTGTAGTGTTAAAAGGAGGACATGAATTGCTATGCATTGTTCTAACGTTTTTGATTGTTCATACAGGAATAATGTGTTTTTGATTTGATTTTGAAAAAATTTGGTCTTGACTAACGAGGTTGTCTCCATGCAATTACTTTCATTTGATTTTAATGGATACATCTCTTGGTTGATGCTAACATGATTATTCACACGTTACATGTTTGATATTTGCTAGTCATTTCATGCTTATTTGTAAGGAATTATTTTGTCTAAAATGTATTTGTTGTCGGTATTATGCTCTTCACTTGCGTGTAATGCGATCTTGTGAATCAAAAAGCCTACAACACTAGGAGTATGCTCTTCACTTGCGCATATGCGATCTGGTGAATCAGAAACTAATTTACATTTTTAGAATATTGCTTTGTCATGGTTCCTTCTTCTATTTATGACTAACAAATTGGTTTTGAAGTTATTCTTTGAGTTTCATTAATGGCTACAACTGCAGGAACGTGGTATGGGATACATGCTAATCCTTTGAACATTAGTGGAGATTTTCATGATTTACCCAAGAACGTAGAAAAACATTTGCCCAAGTTTAAACACAATGGTCCAACATTAGCCGAGGAACATATTCAAGCCTATGTGGATATCCTAGTTAGATGGAATGTCGAACATGAGGATGTGGCATGTAGAATGTTTCCTGGAACCCTAGATGAGGTGGCATATGATTGGTACATCAATTTACCCACTGGTTCTATTACATCTTGGACTCAATTGAAAGATGAATTTATCAATCAATTTAGGTTGTTCATTGATCCTCTCACGATATTTCAACAATTTGCTTCTTGCAAAAGAGAACCTAATGAGCCAGTGAGAAGTTTCAACTTGAGGTTTCGAAAGCTTCATGCGAGATTAATTTCTCCCTATACTATTGAGGAAAGGGGTGCTCTTCAAATATACTTTCGAGCATTGGATCCATTGTTTGCCATATTTGTTAGGATGAATCCCTTGGTTACTGATCTTGCATCGGCCTACACAGAAGCTATGATTGTAGATCAACAATTGAGGCCACAAGGTTATGGAATGGAGCAATCAACTATGGTAGGACAACTAGGGGCTTGCAATCAAACCTCGATGGTAGATCAAGCATGGGCACAACAAAATTTGATATCAAATGTTTTTCCCTACAATCAACTTTATCCTACCATACCAACTTATGCTCCCACATGTGCTTATACAAGTACTTCCATCCATCCAACTATGCCTCAATTAGAGAATCATGTGGTCACTCATGGAACTATTGCAACAAATGTTCAAGCTTTGTCCATGGATATCAATCCAACTAATCCTACTACTTCTACCACTCAACCCAAAGAGTTCATATCGAAAGTAAAAGAGCAAAAGAAAGTGGTTAAGAAGGTATGTAGGCATGTTCCACCACAAAAACGAGCACATCAATGTATGCATCCAAATCATCCTAGGAAGAAAATTCATAATGCCGATCTTAATGATGTTTCATGTTATGCTTCTTCAAGTGATACAAGAGATTTTGAGGTGACTCACGTTGAAGTAAATACCTATTCGAAATGTCTTGAAGAGCATGAAGATTTTGGAGAAGAAATTCTATGGATGGGTAACAAGAAGTTGGAATCAAATAATCACCATCTTGTTTTGGAAAATAAATATCCAGAATCATTACCCAAAAAGGAGGATTTGGATGAACAAACTTATGTGGATATGATTTGGGCAGATGTACTTGCAAAGGATTGGAGCAACTATATGACACGGAATTCAAAAATTGATCCCATTGTAGAAGCTCCTAAGTCATCACAAGTGGCTGAAAATGAATTTGAAATAAAATCAACAAATGAAGTTGAAGACATAATCGAATTTCACCACTTGTTCTCGAAAGACACTTTGGATGATGCTCTCGAAAGTGATGACCAAGAGGATCCACACCTTCCAAATTGTGATAAAATTGAATCATGGGTTACAAATTTGGATTATGATAGCTTTACCAATTTGAATTCAAGAAATAACCCACTTTTGGAAATAACGGGACCATCTAAGGAAGGTGAAGATGAATTGGATGAGAAACAGGTTGATGAATCAGAAGATGAAGAAGAAATACTTGAACGTCACAACTTGAACTTGGAAGATGATTACTATGATTCATGGAAGAAATGGGAAGAATATTATCAATCTGAATCTTCTAACAAACTTGTTGTGTCAAGTAATATGCAGGACAACTCAATTGCTTCCTCACATGAGGATACTATAAATCCTGTACAATTTGAGAAAGTTTTGGAAGAGGAATTCGAATCTCATCAAATTTTGGAACATGATAAGGATTCTACAACCATGAATCAAGAAAGAGAGTCACTTGCTTTAGATTCCTTTGAAGGAAAAGAAGTTGAAAATCTTGATCCACTTACTTGTGCTACAATGATTATGCCATTTCAAAATGAGAAAATTACAAAACCTAAATCATTTGGGTTTGATATCATTGATGATCCAATTGAAAATCCCACGTTACCCAAAACAACCCAAGTGATTGATCATGGAAATATGTTAGTTAACCCACCCCTAGATAGACAAGACTTATGGTTTGAAAGGGATGGACATGTGTTCAATTGGGTACCTAAGTTTGGTGCCTTTGATAAACAAATCATGGAGAAAGAACAAGTGCTACATTATGATGAAATGCCATTGAAGGTGAATGAAGAACAAGGATTAATTTCTAACCACACCTTTGATAACATTACTTTAATGAATGAAAAGGAGCTTGATGCATTTAAATTGCTAAATCAAATTCATCAACAATTAATTCTTGAACCTAGGATAAAAACTCCTAATGATCCCAATTTAGTAAATATCCTAGAGGCTTGTGAATTGTTGCACAATTTTAATTGGCCTAAGAACATGGAAAATGAATTAGCTTTGAAATTTTTAGAAATAGGCTCTCGCTTACAAAATTTCATTTTGAATAAAGAAAGCCTAGTTCTAAATCATGAATGGAATTATGAAATTTATACCTTAAAGAATAGACGAGATGAAATTGAATATCAAATATTGTCTAATCAATTTGATGATTTGAATCTCACCTATGAGAGTACTAATGACACTAAATCAAATTGGTGGGGTGAGCGAGGCAAGTTGAATTTTTTTGCATTGCTTGGTTGGATCTTATTGTTGTTGGATTCCTACAACATTTGGCATACCTATTGTGTCATATGTCTTTTGAAATGTTCTAATCATGTTTGGGATCCGGGAAAGTGATAGTCCAAGCTTTGCATCATCTTGTACCATATTGTACATTTGTATATAATTTTTTGGTTTTTGATGTTGGGTTTGCATTTCAGTTTTGGTTTTAAGTTTTGTGTGTTGGTCCTTTGGACATTTTTGGTTTGTCTTGAAAAAAAAAAAAAAAAGCGAGATGTCAACTTATGTCCTTATGAATGTTGACTAAGACTAGGAGAATATGAAACATCGGAATTGTATTGCAGAAAGCTCCACGAGTATCGCAAACACATTAAAGAATATCGTTTGGAACTTGTGATGCATGAAGTTGTCAGTTTTACACATTATGGTAAAGTAGGTGATATACTCCATCCGCATGTCAAAAAGAGCAATGCATTCATCCATATCTCATGTTACATTCCACATTGCATATACATTTCATCTCAGTTGCATTTTCATTTCAAGTACAATCATTGAAAAGGTGTCGAATCCTCTTAGGGTTATTACATAACATATATTAAAAGGATCCTAAGGTTGGGAAATGATGCCCGAACTATCTTGAACCAAGCACATTCTACGCATATTAAAGAGAATCTTGAGCAAAATGGTCAAAACCATACTTGGAAGAAAAGGTGAGGCGAAAGGAGTATTTCGTGTCTGTCCTATCATGCAACATAATCCTTAAACAATGGTTTTTACCACTCCCATAGAGCTTAAAGCCTAAAATCAGAGTAGTAAGGATAGGGTTAAATCCTCATCGAACTTAGGTTGAGGATCCAACTCCCCAAAGCTCTGATTTGACCTTCATGGAGTAGTAAGGATAGGGTCTAATTCTCATCTCGCTTAGGTTGAGAATCCGATTCCCCAAAGCTTCTATTTTGCCCACTCAAGAACTTGAAATTCCAAAGCAAATATTTATCATTTCATCATTAATATTGGATTGGAAGGATCGTACTACATGTCCCTTGCAAGGATGGGTAGTCATCCCCAAGGTCCAAGAAATCAAAAAAAAAGAAGCCAAATCATGGATTATGGGGTTAATCTCCATCGGGGCTATAGACGCCTGACTGGTAGTGGAGTATCCTCATGCGTGGCAACATGTCTTGTTTAAAAGCAAGACCACTGATCGCTCAAATGGATAGAGCTAGCTCTGACGGTTTCATCCATAACAGGTTAAATCATTTTGTTCAAGATGAGGTAATGAACTCCGGATCGAGTAGTAAGGATAGGGTTAGATTCCCATCTCGCTTAGGTTGGGAATCCTATTCCCCAAAGCTATGATTTCACTTACACTTGCACATGGGTTCAAGATGGTAGTGACACATAACCAACTTTGGGATCTAGTAAATTAATTCAAGTATACACATATTTGGTCCTAAGAGGGTTTGAGAGTTTTAATATGTTTGTTCATGGTACTAGAAAGTTTGAGCCTTTGCAAAGCAGGTTGTTATATCTCTAGCATATTTGCCATACATTAAATCCTGAACAAATCATTCATAACCTCACATATGCATTCAGGTAAAACTGACAATGGAATGTTGATCAATTTCAAACGATAAGGAATGAATCACACCGCACACATTGAGTTGATGCTGAATAATTCTAATGCTTCATGTATTTCTCATCTAGTTTCATTCTTTGGATATTTGCTGACGCTTGTGTTTGAGTTTTGAAGGTTTTCAGGTTGGGTTCTCACCGAAATGCTCAGGAGCATTTCCCAACATAGTCGCCATTTGTTGTGGCTGCTCCACAACGTACCCCAAAATTGGGGACCCACCTTTTTATTTTTGGTATTTGGGTGTTTTCGTTTCATTTTGAGTGTCTAGTGGATTGGTTAAGTTCGTCCTTATTATTATTATTTTTTATTATTATTGTTTTAGTTAATTTTAATGCTTTGAATTAAATCAATTCAAACATTTAAAATTAATTAAATCAAATTTAAAATAAAAGAGAAAGCAAGTAAAAAAAAAAATAATAATAATTAAATAAAGCTTTTTGAATCTAAAAAGAAAAAAAACAAGTTTATATATATTTTATATATATATATATAAAGTAAGTTAAAAAAAAAAAGTAAAAACAATAAAATATAAATAAAAATAAAAAGTAGTGAATTCACCACGTTTTAGTTTACATGTTAAAATAGTTTAAATTTAAAGTTTTTTTTTTTAATAGTTTAACTTTATGTTTTTAGTATGATTTATTTTGTTTTTAGAGTTTGTTTTTTAAAGCTAATTCACCTTTTGTTTTATGTGCAGGTAAGGTGGAAACACGAGGAGGTGTAGGTTTTAATAAAAAAGGTGGTAATGTGGAAACGTGGATAAAGACAAAACATAAAATTTTTGATATGAAGGCTTATGGGAAAGTGAAGCATTGCAAGTGTAATGAGAAAAGGGGAAAATTGGGAGAAATGAAGGAAAACTAAAATGAAAGTTTTCAACATAGGAGAGGAATCGAAGGAACAAGAAATGAAGAGTTTTATGAAATTTTAAATACTCCATCAAAATGGAAGAAAAGGGTTGGAAACTTTTCAGAGAAGATTGCAGGAATGAAGGCAAGGCCTTGGCACTGGGTTTTTCTGGATATTTTTCCTTCCACATTGGACTGGTTCTTTGAGAAAACCAGATTTCTGCCATGTACAATGAACATTTTTAATGCAGAAATTTTCAAAAAGTTGCATTTTATGGGCAAGAAAGGAGGAGTTATTTTCTGCATGCAAAGATTAAATGTCTATTTTTTTTCCTTTTCAGATTTTAGGCTTGTAAATGGAGTTTACGCAAGTTTCTTGGTTGCTTCATGCTAATGTTTAAATCTGAAAAATCTTATTTAAAACCCTAGGAGCCAGCACTTAGCTTATCCGGATTGTGCTTGTTTTGCAAGTCCAATAGGTTAGGTTGCATGCATGAAAACCTCACATCTTCGGTTTTGTCGAAATAGGATAGCATCATACTGAATACATTTTATTTTTAATTTTCTGCATTTTCTTTCAACTTTTTCTGCATTTTATTTTTCCAAAAATTTTAATTTTTTTTAATTTTCAGGCATTAAAATAAACATTTAAAAATTTTCAAAATCTAAAAATAATTTCACCATTGCGTAGGTTATACTTCAGACTTCCAATACGCACTTTGAAATTTCATTTTCGGAGTTGTTTAGTATTTTTAAAAATTCATCGAAGTTGTTGTTTTGTTACAGATTTTAAAAAATCCGAAAATAGAAAATTTCCATTTTAAGGTCAAATTTCATTTTTTAGTTTTGTTTTGCACTCATGAGCCTATGATGACATTCCCTTCATGAAAATTCCAATTTCATTGAAGGAGTTATGTTTTATGGCATTTTCACAAATTTCCATTTTGAGCCTAAAATTACCCTCTCTTCATAAAAATTCTAATTTTACGAAAGAGGGGTAATTTGAGTATTACATTGAAGGTCTTTTCTTCAAAGCACTTAATTGTTCATCTTGATGAAAATTTGATTTCATTTAAGAGGGATAAGTTAAAGTGACATTTAAAGCCCTTTATCCAAGGCCATAAATTATTGCCTCTTTGTGAAAATTCATTTCACCAAAGAGGGATAGTTTATCGATCATATTGAAAGCTATCTTTATCTTCATGATAAGAAGCCATATTTGGACTTAATAAAGAAGATAAAATCTACCTTAAAACTCTCAAGATAAAAGGAATTAAGGCACTACATCGTGGTCATATGAGGGCCAACTCACATTTGCTTTATTTTGGTTCAATGAACAATCACTAAAGTTTCATGGTAAAATAAACCAACATTGCCCCTTGTTTACAGTTACTTGCAATCACTAAGGTGTTCCAAGCATTTAAAATGAATATATTTATTTGAGATTACTAATACACATATGCAAATGCTAATATAGCGGAGACCTTGGAGAAGTTGTTTGTTTAACTTCTTTGCAAGAGGGGATTTGGAACCCAAATCCTAAGGAAGAGTGTACTTTCACAATTGGGTGAAAATACCACTCAATAGGTTCCCTAAAATCTACCTCTTTAATATTCATTGGTTGTCCTTAATACCTAGTGCTATTAATTCTTACCTTCACTAGTTTTTCTTCAACTCAGTAAAAATACTTATCTTCACTAGTTTTTCTTATCTAGTCACAAATGTCCTTAGACTGTTTGTAACTTTTTAAAAACCCGTGCAAGTAAACTTGTTGTGGTTTTGATACCACTGATAGCTTTTGTAGCCTAATAATTAATGTAAATAACCACAAAATTATATAGAAAAGTAGTTGCAATATAAATAACTCAATAAAGATAAAAATAACAATAATAAGAACTCAAAAATACTCAGAATAATCACTTATAAAAAGTTCACAAAAATACTAAAAATTATATAGAATAAAGATCTACTAATGCATGCTATATGCTATTAATTTTTGAAATCAATTACAATGCTTTGTCACAAATATATAACATTATGTGACTCCTCATATGGTGCACTCTTGATCTTCACTCTTCTTTGTAACTCTTCACTTTCCTATTTTAAGGACACATGTTCACTCTTACATAATGGAAACGTATGCACATTTACACTCACAACACTTGCACACTTAATTACTCAACACTTGTACATTTCCTACACATTATTACATTACATAAAATATAAACTCACATTCTAATCTAAGACACACACCTAATCTAATATTGTACCAAGGTGGTACATTGGCATGTACCAAATAATGTAATATTCTCCAACAATAATTTTACAAGTTTCATAGATTCGTATCCTTGTATATAATAGCATGATATTATAAATCATGGGCTTGACAGATAAACTATGATTTTGAATCAAACACCAACTGAGATAATTCCTTCGATAGTTTTATTTTCTTTCATGTTTATTTATTATTTGTTGGTTATTTTACTTTTTTTTATGATATAGGTCACAATAAAAAGTAAAAAAATGAAATAACCTTAGGTTTAGTATTTTATTTTTCTTTAAGACATCTAAAGAAAGAAGAAATTCAAATAACTATAGTATTAAGTTTTCCTTTGATTTGTATATATCTTCTAAGCTTAGGTAAGGAATGCACATTTGCATATAGTATGAACTTTGCACTAAGATGGAATTTGTATTTGCATCTTAAATGTTTTTCTAAAAGAAAAAGAGATTTAGTTTTGTGTGACTCCAATTTTATAAATAAATTGAAAAAACATTAAGGTGAGATCTTGTATTTTGCATACCTTGTCTTATGAAATTTTATTCAAAGTTATTATATAGTTAAAATTGCTTCATTTGAGATAAAATAAACATAGGTTTTTGCATAATATACACACACAAAAATAATATTTAGATTAATTCCTTAAAAATATTCTTGATGAAATCTCTTTGCACATGAGAAAAACTTGTCAACTAAGGTTTTGAGAAATTAAACACCTATTGGGATCTTAGCCCTTGTTGATAGAAGTGACCTTTGTAGGTCACTTATCACAAGAGTTATGTAGTAGAAGAGGGCATAAAAAATATTTACTATAAGAAAGAGGAAAATATTAAAATATAATAAATAAATAATTTTGTAGAAGCATGGGATTCCTATATGCTTAATTACAAGAGGAGCATGCATTGGAATCTTTTCATTTTATTCCTATGGAATAAAAGAAGTAGTGAAATAAAATAATAGATGGATGTTTTATATGAAGGGAGAGGAAGAGAGATGCCAAGAGATCCACATACTAAGAAGGAGATTAAAAATATTATAAAACTATAGATCCATCCTATATACATTATTCATAATAGTTAGAATGTAGTTTGAAGAGGAAGTAATTTGGACTCTAATTGATCAAAAATTATTTTTAATTAAGTTGTTATATAATTATTCAATTACGTATTTGTAGTTGGAATACGTTATCAAAATTATTGATTATGATCCTATATAATTATAACTTTGCATTTGAAGTCTCACATTAGGAACATCATGTATGTAGATTTTGATATTTTCTAATGGCACAAAGAATTGGTACCATATATCTTTCTAGTTTGTCACATTAGTGTTTTTAGATTATGAATGGTCAGAATGATACCCTAGAGGCTAGACATTAGATCAAGTATTAGCATTATAAGTAAAATGGGCACAATAAATAGTTGTCTTACCATACATTTTTCTTTTTAAGGATTGAATAAGCCTTTGCTTTGCTTAAGTCCTTAATCTCCTATTAGTAAATGATGGTCCTTGTGACATTGAATTGTAAATGTGAAAGTACATACTTGATTTGGTCAAGTCGATATCATCTAGATTTTGCTATAAATTAGCCATTCTTAGTAACTTCAATAGGTTGTATGTACCTTGGAAAGTATATTTAGTCATAAGGCTAATCAATATAGATACCAATTGAGTGGTATGTTGAATAGAGGAGGGTGGTATGGATTGAGAAGATCTACATTGAAAATTAGATGCATTCCTGATGGCGGACAAGAAAAAATACACAGACACTCACTCACGCGATTTCATAAAAAAAACTCTTGCATTAATCTAAAAAATACATGCATCAACAGCCCGCAGGCTTACAATAGCTAGCGCTCAGCTTAGCTCTACCCTTCTACTCTTAATGACCCACCACCGATCCACACCACCAATCTATTACAATTTTTGAGTTTTTATCGAGGTCTCGGCCCTCTAGGTCATTAATGACCCTTCTAAAAAAACATTAAATAAAACCAGCCACAATCGGCTTCCCCCACCGAGTCTTCAAATTTTCCCTCTATAATTGGCAACCACCCTTGATCTGCCATGAAAGCACGCATTAACCTTGACCTGCAACCATCATTTTCCAGACTGTCCATCGAGAACTGTTGCCTTGTCAGAACATTTAACTGTGCCCGTTGTCTCTTTTCTCGCGCGCACGGTCGTCCATGTGTCAAATTTTGATTTGCCTTCAACCGGTTGCGATATCGTGACATGTCACAATATTGCAACCATTTTTGCCTTCGAGCCCCTTGTTTTAGTTTGTGTCGCGATATCGCGACATGTCGCGATATCGTGACCATTTTTGTCTGTGAGCCCCTTGTCTCAGTTTGCGTCACGAAATTACGACGAAAAATCCCCCCATGCCTTCACTTCAAAAAATGTTGCGATGTCGAGATGTCGCGATATCGCAACATTGCGATATCGTGACGAAATCTCCCTCTGTGCCTTTGCCTCAAAAAATGTCGTGATGTCATGACGTTGCGATATTGCGACATCGTGATATCGCGATGAAAACCCCACCTTGCCTTAGGTTCTTTCTGCCTTTGACTTCTGGTCCAACTTTTGCCTTTGCCTTTGCCTTTGCCTTCTGGTCATCATGACATCGCGATGTCATGATATCGTGACGTCGCGATATCATGACAAAACCGCCCCCGAGCCTGAGTTCCCAAATAACGTCGCGATATCGCGACGAAACTGCTCCCATGCCTTTGTTCTCAAATGACGTCGCGATATCGTGACGTCGTAAAATCATGCCGAAACTTCCCTCTTGCCTTGCTGCAGCCTTTGGGGTCGCGATTTCATGACCCCCCCAACTTTTGCCTTGGAAAACAAAAGAAACAGAACAAGTTACTTAGAAAATTTGGTTGATGCCAGATTGTCCTGCTGTCGCCGGATGCTCCTGCATCAGACACCCGAGGTAAAAAGGAGAAGTGACCTTCACTTCTATGCTATTCGGTCCATGTCTTTTGAAACATCTCCAAACGGGCACCTGTTCCTCCAACCTGCTTCAACCCCGTCTCCTGGCAAAAACTTTTTCTACCTTCTACCAGACAAATTCTGGCACTGCTACACACCTTCTCATCCACTGCCTGTAACGGCTTTAATTTGTGGTGCACTCCACATTTCATCAAGGAGTACATATTTGCATGACCATCATGCACTGCACTCCGATCAAACTGCCATGGCCTTCCTAACAGCAAATGGCAAGCATCCATGGGGAAAACATCACACAGGACCTCATCCTGGTACTTCCCAATATTTAACATGACTAAGCATTGTTCACGGACCCATGCTCTGTGGTCCTTCTACAACCATGCAATCCGGTATGGATGCGGGTGTCTCCTCCTCTCCAGCTGTAACTTAGCAACCATCTCCTTGGAGACTAAGTTATTTGTACTCCCATTGTCTATAATAACATTACAAACTTTGCTTGAAATTTTGCATTGTGTGCGAAACAGGCTTCTCCTCTAATCTGGTTTGTCTTCATCAATCAACATGGTCCTCCTCACGATCATTGCTTCTCCTTTCTCAGCTTCTTCAGAATGTTCTGATTCAACATCTTCCTCTACCATAGCAGCTCTGGCAGGACCCACTTGTTTCTTGTTCACTCTCTCGGGGTGTTGGGGACACTCATATGCCTGATGCCCCTCTTCTTCACAGTGGAAACATGTTCCTCGAAACACTCCTCTTCCATACCCACGTCCAGATCTACCTCTTCCCCTTGGGTAGCCATTGTTCTGAACTTGGGGTTTGGGTTCCCCATCTTCCTTCTGATCTTGGCTGCTGCTAACCTCTTCTTTCTTCTCCTCTTTTCCTTCATCTTTTCTTCCACCAGTCTTTCCTCCATGTCCTTTTCCTCTTTGCTTGCTCTCAAACCTTTTGTTCAGTTTTTCTTCAACTTTTAGAGCAAACTGGTAAGCATCTTCAATGGTGCTCACCCGAACTAAGCTCAACTCTTCCTGGATACTAGGTCTCAACCCATTAATATAACGGGCCACCTTCTCCTTGCTTGCTTCTAAATGGCCAGTTATGATGGAGATTTTATAAAACTCCTCCGTATATTCTTGGACAATTTTATTCATCTGTCTCAAACCTTGCATTTTTCTCAACAGATCCAACTCGTAATCTGCCAAAATAAACTATCTTTTTAATTTTTCTACCATCCGTTCCCATCTTGTTATCCATTATTTTCCTCTTCGGTTCCGTTCTAGCTGTACTCCCTTCCACCATATGCTGGCATGACCTTTTAATTTGGTTTTAGCGAATCTGACCCTCTCGAGATCTTCAACTTCTTCATACTCGAAGTATTCTTCCAGATCATTGATCCAGTCGATCAATTCCTTTAGATCCAAGTTTTTGAAATACATGGAAACTTCCATCTTTGGCCTCTTCCCAATCTAGGATATGGCTTTGTACAGTCTGGCTTGTGCCGGATCTACAGCCTCCTCTTCTTCTTCAGACTGATTTTCTTCTTCATCTACTTCGTCTTCACTGTCTACATCTCTTCTTGGTTCGTGTCCTCTGTGCAGTTCTTCTTGTAGGGCCTGAACTTGCCGCTACAAAGCCCAAAAATATTCTGCTGTCATCATGCCTCTCCCACCAACCGGGTTTCTTCTTGGAGGCATTTTACTCACTTTCTCACAAGTCGTTCCATAGATCCTGGTGTAACTGCCTCACGTCCGGCGATCTGTTACACACTCAGGAACTTTTGACTCTAATACCACTGATGGCGGACAAGAAAAAATACACAGACACTCACTCACGCGATTTCATAAAAAAAACTCTTACATTAATCTAAAAAATACATGCATCAATAGCCCACAGGCTTATAATAGCTAGCGCTCGGCTTAGCTCTACCCTTCTACTCTTCTGTGTGCATTCTCCGATCCACACCACCGATCTATTACAATTTTTGAGTTTTTATCGAGGTCTCATCCCTCTAGGTCATTAATGACCCTTCTAAAAAAACATTAAATAAAACCAGCCACAATCAGCTTCCCCCGTCGAGTCTTCAAATTTTCCCTCCGTAATTGGCAACCACCCCCGATCTGCCATGAAAGCATGCATTAACCTTGACCTACAACCGCTGTTTTCTAGACTGTCCATTAGGAACCATTACCTTGTTAGAACATTTAACTGTACCTGTTGTCTCTTTTCCCATGCGCATGACCATCCATGTGTCAAATTTTGATTTGCCTTCAATCGGTCGCGATATCGCGACATGTTGCGATATCGCAACCATTTTCGCCTTCAAGCCCCTTGTCTCGGTTTGTGTCGCGATATCATGACATGTCGCGATATCATGACCATTTTTGTTTGTGAGCCCCTTGTCTCGGTTTGTGTCACGAAATCATGACAAAAACTCCCTCCCGTGCCTTTGCTTCCAAAAACATCACGATGTCGTGACGTCGCGATATCACGACGTCGTGATATCATGACGAAATCTCCCTCTGTGCCTTTGCCTCCAAAAATGTCACGATGTCATGACGTCGCGATATCGCGACAAAAACCCTACCTTGCCTTAGGTTCTTTCTGCCTTCGACTTCTGGTCCAACTTTTGCCTTTGCCTTTGCCTTTGCCTTCTGGTCGTCGCAACATCGTGACGTCGCAATATCGCGACATCACGATATCATGACAAAATTGCCCCCGAACTTGAGTTCCCAAATAATGTCGTGATATCGCGACATCACGGACGTCGCGATATCGCGACGAAACTGCTCCCATGCCTTTGTTCTCAAATGACGTCATGATATCGCGACGTTGTGATATCGCGACATCGTGAAATCGCGCTGAAAATTTCCTCTTGCCTTGCTACAAATCGCGACCCCCCCCCAACTTTTGCCTTGAAAAACAAAAGAAACATAATAAGTTACTTAGAAAATTTGGTTGATGCCAAATTGTCCTGCTATCGTCGGATGCTCCTGCATCAATTCCCAAATATGAAGGTAAATTGAGAATTAAATATTTATCACCTATTATATGTTATATAGATAATGAATTACAACAAAGAGATTTAATATTTTAATGGTATGAAAATAAGTGTTTGTTCCCCATGTGAAACCAAATCTAATATATAGTTTGGAAAGAGATATGAGATGTGTATTTATCATGGATCACCATGTACTTCTACTATTGATACCCAAGTATGTAGTGAACCTAATTTAGAAACGTTAAGTATGATACAAGAAGTATCCAAAAATGTTAGTATCCTTAACTTATGCTTGCATCATAGTGCTATTATGAACATGAAATATGAAGTATATGCACTACTAGGAAGAAATGAAAAATATTTCTAGAATGGATTGTAACAATGTAATTAGATCAAATCCCTATTATGGAAATATTAGATATAATAGAAAGTCTCATCCCAAATGATATAATGGTTCTAGTTATACATGAAAAGTAAGTGCACTAGCATCAGGTTCACTATTTTTCATGCAATAGTATATGGATGAAAAGTTATAGAATGCTTTAAATTGGTGTTAATTTTATCCCAAATATGATGCTAAAAGTAGATTATGAAACAATTATCTAATATGATATAATGGACTCTAGGGTGCTAATATCAATTCATACTTTTTAAATATTTGCATGGTCTAAGATGCATCAATGTTTATAGTGGATCATAATTGTAATATTTGAAAACATGTCCACAATAATAAAAATACAACTACTCTAGTCTTTGGTGGAAGTTATATCTAATAAATAATCCATGATAATGCCCTTTCAATACTTGGAAGGATTTGGTGTCAGTGTGCTTAAAATTCTTGTTGTCTAGATTGATAATGTTATAGGTGTAGATACCTAAAAAGTGTCACATTTACAATGGTTAATATTAATATTTAATAATGTGTGCAATTATTTTAATTAATATATTGCAACCTTATAAATTATTAATGTTGACTATTCTAGCCCCTTTGACCCACTTAAGCCCCTTCCTATGCTTAACCATAGTCATCATGAGACCACTCTACTATTTTTAACTCTGGTTCACATTAACTTTGGTTAGCATTTAATTCCCCTCTTTCCTCCACATCCCAAACACATTTAATGTATTTGGGTGAGGATTTACTCCACCCAAGAATAATTATGGGAAATTCCATTTTGGTGGGTGAGGAATATATCCACAAAAATATCATTAGTAAGGCATGTTATAAGGTGTTATGGCATGTCATAATCCATCATAGGGTGTCATAGCCCAAATAAGAAAAGTTCCATATTTGTCTACCCAAGTGAGGAAATCCTAAGATTCCTCCCTTCTCTCATCCAACCCACTTGTTACCCATTATATTCCATCCTCATCACTCTCCTCCATCCATGGGAGACTTTACAACCTCAATTTCATTTGACTTGGTGTGTACAAAATTATAACGAAACTCTTGTCAAATTTTATTCGATTTTGTTGTGTATACATTTGACATTGTGATTGTAGGTATACCATTAAAAGAACTCAAAAGCTTCAAACATGGAGGCTATTGGAATTATTTGGTGATCCTTATTTTATAGATATTACAACTATCAATGTCCAGAAGTGCATCAGATCTACAAAAAAAATCCTTAAATAAATCAATGAAGGCTCAGATCTAAGATTGAAATCCTATGCCAAATAATAGTCTTAACTACCCAATATGGCTATCTAGGAGCTCAACCACCTAGGATAACTATACAGTCATAATTTACCTAAGTAGCTACACAAGAGAACCAACCGCCCTATGCGGTTGACCCTCAAGGCTAGCAACAACTCTAGATCAACCACAAACTACATAGAAAGATAAATTAGGTATTTTATCAGGTTTTATAGGTATTTCATTTAATTTTGTAACTTTTACACTTGATTTTGTAAAGTTCTATAATGTTCCATTTGCTTTTGTTACCCTATTTCATGGTTTTGGGCCCCATATTGAAAGGCCCCATGTATGTTATTGATGCTCGAAACTAAAAGAAAATATATTACATTTCATTGATATTTTGTAAAAGTGTTACAATATGAAATGATATCATTATCTTACAATATTCCCCAAGGGATACAAAAGTGGGACTCCATGAGGGACCCTAGAATTAAACATATTTGTGGCACTATAGGTGTCTTCCTTTAGATCCTCAAAAGATAGTGGAATTATGAAGCATACCACTATTAAGTATGTTGATCCTTGAACCTTGCATAACCCTATAAAAACTCATTAGATTATTTGGAGGTCTATCTCAATCAGACCTCCTATAAACACAAACATGCTAACTCAAAAATCAAGAAAAAATACATCGAGGAAGTATGGAAATGAACTAAAACTAATGGAGAAGAAAGGGTTTACCTGGTAGGTTGTCCTAAAAGCCTTAGAATAGAAAACATATGGGTTAGTATATTTTTTATGTGATCATATAGGTCCATATATTTTCTAGTTTTTGACTTGGACTGGTCTTCCCTCTAGTCATAGATTCCACCAATTGAGTTTGGAGTCAATCCAAAAAACGTTGATGCCTATTCTATCCCTAGAATCATAGAAACTTATAAATAAAACTTAGTGGGAAGAGTGTTAGCTATTCAAAATTCTTAGGCATGAGTCAGGGTGCATTTGGGAAGCATAACAGTGCATAAAATATCCTCCTAAAACCATATAAATATTGGTTTATTTATAGCTTTCTTGAGAAGGAAAATGGGTACACAACATGGCAGGAGAAAAGGGAGGAGAGAGACATTCTCTTTAATGAGTTAGTGGATGGGTAAGGATTTCATCCTATGGGTATTAAGTGGAGGATGGGTGTCCCATGCTTATTAATCACCTAGGGAAGATAAAAAGGCCTAGGGAACTAAAAACCCCCTTTTTATTTTATTTTTATTAAATGTCTTAAGGGGGAGAAGGGTGAATGCTACATAAAGGGTGATGGGTGTTTAGAAAAGTGTGTAGAGAGATGTGAGTGCAAGATGATGTGGACTCCACCTAGGGTTTAGAGTAACCTAGGATTTAGGTTAGCTTTACCTAGGGTTTAGGGTAATTTGAATCAATTTTCAAATGTTTCATTCTTTGCTCGTTAATTGTTGTTGCATAAGATTGAATTTGAGATATCTAGATGTCTACATTTTTCCCCTTTTTGTACTAGGTTGTGTGAAGATATCATGCAGTGTAAAACCTTATGATACTCATTTGGTGGTTGATTGTGGGAGAACATGGATTGGTGGTTGATGACAAATGATTATTTTGAGAGGAGTAGATGTAATATTGTCCTAAGTTGTGATCAATGTAATTTGTGAAAGGGATGCATATTCTTAAAACTTTATATTTGAAAAATTGATGAGATCGAATAGATTTATAATTTTTTTGAGAAGAGAATTAAAATATTGTTGAGAAGAGAATTAGAATTTTTTTTAGAAGAGAATTGGAATTTTGTTGAGAAGAAAATCAGAATTTTTTGAGAAGAGAAATTATGCTTTATTGTTTGCCCTAGGAAATGAGTATGATAATCTATGGCAAAGGTTCTTAGAAGAATGAAATTCCAAGATTGAGTGTTTGAGTATTGATCATGTTAGGATTAAAAAATAAAACATGAGCAATAAATAAATGCAAAAATAAAACACAGAAGAATAAAGAAATACTCAAGACACATTTACGTGGTTCACCCAATGTGGACTACGTCCATGAATAAAATAACTAGAATTTATTATTTCCTCCAACAAATCTTGAAGGGATACAACCTATAGCAAATTCACTGTACTTCCTCTTCGATCTCACAATTACACTCTCTCTTCCTTCTCTCATCTCCAATGTCATACAACATCCTCTTATAAAATGAGGGTTACAATCTTAGAGCAAATCATTAAAAATCCAAAATAGAAAAATAAAAATTACTATTTTTGGAAAATTATATTTTTGTCAAAATTTTTTATTTTTAGTAATTACTATTTTCGAAAAATTGTTTTTCATCAAAAAAGAATTGTTTTTAGTAATTACTATTTTCGGAAAAAAAATTCATAAAAAAAATTTCTATTTTTGGTAATCACTATTTTCAAAGTTATTTTCATCAAAAATATCCAAAAATAGTAATTCACAAAAAAAATCATATTGATATGCAATTTGACACACAATTACATAACACCCATATCCTTTCATAGAGTGGGTCCAAACGTAGTTAAAACAAGACCTCCAAATTAGAATCAGGCTCCATAACCAATAATCTCCCACTTGGAGACTAATCATAGTAACTCCATTGCTACTGCACTTGTTGGACTATGCTTCAACTTTGGACCTGGAAATTTTCTCATATTTTATTGTCATGTTTGAAGACCAATTGAAACTGAGCAAGAACTCAGTTTCTCCTTAGTTACTACCTTTGTGAGCATATTTGTAGGATTTTGGCTAGTGTGTGTCTTCATCAATTTTGATTGTCTATCTTCCAACACTGAGCGTATGAAATGGTACTTGGTCTGTATATGTTTACTCCTATAATGGAAGGCTGAATTCTTTACAAGATGAATGACACTCTAATTGTCACTATATAATATGCTATTCTCCTGCTTCTTTCTCAACTCCTCCATAAAACTTTTGTAACCAAATCATATCCTTACTAGCCTCTTTAACAACAACATACTCTGCTTTCATTGTTGAAAGTGCAACAACCTTATGTAATTTTGAAATCCAACTTACTACAGTTCCACCTACAATAAAAACATACCCTATGGTACTCCTATTGTCTATATCACCTACCATATCTAAATCAATATATCCCTATAAATTTGTGTTAGAACCTCCAAAGCATAATACCTTAGTGACAATACCTCTCAAATACTTGAGAATCCACTTCATTTCCTCCCAATGTTGTTTTCTTGGATTTCTCATAAACCTGCTCACAACTCCCATTGCATGTGCAATATATGGTCTTGTGCATACCATCACATACATCAAACTGCCAATTACTAATGAATAAGGAACCTTGGACATATAGTCAATCTCTTCCTATGTCTTGGGATATATCTCTTTGGTCAGTTTGAAATGATTGGCCAAAGGTATACTAATAGGTTTTGCATCCTGCATATTAAATATTTCCAAAACCTTCTCATTGTACTCACCCTAGGATAATGTTAATTTACGATTTTTTCTTTCTCTTGTTATTCTCATACCAAGGATTTGCTTTGCAGCACCCAAATCCTTCATTATAAATGAATCTACCAATTTTCTTTTGAGCACAATTATGCATGTTAGACCCTGCAACAAGCATGTCATCTACATAGAATAATAGGATAATATAGTTACCATAATCCAATATCTTAAAATAAATATAGTGGTTAGAATAACATCTACTATAACCTTGTTCTTACATTATCAAATTTCATATACCACTGCCTTAGATCTTACTTCAGGCCATACAAGCTCTAATTCAATCTACATACTAGTTACTCCTTCTCTTTGACCTCATGCCCTTGTGGCTGTTACATATAAATATTTTCTTCTAAATCCCCATGGAGAAAAGTTGTTTTTATATCTAACTATTTAAGATGCAAATCCTCTATAGCCACTAGGTTTAAAATAGTTATAATTGAAGTCATTATAAAAATAGGAGAAAATATTTCATCATAATCAATACCTTTCTTTTCTGAAAACCCCTTTACAACCAGTCTAGTC
Source organism: Wollemia nobilis (assembly GCA_028583015.1). Taxonomy (NCBI): domain Eukaryota; kingdom Viridiplantae; phylum Streptophyta; class Pinopsida; order Araucariales; family Araucariaceae; genus Wollemia; species Wollemia nobilis. Next base: position 772,125 of record JAQPPZ010017101.1, on the reverse strand, counting down.
TTAAACCTATTTTTACATCCATCTTCTTCTTTCACCCTGTAAACCCATTTATTATGCAATGCTCTTTTTCCTACATGCAACCAAACCAGATTCCAAATCTGATGTTTACCAAGGATTCCATCTCCTCTTTCATGCCTTGCTCCCACTTCTTCCTGGTTTCTACCTACATCACTTATTTCTAGTTCACCAGATTTAGATAATAATACATAATATAATGAAGGAGAGTAACGATTAGCGGTCTACTTATCTTGGTAGATATTCTAATAACACTTGTAGGAGTTTAAGGTGATTGTTGCTATTGTTGTTAATTTTCTAGCACCTTTGGAGTTTCAATTTCATCAACCACTGTGTATTCTATGTTTATATTTTCATGTTTCTTTTGCTACAAATGGTCTTTATACATGATTTTCTCATTGAATACCACATATCTACTCCTAATTATTTTGTGGTTTTCCATAATTCCAAAAATTATAACCAAAATTATTAACTCCATATCTAATAAATGTGCACTTCTTGGATTTTACCTCAAGTTTAGTTATATTTTATTTATCAATATGCATGAATGTTTCACAACTGAAAGTATTCAAAATGAGAAGTTAAAGGGCTTACCCATCCATGCCTCTTTTAGAATCCCACCATCCAAGGAACTTGAAGACCCTTTGTTTATTAAATAAACAATGGTATCTACAACATATACCCAAAAATATAAGGGTAATCCTACATGTAATCTCATACACCTAGCACATTCTATGATAGTCTTGTTCATCCTTTATGACACACCATTTTATTATGGAGTTCTTGGAACCGTCTTCACTCTATGAATCCCATGGTATGAACAATAACTATTAAACTCTTTGTTGTAGTACTCACCTCCATTATTTTATTTGAGACACTTCAACTTATTTCTTATCTCATTCTCAACCAAATATTTTCGTTTCTTAAAAGTATCAAAGACATCTGATTTGTTTTGAATACAATAAATCCAAGTTTTTTAGTTGCATCATCAATAAACATAACATAATACCAAGATATGATACCTGAGATGGTCCCCATACATCTGTATGCACAAAATATAGCTTTTCACTCTTATTTTCTTTTCTAACTTTGAGAAATATGACTCTTTTATTTTCCATAAACGTAGTTCTCACAAAGTTTAAATCAACCTGCTTCAAACTTGGCAACAAATTCCTTGAGTAGAGAATTTGCATCCCTTATCACTCATGTGCCCAAGCCTATGATGTGACAAAATTGTATTTGCTCCTATAGAAGCTAAAGTAATAGAAAGGTCAATATTACTAGTATATACATACAAGGTACCTTCCTTATTTTCTTTTGCTAATAACAATGATCCTTTAGAAACCTTCCATGAATTTGTTGAGAATGTAATTGTACATCCTTTATTATTCAATTGCCTTATAGAAATTAGATTTCTTATTAAATCAGGAATGTCTTACCTCTTTCAGCAACCATTGGTTTTCATTCAATAATTGTATTTGTATCTTACCTTTTCCAATGATTTTACATAGTCCATCATCACCCAAATAGACCTGTCCAAAATCAGCTTGAACATAATTTAGAAAATATTTCCTATGGGGTGTGGTATGATATGAAGCCCCTGAATCTAGCACCCAAAAATTACTAATATTATCTAGTGAAAGGATTAAAACATCTTGAAATACATCACCTGCTACATTTACTTCCTGATTACCCTATTTTTTCTTCTCCCTAATTTTCTTTTCGAGTCCAATAGTCTCTTTTTAGGTGTCCTTTCTTCCCGTAATGCCAGCATTCCAACTAATTCCCTTTGGATTTGGATATATCTTTCTTTGATTTTCCATATTTTTCTATTCTCTTTCCTCTCTCCTTTTGTCTTCCCCTATTTTCCATAATCAATGCATTACCCGATGTCTCACTTGTGCTATTTCATCACATTTCCTTTCTAAGGATAACACAATAACATAATAAAATTTTAAAGTATTTGTACCAAATATAAAATTACTCAAAGCCATAACCAAGTCATTCTAGCTTTCTAGCAATGGGCATAAGATCAAAAGAGCCCTAACCTCATCACCAAAGTTTACTCCAATAGAATTTAAATGATTGGTAATTGTGTTAAACTCATTTAAGTGATCAGTAACAGATCCACCTTCTGACATATGCATATTAAATAAACATTTCATAAGAAATACTTTGTTTGAAGTTAAGGGTTTTTCATACAATTTAACCAACATATTAATTAAACCCTTTATTCTATTTTCCTTTAAAATGTTGAAGGCCACCAACGTTGCTAAGCACAACCTTATTATTTCTAATGCCTTTCTATCAAGAACTTCCTATTCTTTGTCTGATAGCTTTGTTGGTTTTTTTGCTATTCCACCTAATGGTAGGTAAAGATGATTCTGATAAATACAGCCTTTCATTTGCATCTTCCATAGCTGGTAATTTTGGCCATTAAAATTTTCAACCCTAAACTTGTCTTCTTCTGCCATTGCTCCCACTTGAACTAAAAACCCTACTTTCAAGTGTTTTTTTCAAACCCTAGGCTCTGATACCAGTTTTTAGGATTAAAAATAAAACACGGGCAATAAATAAACATAAAAATAAAACACAGAAGAATAAATCAATACTCAAGACATATATTTACATGGTTCACCCAATGTGGGCTACATCCACAAAGAAAATAACAAGGATTTATTATTCTGTCCGATAAATCTTGAAGGGATACAACCTACAATAAATTAATTATACTTCATCTTCAATATCATAATTACAATTTCTCTTCCTTCTCTCATCTTCAATGTCATACAACATCCTCTTATAAAACGAAGGTTACAATTTTAGAGCAAATCATAAAGACCCCCCCCCCCAAAAAAAAAAAATTACTATTTTTGATAAATTATCTTTTCTGTCAAAATTTACCATTTTTAGTAATTACTATTTTAAAAAAAATATTTTTCATCAAAAAAATCCTTTTTTAGTAATTACTATTTTTGGTAAATTAATTTTTGTCAAAAAATTTCCTTTTCTAGTAATTACTATTTTTGGAAAATTATTTTTTGTCAAAAAATTCCTGAAAATAGTAATTCACAAATAAACTCGGATTGACATGCAATTTGATACACAATTAAATAGCATCCATATCCTTTCATAGATTGGGTCCAAACATGGCTAAAATAGGACCTCCAAATTAGAATCAGGCTCCATAACCAATAGATCATGTATAAGGTGGCTTTTGTATATGATATTTACCTTCTCAAGAGATAAGTCAATGGGTGAAGAATGTGATGTAGGTAGCAAATTGCTTGATAAAGATGAATTTTAAGATCACCAAAATGTTGAAAGAGGTGAATTTTGATATTTTGTATGAATTTATGGTAAGAAATTCAAAATCGTATGGGTGGGTATATTTTAAAATTGTATGGGTCCATATGTTTTTGGGAAATATTACGGATCCATACGATTTTACATGTAGGACTATAAAAGAAAAATTAGAGGGGTGCACACATCATTTTTGCTATGCAATTTCAAAAATCAGAGGAAGAGAAGCAAGGTAGACTTAGTGAGTGATGTAGAGCACTACTGGATTGTGGAATGTGAGTGACGAGATGGCCTAGAGTGCTTCAGGTGTTGGTGTTGGATTGGGAACAGTGAAGGTATATTGACCTTTTGTCCTGCTTTGTGTTTTTGAAATAAAGTGAACCCTTAGTTTTCAATATTCTTCATCTTTTTATGTATTTTTCAAAAACTTTTTGTGTTTTTGTGTTTGGGGTAAGAGGGTATAAAAAAATACCCTTTTCTCGAAAATCATATAGATGGGTGCACTCGTCTGTATAGAATCATATGATATTTTTTGGGTGGGAGGGGGGTTGGGCAAAAGGGTATCCATAAATACCCTTTTCCAATGATTGTACAAACGTCCGTATAGAATTGTACAGATAAGTATGTTTTATACAAAATCATACAGGTCTATATGAATTTTTTAGTAGCAATGATGAATTTTGACATAAAATTTGATGTATACATGGACTAACAAGACTATTTTTTTCATGTTTTTGCAAGTCAAAGAGTTGAAGCCTTGAAATCTATTTTTTCCTTTTATGAGTGACTTGTAGGTGTTTTTGGATGATGCGACTTGGGAGTGGTTGTATAAGATAGGTTTTTATGGGGTGACTCGCATGGATGTGGTTAAATGTTTTCATACATATTTTGATGTGATTTGTGAGTGGTGGGATGCTAATAAAAATAAAATTTTACTTTTTGATAGGGGATATGATGATCACCCTAGAGGATATATACTAGATTTATTAGCTTCTTGCAGATGGACTGCTTGTGATGACAGTGCAGAGCTGGGGGGCCAGAGAAAGGGTGTTGTAGAGGGCTTATGGGGATGATAATAGCAAGGTGAAGGTGTATAGTGGGGGTGTTAAGAATGGGGTCTATTATCAAGCTAGGTAGTTGACTTGGTGTCATACAGTACTGATGGTTTGCATAGGCAGTTATGTGATACCTGATTCTTTAGAGGTGATATTTCCCTAGAACCTAATTGATATTGTGTGTGGCATGATAGAGTATGGGAGTCAATTTGTATGGGCACTTGCATTATTGACCCAAAATTATTGAGTGTTACATGGTGTGTGGATGACTACAAGGACATATTTGTGTAATAGTTGGTTGATACAACTATGGGCTTGGAAGTATATAGTTGTTTTGAGATCTAAGGGGCTACTATTTGAGGCCTATGCATTTTTTGGGTTAGATATACCATATGCCATGTAATGGTAACATGATATGGAGAAGCATACTAGGCAAGATCACAAGGGTCATCCTCTCTACTACTGATGTTAATTTGGGACCTTAAGGCTTGAGGATATTATTTGGAGGCCTTATAGAGGGGCTCTAATTTTGTGAGAGGATTGTATTAATATGGATTGAGTGAGGTAGGGTAGGTGGATGGTTGGGTGATATATCTTTTAGGTTGATTTATTTTCTTTCAATCACGTAAAAATATAGTTTGGGTTATGATAAGGTGTGTTTGATTAACCTATGGTGATTTGGTGAATTCATAGAGATTGTGGGATGTGACCATAGATGGGGGTATTTGATATGTCTTTGGATGAGACACTAGTCTTACCCAAGGTTGATGATGTAGGGACAACATGAGAGTATGATGCATGGTGGATGACATAGAGATGGGAGCTTGTAGTAGGGGTGATTAATGAGGTTGGTGGTGTAGGATATAAGGTGTCACCTATGATTTAAGGGGTGGAAACTAATGATAATATAGATAGGATTGTAGGTGTGACTAGTAATGGGGAAGTGGTATCTGATGATAGTGATTTAATAGTAGTTGTAGATGATTATAAGGATGATGCTTCTTAGTATGAATCACCCTTGAGATAATGCATATGGCCACGATGTGATAGCAGAGTTGAACCCTCATGAGATATAGATATAATAGCAAATACCAATGGTGATTGCTATTATATCTATATCTCATGAGGGTTCAACTCTAGTTAGCCAAAGAAAGTCTAAAATTGCATTAGAATCCAATGACGTTTGATACATCTTGATGAGGTTAACTAAAATGGTTGAATAATAGAAATGAATTTCATTTCTAAGCAACCTATGCATAAGATTGAACATGACACCATGATAGATGTGATAACTATTGTATGATGCTATATACAATGGAATATACCTACATGCAAGCAAATGGACACAATGATGTGAGAATGAAGACCTTGGATAAAATGCTTGATAATATGATGTTTAATTATAGGGGTACACACAATGAACTTTGTCATTGATTAAGTGCACTAGGTGTGGTTGCTTAATGTATATTTGCATATCCAAAAAGAGATATAATGATGTCATAGAATTGTCATGAGATGATATATGCATGTGATGAGCATTAAAATATGATTATAATATGTAATTTTATTATGGTTTTAAGATGCAAATCTGATTAGTATGAATATGTTTTGATGAATGTTATGCATAGTTTACATAATTTTTGATATATTTGATCTAAAATATATTATGTGCCATATGCTAGTAATTTTACATATATTGCATGAGAATGTTGTGCTTTTACATGTGAATGCTACAGGTAGTTTGTAGGAGAATGTTACAGCTAAACGTAATCGAAGTAGTTCACAAAAAATAGAGCAAAATAGATTATGAAGCCATCTATGGAAAGCACCTAAAAAATGGTTCTATGGATATAGTCTATGAAAACCAGTTGATGAAGTAAATATGTTTGGCACAATGAAAATGTCCACGTGTATTGATATCTCAACCAACACAACTTGTATTTTGAAGTTAGCATGGTCATCATTCTATTTTTTGACCGTATTATGCAATTTATTAATTGTTATGTAATTTGTTTATAATTATGTAATTTGTTTATTATTATGTAATTTGTTTATTATTATGTAATTTGTTTATTATTATGTAATTTTTTTATTATTATATAATTTGTTAATTATGTCGATATTGTGTAATCCAAATGTAATATGATTTTTTCCTCCTAAAGAAAAGGACAAATAATTCATTTTACTTTGTTAGTATTTTGTTAGTAAGTTATAGGTATTTGTTATGTATATTTGGCATTATGCCACTTAGACAAATATGTTTGTAATAAATCCAAAGTAGTTATTAGGTTGTGTTAATTTTAGATTATTTTGTTATGTAATATTAGTATCCAATCTATAATAGTTTGATTTGCAACAGTAAAAGGTTGTAAATTCTATTGTAGAAATTGAAGGTAACTGTATAAATTACAATGTAAAGACCTTGAATTTTTTTACCTTCTATTGTTTTTTTTCCATATTTCTACACTATTGCATAAGCATATTACATTGTACAAATGATGAATATTTGAATAAAGTGATATATTAGTAGCAAAATTTTCTTCTGAGTATGGTAGGTGTGCTTCATATTTTCTTCATGCTTTACTTGTTTCTATAACTTATTTATTTTCCTACACATGAATTAAATAGCATAAATATTAGTTTTATAAAATAGATTTCTAGGTACGAGGTTTAGACCAATTGGATCAACAAAACCCCATAAGGGGGGCGGAGGTCCAAGGTTCAAATCTTGGGCCTTGCTAAACTAAATTCTTATCCCTTTCCTGGTGCTTTCAATGGCGTAAAATGTTTAAAATGATTGTGGCATGGTGGTTATAGGGGCAGACTGCATGAAGATCTATGTTGTGGCTTCTAGGGCAAACAATACAAAATACTGTGGCGACCATAAAAGCTGGATAACTTACCCAAATTCATGGTGGCTACCGATTCCACCATGTAAATTTAAAAAACAAATAAAAAATAAAAAATAAAATAAAATATATTGCTAAAGTAAAATAGAATAGAAAGGAGAAGATATTAATACTGTCCTCTAAGAGGTAGGGTCCACTCTAAATAGTCAGTCCCTTGCTCTCTTCCTCCTAAAATAGAGTAGAATTAATTAGGATATAGAATAGTCTTAGACATAGATTTAATTAAATTACATAATATAGAATTATAAAATATATTAAATAGATAATTCATTTCTACTCTAATTTTTAGCATTTCTATTTTTAGAAAATTTATTTTGAGCATTGTTTGGATGTTACATAATTAGGCATGGAAAATTTAACTTGTATGCAAGATAGTAGGTGCGACAAGATCATACCGAAGTGTTTCTTAAAACCAAGTAGTAACAACAACATTTTACTTTCTCTTACTGCATTAAAATTGACTATTGTATTTTAGATCTGGTTTTAATAGTGGTAATATTGCTCTATAATTTAGTTATTTTTAACTAAATTTTAATTTCCCTTACTACATTAAGATTGACTATTGTCTTTTAGATATAGTCTTAATAATAGTAATATTGCTTTAAAATTTAGTTTTTGGGTATTGCATTTGTCTCAAAAATAAAAAGAAAAAAAGAAAAAAAGGCAAAGCCATTTAAAACAAAAAAAGAGAAGTATACATTTCTAATGTTGGAAAGTTTGATATTCAGTGTACATTAATAGACCTCATAAGACTATTTCTAGAACAAGAAATCAACCTACTTTTTGAACAAAGACATAGGTCATATTGCAAATAGTGGAAGTATATGTGGGAACACCTTGATATTATTATATAAAGATCAAAATAATTGGGTAAAATTAAGAGGATCAACATAAATAAGGCCCTAGGTGTAGGTTATCACTCACCATACCTTGATCTCTTAAGAAGTTGTGAATGTTGGCTAGGGGATAGAAGAGCGAGTGTAAACTCAACTACATATCCTTGGGAACATCACTTTGAGTATTTCCTTGCTATCCATAAATTTTTAGAAGATATATAAAATAGATATGTGAGTCTAGAATATAATAGAAGATACCACAAAGAACCTAGAATTGTATACTTCAGAGAGTTGTATCTCAGTTTATAATTTTAAAATCCTAGCATAATTCAAGGACAAGCCTTTATTAATCAACTGATTCATCTTGTAAAATGAGACTTTACATTTGAATAACATTACATGACCCATAAATAGTTAGAATCAATCAATGATATCCATAAACTATTTAATGAGGAATGAATTATTTTGTTGCAAAAATTAAGAGCTTTGTAAATTTAGGAGTAGAACTATATATTCGAAATGAAGGTTTATTAAAGTCTACAAAGAAAAACAAGAAAACTCTAGTGAAAAGATTGATATTAATAGATTAAAAGAGACTGAGATTATATCAAATAAGGACTCTCCAAAAGAAAAAATTTAACTTTCATTAACTTACTTGATCAAAATCCTGAAACATTTTTGTTGCCAGAACCTGAATTTGATAATCATATAGATCCTTTAGCTATCTTCTTTAAACCCATACCAAGTCCAATTTTAGAATTCCTTTAATCAGTCATGGATGTCCATATTAGTGAACATGGAGAAATATATGGAAACCAAATTGGGAATAGGCAAAGGAATAATGATCATGGAGAAGTAGAAGAAAACTAGAGAAGTAGGTAAAGAAAAACTTTTGCCTTTCTAATTCCTTCTCTAGATGATAGGATAACGAGAGAACCAAAGTCTATCTTTGTTGCTATTTTACCTACATTTCATGGGAAACCACATGAAGATCTTGATGCATTTATTTTTGAGTTCGAAGTGGTATGCCAAGCTTATTTCTACACCACTAATAAATAGAAGTTACGACTATTTCCCTCTATACTTAAGGATGCAATTTTAAGATGGTTCATGGGTTTATATGAGAGTGCTTATACACAATGGGATGGAGAGAATCAATTGAAGGATATGTTCCTTGAAATATCTCAAGATTATTGTAGAGTTAGGGATAATAAATTTGAGTTGTTTCATATAAAACAATGAGAGGAAGAATCCCTTGAAGATTATCTTGAAAGATTTTAGTTTGTTGGATCTAGAGTCAATATTGATCTTGATGAAGAAATCTTAAAGGAAATATTCCTGAAGGGATTAAAATAAGATGTCCTTGACATTTTAAATCTTATGGATAAGGTATATATTCATATAATGACATTTTATAAAATTGTGAATCTTTGTAAAACATATTCAAGAAACAATCCTATTAGAAATAACAAATACTTATATGTAGGAGGAGTGACAAAAGTAGAAATTTGTAACATTTGGAGAGTGTAAAGACTGATTTGTTGAGTACATTAACTACATTTCTTGATCTTATGGAAAAGAAACCAAAAGATCAATATATTGAGGAGATATATTGTCACAGATGTAGAAAAAGAAATAATCTAAGGTAATATCCTCTTAACATCATAAATATCTCCAATATTTCTACTAATTGTAAAATATGTGACAAAAATCATAGTACTGAAAATTACAAGCATATTTCAATTGTCAAATTTGATATAAAAGAACCTAAAGTTGAGGAAGTAGAGGATATTTATTTTGTAGCCCAAATAAGAAGTGGCCCATTCAATTGTCCATCTAATTGATCAAATTCTAGTTATTATAACTAGCAAATACCTAACCATTGATCAAATGCATCAAATTGGATATTTTGAAACCTATCTAATTACCTAAATAATCAAGAATGGAATATACCTCCATGGGCTCAATTTATGTCTAAATCATATGGGAGTCCACCTCCATGGATGCAAGTAATATCTAATAAAAGTATGTCTAATTGGAATATGAACAACTAATATAATCAAGGAGGACCTAGCTAGTCTCAAGGACAATCCCAATAGAAAAAATTTCAAAATCAATTCAGGGGACAAATCCCTCAAAACCAATATTAATATAAACTCCTCCCACCTCCAAATAATGTGAAAAATCCTCCTAAGAATCCACATTTACCAACTCAACTAGTACTCAATCCTAATAATACTAAAATAGTTCAACAAGTCTATGAAACCAATGGAACATGTTTAATATCTGTGGTACCTTACCAAAAAATCCAATTAATATCTAGAAAGGTGTTGGATAATAATAGAGTGAATTTTATAGAATTTGAGTAACCTAGCCAAAACTTGTTTGAAAAAGGAGACAAAGATAAAAATATTGAATATGAGGTAGAAACCTCGCTAGAGATTATTACATAAAAACAAAAGGAAGTCCAAATCTCTCAAAGAAAAGAAATGGAAATATCATTTCCTGAAAGATTGACAATACCTAAAGAACCCTCTAAACCAACTTTCATTTTTCTTTAATAATTAGAAAATGTTACCATTAAAATTCCCATTTTATAAGATATTAAGGATATTTATATTTACTCCAAGTTAATAAAAAGCATGTGCACAACAAATTTAGGGAGGAAAAATAAAAATGAATCCCAAACAATCCAAGTTATTGGAAAATTATCTAAGTTAATATTTGGAGGAAGGTTACTGCTAAAATATGGAGATCTTGGAGTACCTATACTCACAGTCCACATTGGTAAAAAAACCTTGAAAAATGCATTAGTAGATCTAGGGGCTGCCATAAATGTTATGACCAAAGAAACATCATAAGTTTTAGGAATGTATACATTAGAACCAACCTCTATAGTGCTTCAACTTGTAGATATATCTACCATTAAACTAGAAGGAAATTTAGAATATGTTATATTTTTTGTAAGTTCATGGGAGTATCTTGTAGACTTTTTAGTCTTACAACCAAAGAAAAAATTAGGAGAACATCCCTTAATTCTAGAATTCCCATGGCTTGCCATGGCTGATGCCTACATTAGTTGTAGACCTAGAAATATGACTATTTCCAGTGGCAAGCACACAAAATATCTTAGCTTATTTTTAGAGTCAATATTAGATGGAATTTTCTCAAGACAAATTTGGTATGATTTTCCTTATGACTTGGATGATATTCAAACTATATCAATTAATGTATTGAGTGAGCATTTAAAACAAGATATTGAAGGACCACTATCACTATTATTAAATGATCAAGAGGAAGACTAGGATCAAAACTCTAGTTATCCACTTGAATCTATCATGTCTCATGATGAAACAAGTACAAGTCAATCTCATCAATTAGTACCTTATAACTATCAATTAAATATTATTGAACATGAAATAATGGGAATAGATGCAAATATTGAGAACTGCAAACATATAGACATTACACCTAGAAAAAATTTAAATATTAATAACAGACTTACACGCATACAAAAGTCACAATTGATATATGTACTTAGGAAGCATCAAACAATATTTGCATGGAACTATGAGGATATGAAAGGAATTCACCCAAATATTTATACCCATTGTATATTTATCCAAGAAGGTTTCCACCTAGTAAGACAACCACAAAGAAGATTAAATCCAACCATGAAAGACATAGTTCAAGAAGAGATTATTAAGCTATTGAATGCAAGATTTATATACCCAATTTTTGATAGCCAATGGGTATCACCACTTGTGATAGTTCCCAAAAAGACTAGAAAATAGATAATTTGTGTAGATTATAGGGAATTAAACAAGGTGACAGACAAGGATTATTTTCCTTTACCCTTCATTAATCAGGTCCTTGATACCTTAGTCGAAAAATAAGTACTTTTGCTTCTTATATGGTTTTAACAGGTACAATAATGTCTCAATAGCAAAAGAATATCAATATAAGATAACGTTTACATGTACTATAGTTACCTATGCTTATAAAGTTCTACCCTTTGAACTATGCAATGAACCTACCACTTTTCAAAGAGTGTTTTTGACTATCTTTGCTAATTTAATCAATGAATGTGTAGAACTCTATATGGATGAATTCACAATTTATGGTAACACTTCTTAAGAAATTTTTTTGAGCTTACAAAAAGTCCTTGTTAGATGCCAAGAACAAAATCTCTCCTTGATCCATGAAAAATTATTTATGATGATGAGAGGAGGAATTGTCGTAGGAAATTTTATATCTAAAGGTGTTAAAGTGGATCTTGCAAAGATCCAAGTTATTAAATCCCTCCAACCTATAAAGGCACAAACTAAGTTAAGGAGATTTTTGGGACATGTACAATATTATCATAGATTCATTAAGGATTTCAGTAAATTTGTCTCTCCTATGCTTAAGATCTTAATAAAGGAAAGTGAATATAATTTGATAGAAGAATGTCCAAAAGCCTTTTAAATCATAAAATACAAATTGACTACCACTCCTATTTAAGGGGGAAAATTTGTAAATTACCCTTTCATATACATTGTGATGCTTTAGGATATGCATTAGGAGTCGTAATTTAACAAATTGAGTATAAAATACCTTATGCTATCTATTATGTGAGAAAAACATTGCATGGGGCAGAACTCAACTATACAATTACTAAAATTAATTCGTAGTTGTAGTTCATACCATTAATAAATTCAAACACTATATAACAAGGTATGAAGTATTTATTCACGCTGAACACTCTGCCATTAAATATTTAATAAACAAAACTACAATAGGAGAAAAAGTGGTTAAATGGCTTCTCTTATTGCAAGAATTTAATGTCACAATTGTAGATAATGCAGGTTAATATAATGTCATTGTAGATCATTTTTCTCATATGCAAATATTTTATGATGATGAGTTAATTCTTGATAATTTTCCAGATGAACATTTATTTGCTCTTTCTATTTTTACTCCTTGGTATATTGATATTGTAAACTATTTGGTAATAGGAAAATGCCATAAAATTTTACACCGTATGAGCATAGAAAGTTAGTGCACCAAATTTTCCCTTATACATGGATTAATGGAGTTTTTTTTAAATCTTGCCTTGACCATGTGATTAGGAGATGTGTGCAAAAAGATGATGTATATGACATCATTAGAGCAGCACATAAAGAACCTTGTGGAGGTGATTATGCTGCCCAAAGAAAAGTTAGTAAAATACTTCAAATAGGTTATTTTTGACCTACTATATGTAAGGATGCTCATAATTTTGTTTATAGATGTGATGCTTATAAAATGGCTAGTAAATTTACACACATAATGGAGATGCCTTTGGTACTGCAAATAATGTTTGAACCACTTGAGAAGTGGGGAATTTATTTTGTTGGGCCAATAGATCCTCCAAGTAAAGGAAATAAATATATACTTTTATGCATAGATTATGTCACCAAGTGGGCTAAAGTGAAAGCTTTTCCAAGGGTACAAGCTAAGCCTATAGCTAATTTCCTTTATACACATATCATGCAACACTTTGGAGCACCTAGAGAATTGGTTTTAAACCATGGGTCTCAATTTATCTCCAAAGTGATTGAGTATTTTGTTAAAATTTATCAAATAAAACATAGGAAGACATCACCATATCATCCTCAATATAATGGATAGGTAAAGGTTACAAATAGAGAAATTGAAAAGATTATAACAAAAATTGTAGTTGTCAATAGGGTCTATTGGGTAGAAAGACTAAAAGAATCTACATGGGCATATAATACAACTTTGAAAATTACCACAAGACTGTCACCTTATGAGATGGTCTATGAAAAATAAGCTATCATACATATGAATTTGAAATAGAAACTCTTCACACAGTGGTACAACTTGATATGGATTTTGATCAAGCATAAAAATCTAGATTGGAATAATTAAATATTCTAGATGAAATAATATTAGAGGTATTACACAGTATTGAACTAACATAAGTACTGTAACCACCAGAAATGGTCACACCTGATGGCATATCCTATTGCAATAAATGATAAAAATATAGCATGCATACAAGAACAAGAAATTGACAACAAATGAATCAAAAAGAAAAATGCTTTATTCCATTGTATTCGAAGTCAAAATCCAATTACAAGTACATCCCTCTTAGCGATAATCATTTTGATACAATATTACAATAGGATTGCATAATTGTTTCCCTCTTAATGGTAGGTGTGATTTCCAAATGCCTTTCAGGATGACACAAACTGCTCTAGGGTGGAGATGCCCTCTTCTTCACGATGGGGAAGGGACTTGATAGTTTGCTTTCCTTTGAAACTGTTCCTTGTGATCAAGAAACAACACAAGAATGTCAAAAAGATAGGCAGCCTCTCATGATGAGGCCCTTTTAGGTAAATTGCATAATGACACCATTAAACATGCATAATAAAAAAAACATAGAAAGTGCTTCTAAGCTATGCAAATCGAATCAAGATTCATATAATAGCATAAAGGAAAGTAACAACTACACTATGCATGGATCAGATATAAAGAATAAAGCATAAACATGCATAAAGAAACCATTTAAGTCCTAATTGAAGCATAAACATAAAGAAGCTAAACTAACCTAAATCTATGGTTATAAGTCTGCTAAAATGTATTTTAACCATGAAACCAACTAATCTAAGCTAGTTAACCATACAGAAATGAAAATAGGAAGGTGGTTATACCTCTGTTGCAAACTGCAGCTCTAGTGAGCGATCTGCACCATAAACCATGACTGACAGTTGTGGTTAGCACTCTGATAGGTTTACCCTTAATTCCAAGGGTAGTGGGCTTGACCTCCTTGTCCAATTGATGTTCAAGGATCGCCTTCAATTTCCTTCTAACAGGTTTTGTGGTTGAATCACTGTGATGGGCCTTCGTTTGCCCAAATTTGCATTTATTGATACTCCTAGGATCCTAGAACTTCCATGGCAAACTGATCATTGGATGAATAACAAAGTGACCTTCGAATGCATGAATTCAGTATGCAATCTAACAGGGCTTCACTTCTCGTTTGATCAATTCACAATCTCTCAATAATTCGTCAGTGCTTCACTATACAAATCATATATATTCTCTCCCCATTTGGAGGGGGTATTTATAGGATTCCCTAGGACTGGGGGTGGCTTCCTGGAGAAGCCAAGATCAAGAAGATGTGGTTAAAATAGTTGGAATGGAAGCCTTTGGAATCTTCCATACATTAACCACTTTCTTCTACATCAAATGGTCATTCCAACTAATTTGGCTCGGATTGAAGGCCAACTGAACTTCAATTAAGACCATAGGTCACAGCTGCGGTCTAGACTACAAATTGTAGGTCTCAGCCATGGTCCAGCTGTAAATTGTAGGTCTAGGATGTGGTTCATATTGATTAGGCCAAGGAGCCCAAATTGAGTGGTTAAAACCACTACTCTATCTTGGAGTCTATCCAAGATATTCTATATGGTCTTGTAGCATGTCCATATGAGTAGTTGCCCTCGACATGATGCATTTTAGGTGTCTATAGATGCCCATTTTGAGATGCGTTGTGAGATTGAACAACACTAAGAAAAAATAGACCTAAAATGATGTTGAAGGTTCTATGATGATCATTAGTCAGATCAACATTAGATGCCCCAGGTCCAAAAAAAGGACATGCATCCTAGAATAATTGCTTCCAACTCTTTGGAGGCTTAAAATTGAGATATTTTGCACTCGTCATCAGACATTCAAGTAGCTTTGGTGCTACAATAGGAGTTAGACTTATATAATCGAAAGGATGAGAGTTACAAACTAATTATCTGTTGGTCACAAATATGCCACAGGAAAGGATTTTATATGTATATGTGCCCTAGACTTGGCCAACATTGAAAGGTTGAGAGAGAGAAAAGTCTCTCGGGCCAATCTCCAGAGAGGGGTAGCTCCCAAACTAATCTAAACTAGTTTTGAATATAAATATGCAGGAAATAAATGGGAGATAGCAGAAAGAAAGGGAAATAACAAGAAAGAGATGGAAATATGGCCACAGGCCGAAGTGAATAATCTAGGTTAGACTAACAGCAAGAATTCCACCAAATTTTATAACATCATCTAATAAAGAGAAAGCAACATAATTGAACTCACACCTTTGTAGAGATAACCTTCAGATCACATTTCAAACTCTACTCACTAACCAGCAACGTTCAAATTTAGAATGCAGAATTAAAGAGTAAACAGCAAGAACATGAGCATAAATAGAAATGACCTTAAAACAGAAGGAAACCATAAACAGAAGAATGCTTACAAATCTCAGAAGCCGAGTCTCTTCTATTGATGTAGAGAACTTAGAGAGTTTTCTTGCAAAATGTCTAACCTCCTTTGCTTTAGATATACATGAATATTTATAGAGGTCTTCCCTCTCTCTTTTGCATCACAACATTTAAAACATACAACATATTTCGAAGAGGTGATCCACAAAATGTGCACTTGAAAGGAGAAACAATCCCCCTTAATCTACCTCGGAGAAATCACACATTAAATGGCCATTATCAGGGCAAGCCAAAAAATTTTAGGAGATCACGAACAAAAATTTTAATGCGAGAGACCTCTTCAATTTTGGTGGCATCAAAAACTGCCTCAGGTTCTTCTATCTTGCACACATCGGTAATCAGCAACATTTACTATTTGAGCCTCTTTGACCATGATATCACAATCTGTTGGAGAGCCTTTACTTGATCCTTATCTCCTCTTCATGTTCTCCTATGCAATCTTGAAGGAAAATGCAAACAGAACTGTATCGGGCCTTTGTTATTGCCTTGGTCACGAAAATGTGACAGGTCACAAAAATGCAACATGTCACAAAATCATGACACTTTTACCTTGCTGCCTTCTCTCTCCGCCACCAGTAATGAAAATGTGACATGTTGCGATATCACGACATTTTCTCTTAGTCTAGCTTTGGATTGCCTGACATGTCGTGAAATCGTGACATTCTCCTTTGTTAGGGCTTCTTTCCTCAACATCTCGCTAAATCGTGACATTTTCCTTCGCCTGCCTTCTTCACTACTCCAAGTCACAAAAACTTCACCATGTTGCGAAATCACGACATATTCTTCCTTCGGTGTCCTTTTCTTTTGTATACCCGTAAAACTGCAACATGTCACAAAATCATGATATCGTTCTCTTTCGTGGTCTTCATCTTCTTGCAAGGAGTGAAAATGGGACATGTCACGAAATTGCAACAGTCTGTACTTAGCATTTTCTTTCAAGCTCCTTCATCGCAAAAATGTGACAGGCCACAAAAATGTGACATGTCGTGAAATCAGGACGTTTTCCCCGTTTGGTTATTTCATCTGCAACAAGGCGTAAAAATAGAACATGTCATGAAATAATGACAGTCTGTACCATTTGGCTACCTCCTTGCTTCCTCCTTGTGAAAACATGACATGTCACAAAATCGTGACATTTCTTTGCACTTGGTCCTTCCGCCCCAATATGTCATGAAATCATGACATTTTCCTGCCTTCGTCTTCATTGCCGCTTCTTGTCGCGATATCACGACATCTTTCTCTTGCTTGACTTCATCTTCAAAAATGTCGTGAAATCATGACATCTTTCATGCCTTGTGTTTTTCTTTCAGTCCTTTCCGTGAAAATGCGACATGTCACGATATCGCGCCAGTCCATACTGTTTGCACCTTCCTCATTTTTTTGTCGTGATATCATGACATTTTCTCTTGACATTGCCCTCTGCTACTTTATGTTGTGATATCACGACATTTTCTATTGTTCTGCTCTATGGCCACCGCAAGTCACGAAAACGTGACATGTCGAGATATCGCAACAACTTTCATTTGAATGCTCCCAAACCGCAACAAGTCATGAAACACCAACATGTCGTGATATCACGACAATTTGGCTTCTCTGCTTCCATTGATTGTTTTGATTGCGAAAATGCGACAGGTCACGAAAATGCGACATGTCACAATATCGTGACATTCTTGACTTAGTTTTTTTTTGCATTTGGCACCGCAAAACTATGATAGGTCATGAAAATGCGACATGTCACGATATCGTGACAATTTCACTTTTGCACAAACTTGGTTATTTTGCATGAACAGCAACAACAAAAACAATGTGGCAAAAATGCCAACATTCTTGGTGGCTCGTGGGGTATACAGTTCTATTGTATGCATGAACCTCAGGCCTTTATCCATTAGGTAACAGAGTCAAGCAACTGGAGGAGCATAAAGAACTAGTACTGGTTGATGCTGGACATCTTTGTAGGATGCTACAACAAGCTCTTGCTGGTGCTCGACTCTAAAAAATAGGACCTTCAACAAAAATTGATAGAAGAACATAACTTCCTTTATTTCTTGAGAACTACTGCACTTTTTCGGGCTTGGATGAGCTGGGTAATCACCAGGTGCTGTGCAAGGTTCTCCATGGTAGTAGTGAAAAGCACCTCAACTACAAAAAGGGAAATGAATGGAGTGATGGCTAGAAGATGTGTAGGCCATAAAATTGGAATGGTTAATGATGGAAGGATGGAAGATGAAGGAGTAGAAATGGTAGATACAGTAATAGGGTTCTATGGTGCTTCTAGCTGCTGGGATGCTATGAAATAGATAATGAAATGGAAGTGGATGGAATGGAGATGAGAGTAGAAACTGTAGCTGTGACGAAGTACTCACAAGACAAAGGACTAGAAGAAAGGGAAAGTAGAAATGGGAACATCAGATGGGGGAGTAGAAACAACAGCAGTGGCTTGATTATGTATAGAGGAACAGGGAGTAAAAGGGGAAGGGAATGAAAATGAGGAAGTGACAAAAGAAGTAGAGGAAAGCCACTAACTATTGGGAAAGAAAAGAAAAGAAAGAGAAATAATGCAAAAGGAGCCAAAGTCAATGAAATTTTGTGTTTTTCCCTTTGTTTTTTTTTTTTTTTATTAATATTTACAGATAATAGGCCTTCAAATGAAGACCATTAACTGGAATTAATAGTGCATGACCATGTCTTCTCCTACGGGTGCCTTTGGATCGCATTAAATTGATGCAACAAGGAGTATGGATCAGCTTGTTCATGAAATTTCTTGACTAACAGTTCTCCTAATTGATCCCATGATGTAATGGTGCCTGGTTGCAACATTTGGTACCAATACAAAAATTTTCCTCTCAGTGATAACACCAACAATTTTACCATCACGTCTTCATTAATTATGTCATGGATAACCACCAAAGAGGCTACATCATTAATATGCTCATAGGCAGTTTTACCAGTACCATCATATGTCAGTAAAGCTTTCAAAGCAGCTTGAGGTACTTGATTTTGTGCTGATAAATTCAAGGCTCCTGAATCATTCCACGTTGAGAACTTCCTTGGTGGAGGATGCTAGGCCATTTGGACTGGCACTTATGGCTATAGAGGTGGAAAACTAGTAGCAGTACTAGATGAATTTGAAGGAACAAAGAACACACCAGCAATTTGTGAGGATGTTGCAGAGGATATAAGTGGTGGGGAGACCAACTTAGGGTGTTCACTTAATTTTTGGCTGTCAAGTTCAAAAAACCCAAGATTTTTTGGATTTTTTGGTCTTCGATCTTGTGATCATGAAGTACAGCTTTCACTGTATCTATGTTCAGAGGATTTTAGATAGTGTTGAGTTGCCAAATGTTCTAATTATATAGCATGAAGGTGAACATTAAACCTTAATACTATTGGAAGTGGACTTTCAGTGTCCCACCGGGCGTGCCAAAAACTGTTGGTCACAAATCTACCATAGGAAAGGATTTTATATGTATATGCACCCTAGACTTGGCCAACATTGAAAGGTTGAGAGAGAGAAAAGTCTCTCGGGCCAATCTCTAGAGAGGGCTGGCTCCCAAACTAATCTAAACTGGTTTTGAAGATAAAGATGCAGGAAAGAAATGGGAGATAGCAGAAAGAAAGGGAAATAACAAGAAGGAGATGGAAATATGGCCACAGGCCGAAGTGAATAATCTGGGGTAGACTAATAGCAAGAATTCCACCAAATTTTATAACAACATCTAATAAAGAGAAAGCAATAGAATTGAACTCACACCTTTGTAGAGATAACCTTTAGATTGCATTTCAAACTCTACTCACTAACAAACAACGTTCAAATTTAGAATACAAAATTCAAGAGTAAATAGCAAGAACATGAGCATAAATAGAAATGACCTTAAAATAGAAGGAAACCATACACAAAAGAATGCTTCCAAATCTCAGAAGCTGAGTCTCTTCTATTGATGCAGAGAACTTAGAGAGTTTTCTTGCAAAATGTCTAACCTCATTTGCTTTAGATATACATGAATATTTATAGAGTTCTTCCCTCTCTCTTTTGCATCACAACATTTAAAACATACAACAGATTTCGAAGAGGTGATCCACAAAATGTGCACTTGAAAGGAGAAATAATCCCCCTTAATCTGCCTCAGAGAAATCACACATTAAATGACCATTATCAAGGCAAGCCAAAAGTTGTTAGGATATCACGAACATAACTTTTAATGCAGGATACCTCTTCAATTTTGGTGGCATCAAAAATGCCTTAGGTTATTTTATCTTGCGCACATCGGTAATCAACAACATTTAATATTTGAACCTCTTTGACCATGATCTCACAATCCATTGGAGAGCCTTTACTTGATCCTTATCTCCTCTTCACGTTCTCCTATGCAATATTGAAGGAAAATGCAAAAATAACTGTATCAAACCTTTGTTATTGCCTTGGTCGCAAAAATGTGACAAGTCATGAAAATGTGACATGTCATGAAATCATGACACTTTTACCTTGCTACCTTCTCTCTCTGCCACCAATCGCGAAAATGTGACATGTTGTGATATCACAAAATTTTCTCTTAGTCTAGCTTTGTCTTCTTGACATGTCACGAAATCATGACATTCTCCTTTATTTGGGCTTCTTTCCTCAACATGTCATGAAATCATGACATTTTCCTTCGCCTGCCTTCTTCGCTACTCCAAGTCATGAAAACTTCACCATGTCACAAAATCGTGACATCTTCTTCCTTCTATGTCATTTTCTTTCGTATACTCGCAAAACTGCAACATGTCATGAAATCGCGACATCATTCTCTTTCATGGTCTTCATCTTCCTGCAAGGAGCAAAAATGGGACATGTCATGAAATCACGATAGTCCGTACTTAGCATTGTCTTTCAATCTCCTTCATCGCGAAAATGCGACAGGTCACGAAAATGTGACATGTCACGAAATCGTGACGTTTTCTCCATTTGGTTCTTTCATCTGCAACAAGGCACAAAAATGGAACATGTCACGAAATCATGATAGTCCGTACCATTTGGTTGCCTCCTTGCTTCCTCCTCATGAAAACATGACATGTCACGAAATCATGACATTTCTTCGCACTTGGTCCTTTCGCCCCAATATGTCACAAAATTGTGACATTTTCCTGCCTTCATCTTCGTTTCCGCTTCTTATCGTGATATCACGACATCTTTCTCTTGACTGACTTCATCTTCAAAAATGTCATGAAATCGCGACATATTTCATGCCTTGTGTTTTTCTTTCATCCCTTTCCGTGAAAACGTGACATGTCGTGATATCACGCCAGTCTGTACCGTTTGTGCCTTCCTCATTTTTCTATCGCGATATCATGACATTTTCTCTTGACATTGCCCTTTGTTGCTTTATGTCACGATATCGTGACATTTTCTATTGTTCTGCTCTGTGGCCACTGCAAGTCACAAAAATGCAACATGTCGCGATATCGTGACAACTTTCATTTGAATGCTCCCAAACCGCAACAAGTCACGAAACACCAACATGTCATGATATCACGACAATTTGGCTTCTCTGCTTCCATTGACTATTTTGATCGCAAAAATGTGATAGGTCATGAAAATACAACATGTCGCGATATCGTGACACTTTCTTGACTTAGCTTTTTTCTACATTTGGCATCACAAAACTATGACAGGTCGTGAAAATGTGACATGTCGCAATATCACGACAATTTCACTTTTGCACAAACTTGGTTATTTTGCATGAATAGCAACAACAAAAACAATGTGGTAAAATTTCCAACATTATCATATTTGCTATTTTACCCAAGAAAAGGGGTAAGCTTATGATAGTTGTTGACAATTATTCGCAAGGACAAACATAATTTTGACAAGATCAAGAGATCTACAATCTTCAAGATCTTCTATTGATTTTAATTATGATTTGATATTATGACTACCCCCTCAAGCTATGAGTCGATGAGAGTAATGATAATGATTAAAGTGACGATGTCGCTTGACCACCATGGATGATATAATCAAATTTAAATTTGAGAAAATTAATGCATTGGCTAAGCCTAGTTCATCTTTGATTCCAACTGTTAATAGTATTTGTACACTTATATCCCATGGAGCAGTCAGGCTATAATAGATGTCTTAGGGAATCGAATTGATACAAATCCAATCAGATTTGTGTTGAATCAAATTATCAATGATTTGCTGAAAATAAGTCATAGAAGAAATGGCATGCAACACCTTATTCCCGTGGAGTGGTTCGGTCATGGAGGCCTTCTTAGGGATTGAAAATAAGCATAATAGATCAACGATGACAATTTTTTCCCCAAATGTCCTTATGGTAATTTACTCATCTTGTCGGATTGCATGGAGCACAAGTCGCTGCAACCGCCAAGTGTATAGGGTAAATAACTGAATACAAGGTGCATTTGTTGCTTTGTTTTATTTGATTTTTTTGAATGTTGTGAATTATGAATTGATTTTATTTATTTGGCTAGGAGGTGAATCGCTCCATGAAAGGATTGTCATAGCGATGACCTCAGTTGAATGTACTTTATAATCTCAGCCAAATTTTTTATTTTTAATTAGATCCCGATGCTTGATTATCACCAAATTTCCAAATTAATTTGCCTTTATTGAGTTCTAACCCAATGGGAGGCATTAATTTATCTTTTTAGCCCTTCCCATGGTGTGAATTTTCTAAATTGTTTACTAGTTGCAAACCGTGGCTAGGGTCTACGGTTCCCATTTGCAAATTTGGGAACCATGGCTAGGGCCTACGATTTGCATGAAACATGAGAGGCCTATAATATGCTCAATTTTCATATGTCTCTCATTATTCCCTAATAGAAACTTGCAAAACTAGAGCTCTGATAGTGACAGCTGAGAGCTCACCTGAAACCTACCATACTTTACCCGCACACCTACTCATAGGATGATGGTCAGGCACGGGCAAGTGTCTTCTAGCCACGACAAACGATGCGAGGGTAAGGTAACTCAAAAACGAAGACCTCACATCCATTACCACTCAAAATGAACCCAATTAAGTAATTGGTAAATCAATTTCACTAAATTACTGGCAATGGACCTCATCTTAGGCTAGGGTAGCTTAGATTTTAATTTTTTTCCATTTTTGTCCACGGTATCGCACCTGGTCAGATCTCAATTGGAGATTGTAGGTACTAGCTGCGGTTCCCAATTGGTCAATTGGGGACCACGACTGCCAGTTGTGGTCATTATTCAAAATATCAACAATCAATTTTTGACCGCATGCAGACCGTAGGGTTGACCGGCGGTTCACCAACTTTAGAAAATATTTACAAAATTTTTAATTTTTCTATGTTTTTAGAGGTAATTAATATCATTTAATGCATTTTTGACCTGTCTAATTAACATATTTTATTTTTAGACCTGCATGATGACATGTTTTTGCAATTTTATCAGTTTTTTACTATTTTTGATGATTTTTTAGATCAATTTTTAAATATTTTTTCTTGTTTTAGTTAGCTTTTTCCTTATATTATGTTATTTATTTTAGAGATTAACCTCCAGAGCTTGAGATACTAACATTCTTAATACTCTTCGTGGAGATATCACTAATGGTGAGTGAGAGTGGTTCGAAGTTGTTAGCTTCAACTACGTACTGGATCTACCCACTATCAGGGTAGATCAATCCTATTTGATTGTGTTGGCATGATGCTGGAATGTGCAGACCAACATGTTTCACCTACCTACAGGTGAAATAACCATTACATTAGAGGATGTTTATAGGATCTTTAGGATCCCCATTGATGGCGAGGCCATCATCTCTTTGAATTCTGGTGCCAAGGAGTCTATGTTCGATACCATATTCGATAACTGGAGAGAGGAGGATCAGGGCACTATTGACCATGGAGGGGTCCACATTGACTATTGGTAGGGAAATAATATCTTCTCTATTCGTGAGGCCATTTTCATGCACCTAGGGTGCAATATGTGCTTCTAGACTCCTTGGGTGTGAGGATTCCCTAGAACCTCTTAGCTACTGTATGCAAAGTTATCCAAAGCTCTATCCAAAAACCACTTCTCCTAGCCTTGGGGAGCACTCTACTAGCTCGGTTGTATCTAGAGCTATATTAGATCACTAATCGAAGCCATCGAGGGATCATTTGTAGTATACTTCTATAGATTTGGGATTGGTAGCATATTAGGATAGAGCATCCTAGGGAGCTACCCCTACATATCACAGAGATAGATGACACCCACCAGTGTTATGCTGTCTGCTAGCCTTAAGAGGAGGAGGGATTCTATAGCAGGAACCATGTTGGTGATGTCTAGTATTATATCACACGGTTTGTAGGACTCATGCTAGATGATGTCGAGTGGCAGCCCTACAGGGAGTGTCTTGACTGGACTGAGGCTGGCGATTAGCTTCGACAGCCTCACTAGGATAGATGGTTACTCGATCGAAATGCTGATATCAAAGAGTATCCATTTTTATCTCACATTCTGCATCAGTTTGGCATGATGCAAGATATCTCAGAGATCTCATTCACCTATAGGCACCTAGTTTTGGAGAGGGATCTACTATGGATCTAGCATCTAGCTCTAGGTGATGCTCTTTATGACTTTTAAGAGATTGGAGTTGATAGAGTTGTGACCACTCCAGAGTACGACGAATGGTGGTCTATTTTTTGTTGGTATGAGACAGGGCCTCTGGGCTGAGGGGTAGATCAGGCTAGAGTAGAGGTAGATCTTGATGGGTGCAATGTGTGCTAGCAGATAGAGGGCAGTTGAGGCATAGAGGCTACCACTGAGGAGGATCTTGAGGTTGACCCTAATGAGGAGGCTACTGATGAGGGTGAGGTCCCTCTTGAAAGTGCAGAGGGACTACTATTGGCATAGGTGGCTGACTTGTAGAGTCAACTTGGGTGATTCTAGATGTAGCAAAGGGAGCGAGACACTACTATTGCTACTCTAGAGGCACAATTGATTGATAGAGATCACCGATTGACATAGAGAGAGCAGCATATTGCTAGCTTGATAGCATGGGCTACCATAGTAGAGACCTAGGTTGGTGAGCTCACATATGCTTGTGACTTGGCACAGGCACAAAGGGATGCAACTGTATCAGAGCGAGATATGCTCAAGGCATAGTGAGGGAATCCTCCATCCTCTTAGGCAATTATGGGACCTCTGACGATACCAACAGTAGTCGTACTAGGTGGTCGGGATCCTATGGTAGAGATTCAATGCCTATAGGATTTGCTAATGAGTACCAATGGTAGGCATGCATCCAGGGTTTCTCGGGTAGACCAACTAGTTAGATACATTCATATGCTAGGTGCAGAGATTCCTGAGGATCCATATGCTCTAGAGTCCCAAAAAACTAGATATCAAACTATAGGATAGTCTACTGCTAGCTCTAGCCATCGCACCCATTAGAGTGAGAGGAAACATAAGTCCTCTAGTACACCTTGCGATAGCAGTCATACAAGGACTAGGGAGGCAGGGTAGTCTACTCTAGAATCTAGCCACAAGTCCCAGTGCATAGAGGTGCCCATTGCACAGGTGGCAGTTGGATGAGTGCTAGGCCTCTTCAGGCTAGGTGATACTCAAGGCTCTTAGTAGGACCCACAATAGACATTAGGGCAGCAGGAGGAGTAGGCTACTGAGCATAGTATTGAGGGAGGTGATAAGAGCTCCGATATAGGGGGAGCACATCAGAGCTAGAGATCTACTATTTGCAAGATACATTTTTGATACATATCATTTTTGGTGTAAGGTCGAGTACCTACACATTTTTAGCTTACAAGCATTTTTGTACTCTTGATGTAATATGAGACACACATTTATATATGATATGATCATTATTATGGCTCATTATTGTGTACTCATTTATTTTTGATTTTATATTTATGTGATGCACATGGATGCAATGCTTATGTTATGTTGATGCTATATGCTGTGATGTATGGATGACATGAACTAGCTAGCTATTTAATTTATGATGATGATATGTAGTGATCTAGATGCTTAGATGTGCTTTTTATGATGGACGCATATGGATGCGATGTTCTTCTTAACGCATATTTGGTATTGCTTTATTGTGTACATTAATGTATGTAATTATTTATTTACACGATGCTAATATAATATAAATGAACCTGTATGCTTTAATCACTTAAAACATAAGGAATGAATGCAAATATGTTTATCAA
Organism: Wollemia nobilis; assembly: GCA_028583015.1. Taxonomy (NCBI): domain Eukaryota; kingdom Viridiplantae; phylum Streptophyta; class Pinopsida; order Araucariales; family Araucariaceae; genus Wollemia; species Wollemia nobilis. The sequence goes on along the minus strand of JAQPPZ010017101.1, from coordinate 745,540 downwards.
TATAATGGATGACACCGCATAATGTATAAAAATCATGAATGTAATTGAAAATCCTTAATATAGGAATTTAATCAATTAATCACCCATATATGAAATGCAATGGTATGTGATGTTTATTGATGCGAATGATATAATGTGTCATTCAATTTTTTTTTGTAAATTTGAAAAATGTGCACGATATATTCAATGGAATTTAAATATTATTTCTAATATCCATTTGATATCTATCCTATATGTTTATTGTGATTTATATAATAATGCATCATGGATTCGATACTTTGCAATTTGATGATTTATATGGTTACAATTTTTGATATTTTGTTTCTATGGGAGAAAATTTTGAGGCTTTTCGTGAGACTCAAACACCCTAATAAACTTACCAAAAGTTGCATACTAACCACACTAGGCTTTTGAGATAATTGCTAGGATAGACCCGAACTGTTCATTATCCCTATGTGTGCAAATGATTATTTTAAGATAAGACACAAGCATTCCTCGATGTCAAGCGAGATTCTTTCATCCCATTTCTAAGATAGGGGTTCCACAAATGTATTATCCAATATCAAGTTTATATTTTAGTTGGACTAAGCCACTAGGTGATGCATGACACCTGAAACTAGCTCTTCCACATTCAAACATTGGTTTTGTTCATAAGCATGGTGCTAATACATCAGACATATCGTCATGCGTAAGGTACAGTAGCATTGAAAGTTCTAGGAATTTAGGCTCAATCCTTTCTATCCTTCAATTTTTTAGGATACTTGATCATATGTAGTGAAGCAAGGGAGTCAATTCCATATTCTTTTTTAGTTGTCTTTAGATATTCATTTGATCTCTCTTCGAACTGGATTTTGGATCTTCATTTGATCTTCGCTCAAACTTTTGATTTATGATCTTCATTTGATCTTCACTTTTGAACTTCACTTTGAACTTTGATTTAAGCCTGTTTTTTGATCTTCACTTTTCGGTATTTATATTTGATAATTTTCTTTATAAACTTTCCTTTGGGGAATTTACTTGGAAAATTTGTTTTTCGTATATCCATTGAGAATATCGATCTTATGATATCAATATGGGATATCATTGTAGGGAGTCGATATATGATATTGATCTAGGGTATCAATCATGAGGATTAATGTGGGATATGCTCATTTTATCGTAAGCTAGGTATTATGAATAGGTAACTAACCTATCCTTTTGCCAACTGCCAACATTTCCCATACTGTCTGCATAGAGGGATAAGCAATAATAACTCTTTTTGCTTCAGGATACCCGGTCCTATTTCATGGATTTCATATTCCCCTAGTCCTTGCTATGATTTTTTAATTTTTTGATTAGTGATAGGCTTCTGATATGTTAAGGGCTATACTAACTGAACCTTAGCTACAAAATCAAAGTAAGCTTTCTACCAACTCTTGATAAGACCACTAGGTATGGCTAAGTGATCAAAAAATGCTAGTATATCTCCATAGCAACATTATAGGTTATGTTGAAAAACACAATTGCTCACATGAATGATAGATTATGATAAATGCAGAGATGTATAATTTAAACACAAACATGGCATAATTTGTAAAATTGACAAACATAATGCCTTCTATTATGGAATACAACTGACGATGAATGCCTATATGCAATGTAATGGTGCAGCGAATGCATGTGTAAATGCAAAATGTAAATACAAAATTTAAATCCAAATGCAAATGTTTTTGTATTTTATGCTTTACCAATTTTTTTGTATTTTTTTGGATTTTATTATTTTTATGGGTTTTGAGCCTCACAATTGACCAAACGGTAAGTACATGCCTCTGGAGCCTTTATATTGATCAAGAAATTTTTAGGAATTCTTGGAGCTTTTAGGATTGACCAAAGGGATTATGGGTATCTTTGGGGTGTTTTGGGATGACCAAGCGATTTTGAGAATCCTTGGAGCCTTTGTGGTTGACCAAAGGGCTTACAGATGCCTTTGGAGCTTTTTAGGATGACTGATCAGTTAGAAGCAACTATCAAAGCCTTTTAAAACATGACCAAGAAGTTTTAAGGACACTTAGAGCCTTTTGGGATGACCGAGCGGTTTTGACCAAACCCTCAAAGCTTTTGAGGTTGACCAAAGGGCTTACAGATGCCTTTGGAGATTTTTGATTGACCAAACCACTGGTGAGAGTGTTTGGAGTTTTTAGGATGACCGAGCAGTTACAATCAACTATCGAAGCCTTTTACTATGCTCTTCAACCATAAAACATCTTAATATATATGATGTTGAGAGGTTTAGGCTCTTCAACACCCCCTAGTGACGTTAGACGATAGGTACCTAGACCAATATTTTTAGATATGATGTAGGGTCCTAGCTAATTAGCTATGAATTTGTCTTGCATATCTGGTGATAAGTTAGAGTTCTGTTGGTTTTATTTTAAGATAAGATCCCCAACTTCAAAGTCTCTCTGGTGTAATTTGACATTGTAAGCTCATTTTAGTCATTTTTGATAAACACGAAGATGCTCCAAGGTATTCACGTGATGTTCATCGAGTAGCATCAGTTGATCCAGTCAAGCTTGTCGCACAGTGTCATCATCAATGAACTCTTTCAATGCGACATGCAATGTTGGAATTTCTAATTCCAAGGGCATAATAGCCTCAACACCATATACTAGTGAGAATGATGTTACCCTAATGGGCATCCAAATACTAGTCTTGTAAGCCCACAACGTAAGCGACAACTAGATGTGCCAATATTTGTGGTTTTCTTATATCATATTTTTCAAGATGGCCACCACTATCTTATTTGAAGGTTCAGCCTACCCATTTTCTTGTGGATAGTATGGAGTCACAAAACTATGTTTGATTCTATATTTAGATGTCAAAGCTCTCACAGTTTTGTTCTTGAAAGACATTCCATTATATGATATTATTTTGGATGGAATCCCAAAAAAACTTATGATATGGTCAAATATAAACTCTGCTATATGATCTCTAGTTGTCATTATTAAGGGTATTGCTTCCACCCACTTTGTAAAATATTCAGTAGCCGTGATTATGAATGTATGCCTACCCTATGACGGAGGAGATATCTTACCTATAAGATCTAATCCCTACTGAGCAAATGGTCAAGCCGCTTGGATGGGTTATAAGGCCTATGATGGCAAGTGCGTAAGATTAGCGTGATGCTGGAATTTAACAAATTTTTTGACATACGTAGTGCACTCCTCCATAGTGGGCCAATAGTAGCCCATTTGAAGTATGTGCTTGATGATGGCCCTGCCACTAAAATGGCCACTGCACGTACCATCATGGGCCTACAAAATCACCCATGATACCTCTTGGGGTTTTAAACAATGAAGGAGAACTCCATCGTAGCTTATTTGGTACAAGATGTCTCCTATTAAGAAATATTTGGCCATTTTCTATTTAAATGTGTGCTTCGTGGCATGCAGCAATACCTCTAGGATTAAACTAAAATCTAGGAAGTCTTTAATTTTTGACATCCAATTTTGATAAATCTTAGCTTTGACTGCCAAGATGACTTACTCCCCTTGTGTATTTACTTTTGTAAATGCATACTTGAAAACAACACTATGGTGAATGGTAGTACCACTCCCCACTGGCTCTGAGAGGTTAATGACCCCTAGGGTGCCTTCTTAAGAAAGTCTTCAGCTCTACAAAACTATTTAGCTTGTGGTTATACACTGATCATGTTGATCGATTCTCTATTATCATAGGCTGCACACTCTACTACTAGATGCAAGAGTGTCTTGACATAGATGGTAATGAAATAAATAGATGAATTCTAAGGGATTAAATATCCTAAAGAAGCCATGGTATCTGCAAACCTATTTGACGATCGAGGGATTGCCTCAATGTCATACCATTCTAGTTTGGTGAAATATGTGTCAACTAGATCATTATAGGCTTTCAGTATGGGACACCAACACTAAAAAATCCCTTTGACTTGATTTACTATGAGTAAGGAGTCACCAAATATGTTCAATATATTAATATTCATGGTGATGGTTGTGTGGAGGCCCAGTAGTAGGGCTTCATACTCAGTTTTTTTGTTGGTGCACATAAAATCCAACTTGAACTACAAGGGCATTGGAGCTCCTTATTGCGTGAAGAACACTATTCTGGTACCACCCCCTTGTTCGCACTTTGAACCATCAAAGAACAGATTCATATCAGCATTGTTCTCTGGTTCTTCGGGTTTGGGAGCTTTAGATACGACGAAGATTGCATCATCTGGAAACTCAATTGTTAGAGGCCTATTGTTTGATAGTGGCATCTTAGCTAATTGATATGTTATGACATGTCCCTTAATGGACTTTTGGCTTATGAATTCCAGATCAAATTCCATCAAAAGCATGATCCACTTTGCAGTATGTGTATTGTGACAAGTCTTACTCATCATGTACTACAAAGGATTATGTTTGGATATAACATATGTTGTATGACTTAACATATAGTGTCACAATTTATTTATAGCAAACACTACTACTAAACATAATTTTTTCATGTATGCATACCCGAGCTCATAGCTCATCAAAGTTTGACTAATATAATATATGGCTTGGTCTTTGCTTTGCACATTCTTTTGGGCTAACATGGTTCCTAGAGAAAATTTAGTTATCGATATATATAGCAGAAAAGGCACCTCTGGCCTTGGTGGAGCTAGCACTGGCGATGTCACTAGGTATTGCTTTATCTTAGTGAAGGCTTCCTTATAGTCCTTGTCCCAGTTGAATGTGACCTCCTTATGTCGTAGTCGATTCATGGGTCGACATTTATCTCATAGTTGGGTGATAAATCACTTTATCGAGGTTACCTTGCCTTGAAGGCTCCTTAATTCTTTGATATTGGTGGGAGGACACATTTCCAAAATGGCCTTGAATTTTGCTGGGTCTACTTCAATTTCTCTCTTGGAGACAATGAACCCTAGTAATTTTCTAGAAGTTATGTCAAATATGCACTTAGGATTCAACCTAACATTGTGCTCTATCAGGCGATCGAAGACATTTCTTAAGACCTATGCATGCTCTTCTCATAGCAATGACCTGAATAATAAGTCATCGATATAATTTTCAAGAATTGTGAGCATACAATCATGAAAAATATATGTCATGGCCCACTGATATGTGGCACCAACATTTTTGAGGCCTAATGGCATAACTTTCTAGTAAAATGTTTCCCATAGTGTTATAAATGTGGTTTTGTGCTTGTATTTGGGTTTAATCCAAATTTAATTGTAACTAGAAAAAACCATCCATTAATGAGATCATTTCATGACCTACAATTGTATCTATGAGAGCATCAATATTGGGCAATGAAAATGAATCTTTGGGTGTTGCCTTGTTTATGTCTCTGAAATCTATACAAATATGGATTCTTCCATTGGGTTTTCCCATGGGTACTGTATTGGAAACCCATTCTGGATAATCAATGGAAATCACAAATTCCACATCCAACAACTTTTGTAGCTCATTTTTCACCATCAATGCTACTATTGGGTGCATTTTCCTAAGCTTTTTCTTGATCAACTTCTTCATAAAATCTAGCAAAAAGTTATGCGTAACCAATTTCAGATGTAGACCTGGCATATCCTTATACGACCAAGCAAACAAAATTGGTCTCTATTTCAGTAGAGGGATGAGGGTGGCCCACTCATATGGAGTGAGAATATCTCCAAATTTAACCTTCTTTGCACTTGCGAGATCATCATTGATATTCACCTCAAAGGTTTCCTCTACCAATATGTGATCCCTCCTCTAGCTGGTGAGGCGTAGGAATCATATGGAAGTCATCATATGGGTGTATTGGTTCTACATTGGAAGAATTTTTGGCATGATAAACATCATATGCACAACCTAGTGTAAAATTAAAATGTTGCAACATTTCTTCATTGGGGAAGAAATCCATAGGCTCTATACGTGAATCAACGTGATCCCAGTCGATAACATCTTTGTTAAGATACAACGTTTTAGATGAATCTGTTGGATTACAGAGTGGAGTGGTTAAATCAATGGAGACCATGTTTATGGAAAGGAATTGATCTCCAGGACCACACGGACTGACCTCTATGAAATCTATGTACTCCTCATACCCACGATCTGGATCTAATGGCATAGGCATAAAAGGGTCTTCCCTATGAGGACTATAAATGATTGGATCCTCTATATGCATTGAATGCAAAATAGGATCATTAAACACATGGAGCTGCATGTAGGTCGGTGGAAGGGGATTAAGCAACTGATGGATTTGATCTAGGTTTAACTGTCTTGCTCTCATATGTGGACCAAAATGTAGCTATCGATAGACCTCATCGATGTCGATGGGTTGATGACAGTAATGCAAATAAGGAGGACCAAGGTAGGCCATCTCTAACTCATCTTCTTTGTCATTATCTGAGAACCAGATCCCTTCATTCACTCCTACTCCCATGGGGTGCTCCTCCAAATGAGGCTTCATAAATCTTATTTCTTGAATGCTACCATCACTATCTAAATAAATCGGATAATTATACCTTATGTACGACACTACAAAGAAGACTGGCTCAATATCTTCCTCTACATAATTGATGTTAGGAAGAATATCTTTGATAACATGCACTGACTCAATAGGAAATTAATGATGCATATATAAAGGCCTTACATAAGTGCTTTCGACTTCATCCCCATATTCATCGTCGCTTGAGGAATCCTTGTCTACGTCATAGCCTGGTCCACTCATATCAGAGGTGGACTCTACTCCATATTCATTACAAAGATCTCCTAGCTCAATATCACTTGCAGTAATGGGGTTGCACCCCTAAATGTCTCTATCATAACCTGCATCACAAGTTTGGCGTCCTGGTTGATCTCTCAGGTTTAGTTTTGTCTCAGTATTTTCAAGGAGCACTTCTGTATCGCTCCAATTTTTTCACACCCTTACCTTTAGGCTATAGGATCCGTGCCTGGAAGGGGGATGTGAAAAGGATGTCACGGTACCTCAGACTGAGAGGCCTTGTGAATGTCCTGCCTCTCAAGGGAGGTGTATATTGATGATTTTTCAATGGATGGTGGGTTCACCAGGAAACATTTAATGGCAGTTTCCACGCCTAGGTTGGGAATGTGTTTTATGTGTTCATTTTAGCCTTAAGCATTCAAATCCTAGGTTTGGCCAAAATGCGTCTAATCTATTCTATATGAAGATGGAAATTAAATGAATACAAAAAATAAAATTAAGACAAAAAAATAGAGAAATTAAAGAATGTTAAAAGAAGAATACCTGATCCGAATGTCTGATGAAGATTCTGATTCTTGAAGCAGTCAGGATCACCTGGAATTTGACAGGATCATCTGAGATCAGACAAGATCATCTGATATCTAACAAATTCATTAGACGAATTCGTCAGAGACCTGCAAACAGAAAAATAGGTGCAAAACATAGAAAATACAACTATTCTAACAGAGGGAAACAGTGTAAAATGATAGCAAAAATATTAAATTAAAACTTAAAAATAGAAACAGGAATGAATTATGCTAATTAGATAATAATTATGATTTAATCATGCATTTGATCTAGATGGGTGAACTCCAAAATGCAGAATAGTATAAAATACTGAATAAACTATCTAATTTGTAGAATAGAACAACAAAGAAAAGATAGAGAAATGCAAACTTCAGGCATTGATTACCTCAATGTTGACTGCAGTCAAAATCATCTCGCATTGGTATGAAATCATATTTGATTCGATAGGATCGCCTCTGATCTGAACAGGATCATCGACGATGATGTAAGCTTTCTCTGGCTGAAAAATAATAAGGTACCTACAACAAAATTGTATAGAACTACTGCAAATATGAATTTGAGATGCTTTTACGTGTATGAAGTCGGGTTATAGGAATTATCAGCCAGGGGGGTGCTAAGGGAAGGGCTTAGGATTAAATAGGCTTAGGAGGGAGGTTAGGAGGTTGGAGATCATCCCAGTTTGGGAGATCTCCAACGGGGGAGGGTCTCTAACAGCACAGACACGCTTCTGCCCGGATTAGAGGCTTGTTGAAACAAAAGCTAATTGTGCAAAATTAGTTTTGAGACAAGATTGTCTGGACATCCTAGCCCAGAAGAAATCGTCAGATCTGGGGCGATATCGTCTGATCGGCGACGATATCGTAAAACGGTCGAAAAAACCTCTAAAAATGGTGCGAAAAAGGGGGAAACGGATTACCCGACGGTTAATGGGTGGTTTGGGAGGTTAAAATTTGAATTTGAATTATTTACTAGAGTAAATGTAATTTTTAAGGTTTTACTACGCCAATTTTAGGGTGCTACATTTTTCCCCCTCTTTAGTGAATTTTTTGAAGAAAATGCGTTAAAGATGAGTTCTTCTCGATCTATGAAAAAGCAAAAATTATTCCCATTTTTAGGTGATGATTCTTGGTTGAATCGTACGACAGCTTACTATGGTGCCCCCTCCGTGTTTTTACCCAAATCGAATGTTTGAGGTAAAAACATGGAAAAACAAAATTTTAAAAATGTTTTTAATTATGTTTTGAATAAAATTAAGAAAAATAGGGTAAAACCCTAATTCATTTTTACTGTTCATTTTTCCTGGTTTTTAGAGCTCTGAAAGCAAAAATGGTGGAGACGATGCACAAATCAACAGAGGTTCGGCGCGGTCTACGGGTAAGAGTCTAAACTTAGTTTAGAATGATTTTAAGTTGAATTTACATGCTTTTTAGGTAAATTTTAAATGAATTTTGAGCATCGCGACCATTTTTAGGCCGTCGACGTCATCGAGATGAAATCATCCCGATTTTGACGAAATCATCTCAAGTTCGCCAATTTCGTCTAAGGGCGAAATTGACGAAAGGGGGACAATTTCGTCAAATTGGAGACGATTTTGACTTGCGAAATCAAAGACGATTCTGCTCAAATGTGGGACGATATCGTCTAATAGTGGTCGATATCATCAGTTGATGCAATTGAACTAATTTTACTTGCATTATTAATTACTTGATTTTGTTATTATTTGTTGTTTTGTTGTTTATGTTGTAGAGAGAATTGCTAAAGAGCAGGGAATGGAAATATGGAGGTTTGAGAGATGACTTGGCTGCTCTAACATAGGCAGAGCGGGATCAGCTGACACAGGCCGACTTACAACATGTGGTAGAAATGCCATAAGTGTCTACAGACATGGGGCTACTAACAACCCTAGCAGAGAGGTGGTATCCAAGTTCTTCCTATTTTTGGCTATCGATAGGGGAGATGACTCCCACATTGGAGGATGTATGGAGGATTCTAAGAATCCCCATACAAGGATGGTTGATCACTCCTATGGCAAATCAGGGCCATGCTATGGGACAGTTGTGAGGTGACCTGAGCTTTGCCCTGGAGAAGGGTGGAGTTAACATCGAGGCACTGTGTCAGATGCCTAGGGCATCTAGACTCACATAGGTTTTAGCCAGAGTGGTTGGTGGACTTCTACTGTGCCACAAGAGCGGATGCAAGGTACCATGGATGCTAGCAGATGTGATCTGTGATATGTGGGACCATGGTTATAGATTTACTAGGGGTAGCTTTATTCTATGCCAATTGTATAGGATCCTACATGGGGTCATGTACAAGGGCGACCGATGTCTAGTTATGACATCACTCTTATAGGTTTGGTGCTGGGAGCACATTACGGTGCGGAGGCCGATAGGGCTTCCTCTGATAGGGATTGATGGGGAGAGGCCTTGAGTTTTCTACTGGTGGCTCCAGAGAGGGTCACAGCGGTGGATTGATCTTCCGATGTCTCGAAGACTACTGGATGACCTTGTCCCAGACCAGATCACCTAGAGGCCATGGTGAGAGCACCCAGGGTGGGTCGAGGATGGATAGGAGTTAGCTCACATCAGGAAAGTTTGTTGGTTATAGATGGAGAGGGGAGAGGTGGAGCTCCATCGCTACGACCGAGTTTTGTGATAGTTCGGTCTACAATAGGGGATCCCATATCTAAAGGATTATGAGTTTTCTCAGACTGTCCGAGATAACACCACAGTTAGCGGGGCTCCAGACATGTAGCACTTCTAGAGTCAAGACTCAAACGATGCCCCCATTCAGCCAATGGATGGGGACGATGCAAGGGTAGTCGATGGCTTCGATGCCTGGTACGTAGGCATATGCCCTCCTCAGATGACAAGGGCTTAGGTTTCGATACATGCAATTGTGCATTGGATAGGGAGGTGATGCCAGGCGGCTATGGAGGTTACCCAGGGTCACAGCGAGAGAGAGCAGAGGAGGCCATAGATGTAGGAGAGGCTACGATAGTGGGAGAGAAGGGAGGAGAGACCCCCTTCTCCATAAAGAGAGAGGCCACCATCACCCGACAAGGGCAAGGGTATCGACACAGGGGAGAGCAGCGAGATAGAGACTCTCTAAGCAGAGACGATCCATCTCTAGGCACAGGTGCAGACATTGCAAGATGAGGTTGCATGCCACCAAGGTGAGGTTACACAGCTCAAAGATGAGATTGCATGCCTTAGGGCATAGGGCAGAGGAGTGAGCACATAGGAGCTAGCATGGTCGATTGTTTAGACCATGTTCTACCAAGGCATCTACTTCCAGATGGTGCTAGAGCGTTAGAGGGTACAGTTGCCAGCCAGCATTGCTGACCCTATCAGGATTGGGTCGTCGAGGATGTCTTATCGATCGATGACTAGGACTCGTAGTACCACACATACTACGATGGGGCCACCTCGTCCACCTTAGGGCAGGGGAGGAGATGAGGCTGAGAGCTCGAGGGGTTCTCAAGACACTGCATAGAGGACATTTGATTGAGGGGATTGAGTAGGCCAAGATATATATTATGGCATACCAATCCATTTTTGAGATGATGTACATATTGTTGATATATATAGATGAGATATTTTTGATCATATGACTTGTGTTATGTGTATGTTTATGATGCTTTTATGTTTGATTGATTAATTTGATGATTGGATTGAGGATTCATGAAATTATGTCATTTTGAAAATTTATAATTTTGATGTCATGCTATAATATTTTAAATGAAATAATCTGATGTAACAAATTGGTTGTTTGTGATGTAATGTGATAAAAAATAAAAAGAGACTTCTAACAATAATTTCAAAGGACATTGTCGCTATTATAGACCATTTCATGGAGTCGCTGCTCACTCGGTTGTCAAGCTAATCCCAATATAGAAATATTGTTAAAAGTAAAAGAGTGCTTAAGAGAATGTCTTAAGAATTTGGTGCAATGGTGCAAATGATGATGATGATGGTTTGTTTTTCAGATTTTCATAAAAATAGTATGCATGAAATAATGTTAAAATGATTTTTGCTAGGCATAAATTCCTAAGTGTGATAAAATTCATTAAGAATTATACCATCATTGCAAATTTGAAGGTTGACATAATAACATGAAATATTGATAATGTGCATGCTTTTGAAAGCATAATTGTATAATAGAATGATTTAAGTCATATGGTTTTCATGATTTTTAAATAAATGGAGAATAAAAATTGTTACAATGGTTTGCGCTAGGCATAGAATATGTAGGTATAGACTTATACCATCATCGTGAAATTCAAAAAGAGATAGTTTTATTGCATGGTTGATTTTTAATAAACAAAAAATATGAAGATGAGGACTTGCGCTAGGCATAAAATTGCAAATTTTGGTTTTGGAACTATACCATCGTTGCGAAAGTCGATAATATATATGTGTTTGGATTGTATGGTTTTGAAAGAAATTTTGAGTTTTCTAGTTATGCATGTAGTTGTCTAAACAACTGTACTTGGAAGAAGAAAATGAATTATTCCAAACAATTTGCAAAAAAAATATTTCAAAGTATCTTAAAGACAAAATTTAGATTTATAAGGAATCCCATGTGCATATGTGAATTCATTTCCAATCTTGATTTATCATAATGATACACAAAATCTCTCAAATATAAAATGTGTGTGCAATTGCTATGTTCATTTACCAGTTTTGAGCAAGATAATATGATACAAGTGATTTGAAGAAACCAAATAAGTGTTCATTAACCATGATGTAGATGCATATAACCATACTAGACTACTATGTAGGTCGGATTATCAAGAGCTAGCTAATCCATAAGCAGACATAGGTCTATACAAAAGAAGGTTGCTAATGTGACGGACATATCACCATGCTAGGAGTTACCTAAGGCCAAGCGAGGTTGGGCACAAACCACTTGTTATGGGGCTTACCTCACGGTTTCGAATAATTGAGAATTCCAGGGATTCAAGCTCATCAACCCTTCTTTTCTTTTCAAATGGTAGGGAAAGGGATTTTATTGCTTTTGCTTTTACTTTCTTTTGCTGTTCTTTTCTTTTCTTTGTATTTTTGCTTGATAATTGAGATAATGCTTGAAATATTGTTGTAATGATATAAAATACATTTTCCTCTTTTTCTCTTTTGTTTGAACTTTGCTTTTTTTTTTTTATATACTAGGGATACTTGCTTAGATTAGCTATAGAGCAAGGGATTTTTATTCCGGGTAGGGGTGAGCTTGTCCTTTTGCCAATTCTCAAAGATTCTAGACCATGTGCATGATAGGATAGCAGGGGAAACTTTTCGCTCAAGAAACCACTTCTACTATGTAGCATAGCAAGGATATTACAAATATAATCATTTTATTGTGAAAAGATGTGCTTGGTTTAAGTAAATAACAAGATCAATTCTCTATGCTCAAAATTTATTTAATTGAATTTTTGTGAACTTTGATATAAGAGAGATTAGTAATCATGCCAGATAAAATCAAGATTATTTATTTTTTTATTTTTTATTTTTATTTTTTTTGAGTGTGCAAGTGAGAGATTCCAAATAAATGCTAATTTATCCAAAATAATTTGAAACATATAACTGCAATAATTGTAAGAAAATATATATAAATGATTTTTGAGAAGTTTTGAGAATGTTGACTCTCTCTTTCTTCTTTGTTTGGTGTTTCGAAAGAGTCAAGAATATTGTTGTTTTTATTTTTATTATTATTATTTTTTTTTTTTGAACAAAAAATTAACAAGTGCCATAAATAAATGCAACAAATAGTTTTGAAGATTTTGATGATTATGAATGTTTTTGGTGTTTTTGAATTTATAAATTGAAAGAAATACAAGATAGTGATTTTGAACAAATATATACATGGATGAAATGACCAAATTTATACATAGTAACGTTTAGGATGCAAAATATTCATGGGTTCTTTAAGTTCTTTACCATATAAGGTAGATAATTCCTGATTCAAATTTAGCAGTAATAATGTATGGTCCAAGTCAGTTGGGCTCAAATTTACCTTTAAGGTCTTTAGTTGCATTAGTATTTTTTTTATTTTCTTTCAAAACAAGGTCGTCGATCTCAAAGGATCGATGAACTTTTTTAGCATATGATCTTTTAAGCTTGTTTTGGTAGGCATGGAGATGCTCCAAAGCATGGATGCATTTTTCATCTAGGAGTTCCAGCTGACTGAGTCTGCTAGCTTGATATTCATCTCCTACTTCGGTATCTTGAAGTAGTAGAGCCAAAGAAGGAACTTCTAATTCAAATCAAAAAACGGCTTCAACACCATAAACCAAAACAAATGGTGAAGTTCCCGTGGGGGTTCGAACACTAGTTCGATAGGCCCATAAGGCTAGATATAACTAAATGTGCCAGTCACGGACAGTTTTATTGACCAATATTTTGAGAATTTTGATTAAGGTTTTGTTAGATGCTTCTGCTTGACCATTACCCTGAGGATAATAGGGAGTGGACCAGCGATGTTGAATCTTATATTTTTGGCATAATTTTTTAACATCTTTATTTTTGAAACAAGTTCCATTATCAGAGATGAGATTTGTAGGAATTCCGAACCTGCAAATGATTTGATTAAAAATAAATTTAGAGACTTGTATGCCAGTGCAGGAAGCTAAAGGCATAGCTTCAACCCACTTCGTGAAATATTCAGTGGTGGTTATGATGAATTTGTGTCCATCAGATGACATAGGATTGATTTTGCCAATAATATCTAAGCCCCATTTTGAAAAGGGCCAAGGAGATGAAATAGCCTGTAGTTCTTGTGCAGGTGCATGGACAAGGTCAACATGTTTCTGGCACTTGTCGCAATGGCACACATAATCATGTGCATCATTCTCCATGGTAGGCCAAAAGTATCCTATCTTAAGGAGCTTTTTAGCAATGACACTACCACTAAAGTGTCCTCCATAAGATCCTTCGTGGGCTTCACTCAAGGATAATTTAGATTCTTTTGAATTCAAACATCTTAATAGGATACCTTCAAAAGATCTTCTATACAAAGTATTGTCAATTATTACAAATCGACTTGCTTGTCTACGTAATAACCGACACTGGTTTCTATTAGAATTGGTAGGGAAAGTCCTATTTTGGAGAAAATCAAATATATCCATATACCAAGGTTCAGGAGTAGTTTCATTGATTAGAAACACATCCAAAGGCTCTAAGCATGATTTATTTGAAGCGGGTTCTTGGAGTCGATGAATAATTATAGTAGCATATTCGTCATCTAACTCCAAGGGTAGGAGAGATGCAGCTGCAGCCATAGTGTCAGCTGCATGGTTGCAAGTTCTAAGAATAGCTTCCAAGGTAACTTGATCAAATAGGGACATTAATTTTAAAACATAGGCCTTATATGGGCATAGTTTATCATCTTTGGTCTGATAAACTTCATTAATTTGGTTTATAACTAGTTGAGAATCACCAAAAACTAACAGATGTTTAATTTTTAGCACCAAGGCAGCTTGTAATCCAAGGATTAGAGTTTCATACTCAAAAATATTGTTGGTACAAGAAAATGTCAATTTGAAGGATAGAGAAATAAGATGTTTTTGCAGGGATATTAAAATAATACCTGTACCAGCCGCACTCATGCATCAGGCTCCATCAAAGTATAAGGACCATTGTTCAATATGGTCTGCCTCTAATTGAAGGCATTCATCAGGAAACTCAATGATGAGGGGATGGGTAGACTCTAAGGGTGCAGCAGCTAATTGATCTGCCATGATTTGACCCTTAATAGACTTTTGTCCTATAAACATGAGGTCAAACTCGCTTAGAGCAAGAACCCACTTGGCTGTGTGACCCGATAAATAAGGTCGACTCATGAGATACCTTAAGGGATTGTATTTAGCAATGACATAAGTTTTCTGACTAAGCATATAATGTCATAATTTTTGCGTAGCAAACATGACTGCTAGACAGTTTTTCCAATGCTGTGTAGCGGGTTTCATAACTAATGAAGGTTCGACTAATATAATAATTAGCCCTTTATCTCTTTTCATCATCAAGCTGAGCTAACATAGCTCCTAAGGTAGAATCTGAAGTTGAAATATATAGGAGAAATGGGCGATCAGGTTTAGGTGGTGAAAGCACAGGTGGATTAAGGAGGTATTGTTTTAGAAGTTCAAAAGCTTTTCTACATTCGTCATCCCAATTAAAAGGGACATCCTTCTTAAGGAGCTTAAGAAAGGGACCAGTTTTGTCTACCAGCTTATCGATGAAGCGACGTATGGCTTGAAGCTTACCTTGTAAACTTTGTAACTTAGATATATTAGTAGGTTCGGGCATATCAGTGATGGCCGCAATCTTGAGAGGGTTGATTTTGATACCACGTAAAGAAACTAAAACCCCTAATAGTTTATCAAACTTAACTCCGAATATGCATTTTGTTGGATTTAATCAAATAAGATATTCTTGTAATCGATTAAAAACTTTTCTCAAATCATCTAAATGATTATCTTCAATAATAGAGCGAGCTATAATATCATCTACATAATCATGTAGGATATCATGCATCATATCATGAAAAATATAGGTCATAGCTCATTGATAGGTTGCACCTACATTCTTTAAGCCAAATGGCATCACTTTCTAGCAAAAAGTACCCCAGGGGGTAATAAAGGCTGTTTTAGCCTGATCTTCAAGAGCTATCCTGATCTGATTATAATCGAAGAATCCATCCATTAAGGACATCATCCCACTCCCGGTAGTAAATTCAATGATTTGATCCATGTTTGGAAGAGGAAAGTCATATTTAGGGCATGCAACGTTAATATCTCTAAAATCTATGCAAACCCTAACTTTGGTGGCTTCTTTTTTGGTAACTGGAACTACATTTGAGATCCATTCAACATAATCAATAGCTTGTATAAAGACAACATTCAGGAGTTTTTCTAAATCCCCTTTGGCTAGCAGAGCCACTTTGGGATGCATTTTTCTAAGTTTTTGTTTGACAGGTTTAGCATCCGGATGGACCACTAGGTGATGCATGACTACTAAAGGGTCTAGACCTGGCATATCTTCGTATGTCCAAGCGAAGACATCTTCATACTCTTTAAGGAATGCAATGTATTTTTCTTGTTTATCTTGACTTAATTCTGATCCAATATTGATTATGTGAGGATTATCCACAATTCCAATATTAATTTTAATGATGTTTTCTACCTCCATGTGTAGATCTCTTTCAAAATTAGGTGGAGCAGGTGAAACACCTAGTTCTTGTAATTCTTGTAAGGTTAATTTGGATAATTCATCTTGAGGATTAATGGTCTCAAGTTGGGCAATAGTTGGTATAGAACCATCAAAATAAAATCCATTGTGTAACATCTCTTCAATAGAGACATCATGGAAGATATCTCCTTCCAACTCTTCATCGGGGTCAGCAATCATTTCAGGGTAAGCTATGGATAGCATGTTACATGTAAACGACTGATTTTTTTAAGGCAAATCAACATGCCTATCCAAATAATCTTGATAACATATGAGGTGATCATCATCTTCAAAAGGAAAGGGTTGACCCTTACTATGAAATAGGCCCACACCACAGCGGGCAAGCCACGGTTCTACCTCGAAAGGTTCTTTCATGCCATTTTGGAAAGGTCCCAAGCCTTTCCCTTTATATCCCATTTTAAGCATCATGGGTTTAGCTTTAATATATTCATTGGTAAAATAACACCGAGCGTATCCCTCATGATGAGTTTTGATATTCCGAGGGATTCTTCCCCGATCATATCCTTTATAAATGAAGGCGCAACTCCCGAATTGGTAAGTACTTCCCATAGGTTGTGGGAGGCCCAAAGTATGAGGAGATGGCGGCAAGTTATTTAAAAGAATTGAATCTTGCATGAAAGCATTTGTTTTTTTTGATATTAAGATTGTGGATAAATCTGGTAAAAGTTCATCAGAAAGAGCATAAGATGTAGAAGGATTATTCCCTATATCTTTAGATGTGGAAGATATGATAGATGTGTCTATAGGTTTTGAATTTATAGGGATAGAACTTGAATGATAATATTTTTGAGTTTCTAGAGGGATTTGTTTAGAATATTTTTGATCTATATAGGAGGATGAAATGAATGGAGGGGAAATAGGTGAAGTTATGGGTGTGTGTTTCATAGTTTTAGATGAAAAATAAGAACTAGGATGTGTGGATGACAAAGCGGGGCAAAATTGCACTCCAATAGGTTTTGCCAAAGCACACATATCAAAGGGTCTAGGGTCACCATGGATAGTGACCAACTGATTTTTAAATTCAAATTTAACACATTGGTGTAAAGTTGATGGGACATCCTGCATCGCATTCATCCAAGGGTGACCCAAAAGTATATTGTATTATGTTGGGCAATGTACAATAAACATGATTGTTTCTAGGGTTCTAGGACCAAATTGCAAGGGGATGGTAATAACTCCACACGTTTCTTATGTTTCGTCATTAAAAGCTTTGATAATCATATCAGTTTTCTTCATTTCATCACTTCTAAAGCCAAATCATTGGTAGAAGTCAAAAGTGCAAATGTTTAGAGATGAGCAATTATCAATCAGGACTCTTTTGATAGCTACATCTCCAATTAGAGCAGTAATATATAAGGGATTGTCCTTATGTAAACTGTGTTGTGGGATATCTTTATCCCGAAAGTCAATACAATCAACCTCTCGAGTGATGATAGTATTGGCCATGGATTCAGGTTGAATGTTTTGAGGTACCATCATTTGGCTTAATGTAAGCATAAACTCATCCCTATGGGTAGGAGAAGATCTTAACAAGTCCAAAATGGAAATTCTGGCTGTAGTATTGGATAATTGCTCATTAATATTGTAAGGGGGTTTAGGTTGAACATGGGAAGCATGATTCCCTTTATTGGGATTTTTCAAAATGAATGGAGCTGATCCATCATTATGGTTTGGTTCTTGTTGAGAATTTTGAGCCTATTGTCAGGTAATGGCTCTGATGGTACATACAATGTTATATTGAAGACGCTGAAATGGTCTCGGTCTAGCATTTATGGCTTGTTCATTAGAGAGGAATTGATTAGAAGAAGGTCAAGTGGTAACTCTCCTAGGAAATGGTTCTTATAGAACCATAGCATCTGTGATGGGTTGAATAGAATTTGACTCATTTTTAGAACTATTCGATTGGTTTGAAGTAATGTCTAGTTCACTTTTAGTATCTGATTCTATATCATTAGAATCTAAAGTTTGAAAATTATGTAGGGGCCTGGTCGTAACCAGGGATAAGGTTGTGTCAAATATTTGAGGATCCTGAACAGGTAATTGTCCGCTAATGGTTCCTACATATTTGGTAGGAGGAGGAACATTATGATGTTCGATTTGATTGGCTACCTCTTTACCATGTCTTGGTAAAGGGTGTTGAAATATGTCTAATGTTTGATTAGCATTTTGATTTTGATTTTGGGGAATGGTTTTTTGAGTATTATTAGGAGCGTTTTGTTTAGGTTGGAATCCTTGCACCTCCATTTCATTATTATCAATCAAATCTTGTATTTTATGTTTCAACCTTTTACAAGCATTGGTAGAGTGTCTAGGTCCTCTATGGAAATCACAATGTAAGTCAGCTCTGTATCCGGGTATAGTTGGATCAGGTTCCCGGATAGCTGGTAATTGGATCAAACCTCTTTCGAGTAATTAAGATAAAATAGTTGATAAGGGTTGATTTAATCTAGTAAATTCTTGAGGAGGCTTATTAGGAGGTTTCAATATAAATTTTTTTGTTGTCTTCGTTGCATTGATATTAGCAACATTTCTGTTGTTAGTGACTCTGTCACCAACAACTTGTTTATTTTTATATTGATTTCTCGATGTTTTCTCATCATCCTTCTTCCTAAGTTGGCCTCTCCTAATGAGGGCATCTTCTACTCTTTGAGCTAAATCTATAGCTTGATCGAAGGTAGTTAAAGTAGCAGTTGATAGCTCATAAGATATTTGTTCTTGTAAATTATTGATAAAAATGTCCAACATTTCCCTATAAGGTAGCACAAAGTGTAGTTTTCCTGTCAATTGCCTCCATCTAGCTAAGAAATTGGCAAAGCATTCATCTTTGTCTTGTTTTAAGTTGTATATAACTTTAATGGTTACATGCCTCTCGATGTAGGCACTAAATTGATGGACAAAAGATTCAGCTGTTTCTTCAAATTTTCTCAAAGAATGAGTGGGCAATTGATAGTACCACTCTAATGCCATTCCACCTAAACTTTTTGAGAACATTTTTAGTAATAGCAAGTCATCATGTGATATATCATGACATGCTATCCTAAACAAGCGGAGATGCTCTATGGGATCTTCGGTTCCTTTATATATAGGCAAGATAGGCATGGGAAAATGCTTAGGGTATGGTTGAGCTACAACCATGGGATCCAAATGTTGACTACAGATCTCTCAATAATTGTATGAGGGATGATAAGGATCTATCTGGTCCATACGCAAAGCTAACTGTTTCACCATGGTTTCCAGATTACTAGCTTGCCCCCCATATTGGTTCGGTAGGGCATTGACATGGGTTTTGTGAGCATATGACAGAGGGATATGAAGATTAGATGTTATGTTACTATTGTGTAAATTGTTGGTAGGAAAGGTGTTATGAAGGAATTTTGAAGTTGTATTATGCTGTATTCCAGATTGTTGAAAATTGGTGTTTGGCTTCGTTTTAAGTTTTTGTTTACTTGAAGCATATTGCTCAATAGTTTGGCGAAATAAAGTAGTGAAGGAAGTTTTATTTTGTGTGGGAATGATTTTAGGTTGAATAACAGGTTCCTTAGGAGGTTGGGTAACCTCTTGTTTTGACATGTTTTGAATCATAGTGACCATATTTGTATTGGATGGCCCAGCCTTACCACTTTCTTGATCAATGAAAGACAAGGGATTAGTGCACACATCATACATATGTTCCATGGCTGCTTGAGTGTCATTAATTTGACCTTTATCAATACGAACTGCCACATTAAGGGCATCGATGTTATCATTGAGAAATTTCTAGAAATGATCTATGTTGTCAAAAGCAATAGTTCCATCTGGAGCTACTCTAGGGGATGAGGATCCATCCTCTTTAACACTTTCTTCTTGTTCATTATCTTCACCTAGGTCATGTTCTGGTTGATATAGAGTTTTTCCTTCCAGAATTGGATCTTCAGGAAGGACATTTGGGTCTCTAGTTGTATCTTGTAACCAATCTTCTTCTTCTCCTTGAGTTTGTTTACCATTCCTAAGTTTAGGCATTGTGCCTTAATTTTGATTTCAGCAAATATATATATATATATGTGTGTGTGTGTGTGTGTGTGTGTGTGTGTGTGTGTGTGTGCAACAAGCTTAAGAGGTATATATTAACTATATACCTACTACAATATTTAAAAATGAAATGTTTAAGTTTTTATGTTTTTTAGTTTTTTTAGTTTTTCTTTGTTTTTGAAATAATATTGTAAAGACAACAAATAACACAATAAATGCAAGAAATAAGATTGAAAGTAATAATCGAGTTTTCTATAAACAATTTATAAATATCATTAATGGGCTCTAGTTCTTCAAGAGTCATGAAGTGTTCTTCTTCAAATTGAAAGTTTTCTTTTAAAAATTTAATGAAAAGAGCTATAGTGATATTATCTATCTCAGATGCTGGTTGATAGAAGTAAAGCTCGTGGCAATACTCTTGATATAACACAGCTCAAGGAACTCTATTCCATATTTCCCTATTTGTAAGAACAACCTCTTGGTCTTCTACAAGACCTAGGAACTGGTGTACAATGGCTACGTTCTCGAGGTATTCCTCGAAGGTGAAAAATTTTGAAGATACAAGAGCTCTCCTATAAGCTAACCATCTATGGCAGACTCTCTGAAGTTCATGGTAAAAGACAAGTTGATGAGGATCCATGATTCTATCTAGGACAAGCCTCTTGATTTGTTTAATTTTTGTTGACCTAGATGAAATGACACTAAGTCTTCTATCAAGTTCTTCCCATAAGAGTTTATTTCTATCTGTTTTAGGCACACTAAGCATAGAATTTATTTCTATTGCTACCAAATGGTTTTCTACATTTATAGTAATTGCTAATATTTTCTTAGGAGCTACCATCTAAACATGATATTAAATTTAAATGATCTGAAATGCATCTATGTTTTAGTTGTTTTATTTTTTTTTTGTTTTGTTTTCAAAAGGTTTACAATGCATTCACGTCGGGTTCACCAAAATGTATCGCTCCAAATTTTTCACACCCTTACCTTCAGGCTATAGGATCCGTGCTTGGAAGGGGGATGTGAAAAGGATGTCATGGTACCTCAGATTGAAAGGCCTTGTGAAGGTCTTGCCTCTCAAGGGAGGTGTATATTGGTTATTTTTCGACGGATGGTGGGTTCACCAGGAAACATTTAATGGCAGTTTCCATGCCTAAGTTGGGAATGTGTTTTATGTGTTCGTTTTAGCCTTAAGCATTCAAATCCTAGGTTTGGCCAAAATGCTTCTAAGCTATTATATATGAAGATGCAGATTAAATGAATATAGAAAACAAAATTAAGATAGAAAAATAGAGAAATTAAAGAATGTTAAAAGAAGAATACCTGATTCGGATGTCTGATGAAGATTCTAATTCTTGAAGCAGTCAGGATCGCTTGGAATTCGACAGGATCATCTGAGATCAGACAAGATCGTCTGAGATCTGACAAATTCATTAAAAAAATTCGTTAAAGACCTAAAAAAAAAAAAGGTGCAAAACATAGAAAATACAACTATTCTAACAGAGGGAAACAGTGTAAAATGACAGCAACAATATTAAACTGAAACTTAAAAATAGAAATAGGAATGAATTATGCTAATTAGATAATAATTATGATTTAATCATGCATTTGATCTAGATGGGTGAACTCCAAAATGCAAAATAGTATAAAATACTGAATAAACTATCTAATTTGTAGAATAAAACAACAAAGAAAAGATAGAGAAATGCAAACTTCAGGCACTGATTGCCTCAATGTTGACTGCAATCGAAATCGTCTTGCATTGGTACGAAATCATCTCTGATTCGATAGGATCGCCTTTGATCTGAACAGGATCATCGGCGATGATGTAAGCTTGCTCCGACTAAAAAACAATAAGGTACCTACAACAAAATTGTATAGAACTACTGCAAATATGAATTTGAGATGCTTTTATGTGTATAAATTTGGGTTACAAGAATTATCAGCCAGGGGGGTGCTAAGGGAAGGGCTTAGGATTAAATAGTCTTAGGAGGGAGTTTAGGAGGTTGGAGATCATCCTTGTTTGGGATATCTCCAATGGGGGAGGGTCTCTAACAGCACAGACACGCTTCTGCCCAGATTAGAGGCCCGTTGGAATAGAAGCTAATTGTGCAAAATAATTTTTGAGACAAGATCATCTGGACGTCCTAGCCCAGACGAAATCATCATATCTAGGGCGATATCGTCTGATCGATGATGATATCATCAAACAGTCAAAAAAACATCTAAAAATGGCATAGAAAAGGGGGAAACGGATTACCCGGCGGTTAACGGGTGGTTTGGGAGGTTAAAATTTGAATTTGAATTATTTACTAGAGTAAATGTAATTTTTAAGGTTTTACTGCGCCAATTTTAGGGTGCTACAACTTCACACTGATCTTCGTGTGGCTCGACTATGAAAAAAGATATTATTGGATTATTTATCTAGAATTTGGAAGGATCAAGATGGTAGGGATTAAAATCCACATCATGAGCCATATTAAGGTAGAGAAGATCAAGATATGCCACAAGCAAATCGTCCTGCCATTGTATCTATAATCTCAAATTGAACTTATCCGTGGCTAACTGATAACTTAGCTCCAGTAGAGTCCTATGTCCTTGTTCAAAGATACCAAGCCTGTATCCATTCCAATTATATAACTCAAATATTTTTATGGAATATGTAGACACTAAAATTTTGTAAACCCGATTAAGCATCCACAAGCAGTGATCAAATTGACATCATATGGATCCTTGGGCAGCCCTCAGGAGGCTCACAGTGGTTCTAGCCACTCTAAAAAGGGTTTTGGAGGCTACCGGCCCAATTTTGGGAAGTTTTGGACCAAAATTAACCACCGTCCCACCCTGGGATGATGTTAGATTCCCATCATCCCACCCTGGGATGGTGGTGAGCCCTCATCCCAGGGTGGGACGGTGGTGAAGTTTGACCTAGAAAAGTCAAAATTCGACCAAATGGCACCCAAAAACTGCCATTTGAATGCCCAAAAAGAGCATTCAAGGTAGAGGATAGGTAATCCTTATGACATGCATCTTGATGAGTGCCAAATTGGGAGATCCTCTTCCACACCCTGTGCATGCCTCTCATTTGACAAGTGGCACCTCTTGCCATGCATGCCCTTGCATGCCTTTTTGCACATGAGGCCCTTTGGGCTATAAAATGGGTTCCATATTCACACAAAATAATAGATAGGAGTTCTATGATATGCAACAAATTTCTTCTGATATTTCCCCTCACCTTTTTGTGCCTTTTTGCCCTCGGTATCTCCCTTTTGCCAAGGAGGTTACCGGGTGACTTCAAAAGGTAATCTGAGCGTAACTTTTCCATACAAGTGAATTTATTCACCAAAGCTTATGAAAACACACCTTGGGTTGTTTAGGAACATCTTATAGTAGTTTTGTAACAAAAAGTGACCGGATTTGGTGGGAATCCCCTCATAGGGTGCCCGCCAAATAGTTGCAGTCACCATCGCCCTCCCTGGGATGAGCATAAATTATTAAGCAATTTATTTACTGATTTTTAATTGATTATTTTATAAATTATTCCTTATTATATAGTACATATTTCATGTCATTTGGAGTTAAAATGAAAGAGTTATGCTATTTTTAAGTTTCCACAGGCTCGTAGGGCCCATTCGGGCACCCCAGTTTGATGCGGATGTATCCAGGATCCAATTGGAAAACATGACCATATGGGTTGTATTTAAATGCCAATTTATGCATACCAAATTTCATGAGTTTTTGATGAGTGTAGGTTCAATATTTTGTTGCCTTCCTTTTTGTAGGTTGTAGGTGGGCGGTGCTGAATCGAGGGGTCTATAGCTGTAATTTCTGATATTTTTTGGGTGATATCCTCTTAAAACCTCCTATTTAACATCTTTGAAAATTTTCAAGTCATTTGGATATCATTTTATGCACTTTTAATTCATATGCCATTTTGCCCCCGTGGGGATTGCATGTTTTCACCATACACCCTTTCTATTTGACCTATTTTAGCTTCCTTGTGTGTAGTTGAAGGTCCTTAGAAGGATTTTTGAAGCAATATAAGACATCAAAGAACCTATATACAAGTAGTGGCAGCATTGGATCACCCACCTTGATTGTGGGTATGCGGAGAAACATTGGATGTGCACCCGAATTTCATGAAAGACATGGTATTTGGGCACCCAATATTGTAAAAATTGTTTAAAATTTTGAGCCCTCAAACGGACTGCTGTGTAACCTTGGATCTGATCCAACAAATTAATGAGAATAGATTTGCTTTGATTCATTTCATTTTGTTTGGTATTCTTTCCTTTTCACATGCATGCTTCCTTTTTTTATGCTCATGAGCAAGATGGGGTAGATACGCATATTTTTTTACATCATTTGGTGAAATTTTTTTCCCTAATTTAGTGGTGATCATGGTGGGACCCTTGTCCCTTTTGATTTGGGTAAAAAATCTGACTTCTTTCTTGCATTTTTGCCCTTTTTGTGTTGCAGGTGCTCCCCTCCCCACCCCGGAATGGTGGCAGAGGATTTATCTGGCACACCCTAGGATGGTGGCTTCACCATCCCACCCTAGGATGGTGTTGATGCTGCTACTCACCCCACCCTAGAGCTATGGTGAAACAGAGAGATTTCTACCCAAATTTTTAGAATTTGGAGGCTTCAAAGTGGATAAGGTAAGTGCCTAAACCCTCCGATTTTCTGCTATATTTTTAGAGACTATAAATCAGTTTTATTTCTTCACTTGATTGCATAGAAAGGTTAAAATTTTTGTTTTTTATTTTCTTATAACATCACATAGCAAAAGGTAGAAGGAAAATCAAAAAGAACTTGTAGTAGCAATGCATCTGTTTGGCTTGATTGCTTGTGGCCTGCCCATTGGGTAGGTTAGCATGTAGGATTTGCATTCATAAATTCAATATATAGGTTCCTTATATTACTATTCTGAAAGTAAAATACACCTATTGCATGCATTTAGTGAATAGTCATTGATTGCTTCTTTGCTTACTTTCTTGGATAATAATGAACCACACACACCAAGATTCATGTAAACGCTAGTGAGGTGGACTTCATTACCATCCAATAGTAGAGTGCAAGTGATTATGGGTTTCATATCCATCCACTTGGATAAAATCCCATGAACCCGATCCATCTTTCCAAGGGTAGTTCCAATTTCTATCATAGCCTATGAGTTATAGCACGCATCACCCTTCGGGGAGGCGTATCGCAGATGATGGGTGAACTGGGTGAGGATCTGGTAGGACCTATGCTCCCTGGCCATGTGTGGACCTCATCACCACACATTATAGGTAGTATAATGCAACCTAAAGTTCATATTCGGGTTGTCGAGCTACGAGTGTATAGGTGAAATCCAATTGAACATGAGATTACAATCCAACACTATTTCAAACATGTGACACAAGGTCATTATTTACAAAAAACACATTTGAAACACACGAATCAGTTTAGGGATTCACACTTAAAACTTAAAATAGATAATCATCTGTCTTCTTGAGTTTTTCTTTCTTGTATACTATTTCACTAAGAATTTGTAAATATGATAATCACTTTCGGGTACTAATAGAGAAGCGCAATGGTGCACACCCATAGCCAAGCCCAATCATGGGTGGAAGCTATGGAGAGTGGATTAGGAGACACAAATAATCTTCGATATAGCCCTAGGGACTTGGTTATACCTCCCTGGTGATCTTCCACTCCACCTAACCCCAATATAGTAGGGCATGAGCCTCATCTTTGAAGGGATCCTCTCCAGGACACCCCGAGGGACGATGAGCATTACTTGGGAGAGTGTTACCGGTATGTAGATATTTTATAGGCATTCTTTGGTGAAAGGCAACTACGTGTTGAGGTGCTAATAGATAGAGCGGTGCCACGCATCCACGTACCCACTAGTGTTGACACACCTAAGCAGAGGTGGGAGTATGAATTCACACACTAGCTAGAGCAAGTCGACATGACTCTACCTCTGTACCACCTTGATAGGATACAATAGCTCTTGTAGCTTGATGGGAATGACACTCGTCGGTGTGGGCAAGCCAACTTAGCCCTACTTTTCCTTGTCTAGGAGGGAAGACATGAGTAGATCCTAGATTTTCCTCAAGAACAATATTTTGTGCATGCCCAATGTGCCTCTACACCAGCTGAATGTAATGAACACATGTTCTAGCCTAAGCCTCAATTCAATGCAATGAACCTCGAGAGAGGCAAGCGCCCTATGGAGAACATAGAGTACCTTGGACAAGGTCGACCCTAGGGTGAGACTCTGAGGCCTCCTAGGCCTCACATTGGGGATCAAATTAGGCAAGTGGTTACGAGATACATAGAACACCAAGCTCAGTTCAAGCAGCTTTAGTGGGATAAATAGCAACTAGATCGCTTGCACCAGCTTGACAAAGAAAGGATCAAACTGCAGACCAATGAGTTGTTCCAAAATAATTTGAGAGAGAGGATCCCTACCTCTAAGACACATAGGTACAAGGTCCATCCGAGGTAACCCATGCTTGTTCAAAAGAGGTCCCTGAGACCTTATCAAATATTTCTTCCATGACCTCCTAGGCCAGATTAGGAGATACCTCCTAGGCCAAACATAGGGTGCCCACCATAGGTAGATAACCCCATTCATAGGTCGACTCGAGAGATGCCTTACAGGGCTTATACTGAGCACAAGCCAGAAGTAGAATATGTTGAGATGCCTTATCAAGGTAGAGGGTTTGACTTACCACCACCTCACCCTAGGTTGGAGGAGCCTATACCTCCACCATAATATGAGGATATCAACTCCTCAGTCCTTAAAAAGCCTTGTTAGAACGCTTGGAGTTAGTAGAGAACAAGACCTCTAGGTTAGGATCTCAGAATCCCACTATGCATCAATTGCGTAGTCAACCTATCCATTCATCAGTACCCACGCCTCCCTATCTGGAAAAATTTAAGTTGCCTGAGTTGGCTACCTTTAAGGGAGAAGAGGATGTGTAATAACATATCACTAGGTTCTTAGGCCAATGATTCGGCATCCATGATGATGATGCTTTTCTTTTGAGAATATTTGTGACTACCCTCATCGGCCTTACCTCTGAGTGGTTTTATCAATTACCTAAGCATAACATCCATAGTTTGGACCAGCTTGCAGATGCATTCCTGGAGTGCTTTGCCTTCAATACCAAGAGGAAGGCAATGCTAGCCGATGTAGCTGGGTTAAAACAATATGATGATGATTCAATAACAAATTATGGCAATAGATGGCAAACTTTGCTCGCCAATCTACCTTATGTTCTCCCCATTTTGGAGTTGACTCAGATGTTCTCCAAAAGTTTCTTAAAGCCAATCTCATTGTTGCTACAGTTGCAACAATACCCCACCCTTAAAGATGCCTTAGCACAGGCTAGGATCATCGAAGAAATCAATATTCAAGAGGGTGAGATTGTGAAGCCTTGCAAGGAGTGGAGCAAGAACACTAAGAACACCCTAGTGCAACCTAAGTCAGCAATGGTAAATTAGGTTACCATTAGTGTCCCAGGGTAGCGCCAGCTGTGCCACATTAGAAGCCTAATTATCAGGCCATCCTTGGGAACTATGCTAAGGATAACCAGAATGGTCAAGGGCAAAATCAATAGTGTCGCCCCAAGTGATAATTCATGCCCATTGCAGAGTATATGAATTCAGTGTTTGATTGCCTCTTGGCAGCTAATGTGATCCATCTACCTGACAGTTGACCTATCGACCCTAATGCACCTAAGCCCAAAGGATACATAGAAGACCTATATTGCAAATTTCATAAGCAAAACGAGCATGATGTGAAAATGTGCTATAAATTCAAACATCTAGTGCAAGACCTAATTGATAGGAATGCCCTCCAAGTAGATAACCCTATCACACCAAATAACCAATATATGGGAGTATTTAAAGACCCCTTGCCTACCCACATGGAGTAGGATAAACTAGTGCCCTAGATGAATGATGTTCACCATGCCCCTCCTAAGCAAGGATACATTGGCATGGTCAGTATTGTGACAAGAAAAATGTGGTATCCAAATCCAGCCACATCACCTGTCTCAAAGTGATGTTCCTTCAACATCATAGCCTATACCACCTCCTGGACTAAGCCTCCCACCTAGGCTTGTAGTCACCATTAAGAGCAATCTCTCTCAGAGCTTAAGAACAAAATCTATTAGGCTCTCAATCTATGAGATCATTCAACAATCACAACGTCGTAGATAAGCCTTGATGGATATCCTTAAGGCAATTGAGATTTAGCCCCAGGAGTCTAACTCCTTCAAAAACTTTGTGAGGCATGTGTGGCAATGCACATAATCAGTAATTACTTTCCAAGAAGATGAACTTAAACCAGTTCCACATGATATTGTGGATCCCCTTTACACATTGTCACACATGTGAATGGGACACCATACAAAAGAGTCTTGATATATATTGGGTCTTCGAGCAACATCATAACTATAATAACTTTGAAGCACCTAAAGCTTCTAGCATCTCATATTGTCACATGTACCTACACCCTTCAAGAATTCAATTATGCCATATGATCAATGGTTGATACAATTGTCTTACCTATTCAAGTAGGGGAAAATATCATCTCGATGATGTGCCACATCCTAGAGGGTGAGATGGTGTACAATATTTTTTTAGGAAGACCATGGATCAGGGACATGAAGTGTGTCCCTTCCATTGCTCACTAGTGCCTCAAGTACACTCATGAAGGGTAAGTTCACGCTATCCCCAAGGACCTAGAGCCCTTCAAGTACTGCAACATGGTGCAGCAGTTACCTGAGTTGACCTTTCCATCGATACATTTAGATTTTCAACTGAATAAATCTAGCCGAGATTCGATACCACTACTACAGCATACCATACCCTCCTCATTGTTGGCCCCACACCAAACACTTAATACACTAGTTGATCATTTGCCTACAAACCTAGATAAGTGGCCCATTGAGAAATACCAACCAATCATATCCACCATCTCTACAGAGGAGATACTCAGCCCGTATGATGAAGAGACACCACACAAGGCAAATAATGAGCCATATCAAGTCTCACTCTCATCCCTCTTCTATCCACACCCCTAGGTTATAGTACATTTGGTTTCTATCAGATTGGGAGAGTACATGGTTAGAAATGTTACCACTACTCCTGCTTTAGAGTTAATGAAATACATGGGTATACCCCATCTTCCCATAGGCACTATCATACCTTTTGGTATTCCCTCTAATCAAACAAACTTTATCTATGGAGGCCTTGACTATGGCATCGAACCTTACCAATAGTAGGAGGAAGATGAGGAACCTTTTGGAGAGGATATCAACTACTTGTCTAACGCTAACTTCACCTTGAAGTCCTTGACCTGTGTAACTGGCATGGTTATGGGTTAGGTCTGTATGAGCAGGGCACCATAATCCATTGTCAACCATAATATCAAATGTCCTATGACAATTCGAGAGTGGGACACAATAATCTGTTGCCTCTAGATGTCCTCTTAGACAACCTAAATCACTTGAATATAGGCTACGGGGATGGGTTGGCCCAAGACCCTTATGCCAATCCCAATATAGTCTACTCCCTAGGGTACTACTTTCAATGGATATATGGGAACCCTACGATCCCTAGTGACATTCCCCCACATTTTGAGAAAGGGGAAGGGTCACAGAGTTGTCCCCATGTCTATGATGAGTCAAATTTGGGCACCTCATATGAGTGGACCTCAGAGGATGAGTTGGGTTATGAGGTAGCACCATATGACCCTTTTGAGTCAAATAGTGATCATTCACAAATTTTCCCTATTAATGACCAACAAGAAAACCTCATGCATTTGTTCCCTTTCCCTGATATTTTTTGGTGGTAGCTCCTTCCTCCTAAAGAGCCGGTTAATCCGCAGGAAGATAGACCTCCTAGGGGGAGCAATTAATTTACTTGAGCATTTTGGCCCTCGGGAGCCTAAGGCACTACAATATGAGAATGAAGGAATCCTCATCCATGATGATGATTATGAGGAATTAGCATATATGGGACCACACCTACCTTACCGTCTAATCCTAAGGGGAAACAACGAGGTTTCCATATATGAAAATGACTATGAGAATGAGATAGAGAGGGCATACCTAGGTCCTTGTTATTTGTGACATCATCATGAGAATATTGACATAGATGAATTCTATCATCAATTTAGCCCATGCTTGAGGGCAACACCTATCAATCTAGGTTAGATTCATCATGAGGTCTTCCCTGACCCACCCACACACATGGAGCTCCTTGAGCCTAATGATCCAACCCTATAGTTTGTTCCTAGATAGGATTCAGAGATCCCCATCCCCCCAGAGCCACATCTAAGGGTGAGAGATAACACCAATACACAATCACATGCAAGTGGTACTAAAGAGTAGACACATTTCATCAATATGATCTCCATTGATTTGACCACACCACTTCTTAACCCAACCGATCCTTTCAAACCACTCCATCTATACCTAGATGTGATTGATTGAGATCGTGCTGACTCACCCCCATAACCCTCTAAGTATTGGGCCTGTGGTGGATTGTTTCACTTCTCCGTAGGACCAACTCATGATGTCCTCCATGTTGAGGAACCCAAAGTTCCCATAAAATATTTGAATCCAGCTAATGACATCCATTTGATATCTACTCCCCATAATTTGGAGGAGGGATCTCATATGTCAATCGAGCCTACGGTTGATAGAGATATTGACTCAGATCCTAAAAACCTATAATATATCAAGCTAGGGGAAAGCCTATCCCCCGAATAGCAAGTTGATTATATAGCCCTTGTCATAGAAAAGAAGGCAGCTTTTGCATGGTATTACAAAGACATTCCGAGAGTAGATCCAAATCTGGTCATCCATAATATCAAGCTTGACCCCACAGTCAAACCTATCAAGAAAAAGCTGAGAAATATGCACCCAATAGTGGCCTTGATGGTCAAAGATGAGCTAAAGAAATTTTTGGATGCCCAGTTTGTCATTTTTGTAGACTATCCACCATGGTTGTCCAACATGGTTCCCATCAAGAAGCCTGATGGGAGGATTTGTATTTGCACCGATTTTTGAGACCTAAAAAAAGTGAGTCCTAAGGATGATTTTCCTTTGCCAAGTATAGATGCCTTGGTAGATGCCACCAAAGGACACAAAATGCTCTCCTTTATGGATGGCTTCTCTAGGTATAATAAGATTCGTATCAACCCTGAAGACCAGCTCAAAATGGCGTTCACAATGCCTTGGGGGATATTTTATTACAAGATCATGCCATTTGGTCTTAAGAATGCCGGTGCCACCTACCAACGTGCCATGACATATATCTTCCATGACTACATGTATAAAATTTTGGAATATTACATGGATGAATTATTGGCAAAATATTTATTACGTCATGAGCACCTAGATATCTTGCACAAAGTCCTCGATTGCCTAATTGAACATAATGTGAGACTGAATCCCAAGAAGTGCATCTTTGGTGTCACATCTGTAAAACTCTTGGGATTTATAGTTTCCAAATGAGGTATCAAAGTGGACCAAACAAAGTCAAGGATATCCTTTAAATGCCTCCATCGACTACCATCAAGCAGCTTCATAGCTTGCAGGGGAGGATTACATCCATAAAATGCTTTATAGCACAACTGTTAGACAAGTGTAGACCCATGAACAAAATTTTACACAAGGGGGTCACATTCCATTGGGACGATGAATGTCAGGATGCCTTTGACACAATTAAATAATACCTGGCTTCACCACCAGTGTTAGATCCACCCAAACCAGGGGTGTCATTTCGATTATACATCTCAGCTACTAAGGTTGCATTGGGTCCCATGTTAGCCCAAAATAATGAATTTCATAAGGAACAGACCACATATTATCTCAGTCATACCCTGGTGAGCTATGAGATTAAGCATGCATATGTAGAAAAGTTATGTCTAGTAGTGGTTTTTTCTACCAAGAAGCTATGACACTATATGCTCAGTCACACTACATATGTTATATCCAAAGATAATCCATTATGATACATGATGAGTCATACTTATCATAGTAGTCACATGATGAAATGGATCATGTTGTTGACAAAATTCAACCTAGAGTTCATAGGACAAAAATCAATCAAAGGATAGGTCATTGCTGATCAACTTGTAGAGGCTCCTCTCTAGGAGGACCAACCTCTTAGCATGGAGATTCCCGATGATGGAGTCTTTCAAATATCAAAATTGCCTGATTCTGATGAGCCTGAGTCATAGGTAGATATGACTCTCTTCTTCGATGGCTCCAAATGCAAGCAAGGGGTTGTCGTAGGAATCATGTTTTTTACATCGCATGGGGCTCCCATACCCCTGTCATTTAAACTCGATTTCCCCTTCACCAAAAATAATTCCAACTATGAAGCTTTACTCATATGATTTAAAATGGATATCGCCATGAAAATCACCAAGCTCAATATTTTTTATGACTCCTTGCTCATTGTCAACCAATTCAAGGGAATCTTCTGGTGCAAGTACCTAGTTTTGCAAGCCTACAAAGCCCTTGTGGAAAAATCCCTGGCAAATTTTGAATGCTATGACATCGAGGAATTCCCTCAATCGTCTAATAATTTTATGAATACAATGACTTATTTAGGATATTTGATTCCACAAGACCCCACAGGGGATATGACAACCATTCAAATCAAGATGCTATCACAATCAACGGTTGAGCATGAGAGCACTCAAGCCATGCCAGAAGTCCACATGATTCAAATATAACCTCATCAATAGATATTCTCATGCATTCATGAGTGCTTGAATCATGTCGCTTGGGGGACCCTGTTCCCCCAAACCCCTTTTGATAACATCACAATGTTATTCTTACAAGTTCTATCCCAATCTACATTTGCTCGAGATGAACTTCATGAGGGATAGGCAATTCATGCAATCGGGGCTTCCATACAGCAGGACTAGTCCACACCAATTAAAGAGTACCTAAATCTTGGTAACCTCCCTCTTAGATTATCACATGCTACCAAAAGGACATTTAAACAAAATGCAACAAAATTTGTCTTGTTAGGAGACATCCTATACCATAAAAGCTACAAAGGAATCCTCCTTCGTTGCTTAAAGCATCAAGAATCGACTTGGGAAATGGCCCAAGCGCACGATGGTACTTGTGGTGGCTATTTCAATGGCATGGCCACTACAAAGTGCATTCTTCGCATGGGCTATTATTGGCCAAATTTAGAGCGATATTGTTGCGCATATGTTAGGAAGTGCGTGAAATGTCAACACCATGCTAACTTGACACATGCACCTTCCCAGGCCTTACAATCAATCCAAGCGGCTTGGACATTTTTGCAATGGGGGTTGGATTTTATTAGGAAAATCTCCACTTCATCCTTGGGTTGCCACACATTTATCATCAAGGCTACCATGTATTTTACAAAGTAGGTGGAAGCAATTCCCCTTAACACTATGATAGGACCCCGCATAGTGGAGTTCATATTGCATAATATCATTTGTAATTTTGGTATTCCATCCAAGATCATTTTGGATAATGGGACATCATTCAAGAATAAATATGTGTGTGCTTTGACAACAAAGTATAGCATCCAGGATAACTTTTTGATACCCTATTATCCATAAGAAAATGGGCAAGCAGAAACATCAAATAAGATATTAATTACCATATTGAATAAAATAGTAAAAAATAATCATATCGATTGGCATACGCAAATACTTCTTGCCCTTTGGGCTTACTACACTAGCATTCGGACACCCACTAGGGCAACTCTATTTTTGCTAGTGTATGGTGCTGAGGTGGTCATGCCTTTAGAGTTTGAAATCCCATCACTATGCATATCCATGTAGGACTTTATTGATGATGATATTGCATGACAATCTCACCTAGATCAACTTATGTTGTTGGATGAACGTTACATTAATGCCCTTGAGCATCTATGTGTGTATCAAGAGTGGCTCACAAGAGCCTACAATATGAAAGTCCATCTCAGAGACTTTCAAGATGGTTATCTTGTCCTAAAAGAGAACCAATAGAATTCTAGCTTGCCGCCCCACTTATGGTACAAATTTGCAACAAACTAGTTAGGTCCCTTTGCCATCACTAGTCAAATAGGGCCCAAAACTTATCGCCTAGCTTCACTTGAAGGTGTCGAGGATCTTGAACCTTTGAACATCCTTCACTTGCAATCATTTCATGATTAGAGAGCACCCAAAAGGCTCCTAGTTGGTTCTCACCATCTAGGTCAAGTAAAAATGCTCCTAGACTGTATATGATCATCTAAGTCAACCCTAAACACCCCAAAGGTATCCCTAAGCCCTTTGGTCATATCCAAATGCCCCTAGGCATTTGTAGATACTTTCTAAGTGTCGCTACACGTCTAGGTCACCCAAAAGGCTCCTAGTGGGTTCTCACCATCTAGGTCAAGTAAAAATTCTCCTATACTGTCTACGATCATTTAGGTCAACCCTAAACACCCCAAAGGCATCCCTAAGCCCTTTTGTCATATCCAAACACCCCTAGGCAGCTGTAGACACTTTTTTAGTGTTGATGCACGTCTAGGTCACCCAAAAGGCTCCTAGTGGGTTCTCACTATCTAGGTCAAGTAAAACTATTTCTAGACTATCTACGATCATCTAGGTCAACCCTAAAAGCCCCAAAGGCATACATAAGCTCTTTGGTCATAGCCAAATGCCCTAAGTAGTTGTAGACAATTTCTAAGTGTCGCTGCATGTCTAAGTCACACAAAAGGCTCCTAGCAGGTTATCACCATCTAGGTCAAGTAAAAAATCTCTTAGACTATCTATGATCATCTAGGTCAACCCTAAAATCCCCAAAGGCATCCATAAGCCCTTTGATCATATCCAAATTCCCCTAGGAAGTCGTAGACACTTTCTAAGTGCCACTACACGTCTAGGTCACCCAAAAGGCTCCTAGCATATTATCACCATCTAGGTCAAGTAAAAATTATCTTAGAATGTCTACGATCATCTAGGTCAACCTTAAAATCCCCAAATGCATCCATAAGCCCTTTGGTCATAGAAAAATACCCCTAGGTAGTCATAGACACTTTTTAAGTGCCACTGCACATCTAGGTCACCCAAAATGCTCCTAGCAGGTTCTCATCATCTAGGTCAAGTAAAAATACTCCTAGACTATCTATGATCATCTAGGTCAACCCTAAAATCCCCAAAGGCATCCATAAGCCCTTTGATCATAGCCAAATACCCCTAGGTAGTCGTAGACACTTTTTAGGTAGTCGTAGACACTTTTTAAGTGCCACTGCACGTCTAGGACACCCAAAAGGCTCCTAGTAGGTTCTCTCTGTCTAGGTTTATGAGGCCAGGAATTGCCTCATCCATGAACACTCTTTGATACATTTTAAACTATTTGACTTACCCTTTTTACTATAATTTTATGTTAATTATGGAAAAAATGCATTATATAATGATGTTTGCAAATTCTAAAATGACAAAGTGCATATACTCTATTTTACTATTTTTACTGCAATTTCACCTATTTTTTAGTTAATTAATCAGTAGTATTATAGAAATTCAGACCTTGTTGAATATCTGATGCTTGGTAATATTGTGTTCCTCTATTTAAACTAATTCATATGAAAAAGGTGCCAAGAATTAGTCCACTGTAGCTGACTGTGCAAAAAAATAAGCTGTAACTATGATAGTTTTAGCCAGTTGTACATATACAGCAGGGCTTGGAATCAGCCACTCTAGAACATGCCACCAATGCATAAGGGTGTGCAAGAGAGATGAAAATTCAACACGTTACTACCTATGCATTTGGAGCACATATCAGCAAGAAATGGTCACCTACCTATTGTTTCGGAGCAGTGCAGGAATAAGCGATGCAGA
Source organism: Wollemia nobilis (assembly GCA_028583015.1). Classification (NCBI taxonomy): domain Eukaryota; kingdom Viridiplantae; phylum Streptophyta; class Pinopsida; order Araucariales; family Araucariaceae; genus Wollemia; species Wollemia nobilis. The sequence continues at coordinate 709,138 of JAQPPZ010017101.1, read as the reverse complement.
AATAGGGAATAGCGTAAGAACAACTGAAGGTGGTCAAAAAGTGATAAATCGGTGGAGGAAATTATTGGAAATTGACCAGGAGGTTGTCCTAACTCATATTAACATTATTTCCTCAACAAATGCAGCCCAACAATGATGAATGGATAAAGTTTTGACAAAGCAAATTCCTGCAGTCTAGGAAACAGTTATGTAATCAGTTGTAAATCCCTATAAAGTAGTAACCAAGTATATCAACATTATATTATAAATAATAAAGCTCCTAGATGGTTGAGTATATAGATATATAGATATATAGGCAATAGAATACTGAAATTAGCATAGAGTGAAGTTTTCTTGTAGTAAAACAGTAATTTGCAGGTTTTTCTTGCATTACTGTAATGCAGTTTCAGATTGAATAAAAAGTTGCAATATTCAATTTTCAATTGGCATGTTGAGGTTGATGATTAACAGCTAGATTCTCTTAGCATAAATCCTCACCTTCTTCTGGTTTTGGAATCAAGGGCCACTTGTAGGCCAGAGGAAGGCAGTTTTTGACAGAATTTCTTGTTGATTTCTTACTGCAACAGGTTAGCAAAATTTTACTAGTTTTCATTTCTTTAGTAGTTTTCAACATAGTTTTCAACCGTTGATGACATTTTATGTATTTAAAGTAATTTCTAGATATTTTTCTAGTTTGCAATTGTTGATTTAATTTTGCATTTCACTGCAATTTCTAGATATCTTGTCATTTTACACTTTGGTAGTTTTTGATTGATTCAGTTTTGCTTCAGTTGAAATTCTATTTTGACATTCTCCAGTTGATTTACTTTCATGCAAGAGTGTGTGTGTTTTCAATTCTACACTTTACTTTTCTGTCACTTCAATTTAGCAACATTTCATTTTTTGTCATTTTCAGATTCTGCAATTTCATTTCCTGCAATTTTATTTTTGCAAAAGTAAATAGGAGTTAATTTCAATTCTTAGGAGTTAGAGGTCACAACAAAACCCCAAAATGCTAACTGATCCACCAATAAAACCTGTTCTTGGATAAATTGAACCTGCAACTGTGACACTTGCTATCATATACAGCCTCTATACACCGCCCTGGATTGACACACATAATGATTAAATGATGAATGATCAACGACCCTCATCATTTTTGGTGCCATTATCGGGGAACAAACGGTGTTGTTAGGAAAAGTGACATAGGTCAAGAATTGTGTTACAATTTTTGAAATATTGTATTTCAGTTTATTTACTAAATAAGCATGAATGCATAGGCCAAGAGATGAAAGAGGGAGGTTTATCAAAACTACTTCTAAACCACCAAGGCATTCTTCACGATCAGATGAAAAATTGCCAGAGCAAGAAATACCTTCTTCACCAATAGAAGCTTTGAACAGATTAGAACAAGAACTTTTGGCAGCACTTTTTGTTAAACATTCCCTTAAGACTGAACCATCCACATCAAACTCAAAGAAAATAACTATGGCAGCAGTAGAAATACCACTAGGTGGGTATGCTGATGATCCTCCTAGGACTTTTGAATATCCCATATGGTTGGATCCAGCTCTAGATGCTCCCATGAAAACTATTTCTCCATCCATATTGCCAATTTTTAGGGGAACTATTTTAGAAGATCCTGATCAATTTTTGTTTGAATTCAAAGTGTTATGTCAAACTTATGACTACATAAATGATAATCAAAAATTGAAATTATTTCCTTCTATGCTTAAGGATGTTGCTCTCTGATGGTTTATGAGTAATCTTGAACCTAATTCAATCCATACTTGGGATGACATGGAGACTGCATTCTTACATAAATATCAAGATTACTATCGAGTACGAAATAGAAAATATGAGTTGTTTCGGATCAAGCAAGAAGAATATGAGAGTTTAGAGGATTACCTTAATCGCTTTGCCTTTGTCCAAAAGAGATGTGGTCTTGTAGAACGTGATTTCTTAAAACCTATCTTCTTAAGAGGATTGCAGGATGAATCTAGGGAAGTGTTAGATTTAATGGGAAAAGGAGACATAAATCAACTTGACCTTGAATATATTATGGAGTTATGTAGAAACTATTTCCGCACTCACCAACGGAGAAGGAAATGGAATTCTAGCAATAATGACATAAAGGAGTTGATGGAGGAAATGGCTAATTTAAAAACTGATATCCTTGTTCAACTCAATTCTACATTAGGTGAGAGAAACACAAAACCCAATTCTACACCACCTTTGGCAATTTATTGCCTGAGATGTAGGAATAAGCATGCCTTGTAGGATTGTCGTTTAAACAAAACTTCTATTTGTGGAATTTGTTCCAAGGAACATTAAACAGATATATTTCCTTTATTGCCTCATCTAAAATCTATCTTAGGCACCAAAACAGAAGAACTTAATGCTATTGGGCAGAGATCCGGTGGTGGCTATACACAATATCCCAATGCTCCTCGATTTCCAAATTGGGGACAATATCCTTGGAATATGAACATGCCATGGGGACATGCAAAAGTCCCTGCACAACCTTGGAACAAACCTTGGACAACTCCTCCAGATTGGTCACATCCTAGATGGATGAACCCACCTTGGAATGCAACTCATCCACAGTGGACACAACAAGGACAAATATGGGGACAACAATATCCACCATATCAAGGACAACAAAGGTATCAAGGGCAAGCTCAAAACTTGCTGCTAGCTCCTAATCCAAATTTTCAGGGAAGAACACAACATCAAAAAATGGAACCAGTGAAACAACCTCCACTCCTAGATCAACCTGTGACTAACCCAAATAATACCAGACAAACAACCCCTGTTTATGAGGTTGAGTCTAAAGATTCTGCTGTAGTTCATGTACTTGACTGTAGTAACATCCAGCTATGTTCAGGGAAGGTTTTACCTGAACCTGTTCCACCCACCATTGAAGAAATAAGTGAGAAACAAGAACCTCCAAATCAGGAGACAGTGCAAAAAAAACAAAAAGAAGAAGTAACAAAAAAAATGTAGGAATATTCTCCAATAGCATTACCATACCCTAAAAGGTTTGATCATATTGATACTGCCTCTGAATCAGAATTAGTGACAAAACTTAAAAAGATGTCAATTTATCTCCCTTTGTTGCAAGAAATAATGGATGTGCCTTCAATAAAAAAGACTATTCTTGAATTATGTATCAAGAAACCTAGTAAAAAGAAGGCCTTTCCTAAAACTATTCAGGTAGAAGGCAAATTAGCTAATTTATTGTCCAAGAAACTAGTTCCTCCCAAATATAGTGACCCCGGTAGTCCAATAGTTACAATTACTATTGGATTAATGCAAATTCCTAATGTGCTAATTGATCTTGGAGCTGCAATTAATGTTATGACTAAGGACACAATGTAAAAATTGTAGCTTAAGAATCTCAGTCCTACCACCACAGTTTTGGAAATGGCAGATAGGTCCATTGCTAAACCTGAAGGTATCCTAGAAGATGTAGCCATTGAAGTCTCTTCTTGGGAATATCCTGTAGACTTCTTAGTGTTGCAGCCTAGAAAATCAGTCAATGAATACCCTATTATTATAGGATGACCTTGGTTGGCTACTATAGCTATTTTTATAGACTACAGGTCAGGGGAAATGACCATTTCTAATGGTGTTGACCTAAAGAAAATTTATTTATATCCACCTGCTCAACCTTCAACTAAAATTTTTGGACAAATTTGGTATCCTGAATCTGATGAAGAATAGGAAACCATTGCCACTTTGGCTACAGTTGTAGTAAAAGAACATATTGAGGAAATCACTACACCTAAGAGAAAAATATTCGAGAATGAAACTGTCCTAATTGAAACATTACAATCGAAAGGACTAACTGATGATCAAACTCTTGTTCATCGATTTTTGTGGCAAGAGGAGGAAAAAAATTCAAAACTTTTTTCATCCATGCCTAATCAGGAAAGATCATTCATTCTACCACATGGATGGCATCATCATCTCCTTAACACCTTCAAATGTCCTCTGATTCCACCAGGTATCATTTTTGAGACATATTCTAGAGTATTTCATACTCTAAAACCACATCATTTTCCATTAAATGTGTTAATCAGTCAATATGAAGCAGCTAGTTCTCTCTATCCAGGGATCAAACAAATTGAAATCTAGCCAGGTAAATTTCTAAACATTAATAGCTGGCTAATGGAGGACCAAGAAACCAAATTGTTTGCAGTCTTACAAAAACATGTTCAAGCTTTTGCATGGAATTATAAAGACATTACAGGAATTCATCTTGAGGTATGTACACATAGGATATACACAAAAAATGTAAAACCAGTAAGGCAACCTCAGAGACGCTTGAATCCTGCTCTAAAGGAAATTATGAAAGAGGAAATTAAAAAACTCTTAGATGTTGGATTCATTTATCCAATTCCAAACAGTAAGTGGGTTTCACCACTGGTCATTTTTCCAAAGAAAAATGGTAAAATGAGAGTATGTGTGGACTATAGGGAGTTAAATAAGGCCACACATAAGGATCATTTCCCATTACCATTCATAGACCAAGTATTGGATACCCTTGCTGGAAAGAAAATTTTCTATTTTCTTGATGGTTTCAGTGGGTATAACCAGATACAAGTTGTGCTAGAAGATCAAGAAAAGACTACCTTTACATGTCCTTGGGGAACCTTTGCTTACAGGGTTTTACCCTTTGGTTTATGTAATGCTCCAGCAACATTTCAGAGAGCTATTTTAGCAATTTTTTTTATTTAACCAATGAAAGTGTTGAAATTTATATGGATGATTTCATGGTATTTGGAAATAGTTTTGAATATGCATTAGAATAGCTTGAAACAGTACTGATTCACTGTGAAACATACCACCTCTCTCTGAATCCTGAGAAACGCTTCTTAATTATGGAGGAAGGAATTGTTCTTGGACATCATATCTCTTCTTATGGAATCAAGGTTGATCCTAAGAAGGTTGAAGTCATCAAAAACCTCCCTCCTCCACAAACTCAAACTAATGTACACAGTTTCTTAGGGAACATTGGTTTTTATCATAGATTCATTGCTAATTTCAGTACCATAGCAAATCCTATGTTTGCCTTACTCATGAAAGATTCTGAATTTATTTGGTCTTCTGAATGTCAAGATTCTTTTGAAGACTTAAAGGAAAAGTTAACCACTCCACCTATACTAAGAGGTCCTAATTGGGAGTTACCTTTTCATATTCAAACCGATGCTTCCAATATTGCTATTGGAGCTGTGTTAGGACATATTGAAAATGGGGAACATTATGTTATTTATTATATCAGTAAAAACTTGATAGGAGCTGAGAAAAACTACACTACCACTGAAAAAGAATTCTTGGTTGTAATCTATGCTATTAACAAATTTTGATACTATACGGATCATACTGCAATCAAATATTTTATGAATAAACCATTGGTTAGTGCAAGAATTATTCGTTGGTTGATTCTATTGTAGGAATTTGATGTTACCATAGTAAACAAGCCTAGGAAATCTAATGTAGTTGCAGATTTCTTGTCAAGAATACCAAATGCAGATATAGGAGAAGTGGTGGAAGATACCTTTCTAGATGAAAAGTTGTTTGTTGTCTCTGTACAATCTCCATGGTTTGTAGACATAGCTAATTACTTAGCTACAGGGAAGATTCCTCTTCACTTTACCCCTAAAAAAAGGAAACAGTTAATCAAGCAAAGTTCTTATTTTCAATGGATAGAGGGATTACTGTTTAAATGCAGTCCTGATCATGTTTTATGTAGGTGTATCTTCCAAGATGAAGTATATGATATCCTACGAGCATGCCATGATGAACCATCAGGAGGGAATTATTCAATAAAAAGCACTATTCACAAAATCTTGGGAACCGAATATTATTGGCCATCTTTGCATAAATATGTAAAGAGGTACATTAGACATTGTGATGCTTTCCAGAGAATGGGAAAACCTACCTTTACTAATGAAATGCCATTACAACCTCAAATAGGAACATAACCATTTGAAATATGGGGTTTAGATTTCATAGGACCCATTAATCCCCCTTCCCAAGGCAAAGTGCATATCTTGGTATGTACTGATTATGTTACCAAATGGGTAGAAGCTCGTACCTTTAAGTATGCTAGAGAAGAAAAAGTTGCTGATTTTTTGTATTCATAGATTTTTCTACGTTTTGGAGCCCCACAATCCATCACCACAGATCACGGACCCCAATTTACTTCCAAGGTTATTGAAGCCTTCACTCACCTTTATCAAGTCAAACATAGAAAATCCTCACCTTATCATCCACAAGCCAATGGCCAAGTTAAAGTGACCAATAGGAAATTAGAACGAATTCTGATCAAAACCGTAGCAGTCCATAAAAGAAATTGGCTAGAAAAGTTACCAGAAGCTATTTGGGCTTATAATACCACTTGGAAATCTACCACTAGATTTACGCCCTATGAATTGGTTTATGGAAAAAAACTACTTTTGCCTATTGAGTTTGAATTACTAACTCTTCGAACTACTGTGGAAGTAGGTATTGATCTATCACAGACACAAGAAGATCATATTCTACAACTTGATGCATTGGATGAACTACGCATGGATGCACTACATCAGATAGAGATAATCCAAGCACAGCAAAATATGTGGCATGATAGTCACATAAAGTAGCAAAAATTTCAGCAAGGTGATTGGGCCTTGTTGTTTGATTCACAATACAAGGATTTCCCTGGAAAGTTGCAGACCAATGGCTTGGACCATACCAAATTGAGGAAGTGTTTGACAATGGAGCTATTCGTCTTACACCTATTGATGACTCACAACATAAGTTGGTGGTAAATGGACATCGTATTCGTATGTACCACAAACCATACAATAGGGAAGAATTTCTCAAGAAAGTGGAAAATTTGGATGTACACATTTGGGAAGAAAATACTTCTTCCATACCAAATTTAGCAGATTGACACAAGATTAAAAAAGAAAAAAATTCAAGAAGTGAAAACCTCTTTGAGGCACTCCTGAGTTGGGTTTACATGAAAACCGGTTTTTCGACATGTTTACCTAGTTGGTTTCACTATCATTGTTCGGTCTTATCTCATGACCGTTGTTTCATATATTTTCATATTGCACCTACCTTAGGTTAAATATTGATTAGCTAGAAATCTCAGTAGGAGCACCTCAAAATGTAGATAAAATGGTTATAACAGGTATGTGTCTTTTTCATTCTCTGAATAATGTAAATTCATTAGTATATAGTGTATATATCCTTGATTAGTATAAAAGCATATAAAAATGGGGAATCAAAAATGGAAAGTCCTTGTCAGTAATGCCTCTACCTAATTCTACTCTAGAATGAAAAAAAATAGAAGTGCGCTGGAATAGGGAAGCACAGGAATAACCTGTTATATTCCAAAGTGTAAGAATAATCCATAAAGCACAGGAATAAATTGTTTATATCCCAGAGCATAGGAATGATTTAAAAAGCATAGGAATAAACTGTTTATATCCCAGAGCGCAGGAATGATTGATTAAGCGCAAGAATAAATCACTAAGCATATGAATAAAATTATATGTAAAAACTATTTACAACACGTGGCCTGCAGTGAGTTAATTGGTTTAGAAGAAAAAAGATAGGTCATCGACTCACGGTTGCATGTGATAGCTGGCGTCCATAACAAAAATGAGTAAAGTTACAGGTGGTAACTTCACATGCACTGCCACGTCATTACACTACAAATTCTAAAGTAGTTCCTGCACTGCTATTATTCTTGCTATGGTGATTGAAACCCTAAATCAGATGCATGCTCGTACTGTCCACCAATTTACAAAAAATACAGAATAGAAGGCAAGAAATTACGCCATGGGGGGAAAGAAAATCAAAGCCAAACTTGAAAATATTAGCTACTTAGAAAGTGATCCTGCGTCTTTGCAAATATTCACTAATAAAGGATTTATGTCATTCCTACAAAAATTTGATGGCTATTCTAAGGTCTTGGTGGCAGAATTCACATGCACCTTCCGTAATAATCGAGTGCACATTAACGGGATGACCATCTAGGTAACTCCTGAAATACTCAGCCAAATCATTGAATTACCTCTTTAGGGTTTGCAGATTGTAAAAACTAGGAGAAATATTTTAGTTGACCTAGTTAATCAATTTAAGGAAGAAGGGGATGGATAAATTGAATTCTTAATGCATAGAAATTTTTGTAAGGGGGTAAAAATACCTAGTTTACCATTCCCTTGGAATGAAGTTGCAATGTGGGTTATGAGATACATTACTTGTGATGGCCAATTTCCTGTTGTATCTGGCCCACACCTTCGCATCCTCAACCATCTGCACCATGGAGCAGTCAAACCAGAATGTAGGGTCAATATGCCCTTATACCTTTTTCAGGAGTTAAAGGCTATGGCCCTAAAATACCAAGTAGGGAAGGGAAGCCCTAAGCACCATGGGCTCATAAAATTGATTTACCAATATCATTTTAGGGGTAACCCTAGAAATTTTGACCGCTTCTTCACCCCTTGGGAAAAAATAAATGACTCTAATCCTGCATCATAGGAAGAAGAAGCAGAGGAAGAATCTGTAGGAAACCCTTATCTAGAAACCTCTGAAATCAGAATTTCTCGTTCTCTAGGTGGTCCCTCATATTCATGAACTAGGAAACAACAAGCATCCACATTTGGTTCCTAGTCAAAAATAAAAAGGGTAACATTTGTAGTTATGGTACAACCCAGTGAAGAAATTGGAAATTCAAGTGAACATGCACCTACTCCAAAATCTGCTCCTAAATCAATAACAACATCTGCAGTTGCTCCAGAACATCCAAAACCTACACCTTCTAAGAAGTATCCAAGGTCTATAGGGTTAATAAGTTCTGCTAGACTTCAAAAAACTAAAGCCTTTCCAGAAAAACTAATAGATATCACAGACCCAATCTGTTTATCAAGTGAAGGAGAAGTTAGAACCGAGGATGCACAGGAACCAAATGTTGAAATAGAAATGACAGACACAGGGATACAAACAATGGAACTAGATACAACTATGGATGAAATTTCAATAAGCCATGTACATCCATTAATTGATTATACTGACTCTTATTCTGAGGAGCCACTAAAATTTGATTCTGAACCAGTTGAGGATGATGTGCATGTTTTAATGCATGTTGATTCTGAGCAGTATTCTAAGTCTGAGTCTAAAGAGGAAATCAATATCCACACTCAATTGCATGCTATAAAGAGTGTTATTAAAACCCAGACCCATTGGATTGAGTAGGCTGAAGAGACTATAAAACAAAAGGATCAACAAATTTCTCTACTTCAACAAAAAATTCAAGATTTGTAGAACCAATTTTCTCAACTGGAATATCAATCTATAGAGTTACCAAAAACATCACCTGATGAGTGGGCTCAGATCCTCTTAGATTTAGCTGAACATTCTGAAGCTAACATAGCACCTGCACAAAGATCACCTGTCAAAGAGGAAGCAGGAATGGCGATATCTGATGATGAGAGTCTATCAAGAATTTTGCTGGCAAATGATACTGTGCTTCAGCATGAAACACAGACACCCTCTATGGAGGAACAAGAGGTTGCAACACAAGATCAGGTATCCACACTCTCTCCTCTCATTTCTATTACAACAGAATAAGGAACACAAATAGATTTTCTAGTTGTAATACCAACTATGGAAGTTGGTGTACAAGTGAATATAGTGGCACAAATGCAACCCATTGTAAGACCCCCAAACACAGTGCCTTTAACTAGGTACAATGAAGACTTGGAATATTGGATGACTCAGTGTCATCAGTTAGAGGGCAAGGTTGCCACTTTAAACTCTAAAATAGCTAAATTAGCAGAGAAGGAAACAGATTTTAATAGGTTAAAAACATAGGTGCAGGATGTATGTTATACTGTAGAATATGCAATACAGTGCAAAAGACCACCTAGGTTTTATAGCCTCCTACTCAAGGAGAGATACCTTCGCTGGCAAATCATGAGACTTGCTTCTGAGCTACCTCATCAGTTGAACACTCCTAAAGAATTCATAGAGGCATTTATGCAGTCCAGCAGAGCAACAAAACCTATTATGTGAGTTATTTTTGCATAATTTCTTTTTGCCAACAGAAAGTATGTTTCTGCCTCACATTTATACAGGTGACTTACAACTTAGAGCCTTCATGTCCACTCTACAAAATCAGATTTACTAGGACACAAAAAATAAGTTAAATAAGGAATTGGAATCATAGGCTATTTTACTTATCAGACATACTCCCCTGAATCACAGGGATTGTACAAATTTTCATTATACCTTCATGAGGAATATCATAATGAAACAACTCTATCTAGGGAACCTTTAGAAATGTATAATCCAGTTTTAGAATTTTTGTGCAAATTTCTTTGGTGATGCTGTGGCAGCCTATAAAAACATATGGGGTGAGTTATCTATCTCTCTATAGAAAAGAGAGCCAATTTATCCCACTAATTTGTTATGGTCAAGGAGAAGGGTAGAAGGCATTGTCCAAATTATATTAGAAATCAAGGAGTTTTAGATAGGTCTGAGATATAGGATGCCCATAATTATTACTCATGTCCCCTACTTCTTTGATATTGACCCACAGCCTGATATGCACTTCCAATAGTGGTTTCAGTCCATCAAAGAAGTCAGTGGATTCTATAAAAATGGTGGTGCATTACTCAAATTTAATGAAAGATGTCTAGACCTAGATCTGTGTGCCGCTGTCGCTGTACAAAATGCATGAGGGCATGCATTACCATAATTTGGGGGGAATTATGAGGTGAAGAATTGCCTCATCCATGAACATTCTTTGATACATTTTAAACTATTTTAATTACCATTTTTACTATGATTTTATGTTAATTATGGGAAAAATGCATTATATAATGATGTTTGCAAATTCTGAAATGACAAAGTGCATATACTCTGTTTTACTATTTTTACTACAATTTCACCTATTTTTCAGTTAATTAATCAGTAGTATTATAGCAATTCAAAACTTGTTGAATATTTGATGCTTGATAATATTGCATTCCTCTTTTTAAACTAATTCAAATTAAAAAGATGCCAATAATTAATCCACTGTAGCTGACTGTGCAAAAAAATAGGTTGTAACTATGATAGTTCCAGCCAGCTGTACATATATAGCAGGGCTTGGAATTAGTCACTCCAACACATGCCACCAATGCAGAAGGGTGTGCAAGAGAGGAAAATTCAACATGTTACTCCCTACGCATTTAGAGCACATATCAACAAGAAATGGTCACCTGCCTGTTATTCCATAGCAGTGCAGGAATAAGCAGCGCAGGAATAGGGAATAGCGCAAGAACAACTGAAGGTGGTAAAAAAGTGATAAAACGATGAAGGAAATTATTGGAAATTGACCAAGGGGTTGTCCCAACTCATCTTAACATGATTTCCTCAACAAATGCATCCCAAAAATGATGAATGGATAAAGTTTTGACAAAGCAAATTCCTGCAGTCTAGGAAACAGTTATGTAATCAGTTGTAAATCCCTATAAAGCAGTAACCAAGCATATCAGCATTATATTATAAATAATAAATATCCCAAATGGTTGAGTATATAGATATATAGATATATAGGTAATAGAATATCAAAATTAGCATAGAGTGAAGTTTTCTTGTAGCAGAACAGTAATTTGCAGGTTTTTCCTCCATTACTGTAATGCAGTTTCATATTGAATAAAAATTTGTAATCTTTAGTTTTCAATTAGCATGTTGAGGTTGATGATTAATAGCTAGATTATATTAGCATAACTCCTCACCTTATTCTGGTTTTGGAATCAAGGGCCACTTGTAGGCCAGAGGAAGGCAGTTTTTGATAGAATTTCTTGTTGATTTCTTACTGCAATAGGTTAGCAAAATTTTACTAGTTTTCATTTCTTTAGTAGTTTTCAACATAGTTTTCAACCGTTGATGACATTTTATGTATTTAAAGTAATTTCTAGATATTTTTCTAGTTTGTAATTGTTGATTTAATTTTGCATTTCACTGCAATTTCTAGATATCTTGTCATTTTACACTTTGGTAGTTTTTGATTGATTCAGTTTTGCAGCAGTTGAAATTCTATTTTGACATTCTCCAGTTGATTTACTTTCATGCAAGAGTGTGTGTGTTTTCAATTCTACACTTTACTTTTTTGTCACTTCAATTTAGCAACATTTCATTTTCTATCATTTTCAGATTCTGCAATTTCATTTCTTGCAATTTTATTTCTACAAAAGTAAATAGGAGTTAATTTCAATTCTTAGGAGTTAGAGGTCACAACAAAACCCCCAAATTCTAACTGATCCACTAATAAAACCTATTCTTGGATAAACTTAACCTACAACTATGACACTTCCTATCGTATACAGCCTCTAGACACACCCTAGATTGACACACATATTGATTAAATGATGAATGATCAACGACCCTCATCATAGGTCAAGTAAAAATGCTCCTAGACTATCTATGATCATATAGGTCAACCCTAAAAGCCCCAAATACATCCCTAAGCCCTTTGGTCACAACCAAATACACCTAGGCAATCGTAGATACTTTCTAAGTGCTGCTGAACACCTAGGTCACCCAAAAGGCTCCTAGTGGGTTTTCACCATCTAGGTCAAGTAAAAATGCTCCTAGACTATCTACGATCATCTAGGTCAAACATAAAAGCCCCAAAGGCATCCATAAGCCCTTTGGTCCCCCCAAATTCCCTGATGGCCCCCAAGTAAGCCCGTTGGTCACATGTGTATACATATCAATCAAAAATTCAAAAAAAAAAACATCAAAACATCAAAATACAAAAGCATTGCATCGCATTGCATTTTCATACATACATATCCAACAAAATTTCAAAAATATTACATCATACCAAATAGCATTTTATCATCACTTGCATCTAGGCATATTGATCATTAGTAATTTATATTTTAGAGTTGCTCATGCATGTCTAGCACCATGATGGTACATTACTTACCACTCAAAATAAGTGTCATGAAAGCACTCATAGTTCAAATACCATAATTATAATTTTCACTCACATTTTTCACATTTTCATAATCATGTCCATTCCCTTCACTTAGCCATTTTTTTCACAATGTCAGTAGGGTTTTCAGTCATTCAGCCATATCTCGTCTCTACTCAGATTTTGTAGAATCCTAGCATGATTTTTAGGAGGTAGAGTGTTGCATTGATTATGTCTTGCATACATCACATCCCAAACATAATTAATCATTAAAAATATAAGTTTTGCACAAATATAGATGAAATCCATGAAGTGGTCTAGGTTACCTTAAGCAAAAAGGTCATCCTGATCATCCCCCTGTGTGAATGGTTCAGGAATGTTGAGAGTTGGCAAAAGGACAAGCTCTTCCCCACCCAATTCCCTATAATCAACAGTGGTTTTCCCCATTATCAAAATTTCCAAACACCCTTGATACCTAAAGTCATAAGGATTTGTACTACACATCCCCACGAAGGATGGGTAGTCATACCCAAGGCGTAAAATATCAACACCACTCCAAAGCAAAATCCCAAAAGTTTCCCATCAACATTTCCAAACACATTTGATCCTTAAAGTCATAAGGATTCATACTACACGTCCCCACAAAGGATGGGTAGTCATCCCCAAGGCCTAAAGGATCAATGTTATACACAAACCAAAAATCCCACAAATTCAACTTTGAAATCAAAATCCTCAAAAAGAAACAATAAAAAATAACAGTGGTTATCACCACTACTCAAACCCCTTGCTCAAGAGAAAAAATAAAAAAAACTCAAAATCAACAGTGATTATAGTCACTAAAAAGAGAAAAATAAACAGTGATTTTCATCACTATATATGAGAGCAAGTAATCCCAATCATGTGAATAAACAGACGATACCTAAGATTGAATCTCTAAAATTATCAGCATTTGGAAAACCATCAGGTGATCCTCATTACGGGTTTGGTGTATAGTCTATCCCTCAATGGCGGTAGCCTCCTAGATGACAATATGTCTATCACATTAGCTTTTGGGTGTATGTGTAGACCAATGTTTGCATGTGTATGAGGTAGCTTTAGTAACCTAGATTGCCTAGTGGTCTAGTAATATTTAGTACAAAACCTACAATGGTGGCATTCAGTTGGTGATCCTCAATACAAGTTTGGTTGAGAGCCTACTGTGCACTGGTGGTATCCTTATGCATCTCACAAGAATTAATTCACTTGAACACACAAGGATATGAAATACCTTGGTCATCCTAGAATATTCATACCTTGTTAAAAAATCTTGCATGGTTCATATACAACTTTTGATAAGTTGACTAGAGTTTTTGAGTCTCATGAAAACCTAATGAGAATTTCCTAAGCAACATATCATTCATATCACTTCACCTCATTCATTTCAATTACATTATTCAAAAATCCATTATATAAAGTCTCATGACAACATTACATATGAGTTGGTGCAAAATACATCATCTATGGTGCTAGCATAATACATGTAGTCTACACATTGCATCCTCTAGATCAAGAAATCATCCATATCAATATACATCCATGCATGTACACAATAAAATCAAATCACATTACAAAATATGCATACATAGGCATTCATCATCATTACACAAATCAAATTACATACATTTGCATACATCTCATAAAACAATAAGCACATGATGATAAACCACATAAAAAACTCATATATATATATGTGTGTGTGTGTGTGTGTGTGTGTGTGTGTGTGTGTGTGTGTGTGTGTGTATGGGACAAAAAGATACATCATGTTTCCCATTGACTACAATAAAGTGAGTCCTCAAACTTCACACTGCTAAAACATCCAAAAACACACAAAAAATCATGTGAGCCACTACCATGGTCACGTAGGATCGGTACTATGACTCATACTCCCACCTACAATAGGAGTCATCTGTGAACTCCCATATCTGCTACCACCTACCCTGTCAGCTCTCTTCCAAGACCCTTGTGCCTCTCGCCTAGAGGAAGACTACCCTATCCTACTATGGTGACTCTGGTACAACCCATTGGTACCTCCATCATCCTGTATATGCTCACCAAGGCATACTACCTCAGTCTCCAGCTCATCCGCATAAGCCTATCCATTTTGACATTTTTCTTGGTAAGTATCCACCACATAATGGAGTTGTTTCACCTCTATCTATAGCCTAGTCACCTCCCCACTACTAGAATCCTCTTGTGTAGTGCTCTGAGATTGTAGCTATGCCCGAAGAGATGCTATCTTTGCCTAAGCCACCTGTACCTTAGGTCACTCGACTACTAATGTTTCCTGTACATCATGCACCTATGTCTAGAGGAGATCTCTCTCTTACCTCATCCTGAGTAGCTCCTCTCATAGATCTACCTCTGTATCCCTCAATGCCATCGATGGTTCTTGCACCTCCTCATCCCCAACATCATCATCCCCCAAGTCACCTCAATCTCCTAAGTCTAGGATATCCACATGCTCCCCTACCCTATGTCCCTACCAATAACCTACCTCACCTTGGTCCTCACCAAAAATATCTTGAGGTGCCTCCCTAGCTACATACCTCCTCATTGGCCCCTCTCCATGCCCATGGCTTGTCACCCACCAAGCATCATACTATGATGTAGTCCCAACATCATCCACATCCGAAATGTCCACTACAATATCTACATCCTATTCCACTACCTCTACCATCGACCATGCTAATATCCTCTTATCCCTATGATGTTGATAAGGCATCGACTCACTAGGCACCCCCTAGCATAGCCCAAATTGTCGCATCACTCAAGCAAAATAGAAGTACTCCCACTCTGTACCATGTTATCCAACCAACCATCTGCCTCACTGCACCTTGTAGAGCTACACAGTGGCATCTGCCAACTATGGACAATATCTGTATGGTCTCTAGAATACCTAACCTACCCTGAGTCGGTAAAATAGATCTACATATTAGGCCACCTCACCTAAAAATCATCGAATCTATCCCCTCTCCTGTGCCCTCTACCATAGGATACCATATCCTATCTCCATGTCTGCTAGCTATGCCTGAGTCATCCAAGGTAGCCCCCGTGGTCACCCCACAACTATGTGTTGCCATCCCCAACACTGTAGAAAAAAGCTACACCCAATACCCTTCCATCGATAGCGGCTCTCGTACAACTCATCATAGATTTGTGCCAATAGTGTAGTACACCATGCCATCACTAGTGGCTCCACCATAGTAGACCTCACCAGCACAAACACTATCTCCACTAGGTTACATAGGAACCTTGATACAAAAGAATCTGGTAGTAGCATATTGGAGATGAGCATCATGAGTAGTGTATGCCTCAACCCCAATACCTTCACCTCATGCCAAAATCCTACCAACATACCACCCTTCAAGCAGTCTAGCTCTGCCATCTCTAGATCATAACTAAAGTACTCTCGAGCACTGCCTACCTTCGTTCTTATGGTGTCATGCAGATCGACTACCCTTCTATCAGAATCCTAAGAATCCAATAGATGTCCTCCAATGTCACCATCATCTCCCCAATGGGTAGGTGGAATGTATTGGTGTGTGGATCCCACAAATCAATCAAGGTAGTCAGATATGCACGATCTCCTACAATAGCCTCTAATCAGGTCACCTGCTTGAGGCTGAGGGTATCCAACCACTACCAGTACTCTATGGTCAAGGCATCCCTTTTGGAATCAAATATATTAGGTACTCGATACCAAATCCTCACCACCTGATAGGGATAATCAACTCAATAATACACCACCAAAATGGCCTCGCATGGCCCCAAAAATATTCAAAAGAAAAGACTCAAAATGGCCCCTCTTTGAGACCGGTTTGTGGCAATTCCTCCAAATAATGGCCCCAAAACCTATGGCCAACACATTAAGGGATGGCTTATGATCAGCCCATGCTAGCCATCCCACCTAGGGATGAATCCAAAAAATTGGGCTCAAAAAGGCCTTTCAGGCCATCAAAAATAGCAAAAACAATGCAAAATTGATCTATAAAATGCAATCTAATTGCACAAAAACATGGGTAAAACACAAAATTTGGTACATATCTCATAAATTAGGTTTAATTACCTACAATATAGTGTGATATGTTTCCAAGCCAAAAACATACCATAAAAGCAAGAAAATCAACTCCTAACACTAGGAAAATGCAATAAGAGAGACTTGGCATACCTGTCTCATACCAGATCCTCCACAGGCTGAGTTTTCCCACTAGATCATGGTGACTATGGAATGAATTTGATAGTGCTCTGCTACTCTGAATCACTCTTCTACTCCTCACCTCTCAAACTACCAAAGAAAGCATGAAAAAATGATCCTAACCTTCATATTTTGGGTTTATATAAATATGCAAGGGTAACCACCATCCCATGGTGGTATGAGCACACATTTGGATGATGTGCTAACATATTATGGTGGTAGAACATTTCCTCATCCCACCCTAGGATGGTGGTAGCAAAAATATTCCAAAACAACCCAAAATGACCAAAAATAGGTCCAAAACTGCACCAAAACAACTCAAATTGGGTCCAAATTTCATATAGATCAAAATGCAACCATGAGGATCCTAGGAGGGATGGAAAAGTTGTTAATTCCTGCCCTAATAATTCCATATGGCCATACCACCCCTGTACATGCAGTTTTCACCTCCTTTCCTCCAGGAAAACTCAATAAAGTCACCAAAATCCTCTCCAAATTGCCCTATTTTTCAAGGGACAAAGTTGAAGGTAAGCATAACACAAGTAAATTGGTTCAAGTGACTTATCACTTTTATCATTGGTCATTCCCTCATTGACTCGTCACTTGAGGAGGTTGTCATACTCATTACAAATTATCAAGCACACACTCAATTATACGAATGGCATTCGTTCAATGAATCTTTGATAAAGGCAATCACGCTCCTACTTGGGGCAGCAAACAAACACACAAAATCACATTATAACTCTTGACATTACTGGCATCATGAATTCATAGGCCCTAAACCTACATGATATACAATTTTCAAGCATAGGCATGCTCATTCAATGAGTCAGAAGCAAGGATTCAAGAACGCACACCCTTTTCATGATTGGGGCATATAAAGTTGGTTAGGTTATCGAGTAACCTTAATCATTATACATTTTGGTCATCTATTTTTGCTCAGTGTTGTGCTACACACAACACATCTCAAAAATGGGCATATGTAGACACTAAAATGTGGTAAACCTGATTAATCATCCACAAGCAGTGATCAAATTGACATCACATGGCCCCTTGGGCAGCCCTCGGGAGGCTCACAATGGTTCTAGCCACTTCAAAAAGGGTTTTGGATGCTACCAGCCCAATTTTGGGAGGTTTTGGACCAAAATTCACCACCATCCCACCCTTGAATTATGGTAGATTCCCATCATCCCACCCTAGGATGGTGGTGAGCCATTGTCCTAGAGTGGGACTTTGGTGAATTTTGACCTAGAAAAAGTCAAAATTTGGCCAAATGGCAACCAAAAACTACCATTTGACCACCCAAACAGAGCATGCAAGGTAGAGGATAGGAAATACTTATGACATACATCTTGATGAGGGTCAAATTAGAAGATCCTTTTCCACACGCTATGCATGCCTCCCATTTGACAAGTGGCACCTCCTACCATGCATGCCCTTGCATGCCTTTTTGCACATGAGCCCATTTGGGCTATAAAATGGGTTCCATATCCACACAAAAGAATATATAGGAGTTCTAGGATATGCAATGGAGTGCTTCTGATATTTCCCCTCACCTTATTGCACCTTTTTGCCCTTGGGATCTCCCTTTTGCCAAGGAGGTTACCGGGTGACTTCAAGAAGGTAATCCGAGTGTAACTTTTCCATCCAGGTGAATTTCTTCACAAAAGTTTATGACAACACACATTAGGTTGTTTAGGAACATATTATAGTGTTTTGGTAACAAAAAGTAATCGGATTTTGTGGGTATCCCCTCCTAGGGTGCCCCCTAAATAGTTTTAGTCACCATCACCCCCCAGGACAAGGGTAAATTCTTAATAAATTTCTTTATTATTTTTAATTTTTATTTTCTACATTATTCCATGATGCTACAGTCCAAATTTTAGGTGATTTGGAGTTAAAATGAAAGAGTTATGCTATTTTTAAGTTTCCATAGGCTTATAGGTCCCATCCGGGCACCCCAGTTTGATGCATGTGGATCCAAGATTGAATTACAAAATATGACCATATGGGTTGTCTTGAAATTCCAATTTATGCATATTGACCAAATTTCATGAGTTTTGGATGAGTGCAGGTTTGATATTTTGTTGCCTTCCTTTTCATAGGTTGTAGGCAAGTGACACTAAATATAGGGGTATATGTGTGCAATTTATGATCTATTTTGGGTGATATCCTCCCAAAAACTCCTCTTTAACATCTCTAAAAATTTTCAAGTCATTTGGATATCATTTGATTCAATTTTAATTCATATGCCATTTTACCCCTGTGGGGATTGCATGTTTTCACCATATACCCTTGCTATTTGACATCTTTTGGCTTCTTTATGTGCATTTGTAGGTCCTAATAAGTATTTTTGAATCAATATCAGACATCATAGAACCTAGATAAAAGCAATGATGGCATTGGATCACTAAATAGAGGGGTCTATGTGTGCAATTTATGATCTATTTTGGGTGATATCCTCCCAAAAACTCCTCTTTAACATCTCTAAAAATTTTCAAGTCATTTGGATATCATTTGATTCAATTTTAATTCATATGCCATTTTACCCCTGTGGGGATTGCATGTTTTCACCATATACCCTTGCTATTTGACCTCTTTTGGCTTCTTTATGTGCATTTGTAGGTCCTAATAAGTATTTTTGAATCAATATCAGACATCATAGAACCTAGATAAAACCAATGATGGCATTGGATCACCCACCTCGATTGTGGGTACGCGGAGAAACATTGGATGTGCACCTAGATTCTGTGAAAGACTTGGTCTTTGGGCACCCAATATTGTAACAGTTGTATCACATTTTGAGCCCTTAAAGGTACTACTGTGTAACCTTGGATCTGATACAACAATTAATAAGAAGATATTTGTTTTGATTCATTTCCTTTTGTTTGGTATTCTTTCCTTTTCACATGCATGCTTTCTTTTTGATGCTCATGAGCGAGATGGGGTAGATATGCATATTGTTTTACATAATTTGGTGCACCATTTTTTCCTACTTTAGAATACTCTATATTTGATATATAATGAACGTTTACGATGAACGATTTGTTGTCATCTTCATCCATGGGCGTACGTGTGGGAAGCTGGCCTAGACCCGCATAGATGAATTTGGTCTAATTGGGTGGGTCACCTAATGGTATGAATGATCCAACCAGATACCGATGGGCATGTGGTTGACCCATATCCTATGCAGTTTCCAAAATAGGCCTGAAGGTCACATTCTGCACAATGTACTCGCCCAACCCGATGTTAGTGAGATGGACAATCACCCACGGTGCGAATGACCCTTCTGATCATTATAAAGATATTATACCATGAAAATTTCAACCAGGATATTGGGCCTTGCTATTTTACTCCCACTTCAAATATTTCCAAGGAAAGATAAATATTAGAAGGCTTGTACCCTATGAGATTGAAGAAATAGTTGGCAATGGTACAATTAAACTTAAGTCCATTGATGGCTCAAAAAGAAGATTACTAGTTAATGTACATAGGCTTAAGTTTTATAGGAAGCCATTATCTAAATAATAATTTATAAACCATATTAAGCAACAAGTTGATTTGCAATGCATTTCTAAAATGCAATCAACTATTATTAAATAAGAACTTATTTTCTATCTTAATCAACAAAACACTATTTAATAAATAAATTGTTGCTCTATAATCTAATATAAGTTAAGAAATAAGGTGCAATCTTTAGAAGAATATAGTATAATCAATCCTCTTGTTTAGATGTATAATTACTAATAAATAAGATGGATAACAAACATATTTTGCACTATTTGACCAATGAAAGGAGATTATCATGGAAGAATAATATTTCTTGAAAATGAACCAAAAGGTCACACTATGTTATTTAAATATGCTTCCTTTATTTTCATGATGGATTTCTAACATACAATATTTTTCTTATTATTCATCACTTTCAATCACAATATCAAGTTTTATGGAATAATTCAGATTCAGTGTGTGAAAATATATTCTTACCTTACAGGAAGAGAGGTCATATAGTCATGATGGTATGACAAAATTAATAAAGCAATGAAGTAAAAGACCTTGTTTCATATATTCCCACAAGAAATAAAAGGAAGGAAATGATAATAAGGATGGGATTACATTTCCATCCAGATTATTATGTAGTTTGAATCCCCAAAGTTCTAATTTATTTCTCAAATAAAAGAGAGGGTAGTAAGGATAAGATTACATTTCCATCCATATGGTTATGTAGTCTGACTCCCCAAAGACTTAACTCTTCTTACTTAAAGGAGTAGAGTAGTAAGGATAGGGTGACAATTTCCATCAGGAATTTGATAGAGTGGTTGGAAACCCGACTCCCCAAAGCTTTGCACCCCTAAAACTAAAACAAATTGATACATATATGTGGAAAATAGGGCAATAAATGATAAAAAAATAATACCATAATGACTATATTACTTTCTTCTTCCAAAGTAGGTTTTGAGTGTGTCTAACCATTGATAAGACTTATTTTTGAGAACCAAAGTATTGTTGATTTACATTGGTTTAAATTTCATTATCATTCTTCTCTCATAAGGAGCTCCACGATGATGCTAGAGGAAGTAGAACAAGGATATTGATCTCTCTAGGGAATTAGAAAGATTTGTTATGGAACCCATGGGATATTTTATTAAAGGTCAAGGAAAGTGCTAATACTATTTTGCAAACCATCTTTGTATTCGAAATAAATAGTTCTATTTCAATAAGATTTATTATCCTACAATCTTGTTTGAATGGATGACATCTATATAAAGTAAAACACCCCCATAATTTTAAATATATTAAAAATTATATATATATATATATATATATATATATATATATATATATACTATTAATATTTTCTATAACGTAAATCCCTATTATAAAAATTTCTCTCCTCTTGATTTGGCTACATAGCCAAAAATTCAGTTTGGGGGGAGAAGCAAAGGATTAATACAATAATTTCTATAATATAGTTTGGGGGAGAAAAAGAAAAAAAAAAAAAGAGAAAAAGGAAGCATTTAAAATAAATATGTTTCTGTAGTATTTTTTGTAGATTGTTTCAGTATTATGTTTCAATAGTATGTTTTTATAGTATATTTTTGTAGCATGTTTATGTAGTATGTTTCTATAGTTGTTTTTGTAGTGCATTTATGTAGATTGTTTCTATAGTTATTTCCATAGTATAATTTCGTAGGTGCACCATCACACAGATTTTCTAAGTTTATGACTATGGTGAAGGTGTGCCATGACTTAAACCACCTATCATAGCATAACAAGGCTTTGTAGAATTTTTATCATTAATTCTTACTATTAAAGCTTTTGCATAAAGAAGAAATTCAATATAGAGTTCACGCAAACATACAATATTTACCTCATTCCTATCTTGATTCACTGTGTCTCTAATACCACTATTAGATTTTGAGGATATATGCAATGGGATATATCTAGCATAGATCCTGATAAGATGAAATAAAGTGAGTCTACGATATGATGAAAATATACTATAAGTAGAAAGTGATATTCTCACAATGACACTGAGAGGGGGGGTGAATCAGTGTAGCTAAAAATCTGATCTGCAATTCTTAAAACTGAATCAAAGAGAACTAGAAAATAGATAAAGCAATAAACACAAGAGAGCACACCACAACACACAATGTAACGAGGTTCACCAATTTGGCTACTCCTCAAGAATGACTGCTTGGACTACGGTCCAAATCCAGCCTTTGCAAAACACCAATTTTACAATCTGTTTACCAACACCCACTGGAAGGAGCACCAACCCCTGATTTATCTGCACCTACAGAAAGGAGCACCAACCCCTATCCAAGCACCAACTTGGATCACAGATTTGAAAGTTATATCAATGACATACAAATGCCTTCACTATTACAAGACCCTGACTGGTCTCCAATTTAAAACACAGTAATTACTCACTGCTCAGCTTGTTGCTCTCTTACAACACTCTTCTCACCCTCTTTCGGCAGCACTTTCACTATTGCAGCAACCTGACTTCTCCACGCAGACCTGCTTTTATAACAGATTAATCTCTATTTTTAAGCTTTAATTTTTATGCATGCAGCCCGTAACTGTTCTTCTAAAAATCACTTCTGCCACTTGACAACTGTAACTGCTTCTTTGCGTAATTTATTTTCGTATATAAATGAGGGGCTTTTTTTCGAACACGTTGCATGCTTCAAATACCTCTCCTATGACTGTTCGTATTTATTTCTGTGCATGCATGCAATTTACGATTCTAAAAATACGACTGTTCGATTTCTCCTTCTACGACTGTTATTAAAAAGCTGCATGAATTCTATCAATAAATCCACCTGTAACTGTCGCATTTACTCCAGTTAACTGTTATTAAAAAGTTGCATGCCTTTTCTCTACTACTGCCCCTTTAACTGTCGTTCTGTTCCAGTTAACTGTCTGTTTAACGTGTTGTTGCGACCTATCATGAAATCATGACACTTCTGTCTCTTTCTGCCCTTCTCGGCTTTAACCCATGAAAAAATAGCATGTCATGAAATCGTGACATTCTCGGCCTCCTAGTTCTCCTTCTGTCTTGCCACCGTGAAAACCAGCATGTCACGAAATCATGACATTCTCGGCCTCCTAGTTCTCCTTCTGTCTTGCTGCCGTGAAAACCAACATGTCACGAAATCGTGACATTCTCGACCTCCTTGTTCTCCTCTTTCTCCCATGAAAACTAAACATGTCATGAAATCGTGACATTCTCGCTTCCTTACTCTCTCTCTTCCCTTAGGGTCGCGAAAATTCAACATGTAGCGAAATCGCTACACTTTTGTTCCTTGCACTCTACCTTTGCTTTGACCCGCGATACTTCAACATGTAGCAAAATCGCTACACTTTTGTTCCTTGCACTCTACCTTTGCTTTGGCCCGCGATACTTCAACATGTAGCGAAATCGCTACACTTTTGTTCCTTGCACTCTACTTTTGCTTCGGCCTCGAAAATGCAACATGTCACGAAATCGCGACAACATTTTCTCTCTCCTCTTTCTCTTGCACTATGTCACGAAATCGTGACACTTTTTCTCCTTAGCGCTTCTTCTTGCAACTTGTCACGAAATCGTGACACTTTTTCTCCTTAGCGCTTTTTCTTGCAACTTGTCGCGAAATCGTGACACTTTTTCTCCTTAGCGCTTTTTCTTGCAACTTGTCACGAAATCGTGACACTTTTTCTCCTTAGCGCTTCTTCTCCAAACATGTCATGAAATCGTGACAGTTTTTCTACTTGCTTTATTTTCTGCCAACATGTCACGAAATCGTGACAACTTTCTTACTTGCCTTCTTTGCTTCCAACATGTCATGAAATCGTGACAATTTTTCCTTGCTTCTTCCAACATGTCACGAAATCGTGACAGTTTTTCCACTTGGCTTCTTTGCCTGCAACATGTCACGAAATCGTGATAGTTTTTCCACTTGGCTTCTTTGCCTGCAACATGTCACGAAATCGTGACAGTTTTGCTTGCGCCTTCTCTCTCCTCGTCCATGTCATGAAATCATGACAATTTTACTTGTGCCTTCTCTCTCCTCCGATATGTCATGAAATCATGACGTTTTTCTTTCTGCCTTCTAACTTCTCAACCTGTCGCGATATCGCGACAGTTTTCTTGTCTTTTTCTTTGATTTTTTGAATCTGGGTCACTTCTGTTTTCCTAGAATTTCACTGTACATGATCTGACTGATCTCTGAACTCCTGTCCACTACTTCAACTGCATCAACTGATCTATCTGTCTATGTTGACAACAATGACAATACTTTTGCTGCACCTTGCTCAACAATCTCCCCCTTTGGAATTGTTGGCAACACTCATGCACTCTCCTGTAATTCTTCTCCCCCTTTGACAATAATACCAAAGGGCTGTTGTAGACTCCCCCTGAGTCTATGCACAACATTCTCAGATACACATTGTTATAGTTAGCAAAAATCATGAATATGAGCAAAACTATAAACATAGGCATAAGTACTCCCCCTGAGAATGTGATCCCAATTGATAGTCAGTTCTTTGGAAATGTGACTACTCCCAACTTACTCCGAAGGTACTCAAAAACTTCCTTGGGCAATGGTTTTGTGAATATATCTGCTACTTGCTCTGTAGTTGGAACAAAATCCAATTTGACCTCACCTTCTGCAACTTTATCCTTCAAGAAGTGATACCGGATTGCAATATGTTTGGTTCGAGAATGCATAACCGGATTCTTTGATATGTTTATAGCATTGGTGTTATCACATTTAACTAAAATTGGCTCTTTGAAGTGAATACCAAGATCTTTCAATGTTTGTCTCATCCATAATATCTGTGTACAACATGTTGTTGCTTGCAATGTATTCTGCCTCTATTGTGGATAGAGAGACTGATTCTTGTTTCTTGTTGTGCCATGCTACCAGACTGTCTCCAAGATAAAATGCTCCTCCACTGGTACTCTTTCTATCATCAATACATCCTGCCCAATCTGCATCAGAATATGCAATAAGAGTGAAGTCCTTACCTTTTGGGTACCACAACCCATACTCCATAGTACCCTTGAGGTACCTAAAAATCCTTTTTACATCTGTCACATGAGTCTCTTTGGGACTAGCCTGAAATCTTGCTACCATGCATACTTGCCTGTAATATATCTGGTCTAGTGGCTATCAAGTACAACGAGGCTTCCAATCATAGACCTCGTATATGGTTTGATCTACATCCTGGAGATTTGTCATCCTTGCTCAACTTGCAACCTGTTGTCATGGGAGTGCTAACAGGTTTACTATCCTCCATTGTGAACTTTTTCAGCATTTCTTTCACATATTTAACTTGAGAGATAAAAATGCCCTTTTCACTTTGATTGACTTGCAGTCCGAGGAAATAAGAAAGTTCACCAATCATTGACATCTCAAATTCAGTCTTCATTTTATTTGCTATGTCTCTACAAGATTTATCATGACTGCTGCCAAAAATGATATCATCTACATAAACAACAAGGACAATAAGATTGCCATTTTCTGTTTTAACATACAGATTGTTGTCCACCAAACCTTTCTTGAACCCTTGTTTAATAAGATAGTTATCCAGCCTTGCATACCATGCTCTGGGTGCCTGTTTTAGACCATACAACGCTTTCTTTAACCTGCAAACAAAATCAGGATTGTCACCGAGTTGAAAGCCATCTGGCTGTTCAATGTAAACCTCTTCTTCCAGATTTCCATTCAAAAATGCTGATTTTACATCCATTTGATATACTTTGAAGTTTTTATGGACTGCTAAAGCCAGAAACATTCTGATTGCTTCTAGTCTGGCAACTGGTGCAAATGTTTCCTCAAAATCAATGCCTTCAACCTGAGCATAGCCTTACTGAGACCAATCTTGCCTTATTTCTGACAACTCTGCCCGTCTTCATTTAATTTATTTCAAAAAATCCATTTAGTGCCAATTATGTTTTTATTTGTCGGTCGTGGTACTAATTCCCATGTTTTGTTTTTCTCAATCTGATCTAGTTCTTCATTAATTGCCTTCATCCAACTTTCATCTGTGCTTGCTTCAGCAATATTTTTGGGTTCAATGCTGGATAATAAAGAGTAGTTCCGTATTACTGCTCTTCTTGTCTGAATACCAACTGTTGGGTCCCCAATAATCTGTTCTCTGGGATGATTTTTTTGCCAGCTACCTGTTTTGAATTTATTGTTCTCTTCTTCTTCTGAGTCGATTCTTAAATCATCTGGGTCAATTTTTTGATTTTCTTCTTTTTCTATTTCTTCATCTCCTTCAATGACGTCTTCATAAATAGGGTAGTTTTCTTGATACGTAACTTCTCGTTCTCTACCTTCATCAACTTTAACATCAACACTCTCAATAATTTTCTTTAGCCGCTTGTTGTAACATGTGTAGGCTTTGCTTTTTGTTGAGTATCCAAGAAAAATACCTTCGTCAGCTCTATCTTCAAATTTATCGAGATTATCTTCAGTTCGTTTGATGTAGCACTTGCTGCCGAACACTTTGAAATATCTTGTTGTAGCCTTTCTGTCGAACCACAGCTCATACGGTGTTTTGCTTTCATGTGTTCTTAGCATGCACCTATTTTGAATATAAACTGCAGTATGAACTGCCTCTTTCCAAAATCTGTCAACTATTTTGTTCTCAGCCAACATTGTCCATGCCATTTCTTGCACAGTCTTGTTCTTCCTTTCAACAACACCATTCTGTTGAGGTGTCCTTGCTGCTAAAAACTGTCTTCTAATCCCATATTTTTGATAGTATTCTGCAAACTCCTCTGAGATAAATTCTCCTCCTCTGTCTGATCTTAGGCATTTAATTCTTTTTCCAATCTGATTCTCAACCTATTTTTTAAAAATCTTGAACATCTCAAAGGCATCTGATTTAAGCTTTAAAAATAGTACCCATGTCATCTCGGAGTAGTCATCTATGAACAACATAAAGTATTTGTCACCATTTATGCTTTGTGTTCTCATGGGTCCACATAAATCAGTATGTATCAGCTCTAACGGTTTGCTGGTGAAATATTCCTTTGCTTTAAATGTGGATCTGGTTTGCTTCCCTTTTTGGCATGAAGCACAGATGCTATTTACTGGTTTGCCAATGGTAGGTATATCTCTTACTGCTCTTTTTGAACTTATTTTTACCAGATTGTCAAAGCTAATATGCCCGAGCCTCTTGTGCCACAGCCAGTTTTCATCTTCCTGTCCAATCAAGCATGATCCTTCTAAAGTTTCTGAGAGAGTGTATAGATTTCTAGAAGTCCTCGATCCAGTAGCTACTAGCTTCCCACTGTGTGCTTTTCTGACTTCATAGCCCTGCTTCTTAAAAATGACTTCATGACCTCTGTCACAGATTTGACTTACACTCAGTAAGTTGTGCTTCAAACCAATCACAAACAGAACTTCTTTGGAATTGATCTTTCCATCACTTATCTTGATTGATCCTTTTCCAACTATCTTGGCTCCATCATTATTTCCAAACTTTATCGAGCCCCCTTCATATTTCTGTAATTTTTCAAATTTTTGTTTATCTCCTGTCATGTGACTGGAGCATCCACTGTCCAATATCCATGGTGCTGATTTGTTCTGTGCTTTGAATGTTGTCTGGACAATCAAGGATTCCTTTTCTTCTTTGAGTTGCTCTTTTTCTTTCCATTCTGATTTGACTGTAGTTTTGGTCACTTGTTTAGACTTTTCTTTGTCAGTGGCCTGTGCATGTTTATCTAGGAATTTTCTGTTTTGCTTTAAACTGTTTGGTTGAGTTCTTCTTCCCTGATATTTATTTGCTGCATATGTGCTTCTACAGTTTCTTGCAATGTGTCCAAAGTTGTGACAGTTATAGCATTCTACTGCATAATCTATCAAGGGTGAAAATACATTTCTACTAGAAAAATTTCTTTGTCCTATATTATAAATGCAGTCTGAAATCTTATGACCGTAAGTATTGCATTTAAAACAATAACCAAAAAAAGAATGATTGAACCTAGGAGTTGGTCTTTGCCAATTTGTAGTAGGAGCCACAAATTTTCTTCTCCTTTGATGAGTGACTTTTGTGAATCCCTCATTGTCAACAGTCTTCTCGTGCCTGCCATTGTTGCTTTCTTTTGCAAGATTCATTTTTCTTTGGTCAACCTTGATTTTATCCTCTTTCTTTACTGGTTCTACAGTTATGGCCTTTGATCCACTTGATGATTCTCCTTCGACAAACCCCAAGCCAAACTTGATGTCTGTAGTCCTCTGACTATTTATAATCTTTTCAAGCTTTGCAGAACTTCCTTCAAGTTTGTGATAGCAGCTCAATTTTTTATTCTTTTCTTCTAGCCGCATTCTTAAAATAACAATCTCTTCTTCTAGTTTGCTGCACTCATCTATTCTCATGGTTAACTGTACTTCAAGTTCTTCAGACATTTTCTTAAATTCTTCTGTCTATACTTTTAAACTATTTATTATGTCATTCGCATCTTCAAGCTTTCTTGAGACTTTATTATTCTTTTTCCTTTCTGACTTCAACTCTTTAAGTGCCGCAACCAACTCACCTTCCAGATAAACTTCAGCCTCATCCTTATTTTTTGTATCATCTTCCTATTTTTCTTCTATTTTTGCTTCTTCAAATGCCATGAACAGAGCTTCACCTATTTCTTCTTCAGAATCTTCACTTGAGCTATCTTCAGAAGAGCTGACATTCTTGGATATGAAACTTTTCTTTTTGAAATTGCTTTTCTTGAAGTTTGGTTTCTTTTTCCAGTCACTTCTTTCTTGGTGTGACCCTTCATTACTTTTGGTTTTCTCATTCATGGGACACTTAGCTGCAAAGTGACCGACCCCTCCATAATTGAAACACTTAAATGGCAACTTTCCTCTATATTTTCCTTTTCCTTTTGTAAGTTTACGAACAAAGTTGGCTTCCGTTTCATCCGATGTCTCTTCAGCCTCAGATTCTTGTTCAGCTTTTGTATTCTTGTGTGCTTTAAAAGTAGCTTCTTTGTCTATGGGCTTAGTTTGTCCTATTCTCATTTCGTATGCAGTCAAGGAACCATGCATCTCATCCATGCTAAAATTGTTTAGATCTTTAGCCTCTTCTATTGCAAAAACTTTAGAATTAAATCTTTTGTGAAGAGTTCTAAGTACCTTTTTCATGACAACCGCATCTTCGATCTCTTCGTCGAGTCCTCCGATTGCATTAATGACTCCATTGACTCTCAACATATAGGTCTCAATGTTCTCTTCGTCATTCATTTGTAATGCCTCGAACTGAGCTCGATGAGTTTGCAGTTTGGCTTCCTTGATCTTGCTTTCTCCTTCATGAATGCTTTTCAGTTTGTCCCATATGTCTTTTGCCGATTTACTGCTCATGACCCTTATCAGTTCACTTGTCTACTAGCCCACACATTATTGCATTCTTTGCTTTGGAGTTATTCTCAAATAGTTTCTTATCGACAACATCTGTTGGAGGAGTAGTGGGTGCTGTGTATCCACTTTCTACTGACTCCCAAATGTCGTATCCTAAAGCACTCAGATATGTCTGCATCCTGAGTCTCCAGAATGAGTAATTAGTTCCATTGAACAAAGGAGCTTTGTTTGATGAAAATCCTTCACTACCCGCCATTGTGTTCCTTCCAAGATCACCTTAGCTGATTAAGCTTGTTCAGGAACCTTGCTCTGATACCAATTGATATTCTCACAATGACACTGAGAGGGGGGGTGAATCAGTGTAGCTAAAAATTTGATCTACAATTCTTAAAACTGAATCAAAGAGAACTAGAAAATAGATAAAGTAGTAAACACAAGAGAGCACACCACAACACACAATGTAACGAGGTTCACCAATTTGGCTACTCCTCAAGAATGACTTCTTGGACTACGGTCCAAATCCAGCCTTTGCAAAACACCAATTTTACAATCTGTTTACCAGCACCCACTGGAAGGAGCACCAACCCCTGATTTATCTGCACCTACAGAAAGGAGCACCAACCCCTATCCAAGCACCAACTTGGATCACAGATTTGAAAGTTATATCAATGACATACAAATGCCTTCACTATTACAAGACCCTGATTGGTCTCCAATTTAAAACACAGTAATTACTCACTGCTCAGCTTGTTGCTCTCTTACAACACTCTTCTCACCCTCTTTCGGTAGCACTTTCACTATTGCAGCAGCATGACTTCTCCACGTAGACCTGCTTTTATAATAGATTAATCTCTATTTTTAAGCTTTAATTTTTATGCATGCAGCTCATAAATGTTCTTCTAAAAATCACTTCGCCACTTGACAACTGTAATTGCTTCTTTGCGTAATTTATTTTCGTATATAAATGAGGGGCTTTTTGTCGAACACGTTGCATGCTTCAAATACCTCTCCTATGACTGTTCGTATTTATTTCTGTGCATGCATGCAATTTACGATTCTAAAAATATGACTGTTCGATTTCTCCTTCTACGACTGTTATTAAAAAGTTGCATGAATTCTATCAGTAAATCCACCTGTAACTATCGCATTTACTCCAGTTAACTGTTATTAAAAAGTTGCATGCCTTTTCTCTACTACTGCCCCTTTAACTATCGTTCTGTTCTAGTTAACTGTCTGTTTAACGTGTTGTTGCGACCTATCATGAAATCGTGACACTTCTGTCTCTTTCTGCCCTTCTCGGCTTTAACCCATGAAAAAATAGCATGTCACAAAATCATGACATTCTCGGCCTCCTAGTTCTCCTTCTGTCTTGCCACCGTGAAAACCAGCATGTCACAAAATCATGACATTCTCGGCCTCCTTGTTCTCCTCCTGTCTTGTCGTCGTGAAAACTAGCATGTCACGAAATCATGACATTCTCGCTTCCTTACTCTCTCTCTTCCCTTGGGTCATGAAAACCCAACATGTAGCGATATCGCTACACTTTTGTTCCTTGCACTTTACCTTTGCTTCGACCCGCGATGCTTCAACATGTAGCGAAATCGCTACACTTTTGTTCCTTGCACTCTACCTTTGCTTCGACCACGATACTTCAACATGTAGCGAAATCGCTACACTTTTGTTCCTTGCACTTTTTCTTTGCTTTGGCCTCCAAAAATGCAACATGTCACGAAATCGTGACAACATTTTCTCTCTCCTCTTTCTCTTGCACTATGTCACGAAATCGCGACACTTTTTCTCCTTAGCGCTTCTTCTCGCAACTTGTCACGAAATCGTGACACTTTTTCTCCTTAGCGCTTCTTCTTGCAACTTGTCACGAAATCGTGACACTTTTTCTCCTTAGCGCTTCTTCTTGCAACTTGTCATGAAATCGTGACACTTTTTCTCCTTAGCGCTTCTTCTCCAAACATGTCGTGAAATCGCGACAGTTTTTCTACTTGCTTTCTTTTCTGCCAACATGTCACGAAATCGTGACAACTTTCTTACTTGCCTTCTTTGCTTCCAACATGTCATGAAATCGTGACAGTTTTTCCACTTGGCTTCTTTAACAAATGTCGAAAAATCGATAGTTTTTCCACTTGGCTTCTTTGCTCAACATGTCACGAAATCGTGATAGTTTTTCCACTTGGCTTCTTTGCCTGCAACATGTCGCGAAATCATGACAGTTTTGCTTGCGCCTTCTCTCTCCTCGTCCATGTCATGAAATCATGACAATTTTACTTGCGCCTTCTCT
Source organism: Wollemia nobilis (assembly GCA_028583015.1). Classification (NCBI taxonomy): domain Eukaryota; kingdom Viridiplantae; phylum Streptophyta; class Pinopsida; order Araucariales; family Araucariaceae; genus Wollemia; species Wollemia nobilis. The sequence continues at coordinate 676,814 of JAQPPZ010017101.1, read as the reverse complement.
CTCCTCCGATATGTCATGAAATCATGACGTTTTTCTTTCTGCCTTCTAACTTCTCAACCTGTCGCGATATCGCGACAGAAAACATGTCGCGATATCGTGACAGTTTTCTTACTTGTCTTTTTCTTTGATTTTTTGAATCTGGGTCACTTCTGTTTTCCTGGAATTTCACTGTACATGATCTGACTGATCTCTGAACTCCTGTCCACTGCTTCAACTGCATCAACTGATCTATCTGTCTGTGTTGACAACAATGACAATACTTTTGCTGCACCTTGCTCAACAAAAGTGGCAAAAACACAATGTAGTATGGAGGATATGGTCACTCCATTAATATAAGTTAAAAAACTACATTGTTCTCCATATAGGAACTCTACCACTATCTACTACTCTCTACTAAAATTATCTTGAAATATATATGTTGCATCTTATGATCTATCACTATGAGGCACTTTGTATAGGAAAATAGATTCCTTGGCCAACACTCTATCTAGATGTATAAGTGGACACCTTACATATTACAACATGCACATTGACAGTTGTGCATTTATTACATTTATTGAAGTAAGTAGCTAAACCCCCCCTAAATTAATCTCTACTCTAACTATTTACCAAAGGTGGCACATTTACATGATCCAAATGATGTAATATATTCTAACTGTAATAGGGCCTAGAATCATCTAGTAGCAATGAACCTAGACTCAAAGATGATTACGTATATATAATAGGAGAGAATTGTTGACCTTCTACATAGAGTTTCATAAGGAAGGTACTCTTCTCTTGGTTTATAAATAGGTCTAAATTTGCATTGTAAAGGCATTGGGAGTGTAGACACCTAAAATGCGTCATGTCAAGGGCAACTACTCATATGGACATGCTACAAGACCATATGGAAGATCTTGGATAGACTCCAAGATAGAGCAGTGGTTATAACCACTCAATTTGTGCTCCTTGGCCTAATCAGTTTGAACCCTAGCCCAGACCCATGGTTTACAGTTGAACCATGGCTGAGACCTGCGGTTTATAGTCTAGACTGCAACTGTAACTTGCGATCTTAACTGGAGTTTAGTTGGCCTTCAATCCAAGCCAAATTAGTTAGAACAACAATTTGTTCTAGAAGAAGGCGGTTAGAGGATGGAAGCTTCCAATACAACTATCCTAACCACCCCTTCTTGATCTTGGCTTCTCGAGGAAGCCACCCTTAGCCCTTGGGTAATCCTATAAGTATCCCTCAAAATTAGGGTAAAATATTAGAGAGAGCATTAGATTTTTGAGCATTGGAGCCCTGTTGAATTGTACACTCAACCAAGTATACTAAGAGAGAGCTATTGCACTTATCCCCTACCTACTTGCCAAGATTCATGATAAATTGCATTATGGATACCCTAGGAGTCTAGGAGAGCCAAGAAACACAAATCTATGCAAACGAAGGTCCATCACAGTGATTCAACTGCTAAAACTATCAGAAGGACATCGAAGGTGACCCTTGGACATCAATTGGACAAGGAGGTCAAGCCAACTGCCCTTGGAATTGAGGGTAAACCTATCAAAGTGCTAATCATGGCTTTCAACCATGGTTTATAGTGCAAACTACTCACCATAGTTGCATTTTGCAACAGAGGTATAACCACCTTCCTCTTTTCATTTTTATCTAGTTAATTAGATTAGATTAGCTATTTTCATGGTTTAATTGCAGTTTAGCATATTTTTGACCGTAGAATTAGGTTAGATTAGATTCTTCATGTCATGTTTCAATTAAGACATTAATGGTTTCTTTATGCATGTATATGCTTCATTTTACACATTTGATCCATGCATATTATAGGTTGCTACTTTTATTTACGCTATTATATAAATCTTGATTCAATTTGCCTAGTTTAGAAGCACTTTTCATGTTTTCTTGATTATGCATGCTTAATTGTGTCATTATGCAATTTTACTAAAATGACCTCATCATGAGAGGCTACCTATATTTTTGAAACTTCTATGTTGTTTCTTGACTACAAGGAATAGTTTTAAAGAAGAACCAAATATCAAGTTCCTTCCCCATAACGAATAAGATGGCACCTCCACCCTAGAGCAGTTTGTGTCACCCTGAAAGGCACTTGGAAATCACACCTACACTTAAGAGGGAAATAATTACACACTCCTATTGTAATATTGTATCAAAGTATTTATACCTAAGAGGGATGTACCTGTAATTTGATTTTGACTTTGAATATAATGGAATAAAGTGTATTTCTTCTTGATTCATTTGTTGTCAATTTCTTGTTCTTGTATGCATGTTATGATTTTATCAATTATTGAAATAAGGGATACGCCTTGGGTGTGAGCCTTTTTGGTGGTTATAGAAGGTGATCATGGTGGGACCCCGCATGTTTAGGACCTGACTATGTTTTACTTGTTTTTTCACTTACAGGTACAGACCATAGCTATCAACTGTAGGCAAACAACTGAACTATAGGTACAAAGTGCAATTTACAGTTAGAACCACAGATCAAACCTGTGGTTTCCTATTGATAAAATAGACAGTCAGATTCAGAATATCAGGCAATGTAGGACCTAAGGTAGGTCCTATTTTCAACCCTCTGTTACTTTTCTACTCTCTGTGTTTTCACATTCAGTTTAATTCGAACACAATTTAGGAAAAGAACTAAGAAAAAGGTAAAATCAATCGTCTTAGTTTACTTTTGTGTTTTTATTTCAATAGAAAGGTGCTGCTAGGAATACTGGACCTCTGATTGTAATCTGCCCTAGGCTACAATGTGCTTGATAGAAATGTGTGAATGGTTTGCATGTGTGAGGCCCAATTAGTGGCCAATTAGCATCGTAATGTGCATAGTCTTAAATAGCATCTAGAATAGCATGAATTTTTTGAATTTGAAACGCATTTCATTTGCATAGCATTTATAAAATTAGCATGTATGCTATATGATGCATTTCTTTTATGTACATTAAAAAGAACCACACACACCACTTGGTACTTAAATGCTAGTGAGTTGGGCTTGACATCCAACCACTAGTAGGGTTCAATGGGCATAACTTCCATCCGCTGGACCAAATCCCGTGAACCTTTTGGATACTAGACCAATACTGGATCTGAGAACCTTTCGTACCCTAGAAAATTTGCATGAATTCTCTTCAAAGGGTATAACATTGACTGGGAGAAAATAGGTGAGGATCTGGGAGGACCTGTGCTCCCTGACCATGTGTGGGCTTCATTACCACACATTATAAGTTGGATTACACGACTTGAAGTTTATAGCCAAGTTGCCAAGATACAAGCGTACATGTGAAAGCCATTAAACTAAGAATAAAATCCAACAAGTTTTACAAAACACGATAAGAGTTTCTACACTGATACAACAAATCTTGAAAACACATCAAACAATTTAGGGCTCAAATTTTAAAATGTAAAGGAGATAATCACATTGTTTACTTTGTATGATTCTTTATTGCTTAATAAATCAAGATAAGACCCTCATTGAGGCCACAATTTTTAGTAAGAGAGGAAACCTCTCGAGTCTTGTTTAGTCGGTTCATCATGACAACTAGGCATGATAGAGCTCAATCACGAGCTAATGAGTCAAATAGTTCATGGAGGGGCTCTGAATGCTTTCGATGTTCTCTTGAGGATATTTCAAACCTCGTATGCCTCATTTCTAGGTGTCACACTCATAATGCACTCAAGGATCCAATCCTCCTAGCATGACCTTCTAAGAGTTATCACGATCTCCCTTCATCACGTAGGGGGTTCACCCATACAAATCATGGGGTTTCTTCACATATGGTGAGAACCCAAGTCATTAGGTCTCTACATGGTGAGATAGAGAGTTGTGGATTGTACTCCACAAGTCAATCTTATAGGGAATCTAAGTCTCATGTAGCCCATGAGAGGTAACTACTCCAAGACCAATTGGAGGAAGTGCATAGAGCATGAGTTCATAGAAAGAAAGAGATCACATCAACTGAGGTTTGATGAGCTCCAGTAGCATGAAGAGATGATTTACCAATAGAAATCATGTGAAGAACAATCATGTGAGGTAATTCCCAAAAAGAAGCTCATACCTAGAATGCTTAGGCAATAAGTCAACGTGATGCACCCAGTGCATCGTCAAGAGTTACCACTTAAGCAAGTAGATATTTATTCTTCTAGACAGATAGACATACCTAAGGTTATCAAAGAGCAACAAAATGAGACATCTAGGGATCCCATGTGTAAGCGTGAGGTTGAGAGTAGCCAAGTCTGACAGATGAGCATTTTTAATGCTTAAAAGTCATCACAATCCTTGGGGCATATATAGTCTATGCCACCATATAAGGAACCTGTGATTACTTTCCATAAAATGAGAAGTCAAACCTATCCCTATTAGGGAATCTGATCCTCCATTGCATATCATAGCAAGGATACAATAGATTGCGTATAAGTGAGTATTGGTGGATATAGGATAATCGATTCATTACCACCTTAGCATTCAAACATCTCAAAATTCCACTTTCTCACATCAAGGAAATAAATTTCATATTGTAAGCCTTTAATGACGTGGAATACCCTATAGTAGGCACAATAATCCTCCTCATCGAGGTGGGATGAAATATTGTACCTACATTATGCTATGTTTTAGAGGGTTCAAGACAATATCTACTTGGAAGACCATGGATAAGAGCCATGGAGCGTGTACCATCAATAGTGCATCAGTGCATTAAGGACACCCATGGAGGTGAAGTTCATGTAGTTAATGCAGACCCAAATCCCTTCAAGTATTATAAGCCTGAGGATAATCTGTAACAACTAGGTGATGCACCTATGCATATACAAGCCCAATTGGATGAGCTTATCCAAAGTGTGGATGCAGCTTCACAGACTATGGTAGTTACCATCCCCATCGCTGTCACATTTGGAGTCACCTAAAACCCCTACACTCTCAACACCACTTAGCAAGGAAGGATTAATGAATGCCCTTACAGAGTTGCTCAAAGCTACTTCAGAGGTATCATTAGAGGATATTCACACTCCTATTCAGGAGGAAGAACCTAGCATGGTCATGGATGCACCCGAGTGTATCACACCCTCTTCATCTGACATGTCACCAGATAGTTCTTGTGAGGACTATGGTGAATATGAAGAACCTATGGAGGCTAGTATTACAATGCTGCCCACCATAGAGTTCACTCAGGATCTAGGTCAACTTTTCATCGATTCTACACCTGTGAATCCTATATCAGAGACATCGTATGAGCATGAAGAAGATTCAGTTATCACAACTAAAATAGAATGGTCTCAGTATGTTGATGAAATACCTATGATGCATGTAGTTGTGGAGTTTTCTCATGAGTTTATGGGAATGGGCGACATTAGTCCAAATGATCAAGTGATTCTTAATCACATAGAGCAGGAGATGGGGCAATCTAGTGGTGTTTTCACATTGCTGGGGCCAAAAATTTTGAAATTGGTCACTCCTGACTCATTTCTCATGGCACCATCTCGATAGCATGAACAAGTAGGTTCCTCACATAATATTTGGGGTACTGAAAGTGACATAGTTCAACACAATGAAGTGAAACAAGAGCTTGAGCTGGGTCATAGGTGTGAGCATGTGGACAACACTGATGAAGTGTGTTATCAAGAAGCATCCCTATCAACTCAAGTGAATGAAATAGGTGATTTGTAATTACCTAATGGATCCATAGAATTTGCTTTCCTATTTCATTCAAATGATAAATGCATTTCGAATCAGTAATTGGAAATACACATGAACTCTTTGTTAGTCTTGCAATCCATTTTAAACTGTCTGGAATGGATGGAGCATCGAATGGATGAGCAAGATAAGGTGTTGCATTTTATCAAGAAATGGATTGAAAATATGGAATTACAAAAGCAACCCTTTCCTGAGGATGAATCACTTACTGTGCAAGTACATGCAAATCCTCAACGAAAGCAAAAGCCCATGCGACCAACCCAACCATTGGATTCTCAAAGTAAACCAATGTAGGGCAAGAACACAAAACATGTGAAACATAGTGGGGCTTTGTTACAAGAGTCTATGTCTGATATATTTCAAAATCTACAAGAGGCTAAGGTCATCATTTTGCCTAATGTTATGCCTCTAAACCCAAATAGAATTAATCCTATGGGTTACAGGGATTATCATTACTATCTCTACCATCGAATAGAGGGTCATGGCATTTGATATTGTCATGAATTTAAGAGTGTGGTGCAAAATATAATAGATAAGGGGGTTTACCATGTAGATGGTTCTCTTAGAGTACCCCAATATGATGAAGTGGAGGTTACACCTCTTCATGAGCGATCTCAAAATCGTCAGTCACCTCATAGACCTAATGGGCTAGAGCAACGAGTAGTTTCATTTTAGATGACTACTTTAAATTTTTTTCAAAATTTACATGAGGCATAGGCATTCATATTGCCCAAATTCAAGCATACGATATATGATACTGGGTCACCTAATATGGGTCCATTTTGTGTGTATCATCGAGCACATGGACACAACATTCAGAGTTGCTAATCATTTAAGAGGGTCATCGAAGACCTAGTAGAACGGGATGATATCCATGACGATGGCTCAATTTTTCACCCGTGCAAAAGCATAGGCACACCGGTGAGGTCCAATCTTCACCTAGGGGAGTTGAGTTATGTCACTCTTCCTGAACAAGTTGATTACTTTTTAGTAAATAACATTCATGCTGGGGGTCTTCAAGGTCGCATACCTTTTCCACCAGCCATGCCACATTTGATAAGGATACATGAGGAGTATAGAGGTATTGCACCTCCCTCACCATTTTTAAATGGCACACTCACTGGGGGTATATAGGGTAGCATGCCCTTCCCCAAAATGCTCCAAGGGTTACTAAAACCACTTGGTCAAGGCAGTCAAAAGCTCCGAGGGTCTGGTCAAAACCTAGTAATCCCAAAATGCTCCAAGGGTCCCTAAAAATGCTTGGTCATGTCAGTTAAAAGCCCTGAGGATTCAATTATAATCACTCAGTCATCCTAAAAGGCTCCAAAGGCATCTGTCAGCCCTTTTGTCAAATGTAAAAGGCACCAAGAGTTTTTGAAAAACTACTTGGTCAACCCAAAGGCTCCAAGGATTCTCAAAATCACTTGGTCATCCCAAAATGCCCCAAAGGTACCCATAATCCCTTTGGTCAATCCTAAAATCTCCAAGGATTCTTAAAGATTGTTTGGTCAGTCTAAAGGCTCCAGAGGCATGTACTCACCGTTTGGTCAATTATGAAGCTCAAAACCCATAAAAATTATAAAATCAATAAAATCCAAAAAAAATTGGTAAAGCATATAATCCAAAAACATTTGCATTTTGCATTATGCATTTTCATTCATGCATTCATTCCATTGCATTGCAAATAGGCATTCGTCATCCGTTGCATTTCGTAATAGAAAGCAATGTGTTTGTCAGTCTCACAAGCAATGCCATGTTTGTGTTGTAATCATGTGCCTCTGCATTTATCAGAATCCATCATTCATGTGAGTAATTATGTATTTCAACACAACCCATAATGTTGCTATGAAGATATACCTAGGTTTTTTGGTCACTTAGCCATACCTAGAGGTCTTATCAAGACTTGATAGAAAGCTTGCTTTACTTTTGTAGCTAAGGTCTAGTTAGTATAGCCCTTAGCATATCATAATTTTATCACTAATCAAAAAATTAAGTAATCCTAATAAGGACGAGGGGAATATGAAAGTCATGAAGCAATATCGGGTATCCTGAAGCGAAAAGAGTTATTCTTGCTTATCCCTCTGTGCGGATGGTACAAGAAATGTTGGTTGTTAGCAAAAGGACAAGTGTATTTCCTACTCAAAATCCCTTGCTTATGATAAAAAGAGCAATATCCCCAAGAGATATCCCACATCAATCCTCATGATTGATACCCTAGATCGATATCATAGATCGACTCCCTAGATTGATATCCCACATTGATATCATAAGATCGATATTCTCAATCAATATACCAAAAATAGTTTTCCCAAGCAAATCCCCCCAAAGGAAAGTTTTTGAAGCAAATTATCAAATGCAAATACCAAAAATTGAATATCGAGTGAAGATAAAAAAATAGGCTTAAATCAAAGTTCAAGGTGAAGATCGAATGAAGATCAGAAATAAAAGTTCACATCAATATCGAGTGAAGATCATAAATAAAAATTCAAATCTAAATCAAATGAAGATCAAAAAATATATTCCAATGAAGATCAAATGAAGATCCAAATAAATTCAAAGTCAAAATGGAATCGACTCCCTTGCTTCACTACATATGAGCAAGTATCCTAAAAATTGAAAAAAGAATGAGTGGGAGCAAAATTGAATCCCTGGAATTGTCGACACTACTATACCTTATGCATGATGATATGTCTGATGCATTAGCACCTTACTTATGAACAAGACCAATATTTGAATGTGGAAGAGCTAGATTTACGTGTCCTGCATTGCTTAGTGGTTTAGTCCAACTAAAATCTAAACTTGAGATTGGATAAGACATTTATGGGACCCATATATTAGCATTGGCATGAAAGAATCCTACCTGACATCGGGGAACACTTATGTCTTATCTTAAACTAATCATGTGCACACACAGGGATAATGAACAGTTAGGGCCTATCCTAGCAAAATCCTTATATCTCAAAAGTCTAGTATGGTCAGTATACAACTTTTGATAAGACAATTAGGGTGTTTGAGTCTCATGGAAAACCTCAAAATCTCTCTAAAAAGCAAAAAATGCTAAAAAAAAGCATAAACCATTAAATGGTAAAAGTCATTGCAAATCATCAAATTTCAAATTATCCAAGAAGTGATACATCATTACATAAAGCACAATCAAGATATAGGATAGATACCGGATGAGTATCAACAAAGATGTTTAGACGACCACTGACTATATCGTGCATATCATCCAAAGTGCAAAAGAAAGAAAATAGAATGACATATTATATCATTCGCATTATACAGTTGTAGTCATTTCATTTCATGTATGGGTGATTAATTGATTAAATTCTTATCTTAAGGATTTTCAATTACAGTCATGATTTTTACACATCATGTGGTGTCATCTATTAGATTGATAAACATATTTGCATTAATTCCTTATGTTTTAAGTGATTAAAGCATACAGATTCATTTACATTAGATTAGTATCATGCAAATAAATCATTACATACATTAATGCATGCAATAAAGTAATATCAAATATGTGTTAATAAAAACATCACATCCATTTGCATCTATCATCAAAAAGCACATCTAAGCATCTAGATCATTGCATACCATCATCATAAATTACATAGCTATCTAATGCATGACATCATACATCGCATCATATAGCATCAACATAACATAAACATTGCATCCATGTGCATCACATAAACATAAAATCAAAAAAAGAAATATATACACATGTACACATAATGAGCCATAAATGATCATATCATATATATATGTGTCCAAACGAGTACATAGGGAGTATACAAATTGTCCGTAGGCTACAAATGTGTAGGTCCTCGACCTTACACCAAAAATGATATATATCAAAAATGTATCATACAATAGTAGAGCTCTAGCTCTGATCTTCTCCCCCTATACCAGAGCTCTCACCACCTACCTTAGTACTGTGCTCAGGAGATTGCATTTCCTACTACCCTGATGTCCGTTGTAGACCCTAATGAGAGCCCTAAGTACCACCTAGCCTGAATAGGCCTAGCACTCATATAACCATTGCTTATGTAATGCGAACCTCTATGTTCTAGGACCTATGGCTGAATTTTGTAGTAGACTCCCCTACCTCCCTAGTACTGGTGTGACTGTTGCCACCATGTGTACTAGAGGACATATGTGTCCTCTCACTCTGATGGGTGTGATGGCTCGAGCTAGCAGTAGACTATACTGTAGTTCTAGATCTAGTCCACTAGGACTCTAGAGCATATGGATCCTCAGGAACCTATGCACCTAACATATATATGTATCCAACTAGTTTTTCCACTCGAGCAACCCTGGATGCATGCTTATCATTGGTACTCATCAGCAAATCCTACAAGCACTAGATCTCTGCCATAGGATCCCGGACACCTGGTAGTGCTACTACTAGTATCATTAAAGGCCCCATAATCACATCAGAGGGTGGAGGACCCCCATATGTGTCCTAAGAAGATCCTACTCTACTACTACTACATCCCTCTCTACCAGTGCCAAATAATGAGCACTGGTGAGCTCACTAACCTAGGTCTCTACTGTTGTATCCTGTGCTATCAGGCTAGTAATCTGCTACTCTGCCTGTGTTAGTCAAAAATATCTATCAGTCAATTATGCCTATAGAGTAGCGATAGTAGTGTCTCGCTCCCTCTTATGTGTCTGGAATCACCTTAGCTGACTCTACAGGTCAGCCACCTATGCCAAGAGTTGTCCCTCTACACTGTGAGGAGGAACCTCACCCTCCTATGAAGCCTCATCATCTAGGTCATCCTAGAGAGCCTCCTCGATGGTGGCCTCTATGCCCCATCTACCCTCTATCCTCTAGCACACAATACACTCATTAGGATCTATCGTTGCCTCTGCCTGATCATAAAATTTGCCTAGAGACCCTGATCCATGCCATCATAGCATCGACCACCAATCATCGTATGTTGGAGTAGTAATAGGCTGGTAAGCTCCAGTCTCTTGGAAATAATCTAGATCATCCCCTAGAGCCTGAGGGTAGATCCATGAAATATGTATCTCTAGAGACAACTGCCTGTAGATGAATGGGATATCTAGGATGTTCTACACCATGCCAAACTGATGCAATATGTAAGAGAAAAACTAGTACTCTCTAATCTCGACCTTCCAACTGAGTAGCCATATGTCCTAGCGAGCCTATCAAAGCTACTCATAGGCCTTAGCCCAGCCAAGACACTCTATGTATGATCGTCACTCGATATCATTTGGTCCGAGTCCTACAAATTATGTGATATAATGTTGGACATCACCAGCATGGGTCCTTCTTCAAAAGCCCTCCTCCTCTCGATGCCAGTAGGTAGTATAGCACTGGTGGGCATCATTGATCTCCATGATATGCAAGGGTAGCTCCCTAGGATGCTCTATCCTGATGTGCTACCAGCTCCAAATCTAAAGAAGTAGACTATAGCTGATCTCCCAACAAATCTAATCAGTAATATGGTAGAGCTCTCGATACGGTTGGTAGAGTAGGGTGATCCCCCAAGCTAGTCATAGTGGTCAATGGATGGAGCTCTGAACAACTCTATGGATAGTGGCTATAAGGTTCTAGGGAATCCTCATGCTCGAGGAGTCTGGAAGCACAACTTGCACCACCAAGTGCATGAAAATGGCCTCTCATACAAAAAATACATTCTTCCCTTGCCAATAGCCGATGTGGACCCCTCCATGGTCAATGCTATGTTGAGCCTCCTCGCCTCAGGCATCAAATATGGACTCCTTAGCACCAGAAGTTGAAGATATGATGGCCTCACCATCAATGGGGATTCTAAAAATCTTATAAATGTCCTCCAAAGTCATCGTCATTTCACCTATAGGTAGGTGAAATGTGTTGGTATGCGCATTCTAGCGTCGGGCCAACGCAGTAAAATATGCTTGATCTACCTTGATAGTGGGTAGATACAATACATAGTCGAAGCTGATAGCTCTAAACCATTCTCGCTCCTCTAGATTGAGATCTCCATAGAGAGTCTTAAGAATGTTAGGCTCTCAAGCTCTAAAGGTCGATCTCTAAAATAGAAAGCATAATATAAGGAAAACACTAATTAAAACAAGTAAAAACATTTAAAAAATACCTAAAAATCAGAAAAAATAGCTAAAAACTAATAAAATTGCAAAAACATGTCATCATGCAAGCCTAAAAATTAAAATTGTCATTCAGACAGGTCCAAAATACATTAAATGACATTAATTGCCTTTACAAACTTAGAAAAATTTTAAAAATTATATTTTTTTTCTAAATTTTGTGAACCGTAGGTCAACCCTACGGTCCGCATGAGGTCAAAAATAGATCTTTGGGATTTTAAATTTTGATCACAACTGGTAGCTACGGTCCCCAATTTACCAATTGGGAACCATAGCTGGTACCTACGATCTCTAATTAAGATCCCATCGGGTGCGATACCGCAGCCAAAAAATGAAAAAAAAAATAAAAAAAAAAATTCCTAAGCTACCCTAGCCTAAGATGAGGTTCATTGCCAACAATTTAGTGAGATTCAATAACCAATTACTTAATTGGGTTCATTTTAGTGGTAATGGATGTGAGGTCTTGGTTTCATATTACCTTGTCCTTGCCTCGTCTGCCGTAGCTAGAAGAAGCTTGTCCACGCTCTGCCATCGTGCTGTGTAAGGTGTAGGTGAAGTTTGGTAGGATGCAAGTCAATTTCTTAGTTGTCACTATCAGAGCTCTAGTTTACAAGTTGTTGTCAAGGAATAATGAGATAAATTTTAAAATTAGGCTTTTTATAAGCTTTTTCTATTTTGCACGAACTGCAAGCCCTAGTTGTGGTTCTCAAAATTGCAAATGGGAACCATAGAACCTAGTCGTGGTTTGCAAATGGCAAGCAATTTGATAAAATCCCACCATGGGAAGGTTTAAAATGATCAACTAATGCCTCCTAGGGGATCAAAACTCAATAAAAGCAAATCAATTTGGAAATTTGATGATAATCAAACATCAGGAACCAATTAAAAATAAAAAATCTAGCTAAGATTATAAAGTTCATTCAACTGAGGTCGTCGCTATGACAATCCTTTCATGGAGCGATGCACCTCCCAGAAAAATAAATAAGCTCAATGCATAATTCAAAACATTAAAAAAAATCAAATAATTAAAAACACCAAATGCACCTCGTATTTAGTAACTTACCCTATACACTTGGTGGTTGCAGTGACTTGTGATCCATGCAATCCGACAAGATGAGTAAATTACCATAAGGAAATTTGGGGTAAAAATTGTCATCGTTGATCTGATATGCTTCTTTTCAATCCCTAAGAAGGCCTTCGAGACCAAATTACTCCATGGGAATGAGGCATTGCATGTCATTTATTCTCTAACATATTTTTAGCAAATCATTGATCATTTGATTCAACATAAATCTAATTGGATTTGTATCAATTCAATTACCTAAGATGGCTATTGCAGCCCAATTGCTCCATGGGATAGAAATGTGTAAATACTATTAACAGTTAAAATCAAAAGCTGAACTAGGCCTATCCAATGCATTAATTTACTCAAATATAAATTTATTCAGATCATCCATGGTGGTCAAGCGACATCGTCGCTTTAATCATTGTCATTACTCTCATCGACTCATCGCTTGAGGGGGTAGTCATAATATCAAATCATAATCAAAATCAATAGAAGATCCCTGAAATTGTAGATCCCTCGATATTGTCAAAATTACGTTTGTCCTTGCCAATCATTGTCAAAAGCTATCATAAGCTTACCCCTTCGCTTAGGGAGAATAGAAAATATGATAATTTTTTTGTAACTATCATTCCTTTGGATTGACAGGCATGAAAACCTACTTGGCATTGATGCTATTCAAATATCTGGTGATGAGTATAGACTTGTAAATTTTAAGCCTCCAAAGAGTTGAAAGTAATGATTCTAGGATGTGCATCCTTTTGTAGGACCTGGGGCATCTAATGTTGTTCTGACTAATGATCTGACCTAGGGCATCAGCATTGTTCGATCTCACAATGCATCTCAAAATGGGCATATGTAGGCACATAAAACATGTCATGTCGAGGGCGACTACTCATATGGACATGCTACAATACCATATGGAATATCTTGGATAGACTCCAAGATAGAGTAGTGGTTCTAACCACTCAATTTGGGCTCCTTGGCCTAATCAGTCTGAACCACAACCTAGGCTTGTGGTTTACAATTGAAACATGGATGAGACCTACGGTTTACATTCTAGACCTCAGTTGTAACCTATTGTCTTAACTGGAGTTCAATTAGCCTTCAATCTGAGCCAAATCAGTTGGAATGGCCATTTGTTCTAGAATAAGGTGGTTAGAGGGTGGAAGCTTCCAATCCAACTGTCCTAACCACCCCTTCTTGATCTTGGCTTCTCCAGGAAGCCACCCCTAGACCTTGGGTAATCCTATAAGTACCCCTCAGAATTAGGGTAAACTATCAGAGAGAGCATTGGAGTTTTGAGCATCGGAGCCCTATTGAATTGTACACTTAATCGAGTATACTAAGAGAGAGCTATTGCACTTATCCCTTACCTACTTGCCAAGATTCATGATGAATTGCATTATGGATGCCCTAGGAGTCTAGGAGAGCCAAGAAATGCAAATCCAGGAAAATTAAGACCCATCATAGTGATTCAATTACAAAACCTGTCAAAAGGACATTGAAGGTGACCCTTGAACATCAATTGGATAAGGAGGCCAAGCCCACTTCCCTTGGAATTGATGGCAAACCTATCTGAGTGCTAACCGTGGATTTCTGCCATGGTTTATAGTTTTGACTGCTCACTAGAGCTATGGTTTGCAACAGAGGTATAACCACCTTCCTCTTTTCATTTCTATCCTGTTAATTAGATTATATTAGCTATTTCCATGGTTTAATTGCATTTTAGCAGACTTTTGACTGTATAATTATGTTATATTAGCTTCTTCATGTCATGTTGCAATTAATACATTAATGGTTTCTTTATGCATGTTTATGCTTCATTTTATACATTTGATCCATGCATAGTGTAGCTTCTACTTTTCTTTACGCTATTATATGAATCTTGATTCAATTTGCCTAGTTTAGAAGCACTTTTCATGTTTTCTTGATTATGCATGCTTAATGGTGTCATTATGCAATTTTACTAAAAGGGCCTCATCATGAGAGGCTACCTATATTTTTGACACTTCTATGTTGTTTCTTGATCGTAGGGAACAATTTTAAAGGAGAACCAAATATCAAGTTCCTTCCCCATCGTGAAGAAGAGGGCACCTCCACCCTAGAGAAATTCTTGTCACCCTGAAAGGCACTTGGAAATCACACCTACCCTTAAGAGGGAAATAATTACACACTTCTATTGTAATATTGTATCAAAGTGATTATCCCTAAGAGGGATGTACCTGTAATTTTATTTTGAATTTGAATATAATGGAATAAAGTGTATTTCTTCTTGATTCATTTGTTGTCAATTTCTTGTTATTGTATGCATGTTATGCTTTTATCAATTATTGCAATAAGGGATACGCATCAGGTGTGAGCCTTTTTAGTGGTTACAGGGAGTTGTCTAATTATTCCTCTTATCTTACCTTATATAATCTTCCTTTAACCCTACTTTATTACCTATAATAAGTGTATATCAAGCCTCAATCCATTGTATAAGGAGCATCAAGCCTCTCTAGACCACATTCCTTATAATCATTTTGGCACATGAATGGAAGTTATGACTATTTTTGCTTTATTATACTTCTTTAGTGTGTTTTTTATTTTGGGTTGTATGTAATTTAGTGTATTAACTTTATAGCTATCAGAATATAGTGAGTGCATTTATTTATGGCCATTTAATTTTTTCAAGAGGGGGAATTTATTCTTCGTGAACCACCCTCATATATTAGGTTTAAATTTTTGTAAATTTTACTTTATTGTCCTTTTATATTTCTTGTATTTTTTACTTTCATTTTAATTCCTCTCCTTGCAAACACCCCAAGAAAAATCAATCCTTAGCTTGTAATGACCTAAGTTCACCAAATATTAATCTAATTAGGTCACTCTACCTACTATGTCACTCTACGCAATTAAGTCCATACTTAAAAATATTAAAAGTTACCCCATTGAAAATTCTCTTCACTTGTGGTGCTTCCTACTATATCACTCTACATAAGGAATATGTGTCTTAAGCATGTCAGACTATCATCCCAATGGAATGATGCACTCTTAGATAATAATAATTTATTTAGCATGCCTAGTGGGATGAACTTTTTTACATTCATCCCATGAAGTTTGAAAATAATCTTGGCTTTGATCCTAGTGAAATTCATAAGGTAATCTACTTGCAATGAAGCATAAGGAGGTTCACTTGGTGATTCTATTAAAAATAAAAATACTTTGAAGAAGTCACTTGACAAAAGATATACTAAGATTTATGTGGGGTCTTTGTCTTATAAGCTTTTTGAATCACTATCTCCCCACCTAGTGGTTCTATCCTCAAGTAAAGGGCCTATAATTATATGAGTATAAGTTCTCTAACAAAAACCTTTGTCAAATCTAAATAGTGAATTTGTACCACAACTAAATCAAATAAGGAGGAACTAATAGTGCAACATGGTAGCCCTACTAAACCATCCTTCTCAAAATTTTCTAGTGTGGAACAATATATGTCTTATGATCTTGTCGACTCCACTTGATGTATGGAATCCAATTCTTGCCTCAGCAATTAAGTCCTTATCTTATTTATCAAGAGAGGATGTTGTCACCCTATGAAACATTTGCACCACTTGATGATCTTGTGAATTTTTCCCTATATTGAGAATAAATATATATCCCTAATGCCACTAGAAGCCTCTTTTAGAGGGAGACCTCATGAAAGGTACCTCAATATTAGCCCATAATCAATCAAAAGTTATAACTAGTTAGAATAACTAATAAGCATGTTTTAAGAGAAGGTAGATGGGGTATGCCTCCTAAAGCAACACACAACCATAAAAAAATTACCTACAAAAGTAATGGATAATTTCAAAATATTTGGTAAAGGATCCTTAACAATATTTGACCATCTCTAGGTATGGATTTTATTTACTACATAAAAGTTTTCAATTCTAATATTTCCATGATGGTCAAGTCTAAGGGAGGGAACTCATTACTAGAGGTCATGCTAAAAAAAATCTAATATAGATAGGAAGGCTAAACCCTACACCTCATCCACCATTTTTTCTTCCATTTAGCCCTCGTATTACCCCTCTTTGACTATATAATCTATATCTAGTCCGACTATACCATATATTAGCCTAGAGTAGAAATTAACCAAAGCCTCATTTTCAAAAGGAAAACTCAAATGTCCAACCATATCCAAGTGGATATCATAAGCCTTCATTTCTAACCAATAGAAATATTGGTCAATCATAGAATTTGACTCAATAGATAATACCCATGTTAATCCTAGTCCAAAAAATATCTACAAGCCTAGTCAAGGACTTAGTCTCCATGCAGAATAACTATTATGAAGATCCCAATGGTTGGTACTATTCTACTCCCAACTATTACCCTCTTGATTGTTATGTCATAACTAAGTCTCAAGTAGTCAACACAACTTTGTTTGACCATAATATTATATATTCATGTTATTTAGAAGTATAGACATTAAGTTTATAATGTACCTCATAGCCTCTAAAAATGACATCAACTATTGATTCATAACCCTCAAAGCAAACCTTTGTCACCTAGGATGAAGTGAAAGTGTATGTCATATCAGATGAAGTAGGACCCTCTATGTTTGGAAGGTCATAAGTCTAATCAAAATATATCAGTAGATCCAAGAAAATGTAAATTAAATAGTAAGGGATATCTAGTCCAATAGATACTAGACCCTAGAGAAG
Organism: Wollemia nobilis; assembly: GCA_028583015.1. Taxonomy (NCBI): domain Eukaryota; kingdom Viridiplantae; phylum Streptophyta; class Pinopsida; order Araucariales; family Araucariaceae; genus Wollemia; species Wollemia nobilis. The sequence continues at coordinate 659,235 of JAQPPZ010017101.1, read as the reverse complement.
GGAAGTGGATAGCTAAAGAAGCACCCCAACACAAGGTACACCAAAAATTTGGACCAAAGTAGTTCTAACAATCGTAAGAATAGATCTTGATCCTATAAGAAAACCTATTGTAGATATTCCAAGGTCCTCTCTAATGACAAAAGGACCAAGCTTTTGACATCATTGAATACTATTTAGAAAGTTCCTTCTATCAAACCCTTTAATGTGGTGGAGCACTTGAGGAAGACTACCATAGTCGTACCTCTTTGGTATGTCCTCTCGATTCCTAAATAAATGAAGAATTTGGAAGAGGCCCGACAGAAGAAAAAATATTTTAGTAGGTAAGGAATGTATGCCATGCTACAAATATCTAGCTCAAAGCTCATTTGGTCCAAGCCTACGCCATTCTACTTGACCTTCATCTATGAGGACACACAGATTTCAACTACATAGTGGGATTAGGCTCAATCATGTTAGTCATGCCCAAAAGGGTAAAAGAGGTTATTGTTTTAATCTTAGAGTATACCAATTGATGAATGTCATTATTGTCATCATTTAATTTTCAATATTTTTCAATCCAGGGCAGTGTCCAAGGTTGTCTACGATAGAAGGTTTTGGTAGGTTATAATTCAGGCAACTAGTTCATAAGATTTATTTGAATAAAAAGATGTTTTTTTAGCATTTTTAATGTCACACTAAACCTAATTTACAAAATTGAAGCTAATTTAACTTACATAATTGGAATTGTAGAATTTAACATTTAAGCTAGAGTTGCAAAAATTGACAAACTACAAAATTGAAATTGTTGAAACATAAACTATTTTACGCTTGATAAATTTAAATAAAATCAATAGAAAAGGCTAAATTGAAATCTAGTTTAATTCAATCATGCTAAATTGGAAATACTGAGTTGAAAATTGTCAAAATTGCTGAAAACTATCAAAAAGTTGCTAAAGCTAAAATTACAAAAAATGCAATTAATAAATGCACACAAAAATAGGGGTCAGCTAGCTTCAAATCCACACACATATATCACACTTAAAACACATGGAAAAACATGCTAAAAATATGGAAAATTTTGCTTATAAGAAATAATCAAGAAATCAGCAAAAATTGTAGCAATAAAAAAACTGTAAAAAACCTATTAATGACTCCTTACACCAGCCCCGAGAGTGGGCCCTTGATCCCTAGTCTAGTAGAAAGTAAAATCACTCCAAAAATCTAAGCTCTAAATGCTCACTCACTCATAAATTCACACATGTGAAGAAAATTGCACTTTTATTCAAATATTTAAACTACAATAGTTACAATGACCTTTCTTTACTATGACCTATGGACTTCTATTCGAATTAGCTCAACCAATGAGGGATCATCCTATTTATATTATTTTATACATGAGTACTTACAAATACTAAATCAATCTTGTGTGTTGTCTATTCCTAATTTGCCTAAGTTATTTCAGGAGACTTGGTCTATATTAAGACATAATATGCTACTACAACTCATCTACATCCTTCAGATGATGGAAATAAGTCAAGAATAGTGTAATATTAGTTGTTACACTTGTATTAACCCTATTCTCCTTAATTATTCCTAAAATGGATGCAATTATGCTTTTTCTATCAAAACAATTTGTTTACACCCTTCATTCTGAAGAGCTTCGAAATATAGGGTAGAACCATAAGAATGTAATGTTGCCACTAATTCAGATTGAATGCGAGTGCTTCCAAATATAAAAATGGTATTTTATTTCCCTTTTAGACACATTCTAACCATTCACACTCTCCATATTTGACCTAGTCTATGACTTCCTTTAAAGTTGCACAAGATTAGTTTTTGTATGTTGTTTATAGATGTTCCTGCATTTTCTGTTTTGTGCCTTGTTGTTGTCATTTGGAAAACATAGGAATGCACTAAGTGGATCAGAGTTCTTTGTTGATCTTCTTGAACACATTCCATCCACTTTTACTTACTCTTTTTGACTAGTTCAATGCTTCCATTTAATATGTTAGTTGGCTGGAATTTCTATGTTGCACAGAATCTATCAATGCCCTATTTATAGTAGAAACTATTTTGGCACCAAATAAACTTGAAAACTTGGTTTTAATTTTGTTTGATACTTCAATATGCTTGAGTTAGCCATAAACCATAACATGCCTAGTTGCTCTTATTTTTTTATGCTATTTTACTAACAAAAATCATGCAAAAACAATCATAAAGATTTTGAAAATAGTTAAAATAGGGTACAATGCTCCTACACATTAAATCATGCAAACACTAACAAAATAACATATTTTAATCAAATATTTGGCAGAAAACTATATTATGCATTAATTTATGGCAAGTTTATATGTCAAGAATGTGGTAAAAATGAGGCATTATTTGGCCTCATCATTCCCCCAACTTGACCTAATGCATGCCCTCATGCATCCTAGTGGGCCATAACAATACTCAGGTCTAGCCTTATGAACAACATCCTTTCCCACCTAATAAATTGTTCCAATTTCTGAAATAAGTACAATTTTTGAAAAATGTTGAAATTCTGAATTTGCTGTCAGTTTTTAAAAGTGCTAAAATTTTTGAAATTGCTGAAATGTCTAAAATTTCTAAAATTTTTATAAAAAATGTTGAACTAAAAAATCTGAAATTGATACACTAAAAATTCTACAATAAATAACATGCATTTTATTTTTTCTGCAACTCTGCAATTTTTTTAAATTTTTGCAATTCCTACAAAAAAAATTCAATTTTTGCAATTCTTGCAATTTTTTATTTTTTTGCAATTTTAACTAGATTCTATTAAAACTTAATTTTCCTCTTTTTCATCATTGTTTTTCATCATTGGATGGTGCAGGGTGTTCTATTTCTAGTGCTGTAGCAGTTTCTATAATTTCTACAATTTTGCAAATCAACATTTTTTGTAATTTCTGCAATTTCTACTTTATTGCTATAAAATATAATTTTAATGCATGGTAACAAGATACCCAACCTACTATGGCCTCATTATGCTCTGCTAATGACACCATATTTAATGGATGTGCTACCATTGGTGAAGGTGTATGAACTGAAAGTACTTTCAACCTAAAATTTTAATATCTACAATCTGAACTATAATAACAGATTCTATTCAAACCTATTTTTTCTCTTTTTCAGATGATGTACTTGCATGTATTAAGTTGGTTTGTACTACAAGAACTTCTTCTAGATGTTCTAAATATTTTTCTAGGAGTTCAAGAACTTTTATTTAAAAATTTGGGCTTTTTTTTTTGTCATTCCGGAGCTGCTCTGGAATGAGACTATTCAACTATAAAATGTTTTGAAGCTATCCCAGAAAGTTTAGAAGCTACATCTGAAAGTGCTAAAATGGATTTTTTTCAAAATTTTACCATAAATTCTATTGTTGACCCATCTCTAGGGTATGTGATCCTTCCATGACATATACAATCCCTTGACCATTCCTATATTCAGGTGTTATTTCTTATTCTACATGTTGTGCTACTACAACAATAATTAAAATAGGGATAGAAATTGTAGGTGCATGTTCTAAATTATCCTACTCAAATCTATGAGGTACTTGTGGGATATCATATTGCATTGCTCCTTCTAGAACCTACTCTACCAATTCAAGTAAAATATTTTTTTTCTCCCTACCATAATCTTGGGCAGTACCTCCAATGGAGTCAGTCTTTTTAATTTTTGAATTTTTACAAGTGGTGATTGTGGCTCTAAAATCTCTTTATCTATTTCAAGTAATTGGTCCAATTGGCCAAGTGATTTCTAAACCAGAGTGTCATGTTATTGAACTGGAATTTCTTTAGCCACTTCATCTTCATCTTACTAAAGTATTAATTTTCTCTTTTTCTTGTGGCTAGATGGTGTTGGAGATATGGTTTCAACAACTATAGTTATACCCTGTTGCTTCTTTCTTAGACTCCTCAAAGGAGGAGGTGAAGGTGGTTGTGTTTGTGTCTCACATTTTGTTTCTTCTACTTCAGCTAGATCCTCTCCAAAAATTTTATTTTTTAGCTTTGTGGACCTCCTTAATTGTTGTATATTTGTCTCTCCATCAGCTTGCCCTATTCCTACAGTTGTTCTTCCTGTAGGCTTCACTAAAAAAATAGAATCAAGTTCTTCTTCCTCTGATGAAACTGTTAGATAAACTAGAGACCCAATATCTATAGAATCTAAGGGTTCTAACTATGTAGATGCATGTGCAGTAATTTCAATAAATTCATCATAAAATTTGGCCTTCTTAGTTTTTGGCTGCTCTGCAGGTCTAGACTCAACTTTCCTCTTCCTTTGTGCTCTGGTCTTGGAAACTGTTAGACTTTGGGGAGATGAAGGGGTAACCCTATCATCTACATTATCTTCAAGGGTCTTTGCCCTACCTGCAACTTCATCAAAACTATTTTTAGGGGTATTTGTCCTACCTACAACTTATTTATCTACTTGTTCTGGCTTATTTATAGCAAGAATCTATTCCAACTGTAATTTTTACATTTTTTTCAACTCCACTATTTTTTTAAGCTTGCTATTTTGAAACCAACTGTATTTTTTCAGCACTTATATGAATCTACATGTTGTGAAGCATTTTACCTATGATGTTTCAAAACTCAGCTGCAACTATGTTTTTATGCTGTCAAACTGAACGTTTTATGTGACCAATGGCAAGATAGGGTGTTTCTTGACATGTTTAGTAGGATTTTCATATTTTTTTACCAAATTTATAAATAGTTTTTTCCAAATACTTAATTATCATACATCACATGTTAATGCTAACTATGACTAAAATGCAATAAACATGTACCTTACTGTCTTGAAAATTTATCATACACCTTACAAATTGTTGCTTTCGATGATTGTTAGTAGATTATCTAAAACCAAAAATAGAACACATGTGTAGTAGGTGAGATTTGTACAATGATGAAATAATTATGGATAGATAAAAAATGAAAACATGTCAAAAATTGATTTTCATGTAAACCTTAATTCAATAGCACCTTAAAAAGGTTTTCACTATTGAATTATTATTTTTTTTTTTCATTTTTTCATATTTTTTTCATCAAAAGAGGCTATAATTTTTTGTTTTCAACAAACTTTTGTCTCTTTTTTTTTCTTTTTTTCTTTGTTTTTTTCAAGTGCTATAATGAGAGAGAATATCTCATTTTTATTTGGATAAGAACAATCCTTATTTTGTAAAAACACATCTTTATTTTTTTGCATGAAAAAAATAATAATGAAGCATCAACCTTTCATTTCATATGAGCAATAAGAATCTTCTCATGTCATCATTTCCTCCTTATTGCTAAAAATGAAGTATTGACTTCATTCTTTCTCCTCCTTGCTGAAATTGATGCATGTCTTCACACATCCTCATTTTGTGGGACATGATTTATGCTACAACTCTCTCTCTCTCTCTCTCTCTCTCTCTCTCTCTATATATATATATATATATATATATATATATATATATATATATATATATATATTATCTCTTTCTTTTTGTATCTTTTTTTTTATTTTCTTTTTTTATTTTTTTTTATTTTTTTTTTTCATGATTCAAATATATGATCATTCAGAATATTTGTTAGAAGAGGAAGCCTCTTCTATCATATGCAAGTTTGACTATAAAAAATATTGAGCAATTTCCACCTTTGTCAGTGGCTTTTGATACCATTGTAAATTATGTTCATTCACCACTAATGTCCTCCTTGAATTATCAACCAAAGAAAGTTGAACTCCATTCTCAAATACTTTTAGTTCATCCTTGCTGCTCATAATGTGATCATCATGCCACATTCTCCATTGTTGTTGAATGAAATCTATTTGGTGAAGTGCCTCCAACTAGATTTCATCCAATGTATTCAACTGTAAAATTCTCTTGTTTTGTACCTACAACAACTCAATCCCAACTTCTCAAGATGTATGAAATATTAGTAAAAAATTAGGATGTTGGATCAATGCATTAAATAATTTTACTTCCTGGTCATTAGTCAACCAACTACTAATTTTCAAAGGTGTTTTTGGTTGTGTTTCAATTTGTTTTGGACAAAGATGTATTGAATTTATTATTTGAGAATTATGCATTAATAAATTAAGAGAGAAATGGTGTGGTAAAATATAATGGAAGATTTGTGTGTCTTTATTAAAAACAATTCCTGAAGGAATTAAATTTGATAAATGATAATGAAAATATGAGAGAAACGATGGTGCCATCCATGTGGTAAATGAAAGGAACTATCTTGTATTGGAATGAGTGAAAAATATTTAAGTTCTTCCTCATTCCATAGTAATTGTTGAACAATAACTTGTTCATATTTAAGCTCTAAATCATGCAATTTGTTGATTAGAATAGTTTTATCAAACACAAACCTTTTAGATGAATCCAACTTTTCTACATTATCCTTTACAACTATGAAGGCCACAATTGAAATGTTCTTTTTATTTTTCTTATATGTTTCAAGAAACCATGGACTTCCTATATAATCGTTAGGTGGAGTAAGTTTTCCTGCAAGTCTATTAATTTTCTACCTACTTGTATGGTCTTAGGATATATTTTCTTCTTTTTTCTTGGTTTGTTAAAATACATTCCCTAAACAATCTTATTAATGATTGGTACATCTTTAATAGCTTGAATTAAAGGGATTGTAACATATAAATATTTTAATTCTTTTACCACATCTAAGTTTGAAGATGTTATTTTTGATATCTCAAATTGTTCAGGATATGTTACTTTCTTCGTTAAATCATTTTGAGAGAGGTTTTATTTTTCTTTTTGATGTTATTTTTTTTGTTTCAATGTAGATGGGTTTTCATGTTTCTTTTCTTTAGGACCCATTTCTACATTAATAAGTGGAACAGGTTCAAGAAGTGGTTTTCTTGAACACAATTGAGTGTTGTCACAATCACTAACATTTATTATGGATATATTTTATGATTTTTCCATAAAGAGAGGGGTTGCATGTTTAACATTATTTGGATTGGCCATAGGTTGAACTAAAAGTGGAGGTTGTTTTGCTTATTGTGGTTGTACCCATTATTTTCCTTGCATTTTTGGTTGTAACAATGGTGTATGTTATTGATTTAATTGTTGATTCATCCATATAGGTTGAGACCACTCTTGGGAATATGCCCATGGTGGTTGACTCCAATGTGGTTGAAGTGGACTTGAAGTAGACCATGGCATATACCAAGGATTATTTCCCCAAATTGTAGGAAATCATGAAGCATTTTGTTATGGAAACTTAAGAAAATTACCCCTTTGTATTTTCCCTATAAAATTGAGTTCTTTCATAGGTTGAGACTATTTTTCAAAGACACTTTTGAGTTCTGGTAACAATTGAAATTGATCTATGGGGTGTACTTTTTCACAAATGCTACATGTAGTAGAAATACATATTTTATTCAAAGGACATTCTTGAAGAGAGTGCTTCTTCTTACATATTGAATAATAGATGGCTAGATATTCAGTAGATTCATTCTTTTTATCTAATGTTTTATTAATATATACTAAAATATCAAATTTTAGATTAGCAAACTCTTTCATGAACTCTTTCAAAGCATTTGTGTTATTATCAGTTTTATGTTTTTTATGCCTTGAACGGGAATAGTTTTTATAGAGTTTAATGATTTTCTGAAATCTAAGTGTATTTGCATCTCCTCTTCCCAAAATATCCAATATATATCTTGATTCATCTTGTAGTCCTCTCAATAATATGGCTTTGGTAAGTTTTATTTCAACACCTACACATCTCTTATCATCAAAATAATATATGTCTAGATAGTCTTCTAAAATTTCATCTTCCTCTTGTTTCATTCTAAGTAATTCATCATTTTGATTCTTGACTTGACAATATTCTTGGTATCTCTCCAAAAATATACTTTCCATCTCATCCCAGGTTTGAATTGAATCGAGTGCTAAGGTGATAAACCATCGTAGGGCTAATTATTTAAGAGTGGAAGAAAACAATTTGAGCTTTTGATTATCATTAGTGTAATCATGGCTTGACATACAATCTTAAACCCAAATAAAAACATATCAGGATATTCATATGTAACTCCCTTGAAAGTTGGTAGCATAAAGGGTGAAATGAATTTCATGGGAGAGTCTTTATTAGGATATAATTGAATGGGGTTTTGAAAATTTTTGGTAGGTGTACTAGATGCACTAGGGTGGAGCACATTACTGGCTCTTCTTGGATTCTCTTGTGAGCCTACCTTTATGAGTTACAAATAATAATTATACTTCTTATTAAATTGTCTTGATTGTATGGATTATCAAAAGAAGGTGGTGTTGAACTACTAATTTTTAATTTTTGTAATGATTTCTCAAATAATTCTACACTTATTGACATAGATGATTGTGATTGTTTGAAAATTCTAATATTTATGGAAATCATAAATTCAAACAACTTTGGCACAATTTCAACCTCTTGTTGTGAAAATTTTCTTCCTGTGGTAGGTAAAGGGTTTTTAATAAATCTTCCTTTTTTATCCCTTAACCTATTCATTCATTCTATGCTTGTGTTTCTAACTTTCTAAATTGCAACTATCAGTTTCACAACTATGTTTCATGCAAGTTGCTCTATTTCAGGTTTTTACTCTAAATTTCACAACTTAGCACAATCAAAAATTGTTTAACTATTTTATCTCCTAAAAAATCCTATGTTCCCCAAAAACGATGCCAAAAATGATGAGTGTCATTATTGTCATCATTTAATTTTCAATATTCTTCAATCCAGGGTGATATCCAAGGTTGTCTACGATAGAAGGTTTTGGCAAGTTACTATTCAAGAAATTATTTCACAAGATTTATTTGACGAAAAAATGTTTTTTTATTCATTTTAATGTCACATTAAACCTAATTTGCAAAATTGAATATGAGTGAACTTACAAAATTAGAATTACAAAATTTAACTTTTAAGGTATAGCTATAGAAATTGACAAATTACAAAATTGAAATTACTGAAACAAAAATTATTTTACGCTTGATAAATTGCAATAACATAAAAAAAATGCTAAATTTAAATAACATAAAAAAAATGCTAAATTGAAATCTAGTTTAATTCAATCAGGCTAAATTGAAAATGCTGAAACCAAATTGCTAAAATAGAAAAATTGCTGAAAATTATCAAAATTGTTGAAAACTATCAAAAAGTTGCTAGATTTGAAATTATAGAAAATGCAAGTAATAAATGCACACAAAAATAGATTTCAGCTAGCTACAAATCCATACACATATATCACACTTAAAACACACGAAAAAACATGCTAAAAATAGGGAAAATTCTACTTATAAAAAATAAGCAAGAAATCAACAAAAAATGTAGCAATAAAAAAACTACAAAAAACTTGATAATGTATCCTTCCACCAGCCCAAAGAGTGGGACCTTGATACCTAGTCCATAAAAAGGTAAAATAACTCTAAAAATATAAGATTTAAATGCTCACTCAATCATAAATTCACACATGTGAAGAAAACTACACTTTTATTCAAATATTCAAACTACAATGGTTACAATGACATTTTCTATGAATTATGGACTTCTATTCAGACTAGATCAACCAATTAGGGAGCATCCTATTTATATTATTTTCTACACAAGTACTTGCAAACACTAAATCAATCCTATGTGATCTTTATTCCTAATTTGCCTAAATTATTTTAGGAGACGGTATATATTAGGACACAATCTGCTATTGCAGCTTATCTGCATCCTCCATCTGGTGGAAATAAGTCAATAATAGTGTAATATTTGTTTTTACACTTGTATTCACCCTATTTTCCTTCATTCCTCTTGGAATTGATGCAACTGTACTTTTTCTATCAAAATAGTTCATTTCTGCCCTTCATTCTAGAGAGCTCCAAAATATAGGGTAGAACTATAGGAATGTATTGTTGCCACCAATTTAGATCAAATGTGAGAATTTGAAATTGGTATTTTATTAAACTTTTAGACACATTCACCATATTTTACCTGGTTTTTGACTTCCTTTAAAGTTGCACAAATTTAGTTTTTGTATGTTGTTTACAGTTGTTCCTGCATTTTTTCTTTGTGCCTTATTGCTCTCATTTGGACCATGTGGGTATGCATCTAGGTGGATTAGAGTTATTTTTTGGTCTCTTTGAACACATTCCATCCAATTTTATTTGCTCTTTTTTACTGGTTCAATGCTTCCCTTTAATATGTTAGCTGGCTGGAATTTGTATACTGCACAAAATCTGTCAAAACCCTGTTTACAACAAAAACTGTTTTGGTGCTAAATCAACTTGAAAACTTGGTTAAGGCAATATGACACTTCAAATATGCTTTATTTATCCATAAAACATAACATGCCTATTTGCTCTTATTTTTCTATGCTATTTTACTAACAAAAATCATGCAAAAACAATCATAAAGATGCTGAAAATAGTCAATAGGATACAATGCTCCTACACATTAAATCATGCAAACACTAACAAAAGATCATATTTTAATAAAATATCAGGTAGTAAAATATAATATGCATTTATTTATGGCAATTTTATATGTCAATAATTTAGTAAAAATAAGGTATTATTTGGCATCATCACCAACAATAGGATATTTTAGTTATAAAGAACCTTAGTCCCATTCTTTAGATTAATATGAAAGCTTTCTCTCACACTCCAAGAATGCCTAGATTTAATGGCATGAAAATATGTAGCGATGATTAATCCATTGGTTATATTTGTGATATATATCTTGAGATAATTCATCACAAATATCATATGATACCTATCACTAGACTAGACTCATATGCTACTCAAAACTAAGTATGGGACCAAATTCAAGATTCCATCAAAACATGGTGATCTTGTGCATTGTGCTCTTCATTGAGAATAAATATATATCCCTAATTCTACTAGAAGCCTCTTTTATAGGGAGACCTCATGAAAGGTACCTCAATATTAGCCCATAATCAATCAAAAGTTAGAACTAGTTAGAAGAACTAATAAGCATGTTTGAAGAGAAGGTAGATGGGGCATGTCTTCTAAATAAACTCACAACCATCAAGACGGTTCCTAAAAAAGTAATGTATAATTTCAAATTTTTATTTCAAAATATTTTTTAAAGGATCCCTAACGATATTTGACCATATATAGGTATGGATTTTATTTACTATGTAAAAATTTTCAATTCTAAAATTGCCATGATGGTCAAGTCTAAAGGAGGGAAATCATTACTAGAGTTTATGCTAAAAATTATCTAATATAGATGTGAAAGCTACACCCTACACCATTTTTCCTTCCATTTATCCCTTGTATTACCCCTCTTTGACTATATAATCTATCACTAGACCAACTATACCATCCATGAGCCTAGAGAAAGCTAAGATTCCCATTTCTTTTGCTCATAAAATTGATGAATTGCATGATATGATGATGAAATTATATAATGATATAATAGATCTAAATATATAGCATAATGCCTAAATATTTTCCTACCAAAATTATCCAAAGCCTTCTTTTTAATAGGAAAACTCAAATGTCCAACCACCTATAAGTGGATATCATAAGCCTTTATTTCTAACCAATAGAAATATTGGTCAATCATAATATTTTATTTAATATATAGTACCCATCTTAATACTAGTCCAAAAAACATCTATAAGCCTAGTAGAGGACTTAGTCTCCATGCAAAATAACTATAATGAAGATCCTAATGGTTGGTACTATTCCACTCCCAACTATCACCCTATCGATTGTTATGTTAGAATTGAGTCTCAAGTAGTCAAGACAACTTTGTTTGACCATAATATTACACATTCTTATAAGTTAGAATCTTAGACACTATGTTTGTAATGTACCTCATAGCCTCTAAAAATACCATCAACTATTGATTCATCACCCTTAGAGCAAACCTTTGTCACCTAAGATGAAGTGAAAGTGTATGTCATACCAGATGAAGTAGGATCCTCTATGTTTGGAAGGCCATAAGTATAATCAAAATATATCACTAGGTCCAATAAAAGGTCCATTGAATAGTAAGAGATATCTAGTCTGATAGATACTAGACCCTAGATAAGGGATGTGGATAGCTAAAAAATCACCCCAACACAAGGTACACCAAAATTTTGGATCCAAGTAGTTCTAACAATCATAAGAATAGCTCTTGATCCTCTAATAAAACCTATTGTAGATCTCCCAACGTCCCCTCTGATGACAAAAGGACCAAACTTTTAACATTATTGAATACCATTTAGAAAGTTCCTTCTATAAAACCCTTCAATGTGATGGAGCACTTGAGGAAGTCTACCATAGCCATACCTCTTTGGGATGTCCTCTCAATTCCTAAATAAATGAATAATTTGGAAGAGTCCCTAAAGAAGCAAAAAAAATTGAGTAGGCAAGGAATGTCTGCCATGCTACAAACATATAGCTCAAAACTCATTTAGCCCAAGCCTATGCCATTATACTTGACCTTGATCTATGAGGACACATTGATTTCAACTGCCTAGTGTAATTAGGGTCAATCATATTAGTCATGCTTAAAAGGGTAAAAGAGATGCTTGGTTTAGCCTTAGATCTTACCAATAATAGGGTATTTTAGTAAGAAAAAAACTTACTGCCGTTCTTTATATTAATATGAAAGCTTTGTATCACACTACAGGTATGCCTAGATTTAATGGTGTGTCAATATGTAGCGATGATCGATCTATTAAATATATTTATGATATATATCTTGAGATAAATCATCACCAAGATCATAGGATACCTATCACTAGATTGGACTCATATGCTACTCAAAACTAGGTATAGGACCAAATTCAAAATTCCATCAAAACTTGGTGATTTTTTGCATTGTGCTCTTCATTTATAATAAATATATATCCCTAATGCTACTATAAGACTCTTTTATATGTATGAAATATTTCTCAATATTAGCCCATAATCAGTCAAAATTTAGAACTAGTTAGAAGAACTAATAAGCATGTTTGAAGAAAAGGTATATGGGGCATATCTCCTAAAATAACTCATAATCATCAAGAGGGTACCTACAAAAATAATGGATAATTTCAAATTTTTATTTCAAAAAATTTTGTAAATGATCCCTAATGAGATTTGACCACCTCTAGGTATGGATTTTATTTACTAAGTAAAAGTTTTTAATTCTAAAATTTCCATGATGGTCAAGTCTAAGGGAGGGAAATTATTACTAGAGGTCATACTAAAAATAATCTAATCTATATAGGAATGTTAGACCCTACACCTCATCCACCATTTTTTCTTCCATTTAGCCCTCGTATTACCCCTCTTTGACTATATAATCTATCGCTAGTCTCACTATACCAATCATGATCCTAGAATAAGCTAATATTCTTGCTCCTTTTGTTGCTAAAATTGATGAATTGCATGACATGATGAGAAAATTATCTAATGATATCATAGATCTAAATATATAGCATAATGCCCAATTTTATTCCTACCAAAATTACCCAAAGCCTCCTTTTCAATAGGAAATATCAAATGTCCAACGACCTCCAAGTGGATATCATAAGATTTCATTTCTAACCATTAGAAACATTGGTCAATCATAGAATTTGACTCAATATATAGTACCATGTTAATCCTAGACCAACAAACATCTACAAGCCTAGTCAAGGACTTAGTCTCCATGAATACTAACTATAATTAAAATCCCAATGGTTGGTATTATTCTACTCCCAACTATCACCCTCTTGATTTTTATGTCAGAACTAAGTCTCAAGTAGTCAAGACAACTTCGTTCAGCCATAATATTATATATTATTCTTAGTTAGAATCCTAGACACTAAGTTTATAATGTACCTCATAGCCTTTGATAATGTCATCAACTATCAATTCATCACCCTTAGATAAAACCTTTGTCACCTAGGATGAAGTAAAAGTGTTTGTCATATCGGATGAAGTATGACCCTCTATATTTGGAAGGCCATAAATCTAACCAAATATGTCACTAGGTTCAGTCTGGAAGGCCTTTTAAAGAAAAAAGTAGATTGTTTGACCTATAAGACAAAATATACATCAGTCTCAACCACTTATCTGATCAAGAGGAAGCATCTTCCTAAGGAGATACCTGGTTCAAGTCTTAGAGATAAACTATAAATGAATATGATATTTTTACTAGAGGAGCATTTATTGTTTGATTAAATATCAATGGAGGATAAATATTTTCAATGTTGTAAGGTGTCATTCACCTTTTGACCAAGCATGTGGTAGATCCACATTAGCCTAGGATAAAAATTAAAAGTTTCCTAAGGACTATATGATGCCTACTATTGGATCAAGCATCATAAATAGCTAACCTTAAATATACATGAGATATCTAAGGGACACATAATTCAAATTCCATTGTTAGGAGACACTAATGCTCAATCCTTTCTTATGAAAATATACCTTGGTATTTTCTACATGGTAGTGGATTGCAAGGCCATGATGTTTAACACTTGGAATACATGAGCTAGATCTAAAAGCATAATTGAGAGAAAATTATGTGATGGGTATGCAATATAATGGTTCAGAATTATTTTTATAAACTAATAAATATTTAATGCTTCAATAAGCCACCCATTAGAAGGATACATGTGAGTTATATGCCTTGGCATGTGGACTGGAATTCTCTAGAGAAAGTAATAGTATAGGATTTCTAGAAATATCAACTACATGCTTGAAGATGAATTGGCTTGGCGAGAAGCATCTACACAAGCCAAATATAATTAATGGATAGTAATTACCTTGTAAGCCTATCAGTAATCACACACCACCTATAATCCTATCTAGCCGACAAAGATACAACTTCCAAAAATGGAACATGAGGAAGGACAAAGGATAATCATGCTTTCTATTAATTTATTTACACAGGGAGGGTCTTTTCCCATTGGTCTATTAGGGAAGAGAAAAATAGAAATAAGTGTTGATAAATAAAGGAAATCAGTTACTTGTATGATGAAGAAGTCTATAAACGGAATATCTCCCTCTACTTCACCTCATGTTATTTAGGAAAAAGCTACTTCCTAAGTTAAAATTCACCTCCCTTGAGGATATTAGGGAAAATTTTCCATGCCAACAATGGAAAGAATGAGAATACCTAAAACTCATTTAGTTTTTTAAATAGCTAATACCATAAGGATATCCAAAATGCTAACAAGGGAAGGCCATTAAAATATGTTGTTGACAAGTTTTAATATCCCTATACCTCAAATTTGTGTTGACCCATCGAACCACAAAGGTGACAATGTATAGTCCTTTCAATAGAACCTAAGCCAAAACTTGATATTTGTAAGGCTCTCAAAGAATTTTCAATGATATCTAAAAGGGCCCCACCTTTAGTGATATTCCTTCTTATATGATAGTTGTAAACTTATCCATCACAAAGATATGTGAATTTACAAATTGAACTATCCTCCATATATGACTAAGTTTATAGTGATTATCCAATAGATCACTAATCACTGATGTGATTACCAAGGTAACATTAGCATGGTCCTCTGGGGATTAAAATTCAATAACAATAAAAGAACAAGAAGCAACCTAGGGTAATCATCGTAATGAAGTCATCCTAATCATGGCTGACAAGGAAAATAAAAGGCTCCCCAGATTTCTAAATTTTCTAAATCTTCTGCCTAGGACCAAAGTGAATAAAATAAAATTAATTCAGACTCATATACACTCATAAAATAAAAATATTTTGGTAATTCCCACATAGATGACTCTAAAGCATCAAAAAATAAACAAGGAGTAGGGTGCAATTCAAGAAACTAGGAGAGGAGTTGCACTGAAAAATATTCAATATTGTGAGACATGTTTGCAGTCATGACTCTCTTTGGAATGTCACTATAACAAAGCTTCCTCACCTACACATATAATCTAAATGTAATGCTCTACCTAGGAGTATCAAACCTAAGTAACCTCCCTCATCCCCTTCTCATTTTTTATTTCCTTATGTTATTGTATATATTGTTATTTCCTAATTTTTATTTTTGACTTTGCACCTAAGGAGAAGGTACAAAATATAGGGTCACTCCTTTTTAGCAATTTGAAGATCCATAGGAGTCACCAATACCATAGAGAAGTTTTATATATAGCCAACATTTCAATTTAAAGTTCAATTAAAAGTAGTGTAAACTAGAAAAGGTAGTTGGTAGGCACCTCTTCCCTTCATTCAAAATGAGGAATGATAAGAGAAAGAAAGATAAGTTCAAAAATCAAACTAGTCATTAGATCTTCCATCAACTATCAATGTTCATATTTTTTCTAAATACAAAAATATTAATATTGCTAAGTATTATGGGCCATCAATTTCCATCTAATTGTCTACATAGTCCATTCAACAAAGGAAAGCATAGAGAAGAAAAAATACCCTAACATGATCCAAAGTTGGACATATGAAATCCAATCGAGAAACAAAAAATAAAGGCATTGATACCTAATGAAAGAAGTTCTACCATTAGCCTAAGGAGATCCCATCCTATCCAATTATATATGGCAAACATGCACATATAATAGAAGGTAGTCCAAGGAGACATTTAAAAGTATATTTATCATTTTCCACTAAGATTGACTTTAGTAAACTATCCTATTAGTGCCATGTACATGTTAGTGTAATTAATGCCTATCATATAGATTAGCCTACATACCATCTAAAATTGATTAGGGATACCATGACTACTACATCAATGAGAAGGAGATTCTAGAGAAAACCTAGCAAGATTTTAATGGCACAACCACCCCAACATAGAAATAACGAGATATGTTAGCATCAAAGCATCATCTAAGGTCCATGAAGCATCGAATAATAATCACCCTAGATCCAAAGACCTTGAAGCTACTAAGTACCATTATAGAAGGATTATGGCTATAGAACATAATAGAATTTATAGATCTTCTACACAAAGTTATAGAAGAGAGGGACCCTCCTAGCTTATAAATAGGCCTAAATTTACATTGTAAAGGCATTTGGAAGTTGTCTACTCATGCCTCTTATCTAGAGTTATAGGATTTTTATTTCACCCTCTATTCTTAGCTATAATAAGTGGAGCTCAAACCTTGAGTTTCTAGCTAAGAAGCATTGAGCCTCTCTTGGTCGCATGCCTTGTAATCATTCTAGCACATGAATAGAAGTTATGACTAATTTTGATTTGCCCTTCTTCTCTAGTATGTTTTCAATTTTAGGTTGTATGGGAGATAATGTGTTTACTTTCTAGCTATTATACTATAGTTAGTGTGTTTATTACTTCATTAAATTAGGAGGGGGGTTTTAAATCTTGGTGCATTGCCCCTGTAGCTTAGGTTTAATTTTACACAAATTTTACTTTCCTAGAATTTTATATTTCCTATATTTTTTTACTTTTATTACAATTTATTTCCCTACAAACCCCCCAATAAAAATTAGGCCTTAGCTCATGAAAGTGTAGCACCTTAAAATTGGCGCAGTAAAACCTTAGTAATTACACTTACTCTAGTAAATAATTCAAATTCAAATTTTAACCTCCAAAATCACTCCCAAACTGCCGCTTAATCTGTTTCCTTGTTTCTCATGCCATTTTTAGAGTTTTTTTTTATTGTTTGATAATATCGTCGTCGATCAAACGATATCGCCTCAGATTGGATGATTTCGTTTGGGCTAGGACGTCTAGACAATATTGTCCCAAAACTTATTTTGCATAATTAGTCTCGATTCCATCGGCGTCTCTAATCCAAGCAGAAGCGTGTCTACATCGTTAGAGACCTCCCCTGTTGGAGATCTCCCAAATGTTATAAAGGTGAAACCTGCCGTTCTACCAAAAGCTCAAACTTGAGGTAGTCGCTATAGGCCAGGGCTTTAACCTACGGGAGGCGGTTAGTCCATGTCACGATTCTCGAGGAGGGACACTGGTGATTAGTCCAACAACCCCCCCCAGTGTTACCCGAAGGGAATTGAACTCGAGACCGACTCTGATACCAATTGTTAGAAAGGTGAAACCTGCCGTTCTACCAAAAGCTCAAACTTGAGGTAGCCGCTACAGGCCAGGGATTTAACCTATGGGAGGCGGTTAGTCCATGTCATGATTCCCGAGGAGGGACGCTGGCGATTAGTCCAACACCAAATAAGGATGATCTCCAACCTCCTAACCTCCCTCATAAGCCTATTTAATCCTAGACCCTCCCCTTAGCATCCCCCTGGCTGATAATTCTTGTAACTTGAATTCACACGCATTAAGACATCCTAAATTGCTATTTGCATTATTTTTATCCAAATTTTGTTGTAGGTACCTTAGTATTTTTCAGCCGGAGCAAGATTACATCGTCACAGACAATATTGTTAAGATCAGAGGCGATCTTGTCAAATCAAAGATGATTTCATTCCAATGCAAGACGATTTCGACTGCAGTCAACATTGGGGCAATCAGTGCCCAGAGTTTGCATTTCTTCATATTTTCTCTACTGTTTTATTCTGCAATTAGCTAGTTTATTTACTATTTCATGCTATCTTGCATCTTGGAGTTCACCCATCTAGATCAAATGCATAATTAAGTTATAATTATTATTAAATTAGTATGATGCATTCATGTTTCTGTTTATAATTTTCAATTTGATATTGTTATTATCATTTTACATTGTTTCCCTATGTTAGCATTGTTGCATTCTCTGTATTTTGCATCTATTTTTCTATTTGCAGGTCTCTGATGAATTCGTCTGATGAATTCATCAAATCTCAGATGATCCTGTCAGATCTCATACGATCCTGTCAAATTTCGGATGATCCTGACTACTTCAAGAATCAGAATCTTCATCAGACATCCAGATCAGGTATGACTTTTTAATCTTGCTTAATTTCTCTATTTTTTGTCCTAATTTGTTCTTTTGTATTCATTTAATCTGCATTTTCATATAGAGCAATTTAGATTCATTTGGCCAAACCTAGGACTTGAATGTTTAAAGGTAAAACTGAACACACAAAACACATTCCCAACATAGGCGTGGAAACTGCCATTAAATGTTTCCTGGTGAACCCACCATCCATCAAAAAATCACCATAATACACCTCCCTTGAGAGGAGGGACCTTCGCAAGGCCTCTCAGTCCGAGGTACCATGCCATCCTTTTCACATCCCCCTTCTGGGCATGGATCCTATAGCCTGAAGGTAAGGGTGTGAAAAATTTGGAGCAATACATTTTAGTGAACCCGACATGAATACATTTTAAACCTTTTGAAAACAAAACAAAAAAATAAAATCAAAACATAGATGCATTTCAAATCGTTTAAAACTAATAATTTGCATATCATGTTTAGATGGTAGCTCCTAAGAAAATATTAGCAGTTAGTATAAATGTTGAAAACCAATTGGCAGCCATAGAAATCAATTTTGTGCTTAGTGTGCCTGAAACAGATAGAAATCAACTTTTGTGGGACGAACTAGATAGAAGACTTAGTGTCATTTCATCTAGGTCAACAAAACTTAAACAAATCAAGAGGCTTGTCCCAGATAGAATCCTGGATCCTCATCAACTCGTCTTTTATCATGAACTTCAGAGAGCCTACCATAGATGGTTAGCTTATAGGAGAGCTCTTGTGTCTTCAGAATTGTTCACCTTCAAGGAATACCTCGAGAATGCAACCATTATACACCAGTTCCTAGGTCTTGTAGAAGACCAAGAGGTTGTTCTTATAGATAGGGAAATATGGAATAGAGTTCCTCGAGCTGTGTTATATCGAGAGTATTGCCACGAGCTTTACTTCTATCAACTAGCATCTGAGACAAATAATATCACTATAGCTCTTTTCATTAAATTTTTGAAAGAAAATTTCCAATTTAAAGAAGAACACTTCATGACTCCTAAATAACTCGAGCCCATTAATGATATTTATAAATTTTTTATAGAAAACTAGATCATTACTTTTAGTATTAGTTCTTGCATTTATTGTGTTGTTTGTCATCTTTACAATATTAGTAAAAAAAACTAAAAAACATAACAAAAACCAAAAACTTTCATTTTAAATATTGTAGTAGGTATATAATTAATATATACCTCTTAAGCTTGTTGCATATATATATATATATATATATATATATATATATATATATATATATATATATATATATATATATATATATATATATATATATATTTTCTGAAATCTAAATTAAGCACAATGCCTAAACTTAGGAATGGTAAACAAACTGAAGGAGAAGAAGAAGATTGGTTAGAAGATAAAACTAGAAACCCAAATGACCTTCTTGAAGATCCAATTTTGGAAGGAGAAACTCTAGATCAACCAGAAGATGACCTAGGTGAAGACAATGAACAAGAAGAAAATGTTAAAGAGGATGGATCCTCATCCCCTAGAGTAGCTCTAGATGGAACTATTGCTTTTGACAACGTAGATCATTTCTGGAAATTTTTCCATAATAACATTGGTGTTCTTAATATGGTAGTTCGTATTGATAAAGGGCAAATTAGTGACACTCAAGCAGCCATGGAACATATTTTTGATGTGCGCACTAATCCCTTATCTTTCATTGATCAAGAAAGTGATAAGGTTGGACCATCCAATAGAGATATGGTCACTATGATTCAGAACATGCCAAAACAACAAGTTACCCAACCTCCTAAGGAACCTGTTATTGAGCCTAAAATCATTCCCACACAAAAGAAAACTTCCTTCACTGCTTTACTTTGCCAAACTATTGATCAATATGCTTCAAGTAAACAAAAACCTAAAATGAAGTCAAACACCAATTTTCAAAAATCTGGAATACCACATAATACAACTTCAAAATTCCTTCATAACACTTTTACTACCAACAATTTACACAATAGCAACATAGCATCTAATCTTCATGTCCCTCCATCATATGCTCACAAATCCCATACCAATGCCCTATCGAACCAATATGGTGGGCAAACTAGTAATCTGGAAGCCATGGTGAAATAGTTAGCTTCACGTATGGACCAGATAGATCCTTATCAGCCCTCGTACAATTATCGAGAGATATGTAGTCAACCTCTGGATCCCATAGTGGTAGCACAACCATACCCTAAGCATTTTCCCATGTCTATCTTGCCTATATATAAAGGAACCGAAGATCCCATAGAGCATATTCGCATGTTTAGGATAGCATGTCATGATATATCACATGATGATTTGCTATTACTAAAAATATTCCCAAAAAGTTTAGGTGGAATGGCATTAGAGTGGTACTATCAATTGCCCACTCACTCTTTGAGAAACTTTGAAGAAACAGTTGAATATTTTGTTCATCAATTTAGTGCCTACATCGATAGGCATGTAACCATTAAAGATTTATACAACTTAAAACAAGACAAGGATGAATGTTTTGCCGATTTCTTAGCTAGATGGAGGTAGTTGATAGGAAAACTGCACTTTGTGCTACCTTATAGGGAAATGTTGGACATTTTTATTAATAATTTACAAGAACAAATATCTTATGAGCTATCAACTGCTACTTTAACTACCTTCGATCAGGCTATAGATTTAGCTCAAAAAGTAGAAGATGCCCTCATTAGGAGAGGCCAACTTAGGAAGAAGGATGATGAGAAAACATCCAAAAATTAGTATAAAAACAAACAAGTTGTAGGTGACGGAGTCACTGACAGCAGAAATGTTGCTAATATCAATGCAACAAAAACAACAAAAAAATTTATATTGAAACCGCCTGATAAGCCTCCTCAAGAATTTACTAGATTGAATCAACCGTTATCAACTATTTTACCTCAATTACTCGAAAGAGGTTTGATCCAATTACTAGCTATCCGAGAACCTGATCCAACTATACCCGGATATAGAGCTGACTTACACTGTGATTTTCATAGAGGACCTGGACACTCTACCAATGCTTGTAAAATGTTGAAACATAAAATACAAGATCTGATTGATAATAATGAAATGGAGGTGCAAGCCTTCCAACCTAAACAAAATGTTCCTAATAACCCTCAAAATAACATTCCCCAAAATCAAAACCAAAATGCTAATCAAACATTAGACATATTTCAACACCCTTTACCAAGACATGGTAAATAAGTGGCCAATCAAATCAAACATCATAATGTTCCTCCTTCTACTCGATATGTAGGAACTATTAGTGGACATTTACTTAATCATGATCCTCAAATATTTGACACAAATTTATCCATGGTTACGACCAGGTCCTTACATAATATTCAAACTTTAGATTCTAGTGATGTAGAATCAAATACTAAAAGTGAAATAGACATCACTTCAAACCAATCGAATAGTTCTGAAAATGAATTAGATCCTATTAAACCCATCACAGATGCTATGGTTCCAGAAGAACCATTTCCTATAAGAGTTACTACTCGACCCTCTTCTAATAAATTCCTCCTTGATGAACAAGCCATAAATGCTCGATCGAGACCAGTTTAGCATCTTCAATATAACATTGTAGGTACCATTGGAGTCGTTACCCGACAACAGGCTCAAAATTCTCAACAAGAACCAAACTAGAATGATGGATCAGCTCCATTCATTTTGAAAAATCCCAATAAAGGGAATCATGCCTCCAATGTTCAACCTAAACCCCCTTACAATATTAATGAGCAATTATCCAATACTACAGCCAGAATTTCCCTTTTGGATTTTTTAAGATCTTCTCCTACCCATAGGGATGAGTTGATGCTTACATTAAGCCAAATGATGGTACCTAAAAATATTCAACCTGAAGCCATGGCCAATACTATCATCACTCAAGAAGTTTATTGTATTGAATTTCGGGATAAAGATATCCCACAACACAGTTTACATAAGGATAATCCCTTATATATTATTGCTCTAATTGGAGATGTAGTTGTTAAACGAGTCCTGATTGATAATGGTTCATCTCTAAACATTTGAACTTTTGACTTCTACCAATGATTTGGCTTTAGAAGTGATGAAATGAAGAAAACTGACATGATTATCAAAGCTTTTAATGATGAAACACAAGAAACGTGTGGAGTTATCATCATCCCACTGCAATTTGGTCCTCAAACTCTAGATACGATCGTGTTTATTGTACATTGCCCCGCATCGTACAATATACTCTTGGGTCGTCCTTGGATCAATGCAATGCGGGTTGTCCCATCAACTTTACACCAATGTGTTAAATTTGAATTTAAAAATCAGTTGGTCACTATCCATGGTGACCCTAGACCTTTTGATATGTGTGCTTTGGCAGAACCTCGTTGGAGTGCAATTTTGCCCCTGCTCTGTCATCCACACATCCTAATTCTTATTTTTCATCTAAAACTATGAAACACACACCCATAACTTCACCTATTTCCCCTCCATTAATTTCATCCTCATATATAGATCAACAATATTCTAAACAAACCACTCTAGAACCTCAAAAATATTTTCAATCTACAACCAATCCTTCATGTTCTATCCCTATAATTTCAAAACCTATAGATCCATCTCTTAACAATTCCACATTTTCAACATCTATCATACCTTCTACATCTAAAGATATAGAAAATGATCCTTCTACATCTTATACTCTTTCTGATGAACTTTTACCAGATTTATCCACAATCTTAATATCAGAAAAAACAAATGCTTTCATGCAAGATTCAAATATTTTAAATAACTTGCCACCATCTCCTCGTACTTTGGGCCTCTCACAACCTATGGGAAGTATTTACCAAGTCGGGAGTTGTGCCTTCATTTATAAATGATATGACTGGGGAAGAATCCCTCGAAATATCAAAACTCATCATGAGGGATATGCTCAGTGTTATTTTACCAATGAATATATTAAAGCTAAACCCATAATGCTTAAAATGGGATATAAAGGGAAAGGCTTGGGACCTTTCCAAAATTGCATGAAAGAACCTTTCGAGGTAGAACCGTGGCCTGCCTGCTGTGGTGTGGGCCTATTTCCTAGTAAGGGTCAACCATTTCCTTTTGAAGATGATGATCAACTTATATGTTATCTAGATTATTTGGATAGGTGTGATGATTTGCCTCTAAAAAATCAGCCATTTGCATGTAACATGCTATCCATAGCTTACCCTGAAATTATTGCTGACTCCGATGAGGAGTTGGAAGGAGATATCTTCCATGATGTCTCCATTGAAGAGATGTTACACAATGGATTTTATTTTGATGGTTCTATACCAACTATAGCCCAACTTGAGGTCACTAATCCTCAAGATGAATTATCCAAATTAACTTTACAAGAATTACAAGAATTGGGCGTTTCACCCACCCCACCTAATTTTGAAAGAGATCTACACATGGAGGTAGAAAACGTCTTTAAAATTAATATTGGAACTGAGGATAGTCCTCACATAATCAATATTGGATCAAAATTAAGTAAAGAAAAACAAGAACAATATATTGCATTCCTTAAAGAGTATGAAGATGTCTTTGCTTGGACATACGAAGATATGCCAAGTCTAGACCCTTTTGTAGTCATGCATCACCTAGTGGTCCATCCGAATGCTAAACCTGTTAAACAAAAACTCAGAAAAATGCATCCCAAAGTGGCTCTGCTAGTCAAAGGGGAGTTAGAGAAACTCCTAAATGTTGTTTTTATACAAGCTATTGATTATGCTGAATGGATCTCAAATGTAGTTCCAGTCACCAAAAAAGAAGCTACCAAAGTTAGGGTTTGATAGATTTTAGAGATATTAACGTTGCATGCCCTAAAGATGATTTTCCTCTTCCAAACATGGATCAAATCATTGAATTTACTGTCGAAAGTGGAATGATGTCCCTAATGGATAGATTTTTTGGCTATAATCAGATCAAGATAGCTCCTGAAGATTAGGCTAAAACAACCTTTATTACCCCCTAGGGTACTTTTTGTTGGAAAGTGATGCCATTTGGCTTAAAGAACACAGGTGCAACCTATCAATGAGCTATGACTTATATTTTTCATGATATGATGCATGATATCCTACATGATTATGTAGATGATATTATAGCTCGCTCTATTAATGAAGATAATCATTTAGATGATTTGAGAAAAGTTTTTAATCGATTACGAGAATATCTTATTCGATTAAATCCATCCAAATGCATATTTGAAGTTAAGTCCGATAAACTATTAGGGGTTTTAGTTTCTTTACATGGAATCAAAATCGACCCTCTCAAGATTGCGGCTATCACTGATATGCTCGCACCTACTAATATATTTGAGTTACGAAGTTTACAAGGTAAGCTTCAAGCCATCCGTCGCTTCATCGATAAGCTGGCAAAAAAAACCGGTCCCTTTCTTAAACTTCTTAAGAAGGATGTCCCTTTTAATTGGGACAACGAATGTAGAGAAGCTTTTGAACTTCTCAAACAATACCTCCTTAATCCACCTGTGCTTTCACCACCTAGACCTGATCGCCCATTTATCCTATATATTTTAGCTTCAAATTCTGCCTTAGGAGCTATGTTAGCTCAGCTTGATGATGAAAAGAGAGAACGTGCTAATTATTATATTAGCCGAACCTTCATCAGTTATGAAACCCACTACACAACACTAAAAAAACTATGTCTAGCAGTTGTGTTTGCTATGCAAAAATTACGCCATTATATGCTTAGTCAAAAAACTTATGTCATTGCTAAATATGATCCCTTGAGATATCTCATGAGTCGACCTTATTTATCGGGTCACACAGCCAAGTGGGTTCTTGCTCTAAGCGAGTTTGACCTCACTTTCATAGGATAGAAGTCTGTTAAGGGTCAAATCATAGCAGATCAATTAGCTGCTGCACCCTTAGAGGCTACCCATCCCCTCATAATTGAGTTTCCTGATGAATACCTTCAATTAGAGGCAGACCATATTGAACAATGGTCCTTATACTTTGATGGAGCCCGATGCATGAGTGGGGCTGATGTGGGTATTATTTTAATATCCCCGCAAAAACATATTTTTCCTCTGTCCTTCAAATTGACATTTGCTTGCACTAACAATACTGCTGAATATGAAGCTCTAATCCTTGGATTACGAGCTGCCTTGGTGCTAAAAAATAAACATCTATTAGTTTTTGGTGATTTTCAACTTGTTATAAACCAAATTAATAAAGTTTATCAGACCAGAGATGATAAACTATGCTCATATAAAGCCTATGTTTTACAATTAATGTCTCTATTTGATCAAGTTACCTTGGAAGCTATTCCTCGAACTTACAACCGTGCAGCTGATGCTATGGCCGTAGCTGCATATCTCTTGCCCTTGGAGTTAGATGACGAATATGCCACCATCATTATTCGTCGACACCAGGAACCCGCTTCAAATAAGTCATGCTTAGAACCTTTGGATGTGTTTCTAATCAATGAAACTACTCCTGAACCTTGGTATACTGATATATTTGATTTTCTCCAAAATGGGACTTTCCCTGCCAATTCTAATAGAAACCAAAGATCGGTTATTACATAGACGAGCAATTCAATTTGTAATAATTGGCAATACTTTATATAGGAGATATTTTGAAGGTATCCTATTAAGATGTTTGAATTTAGAAGAATCCAAATCAGCCTTGAGTGAAGCCTGTTGGTCCGGCTTTCATACGCACCCCCGCGAAAGGATGGGCAGGAAGCCACCGGAGACACCCACGGGACGGATCCCACTCACTTTAGGATCTAGCTGGTTATCCAAGGTGCGAGTTATAGAGTTGGGTCGAATGGCAATTCACTCTTTTCTACTTTTGGAATAGATTTCAATATGGACTGCTCTGTTACCTTACAGGGGGTTCTTGAACTTGCTCAGTAGTTGCGAGTTGTTTATCGATTTAACTTGAATTCTTGATCTAGCTCTCATGGGTCGATAGATTTAAATAAAAGACAAACAAAGAAAATAAAAATGGATCATTCACGGAAAACAAAGAGAGGGTAGGGTAGGGCGAGAAGAGAAGTTTATCAAACTTTAACTGTAAAACCCTAAACTATCAATCTTATCTATGCTATCAGCTTCACAATAGAACAAATCAAAGAAAAAAGTGTCCAGTCAGTCTAAGATCACTTTCAACTAAGAGCACAAGGCAGAGTGGAATAGATCTAGCAGAAAATCATAAATCCAAGGGCAGCTGGTTAAAACTGGTATCTTTCACCGACAGCCTAGCTCACACAGTGAAGATAGAGCAATTAGAACAAACTTAAGCTCAAATCTGTAATTTCCCCTAGGAGACAAGAGAACAACTGAAGCCTAACAACATATTTAAACTTGATAATGGCAAATTTACAGCATATATATAACAAACTTTAAATGGAACGGATAACAAAAGAAGATACACTTATCACACTCTGCAAAAGATTAGGCTCCTGGCCATGCTATCACAGAAAAGCTAAAGCACATCAACTCCAAGTCCAAAAACAAAGGATTTCACAAAATTTGTAAGAAATTGCTTATAAGCCTTTTATTTCTAAGTCTCCGCCTCCCGCAATTACATTGAGAAGAAGTATTTATAGACTCAGGATAGACCCTGATCTTTTCAGAAATATCTTCTTCTTTAACTGCAAATCTTATCTTTCTAAACCCTAGGACCCAGGTTTTACAATAAAAAGCCATCTTAAGACCAAAGTCCGGATATAAATTAACCCTTCTGCAAATCAGGGGAGTCAGCTGCCATAAATGGAGAAGATGAAATTCAAATGCAACTTGCATTCATCCGCAACTGCAAATAAATGCCTTCATTAATTCTGCTGGTGAGTCGGATGAGTCACCACTTCTCCATCAATTTGATCTCCGCAAAGCCATTCCTGTGTTGAAATTGTCTTCATGCTATCAAGTCTGCAATAAATTTGTCATTGAATGCTCTCACCGGCATCTTCTCCTCTAGCATGGTGGTCCTTGACTAAATCCACACTTTAACTTTGCCTTCGTGGCCTTTCCCGGTTGTCCCGTAAGTGCCAGATGGAATCCTGCATGAAAGAGAAAAGATGCATTAGATTAGCACTTTAATTAAATCAGAAGCTTTAAAGGTTAAAACAAATTAAATCAGGTTAAAAACCCTAAAGCAAGCTTGCATGTCGGCTTCTGTTTGTCTGCCTCACGCTTTGACACGTGTCGCTACCCCAGGATGCCTTCTATTTCCCGTTGGAATGCACTTCTGGTCAACTTAGGACTTTCTCTCTCTTGTCATGATTCTGCGACATGTCACGATTTCGTGACATGTCGCGAAATCGCGACGTCCCCAGCGCATCGGAAACTATTTCCCTCATCGACCGCGAAAACACATGTCGCGATTTCGCGACATGTCACGAAATCGTGCCTCCTGCCAGCTGTTGCACAACTTTCTTCTCACATGTCACGATTCTGCGACATGTTAGCGACGCGTTGCACCTTTTGGACTTAAGCATTTTTTTCATAGACAACCCGCAAAAATAGAACACGTCGCGATATCGCGACAGTTTTCGTACCTGCATGCGTTGACCGCGTTGACCGTGATTTTGTGACACATTTACGACTTAGCCGATTTTCATTCTGCAGCCCACTTTCTCTCTCCTATCGCAAAAATGCGACATGTCGCGATTTCACGACATGTCGCGATTTCACGACATGTCGCAAAATTGTGCCCTTCCGTACGTTTTCTTTCTCTCTCCTCCGACCGACAGCGATTTTGTGACACTTTTCAAAAAAGGAAACGTCGCGATATCGCGACACTTCCAAAAATGGAAAGTGTCGCGATTTCGCTACACTTAAAGGACTTAGCTGCTTTTTGATTTACCCGTCGCGATATCGCGACATTTCCAAAAATGGAAGTGTCGTGATATCGCGACACTACCAAAAATGGAAAGTTTGATTTTTCATGAATTTATGCAACTGTTTTCTAGATTTTTCTCGGTATCGATGCAGGATTTTATTTTTGCATGAATGATTCTAGCATGTAAAAAGTGAATTCTTGGATAACACAGCTGGAATGCAAGAAAAAGCACAACTTTAAAAAGGAGGCAAGCAAATTTGGATTTAAAACCTGAAAATTATCAAGAGGGTCCCTGCTGCAAAAATGGAAGTTCAAAATTTTCTAAGGATGGAATCTCATTTTTCAGTGGGGGTGTGTTGCTTCTCAACAAAGCCCACGATGGATCTTGTGGAGGACACTTCAGTGGTAGTGTCATTGCTAAAAACTCCTTAGGATAGGATACTTTTGGCCTACCATGGAGAATGACGCACATGACTATGTGCGCCATTGTGACAAGTGCCAAAAACATGTTGACCTTGTCCATGTGCCTTCACAAGAACTACAGGCTATTTCATCTCCTTGGCCCTTTTCCAAATGGGGCTTAGACATTATTGGCAAAATCAATCCTGTGTCATATGATGGACACAAATTCATCATAACTACCACTGAGTATTTCACGAAGTGGGTTGAAGCTATGCCTTTAGTTTCCTGCACTGGCACACAAGTTTCTAAATTTATTTTTAATCAAATAATTTGTAGGTTTGGAATTCTTGCAAATCTCATTTTTGATAATGGAACTTGTTTAAAAAATAAATATGTTAAAAAATTATGCCAAAAATATAAGATTCAACATCGCTGGTCCACTCCCTATTATCCTCAGGGTAATGGTCAAGCAGAAGCATCTAACAAAACCTTAATCAAAATTCTCAAAATATTGGTCAATAAAATTGGTCGCGACTGGCACATTCAGTTATATCTAGCCTTGTGGGCCTATCGAACTAGTGTTCGAACCCCCACTGGAACTTCACCTTTTGTTTTGGTTTATGGTGCTGAAGCCATTTTTCTCTTTGAATTAGAAGTTCCTTCTTTGGCTCTACTACTTCAAGATACCAAAGTAGGAGATGAATATCGAGCTGGAAGACTCAGTCAACTGGAACTCCTAGATGAAAAATGCATCAATGCTTTGGAGCATCTCCGTGCCTACCAAAACAAGCTTAAAAGATCATATGCTAAAAAAGTTCGTCATCAATCCTTTGAGATCGGCGACCTTGTTTTAAAGGAAAATAAAAAAAATACTAATGCAACTAAGGACCTTAAAGGTAAATTTGAGCCCAAATGGCTTGGACCATACATTATCACGGCTAAATTTGAATCAAGAGCATACAAATTATCTACCTTAGATGGTAAAGAACTTAAAGAACCCATGAATATTTTGCATCTTAAACGTTACTATGTATAAATTTGGTCATTTCATCCTTGTATATATTTGTTTAAAATATTTCACAAATCACTATTTTGTATTTCTTTCAAATTCAAAAACACCAAAAACATTCATAATCATCAAAATATTCAAAACTATTTGTTGCATTTATTTATGGCACTTGTTAATTATTTCAAAAAATAAAAAAATAATAATAAAAATTAAAAAGACATCAATATTCTTGGCTCTTTCGAAACCAAAACAACATAAAGAAGAAAGAGAGAGTCAACATTCTCAAAACTTCTCAAAAAGTATTTATATTTATATCTTCTTACAAATGTTGCAGTTATATGTTTCAAATTATTTTGGATAAATTAGCATTTATTTGGAATCCCTCACTTTCACACTCACAAATATAAATATCTTGATTTTATCTGCCATGATTACTAATCTCTTTTATATCAAAGTCCACAAAATTCAATTAAATAAAATTTTGAGCACAGAGAATTGATCTTGTTATTTACTTAAACTAAGCACATCCTTTCACAATAAAATGATTATATTTGTAATGTCCATGCTATGCTACATAGTAGAAGTGGTTTCTTGAGCAAAAATTTTCCCCTGCTATCCTATCATGCACATGGTCTAGAATCTTTGAGAATTGGCAAAAGGACAAGCTCACCCCTACCCAGAATAAAAATCCCTTGCTCTACAGCTAATCCGAGCAAGTATCCGTAGAATAGGAAGCAAAAAAAAAAACAAAGTTTAAGAAAAAGAGAAAAAAAAAGGTTATTTTTCATCATAGCAATATTTCAGCATTATCTCAAATATCAAAGCAAAAGATACAAAAAAAAAAAAAAATAAGAAGCAAAGAAAGCAAAATGAGCAAAAGCAAATGCAATAAAATCCCTTTCCCTACCCCTTGAAAAGAAAAGAAGGGTTGATGAGCTTGAATCCCTTGAATTCTCAATTATTTGAAAACTGTGAGGTAATCCCCATAACAGGTGGTTTGTGCCCAACCTGCTTGGCCTTGGGTAACTCCTAGCATGGAGATATGTCTGTCACATTAGTGACCTTATTTTATACAGACCTATGTTTGCTTATGGATTAGCTAGCTCTTGATAATCCGACTTACATAGTAGTCTAGTATGGTTATATGCATCTAAATCATGGTTAATGAACACTTATTTGGTTCATTCAAATCACTTGTATCATAGTATCTTGCTCAAAACTGGTAAATGAACAATGCAATTGCACACACATTTGTATTTGAGAGATTTTGTGTATCATTATGATAAATCAAGATTGGAAATGAACTCACATATGCACATGGGATTCCTTATAAATCTAACTTTTGTCTTTAAGATACTTTGAAATATTTTTTGCAAATTGTCTGGAATAAATTCATTTTCTTCTTTAAAAGTACAGTTGTTTAGTATAAAGACAACTACATGCATAATCACAAAAATAAAAAATTTCTTTCAAAACCATACAATCAAAACATATATATATGTATATTGTCGACTTTCGCGACGATGGTATAGTTCCAAAACCAAAATTGGAATTTTATGCCTAGCGCAAGTCCTCATCTTCATATCTTTTGTTTCTTAAATATCAACCATGCAATAAAACTATCTCTTTTTGGATTTCACGATGATGGTATAAGTCTATACCTACATATTCTATGCCTAGCACAAACCATTGTACCAATTTTTATTACCCATTCATTTGAAAATCAATTCATGAAAACCATATGACTTAAATCATTATGTTATACAATTATGTTTTCAAAACAAAAAGCATGCACATTATCATTATTTCATGTCATTATGTCAACCTTCAATTTTGCTATGATGGTATAATTCCTAGGGAATTATCCAAAATTTTTATCACACTTAGGAATTTATGCCTAGCAAAAATCATTTTTTCATGCATACTATTTTTATGAAACTCTGAAAACAAATCATCATCATCTTGCACCAAAGCTGTATCGCTCCAAATTTTTTGCACCCCTACCTTCAGGCTATTGGATCCGCGCCGAAAGGAGGATGGGAAAAGGATGGTGCGGTACCTCGGACGAGAGGACTTTGCGAAGGTCCCGCCTCTCAAGGGAGGTGCATTTTGGTGATTTTTTGACGGATGGTGGGTTCACCAGGAAACATTTGATGGCAGTTTCCATGCCTAGGTTTTGGGAATGAGTTTTGATGAGTTCGTTTTATTTTTAAACATTCATCCTAGGTTTGGCCGAATGATTCTAACTTAAACTACATGAAAATGCAATTTAAATGCATACAAAAAATAGAAAGGAAAACAAAAATAGAGAATTTGTAGGAGGCCAATGAAGATTACCTGATCCGGAAGTCTGATGGAGTTTCTGAAGCTTGAAGCAGTCTGGATCGTCCGTAATTCAATAGAATCACCTTCAATTTGATAAAATCATCTGAACTGATAAGATCGTCTGAAATCTGATGAATTCGTTAGACGAATTCATCAGAGACCTACAAAACAGCAAACAAATGTGAAATACGAGAAATTCTATTTTGCAAACAGGGGCAAACTATGTAAAACAGTAATATGGGTGTTGAAAAATATACAAGAACAGAAGTAAATGCAAATAACCGTGTTTAGATAGCAGAATATGATCTTAATCTGTAAACTTAGACAAAATGGGTGAACTCCAAATGCAATATAATATAAAAGCTGAATAAACAATCTAATTTACAACATAAAATGACAGAGAAAAGAGAGAAGAACAAACTCCAGGCATTGATTGCCTCGATGTGCGCTATAGTCGAAATCGTCTTGCATCAGTATGAGATCGTCCCGAATTTGATGAGATCGCCTCTGATCTTGACAGGTTCGTCGACTGCGATAGGTACTGGCTTCGGCTGAAAACCAGTGGTGTACCTGCAATGAAATGACTATAGGACTAATGCAAAATATGAATTACGATGTTTTAGAGCATAAGGGTTCAATTTGCATAAAAATTCAGCCAGGGGTTGGGGAGGGAAAAGTCTTAGAGTTAAATAGGCATAGGATAGTTGTTGGGAGGTTGGAGATCATCCCAATTTGGGAGATCTCCAACGGGGGAAGGGTCCCAACGGTGCAGACACGCTTCTGCCTGGATTGGAGACCCGTTGGAACGGATTCCAACTATGCAAATTTAGTTTTGCGACGAAATCGTCTGGACGTTCTAGTATAGACGAAATCGTCAAATCTGGGGCGGATCGTCTGATCGGAGACGATATCATCAAACTATCAAAACAACTGCTAAAAATGGCACGAAAAAGGAGGAAACGGGTTTCTCGATGGTTAACGGGCGGTTTGGGAGGTTAAATTTGAATTTAAATTTATTTACTAAGGTGAATGTAATTATTCCAATTTTACTGTGTCAATTTTAGGGTGCTACATTTTTCCCCCTCTTTAGCGAATTTTTCGAAGAAAATGCGTTAAAGATGAGTTCTTCTCGATCTACGAGAAAGCAAAAAATTATTCCCATTTTTAGGTGACGATTCTTGGTCGAATCGTACGACAGCTTACTATGGTGCCCCCTCCGTGTTTTTACCCAAATCGAACGTTTGAGGTAAAAACGCGGAAAAGAAAAAATTATTTGTTGAATAAAATTAAGAAAAATAGGGTAAAACCCTAATTCATTTGTTACTATTCATTTTACTGTTTTGAGAGCTCTGGAGCAAAAATGGTAGAGATAGCGCACAGATCTGTAGAGGTCCGCCGCGGTCTACGGGTAAGGGTTTAAACTGATCTAGAATTGATTTAATTTGATTTTACATGCTTTTTAGATGGATTTTTAGGTGAATTTTGAGCATCGCGACCGTTTTTGGCCATCGACGTCGTCCGGACGAAATCGTCTCAAGTTCGTCAATTTCACCCAAGGGCGAAATCGGTGAAAAAGGGACGATTTCGTCAAATTAGAGATGATTTCGACACGCGAAATCGGAGATGATTTTGCTCAAATGTCGGACGATATCGGCCAATAGTGGGCGATATCATCAATTGCAAAATTTTGATCTTTAAGTTGCATTATTGATTGCTAAAATTGTTATTAATGATTGTTTGTTGTTTATGATTGCAGAGAGGATTACTAAAGAGCAGAGAGTGGAAATATGGAGGATTAAGAGATGACTTGGCCGCTCTGACACAGGCAGAGCGAGATCAGCTGGCACAGGCCGGCTTACTACATGTGGCAGAGATGCCACAAGTATCTACAAACATGGGGCTACTAACGGCCCTAGCAGAGAGGTGGTACCCAGGCTCTTCATGCTTCCGGTTATCGATAGGGGAGATGACTCCCACACTAGAGGATGTATGGAGGATTCTTAGAATCCCCATACAAGGGAGGATGATCACACCTGCGGCCAATCAGGGCCACGTGATGGGACGACTCTGCGGTGACCCGAGATTCACTCTGGAGAAGGGCGAAGTTAATATCGAGGCATTGCGCTAGATGCCTGGGGCATCTACACTGACATGAGTTTTGGCTGGGGTGGTTGGTGGACTTCTGCTGTGCCACCAGAGCGGTTGCAGGGTACCATGAATGCTAGTAGATGTGATCTACGACATGCGCGAAAATGGCTATGGATTTTCTTGGGGCATCTTTGTTCTATGCCGATTGTATAGGATCCTGCATGGGGTCGTATACAAGGGCGGCCGATGTCTAGTTATGACATCGCTCCTACAGGTTTGGTGCTGGGAGCACATTGCGGTGCGGAGGCCGATAGGGCTTCCACTGATAGGGGTTGACGGGGAGAGGCCCCGAGTCTTCTACTGGTGGCTCCGGAGAGGGGCACAGCGACAGATCAACCTACCGGTGTCCCGGAGACTACTGGATGACTTGGTCCCAGACTAGATCACCTGGAGGCCGTGGAGGCAGCATCCATGGTGGGCAGAGGACGCACAGGAGATGGCTCGCATCAGGCGAGTCTATTGGCTATGGATGGAGAGGGGAGAGGTGGAGCTCCACCGCTATGACCAAGTTTTGTGATAGTTCGGTCTACAGCAGGGGATCCCATCTCTCAGGGATTATGAGTTTTCCTGGACTTTCCGGGATAACACCACGGTTAGCGGGGCTCCTGACATGCAGTGCTTCTGGAGCCAGGATGCAGACGATGCCCCCATACAGCCAGTGGATGGGGACGACGTAGGAGTAGCCGATGGCTACGATTCCTAGTACATAGGCATCCGCCCTCCTCGGATGACGAGGGCACAGGGACCGATCCACGCAGTTGTGCGTCGGATAGGGAGGCGGCACCAGGCGGCGGTAGAGGCAGCCCGGGGTCACGGCAGAGGAGAGTAGAGGAGGCCACAGGCACAGGAGAGGCCACGGTAGAGGGAGAGGGAGAGGAGGGAGGCGAGACCCCCATCTCCACGGAGGCCACCATCGCCTGATAAGGGCAAGGGTGTGGATATTGGAGAGAGTAGCGAGATGGCTACTCTTTGGATAGAGAGAGATCGTCTGCGAGCTCAGGTGCAAACGTTACGAGATGCAGCTGCACAAGACCTGGGCCGAGGTGTCGCAGCTACGAGATGAGAATGCTCATCTCAGGGCACGAGGCGAAGGGGTAAGCACTCAGGAGCTACTGCGGTCGGTTTCTCAGACCACATTCTATCAGGTGCTATACTACCAGGTGGTGCCAGAGGGCCAGAGGGTACAGCTGCCACCTACCATAGCAGATCCTATCAGGATAGGGTCGACAAGGAGCTCATCCCGGACGATGACGAGGACTCGCAGTACCACACATACTGCGATGGGACCACCTCGTCCTCCGCAGGGCGGGGGAGGAGATGAGGCCGAGAGCTCTAGAGGCTCTCGAGGCTAGAGGGCGGGATACTGCCACTGAGATTGTATTATACTTGTATTTATAGAGGATTGAGTATGTCGAGGTACAGATTGTGGCATACCAATCTAGTTTTGATGATGTATATATTCTGTTGATATATATAGATGAGATATTTTTTGATCATATGACTTGTCTTATGTGATGATTATGATGCTTTTTATGTTTGATTGATTGATTGAGTTGATTGATGTAATGATTTTATTGATGATTCATGTAATTCTGTCGTTTTGGAAAATATGATAACTTGGATGTCATGCTATAAAGATTTTAAATGAAATAATCTGATGTAACAAATTGATTGGTTGTAATGAAATGTGATAAAATAAAAAGAAATTTCTAACAATAATTTCAAAGGACATTGTCGCTATTATAGACCATTTCATGGAGTCGCTACTCACTCGGTCGTCAAGCTAGTCCCAGGATAGAAATATTGTTAAAAGAAAAGAGTGCTTAAGAGACTATCTTAAGACTTTGTTGTGATGATGCAAATGATGATGATAATGGTTTGCTTTCAGATTTCCATAAAAATATTATGCATGAAATATTGTAGAATAATTTTTGCTAGGCATAAATTCCTAAGTGTGATAAAATTGTTGAATAATTCCTTAAGAATTATACCATCATTGCAAAATGCAAATGTTGACATAATGATATGAAATACTAAAAATGTGTTTGCTTTTGAAAAGCATAATTTGTGTAATAGAATGAAGTCATATGGTTTTTATGAATTTTGATAAATTGGAGAAAATATTGTTACAATGGTTTTCGCTAGGTATAGAATATGTAGGTATAGACTTATACCATCATCGCGAAGATCAAAGAAAATAGTTTTATTGCATGGTTGATTTTTAATGAACAGAAAAGATGAAAATGAGGGCTTGCGCTAAGCATAAAACTCCAGTTTTGGTTTTGGAATTATACCATCGTCGTGAAAGTCGATTAGATATATATGATATGTTTTAATTGAAATTTTTGATTTCTTCTATTATATAGTTGTCTTTGTGGTAAATAATTGTACTTGATTATTCCAAACAAGTTGCAAAAATAATATTTCAAAGTATTTTGAAAAAATTAGATTTATAAGGAATCCCATGTGCATAAGTGAATTCATTGCCAATCTTGATTTATCATAATGATAGACAAAATCTCTCAAATACAAATGTGTGTGCAATTGTATGGTTCAGTTACCAGTTTTGAGCAAGATACTATGATACAAGTGATTTGAATAAACCAACTAAGTGTTCATTAATCATGATGTAGATGCATATAACCATACTAGGTTACTATGTAGATCGGATTATCAAGAGCTAGCTAATCCATAAGAAGACATAGGTCTGTACAAAATAAGGTCGCTAATGTGACAGACATATCGCCACGCTAGGAGTTACCCAAGGCCAAGCGGGTTGGGCACAAACCACTTGTTATGGGGCTTACCTCACAGTTTTCGAATAATTGAGAATTCCAAGGATTCAAGCTCATCCACCCTTCTTTTCTTTTCAAAGGGTAGGGAGAGGGATTTTATTGCTTTCTTGCTTTCTTTTGAACTTTGCTTATTTTTCTTTTGCTTGATTTTTGAGATAGTGCTTGAAATATTGCTGGAATGATATAGAATAACATTTTTCTTTTCTCTTTTCTTTTTCTAGGGATACTTGCTCGGATTAGCTGTAGAGCAAGGGATTTTTATTCTGGGTAGGGGTGAGCTTGTCCTTTTGCCAATTCTCAAAGATTCTAGACCATGTGCATGATAGGATAGTAGGGAAAACTTTTCATTCAAGAAATCAGTTCTACTATGTAGCAAAACATGGAAATTACAAATATAATCATTTTATTGTGAAAAGATGTGCTTGGTTTAGGTAAATAACAAGATCAATTCTCTATGCTCAAAATTTATTTAATTGAAATTTGTGAACTTTGATATAAGAGATATTAGTAATCATGCCAGATAAAATCAAGATATTTATTTTTGTGAGTGTGCAAGTGAGGGATGCCAAATAAATGCTAGTTTTATCCAAAATAAGTTGAAACATATAATTGCAATAATTGTAAGAAAATAATGATTTTGAGAAAGTTTTGAGAATGTTGACTCTCTCTTTATTCTGTATATTGTTTTGGTTTCAAAAGAGTCAAGCATATAGCTGTTTTTGGATTTTTATGTTGATTTTTGTTTTAAAGCAAAAGGAACTTTACAAGTGCTTTAAATAAATGCAATAAATATTTTTGAAGATTTTTGAAGATTTTATGAATGTTTGTGAGGGTTTTGAATGATTTTGAACAAATATATACATGGATGAAATAATCAAATTTATGCATAATAACGTTTGAGATGTAAAATATTCATGGGTTCTTTAAGTTCTTTACCATCT
Organism: Wollemia nobilis; assembly: GCA_028583015.1. Lineage (NCBI taxonomy): Eukaryota > Viridiplantae > Streptophyta > Pinopsida > Araucariales > Araucariaceae > Wollemia > Wollemia nobilis. Next base: position 620,998 of record JAQPPZ010017101.1, on the reverse strand, counting down.
AAGGTAGATAATTTATATGCTCCTGATTCAAATTTTGAGGTAATGATGTATGGTCCAAGCCAGTTGGGCTCAAATTTACCTTTCAGGTCTTTGGTTGCATTTGTATTTTTTTGATTTTCTTTTAGAACAAGATCGCCAATCTCAAAGGATCGATGACGAACTTTCTTATTATATGCTCTTTTAAGCTTGTTTTGGTATGCACGGAGATGCTCTAAAGCATTGATGCATTTTTCGTCTAGGAGTTCCAGTGATCGAGTCCGCAACAGCGATATTCATCTCCTACTTCGATGTCTTGAAGTAGCAGAGCCAAAGAAGGAAATTCTAATTCAAATGGAAAAACTGCTTCAGCACCATATACCAAAACAAATGGTGAAGTGCCTGTGGGGGTTCGAACACTAGTTCGATAAGCCCATAGGGCTGGATATAATTGAATATGCCAGTCACGGCCAGTTTTATTGACTAGTCTTTTGAGAATTTTGATTAGAGTTTTGTTAGAAGCTTCTGCTTGACCATTACCCTGAGGATAATAGGGAGTAGACCAGTGATGTTGAATCTTATATTTTTGACATAATTTTTTAACATATTTATTTTTGAATGGAGTTCCATTGTCAGAGATGAGATTTGCAGGAATTCCAAACCTGCAGATGATTTGATTAAAAATAAATTTAGAGACTTGTGAACCAGTGCAGGAAGCTAAAGGCATAGCTTCGACCCACTTCGTGAAATACTCAGTGGCGGTTATGATGAACTTATGTCCATCAGAAGACACAGGGTTAATTTTACCAATAATATCCAAGCCCCATTTAGAAAAGGGCCAAGGAGAAGAAATAGCTTGCAGCTCTTGTGCAGGCACATGGACAAGGTCATCATGTTTTTGACACGTGTCGCAATGGCGCACATATTCATATGCATCCATTTCCATGGTAGGCCAAAAGTATCCTATCCGAAGGAGCTTTTTAGCGATGATGCTACCACTAAAGTGTCCTCCACAAGATCCATCGTGGGCTTCACTTAAGGCTGATTTAGACTCTTCTAAATTTAGACATCTTAATAGGATACCTTCAAAAGATCTCCTATATAAAGTATTGCCAATGATTACAAATTGACTTGCTCGTCGACGTAATAACCGATGCTGGTTGCGATTGGAATTAGCAGGGAAAGTCCCATTTTGGAGGAGATCAAATATGTCTGAGATACCAGAGTTCAGGAGTAGTTTCCTTGATTAGAAACACATCCAAAGGCTCTAAGCATGACTTATGTGAAGTGGGTTCCTGGAGTCGACAAATGATGATAGTAGCATATTCGTCGTCTAACTCCAAGGGTAAGAGAGATGCAGCGGCGGCCATGGCATCGGCTGCACGGTTGCTAGTTCTAGGAATGGCTTCCAAGGTAACTTGATCAAACAAGGCCATTAGTTGTAAAACATAGGCCTTATATGGGCAAATTTTATCATCTCTGGTTTGATAAACTTCATTAATTTGGTTTATAACCAATTGGGAATCCCAAAAAACTAAGAGGTTTTTAATTTTAAGCGCTAAAGTAGCTCGTAATCCAAGGATTAGAGCTTCATACTCAGCAGTATTGTTGGTGCAAGCAAAGGTTAGTTTGAAGGACAGAGGAATAAGATTTTTTGCGAAGATATTAAAATAATACCCACACCAGCCCCACTCATGCATCGGGCTCCATCAAAGTATAAGGACCATTGTTCAACAAGGTCTGCCTCTAATTGAAGGCATTCATCAGAAACTCGATAATGAGGGGATGAGTAGACTCTAAGGGTGCAACAGCTAATTGATCCGCTATGTTTGACCCTTAACGGACTTCTGTCCTATGAAGGTGAGATCAAACTCACTTAGAGCAAGAACCCACTTGGCTGTGCGACCCGATAAATAAGGTCGAATCATGAGATATCTTAAAGGATCATATTTGGCAATGACATACGTTTTTTGGCTAAGCATGTAATGTCATAATTTTTGCGTAGCAAACACGACTGCTAGACATAACTTTTCTAACGCTGTATAGCGAGTTTCATAACTGACGAAAGTTTGGCTAATATAATAATTAGCACGTTCTCATTTTTCATCATCAAGCTGAGCTAACATAGCTCCTAAGGCAGAATCTGAAGTAGAAATATATAAAAGAAATGGGCGATCAGATTTAGGCGGTGAAAGCACCGGAGGGTTAAGGAGATATTGCTTGAGAAGTTCAAAAGCTTCTCTACATTCTGTATCCCAATTAAAGGGGACATCCTTCTTAAGGAGTTTAAGAAAGGGACCAGTTTTGTCCGCCAGCTTATCAATGAAGCGATGGATAGCTTGAAGTTTACCTTGTAAACTTCATAATTCAGATATATTAGTGGGTGCGGGCATATCAGTGATAGCTGCAATTTTGAGAGGGTCAATTTTGATACCACGTAAAGAAACTAAAACCCCTAATAACTTGCCGGATTTAACTCCAAATATACATTTTGCTTGGATTTAATCGAATGAGATATTCTCGTAATCGATTAAAAACTTTTCTTAAATCGTCTAAATGATGATCTTCAATAAGAGAGCGAGCTATAATATCATCTACATAATCATGTAGGATATCATGCATCATATCATGAAAGATGTAGGTCATGGCCCATTGATAAGTTTCCCCGGCATTCTTTAGGCCAAAGGGCATCACTTTCCAAGCAAAAGGTACCCCAGGGGGTAATGAAGGCTATTTTAGCCTCGGTCTTCGAGAGCTATCTTGATCTGATTATAGCCATAAAATCCGTCCATTAAGGACATCATCCCACTTTCGGCAGTAAAATTAATAATTTGTTCCATATTTGGAAGAGGAAAATCGTCTTTAGGGCATGCAACGTTAATATCTCTGAAATCTGTGCAAACCCTAACTTTGGTGGCTTCTTTCTTGGTGACTGGAACTACATTGGAGATCCATTCAACATAATCAATAGCTTGTATGAAGATAACATTCAGGAGTTTTTCTAACTCCCCTTTGACTAGCAGAGCCACTTTGGGATGCATTTTTCTAAGTTTTTGTTTAACAGGTTTAGCATCCGGATGGACCACTAGGTGGTGCATGACTACAGAAGGGTCTAGACCTGGCATATCTTCATATGTCCAAGCGAAGACATCTTCATACCCTTTAAGAAATGCAATGTATTGTTCTTGTTTTTCTTGACTTAGTTCTACTCCAATGTTGATTATGTGAGGGTTGTCCTCAGTTCCAATATTAATTTTAAGGACATTTTCTACCTCCATGTGTAGATCTCTTTCAAAATTAGGTGGGGCAGGTGAAACGCCCAACTCTTGTAACTCTTGTAAAGTTAATTTAGATAATTCGTTCTGAGGGTTGGTGGCCTCAAGTTGAGCTATGGTTGGTATAGAACCATCAAAATAAAACCCGTTATACAACATCTCTTCAACAGAGACATCATGGAAGATATCTCCTTCCAACTCTTCATCGGGGTCAGCAATCATTTTAGGGTATGCTATGGATAGCATGTTGCATGAAAATGATGGATTTTTAAGAGGTAAATCAACATGTCTATCCAAATAGTCTTGATAGCATATGAGATGATCATCATCCTCAAAAGGAAAGGGTTGACCCTTACTAGGTAATAGGCCCACACCACATCGGGTAGGCCATGGTTCTACCTCGAAAGGTTCTTTCATGCCATTTTGGAAAGGTCCTAAGCCTTTCCCTTTATATCCCATTTTAAGCATCATGGGTTTAGCTTTAATATAATCATTGGTAAAATAGCACCGAGCATATCCATCATGATGGGTTTTGATATTCTGAGGGATTCTTCCCCAGTCATATCCTTTGTAAATGAAGGCGCAACTCCCGACTTGGTAAGTACTTCCCATAGGTTGTGGGAGGCCCAAAGTACGAGGAGATGGCGGTAATTGATTTAAAAGGTCTGAATCTTGCATGAAATCATTCATTTTTTCTGATATTAAGATTGTAGATAAATCTGGTAAAATATCATCAGAAAGGGCATAAGATGTAGAAGGCTTATTACCTATTTTTTGAGATGTGGAAGGTATGATAGATGTGTCTGAAGGTTTTGAATTTATGGGATTAGAACTTGAAGAATTGGTTGTAGTTTTAAGAGATTTTTGATGTTCTACAGTGATTTGTTTAGCATGTGGTTGATCTATATGGGAAGATGAAGTTAATGGAGGAGGAATAGATGAAATGATGGGTTTATATTTCACGGTTTTAGATGAAGAAGAACTAGAATGTGTGGATGACAGAGCTAGGAAAAATTGCACTCCAACTGGTTCTGCCAATGCACACATATCAAAAGGTCTAGGGTCACCATGAATAGTGACCAATTGATTTTTAAACTCAAACTTAACACATTGGTGTAAAGTTGATGGGACTGCTCACATGGCGTTAATCCAAGGGTGACCCAAAAGTATATTGTACGATGCTGGGCAATGTACAATGAACACAGTTGTCTCAAGGGTTCTAGGACCAACTTGCAATGGGAGGGTAATGACTCCACATGTTTCTTGTGTTTCATCATTAAAGGCTTTGATAATCATATCAGTCTTCTTCATTTCATCACTTCTAAAACCAAATCATTGGTAGAAGTCAAAGGTGCAGATGTTTAGAGATGAGCCATTATCAATCAGGACTCGTTTGATAGCTACATCCCCAATTAAAGCTGTAATATACAAGGGATTATCCTTGTGTAAACTATGTTGTGGGATATCTTTATCTCGAAAGTCAATACAATCAATCTCTCACGTGATGATAGTATTGTCCATAGCTTTGGGTTGGATGTTTTGAGGTACCATCATCTGGCTCAAAGTAATCATCAATTCATCCCTATGGGTGGGGGAGGATCTTAATAAATCTAAAAGGGAGATTCTGGCGGTGGTATTAGACAATTGCTCATTAATGTTGTAAGGGGGTTTAGTTTGAACAATAGGAGCATGACTTCCTTTATTAGGATTTTTCAGAACAAATGGAGCTGATCCATCGTTCTGGTTTGGTTCTTGTTGGGGATTTTGAGCTTGTTGTCGGGTGACGACTTCGATGGTACCTACAATGTTATAGTGATGATGTTGAAAGGGTCTCGATTGAGAGTTTATGGCTTGTTCATAAGGAAGGAATTCATTAGAAGAAGGTCGAGTAGTGACTCTTCTGGGAAATGGTTCTTCTGGAACATTAGCATCTGTGATAGGTTGAATAGGATCTGATTCGTTTTCAGAACTATTCGATTGAATGGTGTCTACTTCACTCTCACTATATGACTCTATATTGCTAGAATCAAAAGTTTGAAAATTATGTAAGATCCTGGTTGTAACCAGGGATAAGGTTGTGTCGAATGTGTGAGAGTCCTGAACAGGTAATTGCTCGCTAATGGTTCCTACATATCGGGTAGGAGGGGGAACATTGTGATGTTCAATTTGATTGGCTACCTCTTTACCATGTCTTGGTAAAGGGTGTTGAAATATGTCTAAATTTTGATTTGCATTCTGATTTTGATTTTGGGGAACAGTATTTTGGGTATTATTAGGAGGGTTTTGTTTAGGTTGGAAGGCTTGCACTTCCATTTCATTATTGTCAATCAAATCTTGTATTTTATGTTTCAATCTCTTGCAAGCGTTGGTAGAATGTCCAGGACCTCTATGAAAATCACAGTGCAAATCAGCTCTATATCCGGGTATGCTTGGGTCAGGTTCCGGGATAGCTGGCAGTTGGATTAAACCTCTTTCAAGAAGTTGAGGTAAAATAGTTGATAAAGGTTGGTTTAATCTAGTGAACTCTCGAGGAGGCTTATCAGGAGGTTTCAAGATGAATTTTTCTGTTGTTTTTGTTGCATTGACATTAGCAACATTTCTGCTGTCAGTGACTCCATCACCGACAACCTGTTTGTTTTTATATTGATTTCTAGATGTTTTCTCATCATCCTTCTTTCTAAGTTGGCCTCTCCTAATGAGGGCATCTTCTACCCTTCGAGCTAAGTCTATAGCTTGATCGAAGGTAGTCAAAGTAGTTGTTGATAGCTCATAAGAAAGTTGTTCTTGTAAATTGTTAATGAAAATGTCTAACATTTCCCTATAGGGTAGCACAAAGTGCGGTTTTCTGTCAATTGTCTCCATATTGCTAAGAAATCAGAAAAACATTCGTCTTTATCTTGTTTTAAATTGTATAGGTCTTTAATAGTTACATGCCTCTCGATGTAGGCACTAAATTGATGAACAAATGACTCAGCTGTTTCTTCAAAGTTTCTTAAGGAATGAGTGGGCAATTGATAATACCACTCTAACGCCATTCCACCTAAACTTTTGGGGAACATTTTTAGTAATAGCAAGTCATTATGCGATATGTCATGACATGCTATCCTAAACATGCGAAGATGTTCTATGGGATCTTCGGTTCCTTTATAGATAGGCAAGACGGGCATGGGAAAATGTTTAGGGTATGGTTGAGCTACCACTATGGGATCCAATGGTTGGCTACAAATCTCTCGATAATTATACGAGGGGCGGTAGGGATCTATCTCGGTCCATACGTGAAGCCAATTGTTTCACCATAGCTTCCAAACTACTAGTTTGCCCCCCATATTGATTTGGTGGGGCATTGCCATAAGTGTTATGGGCGTAGGATGGAGGAACATGCAGATTAGATGCCATGTTACTATTGTGTAAAACATTGGTAGGAAAGATATTATGGAGGAGTTTTGAAGTTGGATTGTGTTGTATTGTAGATTGTTGAAAGTTTGTATTTGGCTTTGTTTTAGATTTTTGTCTATTTAAAGCATTTTGCTCAATTGTTTGGAGGAAGGAAGTAGTGAAGGGAATTTTATTTTGTGCGGGAGTGATTTTAGGTTGAGTAACAGGTTGATTAGGAGGTTGGGTGACCTATTGTTTGGTCATGGCTTGGGCTATAGTGACCATATTCGCATTAGATGGTCCACCCTTATCACTTTCTTGATCAATGAAAGAAAAAGGATTAGTTTGCATATCAATCGCCCATTCTAAGATTGCTTGAGCATCACTAATTTCCCCTTTATCAATACGGATTGCCACATTAAGGATGTCGATATGTTGATTAAGAAATTTTTGAAAATGTTCTGCATTGTCAAAAGTGATGCCTCCACTTGGAGCTATTCTAGGGGACGAAGATTCTTTAACACTTCCTTCTTGTTCCTTATCTTCACCTAAGTCTTCATCTGATTGACCTAGAGTTTCACCTTCCGGATTTGTATCTCCAAGAAGGACATTTGGGTTTTCAGTTGTATTTTGTAGCCAATCTTCTCCTTCTCCTAAAATTTCTTTACCATTCCTAAGTTTAGTCATGGTGCTAAGTTTTTATTTCAGAAAAAAAAAAAATTTATATATATATATATATATATATATATATATATATATATATATATATGCAACAAATTAAAAGGTATATATTTATATATACCTAATGCAATATTGTAAATGAAATGTTTAAGTTTTTTACTATGTTTTTTTTTTTTTTTTTGATTTTTAGTTTTTCTTTGAAAAAATATAATAAAGACAGCAAATGAAACAAGAAATGCACACAATAATAATAAGGCTAAAAGTAGATGAACTAATCTTCTATGAATAATCTATGAATATCATTAATAGGTTCAAGTTGTTCAGGGGTCATGAAATGTTCTTCTTCAAATTGAAAGTTTTCTTTTAAGAATTTGATGAAAAGGGCTATGGTGATATTTTCTGTCTCAGATGCTGGTTGATAAAAGTAAAGGTCATGGAAATATTCTCGATATAGCACAGCTCGCAGAACTCTACTCCATCTTTCCCTATCTGTGAGAACAACTTCTTGGTCCTCTACAAGGCCTAGGAATCGGTGTACAATGTTTGCATTCTCGAGGTATTCCTCGAAGCTGAACAACTCTAAAGATACTAAAGCTCTCCTATAGGCTAACCACCTATGGCAAGCTCTCTGAAGTTCATGATAGAACACTAATTGATGAGGATCCAGGATTCTATCCAAGACTAGCCTCTTAATCTGTTTAAGTTGTGTGGACCTAGATGAAATGATACTAAGTCTCCCGATAAGCTCGTCCCACAAGGATTGATTTCTACTTGCTTCAGGGACACTAAGGACATAATTAACTTCTATGGCCGCTAATTGGTTTACTACGTTTATAGTAACTGCTAACCTCTTTTTAGGAGCTACCATCTAAACATGATTTTGAACCTTAAATGTTTTAAAATGCATCTAATTTTTTTTTTTTGTCTTGTTTGTTTTTGTTCAAAAGGTTATGATGCATTCACGTCGGGTTCACCAAAATGTATCGCTCCAAATTTTTCGCACCCCTACCTTCAGGCTATTGGATCTGCGCCTGGAAGGAGGATGGGAAAAGGATGGTGCGGTACCTCGAATGAGAGGACTTTGGGAAGGTCTCGCCTCTCAAGGGAGGTGCATTTTGGTGATTTTTCGACGGATGGTGGGTTCACAAGGAAACATTTGACGGCAGTTTCCACGCCTAGGTTTTGGGAATGAGTTTTGATGAGTTCGTTTTATTTTTAAACATTCATCCTAGGTTTGGCTGAATGATTCTAACTTAAACTACATGAAAATGCAATTTAAATGCATACAACAAACAGAAAGGAAAATAGAAACAGAGAATTTGCAAGAGGCCAATGAAGTCGGAAGTCTGATGGAGTTTCTGAGGCTTGAAGCAGTCTGGATCATCCGCAATTCAATAGAATCACCTTCAATTTGATAAAATCGTTTGAACTGACAAGATCGTCTGAAATCTGACGAATTCGTCAGACGAATTCATCAGAGACTTGCAAAACAGTAAACGGATGCGAAATACGAGAAATTCTATTTTACAAACAGGGGCAAACTATGTAAAACAGTAATATGGGTGTTGAAAAATATACAAGAACAGAAGTAAATGCAAATAACCGTGTTTAGATAGCAGAATATGATCTTAATCTGTAAACTTAGACAAAATGGGTGAACTCCAAATGCAATATAATATAAAAGCTGAATAAACAATCTAATTTACAACATAAAATGACAGAGAAAAGAGACAAAAGAACAAACTCTAGGCACTGATTGCCTCGATGTGCGCTACAGTCGAAATCGTCTTGCATCAGTACGAGATCGTCCCGAATTTGACGAGATCACCTCCGATCTTGACAGGTTCGTTGGCTGCAATAGGTACTAGCTCCGGCTGAAAACCAGTGGTGTACCTACAATGAAATGACTATAGGACTAATGCAAAATATGAATTACGATGTTTTAGAGCATAAGGGTTCAATTTGCATAAAAATTCAGCTAGGGGTTGGGGAGGGAAAAGTCTTAGAGTTAAATAGGCATAGGATAGTTGTTGGGAGGTTGGAGATCATCCCAATTTGGGAGATCTCCAATGGGGGAAGGGTCCCAATGACGCAGACATGCTTCTGACCGGATTGGAGACCCGTTGGAATGGATTCCAACTATGCAAATTCAGTTTTGGATGAAATCGTCTGGACGTTCTAGTCCAGATGAAATCGTCAAATCTGGGGCGATATCGTCTGATCGGAGACGATATCGTCAAATGGTCAAAACAACTGCTAAAAATGGCATGGAAAAGGAGGAAACGGGTTTCTCGGCGGTTAACGGGTGGTTTGGGAGGTTAAATTTGAATTTAAATTTATTTACTAAGGTGAATGTAATTATTCCAATTTTACTGCGCAAATTTTAGGGTGCTACACAGTCTCTTAAGCACTCTTTTACTTTTAACAATATTTCTATACTGGGATTAGCTTGACGACCGAGTGAGCGGCGACTCCATGAAATGGTCTATAATAGCGACAATTTCCTTTGAAATTATTGTTAGAAGTCCCTTTTATTTTTATCTTTTATCACATCACATCACAAACAAATGAATTTGTTACATCAAATTATTTCATTTAAAATCTTACAGCATGACATTCAAACCATAATATTTCCAATGACATAATTACATGAATCCTCAATCCAATCATCAAATCAATCAATCAAAAACATTAAAGCATCATACAAATACATAAGACACAAGTCATATGATAAAAAATATCTCATCTATATATATCACAAATATATATACATCATATCAAAATTGGATCGGTATGCCACAATCTGTACCTCGGCATACTCAATCCTATCTCAAAAATAATAAAAACTATATCTCAATTTGTACAGTGTAGTGCAGTAGTCTAGCCTTAAGAACCCCTCGAGCTCTCAGCCTCATCTCCTCCCATGCCCTAAGGTGGACGAGGTGGCCCCATCGCAGTATGTGTGGTACTGTGAGTCCTAGTCATGGATCGGGACAAAGTCCTTGATGATCCATTTGTTACTGTCTATTTTTCTTAATTTTATTCAAAACACAATTAAAAACATTTTAAAATTTTGCTTTTCCATGTTTTTACCTCAAATGTTCGATTTGGGTAAAAACATGGAGGGGGCACCATAGTAAGTTGTCGTATGATTCGACCAAGAATCGTCGCCTAAAAATGGGAATAATTTTTGCTTTCTCGTAGATCGAGAAGAACTCATCTTTAACGCATTTTCTTCAAAAAATTCGCTAAAGAGGGGGCAAAATGTAGCACCCTAAAATTGGCATAGTAAAACCTTAGTAATTACACTTACTCTAGTAAATAATTCAAATTCAAATTTTAACCTCCAAAACTGCTTCCAAACCGTCGCTTAATCCGTTTCCTCATTTCCCATGCCATTTTTAGAGTTTGTTTTGACCATTTGATGATATCGTCGCCGATCAGACGATATCGCCTTAGATTGGACGATTTCGTCTAGGCTAGGACGTCCAGATGATCTTGTCCCAAAACTAATTTTGCACAATTAGTCTCGGTTCCAACAACATCTCTAATCCGAGCAGAAGCGTGTCTGCACCGTTAGAGACATCCCCCGTTGGAGATCTCCCAAATAGGGATAATCTCCAACCTCCTAACCTCCCTCCTAAGCCTATTTAATCCTAGACCCTCCCCTTAGCATCCCCCTGGCTGATAATTCCTGTAACTTGACTTCACATGCATTAAGACATCCTAAATTGCTATTTGCATTAGTTCTATCCAAATTTTGTTGTAGGTACCTTAGTATTTTTTAGCCGGAGCAAGCTTACATCGTCGCAGACGATCCTGTTCAGATCAGAGGTGATCCTATCAAATTAGAGATGATTTCGTATGAATGCAAAATGATTTTGACTGTAGTCAACATTAGGGCAATCAGTGCCCAAAGTTTGCATTTCTTCATCTTTTCTCTGCTATTTTATTCTGCAATTAGCTAGTTTATTTACTATTTCATGCTATCTTGCATCTTGGAGTTCACCCATCTAGATCAAATGCATAATTAAGTTATAATTGTCATTAAATAAATATGATGCATTCATGTTTCTGTTTATAATTTTCATTTTGATATTGTTATTGTCATTTTACATTGTTTCTCTATGTTAGCATTGTTGCATTCTCTATATTTTGCATCTATTTTTCTATTTGCAGGTCTCTAATGAATTCTTCTGATGAATTCGTCAGATCTCAGATGATCCTGTCAGATCTCAGATGATCTTGTCAAATTCTAGACGATCCTGACTGCTTCAAGAATCATAATCTTCATCAGACATCCAGATCAGGTATGACTTTTTAATCTTGCTTAATTTCTCTGTTTTCTGTCCTAATTTTTTCTTCTGTATTCATTTAATCTGCATTTTCATATAGAGCAATTTAGATTCATTTGGAAAAACCTAGGACTTGAATGTTTAAAGCTAAAACTGAACACACAAAACACATTTCCAACCTAGGCATGGAAACTGCCATTAAATGTTTCCTGGTGAACCCACCATCCGTCAAAAAATCACCATAATACACCTCCCTTGAGAGGCGGGACCTTCGCAAGGCCTCTCAGTCCGAGGTACCACGCCATCCTTTTCACATCCCCCTTTCGGGCATGGATCCTATAGTCTGAAGGTAAGGGTGTGAAAAATTTGGAGCGATATAGAAGGCCCTAGTGTTCCAAATATTAATCTGATCAGGAACCATCCTTAGTTAAAAACCTTAGAGGTTTCCCTATAGGATATTTCCTTTGTCCATGGTGCTTCTTATTATGTTGCTCTACACAAGGTGTGGGTGCCCTAGTCACATTAGGCTATTGTCTTGATAGGCTAATGTTCTTTTATACAACAAAAAAACCTACTTGAATAATACTTTTATCTAGTTGGGTAACATTTGTATTTGTTTTATTACTTGATTGATTATTATTATCATGTAATGCCATGAGATTAAAAAAGGGTAGTTGAGTTAGATTTAAAATTGGTTCTTCTCTATTTTGAATGTTAATACCCTCTCTTAGGATATTTAAAAACTTATTTTATCACAATAGTCCATTAGATTATGTACACAATTAAACGCTATATTTTTAGCGTCATGTCTATCATCCTCACCAACATTGGAGCTAGACCAAGGGTTTTATTCTTCATGATTATTGGGAATGGAAGAGACAAGGATGATGAGATTCCTTGAATTTGAGTGTTATAATTATGTTCAAACATGAGGTAGGTTTAGGAAGAGAAATTATTGATTAATTAGTTAAAGTTAATTAGAACAAGAATATGATGACTAAGAGAGGGTAGAAAGTTTATTTTCACACTTCTACCTCCTCCTCTCTATATACCAAATCTACCAATATACCTTAGAAGGGTGTCTCAATATAGCTTACCTCTTGAGATACCTACCAATACATGGAAAATGATCAATCCCTTCAATATACATGGTTGTATGTGAGGAAATACTTTGAGGTCCATGAATAAAGAATGATATGATGATCAACAACACCTAGATACATGACTTGATATTGAGAGGGTAAATTTCATTGTTAATCTTAATTAACATGAGCTATCACAAAAACAAAAATATATGTTATTGTTTAAATATTTAACACAATTTTTATCTTCAATTTAGTGATAATTAAAGTAAATGGAGTTTTTATGTTATTAATATTAAACTTTAAATTAAAAATGTAGAAGATCCAAATTTATGCAATGGTCATTTGAGTGTGAGCGAAGAGAAAGTGAGATTCAATATCAAGAAGTGTGAGATGGGAGAAAAGAGAAAGTATGAGAAAGGGAGTAGGAAGTAGAGAGTGAGTGTGAACCAAGAGTGAGAAGGAAGTGTGATAAGGAAAGTAGAAAGTAGAAAGCAAAATGTAATCAAGGAACAAGTGCCACTTTTTTTTACATATCTTAGGAGAATTTGAAGGATTTATTTGAAGAAAATCTAGGTAACATGAAAAGAAATTATTTTTTTAAATACCGTACTAAAAGTATAAATGGACAAGTTGGAAGTATAGATGCCCTAGATAGCAAGAAAAGGAAGAATAAATCTATGGAAAATTCTATCTAGGTAGTAGATTCTACTCTAGAAGTGATTATCAAGGATAAGATGATTCCTAAAACCAAAGGGTTAATATGTAAGTTTAATGTATATTGACTAGGTCATTTTGAAATTCAAAATTGAAGCACGTGGAAGTGGGGAATGAATTAAAATTACTCTATGGATTTTCTTCCAAAAGGATTTTTTCTCATTATATTATCTAGTTTAGAAATAAGGGATAAAATAATGGATGGAAGCGCATGGTTTAGGGGTAAAGATGCATTATATTTGAGACCTTGGAGTGAGAATTTTTGTGTGGATACAAAAACTATCAAAAGGCTTTTGGTATGGTTTAGGCATTTTGGATTTCCTTATCAACTCATTAATAAGGAAGATTTGAACAATATTGGTAATATTGTAGGTGACTTCATCTAGGAAGGACCAACTACTAAGGAGAGAAGGCATGTCGTATATACTCAAATATGTGTTGCCAAAGATATTTTAAAATATTTACCATAGTCAATTATAATTAAATCAAAATCAATAGAATGGGATCAACAAGTGGATTATGAAAATATTGTATTCCGATGTTATAAGTGTCATGAAACTAGGTACATGGTAAGAGACTACAAAGTGAAAATTATGGAGGAAGAGATGGAAATTTTTGGGCATGAGGGTAGCTTCAATTTGAAACAAGGAGATCATATCACAAGAGAAGCTAGGTCAAATCAAGGATTTTCCACTCCTAATAAAGTGGCTAGAAAAACCTCACTACATCATTATATGGAAAAGGCCATTATAGTTCACTCAAATGAACCATCAGAAGAAAAAAAAATATGAAGGGTACAAAATTACGATGCACAAGTTAAAATATAGAAGGAGCTAAAGGTGTGAAGAAAGAAGGGAAGGCAAATTTTAAAGCAAAGGAAGATGGGGAGGCAAATTTTAAAGCAAATTGAAGTGAAGGAGGTCAATATTAATCTAGGTAAATTACCTTTATTTTCCTCAAGTAGCATAAAATCTTCTCCTTACAATAAAAATAAAAGTAGTACGTAGTGTGATCCTTACACTTTAGGGTTTAAAGAGTAGTATAGTAAATAAAATATTATGGAGGATAACCAACGAAATTTAGGGTTTCTATACCAACATAAAGTAATGACTATGGAGGATCATATTTTTAGTTTAGAGTTTTTAGGGCAACATAAAGAAAAAAATGCTAATGAGGCTATTCCTTGCACTTTGATTCTTTAGGGAAACATAAATATTTATAAGATAAGTCTCATTATGAACAATATGAAAAAATAGAAGAGATTGATGAAGATGAGAGTGTTGGAAAAAATAGAAGAAGGATAAGAAGGCCATCAAAGAAGGAACAAAGAGAAAAAGAAACTCAAAAGGAAATTGATCTTGGAAGCCAAATAAAATATTGTAAGTGTTAACAAGAAGTGGGCTAATCCCGCTAATAAAAATAAAAAGTGTTGATAATGAAAATGATATCATGGAATATTTGGGGTATGAATAAAACCCCTAAAAAAAAGAGTTATTAAGGAATTAATAGGTTGCTATAGTCCCGAGTATATTTTAATACAAGAAACAAAATTAGCAATGAGGAATGTAAGGATGCTTTTAAAAATATTTAGAATATGGGTGATTTTTTAGTAGTTTATTCTACAAGATCTTTAGGTGTTATTACAATAATATGGGACAAATGCAAATGGGATGGGCAATTTTTAGAAGCAAACAATAATTGGGTTGTTAGATTATTTTGCAAGAAAGATAAAAACATGAAATTTGGAGTTATAAATGTATATTCTCCAACTATAGTTACTCCTTGTAAAATATGTTGGAAGCATATTAGCATATTTTTGCCAAATACAACGATTTTTAATTGAGATCTATGGATTTTTAGGGGTGATTTTCATATTGTTCTATATCCTTTGGAAAAGAATGATGGTATTCCAAGATGGTTTAAATGAATACAATATTTTGCTTCATTTATCATTTCAAATGACCTTTGGGATGTTAGTCCCTCAAGCTTTCAATATACATGGGATAATAGAAGACTCGATAGATTTTAGTTATCCAATAAATGGTTTCAAACCAAATATACAATCTCTTTAGATATTTTATTGTGAGTAAAATCAAATAGCAAACCCATTATTTTGACCTGTGATTTACCTAATAATAGTCATCCAAAACCATTTCACCTCTAATCTATGTGGATCCAAGATCCTAACTTTTGTAGATAGTTATGTTATATGGTGGAATGAATAAAAATTTTCAGGATCATGTATGTACAGATTTGTTAAAAAGTTGAAATATTTAAAGGAGAAAATGAAGATTCGGAATGTCAGATCTCTTGGTAATATTTTTTAATAATAGAAATAAATTAAATCCAATCTCAAAATTTTACAAGATATAGTAGAAACTAATGGAATGGATTAGTATTTTTATGTGAAAGAAAATTTTTTACTTTATGATTATCATAATGCATTGAAAAAGGAGTCATACTAATTCAAAAAATTTAGAGAGAAATGGCTAAAGGAAATAGATAGAATACAAAAAACATTATTCTACAACAAAAACTTTTTAGCTCGATATGGAATAAATATTGAGGATGAATAAGATATAAGGAAGGAAGCAATTAAATATTTCAAAAAGATTTTATCAAATTTTAGACAAGATAAGGAGGCACAAGATTTTTTTTTGTAAAATATTCCCTCAATTATCACTCAAGGACAAAATGAAATCTTGATGAAGAATATAACTATGGAGGAGTGTCATGAAGCAATTTTCTCTTTCCATCCTAAGAAGGTACCTAGTCCCAATGGATTTCCTACCATTTTTTTCAAAAAAAATGAGATTTATTGAAAAAGTGATATGTTAGTTGTGGTTGAAGATTCCTAGAAAAGGAAGGCTATAATTGAACTCAAGGAAAATGTGTTATTTGAATTAATGTGTAAAATAGTTATAAGATCAGTCCTTTTTCAAAATATTGCCTCATGAGAAATAATATGGGTCTTCCAAGATGGAAGTCCTCTATTAGTGAACAGTTTAACAACTCCAAAGATCTTCCATGGGTTCCTCAAAGGGAGTGGGTTTACTATGTATGGGCCACTATTGGTTTTAGAGATCCTCCAAACCCATACAACCTAATAAAAATGGTTAATAATATTTGGGTACCTATCTCAATCAGATCCCTCATGATGAAAGACAAAAGGACCAAATGAAACTAGCCTAATGCATAATAAAAAATATTGAAGATGATAGAAATAGTAAAGAGAGTGTTACTTACATGGATTAGTAGTCTGATGTAGGATTTTGGATTGAAATGGGTCCCTAGAGGGGATCGTACCCCTGGGGGTGATACTAATTATCATACCTATCTGTACGATCATATCTATGTTACCTAGATAGCAATTTGCTTTGTTGTAGATATTCTTTTGGTGTTATTGAATATCCTATACACATCAGGTAGTCTTATGCACCTGTAACTAAGAGCATTTTCTTATTCAAAAGGGAGTGTTAAGAGAGAAATGTAGGCATCCATGGTGGTTGATGAAAAGTGAGTGTTGAGTGCACTAGAATCTAAGATTATTTTTGTAGATTTTGGGTATGTAAATGTTTGATTTTCTCAAATGGTGAAAAATACCTTCTATTTATAGACTTGGCCAAGGTTAGAGAGGGTTGAGGTGTTCCTTGAGGTAGAATGGGATGTCATGCCTCATAAATGGATTTGGGTGAGAGAATTTCTCATCCATCCACATGTAATAAATGGGTATGGGTGAGCCATACCTCATAAATGCATGGGACATGAAAGTCTTCTCCTCATTATGGCATGGTGGAGGATGACTCATCCATGATTTCAATACCTTGAATACCTTAAGTATAAATATCATCAAAAATAATTTGGCATTGAATACACATGGGGATATGTGAGGAGTAAGGGTTAATGTTAACCATGGTTAGGTTGACCCTAGGTTTAGGGTTGACCAATGGTGAGGTGGAGGCTAGGCTTAGGTGGAAGCTAGGCTAGGGTAGGGTTGACCATGGGTTTGATTGACCATGGGTTAGGTTTACCATGATTAGGCTAGGCTTAGGAGAAAGCTAGGCTAGTCAAAGGGTAGACTAGGGTGAGTTATCCCTATATTAAGCCAAAGGGGTGGTCAAATGGTGACCAAGGGCTAAGCATAGGAAGGGGCTTAAGTGGCCAAGCAATTTTAAGTGGATGGATAGTATTTTTAGAAAAATATACAAAATTAAAGAGGTTTTTGTAAATTAATCAGCCATTAGTATGGAGTAAGGGACAATGTGATATTTTTAGGTGTCTACATTTACCCATTTTTGTACTATTTTGTGCAAAAAAAATGTAGTGTAAAAACTTATAACACTAAATATGGTCATTGATTATGGGATAAATAAATTAATGATGGGTGATTTGATTGACTCGTGCTTTATTATGACTGATTACGATGTTTTTCACATTTTAATGATTGTTTGAGGGAGGAGACACAAGATTGTATCACTTCATGATCAATGTAAAATACCCCAATTATAGAAGGGATGAGTATCCTTGAAAATTTTCCTTTAACAAATTATTGAGCTTGATTTGGTTTGGTAAGCCATTCAACCATTTTTAGGTGTTCTCATGATGATTCTATCACAAGTGGTCTTATTCCTACCACTTTTATGAAGGTAATTCATAATTAACCACACAATGACAAGCATGGGGTGTGAAAAATATTTGTTTTGAATTGGAGTTTTAATTGAGAAGAGAAATTTTGATTTTGAATTGCCCCAACAAAGGAGGGCTTGTACTTAGGAAAAGGTACTAATACAAATGTAAAGTCCAATATTGAGTGTTTTAATATTGATCATGTGCAAGGAAACATTATTGTATTATGTCTAACCCCTCAAGCAATGATTTTATGGATGAATATGTTGAAAAACAATGATGAATTGCTTGATAAAGTGATCATTGGGCGAGGGGTGTGGAAAAAGGAAATGAGAAATCGATAAAAATATATATTTTTTAAATTAATTCTTTATTTGATTTGTGCATGAATTTAATGAATTAATTGAATGCCAATGTTTGGTTGTATCAACATGAATGAATAAAGAATAAGAAGTGTAAATATTTGTAATAAAATCATCTAGAGAGAAAATAATATAAAATGAAGGAAGAATAAGTTACAGAAGTATGGGAAGAAGGGAGAGGAAAGAAAGAAATAAAGAAGACAAAGGAATCAATCAAAGGTATATAGCTACTCATGCATAACCAGAAAACATTGATAGAAGGCCTAAAGAATATTTTGAGGAAAAGAGATAGGATAAAGAGAGGAAGATTGAGAATGAAGATGAAAATGAAATGCAAGAAGAGTATGGGAGATTTGAATTGACAAGTGGAGAGACTTTATTTTGAATGTGAGGAAGAAAGAATGGAAGAATGAAAAACTACTTGGGACTTCATCATTGGATGGTTTTGTTTGTGTTTTCTATTTTATTATTGTTATTTTTGTTTTTATATATTTTTTGTTCTTTATGTTGAATGTGCAAGAATTTGAGAATCTTCATTGGTAGGATTGGACAAGAAATTAAATATATTCTTTGGAACAAGATTTACACTTAGATAAGAAAGTAAATTTTCTCTTTATAACAATATTTATGCGTAGATAAGAAAGTAAATTTATTCTTTGGAGCATGATCCATGCTAAGACAAGAAAATAAATTTTCTCTTTGGATCAAGATCTATGCTAAGACAATAAAGTACATTTTCTATTTGGAGAAAATATACACTGAAACAAGAAAGTAAGTTTGTTCTTTTGAGAAAATCTAGGCTAAAGCAACAAAATAAATTTACTCTTTGGGAATATATGCTAAAACAAGAAAGTAAATTTGTTCTTTAGGGCATCTAGTCTTAGATAAGAAAGTGAAATTTCTCTTTGGATAAAATCTACACTAAAATAAGAAAGTAAATTGTTTCTTTGGAGAAAAGCTATACTTAGATAAGAAAGTGAATTTGATCTTTGGAGCAAATCTATGCTTAAACAAGAAAGTAAATTTGCTCTTTGGGCCAAATTTATGCTTAGATAAGAAAGTGAATTTTATCTATGGAGCAAATGTACACTAAAACAAGAAAGAAAATTTGCTATTTCGAGCAAATCAATGCTTATATAAGAAAGTGAATTGCCTCTTTGGAGCAAATCTACACTAAAACAAAAAAGTAAATTTGCTCTTTGGATCAAATCTACACTTAGATAAGAAAATGAATTTGCTCTTTGGAGAAAATCTACGCTAAACAAGAAATTAAATTTGCTCTATGGAGCAAATCTAGGCTAAAACAAGAAATTTTATTTTCTCTTTGGAGAAAATATACATTAAAACAAGAACATAAATCTAATCTTTGGAGCAATTCTATGCTAAACCAAGTAAAATTTATCTTTGGAGAAAATTTACATTTAGATAAGAAAGTTAATTTTCTCTTTGGAGCAATGATTAGGCAGAAAACATAAAAGGAAAATTGATATTTGAAGCAATGGTTGATTATTATGGTGACGTAAGGGTGCAACCTTATACCTAGCAATTGACTTTTGATGGCAAGGTAAGGGCAGAACCTTAAACATAGAAATTGATTTTTGATGGATATGTATGGGCACAACCTTACACATAGCTATTGAGTTTTGATGGTAAGGTAAGGGTGCAACCTTACAATTGGTGATTGATTTTTGATGGTGAGGTAAGGTCACAACCTTATACCTAGAAAATGATTTTTTATGGCAAGGTAAGGGCACAACCTTACACCTAGCAATTTATTTTTAATGGAAAAGTAAGGGCACAACATTATACCTAGCAATATATTTTTGATGGTGAGGTAAGGATGCAACCTTACACCTAGAAATTAATCTAATGTGTTTGGTGGCATTAACATGAGTACATGAAAAATTAAAAAAATTTAGCGAAATGCCAAATCCTTAAGTCATAAAATTGGTTGGAAGGAGTGACAACTTCCCCAAATAGAAGGATTATTAGATAGAGGGTGGGACTCCCTCAGGAATGAAGTTGGTTTGAAAGAGGTTGGACTCCCCCAACCATAAAATCAATTTGAAGAGGAAGAGAGCAATGAGAATGACATGAAGGTGGTTGAAGAAAAGGACAAGAAGGAGAAGAATGTTTGAGAGTAGAAGAAATACAAAAAGGAGCAAAAGTACTAGCCATAGGTATGTAGCCAATTATGCATGATTGTAAAAAAATTACATAGATGATAAGAAGAAAGTTGGGGAGGTGAGGAAGAAATGAAAACTAGATCAAAGTTGAGAAAAAAATAGAAGGTTTTTGATTAGGATGAGGTGAGGGGATTTTCAATATGGATGACTTCTTGATTGAGTGGATCTTGAACCTAATGCTTAAAGGTGTGACAACCATTTATGTCATGCCCTCACTGATGATGATAAACATAAACCTAGTATTTTTTATACCATTTGGGTTTTACCATATTTGGATCTTCTAGTCTTACATCAAATAAGGCAATGTGACCTACATCATATAGCTTCCAAAAGAAATTGATGAATGGCTCTAATATGGGAGTGTAATTGCAAGGTTGTTAAGGATATTAGTGCATGTGAATGAAAGTTTGGGTACGTGGTGGAGGAGGAATTCAGGCCTAGGATTTTGATAGCCCTAGCATTGTGGTTGAGTATTTTTTTGAGGTAAAGTGGCTATTACACCCAACACAACTTGATTGGTTTGGTGAGCCTGGGGTTGGTTAGGATTTGGGTTTCCATTACTGAAATTGTTGGGGAAGTTAATATTTTTGTGAAGTTATATCTCCTCTTCATGGATTTAAATATCCTCTAGTACATTTTCTTGAGAAATGACATCCTCAAAGGAGTAGTTTTGTTAAATTTGTAGAGTTGCAGGTATGTGTTTGGCATGACTTTGAGAAAATAATTTTACCAAGACAATGGGAGGAATTGAAAATTTCAAATCATTTATAACCCCATTCCATATAGAAACATAGTCATTTATTGGTTCATCATAAAACTATCATGAACTGTAAATGTCAAAAAATATTGTTTTATTTCTATTATTGATGGGGAAATGATCTAGAAAGAGGTTTTACAACTGCTAAAATTTAAAGAGATTGTTCTAGGATAGGTTGTTGAACCAATATAGTTCTTATCCCCTAAGGGATAAAGGGAATTTTAAAAGCATTAAGGGATCACTACCATGAATGTGGAAGAATGAAAACTTGTAATTTTGTAAATGCTCCTTGGGATCTTCTTTGCACTTGATTTTCTCAAACTTGGCGAACTCAAACCTGTATGGATAGGGATGCATGGGTACTAAGGGATTAATAGGTTTATTTAAAATTTTGTTGTAAGTGGGTTTTAATACCCATAGCCACTATTCTGTAACTCCAAATTATTAATTTATTCCATCATGATTTGCATTTCATTAGGAAACATTGGAGTCACCTAGGTAGGATAGATAGGTGCATCTATAAGGGGAGGTTTAGGGTAGTGGGAATAAGGATAATGGTACTAGTATGATGGAGAGGTTGATAAGAGGTATGATGATCTTATATATAGGTCACTAGATTCATTATAGGTGAAGAGGATGGTGATTTTAGAGGAGAAGAATAGGATGAGTGAGGGGGATAACTAGGTGGAGGAGATTAAAATTGTTGTTGTGCAACCCATGGATTAGGCTGGGATACAATGGATTGATTTGAAAAATAGGAGTTTGATTGGGAACTTGATGGTAATTTTGGATTGGTACTTGGCTATGCACTTTATTGTGCACTTGATTGGAAACTTGATGATGAGGAGCTTTATGATTTGGAGATTGTTTATTGAAATCTTTATTGAAATATTATGACAATGGGGGAGGCCACTCATAAGGAGAATGTGATAGGGGCTAAAAAAATTGAGTAGTAGGTAAGGTTGAATTCCAAGAAGGAAGTGAAGTAATGAAATAGGTTTGACTAGGATGAAGAGGAGGGGGATTTTGATTGAAGTGTTTGGTTTAAGGGATCCTCTTGGGAGGACTCTTAGGTGATTGATTGTTAGTGGCCTACTACACTAAGCCTTGATTGTAGTTTGAAGACCAATATTACTAAAAGTCATTCAAGTATTGGCTATGATAAGGGGTAGATGTATTTTAATGGGGAATGGAGTCTACTTCCTTTGGGTCCCTGAATAGGTTGTTCAAATGGGGAGGGATTTCCTTAGAAGCCACAATGGCTAGGCACTCTTGTTTGAAATATTAGCTTTAGGTAAGGACCAATCTAGAAAGGTTGAAGGTTGTAAAACTAGATGATAACTTAGTTTATGCAAGAAGAGTATTTTCCTGAGCATTTTTTGTATTATTGGATTTGTCTATGTGTAAGAAAATACTACAACACCGAATAAAGAAATATCAAACCAAGCAATTGATAATGATTTCTTTGTATTGATTTCAAATGGAGCCTTGATATTTGTTTACAATGCATTTTCCTTGAATGTGCAAGGGTATTATTACAAAATTCTTGTTTCTTATATTACAATGGGTAGAAAAAGGGGGGAATTACCTATTTTTTTCCAAATACAAATGTCGATGGTGTCTTTGATCTTCTTTGCTACAACCAAGTGGTGAGTGGGCTTGTGTATCCTATGATGGGCCACTCTAGCTTTATAGCTGCTCAAATACCTATTTACTACACACATGGAAGTCAAACAAGGATCATTAGCACCTGTATACATGATTAAAATCTAATGCAAGTAAAACCCTCAAATGTATGCTTGTTAAAAAATAGGAATCAAGATATAAATGCCTTGCTAACTAATTAAAATATTACCAATATCTACTACTCCAAATGGTCTAAATATTGGTGTAGATATTCTAGTGGATGTCTATAACCTCTCCAAATTTTAGCTCAATTCAAGTTTGAAAGAGTGAGATATGGCCAAAACAAGTTTGGCTATTTTTGCGCAAACACGAGGCACACAGTTTCAACTATGTAACCGTGGGGTGGGCGGTTAGGCAACCACAAAATGGGTGGTTGTGATTATGTAACCACAGATTGGGTGGTTGAGTCTGATCGATGGAACCACAGATTTGGTAGTTGATAATGTGTAACCATATATCTGGTGGTTGAGGCTAAGCGGTGAAATCTTCCAAAAATACACTTTGAGGCATCAAATCTCAGATCTCCTTGGGATGCATACAAGCTCCTAGTATAATTTTGATAGCTTGACGGTTTGTGTTCTTTAACTCCTTTTTTTATGGGGTGATGCTTATTTTATAGGCAATTTCAGGGCTTTGGAGGGAAGGATAGGTGGTAAGCTAGGGCTGCCATGTGGTAGGGGGAGTTAGAGTGAGTCACTTAGAGTGCCCCACTTAACTGGGGTGATGTGGCTAATGGGTGAGTGCAAACAAAGTGTAATTTGGCTTGATGAGTGAGTGCAACTGGGGTGATGTAGCTTGATGAGTGAGTGCAAGTGTAGTATAATGTGGAGGATGTGTGAGTGCAAGTGCAGTGCAATGTGTAGGATGAGTGAGTGTAACTATGGTGAAGTGGCTAATGAGTGAGTGAATTATAGATATGTGTGGAGGATGTCCTAGGTGAAGGCAAAAAATTTGTGAGATGTGGCATGGTGATGTGTAGTGGTGGCTAGGATAAATGTCCCATGGGGAAACAAGGTATCCTAGGTGTATTTCCTAGATTTAATAAAATCTAGAAAATATAATTATGTGCAGGATTTTATATGCCTAAGTTTAGACTTAGGCATATATTTTATTATGAAAATTTGTGTGGTGGGATGCAAATGGTGCTTTTGTGAGTGCCTAGATTTTGGTGTCTACACTATGCAATAGTGAATTTGACTATATCTATCCATATGATCAAATTGATCATACATGTCATTAAAATCCTATAGAAAAAAGTAACAAAGACATAAAAGTGGAAGAATAGAAATAGGAAGGTTTTGGACTATATACATGTGTTTCTACTTTTGTAACTATTTTTAGAAAAATATTAACTAATAAAATAATTTTTTTCACAAACAACAAACAATTTCATGAATGGGTTGTTTTGAATGTGTTTTTGAGTGATGTGTTTTAAATATATTTAGCTAATTATGTGTTAGATGATTTTTGGGTTTTGTTTAAATTTTTGTTATGTTTTGTGTTTTTAGATTTTTGAAACTCCTACAAATAATAAAAAAATAGGTGATGGATGAAATCTATGCAGGTATGTTACTCCAGATTCTGTTAATATACCCAAAGGCATGTAAGGAATGACTATATACCAATAGGTGAATGACATCTAATGATGGCAATGGCTCAAGGTAACCAAAAGGAGGAAATATAAACCTCTTATAAAAGATGTTGCGTTGTCTAAAACCTAGGCCAAATGAGCTTCTATTTCACCCTCAGGTAGGCTCGATTAAAAAAAATATTTGCACACTCACTAATTATGTATAGCCCTAAGAGCAGGGGCATCTATCGTAACCTACCCTAAGGTACTCTTAAGGGTAGGGAGTTTTCTCATGATGAAGTCCAAAAACTACTTGTGGGGACTACTATGGTGGCTAGGGAATGATCCAATGGTTGGAGATGAAAGCCAATGTTGTTGGTCTCAATTGGTGGCTGGTGATGAAATCCAACTTCATCAATGTGTGAAAGACATGCACGTGTGTGAGTTTGCTTTACTTTGGAGACTAAAATGCAAGAAAGAAATTATGCTAAGCAAGCAAGAAAAGATGCATTTTGATTTTTGTAAAATAAAGTGCCTTTTAGAAATAAATTTTACACTAAGAAAGCAAGAAGAGTTTCATTTTGGTAAAAAAATGTTTTGCTAAAAGAAGACAAGGATTTTAGTGAAATTTATGCTAATATTTGCTTGAGCACAAATCTATCTACACTAGCCAAAGTATACCATTTAAGGCTATGACTAGATGTCTTGTGAGAGCTTTATGCATGAGACAGATCAAAATATGTTCTTAGCTCAACAAGACAGAAATTTAAAGGATTTCTTCATGTTATATGCAAATTATTTATGATAGATTAATGAAAAGACAAATGCATAAACACCTATGAACTAATACTTATGAAAGGGATTCTTTTAAAAATATTCTAAACAAGTGACCAAATTGATTTTGGTGCATTTTGTAAAGCATTAAAGCAAAGTAAATGCATTTTGTAAAATGCCTAAAGCAATTTGGAGATTTTTTAAATCAAAGGAAATTGTAATTTGAACTAAAAACACAGAGTTTTTGAGTGCTTACCTATGGTCTATAGCCTCTAGAATGTTGTTTGGATGGCTGATAGGATTTGGAATGTGTTTGATATTTTGATCATACTCCTCCCTATGATCATTTTGATCATTCCTATCAGTATGGTCAAGAATAGGATAGAGTTTTTGGAAGACTTTGGACTTGTGGGTGGTTTTTATGTTATAGAAGTTGGTTTTTGTATAGTTGCCTACAACAAAAGAGAGTAAAATGTTATATTTTCTTAAAAACTCTTATTCAAAGGAAATAAAGTCTAACTACTAAATGGAAATTAGAAGATGGTAGGCGACTGAGTTTTGTGAAAAACAAAAAAATAAGAGGTGAACAAGTACACCTTAGGGATGTCATTTTGGTCATACAATTTGGCCTAAGGATGTAAGGTGGCAAGTGAGATAGCAATATCTATGGGGAAAATATATCCACCAACATAACTATAAAAGTGGATTTGTCATGGGCTATGTAGAAACTAGTACTTGTCTAGTGTGGGCCCAGTTTTAAGAGCACTTTGCTCAATCACATGGGCATGTAAAATTAGGGTTATGCGTAATGGGTTAGCCCCAAAATGTATTTATAAAAAAATTTCAAATCAATTTTGAAATCCAAGTATCAAAATGCATGTAGAAGGTTCACTATTATTAGGGGCAATATTGGAAATTTAAAATTAAAATGGTCAAATTATTATACAATTAGGATGAATCGACCCAAAAAAAAATTGCACCTAGAAATTTTTGGCTAATGGGCCTTGGTCAAGGGTCCCAAATATTAGCCAATTCCAAATTTTGAAAATCCTAATTTTATCCAATTTGGCGATAAATAGTCGCTATACATAACCCTGTGTAAAATTGATTTGACCATACCCCTTCATACAATCCTAGGTCATATATCAGAAAGGATTCTACCCTAGATGTGAGGTGTGCTTTAGAGTTTTGGGGGGTTCTATTTTGGTTTTATGGCACATTTAACATAGAAATATGACAAATATGTTAGTTAGAAAGCTAAAAAGTTAGCTAAAACAGTAAATAAGAGGGTTGGTCCCATTATAATCACCATAATGAACTCAAGAAAAATGTGTTGTTTGCATTAATGAATAAAAGGGTTACAAAATTAGTCATTTTCACAAGAATACCTCATGTAAAATAATATGGGTCTTACAATATGGAAGCCCTCTATTAGTGAATGGTTTAACAACACCAAAGGTCTTCTATGGGGTCCTCAAAGGGAGTGGGGCTTATTATGCATGGGCCACTATTGGTTGTAGAGATCCTCTAAACTTGTATAACCCAATAAAAATGATTAATAAAATTTAGAGGCCTATCTCAATCAAAACCCTCATTATGAAAGATAAAAAGACTAAATGAAACTAGCCTAATGCATAACAAAAAATGCTAAAGATGACAAAAATTAGAAAAGACATTGTTACTTACCTATTTTAGTAGTCTATTGAAGGGTTTTGGATTGAAATGGGTCCCTAGAGGTAATAATACCCTTGGGTGTGATATTTATGATTGTACTTATATGTGTGATCGGTTTTGTGTTACCAAAACAACAAGTTACTTTGCTATAGATATTCTTCTAGTGTTGTTGATGCTCTTATCTATTTCGAGTAGTCTTTTGTACCTATAACTAAGAATGGTTTATAATTCAAAAGGGAGTGTTAAGAGATACATATGGGAATCCATGGTGGTTGATTAAAAGTGAGTGTTGAGTGCACTAGATTCTAATATGATTTCTATAAAGTCTTGGTATGTGAATATTAGATACATAATTGGTGAAAAAAGCCTTCTATTTATAGACTTGGCCAAGGTTAGGGGGATTGAGGTATCCCATTAGGTGGCATGGTGTGCCATGCCTCACAAATGCATTTGGGTGAGAGAAGTCCTCACTCATCCACATGAAATAAATGAGCATGGGTGATCCATACCTCATAAATGCATAGGACATGAAAGTCTTATCCTCATGGTGGCATGGTGGAGGATGACTCATCCATGCTTTCAATGCCTTAAATGGATTAAGTAGGTAAGTCTTAAAAATTCATTTATGATACTGAATGCACATGGGGATATGTGGGAAGCAAGGTTAAAATTAACCATGGTTAGGTTAAACCTAGGTTTAGGGTTGAACAATGGTGATGTGGAGGCTATGCTTAGGTGGAAGCTAGGCTAGGATAGGTTTGATCATGGGTTTGATTAACCATAGATTAAATTAACCATGGTTAAGCTAGAGTAGGCTAGGCTTAGGTGAAATCTAGGCTATTCAAAGGATAAATGAGGGTGAATTTTCCCTAGTCTAAGCCAAAGGGATGGTCACATGGTGACTAAGGACTAAGTGCAGGAAGGGGCTTAAGTGGATAAATAGTGTTTTAGGAAAATTATGCAAAATTAAAGGGTTTTTTTCAAATTAATCATCCATTAGCATGGAGTAAGGGAGAATGCAATTTTTTTAGGTCTCTAAAATAATAAGTGAGATCAATGCTAATTTTATTACCTTGGTTCCCAAGAAAGGCAACATAAAATATTTTGATATTTTTTTCCAATAAGTCTCTATAATATAATTTTTAAGATCATTTCAAAAATTATGGCAAACATGTTGAAGGGCAATCTAGGGTGTCTTATATTAGAGGAACAAGGTGGATTTGTCTATGGCAAACAAATTATTAATAGTATAATTATTGCATAAGAGGCCATACATTCTCTTCATTCCATGAAAAACTAGGTATGCTTTTGAAATTAGATATGAAAAATGCATATTATAGGTTTTAGTTGCATTTTATACATGTTATTATAAATTTTTCTACCTTTTATTAAAGTTGGTGTGAGTGGATTAAATCCTATTATACCAATACAAAATTTTCTATTTTGATCAATGGTCCTCATGTTGTTACTTCAAGTTATCTTTTGGACTTTGTCAAGGTGATCCACTTTCTCCTTATCTATTCATTATTCTAGAAGAAGTATTAGGGGGAGAATTTTCAAAGGAAAAAATAGAAGGAAAAATCAAGTATATTCAAGTTGCAAACAATGGTCCCTCCAAACATCATGTCCAATTTTTTTATGATACTTTTCTTTTGGACCATCCCTTAGTTAGTGAGACTATGGATTTTAAATCAATATTATCATGCTATGAGAAGGCTACTAGAAAGTTGGTAAATACTATAAAATCCAATATTTTTTTCATTAATACTACCCTAGATTTACAATAAATTATTGTGAATATTTTAGGGTTTAAAATTTAAAATTTTCCATCAACCTACTTGGGTATTCCTTTGTTTGATAAAGGAAATAAAAAGGAGCTTTGGATCTCTTTTTTGGATAGAATGAAATCTTGTTTGGTATGTTGGAAAGGTAATCATGGAAAGAAGGCTATAACTCATAAAGACTATATTGCAATACATCCATAGTTATATGATGTCACTTTCAAGACTACCAATAGGTATAACATCAAAATTTGATAAAATTCAAAGAGACTTTATTTGGAAAGGTTGTGAGGAAAAAATTATGTTTCCTCTTTGTAAGTGGGATAGGGTTTGCAAAGGAAAAAATATTGGAGGAGCAGGATTGTGGAGTTGTAGACTTATAAATTTGGCATTAGGAGCAAATCTTAGGTGGATATTATTTAGAGATCAAGGAAATAATTGGGCAAAAATTTTACTTCAAAAATATATAGGTTCTCCTAATGCAATAAAACTATTTAGGAAAAAAACTCTACCCAAATGATCGTCAACATGGAACATCATATCAGAAAATTTACAATTTATAAAGAAATAAATTATATGGTTAGTCAATGAGGGGCGTTATGCAATTTTTTTTTCTACTTCTTGGTTAAAACCTTATCCTCTTATCTCTAACTCAAAATGGAAACTAAAAAAAATAAGCTTATACTGAGAGGGGGGGTGAACAGTATAGCGCCCACTTTTTACTTTCTTTCCAAACCAATATCAATTAATGTTCTTAATTGCAATAACAAAATATAGCAGTGTGCATTAATAACTCATATAGCAATAGTAAGCAAGAGCACAAGTCACCACACACAATTGAGACACAAGATTTAACATGGTTCCCCCAATGTAGGGTACTCCACAAGATAATATCCTTATAATATTTCACACAGGAATAAGGATCCTTATCCAATAAAATGGTTACTTTGATCTTCTCAAAGCTAGGCAATACACTGATCTACTCATGTAGGCAATCCATTGATCTACTCAGCTAGGCAACACACTGATCTGCTCATGTAGGCAATCCATTGATCTGCTCAGCTAGGCAACACACTGATCTGCTCAGGTAGGTAATCCATTGATCTGCTCAGCTAGGCAACACACTAATCTACTTAGGTAGGAAATCCATTGATCTGCTCAGCTAGGCACTCCACTGATACTCAAAAATATCACACAGAACTTGTCCAAATATGCTCAACAAGCTCACATAGAACTTGTCCAAATCTACTCAACAAGCTCACACAAAACTTGTCCAAATATGCTCAACAAGCTCACACAAAACTTGTCCAAATCTGCTCAACAAGCTCACACAGAACTTGCTTAGAATATTCTCAACAAGCTCACTAAGAACTTGCTCAAAATCTATTAAAAAACTATCCATAAATCTATCCAAAAATCTATCCCAAAGACCTTCTCAAAGGCTCAACCAATCATGCTCAAGTAGCATTCAAATCTCATCCACAAATCTACAAAGGCAAGGCTCAATGATGAACTCAAAAATGAATGGCAAAGCACTCTAAAATGGATGACAACAATGATCCACAATGATCTCAACTCAAATCTCAACTCAACTCAAGTCAACTCATAGAAGCATAAAGAGAATTGTTAGAGACTCAATATGTTCTAAGCTCAATCTCAACTCAAATCAGAATTATAGAATAGTTTGTTTCATGGAACTTGAACAATCACTTCACACATCACTTGACTAGGCTCAATCAACTCAACTCAACCAATCATCACAAGAGACATCTCTTTCTCACAAAACCCTAGTCCAAGCATGTATCAACCAACTCAAATGTTTCCAACAATGCTCAACCACAAATCTCACATAACAATGATACTCATGTTCTTTTCAAGTTCTTTGCATAACCAATGGGCTTCAACAACTATGCTTATAAAACAAGGTTTAAACACAACTCTCAAATCAGAAAACCTTGAAGCATTCAACCAACCACTTTCGAAAAGGAAACCACAATCAATCCTTTTCTCTCCAATGATATTTCAGAAATCAACCACCATAATCAATCAATAGGAGAATGTGCCCATACCTTTTATGAAGATGAAGAAACCTCTTTGGAAATCTGCCACACTCAACAACCTTCTTTTTCAACTTTCAACAATGGTTAGAGATCATGATTAATATCACAACAACAATATCCAAATAACACCTTATCACTCCTACTCAACAAAATGCATCATGTCCCCTTATGAAAGAATTAATCACTTTTGAAAAAGAACAAAACAACCTTCACTTTTGAACCCCTTTACAAAAATAGAAATATCTCTTTACATACACCTTATTTCTCCCTCTAAGCAAGTTAATCAAATAGCCCTTGAAATAAGCTTTCCAACGATATATAATATGATATACTTCTAAAAGGAAAATCACTAGAAATCTCTCTTTTTCTCAACATGCATCACAACCCTTATCTCTCCTAGGGCAACCTTAGAAAAATAAAATATTAGGAAAAATTATTAACTTGCCTTTGTCCTCAGTGGGATTCGATCCCCAGTCGCCGCCCTGCACCACTCTAACCATGGCGCCAACAACCACATGAGCCAATCGCTCACATAGAACAATGAGCACAAACCTTCTATTTTTTTGCTCCGAGCGTGTCCTCAAACACCACATGCACCAAAAGAGTCCTCCCTTTCACTTTGCAAAACCAGCATCGACGGGATTTGAACTTTGGATCTACTGGCACTTCAACACCTTACGCACCTTCCTCTTGCCACTAGGCCACAAGCACCTACGGTGCTTGGTAAGGGACCTCCCTTACTTTTATTGCCTCCTTTCTTCGTTGGATTCGAATGAGCTGCGACGCCTTTGCTCCCTCTTCGAACGAACACCCTTTGCACACTCTTTAACATGCTGGCACCTTTTGCTTCCTTAGCAATTTGAATGCATCACCATCATCGAGGACATTGGGGAGATTAATCAAAACATTTGGTGGCATATTTATATATGCCTTCCTCCTTTCTTTTGACGTCGGCGCTATAAATTAACTTTTAATTTTAAATTTAAATTTAAATTTTAAATAATTAAAATTTAGACTTAAATATTTAAAATTAAATATCTCCATCATTGGGGCACCTTTTTTGACAAAACGAAAATCCAACCTGGGTTTTAAGAAAAACCCATTTCAAATATGCCATCCATGGTTTTTCACAAAAACCCTGTATATATTCATGCTTTCCAAAATATCATAAATGCTTATTTATGAAATACTTTGGCCACCAAAACTCAATGTGTGTGACATCAATGATCCATGTGACATCAATGACAACATAAAATACCTCAAATTTCCAACAATATCCCCCTTTGTCATTGATGGCAACACCTCTAATGCAAATCACCATAGTCACTGCAAAAACCATTTCTGAGAATCAAATCTGCTCCCCCTGACTCAATACTCTCTTTGGAGGTTGCTCCCCCTAACTCAATGCTCTCTTTGGAGGCTGCTCCCCCTAACTCAAATCTCTCCCCCTTACTCAAATCTCTCCCCCTTTGACATCAATGGCAAAAGGGACACCTATGGGGCTAAAAGATATGACTCTTAAGCTTAGCCCCCTCACCACCTTCTCTCTTGAGGTGATTAATTTTGGGGTGGGAGTACTTTTACTACCAGTTGTTCTCTCAAATGCTCAAACATTTCTCTTGGTAATGGTTTTGTAAATATGTTTACAATCTGATATTTTGTAGGAACATATT
The DNA here is from genome assembly GCA_028583015.1 of Wollemia nobilis. NCBI lineage: Eukaryota > Viridiplantae > Streptophyta > Pinopsida > Araucariales > Araucariaceae > Wollemia > Wollemia nobilis. The sequence continues at coordinate 588,448 of JAQPPZ010017101.1, read as the reverse complement.
CCAATCTTACTTGTTGCTCTGTAACCTGTTCTCTTAAAAAGTGATACTTGATTGGAATGTGCTTTGTTCTGGCATGCATTATTGGATTCTTCGAGATACTTATAGCACTAGTATTATCACACAAAATAGGAATGGGATGATCATGTTCTATGCTGAAATATTTGAGAGTCTATTTCATCCATAATACCTGTGAACAACATGTTACTGCTGCAATATATTCTGCCTCTATTGTGGAAAGTGACACTGATGGTTGTTTCTTACTTAGCCAAGAAACTAAGCAATCACCAAGAAAGAATGCTCCTCCACTTGTACTTTTTCTATCATCAATGTTTCCTACCCAATCTGCATCTGTGTATGTTGTGAGAGTAAACTTACTACTTCTAGGATACCATAGACCATACTCCATTGTTCCTTTGAGATATCTGAGTATTCTTTTCATTGCTGTCACATGTGATTCTTTTGGAGCTGCTTGAAATATTCCCACTAAACCAACTGCCTATATTATATTTGGTCTTGTAGCTATAACATATAACAAGCTACCAATCATAGATCTGTATAGTGTTTGATTTGCATCAGGAGATTCATCATCTTTGCTTAATTTACACCCTATAACCATTGGAGTACTAACTATCTTACTATCTTCCATTTTGAATTTCTTCAACATCTCCTTTATATACTTTGTTTGTGAAAGAAATATCCCTTTTTCTAATTGTGAAATCTGTAATCCGAGAAAAAGGTTAATTCACCAAGCATAGACATTTCAAACTCATTAGTCATGTTTCTTGCAAATTCTTGACACATTCTATCATTGCTACCCCCAAAAATAATATCATCCACATAAACTTCCACAATCATCAAATCATTTCCCTTATTTTTAATATACATGATTGCTATCAATTGTTCCCTTTCTGAAACCTTTCTCTCGAAGATATTTATCCAGTCTTGAATACCATGCTCTAGGAGCTTGCTTTAAGCCATAAAGAGCCTTTTTCAATCTACACACATAATCTGGCTTATCTACTTGATTAAACCCATCTGGTTGTTCAATGTAAACTTCTTCTTCTAAATGACCATTCAAAAAAGCTGATTTGACATCCATCTAATATACTTTGAAATTCTTGTAGCTTGAAAGTGCCAAAAACATCCGTATAGCTTCCAATCTTGCAACTGGTGCAAAGGTCTCATCAAAATCAATTCCTTCTACTTGTGCATATCCTTTACACACCAATATTGCCTTGTTTCTGATGACTTGACCATATTCATTTAGTTTGTTCCTATAGACCCATTTAGTACCAATTACATTTTTTCCTTTTGGTCTTGGAACTAATTCCCAAGTCTTACTTTTTTCAATCTGATCTAGTTCTTCCTTCATTGCTTTAATCCAACATTCATCATTTTTTGCCTCTCTGAAATCCTTTGGTTCTATCTTGGATAGTAGTGAAATATTTGCTTGTTCTATTGAGCCTATGATTCCTCTTCTTGTTCGTATTACATCAGGGTTGCCAATGATCAAGTCCTCTGGATGATTTTTCTGAATATATCTTGATGTAGTTTTAGAAGGTATATTCTACAAATCTTCTTCATCCGAATCTTCACCCATTTCTTCATGACAACTTTCTTCTTCTTCAAGAATATCTTCCTGAGATGGCTCATTTATTCCTGTTCTTTCATCAACTCTGACATTTATACTTTCCACCATGGTATGTGTTCTTTTATTGTAGCATATGTAGGCCTTACTCTTTGTAGAGTATCCAAGAAAAATACCTTCATCGCATCTAGGATCAAACTTTCCCAAGTCCTTATCCTCTCTTCTGATATAACACTTACTTCCAAAAATTTTGAAGTAGTTTACCGTGGGAGATCTTCCTTTCCAAAACTCATATGGAGTCTTATGTTGCTTTGTTCTAACTTGAGCTCTATTCATAACATAGACTGTTGTACTGATTGCTTCCTTCCAAAACCCATCTGAGATTCTTGATTCATTTAGCATTGCTCTGGCCATATTCTCAAGAGTTCTATTCTTTCTTTCTACTACTCCATTTTGTTGTGGAGTCCTGGATTTTGAATATTCTTTTTTGATTCCATGTTCTGCACAAAACTCAATGAATTATGTAGAGATGAATTCCCCTCCTCTATTTGATCACAAACACTTGATCTTATTTCCTATTTCATTTTCTACCATTTCTTTGAACACTTTGAAATGCTCAAATGCCTCTGATTTCTCTTTTAGAAAAACAACCCAAGTCATTCTAGAATAATCATCTATGAACAACATGAAGTAACTTTCACCTTGTAGACTTTTGGTTCTCATAGGACCACATAAATCAGTATGAATCAATTCTAATACCTTGGAAGAGGAATATTATTTTGCCTTGAAACTTGATCTTGTCTGCTTTCCATACTGACACTATGCACAAATTGTATTTGAAGGTCTTTTTATCTTTGGTAGATCTCTGACAATTTGTTTGTTGCTTATCCTTACTATGTTATCAAAGTTCAAGTGACACAACCTTTTATGCCATAACCAACTTTCTTCTTCTTGAGATAGAAGATATTTTTCCTTTTTTATTTCATTGAGCATGTAGAGATTGTTATTGGTTCTTTCTGCATTTGCAACAAGCTTCCCTATTTTTGTTTCCCTGATTTTACATCCTGTAGAGGAAAAAGTAACTATGTACCCTCGATCACAAAGCTGACTTACACTCAGTAGATTGTGTTTTAGACCCTCAACATAGAGTACACCATGTGTAGTAGTCTTTCCATCATCCAAAATTAAAGTTCCTCTTCCTTTGATTTTAGTTGAAGCATTATCACCAAATCTCACAGATCCGTTGTTGTTCCCTTTTAAATAAATGAACTTATCCTTATACCCAGTCATATGACTAGAGCACCCACTATCAATATACCATTTTTCCATCTTGTAACCCAGTAGAATCTACCCTCAAGCTATTAGCCTTTCTGAAGGAACCCGCTCTAATACCAATTGAAGAACACAAGCTTATACTGAGAGGGGGTGAATAGTATAGCGCCCACTTTTTACTTTCTTTCCAAACCAATATCAATTAATGTCCTTAATTGCAATAACCAAATATAGCAATGTGCATTAATAACTCAGATAGCAATAGTAAGCAAGAGCACAAGTCACCACACACAATTGAGACACAAGATTTAACATGGTTCCCCCAATGTGGGGTACTCCACAAGATAATATCCTTATAATATTTCACACAAAAATAAGGATCCTTATCCAATACAATGATTACTTTGATCTTCTCAAAGCTAGGCAATACACTGATCTGCTCAGGTAGGTAATCCATTGATCTGCTTAGCTAGGCAACACACTGATCTACTCAGGTAGGCAATCCACTGATCTGCTTAGCTAGGCAACACACTGATCTACTTAGGTAGGCAATCCACTGATCTACTCAGCTAGGCAACACACTGATCTGCTCAGGTAGGCAATCCACTGATCTGCTTAGCTAGGCACTCCACTGATCTTCTCAACAAGCTCACATAGAACTTGTCCAAATATGCTCAACAAGCTCACATAGAACTTGTCCAAATATGCTCAACAAGCTCACATAGAACTTGTCCAAATATGCTCAACAAGCTCACATAGAACTTGTCCAAATCTGCTCAACAAGCTCACACATAACTTCTCCAAATCTGCTCAACAATCTCACACCGAACTTGTCCAAATCTACTCAACAAGCTCACACAGAACTTGCTCAAAATATGCTCAACAAGCTCACTAAGAACTTGCTCAAAATTTGTCCAAAAACTATCCACAAATCTGTCCAAAAATCTATCCCAAAGACCTTCTCAAAGGCTCAACCAATCATGCTCAAGTAGCATTCAAATCTCATCCACAAATCTACAAAGGCAAGGCTCAATGATGAACTCAACAATGAATGACAAAGCACTCTACAATGGATGACAACAATGATCCACAATGATCTCAACTCAAATCAATCTCAACTCAACTCAAGTCAACTCATAGAAGCATAAAGAGAATTGTTAGAGACTCAATATGTTCTAAGCTCAATCTCAACTCAAATCAAAATTATAGAATAGTTTGTTTCATGGAACTTGAACAATCACTTCACACATCACTTGACTAGGCTCAATCAACTCAACTCAACCAATCATCACAAGAGACATCTCTTTCTCACAAAACCCTAGTCCAAGCATGTATCAACCAACTCAAATGTTTCCAACAATGCTCAACCACAAATCTCACATAACAATGATACTCATGTTCTTTTCAAGTTCTTTGCATAACCAATGGGCTTCAACAACTATGCTTATAAAACAAGGTTTAAACACAACTCTCAAATTAGAAAACCTTGAAGCATTCAACCAACCACTTTCTAAAAGGAAACCACAATCAATCCTTTTCTCTCCAATGATATTTTAGAAATCAACCACCATAATCAATCAATAGGAGAATGTGCCCATACCTTTTATGAAGATGAAGAAACCTCTTTGGAAATCTTCCACACTCAACAAAATTCTTTTTCAACTTTCAACAAGGGTTAGAGATCATGATTAATATCACAACAACAATATCCAAATAACACCTTATCACTCCTACTCAACAAAATGCATCATGTCCCCTTATGAAAGAATTAATCACTTTTGAAAAAGAACAAAACAACCTTCACTTTTGAACCCCTTTACAAAAATAGAAATATCTCTTTACATACACCTTATTTCTCCCTCTAAGAAAGTTAATAAAATAGCCCTCGAAATAAGCTTTCCAATGATATATAATATGATATACTTCTAAAAGGAAAATCACCAAAAATATCTCTTTTTCTCAACATGCATCACAACCCTTATCTCTCCTAGGGCAACCTTAGAAAAATAAAATATTAGAAAAAATTATTAACTTGCCTTTGTCCTCAATGGGATTCGATCCTCGGTCACTGCCCCTACACCACTCTAACCGCGGTGCCAACAACCACGTGAGCCAACCGCTCACATAGAATAGTGAGCGCAAACCTTCTATTTGTTTGCTCCGAGCGTGTCCTCAAACACCACGTGTGCCAAAAGAGTCCTCCCTTTCACTTTGCAAAACTAGCATCGATGGGATTCAAACTTTATATCTATTAGCGCTTCAACACCTTACGCGCCTTCCTCTTGCCACTAGGCCACAAGCGCCTACGGTGCTTGGTAAGGGACCTCCCTTACTTTTATTGCCTCATTTCTCCACTATATTTGAATGATTTGTGACACATTTGCTCCCTCTTTGAATGAACACCCTTTGCACACTCTTTAACACATTGGCACCTTTCACTTCCTTAGCAATTCGAACGCATCACCATCATTGAGGACATGGGAGATCAATCAAAACATTTGGTGGCATATTTATATATGCCTTCCTCCTTTCTTTTGACGTCGACGCTATAAATTAAACTTTAATATTATGTGCCTCCTCCTTTCTTTTGACATCGAAACTATAAATTAATTTTTAATTAAATTTAAATTTAAATTTTAAATAATTAAAATTTAGACTTAAATATTTAAAATTAAATATCTCCATCACCGGGGCACCTTTTTTGACGAAACGAAAATCCAACCTAGGTTTTAAGAAAAACCCATTTCAAATATTCCATCCATGGTTTTAAATAAAACCTTTTATTTCACCTGCCCTGGTTTTCACAAAAACCCTGTATATATTCATGCTTTCCAAAATATCATAAATTATTATTTACGAAATACTTTGGCCACCAAAACTGAATGTGATCCATGTGACATCAATGGTCCATGTGACATCAATGACAATATAAAATGCCTCAAATTTCCAACAAAAACCATTAGCTCAAGCATGCCTACCAAGTAAATATCCATAGGTCAAAAACTATATTATTATTATGAGCAACAAATCTAGATCATGGATTTCTTTTAGTAACTTGGTTTAAGCAGAGGATCTCAAAAAATTGTAGATGAATTTCAAAAGATGCTTCAAGATTTTTATTTAATTTTTACATGAAAGGATGATATGGTTTGGAATTTATCAAAGGATGGTGAATACTAGGTCAAGTTGGGCTATGAGAATTTAAAACAATCAAAATTTCCTTCTCCCAAATATTCTCCTTAGAAGAATGTTTGGTCATTAGAGGCTCTCCCTAAGGCCTTAACATTCCTTTGGTTAGTAGTTCAAAGTAATATTATTACAGGAGAGATTCTACCAAGAATATGATAATATTCTTATAGGAGAGAGTCTACAAAGAAGAGGATATTATGGACACTTTAGATGCATCTTGTGTGTGAAGGATTTAGAAACATTCGACCATTTACTTTTTCATTGTCTGTTTTCTCACACCATTTGGGTTTATTTTTTAAAAAATATAAAATTATATTGGGTAGATCCATAAACATTGAAAGAGTTGATGAAATATTGGATCATAGTTGAGAAAATCAGAATTAGATCAGAATTGACATGGAAAAGAATCAACAAAAAAATCAACAAAAAAGGGCAAAATCAACAAAAAATCAATTATTTTTATTGAAAAACCAAAGATAATATAAATTTTCATTGAAAATATTATTATTCATTCATATCATAGTTTTTTGGAAAACAATTAACAAAAATTGGGAAAAATCGGCCAGGCTATGAATCAAGCAAATTTGACTTAAATCGATATTTTTTGCATATTTTATCAATTGTGTGTTGGATTAATTATTTCAAAGCTAAATTATTATGTATTATTTGGATGACTGACCCTACGATTTTTTTTTGGAATTTATGGATTGAAAGGAATAACACAAGTTTTAAAAATAAATCTCAAAATCATGCTCAAGTTTGGAACCATATTATTGCCTCTCTTGCAAAATGTCTACAAAGATGGTGCTCATCATGGGAAGTCTCAATTACAAAAAAAGATGTGCTAATAACTTGGATGCAATATTTGAACATATATGGAAGATTCATTTGCAAAAATAGAATTAAAACAAAGGATCTATATTGATCTATGGTAAAATAGAGATATCTAGAAATTTGGGTTTATCAAAATAAATTTTGATGGTGCTTCTAAAGGAAATCCAGGAAAAGTTGGTGGAGGTGATGTTTTTAGAAATAGTGAAGGAAAAAATCTTCTCACTTATTTAGAATTATATGGAACTTCAACTAACAACTATGTAGAGGTTAGGGCACTTATTATAGGGATTAAAATTGTAGTAGAAAAAGGATGGAAATATATTTCAATTGAGGGGGACTCACAAATGATCATCAATGCTATTAAAAAATATGGATGTGGAGACTAGATAAAGAAATTTTATTATTTCTAATTTTCATCATCTATTTCTAGAGGTAATCTCTTGGAAGTGTGAGCATATTTTTAGAGAAGGAAATCAGGTACTAGATAACTTAGCGAATTGCAGTGTTGATCTTCATCCTGGTGAAATTCAAATTTTATAAGGAAACCGTTCAAGTGATATTTTATCTCTTAATCACAATGATGTAAAGGAGATTATTGTGGAAACATAGAACTTCAAGGAATTTGAAGAATAGATTTAATAGAAGAAATAAATTAAAAATTTATGAAAAAAGTATGCTACAACAATTGTAATATTTTGGTATTCTGATGGGAATGGCCCCCAATAGAAGCCACATGTAACTTATTAAAAATAAAAAGCAAATGGAGTTTTTGGACGCATAATATGTTTACATTAGATTCACCAAAATGTAGATGATGGGTTGCATGTAGGTTGATTCCTAATATCCTTTTTCAAAGAGGATCTAACCATGTGGTGATCTACCTCAATATGTTTATTTTCAAATCCTAAACTATGTTGGATATGTAAATTATAAAACACCTAGTGGTTCAAATTCTATACCTAAGCCTCTTTTGGAGGATCTAAATAGAAATCTTAAATAATGCACGAATACAAATTATGCAATAAAACAAGTTCTAACTATATGATTTTGTGATTTAAATGATTACAAGGAAAATAAAAAGATCTTTCTCTTTTAAAGGTATATAAAGGATTATGCAAACTTATAAGATTACCATAAATACAATAAAATTATATTCTACTTTCCTTGACTAAGAATATTTGATAAAAGTAAATCTAACTATTAAATAATTATCTAAAATAAAAATTTAAAAGTATGCAAGAACGTAGTTTATTAAAACAAACAAAACCCTAGACTATGTGCTTCTTTATTTTGAATGATTATAAGAAAATTAAATATCTTTTCCTTTCAAAAGCATACAAAAAATTATGCAATATTATAATGTTATCCTAAATGCAACTAAATACTCTTTCAATTTTCTTGCCTATAATAGATTGGTAAAACAAAATTGATTAAACCTAATATTATTTTCCTCTTAATGTAATTTATTGTAAAAAATAAAGAACAGAGAAATAAAAAATATCTACAAGAAAATATTAGACTAGAAGAATCAAACAAAGAGGGTATAGGAATAGAAGTACCTAATTTTTCTCTCTGAGCAAAAGCACCACACTCAATCAAACGTGTTACCAATGCTTTCCTTCTACACCTAGAAATTTTGAATAGGGACCTACAAAATCAAGAAGATAATAATAGATATTATGGTAGGGGGTTTTTATATTCAAGAGGAGATAGAGAGCTTATTGGTCAGGATGATCAAACCCCCTTTTTTATATAACAAAATAAACGAATCAAGGAAAACATGTAGACTAAGAAAAATCTTCACTATTAAGCAAAAGTACTACTTGTGCTTTTATGGATGCTTACACTTTTATTCTATGAAAATGAGAGAGCAAAAGCATTTAATATCCTACAATTATTCAATGCTTTCGATATTCAAACCTAAAATTAGGGGTTTCAAATGATAAAAATAAGAAAATTATATTTGAGTGCCAATTATAGTCCTAGGAATGAGTCAATATTACAAGGTAATTTAATGTAGGATTGGATGTGAAGTAATTAGATTAAAGAATAATGTTAAACTAGTATGCATGTGAAAAGAGAAGCAATATATGATTACAATAATTCATTAAGAAATACAAGATTAAACAAGGTAGATAAACAAAGCAGCTCCTAAGAAGTACTAAGTCCAACAAGATGCCTAAGCAAGGCAATCATTGGTGAGATTAATAAAAAAGAAGGTAACAATTAGAAGAAATAACGTGAAAATGTAAAAATGAATACCACCTCTAGAGTTATTAGAAAATATAACTACAATAAAATGAGAGAACAAATAAAATATTGCTATAAAATGTGAAATATAATAAAAATAACAAATATATAATTAATAAATGTAAAAGTGTAGTAAGATGAACAAGACAATTGTTAGCAAGATCAAGGAATGATGTTAGAAAGGATTATACACAATATGTCAAATGAGAATTAAATGTTGATGTAAAATAAGAGAAAAAATAGATTGTTAGCAAATGTAAAATACAATAAATTTAAGAGAAAAATTTACTCTTAGTAAATGCAAGAAAAAATGAGCAATGTAATCTAAAAAGGTAAAGTTAGGAAAATAGAACAAAGGTGAGGAATTACAACCAAACAATCTAGGTGTCCTCTTCATAGCCAGAGATATCATCAATTTTTGGTGGAAGAGTAGGAATATTGAATTGATTGGATACCCCTATGCCTTTCTTTCTATGACCTAAAATGTTATTGAAAGATGTTTGAGAATGCCAAATGAAATGAGAAGAATGAGAATGAATGCAAAGGATATTAATGCATCTTGAGAACTACTAATAAAATTTTAGTAGATTATGGATGCTTGATAATTTCTTGTTGAATGCCCATCCCATGGGTTAAAATTATATCTTTTTAGAGAGGGGTTCTTGAAGAGAAGAGAGGAGTCAAAGATACCTTTAAGATAAAGAGAAAAATTCAAATTTGTAGTCTAAGGGGATGTAGGTTGGCATCCATGACCATATCTAAGAATGGTGGAGGGAATCCACATGCTGGAAGAATGTGTCTTAAATATTCTCCTCATGTCAACAAAAATGCTATTTAAGAGTGAATGCACTACTAATGCTTTCAAAATTTAACCATTTTGGAGTTAATTTTTAAAATTGGTCAATGGTGCAAAAGCGTTGCTAATACTTTTTCTAGTATCTGATGCTTTTGATTTTTTTCTTCATAGGTGTTGGTTTATCATAGTTAGAGATATTGATCATTATACAAATATAGACATATATGTACTCATTGGAAAACTCTTTTTTAGCTTGTTAAGAAATACAAGATTCAACAAGATAGATAAGCAAAATAGTTTCTAAGAAGTACTATGTCCAACACGATGCTTGAGAAAGGCAATAATTATTGATATTAAGAAAAAATAATGTAACAATTAGAAGAAATAATGTGTAGGTGTGAAAATGAATACTAGCACTAGACTTATTAGCAAAAATAACTACAACACGATTGAAGAACAATGAAAATATTGCTATATAATATAAAATGTAATAAAGAGCACAAATATACAATTAATTAATGTAAAATTTTAGTAGGATGAACAAGATAATTGTTAGCAAGATCAAGGAATGATGTTAGAAAGGATAATACATAATAATACAAATGAGAACTAAATGTTGATGTAATATGTAGAGAGATAAGAGGAAAATATATTGTTAGCAAATGCAAAATGCAATAAACTTGAGAGTAGAAACTACTATTAGTAAATGTAATAAAAATGAGCAATATACGCTAAAATTGCATAGCTAAAAAAATAAAACAAGGGTGAGGAATTAAAACCAAACAATCTAGGTGTTCTTTTCATAGCCAAATATATCCTCAATGCTTGGTGTAAGAGCAAGAAACATGCATTGCTTGGATACCTATATGACTTGCTTTCTATGCTCCAAAATGATGTTGGAAGATGCTTGAGAATGCCAAAGGAAATGAGAAGAATGTAAATGAACACAAAGGCTATTAAAGTCTATTGAGAACTTCTAACATAATTTTAGTAGAGTATAAATGCTTGATAATTTCTTGTTGAATACCCATCTCATAGGCTCAATTTATAGATTTTTAGAGAGGGGTTCTTGGAGAGAAGAGGGGAGTAAAATATACCTTTAAGATAAGGAGGAAAATTCAAATCTATAGGCTAAGAAGATGTAGGTTGGCATGTGTGATCATTACTAATAATGGTGGAGGGAATCCACATGCTAGAATAACATACCTCAGATATTATCCTTATGTGGTGAAAGCACTATCGAAGAGTGAATGCGATGTTAGTGCTTCTAATTTTTGTATAGTACTTTCAAAGTTTAACCATTTTGGGATCAATTTTTAAAATTAGTCAATGGTGCAAAGTGCTACTAGCACTTTTGCTCATATATGACACTTTTGCTTTTATCCTACCTAGGTGTTGTTTTCTAACAGTTAGATACATTGATCATTATCCAAATATAGGCATATATATATACTCATTGGAAAGCTCTTTTTGATCCTGGTAAGAAATACATGATTCAACAAGGTAGATAAGAAAAGTAAATGCTAAGAAGTACTAAGTCCAACAAGATACCTAAGCAATAAAATCATAGGTGAGATTAAGAATAAATAATGTAATAATTAGAAGAGATAATGTGCAACTATGAAAATGAATACTGACACTAGAGTTTTTAGAAAATATAACTACATTAGGATTAGAAAATAAATAAAATATTACTATAATATGTGAAATATAATAAATAGCACAAATATACAATTAATGAATGCAAAAATGTAGTCTGATAAACAACATAATTGTTAGCAAGGTCAAGGAATGATGTTAGAAATGATGATACACAAAAATGCAAATGGGAACTAAATGCTGATGTAAAATATAGATATAAGAGGAAATATATATTTTTAGCAAATGTAAAATGAAATAAACTTGAAAGTAGAAGCTAAAATTAGTAAATGTAAGCTAAAATGGCATAGCTAAAAAAATAAATCAAGGTTTAGGAATTACAAAAAAACAATCTAGATGTGTTCTTCATAGCTAAATATCTCCTTAATAGTTGGTGGAAGAGCAAAAAACTTGCATTGCTTGGATACCCCTATGCCTTTCTTTCTATGCCCCAAAATAGTATTAGAATATGCTTGAGAATGCCAAAGGAAATGAGAAGAATGAGAATGAATGCAAAGGATATTAATACCTTTTGAGAACTTCTAACATAATTCTAGTAGAGAATGGATGCTTGATAATTTCTTGTTAAATTCCCATTCCATGGGTTCAATTTATATATTTTTAGAGAGGTGTTCTTGGAGAGAAGAGGAGATTCAAATATGACTTTAATACAAGGAGAAAATTTCAAATATGTAGGCTAAGGGGATGTGATTTGATATGTGTGATCAGACCTAATAATGGTGGAGGGAATACAAATTATAGAAGAACCTACCTAGATATTCTTCTCATATCGAGGAAAGCGCTATCAAAGAGCAAATGCACTATTAGCGCTTCTAATTTTAGTATAGTGCTTTCAAAATTTAACCATTTTGGGATCAATTTTTAAAAATTGTCAATGGTGCAAAAGGGCTACACATGGTGCAAAAGAACTACTAGTGCTTTAGATCATATGAGATGCTTACTTTTGTCCTACCTAGGTGTTTTTTTCTCACATTTAAAGGAATTTATCATTATCCAAATATAGACATATAAATAAATCATTCGAAAGCAATTTTTGAGCCTGTTCTAATGGTGGTGTGTTCATAAATTTTTGTAAAGGTTCGCTATTGAAATTTATGGCCCAAATATGGTATTACTTTCAAGGCACTAACCATTCAAATTGTGGGTCTAAGAGAGAAGGATTTAGTTTGGTTGATTAGAAGATTGGTGAATGAGGGTTGGTTAGTGAAATTAGTAGACTTGAACATTGGTGAAGTGTTCCAAAAATGGGTGTGTATAGAGAGTAATAAGGAAATATAATATAGTGATAAATCTATATTTATATTTTTTATTATTAGTTGTTCATGTAGGAAAAATAATTATTACTTTAATTTAAAAAATACTTTTATTTTTAATAAATTTTAGATGCATAAAATTAACATATTATTATAAAATAGTTTCTACAGTGATAAATTTTATATTATATATTTTTAATATATAAATAATTCAAGTAAGGTTATAATATAATTACATAAAATAAAATCATCTTTATTATTAAAAGTATATAAACAGTGCATGTTGGGATACTTTAGTGGTATGTTGTTGGACTCTTATTAAAGCTACCCAAGTTTGAATCATGGTGGAGGGAGTCCCCTATTGTGCCCTTGGGGAGTGTGGCCCCAATTGTGTCCCCCATTGTACTTCACATTATTTCAATAATAAAATGTATTTAAATCATAGCTTGTATAATATAAAAAAATTATATAAATGAATTCAATTGATTAAATTTGTTGACTTTGTTTTTTTATTCATGGAAGGGGTTTTTGAAAGGGCCCCAAACCTTTTACAATGAGAGACTCAAAAGATACTCAAATGAGACAAGATCCACAAGGGATTCAAATTTTAATATTGCCACCCAAGCAAGGTTGCCACTCGAACAAGAAATTCAAAAAAGAAAAAAACTCCCATAGAAGAAGGGAATTCTCACACAAACAAGTGAAGTTAAAATTTGAAAAAAAAACCCTCCTTGAGGGTTATCTCTAGGACAAAAAAATAGGGTAGGGGTCCTCCTGGTCCCTGATGAAACCACCAAAAATAAAAATAAAAATAGAAAGGATAAAGTCTCCGCATAGGAAATGACCATGCAAGGGCAAGAAATACAACGAGATTTAAGAAAGAAAAACACTTTTAAAGAAGAAAGATTTTCCCACTTACAGAGAAATTTTAAATTTGAAACAAAATTCTTGCACAAGAGAAAGAAATAGATTTTCCCACTTTGGGAGAAACTACATAGAGAAGGAAAGCCTACACATGAGGACCTTTTGAAGGCTTGGAAAATAGAACAACAACACAAGATATCCATAGGCCATGATATCTCCCTACAAAAATAAAAGGAATGTACATCCTGGAAATGAATAAACCCAACAAAGATTCATCACAATGCCCCCAAAACCAACAACAAATCTGACTCAAAGACCATCTTTAGGAACCCATCCTCTATAGCAAATGAGCATGCACATGGTATTATTAGAACTAGAGCTAGGGATGGAGCAGGAATTTTGAAACGATGACATCCCACCCAGAGCATGAGGTCTCCCACTCCCCTCAAATCTCGAGCATTAAATTTGTTGAATTTTGATAAAGAGATTAATGCTCCAATTTTGCTAAGTTGTACATGTATAATTGTATTCTCATTATAATAACAATGTGATATTATAATAAAATACAAGTGAAACCCATTTTAATTTGTGTTTACCATTAGAAATATATATATATACATATATATGTATATATAATTAAAACTTTCAATTAGGATAATACTAAACTTTTAGTAATTGCATTAAGTGGATATAATAAATATAGAGACTCTTTCAACATTGTATAACCAATTATAAAAATAAATAAGTAATGAAAATGTGTTATTTTATTATTTAAAGCTTGGCCATGTGTATAATTTTGTATATTTAAATTATTTTTATTAATTTTATTAAAAAATAATATAAAACATGTATAATTGTTTTTAAATTTTATAAAATACTTTAAATAGTTGCTAGAAATAGTAAAAATTGAAGGTAGAATGGGTGCGGGGCTTAGGTTTGGCTTTCTTCATATCCAACAATATATATATATATATATATATATATATATATATATATATATATATATATATTATTGAGTAAATACTTCTTGTACATATACATATCCACCATGGAGATTGAACCCGAGTCACATCACCGATAATGCAAGTGGCATCCTTGCTGGTAGACCACATCATGTGGATAATATCCAACACTATTAAAAAAACTACAGGTAATTTCTATTTTTTGTATCTTGTCACATAATCATCATAGTAAGTTTTTCTTCATGATTATATAGGGAGAAAGTTTTTGAATCAAGGAAGAGATGCTATGGAAAAGCAAGTCTTTTTGTGTAGCCCTAGAATCTAGTATTTGATCCAATAATAGAACCCACTACAGTGGTTGTTTGGATTTGATTATATGATCTACCAATGGAATATTAGTGCAAACCAATTTTTGAAATATTGGGTAATTTCTTGGGATGCTATCTAGGAGTAGCCAAAGATATGATGATGGGAGCTTTAGCCATTTATGATGAAATCTATGTTGAGATAGATATTAATCACTTACTACTAGCTAAAATAGAAATATATATGGGGGATTTAACCTAGGTACAAAAAATAGACTATGAAGTGATCCCCATTTGATGTAGGATTTATTCACCAGTTGTACCTTGAGAATATCCAAAAGGATCCCATCTCATCAAAGTCTAATGGCAATGATAAGAAGACGCTTGATAAGAATGCAAAATCTCAACCGAAAACCTCAAGCCTAAATACACCAAAAAGGGTTTTGAAACACCTAAGGGAAAGAAAAATTAAAAGAAGAAGGTGGCACAATCAAACCAAATAGAAGAGAGAAATCTAAAGAGATATGAAATTCTTAATATCCTAATGGACATGGAGAATGAGATAACTATAATGGGGGAACCAAAAGGGGAGAATATAGCCTCTAAAAATGTAGAAGAAGTAGTCTAGTAGATAATAGCTCAACCAGTGTTGGAAAACAATATTCAATCCATCCCCAACCATATTTACATAACAACTTCAGAGAACCTCAACCTTGTAATGGTCTTGGTTGATAGGGATGTCTCAATGAAAGATAGAGATAAATACAAAGGGAAGCCTACTCTTGGAATTCAAAAAGTAGAGAAATAATTAAAAGCTTCCAAGCCAAGATTATGGTATGGAAATAAAACTAAGAGAAATTGGCAATGGAGGGTGACCAGCTAGTAAACCAAGGAAGAATAAAGTAGATTGATACTTATTGGGTTCTAGATTCCCAATGATTATACAATGATAGAATAATAGAGGCTTAAACAAAAGGTCTCATCAAGTTGTTATTCATAGGTTAATTGAAAGTCAACAGTCATATTTTATTCTCCTTTAAGAGATAAAATATTCAATACACAATATGGATAGAATAGTCACAAAATTATGGAAACAAGTAGAGCATATGGTTGTAGCATCCCAAGGTGCTTCAAGGGGTATAGTGATTTTATGAAATACTTTGAATTGGACAACTATTGATCATGTTGTAGGAAGGGTGGTTCTTATATCTCTCTTCAAGAGTAAGAGCAAAACTTTTGTTGATTTCAAATTTCTATTATTCAAAATGTTTTGAGGAGCAACACCTCCAATGGGAAGTTTTACAAGTCTGTTGGCAATTTTGGGTTTGAGATCCTAGCTTCTTGTCTATGAGTTGTCATTGATGTCAAAAGGAAATGGCATTAATGTTAAGAGGATGTGTTGGCTTCAAAGGTGGAAGATTCCAAAAGAATCCGGAGAGATTCCATTGGCAAGGGTTTTTCATTAAAACCAAGTTAAATGGTTTTTATTAAAACCAATGGAGGTTCTCTTTATTATTTATTTAATTATTATTTAAAACCCTTCAAGGTTTTAATTAATTAATTATTTAATTAATTAAAGGAGAAATTATTTTTAATTTATTAAAAATACTTAAGGGTTTTTAAATCCTTTAGAAAGCAAATTTCGATTAAATTCGAAATTACTTTTCTTTACAGCCAACGTGTTCTAAAGTCCACATATGGACTATAAATATGAGAAGGTTCCTAAGGTTAAATGCAGTTGGAAATCAAAGGCAATTAATTGGTTTGGCTACAATCGAATGTTCTGTTTACGCTACGAAAGAGGAGAGCTCGTGGTTTGAAAAGCTTTCGGAAAGCTTGACTATTCATGTGGAAGGAAGTCCATCTTGGACTTCGTAAGCCTCTTGTGGGCTAGTGGCAGTGAAGGCTGCGTTTGGGCCTTGCATAGGCAGAGGTCTGTGTTTTGATCCCCGCGGAGGGAGCTGTGCATGGATTAGTCACGTTTTTATTAAAACATGTTTTGTGCCACAAATTTTGGATTCTTCAAGGGCAGCCATTATAAGGTGTGATTATTTTCTTGATATGATTTTCGGAATTGTTTAGCATTGTTTAAAAGACATAGGAGAAATAAGTGGATATTTCTTTGGTTGTATTTTTGAGATTAGTCTTTTGCTATGCTAAATTTAAAAATGGAGATATAAGGTGTAATTTTTGGTTGTTGTGTTTTTGGCTTCTTTGGTGGTTGTTTTTAAAGAAGAGGAGCTAAAAGGTGTACTAAGGAAAGTTTTTATATATGCTCATTTATCTTGTTTCTATTTGAGGGTTGTGTGTGGTGACAGCTTTAAGGATCAATTTTCTTCTACTCCAAAAGGTATGGGCACATTTTTCTTATGAGTATGATTGGTGTATGTTTTTCTGAAATAAGGTTGGAGTGAAAAGGTTTTCAACTAGGTTTCCTTTGGTTGGGTGTAAATCCTATTTTTTGGTTTGTTGAAGACTACTTATGCATTGTTATCCTTAAGGAGAGTTTTTTGTGAATGCATAATTTCTGGTTTGAGATAGTGGAAGCTTTGTGCACTAGGGTTTATATTTGTGAGTCTAGCTACTTGCATTGAGTTGGTGGAACCCTTGGTTGGTTGTTTTGAGTTTGATGGTTGAGTTGCTTCCATAGAGGTTGTTTGATCAAGTTATTGCTTTACTTGATTCATGATATTGGGCTTACTCCATTGAGTTGATTTGAGCAAGTTATTCTTTGCATTTGGTGATATTGTGTTGGTGGCTATTTTGTTCACATATCTTTGGAGGGAAAAGAATTTCTACTTGTTTCCTTTTCTTGTGATGATTGGTTGAATGCTTCAAGGTTGATGTTGAGTTGAATGGTGTTGGTTGACTAAACCTTATTTGATGAGCATTGTTGTTGAAACCCTAATTGATGGTGAGAAGAACATGAGTATCATTGTTATGTGATTCTTTGCATAGTTGGCAATTTTTGGGGTTTCATGTTCTTGAAAGAAAACATTCTATCCTATCCATTTTAGATATTGAGTTGAGTTTTCAGATTTGAGATTGAGATTGAGCTGAGTTGATTTGAGTTGAGTTTTGAGATTGGGATTTGAGTATAGAACATATTGAGTCTCTAACAATTCTCTTTATTCTTCTATGAGTTTGACAAATCACATTGGGTCTCTAACAATTCACTTTGTGATTTCCTACTAAGAAAGTTTTTCTTGGTGAGCTTGCTGAGTTTTTGGACAGGTTCTAGTGGGGACTTGTGAGTAGTTCTTGGACAGGTTCCAGTGGGGACTTGTGAGTAGTTCTTGGACAGGTTCTAGTGGGGATTTGTGAGCAATTTTGGACAGGTTTCAATGGGGACTTGTGAGTAGTTTTGTATAGGTTTCGATGGGGACTTGTGAGCAGATTTGGACAGGTCCTAGCAGAGGACTTGTGAGATGAGTTTGATAGTTCTATCAGAGAACTTGAGGACAGAGGTGCATTGGTTCTATGATAAGAACCTGAGGATAGATTTGGCAATTCTTTGAGAAGGCTTGTATGCAGAGGATTGATTTGTTCAAGAGTTGGAAAGATTTGACAGACAGAGGAAGATTTGTACTAGATCAACTAACTGTGTTTGGTATAGGTTGTTGAGCTGTTGTGGACATGATCATAGAAGGCAGAGGTCTCTTAGGCTAAGCATTGAGGACATGAGGTCTTCGGTGGAAAGGAGTTCCACGTGTTGGTAAGAGGTAGAGGCAGTTGATCTTCTGAGGGATAATTTCTAGAGCAAAGGGGAAGGTATCTCCTTTGAGTAGAGGCTCATAAATTTTGATTGGGGGAAGGTATCTCCTTTGAGCAGAGGCTCATAAATTTTTATTGGGGGAAGGTATATCCTTTGGGCTGAGGCTCATAAACATTGTAATTGGGAAGGATTCCCAAATAACTTTGAGATAACTTTTAGAGAAAAGTTTTGTGGATGTAGCCCAACCATTCTGGGTGAACCACGTTAAAATTGGTGTCACTTTGTGGATGATTTTATGCATTGCTTTGTTATTGCTTTGGGTATATTGCTTTACTATTTTGAAGTATAAAGGAAAAAGTAAAAAGAGGTCTTATACTTTTCACCCCCCCTCTCAGTATAAGCTTGTGTTCTTCACAAGCAAGTAGGATAAGAAAGGAAGAGGGAAATTAGATAGTGGCTACTGACTTTAATGTTATGCTTTTAGCTAGTGATTAGGAAGGAGGCATCCCATATTTGGATTAGGGGGACATATTTATGATTTCTAGAGTAAACTATATCAATTTGATTGATGTCTAGTGTGTAGGGCCTTCTCATACATGGAAAAACAAACAAGTAAGGTTGGCAATTAGGAAGGTAAAGCTAGATAGATTCTTGGTGTCTAAAGAGGCTTTTCTAAGATTTTCAATTAGGATAAAAATTCTCAATTGTATAGAATATGACAACTTTACAATTCTCTTGGAATAGGATATGGACCATAAATTTTTCTCTAAACCATTTTGGTTTGAGAATTTTTGGTGATAAAGGGAGGAGATTATGAATAAAATACTAGATTGGTGGGAGGAGGGGAGCCCTACTCATGGGAAAACATTTTTTAGTGTCTTTAAATAAATCCAACATGTCAAAGCTCAACTAAAAATCTAGAAAAGAAACAACACATCAAAATTTATATTTCCATTGGTTGTAAGGATGGAGGAGCTAGCCACACTCTTTTATACTAAAAAAAATATAGAAGATCTGAAACATGAAGATGAACTAGTCAAAAAAGAGTTAGATATTATAAATAAACAAGAGGAGATCTTTGGAAATAAGAGCTAAAACTTCTTGGCTACTGGAGAGGGACTGAAATACTAAGTTCTTCCATCACTCGACCTCTGCAATAAAACACTCCAATACATTTCCCAACCTAAAATACCTTCATAGCAATATAATGGACACTATCCCAGGTATGCAATAAGCTACAATTTTCTACTTTGATTTTTTTTTCTTTGCTTTTGTCCATCCTAATCTTGCATTACAACAAGATATACTTAATTTTATCCCCCAAATTATAATAGTTGAACAAAACTAGGTTCTCTTTAGAACTATGGATCTAGAAGAGGTGAGACACATAATTTTCAACATGAGAACCAGTAAGTCCTTAGGCCCTGTTGGGTTCTTGATTGAATTTTTTCAATATTTTTGGGATGACATAGGGGAGTATGTAACCAAGGAAATGGAAGAATCTCATGGAAATAAAAGCATGTTACAAGCTATGAACCATAATTTTTTTACATTAATTTCTAAAGTGGGAGAGGCTTCCAACCTTGGAGACTTTTTCCCAATTACACTTTGCAATGTAGTCCACAAGATCATTAACAAAATAATGGTTGAGAGGCTCAAGAAGGTACTGGATATTATTATCTCTCCAAAAAAAGGAGGATTTGTGGAGGGACGACAAATGTTGGATGGAGTAATCTTGGCACAAGAAGCAGTTTACACATTGCATCAAAAAGGTCAAATATGTATGTTTATAAAATTAGACATGTCTAAGACCTATGATAGAGTCCCTTGGTATATTTTGGATCAAATTTTAGAGAAATTTGGTTTCTCTCAAGGCTAGAGAGAGTGGACCATTAGTTGTGTTTCTTCAGCCTCCTTCTTAGTCCTCTTCAATGGTATTCCCTCAGTTATCTTTTAGGCCTCTAGATAAATTTACTAAGGAGATCATATATCCTCATACCTATTTATTATTTATGCTAAAGGATTGGGAAATTTTTTTGAAGGAACAAGCAACAAGGAGTTATCTCAAGAATGCAAGTGGGAGCGATGAATCTAATCCATTTACAATTGGTGGATGATACAAGGTTGCTTGGGGCAACCAATTTCAAGGAGTCAAGAGTGCTCAAAGTTATATTAAATAATTATTTAGAAGCCATAAGTCAATAAGTGAATGCAATAAAGTACAAGATAGTGTCTTTTAATATCGAAAGAGATATCTAAGATTATATTCTAAACATCTTAGGTTTCTCTCAGGGCTCCCTTCCATTGGACTACTTGGGGATTCCACCCCATTATAAGAAGTTAAAGGTGACAGAATAGAAAACACTAGTGGAAAAAATTGGTGGGAAGGTAAATAATTGGATGTATCACTGGATTTATTTTGAAGGAAGGGTGACTCTTCTTCAATCTATGATCCAAGAAATGCTAATTTATAAGTTCTCTATCATTGTGGTTTTGATTAGAATCCTGAGTGATATGGACTCACTTATGTGAAAATTACTTTGGAATGGCCCAGGGATGGATAAGCGATGGGCTCTAGTAAGTTGGGATAAAATTTTCTCGCCTAAAGAAAATGAAGGATTAGGAATTCAAAAAGCAATATTGAATAACCAAGCTCTAACAGGAAAACTTTATTGGAGATGGATCTCTAATTAGGAAGTGTTGTTTAGCAAAGTTATTACTAGTAATTATTTGGGTAAAATTCCTCATGAAGAAGGAGGTTGCATTCCTATGAGTAGCCAAGGATTTTTTATTTATAAAGTATTTAAATTAGGAGAGAATATGGTAAAACCAAGACTATTTTGGAAAGTGGGTAGATGGGATAAAGCAAATTTTTAGACCAATTTTTGGGACCAATACCACCCCCTTAATTTTGGAATTTTTAGAGTTTCAACCCCTTCAAAAGAGCTTGGAGCCTAGAGGTTGGATTAAGATAACATGATATCTATATACAAGGTATATTGGAACCTTATCTCTTATGCAACTAAAGTAGTGGTAAGAGTGACTAGTCCCAATCTCTTAGAATGTGTTGCCACTTTTAGAGAAGATATTAAAGCAACACCACCTTACAAGAAAGGAGGAAGATAATAATATAGCTTAGGTCATGATAATTTAGATATCTATACAGTATAATATGGTTATAATGGATCACTCCTTCCCCCTCTAGTGCAGTTGCATGTTCCATGGGATAGAGTATGGTTGAAAAAGGGCTTGCCAAAACTCAATTTATTTGCCTTATAGGTTATGCATCAAAGATTCCTTACTTATGATAACTTACAAAAGAGGGTTTTTCATGGCCCCTCTAAATGTATTATGTGAAATACCCATAGAAGACAGTAAATCATTTACTCTTCTAGTGTTATTTTTCCCTAAAGTTATAGAACCGATGGGTTGATCTCTTCAATGCCCATCTCAACCAGTAATTAACATATACTAACATATGAGAGGTTTGGAAATGAATAAGGTTTAAAAAATCAATTTAGTTGGGTTGGTATTTGGGTCTGAACTTTATCTTGTGGTACATATGCATGAAAAGAAATACCAAATTTTTCAAAGAGGAATATACTTTGATAGACCTAGTTTGGTAAAAAAATTAAACAAGTTGACAGAAATAATAAAATCTCATGTGGAGGAGCAAGAAAATCAGAAGTAGACTCATGGGGTTTGGCAAACCACACCCCTATTATAGAAAAAATCAACATAAATGGAGCAACCAAGAATAACCCAGGGGTAGTGGGCATTGGTTTCCTTAGAAGAGACTATAAAGAGACATTTCTTCATTGGGAATTGGAAAGTTTAGGAGTAACAACAATAATTAAGTAGAGGCTTTGGCACTTAGAAAGGGTTCTCTCAATGCTTGAGAGAATGGAGTTCAAAAGATCATAGTGGAGTCTAACTTCCACATTTTGGTGGGGTTTCTAGATGAGATTAGGAATTTTAGACTGAGTGTGTGGCAGATCAAGAACAAGATGAGTCAGATTATATCCATTTGGTAGTAGTTTAAGGATACCATTCCATTTTATGTAGGCAAAGGGAAGAATACAACAACTAAATTTTTGGATAAAAAGGGAAGTGAGAATATTACTAGATACCAGTTGAAATCTGATTAAAATAGGGATATTGTAGATTGGATGGAGGTGAACAAACAAGTTTTATTACTAGCCAATAGTGATTTAGGTAATGAAGTGTGTGGGACCAAGGTAGATGTTTATGATGATTAGCCTTGGTCTAGAATAACATTGTTGATTGTTGTGTTTTTAGTCCCAATTTTGAATAGCCCTCAAAGTCATGGAAAGAGGGAAGCAATTTTGTGTCCTCTGGAATAGTATTAACGAAAATTGTAATCAGAATAGAAGTTTTCGCTCTTTGGATTGCCCTAAGAAATTTTTGGTCCAAGGAGATATTAGATATAGTTTTATTAGGATCCTAGAATTGGCCAAAATGGTAGACCAATTATTATAACTTTGAATTAGTCTTTTAATACAATTTTTACCTTTTAAAAAAATAGTGAAAACTCAAAAAAAATTGTTAAAACATGACATTCATGTAAAATTTTTATTTATATACAAATTGTTAATATTATTAACATAATAAATAAGTTAAATATATTATACCTTAATAATAATATAGTTAGTCTTTGTGGAACACCTTAGTGGTTTGCGCTTTGGCTCTCTTCTTGAAGAACCAAATTAAAACCATCACAGGGTGTGTATACATGTGAATGATATATATATATATATATATATATATATATATATATATATATATATATATATATATATATAAATAATATATTTATATATAAATAATATATTTATATATATAATATTTATATATATATTTTAGATTTTAAATAGATTATAAAACATATAATTTTATATAATTTTATTTATTATTATTTTTTTAAAGTAACACATATTATTGCGTTTAGATAATTACTTCTTTGAAAAATTACAATTTTTTACTTCTACGTCTATATGGTTGCTATGTTGATTAAAGTTGTGGACACTTAATATCACTTCAGTTCAATTTCGATATTGAAATCAACATGAATGGATTTAGTAGGAGTAAGGTAGTGTCTACTTTAGGTGCACCCATCACTTGGACACTCTAAATTACTTGGAATTTAAGTGCACCCAAATCAAGTGTTCGCCATCACAAAGGGGCCTTCTAGTTTGGCATGTGCAATAATTTGATTTCTATTGGGTATTGGTTATTAATTTGCTATTTAAATACATTTGAAAGTGGGCGCAAAAAAATTAATTGACTTGTGGCAGGTCTTTGTGTCTCATATATATATATATATATATATATCATTTAAGACTTTTTTTTTTCTATTTTATGTTATTGTTTAACTTAAATTAGTTAATAAATACTTAAATTTAGTAATTAAAGAAATTATAAGTGAATATTTTTTCAATTGGTTATATGGGATTGAAATGGGCCTCACCCATATTACATGATTACGATGTAGAGATATTACAATAGCTTGAATATTATCCATGTATCCCTTAGCTAGTTTTGAACCTAGGTCTCCTTGAATGTTGAGAAACATAACCGGTTAGTTGAGCTAATTCCATTTGATATCAATACGTGAATGGTTTTTTTAAGAGGTAAAAAAATATATATTGATAGAACAAGAATCAAATTACAGTCATAGGTCTTCCACTTTTGGGAAGAACTAAAATATGAATAAAACTTGGATTAGCATCTCCATATATAACAAAAATTTGAGTACCATATAAAGAGCAAAAACCTTTAAATTGGTCCCATTTTTGCTTTATGTTGTTCCTAAGTAACCTAGCAGGCTTGACAATCTTGTGAACACTACCATTGCTATCCCAAAAAGGTCCAAAGAGTGTTGTAATAGGCAGTAAAAACCCTATAAATAAATGATCATCCTCTATTGATCCACAAGGTTCAGTGGACTTTAGACCTATCCTCATACTTACCTAAGTATTTTCTAGCCAAACTAAGAAACATTTGGTTCACCTCTAACCATTAAAAAGTGTCCCTATCCTGATTAGATTTCAACATGTATCCAACTAGACTTTCACTACCATGTTTAGCTAGAAATTAAACTACTGTATTATTTTACCTATCAGCATAGACAAGGATGGAATCCTTAAATTACTAACAAATAGACTTAATTTGGTTCACAATGTTTCTTATCCTCCAAGACTTTGGTCTAAAATTTCTAATAACATACAAAATCCCTACCATAATTTGATTCGGACTCAACTATGATCTAACTAACCCAATTCTCCCAAGCATTGAGAGAACCTTATCTGATAGTCAATCCTTTAGCTTAATTGTTAGTAGACCTTCCAAGACCCTCTAGATCCCAATGGAGGATATTACCCTTGAAATATATTCTAAGAAAACCAATGTGTGCAACCTCCAGGTTATCCTTAGTTGCACCATTAGAATTAATATTTTCCCAACCTGAGGGAAGGGGTTGCCATGGCTCCAACTTCTATGGCTTGGGAATCCCATCATTCTCTTGAGTTTTCTTGTTCTTAAGGTGAGCTCTAACAATTTCAAAAACCTTGGTAACAATTTTATGCCAAACCAACTCCATTAGACTGAACTCCTCTCTAAAAATTCTAGAATTTCTTTCCAATAAAATGTGCCAGCATATGAAACTCGAGCCTAGGGACCAGCCTAGATGAATGGAGGTATTATTGATTTTTCTACATTTCCAAATCTCTGATATATTATAAAGAGTCACCTAAAAGGTTAGATGAGCCTTAAAGAGGTCTAACCACTTTTTCCACAACTCTCTTGCAAAATGCATACTGGAAAAGTAGATGATCAAGTGTCTCCTCTTGGAAGTTACACATGATGCAATGGTAAGGGCCATAAAAACCTATATTCATAAGGTTATAATAGGTGAGACAACTATTATACATCATTTCCCAAGTAAAGAAGTTAATTTTAGGCCAGTCCTTAGCCACCAAAACTCTATCCCATGGGTTATCCTATAGAATCAATGAAGGAGGGATAAAAGCATTATAACCATCATGAACAATGAAGATACCTAGAGTTCCAAGGCCTCTGGAAATACTATCCTCTTCCTATTTTCCTATAAGTCACCTTTGCTTGAGGATCTTATCAATAAGAAGTTTTTGATGAAGAGGGATAGGAATAGGCCATTCTTCTAACCTCTTCCACTGAAAGAAAGAAAAATCTTCAATTTTCTTGGAAGTAATGTATGAAGCCATATTTATCCATCCTCTACCTTTGAGGCTTTGTTTCAAGGGATGTGATTTCAGAAACTCATAGATTAAGAGGGTGTGCTCATCCCAAGAATCACTCCAAAAGTTAGCTTTGTCTCTTGCATATGAATAGTTAAAGTAAAATATAAAAAGTAGTTTTTAATGTCCATGAGTTAATAGGTTATATAGAATGATGTTTTTAATCACATACCCTCTTATTTTTTGAGATATAATATACAATATTAAATTACATAATAGTTTAAAAAAAAAAAATAGAAGTAAAAATTATCTAAAATTGCTTAACAAAAAGAATATACAAAACAAAAAAGAGAACTTAAAATATGAAGGGGTGCTATATATAGCAATAATATCACAAATAGAAATGAATATATACTCCAAAAAATAACAAAAAAAAAATTATGAAGATATATTTGTACCCAAATATATGACAATTGTAGGTCATTGTTGTGAGACCAACCTTTAAGAATAAAATATTATAAAAATTACAAAATCATATTTTTTAAGGTCTACATGGGCACAAAGAGAAAATACAAATACAATTATAAATAGTCTGTTGTGGTCTCAAGAGAAGTTGAACCATCACAAATTCCAACATCCCCCCTCAAGCTGAACATGGGACAGTAAGAGAGACCCTTCCTTTGCATCCCGTGTTTAAGTGACACTCTCCAAATCCAAGAAGATCTTGCATATCCATAAATGTGACATTAGACATGACCTTGGTCAAGATATCTATTTCTTACTTTGATTAATGCACAAACACTAGATCTAGAATCCCATGAGAATGAATTCATCTCATAAAGTGCATTTATATGTTAATGTTTTTTTTTCACTAATGGAACATTTGGTTGTGGACAAGTTGGATAGTGCTCTAATTATCACATCAAAGGTTGAATGGAAAGAACTAAGAAATACCATTATATTTTGAAATCATGATAATTCACCTAATATGATTAGCTACCTCATTAGCAACACAATATTCAACCTTTATGGGGGATTAAGAAATAGTGGTTTAGCATCTAAAACACCACAAAACTAGATTGGATACCAAATAGAACAAAAATCCTATTGTGGAATGTTCCTCATCTAAGTCACCTTTCCAATCAACATTTAAAAAACTTGTTAAAATTATATAGGATCCTAGAGTAGTGAATATGTATCTTATACATCCCTCTAATGTATATTTGAATCCTCTTAGCTACTATATAGTGACTCTCTTAGGATGCTTGCATGTATCTAGAACAATAACTAACATCAAAGACTATATTTGGTCTAGTGTGAGTAAGATAAACAAGACCTCCCATAAGAGATTGACCTAACATGGTATCAACTATAGGTGTGGTGCAATCAACCCAAAGGTTTAGGCCTAAGGCAAAAGGAACCTAACTGGGTTTACATTCCATATTGAAACACTAAGAAAATCCAAAGCATACTTGGGATGAGAAATTATTATGCTAGAGTCTATTCGATAAATCTAAATCCCTAAAAAATAATGTAGAAGCCCAAAATTTGTCATCTCAAATGTGGAATAAAGTCATGACTTAATGATCTAGATCAAAGTAGAGGAGTTACCAATGATGAGAAGATCATTAATATACAACACAATCATCAACATTTTTCCATGTTGATATTTGATGCAAACATAATATTTAGTATCACATCACTAAAATCCATAACTAAGTCAAAAATAAATATTTTCATACCATGCATGAGGATCCTACTTATGTCCATATAAGGATCTAATCAAATAAAAAACCAATGGAATATACCTCAAGCTCGAAATAAAATGGTTGCTAAATGTTGATCACCTCATAAAGCTCTTTATATAAAAGGCACTCTTAATATCAATCTAATGTACCTTCCATCCATAGGAAGTAGTAATGGGGAGAATCCTCGTAACTAAATCCATCATTGCCACTAGGGTAAAAGCCTCAAAATATTCCAATTCATGTTATAGAGATAATCCCTTAGCAATAATACATACCTTGTGATTCTCTACTTGATTATTTGATGCGTATTTGGTCCTATAGATATATTTACATCCAACAATATGTTTACCTTCTAAAAGAGGAACCAACTACTAAGTCTTATTATTCATTAGTACCTCATACTCTTCCAACATAGCATCTTTCCATTTTGGCTTATCCTTAGACTAAGAATATATGATAGGATCCTATGAATGAGCTACCTTAAAAATTTATGGTTGCAAAAGAGCATTTTGATATTTATCAAGAGATAGAATAGGTTGACCATACTTCAGAAGCATCTTATAAATCCACTTGTGGGTTGGATAAATTAAAGAATCATGTACATCCTATGATAATTTAACATCAATACTTGAAATTGAAGAATACAAATCATCACGACTCATTTATTATGTAATATTGAAGTATTCTAAACTAAAATATATTACTCATCCTACCTTACTTGGTTTGAAACAAAGAATTTTGATTGAACTAAAATAAATAATTTTTAGTTAAGATCATTAAAGACTATAATTAAAAAAAATAAAGTACAACAAACTAGAACATAAGAGTATGCAAGAAAAATATCATAATAAATTTATTGCTTGAAAAAAAAAGTACAATGCAAGTAATCTTTGAGAAGAAATGTGAGACTATAACATTGCATCCATTACTCATGCTTTTTATAGTCAAGTGTACATCTCTCTTTACACAAAGAATTGGTGTCTTGGAAATCCATTGTATTGAATATGGAAGGCCACCTATATGGATATGTGGTGATTCACCTTTTGTGAGTTATAAGGTCACTTAGAGGGAAATATGGTGATATACCTTCTATAAGTTACAAATTATATATTAAATAAAAATTAAATAGATGTGATTTATCCTCTTGTGTTTTGTATTTTATTGATGTGTCAACATACCTAGAGATGTATTTTGGCTATGAAAATTGTATAGGGGAAAAACTACCCTAATACGTACAATTACCAGATAAAGGGGTTGGATCCGCAAGGAGGGAATCATTTTGTGGGGTGAACCATGGGGGTATGTTGTTCTCTACACTCGGTTCTAGGGGGAAGGGTTCACCAGGAACAGTTTAAGGACTCGCTCCAAGTCCTCAAGATATTCAGGATTATTTGTTGTATTCAGTTTCAAGACAAACACCTAAGTTTGGTCTTTCTAGATCTAAGCTAGAAAAGATAAAGGAAAATGCAAAAAACAGAATAAGATAGCTAAAAATAGAATGCAAGAATACAAGAGCTATCCTAGAATGATTCTTTCTTTTGAATGCTCACTAACCTAGGGTTTATTTTAGAAAACCTTTAAAGAAGAAATATACTTAGACAAATTGCACATAAATTATTCCTAGATGCAAGATAGAATATTTTTCCTTTTAGATGCCTAAGAATCAACAGTGAAACCAGATTTTTCAACCAATAGAATAAAAAGAGCACTTATCTAGACTGGTGGTTGATTTAGCCTTTTCTACCTCTTATCTAATGATATCAAGAATTATGCAAGATCACTCATGAAAAACTAAAAAATGGAATTAGTATTATGGGGACTGCATAGGCCACTGTATGATAGATCTAGCAACAATCAAGCCCCATAGGTCATTTTAGATGACCTCTTAATACAAAAGCAAAAATTGACCTTTTGATAATTAATCATAAATTAGAAAGACAACAATACAAAAAAGAAATAAAAGTAGAACAATATGATCTAGAAATAGAATGGAATGCAACAGTGAAAGAAGAATCTAGAAATTGCCCTCGGTATGCCCTAGGACAAAATCACCCCTCACCTAGAGCGAGCATGATAACACAGTAGAAAAGTCACACCCTATCTGGACGGGGCACGGTTTTGCTTCTACGAATAAATTTACCCTAATTAGGGCAAGCGAAGTCATACCTTGCTAATTCCAAGTGCAATTTCGCTTATGACTAAAGAAAAATAAGAAGTGAATACAGAAGATGAAATTAATGTAGACAACAAAGTAATCAACCCCTAATGGACATCATAGAAGTAGGCAGAAGAGAGTCAAGTATCCATACAGGCACTCTGTCTCTCCGAGCTACACCATAGATCCACTAAGTCACACAACCAAATCAATCCAATCCACACAATAGAAGATCAATCTAAAATTTGCACTTCAAGGGTTAGCTTACAGTAGAAAAAATAAATATGAACTATAAATTTTGAGTTTAATCAATTTGCATAGAGATTGCACAAAAGTTTACATATCACACTTGCACTTATTCTTTGTTGTTTATGATTAAGCAAAACATCTTTCCTTTTATAGATAAAATTGGAGGGAGAAATTAGGAACAAATAAAATTATAGCCAATGCCAAAACACGCGATAGGGTTTAAACCTAGGCCTAAGCGGGCTCAAAAATAATAAAATAAAATAAATTAAAAAACTAGGTTAAACAACGAAGTCGTGCCCCATATTGACGAGGCGCTATATCGCTGGCATGAAGTCATGCCTCATAAAGACAGGGCATGATTTTTCTAAAAGGTAAACAAATTAAAAGGAGGCAAAGAGGTCTTCCCTTGCTCTTAGAAAGAGTTGAGGACCTCTTAGGGACACTAAGGAAGATGCCCCACTCAAAGTGGGTCGGTTTTATGTGTCTACATTTTACCCCCTCTTTGATACATTTATGGACTATTCAATACATCAAAGAAAGGATGTAGACTCCTATAGGAAAGCATACAACAAGTACAAAAAAAAAATGTATGGAAAGGGGTGGCTAGGTTTGTGCAAAAGAGCGAGGTATTAGCAATATTAACGCCTCTATGGCTAAGGTGCCCCCTCAAGTTTTGAAAGGGATGAAAGTTACTTAAGAAAATCGAAAAAGGCAACAAGAAAAGAAAACAAGAAAAGACAAAACATAGAAAGCTCCTTAAGAAAATTGAAAAAAGCAACAAGAAAAGACAAAACATAGAAACAAAGTAAGCAAACAAACAATAAATCAAAGAGCACTGAGTACAACATGATCCTAATGCAACTAGCATGAAATACATGGATGAAATAGAAGAAGAGGAAATAAAGAAGAAGGGAAAAGAGTGAAAGAAGAGAGGAGACAAAAAACTATGAAGTGGAAGAAGAAGAAAAAGATAATGATAAAAATCCAAAGGTCAACCATATAAAATCGAGAAGGAAGCTAAGCTAGAACCCTAACTAGAGGGTATTATGCTCAAAATATGGTCCATGTGTGGAGTGAAGAACCCACTATGGGTGTAGTACTCGCTAAATATGGATCAATAAGTTAAGTGTATAGTGTAACCCACTATGGGTGATTGCTCACTAGTGACTACCGTGGGGTGATGGGCCCATTGAGTAAAAATGGAGACATAACCCGATAGGGGTGTTATAATGTATGATGATGTAAAAATGATGTATGTGTAGGCTAGTACTACCCAATAGGGTGTATGTGCATGTATGTATAGACCAATCAATATAACACGATGAGTGTGTGTAGGTGCTAGAAGAAATGAGAGGAAGAAAATGAGAAGCATAGAACTGCATGTGTGTGCTCATAGCTTGAAGTTTCATCTAGTGAAAAATTCAAGAGGGAGAAAATATGAAAAATAAGAAATAAGTATGTGCATCCTTCTATAAACAAAGAAGAAAAAGGAGAAATAAGAAGAATCATGAAAAAATACAAGGACATACCAAAAGAGGATTGCATTCCTTGACTCAGAGGGATATGATGATCATTGTAAAAAATTTCAAAGTCAAGGAATACAAGAATAAGAGAGAAGATGAGAAAGAGAAAAAAAAGCAAATAAGAGAAGAGGGGATGAAAATGCATGGTCCCTAGGATGTACATACTTATTTCTCATTATGATAGCATTGAAGCACTCATTAGGAAACTCAAAATTTATGGTATGGGCAGCTTCTAGGGGAGCAGAGGCTAACTAATCAACAATCACCTGACCCTTGATAGCCTTATAACCTATGAAGATCAAATAAAAATCACTAAGTGCCAACACCCATTTAGCAACTCGACCTGACAGGTGGGGCTTAGACATTAAGTAACACAAGGGATTAAACTTTATGATTACTAGTTTCTTGTGGTTGAGCATGTAGTGTATTAACTTCTAAGAAGCAAACACTATGGAAAGCAAAGCTTATCTAAGGGAGTGTACCTAGTTTCATAGCTAACCAAGGTTCTACTGATATAGTAGATAGATCTCTCTTTATTTTCATCATCATGTTGAGCCAACATGGCTCCCAAAGTATGAGCAGTAGTCGCTATGTAAAGTAATAGATGCCTATCAGGTATAGGGGGAACTAAAATAGGTGGTGAGGTAAGATACCTCTTGAGATCATCAAAAGCTTTTTGACACTCGAAATCCCATTGAAAAAACACATCCTTTTTAAGAAGCTGAAGGAAAGGTTGACACTTATCGGTTAACTGGGTAATGAATGGATGAATAAACTACAACTTACCTTATGTATTATAGAGCTCGGTTAGGGTGCGAGGATGAGGTATATCAATGACAGTTACCACTTTGGCAGGGTCTACTTCAACAGGTCACCTAGATACTATAAAACCTAAAAACTTGCCAAATGTTATCCCAAACACACACTTAGCAGGTTTAAGGTAAACTTTATATTGTCAAATCCTTTCAAAGATTCATATTAGATCATGGACATGATCCTTTCATTCCAAGGAATGAGCCAAAATGTCATCCACATAGTCTTGGCGAATATCATGCATCATGTCATGGAAAATATAAGTCATGATCCATTGATAGGTAGATCTTGTATTCTTAAGGTCAAAAGGCATGACCTTCCAGAAAAAGGTACCCTAGGGAGTGGTGAATGCAGTATTAGCCTGGTCCTTAGGAGAAATAATTATTTTATTATAATCCGAGAAACCATCCATGAGCGAAAGCATTCCACATTTGGTAGTGAAATCTACAATCTGATCTATGTTGGAAAAAGAGAAATCATCCTTGAAACATGCTAATTTAATGTTCCATTTCTTAGCCATAGGAACGATATTGGAGATCTAATTAGAATAGTCGATGGATTTTATAAATTTGATGTCAAGGAGTTTTTGGAGCTCCTCCTTGATTGAAAGGGTGACCTTCGGATGCATATTCTAAATTTTTTCTTAACAGACTTAACACTAGGATTAACTACAAAATTATGCATGACAAGGGAGAGATCAAGACCTAGCATGTCGATATATGACCAAGAAAAAATATCTTGATATTCTTTTAATAAATTGGTCAATTTATCCTTCTTGTCCATAGTCAAGGCTTTGCCTAACTTAAGTATTCGAGGGGCTTCCTTAGAACCTACGTTCACATCTATGGTATCCTAAATAAGGATGGACAAATCATCCTCAAGAGGAGGTGAGGCATGAATTACTCCTAGTTGCTCAAGGTCATCAAAAGAAATAAAACCAAAGTCCACTTAAGTACTAGAAGACTCAACCTGGATTGCGCAAGGGATAGACCCATAAAATTTGATGTCATTCTGAGATAAAGCCTTATCTATAATATATGACTCTAGGGTTGAGACTTTAGGAGAGGGCGTACCCTCATCCTTAACACTCCATTCTAAACTTTTATGAGGTTCCTTAAAGAGAATATCTAAACAAAAAGAGTCGTATTGATCTTGTGATGAAACATTTGTAGAAGAATTTTTGGAGGAAGATTGTGATGAATTAATTTGAGCGAGATCTTCTGGTGAACAAAATTTGAATTGACGAGGATCACCCAAAATAGAAATGATTCAATTTTCAAACTTAAATTTTATGCATTGATGAAATTTAGAAGGGACGACCTCCATTGCATGAATCCAAGGTCATCCAAGAAGGAGATTAAAATATGCAGGACAAGACACCACATAAAATATTGTGTTTAAAATTTTTGGTCCAACCCTAAGGGGGAGTAATATAGTGCCAAAATCTTCCTAGGAATCATTGTTGAAAGTCTTAATGATGTGACTGGATCTAATTAAATCTTCTTTATTCAATCCAAAATTTTGAAAGAAACGATGTGTACAAACATTCAGTGAAGAGCCATTATCAACCATAACCCTCTTAATGAGAGTGTCACCAATGCAAGCAGTGATATATAGTGAAGAATATTCTTGCACTTCTATAGAAGTTGTCATCATCTAAAAATGTTAAATGATACTTTCGAAGAGAGCTTATAACTTTTGTCATGTCACTAAGAGAGATGTCCAGGGTTATTGGCTATTGTTCAAAAATATTTATCATAGCTTCTTTATGGGCTTGAGAATTTTGTAAAAGTTCTACGAGCAAAATTTTTTCCGACTCATCCATCTTCTATACTATTTTTCTTGAAGTAGTTGTTATCATTCCATTGGCATTTTTGCCACATTGTTTTTTTTGTTACTAATCATGCAAAAGAATGCACAAATTGTAGAGATACTAACTCCTCTATTTGTCCCTCCAAGCACTTTGAAAGGGAAAATACAAAAATCTCTACAAGTTTTGTGTTAGAACAAAGTAAGTGTAAGATGTCGTGGTATCGCTACCTGTTGCAGTTTTGCGGCATCAAATGCATAAATCAGCTAAGTATAGAAAATGTTTTGATATCGTGACATGTTGCATTTTCACGACCTGTCGCGTTTTCACGGCTAAAAGCAGCCAAAGGAAGCAAGGGAGTAAAACTATCATGATATCGTGACATGTTGGATTTTCGCGCTAGGAGCAACAAAAGGAAGCAGTAACGACAAATTTGTTGCGACATCGCAACATGTATCATTTTTGTGAAAGGGCTGAAGATAAACACAAGGCGGGGAAAATATGTCGCGATATCGTGACATTTTTGGAAACGAAGCTAAGCAGGAGAAATTTGTCGCCATATCACAACAAGAAGCGACAACAATGGAGAAGGCAAGAAACTATCGTAATTTTACAACATGTTATGATTTCATGGAACGAAGGCTAAATAGTACAAGGCAGAAGGAAAGTGTTGTGATTTCATGACATGTCGCATTT
This sequence comes from Wollemia nobilis, assembly GCA_028583015.1. NCBI lineage: Eukaryota > Viridiplantae > Streptophyta > Pinopsida > Araucariales > Araucariaceae > Wollemia > Wollemia nobilis. The sequence goes on along the minus strand of JAQPPZ010017101.1, from coordinate 553,532 downwards.
TCACGATGATAAAGCAGACAAGACAGCGTTGAGTGAAAGACGTCACGATTTCACGACATGTTACATTTTTGTGATAAGGAGCAACAAAAAAGCCAAAGCAAAGGAGAATGTCTCGATTTCATGACATGTCATGGAGGCAAAGCTAAATGAAGAGAAGATGTAATGATATCATGACATGTTGCATTTTTGTGACTGGTGGTAACAGGAGAAAGCAGTATGGTAAAAGTGTCACGATTTCACGACATGTCGCATTTTCGCGACTTGTCACATTTTCATGACAAAAGCAATAACAAAGGCCCGATACAGTTTTGTCCACATTTTTCCTTCAAAATTGCATAGGAGAATGTGAGGAGAAGATAAGGATCAAATAAAAGCTCTCCAAATAATTTTGAGATCGTGGTCAAAGAGGCTCCAAGATTAAATGTTGTTGTTTACCTGCGTGCAAGATGGAAGAACATGAGACAATTTTTGATGCCACCAAAATTAAATATGCCTCCAGTATTAAAATCTCTTGTTCGTGATCTCCTAACAACTTCCAAATTGCCCCGATAATGGTCATTTAATGAAGAAATATGGTCCCTTGTTTCTGTTCAATTTTTAGTTTTGATCCATAAAAATAGGGAGTGTGATTTCTTCGAGGCAGATTAAGGGGAATTGTTTCTCTTTTCAAGTGCACATTTTGTGGATCACCTCTTAAAATTTTTTTTATGTATTAAATGCTATGATTCGAAAGGAAGAGGGAAGGCCTCTATAAATACCAATGTAAAATCTCAAGCAAAGGGAGGAGGACCTTCTTGCAAAAATTGAAGCAGAAATCCTAGATGCATTTTGCTCTATTCTTAGTTTCTCTTGAGTTGGTGATCCAAAATATTGTTTATGTGATGCTTTCTATCTAATTTACTTATTTTTAGTCCAGTGTTAAAATATAAGTTGAATTTTGCTGTTCTAAATTTGGCTATATTTTCATTTGAATGTTTGAAGTATAATTGAAGACGAACTTATGGCTAATGCTTGATCCAATTTTTGTATGTGCATCCTAAGAATCCTATCAACTGTCAGCTTTGGCCATATTTCCATCTCTTTCTGTTATTTCCATTTCCTTCCGCATTTTCCATTTCTTTCCCCCACCTTTATCTTCAAACAAGTTTATATTAGTTTGGGAGCCAGCCCTCTCTAGATATTGGCCCAGGAGACTTCTCTTTCTTTCGGTTTTTTAATGTTGGTCAATTCTAGGGCACACAAGTGATGAAATCTTGTACTTAGGAAGATTTGTGACCAACACATTCCAACCATGTTATTTTTATATTGGTGTGGTACATTTTTATAAGACACATGATTGGCTTGTATTATTATATTCAGATTTCTCTGGCTAGTAGAATATTGAAAACTACTTATATCAATGCGACCAAAATCAATTAAGTCTTGAATCACATATTTTAATCTTTTACAAGAATTATCCAATGTCCTTCTACTATATGATATGCACAATGTTATCCTACCTTATACCAACTAGTTATAGCATCTAGTTTTATTATAGGAGGTAACTCTATTACCTTAGCATCCAATAATTATCTTAAAACTTATTCCATAGGGATATTAAGTCTTGTGAAATTCCTTTGAAGAGGTTTCTGAAGCACAATATTATATAGGCTATTATTGAAATTATTAAGAGGCCTACATTAACTATTACCTCCTATATGTTTGTTCTTAGGTTGAGACTTAATTGGCTTATCTTCTTTAACCTTGCATTGACCTATCTTGATGAGATCTTGTTCCACTTTTCTTGCTAACTCAATTGCTTTGTCTAAAGATGTGACAGTAATAGTTTCTAAATCATAAGATAACTATTCTTGTAAGTTTCCTATAAATATATCAAGCATATATTTCTGAGACATAGGTTGTCTTAATCAGCCAACTAAACTCATCCAATGAGCTAAAAATTCTAAAAACAATTCCTCTTTACTTTTCTTTAAATCATATAAATCTCTCATTGTCACTTCCTTTTCAATACAAGCACTAAAATTATGAACAAACATATCTATAGTTTTCTCAAAGCTTTTCAAGGAATAGTTGGGTAACCAATAATACCATTCTAATGCCACTCCAACAAGACATTTTGTAAATGTTTTCAATAAAAGCATATCATCATAAAAATGATCATGACACGTTATTATGAACCCTCTCAAATGCTCTATTGGATATTCAATCCCTTTGTATATTGGCAATAATGGAATGGGAAAATGCTTAGGATAAGGTCTAGCAGTGACAATAGGATCCAATGGTTGACTACACATTTCCTTATAGTTGTATGTAAACCGTGATGGTTGAATCATATCCATTCTTGAAACCAATTGATTCACAACATTTTCCAAATTCTACATTTCTGAATTATTACATATGTTCCCCTTATTCCCTTGAATTAGGTTGGGCATGTGAAGGTTGTTGTTATATGTGGTGCCTTGTGAGAATGGAATATTTACTTGTGGTGGAATAGAAGAAATATTATTGATATTAGAGGATGGAGGAGGAAATGGAGAATCAATTTGAGTGTTACTAGTAGTTGGATGAATTGTTGAATTCATTCCAATGTTGGTGGTCATAGTAGTGGCATAAGTAGGTTTATAAGTTTGATAGCTATGATTCAAATATTCACTCAAAGGATTCTAAGGTGGGATATCTTTTTCAAGCAATGCTTCTTCTTCTAAGGCCATATCCAAAGCATGTTTGTGATACTTATAAAAATTCCATATATGATAAAAATAATTAAAGATGATTTTACCATTAGGATCTTGGATAGGATCAAGATAATTATTAGTCTCTTCTTCTAGGTTATTATTTTATATATCAATTTGATAAATCTCATGAAAAATCTCATCAAACTTAAGGAGTCTTTGTCCTCCCTCAAGGTTAAAATCCATTGAGGAGAAAAGGAGAAATACAAGAAGAAGAACTAAGACAAAATGAAATCTATACACTTACATACAAAATTAATTATCTTTTTAAATATTTGGCACACAATTTTAATGGTATTCATTATCATTTAAAAAAAAAAGAGGAGGTGTTCACGTCGAGTTCACCAAATATGTAGAGGGAAAAAACTGCCCTACCGCATATAATTCCCAAACAAAGGGGCTAGATCCACAAGGAGGGAACCCTTTTGTGGGGTGAACCATGAGGGTATGTTGTTCTCTACACTTGGTTCTAGGGGGAATGGTTCACCAGGAATGGTTTAAGGACTCGCTCCAAGTCAGGATATTCAAGATTGTTTGATGTATTCAATTTCAAGATAAACACCTAAGTTTGGTCTTTCTAGATCTAAGCTAGAAAATATAAAGGACAATGCAAAAAATGGAATAATATAGCTAAAAATAGAATGCATTCATACAAATATCTATCCTAGAATAATTATTTATTTTGAATGCTCAATAACCTAGGTTTATTTCAAAAAACCTTTAAAGTAGAAATATACTTAGACAAATTACACAAAAATTATTCCTAGATGAAAGCTAGATGATTTTTCCTTTTAGATGCCTAATAATCAATAGAGAAACTAGATTTTTCAACCAATGTAATAAAATGTGCACTTATCTAGACCGATGGTTGATTTAGCCTTTTCTGCCTCTTGTCTAATGATATCAAGAATTCCTATTTTTGCAATATTACTCGTGAAACATGAAAAATGGTATTAGTATTAGGGGACTTGCATAGGATGTTGTATGACAGATCTAGCAACATTCAAGCCCCCTGGGTCCTTTTCGATGACCTCTTAATACAAAAGTAGAAATTGACCTTTGGATAATTAATCATAAATTAGAAAGATAGTAGCAAAAACCAAAAATAAAAGTATAGTAGTATGATCTAGAAATAGAATGGAAGGCAATAGTGAAATCATAATCTAGCAATTTACCCTAGTGTGTTCGAGGGTAAAATCATGCCTCACCTGGAGTGGACATGATAATGTAGTAGAAAATTTATGCCCTGTATAGACAAGGTGCGATTTTGCTTTTGCAAATAAATTTACCCTAATTAGGGCAAGCGAAGTCGTGCCTCTCTAATGCTGGGTACAATTTTGTTGTTGACTAAAGAAAAATAATAAGTGAATGCAGAAGACAAAATAAATGCAGACAATAAAGTAATCAAACCCTAATGGATATTGCAAACGTAGGCAGAAGAGAGCCAAGTATCTAGACAGGAACTCTCTCTCTGAGCTACACCACAGATCCACTAATTCACACAACCAAATAAATCCAATCCATGCAATAGAAGATCAATCCAAAATTCACACTTTGAGGGTTAGCTTGCAGTAGAGAAAATAAAGATGAACTATGAATTTTGAGCTTAATCAATTCGTATTGAGATTGCACAAAATTTTGCATATGACACTTGCACTTATTCTTTGTTGTTTGTGATTAAGCAAAACATCTTTCCTTTTATAGATAAAATTGGAGGGATAAAGTAGGCACAAATAAAATTACAACTGATGCCAAAACATGTGATAGGGTTTAAACCTGGGTCTAAGTGGGCTCAAAAATAATAAAATAAAATAAATTAAAAAAACTAGGTTAAATAGTGAAGTCGCACCCTGTCTTGACGGGGCACGATTTCGCTAAAAGGTAAACAAATTAAAAGGAGGTAAAGAGGTCTTCCATTGCTCTTGGCAAGTGTTGAGGGCCTCTTAAGGACACCCAAGAATATTACCCACTCAAAGTGGGTCAATTTTCTATGTCTACATTTTTGCCCCCTCTTTGATGTATTTATGGACTATTAAATGCGTCAAATAAAGGATGTAGAATCCTATGAGCAAGCATACAAGAAGCACACAAAAAAAATCATGGAAGGGGATGGCCAGGTTTGGGAAAAAAGGTAAGGCATTAGAAATATTAACACCTTTATGGGTAAGGTGCCCCTCGAGTTTCGAAAGGGATGAAAGTTCCTTAAGAAACTAAAAAAATGTAACAAGAAAAGATAAAACACAGAAACAAAGCAAGTAAAAAAATAGTAGAGCAAAGAGCACTATGTACAACATGAACCTAATGTAGCTAGCATGAAATGGACGGATGAAATATAAGAATAGGTAAGAAAGAATAAAGTAAAAGAGATAAAGAAGAGAGGAGACAAAAAACTATGAAGTGGAAGAAAAAGAAAAAGACAATGATAAAACTCCAAATGTCAACCATCTAAAATTGAGAAGGAAGCTAAACCAGAACCCTAACTAGAGGGTAATATTCTCAAATTATGGTCCATGTGTGGAGTGAAGAACCCATTATGGGTTTAGTACTCGATAAATATGGATCAATAAGTGAAGTGTATAGTGTAACCCACTATGGGTAATTGCTCACTAGTTATTGTTGTGGGGCGATTACCTACTAGGATGTATGCCGAGGCCTACTGTCAATGGCCAAGGAGTTGATCCTACAATGGGGTGTTGGGCCTACTGAGTCCAAAGAGAGACATAACTCGATAAGGATGTTATAATATATGTTGATGTAAAAATGATGTATGTGTATGCCAATACTACCCAAGAGGGTGTATGCGCATGTATGTATGGACCAATCAATATGAGCATAATACGATGAGTGTGTGTAGGTTCTAGAAGAAATGAGAGGAAAAAAATGAGGAGCATAGAACTGTGCGTGTGTACCCCTAGCTTGAAGTTTTAGCTAGTGAAAATTCAAGAGGGAGAAAATATGAAAACAAAAGAAGTATGTACATCCTTATCTAAACAAAGAAGACAAACAAGAAATAAGAAGAATCATGCAAAAATACAAGGACATACCAAAAGAGGATTGCATTCCTTGACTCGGAGGGAGATGATGATCATTGTAAAAACTTTCAAATTCAAGGAATACAAGAAGAAGATATAAGAGGAGAAAGAGCAAAGGAAGCAAAGAAGAGAAGAAGGGATGAAAATGCATGGTCCCTAGGTTGGGGTTTCACTAGGCATCATAAACCTATTGAAAGTGCAATGCATGTGAGCTATGACCTAACTAGGTATCATCACATGCCAATGTTGTGAATTCTTGAAAGCTATATGATTACATAGTCATGAACAAGTAGCAATGTAAATATGACAAGCAATAATTCAATAAGAACAAAATGTCAGGCAACCATGTAAACTATGATAGACAATCATGTGCATAATATGTTAGGAAAGCATGCCATATGACCTAACTAAATGAATATACAAATAAAAACAACAGATAAAGTATAATATCTTTTTTAATGCATTATATTCATAGGTTCTTTAAGCTATTTATGATCCATGGAAGCTAACTTATAAAAACCAGAACCAAATTTAGCTATTACAACAAAAGGTCCCCAATATCAAAAGAATGGTTGTGAATATTTTTATAATAATATCACCGAAGCCTATCCTGATAGGCTCACAAATTCTCTAAGGTATGGATGCGCTTTTCATCTAGTAGCTCCAATTGGTGCAAATTCTCTGCATGAAACTCATCACCGACATTGGCATCTTGTAACAAGATGCACAAAGAAGGGACGTCTAGCTCAAAAGGGAATACTACCTCAGACCCATAAACAAATACATATGGGAAGGCACCTATGGGAGTATGCACGCTAGTATGGTAGGCCCACAAGGCAAGAAAAGCTAAGTATGTTAGTCACAACTGATCTTATTAACCAAATTCTTCAAAATCCTAATCAAGGAATTGTTGGATGCCTTGAATTGTCCATTACCTTGGGGGTGATAATGAGTTGACCATCTATGCTAAATCTTGTAATTAGCACAAATATTATGGATATCCTTATTCTTGAAAGGATTTTTTTTGTCAAAAATAATTATCGAAGGAATCCCAAACCTACAAAGGATCTGGTTGAAGATGAACTTAGAAACCTAAGTTCTAGTCACCATAACTAGAGGTATGGCTTCAACCCATTTAGTGAAGTACATGATCGCAGTGATGATAAACTTGTGATCATCATATGACACTGGATTAAATTTACCGATAATTTCCAATCCCCACATGGAGAATGACCAAGGGGAATATATTACCCGAAGGTCTTGATAAGGAGCATGAATAAGATGATCATGGCATTGGAAATTGTCACAACACCAAAAAAATTGCATGTGTCTTTCTCCATGGAAGGCCAATAATACCCCATATAAAGGAGATTTTTGGCAATAGCATTGCCACTAAAATGGCCTCCACATGAACCTTCATGAGCATCACTAAGAGCAATTTGGGTTTAATCAGAGTTAATGTATCATAAAAGGACATCTTAAAAAGAACATTAATATAAAGTCATTGTCAATTATAACAAATTGACACACTCTCTTGCGTAATAGCTTATGCTGATTGTGATCTAAACCCTCAAGCATAGAGTCATCTTTGATAAAATTAAAGACGTCATTATACCATGGTTCAAATGAGGAATATTTGATGGAAAAAACTCTAGGGGATTTAAAAAAGAACTCAAAGATGTAGGTTCCTAGAGTTGTCAAATGATAATCGAAGGTTGATCATCTTATAAATCCAAAGAGAACAAAGATGTAGCTGCTGCCATGGCATATGCATGGTGGTTTGAGGATCTAGGGACAGACTCTATGGTTTCTTTCTTGAAATAAGACAACTTGGTAATAATCTCCTTATAGGGTTTAATATTATCATCCTGAGTTTGATAAACATAGTTAATCTAATTAACCACAAGTTGAGCTTCACCAAAGACTAAAATAACCTTAACTAGCAAAGCTAAGGCTACTATAATACCAAGGATCAAAGCTTCGTATTCTGTAGTATTATTTGTGCAAGAGAAACAAAGCTTGAAGTATAGAGGGATGAGCTATTTTTGTGGTGTAACTAGAATGACTCCAGCTCCAGTGCCCTACATGCATCGAGCTCCATCAAAAAACAAAGTCCAAGACTCAGACTCCTGAAGCACTCATCCGAAAACTCAAAATTTATGGGATGGGTAGCTTCTAGGGGAGCAGAGGCTAACTCATCAGCAATCACCTAACCCTTGATAGCCTTCTAACCTATGAAGGTTAAATAAAACTCACTAAGGACCAACACCCATTTAGCAACTTGACCTGACAATTGGGGCTTAGACATTAAGTAACACAAGGGATCAAAATTTATCATTGCTAACCAAGGTTATACTAATATAGTAGATAGTTCTCTCTTTATTTTCATCATCATACTAAGCTAGCATGGCTCCCAAAGCACGAACGGTAGCTTCTATGTAAATAAACAGATGCCTACCAAGTATAGGGGAACTAAAATAGGTGGGGAGGTAAGATACCTTTTGAGATAATAAAATGGTTTCTAACACTCAAAATCCCACTAAAAAACCACATCCTTCTTAATAAGTCAAATAAAAGGTTGACACTTATTGATTAATTGGGTAATGAACTAATGAATAGACTGCAACTTACCTTGCAAACTACAGAGCTTGATCAGGGTGCAAGGAGGAGGCATATAAATGATAGCTACCACTTTGGTAGGGTCTACTTCAATACCTTACCTAGACACTACTAACGACTTGCTAGATGTGACCTCCAACACACACTTAATAGGTTTAATGTGAACTTTATATTGCCGAAGCCTTTCAAATATTTGTCTTAGATCATGGATATGATACTTTCATTCTAAGGAATGAGCCAAAAGGTCGTCCACATAGTCTTAGAGAATATCATGCATCATGTCATGGAAAATATAAGTCATGACCTACTGAAAGGTAGCTCCTGCATTCTTAATACCAAAAGGCATGACCTTCTAGTAGAAGGTACCCAAGGAAGTGGTGAATGCAGTATTGGCATGGTCCTCAGGAGCAATCATGATTTTATTATAACCTGAGAAACCATTCATGAGTGAAAGCATTCCATATTTGGTAGTGAAATCTACAATCTGATCTATGTTGGGCAAAGGAAAATTGTCCTTGGGACATGCTAAGTTAATGTCCCAAAAGTTTGTACATACTCTGATTGCTCCTTCTTTCTTAGCCATAGGAACGATATTGGAGATCCAATAAAAATAGTTGATGGTTTTTATAAACTCGACATCAAGGAGTTTTTGGAGCTCCTCCTTAATTGAAAGGGTAAACTTCAGATGCATCTTTTGAAGTTTTTGCTTAACCGGCTTAGCACTAGGATTAACTACAAAATGATTCATGATAAGGAAGGGATCAAGCCTTGGCATGTCGACATATGACCAAGCAAAAATATCTTGATATTATTTCAATAAATTGGTCAATTGCTCCTGCTTGTCCATAGTCACATATTTACCTAACTTAAGGATTGTAGGGGATTTCTCGGAACCTATGTTAACATCTATGGTCTCATAAATAAGGATGGATAAATAATCCTTAAGAGGAGGCAGGGCAGGAATTACTCCTAGTTGCTCAAGGTCCTTGAGAGACATAGAACAAAAGTCCACTTGAGAACTAGAAGACTCAACCTACGCTGAACAAGGGATAGACCCATAAAAGCTTATGTCATTTTGAGATAAAGCCTTATCTATAACATATGACTATAAATTTTGGGCTTAATCAATTCGCATAGATATCGCACAAAAGTTCACACATCACACTTCGGGGGTTAGCTTGCAGTAGGGAAAATAAAGATGAACTATAAATTTAAAGCTTAATCAATTTGCATAGAGATCGCACAAAATTTTGCATATCACACTTGCACTTATTATTTGTTGTTTGTGATTAAGCAAAACATCTTTCATTTTATATATAAAATTGGAGTGAGAAAGTGAGCTCAAATAAACTCATGGCCAATGCCAAAACATGTGAGAGGGTTTAAACCTGGGTCTAAGTGGGCTCAAAAATAATAAAATAAATTAAATTAAAAGAACTAGGTTAAACAACGAAGTCGTGCCCCATCCTGATGGGGCACGATATCATTAGTGCGAAGTCGCGCCTCGTAAAGACGAGGCATGATTTCTCTAAAATGCGAACAAATTAAAATGAGGTAAAGAGGTCTTCTCTTGCTCTTGTCAAGGGTTGAGGGCCTCTTAGGGACACTAAGGAAGATTACCCACTCAAAGTGGGTCAATTTTCCGTGTCTACAAAAATCTAAAAATATAAAACTATTATTTTAGTAAGTTAGAGTCTCTAGAACATTTTTTCCCACAAACATGTTGATAAATGTCTATAATGATGTTTCCTAAAAAAAAAAATCTCTCTATAATGTTGCCAACACTTCCTAAATGAATCAAAATAGAGTCCTAAGAAAAAATTTATGGCCTAAACAATGTAGTTAGGATAAAAAAATAGGTTTTTGAGCATGTTTTAGAATAAAACCATACTGCAAAGCTCTATTAGAGTCCTTGGGATAGGCCAATATTTAATTACCTTAATATTTTCAAGATCAACATGAATTTACTTTTTGTCAACAATACACCCAAGATACTATATCTTTGTAATGCCAAATGAACACTTTTCTAATTTAGCATATAGTTGATATATTTAAATACTATGAAGCATCTATCAAATGTTTTGTAGATGTTCCTCCCATGTATTACTATAGATGATAATGTCATATAAGTACACTACCACAAATAAGCCAGTGTAGAGATGTAGGATGTCATCCATCAATGTCATGAATGTGGTAGGCACATTGGTCAAGCTAAAAGGCATAACCATCCACTTATATAAACCCTCATTGGATTTAAATGTATTCTTCCATATGTCAGTCAGCTCTATGGGTATTTTATTAGAACTAAATTTGAGATCAATTTTGATGAAATTTTTACCATGGAGCTAGTCCAACAAGTCATCTATTCGAGGTAGTGGATAACAATTCTTCATAGTGATTTTATTCAAAGCTCTATAGTCAATACAAAGTTTCTACATTCCATATTTCTTTGGATCCAATATATTTGAACTACTACATGATGAAGCACCTATGTAATGTGCTCCTTTTTAATCAATTCTTAGATCTACATCTTGCTTTCATCATTTGAAAGGACTAGTACTTGATAAATAGGTGCATTAAATAAAGTATAAGTAGAAACTAAATAAATGGAATGATATACCTCACAATGAAGTGATTATCTAGTTTATGACTTGAATACTCATCATATTGCACTACAATCTTATCCATATCATTTTTTCTATTAGGCCTACAATTATTGTGGCAATGGGCATTCTATCTCATGTTTTGATCATTAATAGAATACAAATTTTGGTATTGGATATCATCTTTGTACATTATTTAGCACTAATTAAGGAATGCAAGGTAGGAGGATATACCTATGGGATATTCTACCATTGACCTCTAATAGTGTTGATGATACTTTAGGACCTAGACTAATATACTTCCACATAAATGGTTGACCTAAAATCACATCACAAACATCCAAGGGCACAACAATGTATAAAACTTCATCTTTGAAGGTATTGATGACACAAGAGCCAAGATGTTGAGTTATATGAATATCTCTCCCTTGTTGTAAGCATTCAACATTATATGGTTGTGGGTGTGGTGTAACAAGGAGATTCAAATCCTTCACCATCTAAGTAAAAATCATTTCCTTTTGACTACTAATATAAAAAATAAAATATAATAGCTTACTTTTGACCCACATTCATGAGTGAAATAAGTGATCCTCTCTTGTGACTTCTCCAATGTACCATATATGTTGGCAATGGTCATAGTTTACTCGACTTATATGATTCACTTACCTCTATCATTAGCCTATGAATATGAAGGTGGTGGTGTAGTGGATGTAGAAGATTAAAAATCAACAAATAATAATTGAATTGTAACATTGCTCCCTTGAATATAAATTGCTCTTATGATAGTTGCATTGTTTGCCACTCTTTGCCTTTGAGGGATTATTTTCTTGGGAATATTTTTTTAATTTCAATTATATTTTGGGGTGGATTCCCTTCATCATAATTCTTTGGAGAGTCACTCTTACCTTTATTTGGATGGTACTTAGTGTTTTGGTTTTGTTATTTACTCCTCCTTTTCTAATTTGTTTTTGTATTTTTGTTCCAACTTGAGAACTAGATTATATATCTCTCCCAATATTCTAAATTCAAAGAGGTCCATGTCCTCTCGAATATACCATTGTAGCCCACTATGGTACTTGTGGATTTGATGGATTTTGGTATCTTGAATACTTATCTTTGTTTCGATGGAGTGGAAAACATTAATATAATCTTGAACAATTCAGTCTTTGCCTTGATGCAATTATTTCTATTGCATGTATTTGTATTTATAGAATCCCACAAGAAAATTTTCTTCCTTGATATCCTATATGAAATTATCCTCTATGAATTTTACTTCATCTTTATTCTCTTCGAAAATCCTTTTACAATATGCTTCCTAGAAATTTTGAATAGCTAGTGAAGCTTTCAAGAGTACAAAAGTGATTTTCTCACTATTGGCCAAGTTTTTTTATAGATAAGCATGAAGATAATATATCCAACCAATATTCTAGGGAATTAAAATTAATTTTTCCATCAAAATTAGGAATATCAAAATTTACCTACACCTTCAAACGTGTGCAAGGACATAATGGTTCTAGGGCAATGAATGGTTGTCTAGAGAAGGCTACAAAATGTACAATAGTGTGTCATTGAAGAATTTGGATAAATTGATCCATCATCTCATTTCTCTGTTTCATAAGGGCTTCATTCAATATATCTTTGAAAGGATTTATTATCTTGATGTTGTCCATTCTGGTTCTCACCTAAGATCATTTAGAATGAAAAGGGAGGTAATAAGAAGGATCTTCCATCATATACCAAACATTCAATATCTTGATATTGTGTTTATGGACATACACACAAAAGATATCCCAATCTAATACCATTGATTTGAAAATTTAAATTTTGACTATACTAAAAACACATAATTTTGAGTTAAGGAAGATCATGAAAGTGCAATTCAAAAAAAACAAAGTATAACAGACTAGAATACAAGACTATAAAAGTAAAATAGCATAATGACACTATTTCTTAACAAAGTACAATGTAAGTAACCTCCAAGAAGAGATTTGAGGCTATAAAATTGCATCCATTATTCATGTTTTTTTTAGTGAGGGTTGCATCCCTCTTTATACAAGAATTAGTGTATTGGAAATCCATTGCTTTGATATGGAAGGTCACACATATGAAAATGTGATGGTTCACCTTACATAAGTTAGAAGGTCACCCATAGGTAAATGTGATGGCTCACATTTCATCTCTTATTTCATCTTCTATGAAGAAGGTTCAAGTTCAATATTGATAGACATAATTGGCTTAATGTGTGTAAGTGGTGAACTTGACCACCAAAAACAATCACCTTCTTATTTTAAGTATTATCCCAAGGGGATGAAAATGCACATTATAGTAGAAGTCAAAAGGATAAAAAGTGTATATTAAAACTTTAGCTTTTATAAAATACTTAAAAGAATTGATAGAAAAACTAAAAACTCTTAAAAATACTAAAAATGGCATTGATGTAAAATCATTATTTAGATATGTTGTATAAACGACCTGACTTATAGATCACTATTGAAATTTTGGAGAAATACCAAACATACATCTAAAGAATGTAATTTCATATTTACGTAATATAAAATTATGACTTTTTTCGAGGAAAAATCATTATTTATATATAAATTTATGATATTATCAACTTATATTAATAATAGATAGATAAAATATGTTAATAATGTATATACCATTTTATATATATGTAGAGGGGGAAAATCGTGCACCAGCATATGATTCTCAAGGTTGGATCCATAGGGAAGCCTTGAGGTGACCGTGATGGTAGTTATAACTCTACACTCGATGTGGAGGAGGAAGGGTTCACCAAGAACAGTTTAAGGACTCGCTCCAAGTTTAGGGGTGGAATATGTTTTGATGTGTCCAATTTAAGACAATCACCTATTTTTGGCCTTTCTATAGCTAAGCTATGAAATGAAAGAGCACTGTAGGATACAAGATGCAATAAGACAAGATCTAACTGTATAATAATTTTTTTCTTTAAATGCTTTCTAACCCTAGGGTTGCAAAAATGAAATACTTTGAGCAAGAGTTCAAGAGAAGGTGCACAAACAATATTAAATCCTAAATGCACACTATATGTTTTTATCCTTTCAAATGCCTAGAAATTAACTATATATCTTTCTTTTTATATCAGATCTAAGGTTTTAACATAAATAGAAAACACCCAACAAATAGCCTAAATATTAATTAGGGAACTTATCTCATTTGGTGGTTGATGCAATTTTTTTGTTTTATCCAATGATATCCAATGATTCCTATTCCTAAAAAATATATTAGCAAACACTTGAAAAATATGATCAATGTTAGGGGGTATACTTAGGCCATTGTATATCAATGCTCGGAGGCATAGCAATCAAGCCCCCTAGGTCCTTTTTGTCTAACTTTGAAATACAAAATTTAAAGTTGACCTTTCGAAGATGGACAAACAAAATAAAATACAATAAAATAGTATGATAAATAAAATAGATAATATGCTATTATGATCAAAATGCAACATGAAACATCATTCTAGGGCTTGGAGATAATAGATTTCCCCTAATATTTTTTGGAGAAAAATCACACTCCATACGGAGTGACCACAATTTTGTAGAACAATGAAAACGTACCCCAAAATTACCAAGTGTAATTTCATAATAGGAGAAGAAAACCCTAACATAAACTAGATGAGAAAATGTGAAATTAAATCTAGCTAATGTGTAAAATGCAGATGAGTGAAAATAACCTAGAAATAGCAAAAAAAAATCAAAAGGATTGAGACCTCTAGGTAGTAGATTCCTCCTTAGGGCTTCAACAATTGTCTACCAAGGGTAGAAACACACAATCAAACGCAGTGGTATATCATTCCAAAACAAATCTTCAACATAATATATCAATCACTTGAATAATAAGCACTTCAAACTTGGATGAGCACTTGTTAATTCTCGTGTTAGTTTGCTTACCTTGAAATTAAGAGATTGCTAGAGAGAGTTTAGATCACTTGGAAGAATTCCATATTATTAGCTTGGATTCTAACTTGATTGGGGGAAAAGAAGACATCAAACCCTCTATTTATAAGGGATTTGAAAGAGAAATGGGTGATAAAAACCATGGAAATTCGACCTCAAAGGATGTCAACTTGGAAATTAGGGTTTCTTAGGATAAAACCCTAGCAATACGAAATCATGCCCCATTAGGGTCGATAGTGATTTCGCATTAGGAGGAATAAAAAATGTAAAATGAGGAAAGGGAGGCCCAAAGTAGCTTGGGGTAAGTTAGAGGGTTCCTTAAGGATCTAGGCAAAATTGCTCACTCAAGTGGATCAATTTTTTGTGTCTACATTTTGACCCCTCTTTGATGTGTTTATGGCTTGATAAATGCATTAAATAATGGTTTAGACACCTATAGGTGGAGGACAACAAGTAGAAAAGGATTGGATAGGTTAGAAGAAATGAGTGGTATGAAAATAGTATCATTCCAAATACTTTCTTATTTTACATGCAAATAGAGGTATTAGGGACATTAATGTATCTCAAGCCAAGGTGGCCCCTCAAATTTTAGAAGGAATATTTAAATTCCTTTTGAAACTTGAAAAGGTAGACTCAGAAGAAAAGAGAGAAAGAAAAACAAAAGAAAAGATGAGAGAGAAAAGTAGAAAAACAAGCACAAAAGGGGCAAGAGGATGAGAACCCTAATTTATTTTTACTACACAAAAGAGGATAGATGGAGCTCTAGAGAAAATATGTGAATAGCACTTCCTGTACACCGTTCAACAATGGTGAGGGGTGAGGCCAACACTGTAGCAGAATGAGCATAGGTAAGGACTAAAATCTATGTTTTAGATTAATATTAGGGTAGATTTCTCTTCCTTTTTGAATTTATTTTTGAATTTTTCTCTAGTTTCATTCAAAATGGCACACATGACCTAGGTACGATTTTACGGCCCAACCACGATTTTAACATGGTTCATGGTGGTCGGTGAAATCATGCCTCGAAAACATGGGATGTGATTTCACAAAATCACACCCTAGAAGAATGGGATGCGATTTCATAGAAATAGGAAAAGGATGAAATCACGCATGAGGCTAGGCGAGTGCGATTTTGTCACAAAGAGAGAAAAAAAGGGAAAGCAAGCAAGCTGAGATAAGAAAAGCACTTTTATTGATTTAATTTTTTTTAATTTTTAACTTTTTAATGAGCATAAAGACTGATATAATTTTTTGTTATGTTTGTGGATGCAACATAATGTACTAGCGAGTCATAAGTGGAGACCAACCTCACTAGAGGTGGAGCTATGAGCAGTTAGGTAGGCCAAGAGAGATACCCTAGAGGTAGTGGGGCTACACCACTTGGAAGAGATATCTTGAGCTAAGGCAGATAGAGAACTACTGACAATTTTGGTCGAGAGGTGGTACCTAGAGTCATAAAACTTTCAATTACCCACAAGGGAGATGATAGTCACACTAGAGGATGTGTGATGCATATTTCACATCCCCATCAAGGGGAGGGCAGTTTGCAAAGCACGAGGATAGTCGATCACCTTGTAGAAATTATTATGAGGTTGGACCCACCTGGTTTGAGAGAATGTCATCTTGATCGATGAGATGGTGGGGCACTATGAGGTTGATCCATTTATAATCATGCTTTGTGGGGTGGTGGTAGGATTATTGATGTGCCACACGAGTAGGTGAAATCTATCATGGGTAATGGTAAATATAGTGATAGACATATGAGATCAGTAAATGCAACTCATATGGGGCCCATATGTGTTGTCTCACTTGTTTAGGACATTGTACAATATCGTGTACAAGGAGCATATAGATATAGTCTGCATGACTTTGCTCTAGGTATGGTGTTGGGAGCACATAGTGATTTGGAGACCTTCTGCACTACTAGGACAATTACCCAGTCAAGAGTGACCAGTAGCATATAGGTGGGATAGATCACACAAGCGGGTCCAAAGGACATATACTAGGATCTTACCACTAGGGAGGTGGGTGATAGATAAGCTGAGGGAGGTGAAGATCATCTAGAAACCATGACATACACACCCTAGATGGGCTGAGGATGCAAAGAACTTGGCTCAAGTTAGGAGGATCATATGGCTCTCTACAAAGAAGGGAGAGTTGGAGCTGTATTGATTCGATAAGGTCTAGTAGTAGTTTAGGATCTTGTAGAGAATATTGGACTTAGGCGACTACCAATACAAGAGAGTGTATCTTTCTTTTTATATCAGATCTAGGATTTTAAAAAAAATATAAAACACCCAATAAATAGCCTAAAGATTAATTATGGCACTAATATCATTCGGTGGTTGATCCAAAATTATTCTTTTATTCAATGATATCCAATGATTCCTATTCATACAAAATAGCTTAGTGAACACTTAAAATATATGATCAATGTTAGGGGATCTGCTTAGGCCACTGTATAGTAATGTTTGGAGGAGTAACAGTCAAGCCCCCTAGGTCCTTTTAGCTAACCTTTTAAATACAAAAGCAAAATTTGACTTTTGGAAGATGGATACATAGAATAAAATATAATAGAACAATATGATAAACATAACACAAAATATGTTATTATGATCAAAACGCAACATGAAATGTTAGTCTAGGGTTTGAAGACAGTAGATTACCCCGAATATTTGCTTGAGCAAGATCACGTTTCGTACAAAGTGACTACAATTTTACATAACAATAAAATCGCACCCTAGAATTATCAAGTGCAATTTTGCAATAGGAAGTAGATGAATCCATAGATGCAAAATTAAATCCTCGAACTTGGAGTGAGTCCTCAAACTATTCCTGGTGAACTCTTCCTCTCCCACACCGAGTGTAGAGTTATAAGGACCATCGGGATCACCTCAAGGTTTTCATGTGGATCCAACATTGAGAATCGTACATTAATGCACGATTTTTCCCCTCTACTTCACCGAGAACCAATTTTGTAACATTGTTATTTAACAAAAAGTAGATGAACACATGTGAAATTAAATATAATTAATATGTAAAATGCAAATGAGAAAAAACAACCTAACAGTAGCAAAAAAATAGTCAAAATGATGGAGACTTCCAAGTAGCAGATTTCTCCTTAGGGCTTCAACACTTGTCCACCAAGAGCAACAACACACAATCAAATATAGTGGTATATCATTCCAAAATAGAGCTTCAATAGACTATATCAATCACTTGAACAATGAGCACTTCAGCCTTGGATGAGCACTTGTCAATTCTCGCATTAGCTTGCTTGCCTTGAAATTGAGAGATTGCTAGAGAGAGTTTGGATCACTTGGAAGAATTTTAGATTATATGCTTAGATTCTAACTTGCTTGGGGGAAAAGTAGACCTCAAACCTTCTATTTATAAGGGATTTGAAAGAGGAATATGCGAGTAAAACCAAGGAAATCTGACCTCAGAAGACTCCAACTTAGAAATTAAAGTTTCTTAGGAGAAAACCCTAGCAATGCAAAATAACGTCCTAGGTCTAATCGTGATTTCACATAAAGAAAAAAAAATTGGGGAAAGGGGGAAAAGGAGGCCCAAACTTACTTAGGGCAAGTTAGAGGTTTTCCTAAAGATCTAGGAAAAATTGCTCACTCAAATGAGTCAATTTTCTATATCTACAATAAAAATAATAAAAAAAATATTTTTTTAATAAAATAAAAAAAATGCTAATAATTTTATATTACTTTTTATTATTTTCAAAAGTAACATATTAGTAAGTTAAAATAAATTTTTTCTTTAATATTACCTCAAAATAACAAATAATTTTTGTTTATCAATCCCAAGTGGTAGTTGATCCTTTTACTCAAGATTTTATAAAATAAGGTGAAATAAAAATTATAAAAACAACTCTAATATTTAAACCTTAATTCATAGTTAAAAAGAGAAAACAAAAGAAAAGAAAACGAGATGCAAAGCAAAAGAACTTATCCCAAATTTTAGAGAACCAAAGGGTATTGTAATAAATTTTGAAAACGGTGAGGAGCAGCATAAAAGACAAAGAAGAAATTTGCATTGGAATTTTATGACAACTAAACAAGTATATTTCATATTAAATTATTTTATTATTATAAAAAAATTATATATTATATTATTTTATATTATATTATTTTTTTATTGTTATTTTAATAGAAATTTTTTATGAATTTAATAAAACCTTATGCAAAGAATTAAATTTAGATATACCATTACCAACAGACATAGAGACGTTTTTTTACCAACCGACATAGATACGTTTTTATGCGCGGAAGTGGTAAGTGGGATTTTTTGGATTTAAATTTTTACGTCTTATTAACCAAAAAAAATCAGACAAACTATACACGCTTTATGCTACAGAAATGGTTTCTCCAAAGTGATTCATCCTACGGAAAGCCCTGACCGATAGCAAGCAGCAGGGTAGGATTATCTGCTCTTGTTTTCTAAGATGATTTTTTCAGTCTATAGGGTTAAAGCTATGAGAACGTTTCGTTACTCTTGGTTGAAGCTATGAGAACGTTGCGTCTGCACAAAATCCATTTAGATTTAATTTGACGTTGGATGAATATAACGTAGTGCATATCCCCTTACAACCAATTTGATGTTATAAAGGTAATGTCAACTTAGTGAAATGATCTTCCAATTAAAATAATTTTCCCTTAGGTATTGGATTAATGCAGGTTGGATTCTTCATGAAATCATGATGTTAACGATGGTTCAAAACCTTATAAAGGTTTTTTTTTTTTTTGCTTTACCAAAACAACCCATGTGAAGGTGATTTATGAACATGGCCCCTAGTACATTTTCAGGACTTCCTCTACCTTTGTGACACTTTCTCAATCGCATAGCAGCCCTTGTGTCATTTTGATGGAGGCGAACAAATTTTTCCATGCACACCCTTAAAAACGTGTTTGCATTGAGATTGATATTTCTCGAGATCTCAAGGAGTCCATTCACATACAAGTTGGTGACACTGTGGTATGCATACCCTCAAAAACGTGTTTGCATTGAGATTGATATTTTTCAAGATCTCAAGGAGTCCATTGACATACAAGTTGGTGACATTGTGCTATGCACACCCTCAAAAATGTGTTTGCATCGAGATTGATATTTCTCGAGATCTCGACGAGTCCATTGACATACAAGTTGGTGACACTGTGCTATCCGAGCAGGTTCTCTACATAAATTTGCGAAACACATGTTTTTGGTGCCAGTCCTTAGCACATAATATCAAAGATTGTCCCTTGATGCCACATAACAGCCCCACCACACTGAGTGCACCCACTCCTCAACCTCAAGAGGATGGTTAGACGACTGTGGGATGGCATAAAAATCCACATTTGGTTACTTCTAAAGGTACACAGTCCAAGTAGGCACATGTATCATAACCAGTAAAAAAATGTATGAAAAGGAAAAAATTGGTCCCCCAGTTGAAAATCCTAACAACAATGAGGCTTGTCAATCTCAACAGATTCATACCCCAAGGGATACAGTAGAGGTTGCTTCACAATCTGCTCAACCGGCCAGTCCTCTAGTACATTTCCTCTCGGCTAATGCAAGACGCTCCTACAACCCAAGAAGAGGATGTGTAGAAGAAGATGTCACTCCAAAGAAGTGACTTCATATGACCAGTGTTTAGTTAGGCAATTATGTTTCTTATTCATCTAAAAACTATAGTGTGTTGGAGTATCTTAGTGGCCAGTGAAAATATGTCATTGGATGTAGAGCCATCATCGATGGAATTGGCAGTTCGTACGGAGGAAGCAAAATTTAAAGTTTCTTCATCTTTTGTGCTTCGACATTCTCGTAGTCCTCGACATGGGAAAGAAGATGGAGACAATCTATCCGAAAAAAGGTTTCCTTTCAACTCAAGAATTCCAATAGCTTTACGGCATTGGAACAACACAGAATAATAGAGCAATAAGTCTACTTAATGCTTAGAGCTATAGTTTTACAGTTTAAAGTTTTTTTTGTTACTGTATTCGTATTTTTAAGAATTGCTTCTTGTTTTGATTGTATAGGTAGCCTTTCACCACGAGCTATGATCTTTCCAGCTTTTTTTATCGTAACCTCTTTTATTTTGATTGAATATAATTGTTGCTTTCAACAAAAATTAATATTATAGAGTAAAAAACAGCATCAACAATAGCTTAACTACTTCTCCTGCATGTGAAAATTCCTATGAAGTCTGGGAGAGGAGTACACCAAAGCTAACGAGGCTAATAGCAACGAACAACACACATGCATGGTCCGCAGAGCATCCTTAGCTTTGGATCCTTTATCATTTCTTTCATCATCCCATTCTTAAGTTTTCTATAAAGTCATCTTATGGTAGACGCTATTCTTTTAATTTTTGAAAGGTTGGGATAATAACACGATTAGAATATATATACATTTATTTAAAAAATATATAAATATATACAAATACTGTTAATGAGCAGGCACATCTCTGAAAATTCGCTGGCACAAGTTGTTCGTTGCAGGCATGAAAACAGGCGCATGGGAGGAGAAACAATGTATATTGCAGAAAATAACAGATGAACTCTGACTAGGCTTCTTAAATTTCTGAATATATGCATGTGATTTCCTCCTCTTGTGCAGGACGTATTGAGGCAGGATACTAACTTTGCCTCGGGCTTTGTTGTCCTTTACTCTTCCTTGTCGTACCACATGAATATGTTCTTCACACCTTACAAAATGAAAGCTGGATGTAGGTATAGGTTACAATTTCTGACTTCTGCGTAAAGGGGACGACAATGAACATTATAGTAAAGGACAAAAAGGTGCATACTAAAACTTCAACTTTTATAAAATACTTAAAATAATTGCTAGAAAAAAACTCTTAAACATACTAAAAATGGCATTGATGTAAAATTTCCTAAACATAGACCAAATATATATATATATATATATATATATATATATATATATATATATATATATATATCCTAATCAGTTTCTTGACATCATTTTAATTAAGACAAAAAATCTCGTTTGTTCAGTTATCTTCTAAATTTGAATTTCAACGGAATGAAGATCAACATTATCATTTGTTAATCTATCTACTACCAAATTTCCTTCTCTATAAATATGCTCACACTCCCATGAGATTGCCTCTAGTAATAGATGATGAAAATATTTTTATCAAGTCTCCACATCCATTTTTGTTAATAGCATTGATGATAATTTATATATTTTCATCCTTTTTTTTTTTTGCAATTTTAATTTCAGTAAGTACCCTAGCCTTTACATAGTTGTTAATTGAAGTTCCATATGCTTTTGAATAAGTGAGGATAATTTTGCCTTCAGTATTTCTAAAAACACCAACTCCACTAGTTTTTCTTGAATTTCCTTTAAAAGCACCATCAAAATTAATTTTGATAAACCTAATTTATGGACATTTTCATTTTACCATAGATCCAAGCAGATCCTTATTTTAATTTTGTTGTCAAAGATGACTCTTCCATGTATGTTTAAATCCTTTAGCCAAGTTATTAGCACATCTTTTTCTGCAATTGAGACTTCCCATGATGAGCACCAAATTTTTAGACATTATGCAAGAGAGGCAATAATATAGTTCCAAACTTGGCCATGACTTAGAGATTTATTTTTTTAAATTTTGTTATTCCTTTCAAGTCATAAATTCCAACAAATAATGGCAAGGGTCAATCCTCCAAAGAATACATAATGCTTCAATTGTAAAATAATTTATCCAACATCTTATAAAATCTTTCAATGTTAATGGAGCTACCCAATATAATTTCATATTTTTTTAAAATAACCCAAAAGGGTGTGAGCAAATGGATAATGAAGAAGTAAATTATCTGATGTTTCTAAATCTTTCTCACACAAGGCACATATGAAGGGTCCATAACATCCTCTTCTTTGTAGACTCTCTCTTGTAGGAATATTACTTTGAACTACTAACCAAAGAAATGTTGAGGCCTTAAGGAGAGCCTATAATGACCAAATATTTGATGCAGGAGCATCCGGTGGTCAAGGAGCAATCTTGCATCCTCCAAATCATTTTATTGTTTGCTTTTATTTTCTAAGTACTTGTGTTGGGTTTGTTTCAAATCTTGGCCCAAGAGGGAGGTTTTGTAAAAAGAAGAGGAAGTTTTAGAGTAAAGGCACAAGTTGCGTTGGGGTCGCGAAATCGCGACCCCAAAGCTTCGAAGGGCAATGGCCAGTTTGAGTCACGATATCGCGACTACAGTTGGCAATTAAAATCAAAGGCTCGGTGCAGACGAAGAAGGGGAGAAGGTTTTGGTCGCGATATCGCGACGTCGCGATATCGCGACATCATTTGCAAATTGAAGAGAGGTGACCGTTGGGTCGCGATATCGCGACATGTCGCGATATCGTGACTTTTTCCGCCAAGGTGAAAGCAAAGGGACAGTGGGTCGCGATATCGCGACAAGTATGAAGACAAGCTTGTGGACACGCGTTCAAATGAGAAGGAAAGCCATAGTGACACGCGACCTCCACGTGTGTTAAAGTGACACGGTCAGTCGAAGACAAAGCAGAAAAAAAAAATTAATTAAACGCGTGGGCTGCCACGAAGATTGAAATTGAAATTGGCGACCGCGTGTATTAAGATGGGAATGGTCTTCACAACAATACAGAGCATGGACATTATGGGCGAAACAGAGG
Source organism: Wollemia nobilis (assembly GCA_028583015.1). Classification (NCBI taxonomy): domain Eukaryota; kingdom Viridiplantae; phylum Streptophyta; class Pinopsida; order Araucariales; family Araucariaceae; genus Wollemia; species Wollemia nobilis. The sequence continues at coordinate 529,950 of JAQPPZ010017101.1, read as the reverse complement.
CGCGAAAGGACGATCTGACCAAGGCGGCGTTTGCAGGTCAAAGAAGATCTTTAATGAGGTTTTCATGGTGGGTAAGGTAGTGGCCATTTATGACAAAATTTGGGAAGTTCGACCGAGGGAGGGAAAATTAGAATTTGAATTTGTTAGGCAAGGCATTGATGGCCGAGAGGATCGGGGGCCTCGTTAAAAACCCGAAATGCTGTAAGGATGGGGGATGGTGAAGTTCGGGATTGGGGAAGAAGTGGTATACTGGAGAGACTACTGTAAACCGTATTAAGCTATTTTTAACGAAATTACCATGAAATTACTGTGAATGTGTTTGTGTGAATCCCGGCTTGCCATCAAGTGGTATCAGAGCAGGAGCTCCTGAGCGTGTAACAGATCACCGGAGAAAGAGGCAGTTACACCAGGATCTGTGGGAAGATTTAAAAAAAAATATATATATATATATATATATATATATATATATATATATATATATATATATATATATATATATATATATATATATATATAATGCCTCCACGAAGGAACCGAGGCGGAGGAGGAGGTGTGGTGCCGGCCGAAGACTTCCGGGCCTTGCAAAGGCAAGTTCAAGCCTTGCAAGCAGAGTTACGCAGAAGGCGCGAACCCGGAGGGGAAGAGGAAAGTGAAGATGAAGTTGAAGAGGAAGAACAGTCTGAGGAAGAAGCAGAAGCTGTGGATCCAGCTCAGGCCCGGTTGTATAAGGCCATCTCTCAGATTGGAAAGCAGCCTAAAATGGAGGTTTCTACATACTCGAGAAACCTAAATCCAGAAGAAGTGATTGACTGGATAAATGATTTGGAGGAATATTTCGAGTATGAGGAAGTTGAAGACCCTAACCGAGTCAGATTTGCTAAGACGAAGTTGAAGGGCCATGCCAACATTTGGTGGAGAGGAATCCAGTTGGAGAGGAACAGGAGAGGGAAGGAGAGAATAACGAGATGGGATAGAATGGTGGAGAAGCTTAAAAGACAGTTCATCCCGGCATATTACGAGTTGGATCTGCTAAGAAAAATGCAGAGCTTGAGACAGACAAACAAAACTGTCCAAGAGTACACTGAAGAGTTTTACAAAATTTCTATTAGAACAGGGCATTTAGAGGCAAACAAAGAGAAGGTAGCCCGTTACATTAATGGGTTGAGGCTTGGTATCCAGGAAGAACTGAGCCTCGGTTCGATTAAACACCATTGAGGATGCTTACCAATTTGCCTTGAAGGTAGAAGAAAAGCTGAATATGTGGTTTGAAGGCAAGCAAAGAGGAAGAGGCCGAGGTGGAAGGACTCGGTGGGAGAACCAGTGGGGAAAAGTACAAGGATCCGAAGAAGACTGGTGAAGCCAGTAGTAACCAGGACCAAAAGGAAGAGGATGTTTATCAGCCTCGAGATCAGAACAGCTACCCAAGAGGACGGGGTGGATCTGGACGAGGATTTGGAAGAGGAGTATTTCGTGGAACGTGTTTCCACTGTGGTGAAGAAGGACACCGGGCATTTGAATGTCCACAACACCGAGAAAGAACAAACAAGAGGCCTGAGGGTCCAGCCAGAGCTGCTGTGGCGGAGGAGGATGCTGAATCCGAGCATTTCGAAGAAGCAGAGAGGGGAGAGACAATGATTGTAAGAAGAGTCCTGTTGAACGGGGAGAAGGACACAGACCAGAGGAAAAGCTTATTCCGCACTAGATGTAAATGTGCGGGCAAGGTTTGCAATATCATTATTGATAATGGTAGCACGGATAACCTGGTTTCTGAGGAAATGGTTACCAAGTTACAGCTAGAAAGGAAGAAGCACCCACACCCATACCGGGTCGCATGGTTGCAAAAGGACCACAGAGCTTTGGTCAATGAGCAGTGTTCTATTAAATTTAACATTGGAAATTATTGTGATGAGGTCCTGTGTGACATCTTGCCCATGGATGCTTGCCACATGTTGCTGGGGAGACCCTGGCAGTTTGACCGAAGTGCAGTACATGATGGCCGAGCCAACACCTACTCATTGACAAAGAATGGTGTACGCCATAAACTAAAGCCCTTGAAGGATGCAGATGAAAAGGTATGTCATATTTCCAGAGTCCGTTTAGTTGAGGGGAGAGAGTTTCTGAACGGGTTAAAGCATGAACATTTATGTTATGCAATAATCCCTAGAGTTAGGGGGAAGGAATGCCAGGATACCCCAGCAGAAATTCTAAATATGCTGGAGGAATTTCCAGACATTGTGTCTGACAATGTGCCCGAGGGCTTACCCCCTGTGAGAAAAATTAGCCATCATATAGATTTAATACCAGGATCAAGCTTGCCAAATAAAGTTGCGCACAGGATGACACCTGTAGAGACTGAGGAATTAAATAGACAGGTCCAAGAATTATTAGAAAAGGGATTAATTCGGGAAAGCTTGAGCCCATGCGCAGATCCTGCAGTGCTGGCGCCAAAGAAGGATGGGGAATGGAGGATGTGTACAGATTCACGGGCCATCAACAAAATTACTATTAAGTACAGATTCCCGTTACCAAGAATGGATGATATCATGGACTGTTTAAGTGGAGCCGAGTACTTCACAAAGATTGACCTGAAAAGTGGCTATCATCAAATCCGTATCCGAGAGGGAGATGAATGGAAGACAACCTTCAAAACAAGAGAAGGCCTGTTTGAGTGGTTGGTCATGCCCTTTGGACTGTCCAATGCACCAAGTACCTTCATGCGGCTGATGAATGAAGTACTGAAAGAATTTCTGGGAAAGTTTGTTATTGTTTATTTAGATGATATATTGATATTCAGCAGGACCCTGGAGGAACACCTGATGCATATCAGGAGGGTCTTTGAAAAGCTGCAAGAAGAACAGTTATTAATAAATTTGAAAAAGTGTAATTTTGTCAAGAAGGAATTGGTATACTTGGGGTTTGTAATCTCAGCAGAAGGCCTGAAGATGGACCCCGAAAAGGTGAGAGCCATCATTGAATGGCCTACTCCAAGGAGCACAAAATAAGTGAGGTCATTCCATGGTCTGGCCAGTTTTTATAGGAAGTTCATAAAGAACTTCAGCAGTATTTGTGCACCTCTCACCGAGACAATGAGGGGAGATAAAAAGGAGTTCAAATGGACATCAGGGGCTGAAAGGAGCTTTGATACATTGAAGAGAAAAGTTATAGAATAGCCTGTTTTGGCACTTCCAGACTTCAACAAGGTATTTCAGGTGGACTGTGATGCCAGTGGCAGTGCAATAGGGGCGGTACTGAGTCAAGGAGGCAAGCCAGTTGCTTATTTCAGTGAAAAGTTAAATGATGCTCGAAAAAGGTATTCTGTCTATGATCAAGAATTTTATGCTATAGTTCAGGCCCTAAAGAAGTGGAGACATTATTTATTACCAAAGGAGTTTGTACTGTTTACTGACCATCAGGCTTTGCAATACATTAACAGTCAGACAAAACCGAACCAAAGGCACATGAAATGGGTGGAGTTCCTCCAAAGTTATACCTTTGTACTCGAAGCACGAAGTGGGAAGTCAAACAGGGTTGCGGATGCCTTAGCGAATGCGGACTCGCGACCAGATTGACAGTGGAAGTAGTGGGGTTTGAAGAACTGAAGGGTCTATACCCTGCAGATCCGGATTTTGCAGAAGCCTGGAAGGCTTGCTCAATACCTCTTACTATGGATAGAACAAAATGGTTGGATTTCTTAATCCAAGACGGGATGCTATTCAAGGGTAGTAAGTTGTGCATTCCCAAAAGTTCCATGCGGGAGAATTTAATCAAAGAAAAGCACAACGGAGGATTGGTTGGGCATTTTGGTAGGGATAAGACCATTGCCTTGATTGAGGAAAATTACTACTGGCCACAACTTCAGCAAGATGTACGGAAGTTTGTGCAAAGTTGCAGAATATGCCAGATGGCAAAGGGTGTAAAACAAAATACAGGACTGTACCAGCCATTACCTGTGCCTGAGAGACCATGGGAGGACATAAGCATGGATTTTATTCTTGGCTTGCCAAGAACACAGAGGGGAAATGACTCAGTATTTGTGGTGGTTGATCGGTTCTCCAAAATGGCACATTTCATTCCCTGCCAAAAGACAAGTGATGCAGTTCACATTGCTGGGTTGTTCTTCAAGGAAGTGGTACGACTTCACGGTCTACCGAGAAGTATAGTTTCAGATAGAGATACAAAGTTTGTTGGGTATTTCTGGAGAACTCTGTGGAAGAAATTGAAGACAGACTTGAAATTTAGTTCAGCATACCATCCACAGACAGATGGGCAGACGGAGGTGGTCAATAGAAGCCTGGGCAATTTACTACGGTGTTTGATAGTGGATCAACCCAAGGGATGGGATTTGGTCTTACCACAGGCAGAGTTTGCATATAACAGTTCAGTTAATAAAAGCACAAATAAATCTCCGTTCCAGATAGTATATGGAAACAGCCCGAGGAATGTGTCTGAGCTAAGAAAGTTGGACATAAGAGAAAAATGTAGTGCCGAGGCAGAAGAATTTGTAGAGCATATGAAAAGTCTGCATGAGGAAGTAAGAAGACAGATTACAAAAATGAACAGTCAATATAAGACAAGGGCAGACCAGAAGCGGCGGTTCAAGGAGTTCGAGATTGGAGATGAGGTTATGGTGTATCTCGAGAAGGAGAGATTTCCTGCCAAGACTTACAATAAATTGAAGATGAAAAAGTTTGGGCCATGCAAAATACTGGGAAAGCGGGAGTCAGGAAATGTGTATGAAGTGAAATTGCCGAGTTGGCTTGATATTTCACCTATTTTTAATATTTCAGATCTCGTGGAATATCATGAGGGAGAAAGTACAGACATGCAAAGTCCAGAACCATGGCAATTTCCAGCCTCTACTCCAAGCACAGATGAGGCCGAGGAAGTATTAGATACCCGTGAAGGCCGGAGCACCCGAAACAAGCAGTATACTGAGTATTTGATCAAGTGGAGGGGCAGACCAACTGAAGATGCGACTTGGTTGTCGAAGACGGAGGTTGACCGCTTGGGTCTCCCCTTAGCCAAACAAAAGTGAGGGTCACTTTTTTTTTATCTACCCCGGGTGTCTGATGCAGGAGCATCCGGTGGTCAAGGAGCAATCTTGCATCCTCCAAATCATTTTATTGTTTGCTTTTATTTTCTAAGTACTTGTGTTGGGTTTGTTTCAAATCTTGGCCCAAGAGGGAGGTTTTGTAAAAATAAGAGGAAGTTTTAGAGTAAAGGCACAAGTTGTGTTGGGGTCACGAAATCGCGACCCCAAAGCTTCGGAAGGGCAATGGCCAGTTTGAGTCGCGATATCGCGACTACAGTTGGCAATTAAAATCAAAGGCTCGATGCAGACGAAGAAGGGGAGAAGGTTTTGGTCGCGATATCGCGACGTCGCGATATCGCGGCATCATTTGCAAATTGAAGAGAGGTGACCATTGGGTCACGATATCGTGACTTTTTCCGCCAAGGTGAAAGCAAAGGGACAGTGGGTCACGATATCACGACATGTCGCGATATCACGACAAGTATGAAGACAAGCTTGTGGACACGCGTTCAAATGAGAAGGAAAGCCATAGTGACACGCGACCTCCACGTGTGTTAAAGTGACACGGTCAGTCGAAGACAAAGCAGAAAAAAAAATAATTAATTAAACGCGCGGGCTGCCACGAAGATTGAAATTGAAATTGGCGACCGCGTGTATTAAGATGGGAATGGTCTTCACAACAGTACATAGCATGGACATTATGGGCGAAACAGAGGCACGGAAGGACGATCTGACCAAGGCGGCGTTTGCAGGTCATAGAAGATCTTTAATGAGGTTTTCATGGTGGGTAAGGCAGTGGCCATTTATGACAAAATTTGGGAAGTTCGACCGAGGGAGGGAAAATTAGAATTTGAATTTGTTAGGCAGGGCATTGATGGCCGAGAGGATCGGGGGCCTCGTTAAAAACCCGAAATGCTGTAAGGATGGGGGATGGTGAAGTTCGGGATTGGGGAAGAAGTGGTATACTGGAGAGACTACTGTAAACCGTATTAAGCTATTTTTAACGAAATTACCATGAAATTACTGTGAATGTGTTTGTGTGAATCCCGACTTGCCATCAATATTATTCCAAGGAAAATCTTTAGGAGAAGAAATTTTTGATTATTCTAAATCGTCATATCCCAACTTGACCAAGTATCCACCATCCTTTGATAAATTATAAACCAACTCATATTTCATGTAAAAATTAGAAATTATAACTCTCGAAGCATATTTTGAAGTTCATGTGCAATTTGTTTAAGTTCCTCTCCTTCAACTAGGTTTTTAATACAAACCAATGATCTAGAGTTTCTGCTCGTAATTATATAATCTTTGAACTTTGGACCCTTACATGTCAGTAATTCTTGAGCCAATGGTTTCCATTTTGAGTCAGAGATTAGGGGATAAGGCTACCAAACATCAGATCAAAAAATATTATAACTCCCCTTATCGACTGACCATCTAATATGTTTTTTTATCAATTGCAAAATCTTTGATATGAATTTCATGTTGATGATTATTTTGGTAGAGTTCTATTCCAAAACAATTTCATTGCATCAAAAGAACCTATATATTTGTGGAGTAATATTTTTACCCAATTCTTTCCTTGATCTTTGAATAATTTCTACCCAAGATTTGCTACTAATGCCAAATTTATAAGTATGCAATTTTACTAGCTCACTCCTCCAATATTCTTTCCTTTGCAAACCCTATCCCACTTACAAAGACGAAAACTAAATTTTTCCTCACAAACTTTTCATAGAAAGTCTCTTTAAATTTTATCAATTATTGATGCAATACCTATTGTTGGAAGACTTGAAAGTGACATCATATAAATAGGAATGGATTGCAATGTAGTCTCTATGAGTTGTAGCCTTCTTGCCATGGTTAAAAACTTACCTTCCCAACTTGCCAAACAATCTTTCATTCTATCCAAAAAAAGAGATCCAAAGCTCTTTTTTATTTCCTTTATTAGACAAAGAAACACCCAACTAGGTTGATGGAAATTTTCAATTATAAACCCTAAAATATTCATAATATTTTGTTGTAAAACTAGGGTAGTATTAATGAAAAAATATTATATTTTGAAGTATTTACCAATTTTCTAGTAACCTTCTCATAGCATGATAATATTGATTTAAACTCCATGGCCTCACTAACTGAGGGATGGCCCAAAAGAAAAGTATCATCAAAAAATTGGAGATGAGATTCAAAGGGACCTTTTTTGCAACTTGAATACCCTTGATTTTTCCTTTCATATTTACCTTTGAAAAGGCTCTCTCGAATGCTTCCACCAAAATAATGAATAGATAAGAAGAAAATGGATCACCTTGACGAATTCCACAAGATGACTTGAAGTACCCACCAAAAGAACCATTGATCAAAATAGAAAATTTTGCAATGCTATAACAACATTTAATCCACTCACACAAACTATAATAAAATCCAAATGTTTTGAGAATAGCATGTAGAAAATTCTAGGAAATCCTATCATATGCTTTGCTCATATCTAATTTCAAAAGCATACCTAGTTTTTTCATGGAATGAAGAGAATGTATGGCCTCTTGTGCAATAATTATACCATCAAGAGTTTTTTTACCATGAACAAAGCCAGCTTGTTCCTCTTAGATAGGATACCCTAGAATGTTGGAATATATTACATTATTTGGTACATGCTAATGTACCGCCTTGGGTACATATTTATATTAGGAGTGTGTCTTAGATTAGGGTATGAGTATTTACTTTATGCAATGTAATAAATACACAAGTATTATTCGAATGTACATATTACTCCGTGTGCACATGGGTCCATTGAATCGAAAGGTGAAGAGTCATAACAATATAGAAGGTCAAGTGACATCCTGTTATATATCTTTGTGTGAGCATATGAAGAGACATAATGCAAAGGAGAAGTAGATAATAAGATAGAGATATAATGTAGAAGCATGTATGAAATATGGAATGTTTAAGATCTTTATTCTATATCAAAATACTATTTTTGTGAGATTTTGTTAATAGTAGTTTTCTTAGTTATTGCATAAGTCTTTCATGGTTTTTATCTGCTTTAAATATTGCCATTATCTTATATTTTATACAGCATGCTTATTCTAGATATTGTGGTTGCTTTTCATTAAATATTTAGCATTAAAAGCTAACAGTGGTATCAGAGCCACAATGGAGATTGATAGAAGATAGGGAGAGCCACAAAACATATTGAGAGGAGATAGAGAGATCTCATTTTCAAATAAATTAAAGTTGTTTTTTTTCTAGAGTCTTTCCATAGGGTTATAGGAAAACTCGTGAATACTAGGACTCAACATATATCTCTTTCCACTAGATTGAGGGATAACTAGTGAGGTTTATTGATTTTTAGAGATCTAGAGATTTAGATGCATTTGCTTGCTATTGTCTAAGTTTTTTTGTAGAAAATTAGTTCTTAGAAGTTGAGAAGAAGGAGGTCCAAGAAAAAATATCCACTTGGAGATTGAAGATAGAAGATTGAGGAGACCCAAGAAGGAGGTCCCCATAGAAGATTGAAGATCACAGATTGTAGATTGAAGAATGAAGAAAACAACTTTATTGGAGATTGAGGAGGAGACTTGAGAGAAGAGGTAACCATTGAATATTTGAGAAAGAAGATAGAGGAGGACAAAGAAAAGTAAAATTGAAGATTTACAGAATTTGAATACCCAAGAGAAGATGTCTAAAGCAAACTTGAAAGGAGAAAGAAGAAGGCTAGAGAAGCCCTATTGAAAAATTTGAAGTAGCCATTAGAGAAAATTTAAAGAAATATTGAGGTAGAATATTGCAAGTAGGAGAAGCTCCTGAAAAGAAGAATTTGGGACAATTATCGTCGTTCAAAAAAAAGCCCAATGATAGGGATTAGGTGTGTTGTTGATAGGGATTATGTGTGATTTAATAAATGATGGTTGTTTATTTTTAAATATTAGTTGCTATTTGGGATAAGGTGCATTGTAATAATTTAATGTAACCTTATATGTTGCATATGTTTGTAATGCCTATTTATAGGCTTCTGTTGTTAATAGAAAATTAGTTTTAGATTGTCATTTTATTTCTATTGTTTGTTGTAATCGCTCTCACATAATTGGTATCAAAGTAGGTTGTGGGTTACAAGCTAGTATCCTCTTCCCCTAGGTCGATATTGGTTTAGAAAGGGAATGTGAACACCTCCGTAGATCTATTTGTGGAGTAGTTGCTTTCATTTCAGATATTTTTGATTGCAGGATTTTAAGAAATTATTGATTCCATTTGTAGTTTCATCCCACTTCTACCTTGTAATTCTTGAAAATCACAAAATTCCATTCATCTTCGTTTTCATTTTTTTTCATATGAATTCATGATTTGGAGCTACCTTTTTATGGCATAATTGTTAGACATTGATCTATGTTTTTAGGCATAAATTTGATTTTCGATGCTTGTATCTCACCGTTAGACCAGATCTATCACTTCTACCTATTTTTTGTTGTTCCTCAATGGGTGTAGCAATTTTTCAGTGTTATTTTACCATTATAAGGAAGGTTGCATTCTTTTTTGGTGTTCACATGATATTCGAGCAATGCCATTTGCAACATCAATTATTTTGATGTTTGTTGCACCATCTCCTATGCATATTGCTTTGACCAAATCCTTTATTTTGATCCTTTCTTGACATCTCCGCACATTCATCATCATGCCCCTAGTTGATGTGGGACCCATAGTGATTTGAAATATCTTTAGGATCCCATGATATACCCGTTCGACCATGATATACCATTTTTTGGTTCAACATACTCTCCTCTGACGATGATTTATGTTGATGTATCTCACCTACTCTCTCACGTTGATAGCTTCCTCATGGTCCACACCAAAGCCATCACTCTACTCTGCTCGTTTGCCTCGATGCACACACCACCCAAAATATCTTGATCTCATTGTAGTCGTTTGTCTACACTCTTTGAGTGACCATATCATCGATCTACCACCTGTCAAAATCCCATCATCTCACACTATGTCCTATGTCTGAATCTGATGTGCTCACCATGATATAGGAATCTCCTTTGTATGCTTGGTGATCCTAATATTTTTTGGTACAGTTGTTTTCTTAATGTGCTTTTGTATATTCATGATGTTGACAGCACCAGAACCTGTTTAGATGATCCCTCCTTTTCGATGATGATATATTGCGATTGCAAACTGGTTGCACAATCCACTGCATTTTGTCTCAAAGTAGAACTATTTCGTCCATTGGAGTGAAAAATCCAAAATCATTTTCTAAGGTTTTCTCTCCTTTCTCATGCTCATGAGCTCCCCAAAGACCACTTTCAATTAATGGTAGCCCAATTTTTCAATGACCTTCACAATATTTGTGAGGTTTTCTACATTTTGCAAAACGTTCAATGATCGTTTGTTGACCAGATTTTGATGGCTTTCATGCAACAATCATGTATCATTACGGCTAGATATTTGTGTTTCTTGGTGTCACTGTGCACTCCCACACATTTTTGCATCCATTTCAGGTTATTTTATAAAAATTCTGAGGTTTATTTTCCATCGAGTTTTCAAATACCGATGCCCAAAAATCAAAACCTTTCCTAAGGTTTCTAATGCGTTCTGATCATTTTCCTGTATTTTGGTGCCTTCAACATGTTACCGATGATTTTCACCCATTTTCTAGTAGGGAGGTTTCAAGTTTATTTTAAAATTTCCTATCATGGGTTTATCCCACATACAACCTGTGATCGTGCTTTTGGAATTAATATATGATAAGTCACCGCTTACTAGATAGTCAAATTTCTACTGTCTATCCTACATCGAACATCTTTTCATAATTAGCACCATTTTCATTTTGTTATTTACCCACTCCAAGCTGATGTTAACCCCCTCACTGCTTTCCCCTGTGTCTTTCACCCACTTGTAGTCCTTGACAAGCTAACACTAGTTGCTTGATTTCATGCCTATCGATTGATTGCCCTCTGCCTCCACGTCATCTACATTGATTATGTCCCTATCCCCCATTGGCCCTCTGCCTCGTTGATGTTATATTGACATCATTCATCTCCTTCATGTATTCCCATCACCTTTCATGCATTTATTGAAATTCACCTTGACCACATGTCAGCTATCTCCAAGTCCATCTTGGCCATCCTATCCGTTAGTATTCTCAATCCCCTACCCATTGATGTTGATCAATGCATCATAGTCCGTGAGGATGTCATATTTACCAATAGCCATTGGGTTTGTTTCATGCCTCATTTCCATCTACATTTGTTTTGTCACACATCGTTTGACCACCATTGGCCTTTGAATAATAGTCATTGCCAATGAATGCTATACCCAAATTAATGTCACAACCAATTAATGTCGGATACAATTTTTGTTCAAATTGAATATTGTTAAAAATATTTAATACTGGATAAATAATGTGTGGGAGAAATTTATGCTAGATAAATAACGTTGGTGCCTAGATGTTGGCTATCACCAGTTGGAACCAAATCTAAACTTTTTGACCATTTTTATCATTCTTAGAGACTTCTACTATTTCTACTTTTACAAGGCCAATATTTTTCTGAGTATACCCTTGCATATACTCATTAGAAAGCTCATTTCGAGATCTACCCATTTGCCATGGTACTTTTTCCATCTTCCCCTATTTCATCTCCTAAATTGTGTCCCAAAGCTTCCTTTGTTTTCAAGGCTTGCATTTTTTCCTAGTGACCGCCTTTCTTCATTTTTTGGCTTTATTCTTGGCTTGCACCAGAAGTATGGCTGCAAACATAGCCTTAGTCGATAAATTGACCAAATTCACCACCCACATGAATTATTTTGTTGATACCATCAAGGAACTCAAAATTTAGTCTTCAACATCCTCTCATTCCCATGCCAAATATGAATTTTGTATTTATGAAGGCTCCTGAGATCCTAATGTTCTCAATACTTAGATACTCATGGAGACTTGGTTTGAATATAGTTAAACAATGGAGGATGAAAAGGTTCTATTTGCCAAGCTGAAGCTTTTTGGTATGGCCAAAGTACTGGTAACTAAACGTCACATTGTCACTTAGGGTGACTTGGTCAAAACTTTGAAGGCCACATTTTATCCATCTCATTATGATACTGATTTGTAGATTCATTGCCTTCATCTTTTCTAGGGATATAATTAGTCATTTCAGAATTATGTGTAGCAGTTCAACAAGTTGTGTGTTTCGCTACGCATTATTGATCATGCATATTCCATGATTCTAAAGTTTAAAAGTGGGCTTCTTGCACATTTGTTTCGTGAGTTGAAATATACTCCATGCACCACACTTGATGATGTGTTCAACCATTCTCAGCTTGTGGAGGAGAAGTTCATTGCACAACATCAAGGTCCTCGCTACTCATCTGGTGGATCCACAAATGAGTCTCATCAATAGCAACAAGCACCAAGACACTCTTCTTCTTTCTCCCCTTCTTATTCTAATATCGCTTCTAATAACTCCCATGCTTCTAAGAAAACATTTAATTCTTCTTCTACTTCTCAACAATTCTGTTAATATTGTAAAAGACCAGGGTATGACAAATCTGCATGTCCCAAGTTACAAAATTCTAACAAGAAGAATTTATTTGTAAAATCTTATAAGGGAACATTTGATAACCCCATCAAGGCTACTGGTGAGAGAGAGATTTATGAGGAATTAAGGGGATAATTGAATGATGTAACATTGACACATCACCATTCCCAAACCCGTGACCATGATAATTTGTTTGTCACGTGTGCACATTTATTGCATAATTTTTTTGTAGACTGTATCATTGATAATGGCTCACAGAAGAATTTTATTATGCAATATATTATTGATAGGATTAAAATTCTCATAAAAACTCATCCTTATCCATACACTCTTGGGTGGGAGGGTGATAACAACACTTTACAGATCACACACACATGCTCAATTACCTTTTACTTTAGCCCTAGTTCAAAGATAGGGTCACTTGTGATGTGACACCAATGAACTATTATGGATTATTGTTGGGTAAGTCATATTAGTATGACAAGCATACCACTTATGATGCCTATCACAATACCTACACTTTGCAACATGAGAATAAATCCTATCTTGTTTGTAGTGTGCCACCCACTACACATCAGGATTCCACTAATTTACATCAGGTACAACCCATTGCTTTAATGTTTAGCATACCACAACAATAGGACATCCATCCATGAGTACTTTTATCCACTTCATAGTACATCCATTGGGATCTTGTTCCTATTGCACCTGCAGTTCCTGTTGCACCTATAGTTCTTATTGTACCAACATATTTTCTTGTTATACCAACAATTATTCTTGTTGTATCAGCACCTAATCCTACTGTTGCACCAACATCTCTTCATGTTGCTTCTGCTTCTACTCCAGTTGTAGCACCTCCTCCAATTCTTCATTTGGTTCCCACCATACCGCATCCTACCTCCTTCACATTGTAGGACTTTCAACATTCGGTGGTATATTGAAAACTGCCATTCATACACACTCATTCTAGAAGTCCACATTACATTCACATGGAGCCTCACTATGGAGCATCCCCATGGCCTCTAGGATTCAGGTGGGATAGATCACATAAGTGGGTCCAAAGGACATATACTAGGATCCTACCACTAGGGAGGTGGGTGATAGATAAGTTGATGGAGGTGAAGATCATCTAGCAACCATGATATACACAGCCTAGATGGGCTAAGTATGTGAAGGAGTTGGCTCAAATTAGGAGGATCAGATGTCTCTCTATGAAGAAGGGAGAGTTGGAGTTGTATTGAGTCGATAGGGTCTAGTAGTAGTTTAGGATCTTGTAGAGAATCTTGGACTTATGCGACTACCAATACAAGAGAGTGTATCTTCATTTTTATATCAGATCTAGGATTTAAAAAAAAAATAGAAAACACCCAAAAAATAGCCTAAAGATTAATTAGGGCACTAATCTCATTCGGTGGTTGATCCAAACTTATTCTTTTATTCAATGATATCCAATGATTCCTATTCATACAAAATATCTTAATGAACACTTAAAATATATGATCAACGTTAGGGGATCACTTAAGTAACTATATAGTAATGCTTGGAGGAGTAATAGTCAATCCCCCTAGGTCCTTTTAACTAACTTTTTAAATACAAAAGTGAAATTTGACCTTTGGAAGATGGACACAGAATAAAATATAATAGAACAATATGATAAACATAACACAAAATATGTTATTATGATCAAAATGCAACATGAAATGTCATCCTAGGGTTTGAAGACAGTATATTACCCCTAATATTTGCTTGAGCAAAATCACATTTCGTACAAAGTGACTACAATTTTACAAAACAATGAAATCGCACCCTAGAATTATCAAGCACAATTTTGCAATAGGAAGTAGATGAATCCATAGATGCAAAATTAAATCCTCGAACTTGGAGTGAGTCCTCAAAATATTCCTGGTGAACTCTTCCTCTCCCACACCGAGTGTAGAGTTATAAGGACCATCGGTATCACCTCAAGGCTTTCGTGTGGATCCAACATTGAGAATCATACACTAGTGCATGATTTTTCCCCTCTACTTCACCAAGAACCAATTTTGTAACATTGTTATTTAACAAAAAATAGAAGAACACATGTGAAATTAAATCTAGTTAATATGTAAAATACATATGAGAAAAAACAACCTAAAAGTAGCAAAAAAGTAGTCAAAAGGATCGAGTAGTAGATTTCTCCTTAGGGCTTCAACACTTGTCCACCAAGGGCAAAAACACACAATCAAATATAGTGGTATATCATTCCAAAATAGAGCTTCAACAGTATATATCAATCACTTGAACAATGAGCACTTCAGCCTTGTATGAACACTTGTCAATTCTCGCGTTAGCTTGCTTGCCTTGAAATTGAGATATTTCTAGAGAGTTTGGATCACTTGGAAGAATTTCAGATTATTAGCTTAGATTCTAACTTGCTTGGGGGAAAATTAGACCTCAAACCTTCTATTTATAAGGGATTTGAAAGAGAAATATGTGAGTAAAACCAAGGAAATTCGACCTCAGAAGACTCCAACTTCGAAATTAGGGTTTCTTAGGAGAAAACCCTAGCAATGCAAAATAATGCCTTAGGTGTAATCATGATTTCGCATAAAAAAAAATGGGGAAAGGAGGAAAGGGAGGCCCAAACTTACTTAGGGCAAGTTAGAGGTTTTCCTAAAGATCTAGGAAAAATTGCTCACTCAAATGGATCAATTTTCTATATCTACAATAAAAATAAAAATAATTTATTTTTTTAATAAAATAAAAAAATTCTAATAATTTTATATTACTTTTTATTATTTTCAAAAGTAACATATTATTAAGTTAAAATAAA
Source organism: Wollemia nobilis (assembly GCA_028583015.1). Classification (NCBI taxonomy): domain Eukaryota; kingdom Viridiplantae; phylum Streptophyta; class Pinopsida; order Araucariales; family Araucariaceae; genus Wollemia; species Wollemia nobilis. The sequence continues at coordinate 514,577 of JAQPPZ010017101.1, read as the reverse complement.
TTACTTCTTTAATATTACCTCAAAATAACAAATAATTTTTGTTTATCAATCCCAAGTGGCCGTTGATCCCTTTACTCAAGATTTTCTAAAACAAAGTGAAATAAAAATTAAAAAAACAACTCCAATATTTAAACCTTAATTGATAATTAAAAAGAGATGCTAAAACAAAAGAAAAGAAAATGAGATGCAAAGCAAAAGAACTTATCCCAAATTTTAGAGAACCAAAGGATATTGTAATAAATTTTGAAAACGGTGAGGAGCAGCATAAAAGACAAAGAAGAAATTTGCATTGGAATTTTCTAGCTAAAATGACAACTAAACAAGTATATTTCATATTAAATTATTTTATTATTATAAAAAAATTATAAATTTTATTATTTTATATTATATTATTTGTTTATTATTATTATAATAAAAAATTCTAGCAGGTTGGAAAGGACATATGTTATCTCAAGCAGGCAAAGCAGTTTTACCTATGGCTTCACTTCAAAGTATACCCGTTTACTTCCTATCAGTGTTCAGAGCTCCCAGCAAGGTGTATCACAAAATTGAGTAGCTTCAAAAAAAATTTCTCTGGTCAGGGATTGAGGATAAGAAAAGGATCCATTTAGTAGGTTGGAACAAGGTTTGTTGATGAGGATTGATGTTTTATTCCTCATATGACCCCTCTATTAGTTCCTAGCTAGGTTTGCATAGTTTATTTCTTGCAAATTAATAATTGTGAGTCTCCTTCTCACATGCACTTGTGGGCACTAGTTATCTTCTAGTTGTCATTTAGAGTGTTAGTTAGAAAGTGTGAACTCAAAGTAGGAAGTGTGTACTTCAAGATAGCTAAAATGGATCTTCTAGTTAGCATTATTCCTTTTCTCTTAACTTAGAAGTTATGTGCATTCTCCATTGCACTTTTGTAGCTTATGGTTAAGCATATTAGATCAAATCCATGATTTGATGGGTTTGATTATGTATTTTGGGCCATTAGTGCCTATATAATGAGTTTGTAAATAATATGAAGTTAGTTGGATTTTCAATCCTTTTCATTGGTATCAGAGCCTAGTTCAAGTTTACACTAGGGCTTCTGAGGTGAGAGGATAGGAGATAGTATTATTTTTCTTTTGAGAAACTTGTTTTCATTGAGGACTCGGTTCAAGCTCAAGGGGAGATTGAAAACCATTCGCAGAAGGAAGTTCCTTAGGCGTCAAAATCCTCATTCCAACTTTCTTCGTATGCTCAAGAAGTATAGGAGAAGTTTACCCCGATTTATTTCCTACAAAAATCCCTTGGCAGGGTTGGATTTCTCCTACGGTGAAATGCGAATTAGGGAGCCTGTTGTTCCTGAAGTTCCTGCCATTTCGGAGTCTTGAAGATTGAGGATCATCAAACTAGGTCATGTGTCGACTTAGATCTGGTTGCCTTTCAAACGCTGGTCGTGTGTCAACTGGATCTTGAAAGGAGAACTACTGAAGGACTTATAGTGATAGGCAAAGAGAAATTAGCAATTTTTAAGAAATTTGAAGGTAATTTGCCTTCAAATAATTGCTAATAATTGTAATAGTTCAAGTTTTCTATTTTTTTAAACTAACCCACCTGGTTAATTTTTAAATTTTTTTAGTTTTTGTTAGGAAACTGAAATTTTTAATTGATATATATATTTTTATATATTAATTAAATCTAGCTTGTAAAAAAATATATATATATTATTTTTTTCTTTTGCAGTCCCTCGGCCCCATCTCAGCAGGCGCCAAGGGCTAACATGCGTAGGCGGATTGGCTGAGTCAGCACCGTCACCTATCGACGTCGGAAACCGAACGTCCGTCGGTTGATAGACCTTGCCTGTCGACTATCGATGGACGTCAGTCGACGTCTAACATAGTCGATGGGAGGTCGACTGTGTTATGCTGCGGTTGCCAGCCTCGACGGATATGTCAGGCTTACCATAGCTGACAAGACTACAGAGTTCTAGCAGGCCTACCGTGGCTGACAGCCTGCAGGTTTTGTCCAGCCTGCCATGGCTGACAGGCCTGACGAGTCTTGTTAGGCCTGTTGTGGCTGACAGGCCTATAGGACTTTGTCAATCCTGCTACGGCTGATAGGGCCGTAGTGCTTGGCCAGTCCCGCCATGGCTGACTGGTCGGCCGAGAAGTCCGTTCGCCTACATAAATAGTAGGCACGGACGTCCACATGCTCCATAATCGATGAAACATCAGCTGTGCCATGTTCGTTGCCAACACTCGACAGATGGCTACCTGCACGTAGCCCGAGGCTGATACAGACTAGGCATGGAATTTGCCACAGACCAGGCACAAAATTTGATGCAGCATAGGCACGAAATTTGATGTACCACAAATTTTTTTTCTTGCATGATTGGCTGCCTCAGGAATCATGCTAGTGCAGTTCAGCAATCCATGCACAGCTAGTGGAGTTCAGTGACCGAGGGTAAATTTGTAATTTTTTTTTAATTTTCCTATTCTAAGGTTGCATGTCATTATTTTTATTTTTATTAATTTAATTTTTAATAATTTAAGTAAATTAATTAATCTTTGATTAATTATATGTAATTTTTACTTAAGTTATTTTTAAATTAATAAAATATAAATTGTCAACCTTAGGTTAGTTTAAATTTTTAAATTTTTAGCCTTAGGGGTAATTTTCAGGGCACAACATTGTAACAAGGAATCTTCAATTTTTCCTTGATTTTTAAGTGCTTTTCCCTTTTACTTCTGGTTTATACCCGGTCTCACATGGCTTCTGACTTGGCTGCCCAAGTGGTAGAACTTGCCCATGTTGTAAATGCTTTAGCAGATAAGGCTAATGATACTACCATGGCAGAAGTTCTTGGTAACCTTGCAATGAAGGTAAATGACATTTTTGTCCACAATGCTTCAACTTCTGCTAGTGATTCTTGCCTGAGAGTTCGTTGTGAAGTGCCACTTTATGATGGATCCCGGAACCCTGAAGTCTTGAATAGTTGGATTCTTGACATGAGTTCTTGGTTTTCTTACACTCAACTTGCAGATGAGGATATGGTTCCATATGCTAAACTCAAACTTTTTGGTTTAGCTAAAGTACTTGTTGAAAGAAAAAGAGGTCATGATGAAATCACCTCATGGGATGAGCTTGTAGATTGTCTTAAGACCAATTTTTATCCTTCCAATTATTCTAAGGAATTGGTCATTAAATGGTTTCGATTTCGACAAAGTACTAATATGACTGTGCAGGAATATATCTTTCAATTCAACAGGTATAGGATACTTTTGAATGTGGAGGAAGATATTAAAGCTTTGATTCTCAAATTTCAAAGTGGTTTGTTGGAACATTTGTACAGGGAAATTATGTTTGTTTCTATGGACACATTGGATTCAGTTTTCAACCAAGCGCAACTTGCGGAGGACAAGTTTAAGGCGCATTCACAGGCATTCCATGCACCTGCTACTCAAGTGGTTGCAAAATCATCAAAAGGGAATAATTATTTCTCACAAAAGAAGAATTTTGCTCAAAAGAAGAATGTTTCTTCTCCATCTCCTTCTTCTCCATCCCCTTTCACTTCTACTCCCTCTTCTTCTTCTTTCAAACCTTCTTCTTCTTCTTCTTATAAAAAGTTTTGTAACTATTGTAAGAAGAAAGGTCATGAAAAAGCTGATTGTTTTAAGCTTAAAAAGAAGAGTTTAGTCATTACTACTCAAGAGGAGGATGCTTCCAAAGGTCCCCTTGAGTCAGTAGGAGAAAGTAGAGTATATACGGAATTACGAGGTAAGCTCAATGAGGTTACCTTAGTGAATGTAAGTTCATCTGAGAGTGCTCATGATGCTTTGTTCATCACTCGAGCTCATTTGCTCCATAATTTTGCAACAGATTGTATAGTGGATAATGGCTCGGAGAAAAATCTAATTGCGAGGTCCATTGTCAAGCATTTGAAGTTACCTATGGAGCCTCATCCTCAACCTTATTCTTTGGGTTGGAAGGATAGTGGAAGAGGCTCAAAAATCACTCACACTTGCACATTAAAATTTGCACTTGGCCCACATTTCATAGATCAAGTCACTTGTGATGTGACTCCTATGGATTGTTGTGGGATTTTGCTTGGACAACCTTTTCAATATGATAGGAGAGTTGTTTATGATGCTTTCAAAAGAACCTACACACTTCAAAAATATGGTCAGGTCTTTCTCATTAAAAGCACCAACACTCCTAACATCATTCTAAGTTCCAAGAAAACAAAAAGAGTAATTAAAAAAGGTGGTGATGTTGCTCTAATTTTCATTCGCTCTCAAAACACTTCTACATCCACATCCATTCCAAAGCAACACTCTTCAATGGATAAAATATTGCAAAGTTACTCACACATATTTTAGGAGCCAAAGTCTCTTCCTCCAATTTGCACAATTAATCATAGCATTGAAATCATTCCTGGTTCTTCACTACCTAATGCTCCCATGTATAGACAATCTATTTTGCAAAATGAAGAAATAAAAAGGCAAATAGAAGATTTGTTGTCTAAGGGTTTCATTAAGGAAAGTACTTTTGCTTGTGCTTCACCTATTTTGTTGGTTCTTAAAAAATATGGCACTTGGAGATTGTGCATTGATTTTCATGCTTTGAACAGAATTTCTATAAAGAATAGATATCCACTACCACGCATTGATGATTTATTAGATCAGCTCCAAGGATCTAAGTTCTTTTCAAAAATAGATCTCAAAAGTGGATATCATCAAGTGCGTATCCAAGCTGAGGATACATGGAAGACAACTTTTAATACAAAGATGGGCCTCTTTGAATGGTTGGTCATGCCCTTCGGTCTTACTAATGCTCCTGCAACCTTCATGAGGTTGATGAATGATGTATTTCATGATGTACTTGACAAATTTGTAATAATATATCTTGATGATATATTGATATTCTCAAAGACTTGGGAGGAACACCTTAGGCATATCCATCATACACTTGATCTTCTTGCGAAGAATCAATTATATGCCAATTCTTCCAAGTTTTCTTTTGGCAATACTTCAGTTTCTTACCTTGGTTATGTCATTAGTCAAAGTGGAATTCAGGTAGATCCCACCAAAGTTGATGTTTTACTTAAGTGGTCCCCTCCTACAACTCTCACTGAGTTAAGGAGTTTTCTAGGACTTGCAAATTTTTATCGCAAGTTCATTCCTCAATATTCCACCCTTGCAGCTCCATTGCATTATCTCACTAAGTCTAAAGTTCCATTTCATTGGGAGAAAAGCCAAGAGATTGCCTTTGAGAAACTCAAAAAGAAACTTTGTATAGAACCTGTGTTAAATTTACCTGACCTCTCTCAACCTTTTGATATTGAAACGAATGCCTCTAAAGTTGCCTTAGGAGCTGTGCTCAAACATAATGGTCATCCAGTTGCTTATCATTCAAAAACTTTTTCTGCTGCTAAGTTGAACTATTCTACATATGACAAGGAGTTGTATGCATTAGTTCAAGCTATAAAGTATTGGAGACACTATCTTTTGGGAAAAGATATAGTAGTACACACTGATCATATGCCTCTTAAGTTTTTACAATCTCAAAGTAAAATTGAAGAATCAAGACATAAGAAGTGGGCCTCTTACCTCCAACAATTTCACTTGGTAATCAAGTACAAAAAGGGGAAGAGTAATACTATTGCTAATTGTTTGAGTAGGCCTCCTGCCGCTCTTGCCTTAACAGTTATGTCCACTTCACACTTGGGATTTCAGACTTGGCCTAATAAGTATTCACAGGATCTTGATTTTGGGAAAATATTTGAGCAAGTGAGTAAGCCTTCTTCTTCCAATTTGCATCCTTTCCAAGATTTCTACATCAAAGGACTTCTTTACAAATTGGACAAGGTTTGTGTTCCTTGTGAGCCTAGAGTGTCACTTCTTAAGGAAGCTCATTCTACACTTTATGGTGGTCACTTTGGGAAGCACAAAACACTTCATCACTTGCAAAGATTTTTCTATTGGCCTAAAATGCAGAGGGATGTGTTGAGATTTCTCAAATAGTGTGCAGTTTGTTGTCGCTCAAAACCAGCTAACAGGAAGTTTGGCTTAGGCATGCCTTTTCCCATTCCTTCCCATCCTTGGGAAAGCATTTCCATGGATTTGGTTAGTGGTTTTCCTATGACAGTGTGACAACATGATTGTGTGTTCATGGTGGTTGACAGATTCAATAAGATGGCTAAGTTTATTCCATGCCACAAGACCAGTTCTATAGCATACTTAGCCCAATTGTTCTTTGACAGCATTTGGCGTTCCTTTGTTCTACTTACCAGCATTATATCGGATCATGATTCATGCTTTGTGGGTCACTTTTGGCATTCTTTATGGAAAATTTTGGGAGTTTCCCTTAACTTTTCCACCGCCTATCATCCGTAGTTCGATGGGCAGACTGAAGTGGTAAACCGTACCCTTGTGCAAAGTTTATGAATCTATCATCATGCTTCACCAGCAAAGTGGGACTTGAGTCTCACTCATATTGAACATGCCTACAATAGGGCCCTACATTCTTCTACAGGTCATTCACCCTTTGAGGTTTGTATGGGATTTCAACCCTTGGCACCTTACGAGTTACCTTTGTCTTTGCCTTCTCCTGTCACTTCACATCTTCAGAAGGAGCAAGACAAGGCACACTCATTTATTCAGCACTTGCACAATCTACAATCAAATGTGGTTGAGATTTTGCAAAAGACATAGTAGCAGCAAAAAAATGCCATGGATTGACATCGAATTCCTCATCCATTTTAGGTGCCCGAGAATGCTTTCTGCCTTGATCTTCCCACACACTTGGGAAATCATGGCGTCATCAATGTAGATCTTTTGAAGTTGTACTTTGACTCTACATTGGAGATAGCACCATCTATCAGTCATCTTGTGGACGTGGTTCCTGATTCTTAGTTACCATTGGATTCTAATCAGGTCTATGAAACAATGACTTGACAGACTCGCCAAGGGTCTACCACCTCATATCTTGTGGCTCGACGAGGACAGCTACCACATTAGGCTCGTTGGATTTCTTTTCATCAAATGTCCCGTGACTTTCCTACTCTTTGGAGGCCAATGCTTCTATTGTGGGGAGGCATGATGAGGATTTATGTTTTATTCCTCATATGACCCCTCTAGGAGTTCCTAGCTAGGTTTGCATAGTTTATTTCTTGCAAATTAATAATTGTAAGTGAGTCTCCTTCTCACATGCATTTGTGGGCACTAGTTATCTTCTAGTTGTCATTTAGAGTGTTAGTTAGTAAGTGTGAACTCAAAGTAGGAAGTGTGTACTTCAAGATAGCTAAAATGAATCTTCTAGTTAGCATTATTCCTTTTCTCTTAACTTAGAAGTTACGTGCATTCTCTCTTGCACTTTTGTAGATTATGGTTAAGCATATTGGATCAAATCCATGATTTGATGGGTTTGATTATGTATTTTGGGCCATTAGTGCCTATATAATGAGTTTGTAAATAATATGAAGTTAGTTGTATTTTCAATCCTTTTCATTTGCAAACCTAAAGCTGATGGGGGGTTAGGATTGAGGAGAGTTGCTCATCTCAATACAACTCTGTTAGCCAAACAAGCATGGCGGTTGTTGACTAAGGTCGATAATGAATGAACTGCCATAGTTAGGAGGAAATACCTCCAAGGTGTGAACTTCCTTAATGACAAATTAGCAAGCAGGGGGTCTGCTTTTTGGAAGGAAATCCTCATGAGCAGAGATCTTGTCAAGAAAGGTCTTAGATGGATTCTAGGAAATGGGCAAACAATAGACTTTTGGAAGGATCAATGGGTGAGAGCTGAGGAGTTATCCCAGAATCCTCGTTTGGCTAGGATTCAAGAGCATATGGAGCAACATATTGGGAAGAAGGTTGCAAATTATATGTGGCAGGATATAAATATCAACAGGTGGAAACACATAAGAGTACAGGGTTTTGAAGCGGAGTTTGAAGAGCTTTATAACATTTTAACTCAACAAATTATTCCCTTTGGAGAGGATGAAGATCACATTGTTTGGGCTGAGACTGAAAGTGGTGACTTCATAGTTAAGTCTACCTATAATTTTCTTCTCAATGTGGAAGGTCAACAATTTCAATCGATTTTGGTTTGGATCAAAGGCTTAATTCCTAAAATATCATTTTTTTCATGGCTGGTGATTCAAGGAAAAATCCTCACTATGGACAATATGTTATCCAAAGGGATGGTTATTGCTAACTGTTGCTACATGTGCAGGGCAGGATGGGAGACAACCCAACACTTATTTTTGGAGTGTCCGATAGCGGAGTCCATCCTAGATGAACTTTTCCAAGCCTTTAGGATCTCGTGGGTTAAGCCTGCTCTTATATCCGAAGTGTTCCATCAATGGCCTCAACCCTTTGTTATCCTAAAACTTAAGCACCTATGGAAAATCTGTTGGCGTCATTTTCTCTAGAAGATTTGGCTAGAAAGGAACCATAGAGCCTTTAAGGATACCATTCACAACCCCAAAACCATCCTCAGCAGGATTATTGTCTTTGCGAAAGAAAACCTTAGCACCTTAGTGGATGAGAACCACTCAATTCCTCCCAAAGAAAAATAATTAGCTCGGGCCTTAGGTATTGAGGACAAACCTTCCATTCCTTTGCCCAATCCCAGAAATGGGATTTCTTGGGAGCCACCCCCCTAGGGTTGGTTTAAACTAAATTTTGATGGTGCAACCAAGGAGAACCTGGGAAGAGCTGGAGCTAGAGGAATAATTAGGGATCATCAAGGAAATCTGGTCAAGGCCTTCGCTGAACCATTGGGAATCAAAACTAATAACAAAACAAAATCTAGAGCCCTTTGGAGAGGGTTGCAAGTAGCCCAAGCAAATCAAGGTAACTTTATGATTGAAGGTGATTCAATGAACATCATCAACCTGTTAACCAATGGCAAAAAACCTCCATGGAGAATCGAGGGAGTCATCCATGAAGTGAGGATTCTTTTTGTGGCAAGACAGAACAAGAGGGCTCATCACATGTACCGTGAGGCCAACAGGTTAGCTGACAAATTAGCCAACATAGGTGTTGATGTTGGTAGTTTGGTGACATGGACACAAGGTGTGCCATGTGAAGTGGAAAACATTATTAGTCATGAAAAGAAACCTACCCATTAAGGAGAAATATGAATGGGTGTTCTTTCCCCATGGAGATGGTAATAACTATGGGGTTTCCCTCTAAATCATACCAAATTGGAAATGACGGTAACAGGGTGTAAACCTTGGAGGATTCCGACAGAGAATAGGAAATGGGCAAGCAACAGGTTTCACAAGTGCAAAGTTCCAAACTTCAATTTCATGTCAATGTAAGTAATGTTTACAATTATGTTTAGGTATGGGTGTGCCTTGTTAGTAAGGTGTTGTAGGGGATTAAACACAAGTTCTAGTAAGAAAGTTTCAAGGATGACTAGGATCTACAATCTCAGCAGAAGGTTGGATATTGTAATAGGTTTTGGGTTAACCTGCAAAACCCGGTAATTAATGAAGACTTTTATTTACCAAAAAAAAAATTATGAAGTTAATAAAACCTTATTCAAAGAATTAAATTTAGATATTCCATTACCAACAAACATAGATACGAACATAGATACGTTTTTATGCGCGAAAGTGTTAAGTGGGATTTTTAGGATTTAAATTTTTACCACATTCAACAATATCCTTTCTAATCTCAAATCTCCATCTTATTAACCAAAAAAAATTCAGACAAACTATACATGCTTTATGCTACCGAAATGGTTTCTCCAAAATGATTCATGCTACAAAAAGCCCTAACCGATAGCAAGCAGCAGGGTAGGATTATCTGCTCTTGTTTTCTAAGATGATTTTTTTAGTCTATAGGGTTAAAGCTATGAGAACGTTTCGTTACTCTTGGTTGAAGCTATGAGAACATTGCGTCTGCACAAAATCCATTTAGATTTAATTTGACGTTGGATGAATATAACATAGTTTACTACAATTAATGCAACGATGGTTGCATCGCTCCTTACAACCAATTTGATGTTATAAAGGTAATGTCAACTTAGTGAAATGATCTTTTAATTAAAATAATTTTCCTTTAGGTCCTGGATTAATGCAGCTTGGACTTTTCATGGAATCATGCTAACGATGGTTCAAAACCTGACAAAGGTTTTTTTTTTTTTGCTTTGCGAAAACAACCCATGTGAAGGTGATTTACGAACATGGCCCCTAGTACATTCTCAGGACTTCCTCTACCTTTGTGACACTTTCTCAATCGCATAGCAGCCCTTGTGTCATTTTGATGGAGGCAAACAAATTTTTCCATGCACACCCTCAAAAACATGTTTGCATTGAGATTGATATTTCTCGAGATCTCAAGAAGTCCATTGACATACAATTTGGTGACACTGTGCTATGCATACCCTCAAAAATGTGTTTGCATTGAGATTGATATTTCTCAAGATTTCAAGGAGTCCATTGACATACAAGTTGGTGACATTGTGCTATGCACACCCTCAAAAATGTGTTTGCATTGAGATTGATATTTCTCAAGATCTTGACGAGTCCATTAACATACAAGTTGGTGACACTGCTATCCAAGCATGTTCTCTACCTAAATTTTCCAAACACATGTTTTTGGTGCCAGTCCTTAGCACATAATATCAAAGATTGTCCCTTGATGCCACATAATAGCCCCACCACACCGAGTGCACCCACTCATCAACCTCAAGAGGATGGTTGGACGACTGTGGGAGGGCATAAAAATCCACATTTGGCTACTTCTAAAGGTACATAGTCCAAGTCGGCACATGTCTCACAACCGGTAAAAAAATGTATGAAAAGGAAAAAATTGGTCCCCTAGTTGAAACTGCCAACAACAATGAGGCTTCTCAGTATCAAAAGATTCATACCCCAAGGGATACAGTAGAGGTTGCTTCACAGTCTGCTCAACCGGCCAGTCCTCTAGTACATTTCCCCTCGGCTAATGCAAGGAGCCCCTACAACCCAAGAAGAGGATCTGTAGAAGAAGATGTCACTCCAAAGAAGTGACTTCATATGACCAATGTTTAGTTAGGCAATTATGTTCCTGATTCATCCAACAACTATAGTGTGTTGGAGTATGTTAGTGACGGTGAGAATATGTCATTGGATGCAGAGCCATCATCGATGGAATTGATGGTTCCTACGGAGGAAGCAAAATTTAAAGTTTCTTTCCCTTTTGTGCTTCGACATTCTCGTAGTCCTCGATATGGAAAAGAAGATAGAGACAATCTACCCGAAAAAAGGTTTCCTTTCAACTCAAGAATTCCAATAGCTTTGCGGTATTGGAACGACACCGAATAACGGAGCAATAAGTCTACTTAGTGCGTAGAGCTATAGTTTTAAGTTTAAAGTTTTTTTTGTTACTATATTTGTCTTTAAGGATTGCTTCTTGTTTTGATTGTATAGGTGACCTTTCACCGTGAGCTATAATCTTTCCAGCTTTTTTTATTGTAACCTCTTTTATTTTTATTGAATATAATTGTTGGTTTAAAAAAAAAAAAAAAAAATTAATATTATAGAGTACAAAACAGCATCAACAATAGCTTGAGTACTTCTCCTGCATGTGAAAACTGGGAGAGGAGTACATCAAAGCTAACGAGGCGCTAATAGCAACGAACAACACACATGCATGGTCCGCAGAGCATCCTTAGCTTTGGATCCTTTATCATTTCTTTCATCATCCCATTCTTAAGTTTTCTATAAAGTCATCTTATGGTAGACGCTATTCTTTTAATTTTTGAAAGGTTGGGATAATAATACGTATAGAATACATATACATTTATTTAAAAAATATATAAATATATACAAATACTGTTAATGAGCAGGCACATCTCTGAAAATTCGCTGGCACAAGTTGTTCGTTGCAGGCATGAATACAGGCGCATGGGAGGAGAAACAATGTATATTGCAGAAAATAACATATGAACTCTGACTAGGCTTCTTAAATTTCTGAATATATGCATGTGATTTCCTCCTCTTGTGCAGGACGTATTGAGGCAGGATACTAACTTTGCCTCGGGCTTTGTTGTCCTTTACTCTTCCTTGTCGTACCACATGAATATGTTCTTCACACCTTACAAAATGAAAGCTGGATGTAGGTATAGGTTACAATTTCTGACTTCTGCGTAAAGGGGACGACAATGAACATTATAGTAAAGGACAAAAAGGTGCATACTAAAACTTCAACTTTTATAAAATACTTAAAATAATTGCTAGAAAAAAACTCTTAAACATACTAAAAATGGCATTGATGTAAAATCTCCTAAACATACTAGGAATGGCATTGATGTAAAATCAGAGGTTTTAAGAGGTTATATGTGGTTTTTTTTGTTGCAATTTAAATCTCAGTAAGAAGTACCCTAGCCTTTACATAGTTGTTAATTGAAGTTCCATATGCTTTTGAATAAGTGAGGAGAATTTTGCCTTCACTATTTCTAAAAACACCACCTCCACTAGTTTTTTTTTAATTTCTTTTAGAAGCACCATCAAAATTAATTTTGATAAACCTAATTTATGGACATTTTAATTTTACCATAGATCCAAGCAGATCCTTATTTCAATTTTGTTGTCAAAGATGACTCTTTTATGTATGTTTAAATCCTTTAGCCAAGTTATTAGCACATATTTTTCTGCAATTGAGACTTCCCATGATGAGCACCAAATTTTTAGACATTATGCAAGAGAGACAATAATATAGTTCCAAACTTGGCCATGATTTCAAAATTAATTTTGATAAACCTAATTTATGGACATTTTCATTTTACCATAGATCCAAGCAAATCCTTATTTCAATTTTGTTGTCAAAAATGACTCTTTTATGTATGTTTAAATCCTTTAGCCAAGTTATTAGCACATATTTTTCTACAATTGAGACTTCTCATGATGAGCACCATATTTTTAGATATTATGCAAGAGAGACAATAATATAGTTCCAAACTTGGCCATGATTTTGAGATTTATTTTTAAAAATTTTGTTATTCCTTTCAAACCATAAATTCCAACAAATAATGGCAAGGGTCAATCCTCCAAAGAATACATAATGCTTTAGTTGTGAAATAATTTATCCAACATCTTATAAAATCTTTCAATGTTAATGGAGCTACCCAATATAATTTCATATTTTTTTAAAATAACCCAAAAGGGTGTGAGCAAATGGATAATGAAGAAGTAAATGATCTGATGTTTCTAAATCCTTCTCACACAAGGCATATATGAAGGGTCCATAATATCCCCTTCTTTGTAGACTCTCTCTCGTAGGAATATTACTTTGAACTACTAACCAAAGAAATGTTGAGGTCTTAAGGAGAGCCTATAATGACCAAATATTATTCCAAGGAAAATATTTAGGAGAAGAAAATTTTGATTATTCTAAATCATCATATCCCAACTAGACCAAGTATCCACCATCCTTTGATAAATTATAAACCAACTTATCTTTCGTGTAAAAATCAAAAATTAAAACTCTTGAAGCATCTTTTGAAGTTCATTTGCAATATGTTTGAGTTCCTCTCCTTCAACTAGGTTTTTAATACAAACCCATAATCTAGAGTTTCTGCTCATAATAATATAATCTTTGAACTTTGGACCCTTACATGTCAATAATTCTTGATCCAATGGTTTCCATTTTGAGTAAGAGATTAGAGGATAAGGCTTCAACCAAGCATCAGATCAAACAAAATTATAACTCCCCTTATCGACTAACCATCTAATATGTTTCTTTATCAATTGCAAAATATTTGATATGAATTTCATGTTGATGATTATTTTGGCAGAGTTTTGTTCCTAAACAATTTCATTGCATCAAAAGAACCTATATATTTGTGGAGTAATATTTTTACCCAATTCTTTCCTTGATCTTTGAATAATCTCTACCCAAGCTTTGCTACTAATGTCAAATTTATAAGTATGCAATTTTACTAGCTCACTCCTCCAATATTATTTCCTTTGCAAACCCTATCCCACTTACAAAGAGGAAAACTAAATTTTTCCTCACAAACTTTCCATAGAAAGTCTCTTTAAATTTTATCAATTACTGATACAATACCTATTGTTGGAAGACTTGAAAGTGACATCATATAAATAGGAATGGATTGCAATGTAGTCTTTATGAGTTGTAGCCTTCTTGCCATGGTTAAAAACTTACCTTCCCAACTTGCCAAACAATCTTTCATTCTATCCAAAAAAGAGATCCAAAGCTCTTTTTTATTTCCTTTATCAAACAAAGGAACACCCAACTAGGTTGATGGAAATTTTCAATTTTAAACCCTAAAATATTCATAATATTTTGTTGTAAATCTAGGGTAGTATTAATGAGAAAATATTATATTTTGAAGTATTTACCAATTTTCTAGTAACCTTCTCATAGCATGATAATATTGATTTAAACTCCATGGCCTCATCGACTAAGGCATAGCCCAAAAACAAAGTATCATTAAAAATTTGGAGATGAGATTCAAAGGGACCTTTTTTACAACTTGAATGCCCTTGATTTTTCCTTCCATATTTACCTTTGAAAAGGCTCTCTCGAATGCTTCCACCAAAATAATGAATAGATAAGAAGAAAATGGATCACCTTGACGAAGTCCACAAGATGACTTGAAGTACCCACCAAAAGAACCATTGATTAAAATAGAAAATTTTGGAATGCTATAACAACATTTAATCCACTCACACAAACTATAATAAAATCCAAATGTTTTGAGAATAGCATGTAGAAAATTCTACGAAATCCTATCATATGCTTTGCTCATATCTAATTTCAAAAGCATACCTAGTTTTTTCATGGAATGAAGAGAATGTATGGCCTCTTGTACAATAATTATACCATCAAGAGTTTTTTTACCATGAACAAAGCCAGCTTGTTCCTCTAAGATAAGATACCCTAGAATGTTGGAATATATTACATTATTTGGTACATGCTAATGTACCACCTTGGGTACATATTTATATTAGGAGTGTGTCTTAAATGAGGGTATGAGTATTTACTTTATGAAATGTAATAAATGCACAAGTATTATTTGAATGTACATAATACTCCGTGTGCACATGAGTCCATTGAATAGGAAGGTGAAGAGTCATAATAATATAGAAGTTTAAGTGACATCCTATTATATATTGGCCTTTGTGTGAGCATATGAAGAGACATAATGCAAAGGAGAAGTAGAGAATAAGATAGAGATATAATGTAGAAGCGTGTATGAAATATGGAATGTTTAAGATCTTTATTCTATATCAAAATATTATTTTTGTGAGATTTTGTTAATGGTAGTTTTCTTAGTTATTACATATGTCTTTCATGGTTTTTATCTACTTTAAATATTTCCATTATATTATATTTTATATAGCATGCTTATTCTAGATATTGTGGTTGCTTTTCATTAAATATTTAGCATCAAAATATAACAGTGGTATCAGAGCCATAATCGAGATTGATAGGCGATAGGGAGAGCCACAAAAGATATTGAGAGGAGATAGAGAGATCTCATTTTCAAATAAATTAAAGTTGCTTTTTTTCTAGAGTATTTCCATAGGGTTATAGGAAAACTCGTGAATACTAGGACTCAACATATATCTATTTCCACTAGATTAAGGGATAACTAGTGAGATTTATTGATTTTTAAAGATTTAGATGCATTTGCTTGCTATTGTCTAAGTTTTTTTGTAGAAAATTAGTTCTTAGAAGTTGAGAAGAAGGATGTCCAAGAAAAAATCCCCACTGGAGATTGAATATAGAAGATTGAGGAGACCCAAGAAGGAGGTCCCCATAGAAGATTGAAGATCACAAATTGTAGACTGAATAATGAAGAAAACAACTTTATTGGAGATTGAGAAGGAGGAGACTTTAGAGAAGAGGTAACCATTGAATATTTGAGAAATAATATAGAGGAGGACTAAGAAAAGTAAAATTGAATATTTGTAGAATTTGAATACCCAAGAGAAGAGGTCTAAAGAAAACTTGAAAGGAGAAAGAAGAAGGCTAGAGAAGCCCTATTGAAAAATTTGAAGTAGCCATTAGAGAAAATTTAAAGAAATCTTGAGGTAGAATATTCCAAGTAGGAGAAGCTCCTGAAAAGATGAATTTGGGACAATTATCGTCGTTCAAAAAAAATCCCAATGATAGGGATTAGGTGTGTTGTTGATAGGGATTATGTGTGATTTAAAAAATGATGGTTGTTTATTTTTAAATATTAGTTGTTAGTTGGGATAAGTTGCATTGTAATCATTTAATGTAACCTTATATGTTGCATATGTTTGTAATGCCTATTTATAGGCTTCTGTTGTTAATAGAAAATTAGTTTTAGATTGTCATTTTATTTCTATTGTTTGTTGTAATCGCTCTCACATAATTGGTATCAAAGTAGGTTGTGGGTTACAAGCTAGTATCCTCTTCCCCTAGGTCGATATTGGTTCAGATAGGGAATGTGAACACCTCCGTAGATCTATTTGTGGAGTAGTTGCTTTCATTTAAGATATTTTTGATTGCAGGATTTTAAGAAATTATTGATTCAATTTGTAGTTTCATCCCACTTCTACCTTGTAATTCTTGACAATTGCAAAATTTCATCTTCATTTTCATTTTCTTTCGTATGAATTCGTGATTTGTAGCTACATTTTTATGGCATAATTGTTAGAAATTGATCTATGTTTTTAGGCATAAAATTGATTTTTAATGCTTGTATCTCACCGTTAGACCATATCTATCACTTCTGGCTATTTGTTGTTGTTCGTCAATGGTTGTGGCAATTTTTTAGTGTTATTTTACCATTATAAAGAGGGTTGCATTCTTTTTCGATGTTCACATGATATTCAAGCGGTGCCATTTGCAACATCAATTATTTTAATGTTTGTTGCACCATATCCTACGCATCTTGCTTTGACCATATCCTTTATTTTGATGCTTTCCTAACATCTCCACACATCCATCATCACGTCCCCTAGTTTATGTGGGATCCATAGTGATTTGAAAGATCTTTAGCATCCCACGATCTACCTATTCGACCATGATATACCATTTTTTGGTGCAACATCCTCTCCTCTGATAGTGATTTATGTCGATGTATCTCACCTGATCTTCGACGTCGATAGCTTCCTCATGGTCCATACCAAAGCCATCGCTCTACTCTTCTCATTGATCCGACTACTCATTTGCTTCGGTGCACACACCATCCAAAATATCTTGATCTCATTGTAGTCATTCGTTTACACTCTTTGAGTGACCATATCATCAATATACACCTATCAAAATCCTATCAGCTCACACTACATCCTATGTCTGAATCTGGTGCACTCACCATGATATAGGAATCTTCTCTATATGCTTGGTGATCCTAATATTTTTTGTTACATTTGTTTGCTTAATTTGCTTTTGTAGATTCATGATGTTGACAGCACTAGAACCTATTTAGACGATCCCTCATTTTCGATGATGATATATTGCGATTGAAAACTGGTTGCACAATCCACTGCATTTTATCTCAAAGTAGAACTATTTTACCCATCAGAGTGAAAAATCCAAAATTATTTTCTAAGGTTTTCTCTCCTTTCTGGTGCTCATGACCTCCCCAAAGACCACTTTTAATTGATGGTAGCCCGATTTTCCAATGACCTTCATAGTATTTGTGAGGTTTTCTATAGTTTGCAAAATGTTCGGTGATCATTTGTTGACCATATTTTGATGGCCTTCATGCAACAATAATGTATCATTCTGGATAGATCTTTGTTTTTCCTGGTGTCACTATGCACTTCCGCACATTTTTGCATCCATTTTGGGTGATTTTAAAACAATTCTAAGGTTTATTTTCCATCGAGTTTTCAAATATCGATGCCCAAAAATCAAAACCTTTCCTAAGGTTGCTAATGTGTTTTGACCATTTTCCTGTATTCTAGTGCCTTCCACACGTTACCGATGATTTTCACCCATTTTTTGGTATGGAGGTTTCAAGTTTGTTTTCAAATTTCCTATCATGGGTTTATCTCACATACAACCTATGATCGTGCTTTTGGAATTAATATATGATGAGTCATCACTTACTAGATAGTCAAATTTCCATTGCCTATCTTACCTTGAGCATATTTCCATAATTAGCACCATTTTCATTTTGTTATTTGCCCACTCCAAGCTGACGTTAACCCCATCGCTGCTTTCCCTTGTGTCTTTAACCCGCTTGTAGTCCTTGATAAGCTAACACTAGTTGCTTGATTTCATGCCTATTAATTGATTGCCCTATGCCTCCACATCATCTACATTGATTATGTCCCTATCCCCCATTGACCCTGCTATTGCCTTTCACTACATTGTGTTCTTGCATGTCACCCTGCTACTGGTTAGCCCCATTGATGTTATATTGACATCATTCATCTCCTTCCTGCATTTTCATCACCTTTTGTGCATCTATTGAAATTCACCTCAACCATGTGTCAGCTATCTCTAAGTCCATCGTGGCCATATTGTCCGTCAGGATTCTCAATCCACTGCCTGTTGATGTTGATCAATGCATCATAATCGGTGAGGATGTCATATTTACCAATAGCCATTGGGTTCATTTCATGCCTCATTTCCATCCACATTTGTTTTGTCACACATCGTTTGACCACCATTGGCCTTTGAATAATAGTCATTTCCAATGAATGCTATACCCAATTAATGTCACCACCAATTAATATTAGATACAATTTTCGTTCAAATTAAATATTGTTAAAAATATTTAATACCGGATAAATAACGTGTGGGATAAATTTATGCTAGATAAATAACGTTGGTGCCTAGCTGTTGGCTATCACCAATTGGAACCAAATATAAATATTTTGACCATTTTTATCATTCTGAGATAGTTCTACTATTTCTACTTTTACAGGGTCAATATTTGTCTGAGTATACCCTTGCATATACTCATTGGAAAGCTCATTTCGATATCTACCCATTTTCCATGGTACTTTTTCCATTTACCCCTATTTCATCTCCTAAATTTTGTCCTAAGGCTTCCTTTATTTTCCAGGCTTGCATTTTTTCCTAGTGACCACCTTTCTTTATTTTGTGGCTTTATTCTTGGCTCGCACCAGACATATGGCCGCCAACATAGCCTTAGTCGATAAATTGACTGAATTCACCACCCACATGAATTATTTTGTTGATACCATCAGGGAACTCAAACTTTAGTCTTCAAAATCCTCTCATTCCCATGCCAAATATGAATTTTGTATTTATGAAGGCTCCTAAGATCCTAATGTTTCAATACTTGGATCCTCAACATAGATACTTGGTTTGAATATAGTTAAACAATGGAGGATGACAAGGTTCTATTTTCCAAGCTGAAGCTTTTTGATATGGCTAAAGTACTGGTAACTAAACGTCACATTGTCACTTGGGGTGACTTGGTCAAAATTTTGAAGGCCACATTTTATCCATCCCATTATGATACTGATTTGCATATTTATTGGCTTCATCTTTGCTAGGGATAGAATTAGTGATTTCAAAATAATATGTAGCAGTTCAACAAGTTGTGTGTTTCGCTACGCATTATTGATCATGCAGATTCCATGATTTTGAAGTTTAAAATTGGGCTTCTTGCACATTTTTTTCGTGAGTTGAAATATACTCAGTGCACCACACTTGATGATGTGTTCAACCATGCTCATCTTGTGGAGGAAAAGTTTATTGCACAACATCAAGTTCCTAACTACTCATATGGTGTATCCACACAAGATTCCCATCAATAGCAACAAGCACCAATACATTCTTCTTCTTTATCCCCTTATTATTCTAATCTCGCTTCTAATAACTCCCATGCTTCTAAGAAAACATTTAATTCTTATTCTACTTATCATCAATTCTGTTAATATTGTAAAAGACCAAGGTATAACAAATCTGCATGTCCCAAGTTACAAAATTCTAACAATAAGAATTTATTTGTAAAATCTTATGAGGGAACATTTGATAATCCCATCAAGGCTACTATCGAGGGAGATATTTATGAGGAATTAAGGGGATAATTGAATGATGTAACATTGATACATTACCATTCCATAGCCCGTGATCATGATAATTTGTTTGTCACATGTGCACATTTATTGCATAATTTTTTTGTAGACTGTATCATTGATAATGGCTCACAGAATAATTTTATTATGCAATCTATTGTTGATAGGCTTAAAATTCCCATAAAACCTCATCCTTATCCATACACTCTTGGGTGGAAGGATGATAACAACACTTCACAAATCACACACATGTGCTCAATTACCTTTGACTTTGGCCCTAAGTTCAAAGATAGGGTCACTTGTGATGTGACACCAATGAACTATTGTGGATTATTGTTGGGTAAGCCATATCAGTATGACAAGCATACCACTTATGATACCTATCACAATACCTACACTTTGCAACATGAGAATAAATCCTATCTTGTCTATAGTGTGCCACCCACTACACATCAAGATTCCACTAATTTACATCAAGTATGACCCATTGCTTTGATTTTTAGCATATCATTGTAATAGGATGTCCATCCATGAGTAATTTTATCCACTTCATAGTACATCCATTAGGATCTTGTTCCTGTTGTACTTGCAATTCCTGTTGAACCTACAGTTCTTGTTGTACCAACATATTTTCTTGTTATACCAGCAAATATTCTTGTTGTACCAGCACCTACTCCTATTGTTGCACCAACATCTCTTCATGTTGCTTCTTCTCCTACTCCAGTTGTAGCACCTCCTCCAATTCTTCATTTGGTTCCCACCATACTACATCCTGCCTCCTTCACATTGTAGGACTTTCAACATTCGATGGTATATTGAAAACTGTCATTCATACACACTCATTCTGGAAGTCCACATTGCATTCACATGGGGCCTCACTATGGATCATCCCCATAGCCTCCAATATTCACACCATCTTCATTCCTTTTGTACGCATTGGATGCCAATGCTTCTACGGAGGGGAGGAATGATAGAAATTAGGTGTGTTGTTGATAGGGATTATGTGTGATTTAATAAATAATGCTTCTTTATTTGTTAATGTTAGTTGTTAGTTGGGATAAGGTGCATCATAATCATTTAATGTAAGCTTATCTATTGCATATATTTGTAATATCTATTTATAGGCTTTTGTTGTTAATGGAAAATCAATTTTGGATTATCATTTCATTTCCATTGTATGTTGTAATAGCTCCCACATCACCCAAAAGGAAGAAGGATTTGGCAAGAAATTTTCCAAATTTTGGAAAGCTTTTTTGAAGACCTCAAGACATTGATATTCTTGAGGAAGAGGCCAAAAAATAGGCCAAATTTGAAGCTAAAATTTGACAAGAATATTGGAGGAGAAAGAAGATAGAAAATACCACCAGATTTGAAAATTTTGAAGATAGCCTTAAAGGATTTGAAGTCTGGTTTATAGAAAATAAGATTATTGATTTTTACAGCAGAAGTTGAAGAGTCACAAGACAAGTTGAAGATGATATAGTACTACAAATTGAAGAATAATTGGGTAGATTTTGAAGTGCCCTTGAATATCCAATTGAAGAAAGACTTGACAACAAAGGAAGACAACTATTTGGATGAATTAAATGTTGGTTTTGTATAGCAATATAAATGAGAAGAAAATAGTTTTTCAAGCAGTGAATTGAAGATTTTTTGGCTACAAAATTTGGGTAGCATTAAGAAGATATTAGAGAGCTACATTTTGAAGAATTTTGGGGTAAATTTGGGAGAAGCATTGGATAGCATTTGGTCAAGAAAGGTGCTACAAATTGTAGAAGTTAAGGCAACAAGATAAAATAAGGTAAAGCTATAAATTTTAAGACACAAGATAACAAGTTCAAGTAGAAATAAATGAAAGGAGACAAGCTACAAAAGATAATCAAAGAGGTTTGGCATTTGGTGCATAAAAGAGTATTTAATTTTTTATGAAAAAGTTGATTTAATTTGAGTTTATTTGGCACCACATTTTAGAGAGTTCAAATCAGAAAATGAACGCTAAAACTATTATCTCCTAGTTAAAGGATTTTTAGAAGCTTACAAATTAGTATGTTGATATAGCATAAAAAAACTAGTTCATTTTAAGTTTGAAATCGGAAAAATAAGATTTGTATGCTAGTAAGAAAATAAGCATTAGCAAAATAAGGAGCTTCAAATACAAAGAGAAGCACTCAAAATATTGTGCTCAATATGCGGTTTTGAAAAATAATAAAACCTTCAAAGGTATTTTGATTATTTCAAAACCTGCAAAATACATTAGCGTAATATAGAGTTAAAAGTTTCTCAAAAAAGAGAAATAAGGAGAAAAGAATATTTATAACGAATGTCCTTTTACAAGCAAGAAAAAAGAAGATATATTGAAATAATAGGAGATCGAATAAGGGCCCAATATAAAGCAATATTTAAAGTGTCAAAGGACTCTAAGGAGCATAACTGAATTTCAAAAATTTGGTAGTGAAGAATCCACAAGAATGTCACCTATGTGTAATGAAGAACCACCAAAATACCGCCATAAGGAACACTTGGAAAATATTGAAGCTCGAGCATCATTGTAAACACACCAAGCGTCATTTACCTTCATTGCATTGAAGAGTAGCTCAAGGGAATATATAAAATAAAGGAATGCAACTTCTATATCCATGCAGTGCTAGGGCAAGCAAAAATTTTAGTTGGAAATTATTTGTCTAAGGCTTGAAATATCTTGGAAGGAGTGACATCATTGAAGTTTTGGAAAGAAATCATTTTTTGGGTTAACATAATCAAACCCATAACACCCAGGAATAAGGACTGCCACTTAGCAGCATGTGAAGAATTTATATACCACATGTCCTCATAGAAGAAGGAGCACCAATTATTATACAAGGCATTGAGAAGGCAAAATATTTAAGGAGATGAGGTAGGGCAAGGTTCAATGAAAATCTAAGTTCCAAGGAATCAAGTGAGAGTTAGAATTGCTATTGAAGGAAGCCACATGTTAAGTGTAACATTTAAGATGATATTACGCCACCAAACAGAGTAAAGTAACACTTCAAATTCAGCATTATCAAATATTACACAGTAAGGAAGGATGTTGGAAGAGATTGAAGCGCTAAAAGAAGACCAATAGTCATGCGATGTGTAAATTGAAGAGATAAAGGTATTGCTTGCCATTTGGCATGTTGGAGTCAAAAAGCCAATAGGTTTGGAAGGAACTAAAATGGTTCCAAGTCTTTATTAAATGCATGGTCTGAATTAAAAAATGAATAACACCTAAGCGAAGTATGTTTTAGAGCATAGAAGAAACCTGTACATGGAAATTAAGGAAGGTGAAGTAATAGCCATATTTGGAGAATCCCATTCATTGAAGATACCAACGTATTAGGGCACGTAGAAGTGAGTTTGAGTATTGAATACTGAATTTATTGAGCACCATACACAAGGAGTATTATATATATTACAAAGGAGGAAGATCATTTTAGAAGCATAGGTTGCAAAATCAAGAAGACTCATGAAAAGCAAGTCAAAAGTAGCACGCCATATTCAAGGAGGTACATGAAATATTTTAATTAATTTTTCTTTCAAAGGTTTGGGAGACAAGCAATATTATTACTAAGGTTAAGATTGAATAATCTATTATGTTGGATATTAATTAAATGAATGGAGGTATAAGGTAATGAATTGATAAGTTATAACCTTAGAAGACTTATTGAATGATTTAGAATATTTTTGAAGTAAAGAGTATCTAATTTGAAAGTTTTTTAAACTACTTTACTTGAAATTCAAGCATAGAAATACTTGCAAATAATTTGACTTGGAGGAACAAGGATTTCTACATCGAAATAGGAATATTGAATTTGAAAAAATATATTTTTTTTCTAAATTTCTAATTAAAGAGGTATAATGAATTCAACACCGACTTCGGTTCTTGAAATTTAGAAACCATACAATTGAAAATTGAAAATTATAAGAAACACAACACATAGTTATTTGAAAGTTGGAAAATAATATTGGTATCTTGCTCAAAATAATGAGACATAAGGAATCCAACTTAAAGTTATTGAAAATAGAGAATATTATCAAAATTGAAATTGCATCAAGGTTGTCTTTAGCTTTCTTTTAATAATTAGGGAGACAAAAGTGATTCAACTCAAAGGAAAAATTAGAAAGATAAGTATTTTATCAAAGCTATATTACATTCAAAACACTAGGGAGCTAAAAGGAATTCTACCTAGAAATTTGAGAAATTAAATCTTTGTCAAAACCATTGTTTGATCATTAGAAATTACAAGGTATCCTACAAATTTGAGAATTGAAAAGAGTTTATCAAATTTGATTATATACTCAAAACTAGGGAGTCATAAGGTAGTCAATCTCAAAGGCTTAGAGATTTTAAAATTATATCAAAGTTTTTTCTTAAAACTAAGGAGTCACGAGAGAAACTTACTTTAGAAAAACTATGGAAGAACTTATTAAGTATACAATATTTAAAGAATCAATATGGCTTAGAAAGTTTTTTGGAAAATCATAAATTGATAGTTTGGCAAGAATAGATTCTATAAAGACATCTTCTAATAATATGATAGAAGAAATTGATGATAATCATATTAATGGAAATATGGAGAATAAACTCAAAAACCATTCTCAAAATGTAGCAAAGAATATTGGTCAAAAATATGTCTTACAGATTTATGAAAGAAGTAAATATAGAATAGCTTCAGTTGTACACAAGTGGTTTTACAATTTTATCAAGGAAATGGATGAACTCAAAATTTCAAATACAAGTAGTAAAGAAGTAGATATATCTTCATAATGTACTTATTGCAATAAGACTGGTCATGAGAAAGTAAACTATTGGAATTTTCATCCATGTAAATATCGCGTAGGAAAATCTCATTTTTTTTTCTAATACAAAGATAGCTACTATAAAATATTTGAAGAGATTTTAATATTTAGACTAGATTGTCTCTTTCAAGTTCTTATTTTTGAAGCGTCTACTAACAATGAGTTCAAGTTTAAAGTTTCTAAAGAACAAGAAGAAAGGTCATTCAAAGAGCCAAAGGAAATAAAATGGATTAATTCTAATCCACTCATGACTTGTAAGATAATGAGATCTCTTGTTCATCAAGGCTACTTGGAAAAATTCAAGGATGAAGATTATATCAAAGACTTTGAAACACAGAAAAGCAATGAAATGAAGAGAAAAATAAAAGATAGCATGAGTTCCAAGAATAAAGTGAATATTGAACCAAAATAAGAACAAGAACCTAATCAAGTTGAATAACACATGAAAGATGAAGATCCATCAATAACCAAATAATGTAATACAAGGAGGTGTTGGAATATATTATATTATTTGGTACATGCTAATGTACCACCTTGGGCACATCTTTAGATTATGAGTAAATATTAGATTAGGGTATGAGCATTTACTTTATGCAATGTAATAAATGCACACGTATTATTAGAATGTACAAAGTATTCAATAATATAAATGTGCATAATAGTCAAGTGCACATGAGTCCATAAAATAGGAAGGTGAAGAGTCACAGGAGATGGAAGGTCAAGAGTCACATCCCATTATATATTGACCTTTGTGTGAGCATATGAAGAGACACAATATAGAGTGGAAGTAGAGAATAAGGTAGAGATATAATGTAGAAGCATGTATGAAATATGAAGAGTTTGAGATCTCCATTCTATATCAAAATGCTATTTTCATGAGATTTTTTTAATGGTAGTTTTATGAGTTATTGCATAGGTCTTTCATGGTTTTATATACTTTAAATATTATCATTATCTTATATTTGATATAGCATTATTATTCTAGATATTGTGGTTGTTTTCATTAAATATTTAGCATCAAAAGCTAACATGGAATACCCTTCAACCTGTTTTCCATAATTATTGAAATGATCTTATAAATAATATTACAAAGGCTTATTGGACGTAAATTATAAAAACATATTGTGTTGCCTTTCTTAGGAACCAAGGAAATAAAAGTAGCATTGATATCACTTATTATAGTCTTCCTTTTTTGGGCCTCTTCAACCGCATCTAACATATCACTCTTCAATAAATCCTAAAATTTTTGAAAGAAAATTGCAAGAAATACATCAAGGCTAGGTGCCTTGTTAGGATGGAAAGAGAAAACTGCTTCATGGAGCTCCTCCATAGATATCTTCTTCATCAAGCTTTCAATTTGTCCCTAAGTGATAATTGATGGAATATTTTATAGAATTTTTATTTTGCCTCCTTATCTTACCTAGAATTTGAAAAAATATTTTTGAAATAGTTAATTAGTTATTTTCTTATATCTTCTTCATCCTCAATATTTCTTCCATATGGAGTTATAATATTTTTTATATGACAAACAAAAAAAATGTTTTTGTTGTAACATGAAAAAAATTGTATTTCTATCTCCTTCCTTGAGCCATTTCTCTCTAGATTTTTAAAACCAATATGACTCTTTTTTCAATGAATTATGATAATGAAAAAGTAATTGTTTTCTTTCACATAATAATATTGATCTATTTCATTAATTTCTACTATCTCTTGTAAATTTTTGAGCTTTGATTCAATTTCTTTCTTTTCTTTAAAAATATTACCAAAATATTTGGTATTCCATATCTTCATTTGCTCATTT
Organism: Wollemia nobilis; assembly: GCA_028583015.1. NCBI lineage: Eukaryota > Viridiplantae > Streptophyta > Pinopsida > Araucariales > Araucariaceae > Wollemia > Wollemia nobilis. The sequence continues at coordinate 487,992 of JAQPPZ010017101.1, read as the reverse complement.
AAATATTTTAACTTTTGAACAAACCTATACATATATGATCCTTCAAATTTTGACTCATCCAACCATAACATAACCATCTAGAAAAATTAGGGTCTTAGAGCCACATAGATTGGAAACAAAATGGCTTTGGATGATCATTATTAGGTCACTCACAAGTCAAAAGAATGGGGTTTGATTTGATCCTACTCACAATAAAATATCTAAAGAGATTGTATTCTTTGTTTAAAACCATTTATTGAATAACAATAATCTATCTATTCTTTCTACTATATGATTTTTCTAATGCATCTATTATCTCATCTATATTGAAATCTTGAGGGACTAACATGCCAAAGATCATTTAAATTGACAAATGAAGCAAAATATTGCATTGATTTAGACCATGTTAAAATGCCACCCTTCTTTTCCAAAGGAGATAGAAAAATATTAGAATCGCTCCCAAGAATCTATAGATAACAATGAATCATCATTGTATTTGACAAAAGTATGCTAAGGTCCTTCCAACATATTTCACAAGGAGTAACTATAGTTGGAGCATATACATTTATAACCCCAAATTTGATGTTTTCCTCTTTCTTGCAAAATAATCTAGCAACTCAATTAATTTTTGCTTCTAATAGTTGTCCATCCCATTTGCATTTATATCATATTATTGCAATACCGCTTGAAGTTCTTGTAGAAGAAATTACTAAACAATCACCTATTTTCTGAATCTTCTTAAAAGCATCCTTACATTCCTCACTACTTAATTTTGTTTCTTGTAATAAATTAAACTCAAGGCTATAACAACATATTAATTCCTTAATAACTCTTTTTTTAGAGGTTTTATTCACACCCCTAATATTCCATGATATCATTTTAATCATCAACACTTCTTATTTTTATTAGTGGTCTTAGACACACTTTTTGCTAACACGTATGATATTTTTATTTGGCTTCCTAGATCAATATCCTTTTGAGTTTATTTTTCTCTTTGTTTCTGCCTTGATGGCCTTCCTCTCCTTCTTTCATTCTTGCCAACACTCTCATATTCAGCAATCTCTTCTATTTTTTCATATTGTTCAAAATAAAATAGTTGAAAGTGCAAGGAATAGCCTCATTAGTATCCTTGATGGCCTTCCTCTCCTTCTTTCATTCTTCCTTTTGTTGCCCTAAAAATTCTTAACTTCATATATGATCCTCCATAGTCATCACTTTGTAAAGTTGGCCTGAAAACCCTAAATTTATTTGGAAATCCTTCGCAATATTTTCTTTACTATATTGCTCTTGAAATCCTAAAGTGCAAGGAATACACTCCATACTACTTTCATTTTTATTGTAAGGAGAATATTTTAAGTTTGACCTCATTCACCTCATTTGGTTTAAAATTGGTCTTAACATATTCCTTTATTTTAAAATTTACCTTTCCCTCTTCCTTTACACATTGATGTAAAATCATCTACCAACAAGGACGCCACTTGCATTATCGGTGATGTGACCCGAGTTCAATCCCCATGGTGGATGTTTATAAGAAGTATTACTCAAAAAAATAAATGAATAAATAAATATTGTTAACTTATATTAATAACATCATTAATAAGTTGGTTGCATTTCTCTAAGGGGCCCTGGCTCAATCATTTGGAAGGTCCTGAAAACTAGTGAACAATTGGTTAAATTTAGACTTTTCTGGAAAGTAGGTACATGAGACAAAACTAACTTTTGGAGTTATTCTTGGGACCAACATCCCCCTTTAATCTATGAGTTTATATATTTACAACCCTTGCAACAAATCCTTTAAGGTAGATAATGGATAAATATGGCTTCATACATTACTTCTAGGCAAATTGGAGATTTCTCTTTCTTTTAGTGGAAGAGGTTAGAAGAATGGCCTATTCCTATCTCTCTTCATCAAAGCTTATTATTGAAAATATCCTCAAGAAAATATACCTTACAAGAAAAGAGGAAGAGGATAGGATTGCCTAGGGCCTTGGCACTCTAAGTTTCTTCATTATTCGTGATGGTTATAATGCTTTGCTCCCTCCTTCGTTGATCCTGCAAGATGCCCCATGGGATAGAGGTTGGGTGGCTAAGAGCTGGTCAAAAATAAATATTTTTGCTTTGGAAGTGATGCTTAGGATTTGTATCACCTATGATAACCTTATGAAGAGAGGATTTTATGGCCCTTCCAACAACATCATGTGTAACTCCCAGGAGAAGACACTTTATCATCTACTTTTTTAGTGTGCATTTGCAAGAGAGTTGTAGAAAAGGTGGTTAGATATATTTAAGGCTCATCTAAAATTTTAGGGGACTCTTTCTAAAATCTAGGAGATTTAGAAATGTAGAAAATTCAATAATACCTCCATTCAGCTAGGCTCGTTCCTGGATTCGAGTTACATCTAGTGGCACTTTTGGCTAGAAAGAAATTCTATAATTTTTAGAGAGGAGTTCAGTCCAATGGAGCTGGTTTGGCATAAAATTATTACCAAGAGTTTTTAAACTATAAAATCTCACCTTAGGGAGAAGAAAACTTAGAATAATTAGGAGATCCCAAATCATAGAAGTTGATAACATGGCAGCCTCCTCCCTTGGATTGGAGAAATATTAATTTTTATGGTGTAGCTAAGGATAACCCTGAGGCTAAAGGTATTGGTTTTCTTAAAAGAGATTTCAAGGGTAAGATCCTTCATTGGGAGCTAGCGGGTATTGGAAGGGCTACTAACAATGAAGCTGAAGGACTGACTATCAGATAAGGTTCTCTCAATGCTTGGGAGAATGGGGTTAGAAACACCATAGTTGAGTTTGAATCACAAATTATGGTAGGGCTTCTATATGTTATTAGCAATTTCAAACCAAAGGATTGGAGGATAAGGAACATTGTGATCCAAATTAAGTCCATTTGGCAACATTTCGAGGATGTCATTCATATCTATGTTAGATAAAAAATGTAACAACTAACTTTTTGGCTAAATATGGTAGTGAAAGCCCAGTTGGATATATGTTGAATTCTAATCATGATAGGGACACTTCTGAATGGTTGGAGGTGAACCAAATGGTTCTTAGTTTGGTCAATAAATACTTAGGTAAGAATGAAGATAGGTCCAAAGTTCACTAAGCCTTGTATATCAATGGAGGATGAATAATTATTTGTTGGGTTTTTGGCTGCCTCTTGCAACACTCTTTAACCCTTTTGGGGATAGCATTGTTGGACATTTTGAGTCCCTAAGTCAAAGTTGTCATTGATGTCACCGGATGAAGTCATCATTAAGATCAAGTGAATCAGTGTAGAAGTTAAGAGTTCAGAAGGAGATATTTTATCAAAGGTATAATATTATAATAATGGTTATTATAATATTAAAGGTGATATGGTGAAAACCCAAATAAAATATTTATAATTCTTATTATAATATTTTATAATGCAAAAGTGGGTTTTATAAAGTCTAAATATATTTTATAAATCCAAAGGTTGGGTTTAAGATAAAAGGCATTCGAAGCCTTTATAATCTCTACCGACGTCATGGAAGATAACATGGAGAGCACCAACATATTTTAAACAATGGAGGAAGCATATAAATACAATGCCCAAAAGTTCAATTAATTATCCTTGCTCGAAAATTAAAAATATTGCATGCGAAGAAAAGAGCTCATGAGTTTTTGCAAAATTCATGACAGAGAAGCGTTTAAGGGAGGAAGCTTTAATCCTCGAAGTTGCATAGGACAACATGGCCTAGTGGTATTTTGGGAAGCACAAAAGCATTGGCTTGCAAGAGGGTTTGCGTTCGAATCTCGATGGGTGCATCGTGAGTTGTGTTGGTTAAGGCACCTACGGTGCACATTCTTTTGCCCAAGGTGGAAGGTGTGAGGAGATTAAGAAGCACGTGGTGCTTCGTTAATCTCAAATGAGCGCTTGGCTCGTGCGATGACTTTGGCCATGGCTAAGGCGCACATTGGGGGCAACGTTGAGGGTTCGATTCCCTCCGAAGATGAGGTAATATTTTTGGTTTTAATTTTAATTAAATGCCTAAGTTGGAGGTATAAGGTTGTTTAGTGGTTTGTGTTTGGAAAGGTTGCTTTGTAATAAAGTTGTGGTAGTTGAGAATTATCATTAGGAGTTATAAGGAGATTTCTATTTTTAACTTTTAATAAAGTCTTAAATTGCTATAGTGGTATATTGGAGGATTAAGACTTTGTGGGTATTATGTTATTTTGAATTAAGGGTTTTTGTGATTATTGTGAGGATGTTGATTATTAATCAAGTTGGAGTGATAAGGTGTAAATTTGATATTATTTTTGTGTTATGTTTTGTTGAGAAAATTATCCTCTAACCCTTATTGAGATTGGCAAAGAAGTAATTGTGAGTGTGGCAGATTTGTGAGATCAACTACTTGTCAAGCAAAAAGGTATGGGAAAATTCTTCTTTGGTTGAGTTGATTGAATGGCTTACTAGAAAATAAATTTTGGAGTGAAAAGGATTTGATTAGGGTTTCCTTTTCGAAAGTGTTTGAGTTAATGCTTCAAGGTTTTCTGAAATTAAGAGTTGTGATTAAAACCTTGTTTTATAAGCATTGTTGTTGAAACCATTGGTTGTGTGAAGAACTTGAGTTAGGGTTTGAAAAAATCATGAGTATCATTGTTATGTGAAGAATGTTTTATAAGCATGGTTGTTGAAGTGAGTTGTTATGCAAAGAACTTGAACTAGGGTTTGAAAAGATCATGAGTATCATTGTTATGTGAGATTTGTTGTTGAGCATTGTTGGAAATATTTTGAGTTGGATGATACATGCTTGGACTAGGGTTTGTGAGCAAGAGTTGTTTCTTGAGTGATTGGTTGAGTAGAGTTGATTGAGCCTAGTCAAGTGGATGTATGAAGTGATTGTTCAAGTTCCATAAAACAAACTATTCTATATTCTGATTTGAGTTGTGAAAGTGATTGAGTTTTGAGAATAGAACATATTGAGTCTCTAACAATTCTCTTTATGTTTCTATGAGATTGGACAAGTTCTGTGTGGAATTGTTAAGCAGATTTGAGGTAAGTCTTTGAGAAGACTTGTGGACTGATTTTGTGTGAGATTTTGTGGAAGCTTACAATATAGATTTGGTTAAGTCCTAGAGAGGACTTATTGAGCATATTTGGACAAGTTCTGTGTGAGCTTGTTGAGCATATTTGAGTAGGTTCTGAGTGGACCTGTTGAGATATTTGAGTAGGTTCTGAGTGGACCTATTGAGAATATTTGAGCAGGTTCTGAGTGGACCTATTGAGTAGATTTGAGCAAGTTCTGAGTGGACTTGTTGAGCAGATTTGTGCTAGATCAACTGGACTATGTTTAGTATAAAATTGAGATAGAGCTTTGGAGGTGACAGAGTAGAGAGGATAGTAGTCTCTAGTGGATAGAGATCCATCAGCCAGGGTAGTGAGGATAGGTCTTCTGAGTGGGGACAAGAGTCTTCAGTGGAGAGAGATCCACAAGCCAGTGTAGTGGAGGTAGTAGTCTTCTAGAGGATCACCAGCTAGAGCAGAGGAGAAGGAGTTCTCTAGTGGATAGAGATCCACAAACCAGATTTAGGGGATCAACATCTCCTTTGGATAGAGGTCCATAAACATTGTAATTGGGAAGGATTCCCAAAATATTATTTGAGAAATATTTAGAAGAAATACTTTCTCCGTGGAAGTAGCCATCTTTGGGTGAACCACGTAAAAATGATGTCTCTCATGTGTGTGATGCTTTGTGTGATGTTTACTATTTTATTAATGTTGATGCTACTATTTGGATTAAAAGGCAAAAAGTTTTATTGTATACTGTTCACCCCCCTCTCAGTATAAGCACATGTTCTTCAATTGGTATCAGAGTGGGTCTCTCCGTGAAAAGACTAACAACTTGGAAGAGGATCCTTCGGTAGCACACATGACTTCAGAAAGTGAAGATGAGACTATGTTTGATATAAAAGAAGAATTCTTTGTTGCTCTCAAAAAATTGGAAAGACTTAGAGAGAAAAATTCAAGCTTGAAAGAACAAGTTCAAGAAGATGAAGAAGCAAGAATGGAACTTATACAGAGTCTCACAGAACTCAAGATTAGGGTGGAAGAAGGAAAGAATATTGAGCAAGATATGATAGATCTATTGAGAGCCAAGGAAACAGAATGTGAAAAATTGGAAGCAAAAATTGTTCTCCTAAGGAATAAAGTGGAAAGGACCAAGGTACTACAAGATACATAATATGAGAAGCAGAAAGAGGAATCAAGTCTCCAAAAAGTAGAAACTTCAAACAAAGAAAAGCAAGCAAAGGACATCAGAAAGGAAGAAAGCAAAGGAGAACCCTGGATAAGAGTTAATCACAAGAAGAAGATGACTTCTTCACAAATTCCAAGACATCCAAACAGGTTACATAATTTCTTCCATGGTCATTGTTTTTCTTGCAATAAATATGGTCATAGAGTTGCACACTGTATTCATTATGCAAGATACAATAGAAATTTCAATTCCTTTGCACCTCTCATGGATGATGATGTTATATGTTACAAATGCAATAATTTTGGGCACAAGGCTAGATGGTGTAAAATGATACCTCCTGAGTCTAGAAAAACAATTCCAACAACTAGGAAAGATGAAAGAAAGAATGTTAGGGCTAGATCAATGTTAGTACAAACAACCCTTCATGCTCAAGATAAAGAAGAACAATGGTATCTTGATAGTGGTTGCTCTAGTCACATGACAGGAGACAAAGATAAATTCATTGTACTGAAAGAAACAAATAGAGGATCAGTAAGTTTTGGTGATAATGGATCAACAAGGATTGTTGGGAGAGGAACTCTAAGTCTAGACAATGGAAAAACAAAAATAGAGAATGTTTTGTACGTCAAAGGGTTAAAACACAATCTACTGAGTATAAGTCAACTTTGTGATCAAGGATACATGGTCACCTTCCACCCAGATAGGTGTGAAATAAGGAAAATAGAAACTAGGAAAATCATTGCAAATGCAAGAAGGACCCCAAACAACTTATACATGCTCAATGAGATCAAAGGGGAAAAATGCTTTCTATCACAAGAAGATGAGAGTTGGTTGTGGCATAGAATATTGGGTCATTTGAATTTTGACAACATAGTCAGTATAAGCAATAAATAGGCAGTTAGAGATTTACCCAAAATAAGAAGACCTCAAAACATAATTTGTGCACCCTGTCAACATGGAAAGCAAACTAGGACAACCTTTAAACCAAAAGGTTATATGTCATCTGAGCCATTGAGCCTAATACATACTGATTTGTGTGGTCCTACCAGAACACAAAGTATTCAGGGTGAGAGTTACTTCATGTTATTTGTAGATGATTATTCCATAATGGTTTGGGTAACCTTCCTAAAAGAGAAATCAGAGGCCTTTGAAAAATTTAAAGCATTCAAGGAATTGGTTGAAAATGAAATAGGCAAAAGGATTAAGTGTCTATGATCTGATAGAGGAGGAGAATTTACTTCAAATGAATTTGTAGAATTTTGTGAACAACATGGAATCAAGAGAGAGTACTCAGTAGCAAGAACTCCTCAACAAAATGGAGTAGTTGAAAGGAAGAACAGGATTGTTGAAAACATGGCTAGAGCTATGTTAAATGAATCTAAGTTATCAGATGGTTTTTGGAAAGAAGTGGTATCCATAAGTTGTATACATAATTACTAGGGCTCAATTAAGGGTAAATCATCACAAGACTCCTTATGAGCTTTGGAAAGGAAGACCTGCTACTGTAAAACATTTTAGAATATTTGGAAGCAAATGTTACATAAGATGGGAAGATCAAAACTTGGGCAAGTTTGATCCAAGATGTGATGAGGGAATTTTTCTTGGTTATTCCACAAATAGTAAAGCCTACAAATGTTTCAACAAAAGAACATGCACTATGGTGGAAAGTATGAATGTAACAATTGATGAGAAGATAGATTCCAGAGAACCAGTTCAACAAACTGTGTACCAAGAGGATGGATGTTGTCAAGAAGAATTTTGTGAGGAATCAGATAAATATGAAGAAGAAACACAAAGGCTTCTTCCTAAGACTCCTTCCAGGTATGTACAGAAACATCATCCAAAATAATAGATCATCGGGAATCTAGATGAAAGACAGACAAGGAGAAGAATAATAAAACCATCTCAACAAGCAAATTTTTCCTTGCTATCTAAGATTGAGCCAAAAGACTTCACTCAGGCTAGTGAGGATGAATTTTGGGTTAAAGCAATGAATGAGGAGTTGGATCAGATAGAGAAAAGAAAAACTTGGGAACTTGTTCCATGACCAAAGGACAAAAATGTGATTGGCACAAAATGGGTATTCAAAAATAAGTTGAATGAAGATGGACAAGTGGTCAGAAATAAAGCAAGGTTAGTATGCAAAGGTTATGCACAAGTAGAAGGAATTGAATTTGATGAAACTTTTTCTCCAGTTGCATGACTTGAAGCTATAAGGATATTTTTAGCTTTCTCAAGTTTCAAGAACTTCAAGGTATATCAGATGGATGTCAAGTCAACATTTCTAAATGGGGTTCTAGAAGAAGAGGTCTATATTGAATATCCAGAGGGATTCATACTAGCAGATACACCAGATCAGGTATGCAGATTGAAAAAGGCATTGTATGGTTTAAAGCAGGCTCCCAGAGCATGGTACTCAAGATTGGATAAGTATCTTTAGGAATAGGGATTCAGAAAAGGAATAGCAGATAGTAATTTGTATATCATAAATGAAGGAAATGATCTTCTAATAGTGGTTGTTTATGTTGATGACATAATTTTTGGAGGAAACAATGATAAGATGTGCAAATATTTTTCTAAGAATATGCAAAATGAATTTGAGATGTCTATGCTTGGTGAATTGTCCTTCTTTCTTGGACTTCAGATTTCACAATCATAAAGGGGAGTGTTTCTCTCTCAAGCCAAGTACATCAAGGAAATGTTGAAGAAATTCAGGTTAGAAGATTGCAAACCAGTAAGTACTCCTATGGTCACAGGATGCAAGTTGAGTAAGGATGATGAATCTCCAGAGGTAGATCAGAGATTATACAGATCTATGATTGGCAGCTTATTATATGTTACAGCTACAAGACCAGACATAGTATAGTTAGTGGGATTAGTGGCAAGGTTTCAAGCAGCACCTAAGGAAACACATGTGGCAATAGTAAAAAGAATTTTTAGGTATCTAAAAGGGACTATGGATTTTGGGCTTTGGTATCCCAAAAGTGATAGTTTCACACTAACAACATATACAGATGCAGATTGGGCCGACAACATTGATGATAGAAAAAGCACAAGTGGAGGAGCATTCTTTCTTGGAGAATGTCTAGTCTCTTGGTTAAGTAAGAAGCAGGTTTCAGTATCTCTATCTACAATAGAGGCAGAGTATATTGCAATAGTAGCTAGTTGTACACAGGTGTTATGGATGAAGAGAACTCTAGAAGACTTCAAGATCAAGCATGATCAGCCCATTCCTATACTATGTGATAATACAAGTGCCATAAGTATCTCAAAAAATCTGGTAATGCACTCCAGGACAAAGCACATTCCGATTAAGTATCATTTTCTGAGAGAACAGGTGACAGATAAATAGGTCATATTGGAATATGTCACTACAAAGGAACATATAGCAGATATTTTCACTAAGCCACTTTCAAAGGAAACTTTTGAGTATCTTCGAGGAAAATTGGGAGTGAGACTCCCACCCCAAAATTAACCACCTTAACAGAATGTGGGGGAGGGGCTAAGCTAAGAGGCTCATTCTTAGCCCCGAGCCCCAAAGGTGACCCTTTGCCATTGATGTCAAAGGGGGAGAGATTTGTGTAATGGGGAGAGATTTGATATTTGAGAGAGCATTGAGCCAGGGGGAGCAATGTCCTAGGGGGAGCAGAATAAAAAGAAAGGTCAGGTTTTGGTAAGAAGAGTATGGGTTGCCATCAATGACAAAGGGGGAGATTGTTGGACATTTTGAGTCCCTAAGTCAAAGTTGTCATTGATGTCACCAGATGAAGTCATCATTAAGATCAAGTGAATCAGTGCAGAAGTTAAGAGTTCAAAAGGAGATATTTTATCAAAGGTATAATATTATAATAATGGTTATTATAATATTAAATGTGATATGGTGAAAACCCAAATAAAATATTTATAATTCTTATTATAATATTTTATAATGCAAAAGTGGGTTTTATAAAGTCTAAATATATTTTATAAACCCAAAGGTTGGGTTTAAGATAAAAGGCATTCGAAGCCTTTATAATATTCACTGACATCATGGAAGATAACATGGAGAGCGTCGACATCTTTAAAATAATGGAGGAAGCATATAAATACAATGCCCAAAAGTTCAATTAATTATCCTTGCTCAAAAATTAAAAATATTGCATGCGAAGAAAAGAGCTCGTGAGTTTTTGTGAAATTCATGACAGAGAAGCGTTTAAGGGAGGAAGCTTTAATCCTCAAAGTTGCATAGGACAACGTGGCCTAGTGGTATTTTGGGAAGCATAAAAGCGTTGGCTTGCAAGAGGGTTTGCATTCGAATCTCGGTGGGTGCATCGTGAGTTGTGTTGGTTAAGGCACCTATGGTGCATGTTCTTTTGCCCAAGGTGGAAGGTGTGAGGAGATTAAGAAGCACATGGTGCTTCGTTAATCTCAAATGAGCGCTTGGCTCGTGCGATGACTTTGGCCGTGGCTAAGGCGCACATTGGGGGCAACGTTGAGGGTTCGATTCCCTCCGAAGATGAGGTAATATTTTTGGTTTTAATTTTAATTAAATGCCTAAGTTGGAGGTATAAGGTTGTTTAGTGGTTTGTGTTTGGAAAGGTTGCTTTGTAATAAAGTTGTGGTAGTTGAGAATTATCATTAGGAGTTATAAGGAGATTTTTGTTTTTAACTTTTAATAAAGTCTTAAATTGCTATAGTGGTATATTGGAGGATTAAGACTTTGTGGGTATTGTGTTATTTTGAATTAAGGGTTTTTGTGATTATTGTGAGGATGTTGATTATTAATCAAGTTGGAGTGATAAGGTGTAATTTTGATATTATTTTTGTGTTATGTTTTGTTGAGAAAATTATCCTCTAACCCTTATTGAGATTGGCAAAGAAGTAATTGTGAGTGTGGCAGATTTGTGAGATCAACTACTTGTCAAGCAAAAAGGTATGGGCAAATTCTTCTTTGGTTGAGTTGATTGAATGGCTTACTAGAAAATAAAGTTTGGAGTGAAAAGGATTTGATTAGGGTTTCCTTTTTGAAAGTGTTTGAGTTAATGCTTCAAGGTTTTCTGAAATTAAGAGTTGTGATTAAAACCTTGTTTTATAAGCATTGTTGTTGAAACCATTGGTTGTGTGAAGAATGTTTTATAAGCATGGTTGTTGAAGTGAGTTGTTATGCAAAGAACTTGAACTAGGGTTTGAAAAGATCATGAGTATCATTGTTATGTGAGATTTGTTGTTGAGCATTGTTGGAAATATTTTGAGTTGGATGATACATGCTTGGACTAGGGTTTGTGAGCAAGAGTTGTTTCTTGAGTGATTGGTTGAGTAGAGTTGATTGAGCCTAGTCAAGTGGATGTATGAAGTGATTGTTCAAGTTCCATAAAACAAACTATTCTATATTCTGATTTGAGTTGTGAGAATAGAACATATTGAGTCTCTAACAATTCTCTTTATGTTTCTATGAGATTGGACAAGTTATATGTGGACTTGTTAAGCATATTTGAGGTAAGTCTTTGAGAAGACTTGTGGACTGATTTTGTGTGAGCTTTTGTGGAAGCTTACAATACAGATTTGGTTAAGTCCTAGAGAGGACTTATTGAGCATATTTGGACAAGTTCTGTGTGAGCTTGTTGAGCATATTTGAGCAGGTTTTGAGTGGACCTATTGAGCATATTTGAGTAGGTTCTGAGTGGACCTATTGAGCATATTTGAGCAAGTTCTGAGTGGACTTGTTGAGCAGATTTGTGCTAGACCGACTGGACTGTGTTTAGTATAGAATTGAGATAGAGCTTTGGAGGTGACAGAGCAGAGAGGACAGTAGTCTCCAGTGGATAGAGATCCATCAGCCAGGGTAGTGAGGACAGGTCTTCTGAGTGGGGACAAGAGTCTTCAGTGGAGAGAGATCCACAAGCCAGTGTAGTGGAGGCAGTAGTCTTCTAGAGGATCACCAACCAGAGCGGAGGAGAAGGAGTTCTCCTATGGATAGAGATCCACAAACCAGATTTAGGGGATCAACATCTCCTTTGGATAGAGGTCCATAAACATTGTAATTGGGAAGGATTCCCAAAATATTATTTGAGAAATATTTAGAAGAAATACTTTCTCCATGGAAGTAGCCATCTTTGGGTGAACCACGTAAAAATGATGTCTCTCATGTGTGTGATGCTTTGTGTGATGTTTACTATTTTATTAATGCTGATGCTACTATTTGGATTAAAAGGCAAAAAGTTTTATTGTATACTGTTCACCCCCCTCTCAGTATAAGCACATGTTCTTCAAGCATTGGTAGTGTTCATAGGATTGTCAAGCCTCCTACTATGTTACTTAGGATCAATGTAAAATAGAAATGAGACCAGGTTAAAACTTTTTGCTCTTTATATGATACTCAATTTTTTATTATTTTTGAAGATGTTAATCCAAGTTTTATTCAAATTTTAAGGCTTGCCAAAAATAACATACCTATAAATATAATTTGATTCTTATTTTATCAATATAATTTTTTTTACTTTTCAAAAAACTTATATCAATAACGAATAAATAAAATATGTTAATAATGTATATACCATTTTATATAAAAAATTAAAAAAAGTTATTTTTAAAATAAAATATAAAAATTCAAAAAAAAATTATTACTTTTAAAAGTAATAAATATTATTAATTTAAAACAAATTACTGCTACAATATTACTTAAAATAACAATAATTTTGTTTAGGTAAATAAAAGAGACATAAAGCAAAAGAACTAAATGCTTACCCATGGGTGGATTATCCCATATTTTAATGAACCAAAGGGTACTCTAATAAATTTTGAAAATGTTCAGGAGCAGTATAACAGACAAAAAAGAAATTTGCATTGGATTTTTCTATATAAAAGGACACCCAAACAAGTATAGTTTATGTTAAGTTTTTTTTAATTATTATTATAATAACAAATTTTTATATATATTTTTTTGATTGGTTGAAAGGGTGTTGAAAGGTCCCTGAACCTTGTACAAGAGTATTTTACATGTTTTCCAAGCCGACCGAGGAGGCCCAAGAGCTAAAGATCAAAGAGAAAGCAAAACACCACACGAGGGAAGGTGTCGCGATATCACGACTAGTTACATTTTTGCGGCCCACAGCATAGGGAAAAAGCAAGGAGGAAAATATGTCACGATATCGCGACATGTTGCACCGATGCAGCCAAAGGAGGAAAATATGTCGCAAAATCGTGACAATAAGCAGCATCATAGCCGAAGGAGAGAAAGTGTCGCGATATCGTGACATGTTGCAAGGTTGCTGCCAGAAGAGAAGAAGTGTCGTGATATCGTGACAAGTTGCAAGGTTGGTGCCAGAAGAGAAGAAGTGTCATGAAATCGCGACATGATGCATCATCGAGGCCGAAGAGGAAAAGTGTCACGATATCGTGACATGTTGCAAAATCTTGGCCAAAGGGAAAAAGTGTCATGATATCGCGACATGTTGCAAAATCGCGGCTAGAGAGAAAAAGTGTCGTGATATCGTGACATGTTGCAGAATCGCAATCGAAGAGAAAAAGTGTCGCGATATCGCGACATGATGCAACATCACGGCCGAGGAGAAAAAGTGTCGCGATATCGCGACATGTTGCAACATTACGGCCGAAGAGAAAAAGTGTTGCGATATCGTGACATACTGCATCATCGAGGCCGAAGAGGAAAAGTGTCACGATATCGCAACATGTTGCAAAATCTCAGCCGAAGGGAAAAAGTGTCACGATATCGTGACATGTTGCAAAATCGCGGACAGAGAGAAAAAGTGTCACGATATTGTGACAAGTTGCAAAAACACGGTCGAAGAGAAGAGATGTCGAGATATCGCGACATGATGCAGAATCGCGGCCGAAGAGAAAAAGTGTCGTGATATCGCGACATGTTGCAACATCGCGACCGAAGAGAAAAGGTGTTGCGATATCGTGACATGTTGCAAAATTGCGATCGAAGAGAAAAAGGTGTCGCGATATCGCGACATGTTGCAAAATCACGACCGGAGAGAAAAAGTTTTGCGAAATCGCGACATGCTGCATCATCACAGCTGAAGAAGAAAAGTGTTGCAACATCGTGACATGTTGCAGAATCGCGGTCGAAGAGAAAAAGTGTCACGATATCGCAACATGTTGCAAAATCATGGCCGGAGAGAAAAAGTGTCGCGATATCGCGACATGTTGCAAAATCGCGGTCGAAGAGAAAAAGTGTCGCGATATCACGACATGTTGCAAAATCACAGCCTAAGAGAAAAAGTTTCGTGATATCACGACATGTTGCAAAAATGCGGCCAAAGAGAAAAAATGTCGTGATATCATGACATGTTGCAAAATCGTGGTCGAAGAGAAAAGGTGTCGCGATATTGCGACATGTTGCAACATCGCGACCGAAGAGAAAATGTGTCGCGATATCGTGACATGATGTATCATCATGGCCGAAGAGAAAAAGTGTCATGATATCGTGACCAGTTTCATGAGCATACCAAACCAATCCCCTACCAACATCTCACATTGTGCAGACATTGCCACTTATAGAATCGTTCCTTAGGCCAATGGGGAAGGAGTCTCTCCATACTTGAATGTCAGATTCATCGACTCCCTTGTTAGCAAGCTAGTCTGCAGCTTTGTTTCCTTCTCGGTATTGATGCTTAATGACTAATTCTAGGTAATTGCCAATTAGAGCCTTGCATTCTTGGAAAATCGAAACAAGGGCCCAGGGAGGCATAGTAGTCCCATTGAACCAGTTGATGCAGTGCAACAAGTCTCCTTTGATGATAAGTTTTTTGATGGTCAAACCTTCCAAGAGAATCAAACTTTGGAGCAGAGCCCGTGCCTCTGCCATATTGTTGGATTGAATTCCCAGGTTCTGGGCAAAGGCCAAAATTATTTCTCCTCTATGGTTTCTGATAATTCCTCCTCTGCCAGCCGCTCCTGGGTTGCCTTTGGCCGCACCATCAAAATTGAGCTTGTGCCACCCAGTAGGTGGTGAGACCCACTTGATGACAGACCTGTCAACAAAAGTACGGGGCATGGCAGAGAAGTTAGAAAGATTGAAGAGTTTGGTTAGGTCTGATTCAAGGCCAGGAGGGGGGGTTTGGAAGACAAAACAAGAGAGGCATTCTTCGCAGCAAGGGCCAAGATTTTGGCAACAATAATATTCTTATTAGTGGCTTGATTTTTGAAAATTTTGGCATTTCTCTCTAGCCATATCTACCACAGGAAAAGGTGGAGGCAAGCTTGCCACATGAATTTAAGTTGGTTGCTCCTGAAATGCCGAGGCCATTGCTGAAAAAGGAGGGGAATGGAATGAGGGAGGACTGTGGAAATGTCAAAGGTGTTAAGAACTTGGTTGAGAACTGCTAGAGAGAAGGGACATTCCAAAAAAACATGCGAAGTTGACTCACAGGTGTTTTTGCACAGGATGCACCAATTGGGAATGAGTAACCCTCTGATTATCAGGTTTTCAGTGGTGAGGATTCTATTTTGGATGGCCAACCAGCAAAATAATTTGACCTTGGGAATGATATTGGGAACCCAGACCTGATTTGATAAGTCTCGACCATCAGTGGGAGTTTCTTGACTGTAGTAAGCTGATTTAACAGTGAAATTTCTAGAATCTTCAAGGTTCCAGACCATGGAATCATCTTTGTGTGAGCTAGGGATGATGCAAGTCCTCAACAATTTTTGTAACCGCCTGAGCACATCGGTGATATGCCTTGGCCGGTTAAGAGCTAGGTGTTTCCATTCAGGTATTGTGGTACCTGGGTTAATGAAGTGATACACCTTATCTCCAAAGGTGGCTTCGATAGCCGTCTTGAGCACTGCAAAATGTGGATCTTGGCTGAGAGGTTTATCACAGATCCACAGGTCGTCCCAGAAATGAATGGTCGTTCCAGTTCCTAGACACCACCTTAAGCCTTCCATGATGATCTTCCTTGTTTTGGTGACGCCATTCCAAAAATGGGATCTGATAGGAAGGTTGTGCTCTCCAAGAAAGGAAACCTGATGGAGGTACTTATCTTTGATGATGTCAATCTAGGTGACTTTTTCATTGATGGTAAGTCTCTAGTACTGCTTGGCAATGAGGGCCATGTTCATCCGTTTGATGTCTCTGAATTCGAGTCCTCCATCCTTTTTCTTGGAACAGACCCTATCCCAGGCAACAAGTGAGAATTTATTCTTGTTTTTTTTTCCTACCCAAAGGAATCTACGTTGAATTTGTTCAATTCTTTGGCAGATGGTAGTTGGAGCTTTGAAGATAGATAAGAAAAAAATGGGAATACTTTGCAGGAAAGCTTGGACCAGAGTGGCTTTGGCCGCTTGGTCGAGCATTGAGCTTTTCCAACCTGCAAGTTTCTTGTTGAGGCGATCTAAAACAGGGTTCCACATAGCCGAGATAGATCTGTTGTGGAAAAGCGGTAATCCAAGATAAGTAGTTGGAATGCTCCCAATGTTGCACCCAAGGATATCAGCAATCCTATTTTGCCTGTGAGTGGGAGTATTGAGAAAGTAAAGCTTGCTTTTGCGGTAGTTGACTTTCTGACCAGCCGCCTCTTCATAAGAATCAAGAATGTTCTTAATGATTTTTGCTTCGAGAACGGAGGCATGAGAGGATAGAATAGTATCATCCACAAACTGTTGATGGGATATGGCATTGGTTGTTGAGACTGGTTTGATCCTGGAGACAAGACCACTGTTGCAGGCAGCTGTAAGGGTTCTTTTGAGGGCTTCGACCAAAATGATGAAGAGAAAGGGGGACAGAGGGTCCCCTTGACGGATGCCTTTGAAACTTTGGAAGAAACCTATGGGTGAGCCATTAATAAGAATAGAGAACCAAGTAGTCGAGATACATTCACGAACCATCTTGATCCATTCTTTATGAAACCCAAACTTCTCTAGGACCTCGAACAGGAATTTCCAGGAAACCCGATCGAAAGCCTTGTTCATGTCAAGCTTAAGGAACATGCTGGGTTTTTTATTTTTTGATGCCGAGTGGGCCAATTCATGGACGGTTATCACTCCATATGAAATGAATCTGCCTTTGACCGAGCTCCCTTGGCACTGATCGATGATGGAGGGAAGGATGTATTTCAACCTATTTGCCATAACTTTGGTGATAAGTTTGTAGATGACACTGCAGAGACTAATCGGTCTGAAATCAGAGAGAGAAGCACGATTGTTGGACTTGGGTATTAAAACAATGAAAGTGGAATTGGCCTCTCTCGACATCTTTTTGGATCTCTAGAAGAACTTAACTGCAGCAATGACATCTTGGCCCACAATATGCCAAAAGTGTTGAAATAACCGGGGTGGGAAGCCATCAGGTCCAGGGGCCTTATCAGGTTCCATTGCGATCAGAGCTTCTTTGACCTCCTCTTCAGTGAAGCATTGAAGCAATTTCCCATTATCATTGTTAGACACCAACTTTGGGATGTTCTGAAGCAAAGAACTTGCAGTGCGAGGATGGCAGTCAATGCTTGGTCCTAAGATTTCCTGGAAGTGGCACACAGCTTCCTGTCTGATTGCTTGGATGTCAGAGACAATGGATCCATCAGCCTTGGTCAACTCGGAGATTTTATTTGAGCCTCTGTGACGCATGGTGGAAGCATGGAAAAACTTCGTGTTGGTGTCTCCTTCTTTGAGCCAGAGGTTTCTGGAAAAACTTCGTGTTGGTGTCTCCTTCTTCGTGTTGGTGTCTCCTTCTTTGAGCATGGAAAAGCAATTTTTATATATTTTAATTTGTTGAATACAAATGAAATTAAAAGTATTTGTTTATATATTGACTTTACCATTTGGTTAGGGTTTTGGGTTTTTTAACTGAAAACCTAGATTCAAACCAAAGTGATAAAAAAATACTTTGTTCAAGTAATTAAATCTAGATAACCTACTTATAAACACTACACATTTAGTGAGCCTACCCTTTTTGGAGTATATGTTATTATGTTATTTAAATATTACATATAGGTTATGCAATTTTAGGGGAAGTGGCAAGTGGGATTTTTAGCATTTAAATATTTTTTTTGTTTTGGATTTTAGTAGTGTGATAAATTTTCATGATGAACATATCAGGTTGAGTAGTTTTATAGTCTTATCCAGCTATAACTTTTAGTAAGGTCCAAAGCTCTGCTTATAATAAAGAATTAACACACAACCATACCCATGATTTGAACCTTAAAAAATCAAACCCAAACCATACCATCCCACCACAAATTTTTACCACATCGTAATCTAAAATCTCGATCTTATTTAAAAAATAAAAAGAAAGACAAACTATACACACTTTATGCTATGGAAATGGTTTCTCCAAAGTGAATTCATGCACGACTGATTTCTATCGAAAAACCGCCCTGACCGATAGCAAGCAGCAGGGCAAGATTACTCTACTCTTGTTCTCTAATATGATTTTTTCAGTCTGTGGGGTTAAAGCTACGAGAACGTTGCGCCTGGACAAAATCCATTTGGATTTAATTTAACGTTGGATGAATATAAAGTTTAGTATATTATATTTATTTTCTCAAATTTTAAGTATTTTTATTTTATTATAATTTTTTATAATAAAAAACTAATAAAAAATCTAATACACAATAATTTAATACATTTCTTGGAATTAAGTTTTCTATAAAGTCATCTTATGGCAGACGCTATTCTAAAGGTTGGGATAATAACATTTATAGAATATATATACATTTATTTAAAATATTTAAAAATACATATAAATATATACATAAATACTGTTAAACAAGCAGGCACATCTCTGAAAATCCGCTGGCACAAGTTGTTCATTGCGGGCATGAATACAGGCGCATAGAAGGGGCAAAATGTATAACAGATGAACTCTGACTAGGCTTCTTAAATTTCTGAATGTATGCATGTGATTTCCTCCTCTTCAGCAGGACGTATTTAGGTATGATAGTACTTTTCCTTCTGGATCTGCTGTCATTTACTCTTTACTCTTCTTTGTCGTACCATGTGAATATATTCTGCACAATTAAGGAATTGAAAGCTTGATGTAGGTATAAATTGACAATTTCTGACTTCTACGTCTACATGGTTGCAGTGATCGAAGCGGTGGACAATTTACTAACACTTCAGTTCAATTTCGATATTGAAATCGTCAGTAGGAGTAAGGTACTGTCCAATATAGGTGCAGCTGAATTCGTTTCACCCATCACGTGGACCCTCTCAATGACTTGGAATTTATGTGCACCTAAATTATGTGCGGCCCATCAGAAAGTGGCCTTAGCGTTTGGTACGTTGGTTCCACTTGGGTGTTAGCCATTAATTTATTATATATATATATAAAATGAATACACATCTTTTCATCCACTTATTCCATCAGTCTGTCAGGGTTTGAACCTTGGATTTTTCCAATAAGAACTATATTATTATTGTTATTATTATTATTTTATTATTGTTATTATTATTATTTTGAAAAAAAAATAAAATTTGTATTTTAGTCTTTTACATTTGATAAACTATATTTTTTTTTAAGTTTATAAATAGATTCAGTCATGATCTTTGTTGAGTTGTTATATTTAGATGCTTTTTTTTTAATAAAAAGTTTGAATTCTTGATTTCTATTTTGTGGTTTTTGTTCAATTCTCTTTGTAAATATAAATTGTAGAATTCAACATCCTTCTTGATATTGTTTTTGCAACAACCTTCACAATACTAAATCTCCACTGCGCCCTACATCTTAGTAGAGGAATATTTTCAAAACTTCGTGTTATCATAGTCTGCTCTACTTAGTTTCCTTTCTAAAGCATAAGTGCAACCATAATAATTGTAATTGTAATAAATAGTTTAGTAGTCTCAAAAAATGAGAAAGTTACAATCCATACTCTGCCCCATAATCCAACCAATAACCACACAAAAGGGAATAAAAACATTGATATCTATGTTGAATACCGAATGACAACATCTAATGAATTGTCCAAGTTATCTATCATTGCATACATTATGGCAGTTGTATGCTTTGTAACATTCGTAACTATCTATAGGAGGACAACACTTATAAAATCAATAACTATGTTCCAAGTCTCTAAGTTGAAAGTTACAATCCATACTTTGCCCCAAAATCCAATCAATAGCCACATAAAAGGGAATTAAAAATGTCGATATCTATGTTGAAGATCAAATGGCAACACCTAATGAATTGTCTAGGTTATCTATCATTGCATACATTATGGCAGTTACATGCTTTGTAACATTTGCAACCATCCATAGAAGGACAACACTTATAAACTCAATAACTATGTTCTAAGACTCTACAACCTCCTTTATTAGATTAATAAGTGTAGAAACTAAACATTAACCTAGCTAAATGAGTCAATTTGTCCTTAGATGTCTAGGAAGCCTTTTAAATTTGTCAAATGCAATTTTTGAGCTCCCCAACTCTTAGTTTTGAGCCTTTTTCCATCCTTGCCAAATTCGCAGTCCTCCTAAACTGATCATAAAATCGCATAGCCTTTTTAGGCATCATTGTTGGTGAAGTGATCTTCAACATTCATATTTCATGAATTCATAGTTGGCCGGTATTGACTATGAAATCATGATTTTTAGAGGATTTTCTCTCTAAACCCTACCCTTTGATCAACCTTACCTATTTCAAACCTTACCATTAGTTATTATCTAATCCTTTCTCTTACCTCACCCTAAAAAGCCTTATAAATAAGGGCTTTGAGCTCCCTTTCTGGTAACAATGAAAACAAGTGATTAAGTGACTAGTGACAACAATAATGAGAGTTCAATTTGTAAATAACAAATCAACTGCTTCTCGGCAGATCATGCTAATTTGCTCTTCGCTTCTATTATCTGCTTCACCATCTTGGAAGGCTTTTGGGAAGGATAGTTAGGCTCATCTTAGCGTACCATTCCCCTACTGGTTGTTGTCTTTATTTTTCCTATTTTTTTTTTTTTTGCTTTATTTTCTTATTTACCATTTTAACTTATTTTTTGTTAGTCTTATAGCTATAGTTTTGTTCATTAAAAGCTTGTGTAAAATTGTGTTTAGTCTTCTAGCTTTATTCTTGTTCATTAAAAATTTGTGTATAGCTTTAGTTTTACTTTAGTCTTATAACCTTAGAAATAGATAAGTGTTCTTGGTAGCTATTTTAGGTATTTGTTTAAATTTTGTTTTCTATTTTTTTGTGTTTTTTTTCTTTCCTATTTAGCATATCAAAATAAAAATAAAATGTTAAAAAGAACCCTCATTAGACATTAAATATTAAAGAACTTAACAAGTTTTATTATTTTTAATATTTTCCTCTTAGGCATTTAAAATAAAAATTGCATGTAGTTACGCATTAGGCTACTTTGTATGTGCATCTTCTTTGTCTCCTTTGCTTAAAGAGAAAATATTTTACTTTTTGTATTTAGGATTAGTTGTCATTCAATAAAAGAATCATTTTAGGATAGCTCTTGTCTTTTGCATATTTGTCTTCTTGTATTTTAAAGCATTTTGATTTAGTTATCATAGTTTTGAAACCAAACTTAGGTGATTGTTCAATTCACACATCAAACCCCACACAAACTTGGAGTGAGTCTTAAAAAATTTCTAGTGAACCCCTTTAAAACCTAAATCTGCACAAAGCTGAGGTGAGGACAATCTCATGGGGATTTTAGCTCTTACATATCCATTGAGATTTTTGTGGGACCTCCTCAGATTTTTGGTGAACCCAACATGAACACCTCCTTTCAAGCCATTTGAAAACTCTTCATTAAAGTTTATTTTTAAACTTCAATAAGACCATTTAACTTTGTTTGCATATATTAGATTTTAGACACCCAAAAGTCGCACATTGTTACTTATCCCATCATCATGGCTAATAAATTTGCAAAACGCACAAATTATGCATATATTAACCTTAAAACACTATTCATTTATCAAAATTACATTAATGCACTATTCATAAGCCCTCTTGGGCCACTTAAGCCCTTTCCCATGCTTAACTATGAGTCTTCATGTGACCATCATCTTAGCCTAATCTCTAACCTTGGTCAAAAGCCACCTCATAGTCAAAATCCACCCCATGATCAATCTAACCATGGTCAATCTGACTCATGGCCACCTCACCTAGTCTACTCTTTGACTAGCCTAATCTCCACCTCATCCATTTGACCCTAGCTAAACCTATGGTCAACCTAATTAGGGTTAACTTTAACCCTTGCTCCACACATCTCCCCATGTGCATTTAGGGCCTTAAATGACATTTGGAGACTTTTGTGTCCCAAATCATGGGAGACATGGTGAGTCACCCTCCTCATATGCTCGAAAACTAGTGCATCGATAAAAGCAAAACTTAATGATAAATGTAAATCATTAATGAACATGAAAACATATAACCAATACACAATGATAAATAATGAGAACAAGTGGGTCAAGTCCTTTATATTAATGAATCTCAAAGTGTATTACAAATACGTCCCCTTGAGGGAGTTCAATGTTGCGATACAATCATTACAATAAACCAAGCATTTGTTCTATTTTTAACCAATGTGCAAGATCTTCTCACAATCACAAGTGTAGAAGCAGGTTTTTGTAACTACCGCATAGATCTTGATGCTTGCATCTTGCATTCCTTGGTTTTCATGAAACCTGCAATCTACACACAAAAACAAAGTAGTTAATAGCACTTGTAGAGCCCATCAATATAGGACTTGATGTAATGATAATGAATACTGAAATAAAACCAAATTAACTGCATGAACAAAAATATAAACTATTGTAAAAAGTAGAAAATGTTCTATGCTAAATCCTACTGAAAGAAGAAAGCAAATAAATTGATCTCTACTAGAGGCCATATTAGGGTAGAGTAACCTTACCTACGGGTCATCTCAGATTGAGATGACCATTATTTTGTGATTGTATTCCCAAGGCCAAGTTGAGGGTGATGTCTAGGTTTGATTTATGGTCTTGTTGATGGATTGGTGCACTCGTGGGAATGAATTAGTGGTTATTGATCAATCATCGAAGAAAGAGCATTTAATTACATAGAGGATGTAAGTGTGGTTTTCAACCCTTGGAATAAACCAATGACATAGCTTTCTATAGTGAGAGGGTTTGAAATATGTAGAACAATAACCTCTCAAGATGCAAAATCTTGGGAGCTCATGGTTGAGTTTTGATAGCACTTCATTTCTTGGAAATTTGAATATCTAGATATATTTCAATGGATATGAGTGCCAATATATATATTTCTCGAAATAAATCTAATAATGGCACCAAACCTATGCATGAAAAACAAAGAGGTAGTTCACATTAAGAAAAGTGAATGTCTATCTTTAAAATTTCATGCAAATTGATTAATGCATTGTGATTTTCTATTTTGGCTCATGCAAAGCACTAAATCACGGCTTGGGATCATGCATGGGATCTAACTGGTAGTTTTAGGTGCAAGTTGGTTTCTTCTTGATTTTTGATCAAAATTTTCTACGATCGTCTCTACGTAGGATGACCCCAAATTGGAGGTCATCTCAAAGTAGGATGATCCCAAATTGGAGGTTGTCTCAAGGTAGGACCATCCCAAAATTAGAGGGCATATCAGGGTAGGATGACCCCAAAATTCTTAGGTAAATGTGCCCTATTTGAGTGGTAAGAACCAATGCTTTAACCCTGAGGCTGCCCAATGTAGGCCATAATATCTAGAAGATTCCAATTAGGTAGTACCTTCAATATGACATGATTTTAGTGTCTACAAATACCTATTTTTGGGATGCATTGTGTGAAGACACAATGCAGAGCAAAAATAGGACTAAAATGTTCAAATTGATTAAGGTTGTTCATTAACATAATCAATGTTAGATGCCCTAATCATGGAAAGAGCATGTGTTGTTGAATCATTACTTCCAACTCATTGATGGATTTGGTTTTGGTAGCTTATCAGCCATAGGTAAACTAGCTCAAGTGACAAGCTGGGAGTCTACCAGTGATGGCTTTGGCTCTACCTAACTGTTAGAGTTAAAGTAAAGTGCACTATGCTAGTTTGACACTTGTCAGTTTCATTGACAAGTGTCATGTTCATCATATAGGCTTATGCCTATATATTGTAACCATTTCATGAATAATTTTTAATCCCTTCAGTTTTCCCTCCTAACATTTGGTATCAGAGCGGGCTTTCCCTGCCCTGTGAAACCCCTTGAGGGGGGATTTCCCTCATGGAAATCCTCCCTCCCCCATTTTTTTTCTAATTTTTTTTTTTTTTTGACTGAGGGAGTATGCTCTCCATCCCTTGCTGGATGGATCAGAAACCAGAAGTTGAAAAAAAAAAATCTCATCAGTTTATTGGTTTGTTGTTATATTTTTTTCTCGCAGCCTACAAAGGGTGATAGTATGTGGAGGCCACTGAACCAGATAGGCGGGCCTGTGGAGGTCTAGAGAGCTCTATGATCAAGACATTTTGGGGATCAATTTGATGTCCATGCTAATCAAAATCGATCATGTGGATGAAAAATGCATTTACACCCGACAGTTCACAATCTTTGCTCTCTGTAGATTTGTTCATGCACAGGAAGAAAACAGACATCAGCCAATAATTTTCATCGATCATCGGCCTTATTTTAATGTTGAAGCCGTTGTGGCCTGTAGGACGCTTTGCATGATCCCTTCAATCAGAGCACCTCGTGCGTCACCGTGGTCTCACTCGGCCAATTTGGTGCCTACAGTCTTGGGGGATATTTATTCCTCCCTCATAGACCCTGTAGACATGTTGAATGCCCTTGACGTCTTGTGATGCGCCCCTTCAAATCTCGTTAAACAGAGTAGGTTTCAGTTTCGATGTCTTCAAAGGTTTTGCGGGGTTTTTTTGATGGATTCTACCGTGATCTTGCTTCTAGTTTTGCTATGCTTTGGACTGCCTAGGGCGCAGGGGTTGCCTGGTGCGGGGCAAGCTTTGATGGCACGCAGATTTTTTGTGATGGTGATGGCGGGTGCTATCGATGTCCTGCTGTTGTTTTTGGGTTGGAGGACGCCGGTCTAGAGCGCTCACTGCTGCAGACATCCTGGCTCCAAAATATCAGGAGGATTGAAGGTTGCGTTGGCTCAATTGAGCTCAAGTTCATTCTAGAGGAACAACCGAACAATGTGGCTATGGAAATTATTGAAACATGTTATAACACCTGTTTCAAATGCATCAATTTTTCCCCACTTCAATTCTATTCGATCCGATTTATTTTTGAAAGGAAATTGTGGAGATCTGAGTGTAGATCTGCTCTTGCTCTTCGATTGACGGGCATTGGGAGTTATTTTCTTCTTCCTGAAAAAATCTTCATTTTAATTTAAATTTCGGGTTTGAATCCGTCGTCAGCCCCACAGATTTTTACCATGAATCCTGAATATGACTATCTACTCAAGCTTTTGCTGATTGGAGATTTCAGTGTTGGAAAGTTGTGTCTTCTACTGAGATTTTCTGATGATTCCTATCTTAAGAGTTATATCAGTACGATTGTTGTTGGTTTTAAAATTCATACAGTCGAACTGGATGGAAAGACAATAAAACTTCAGATTTGGGACACAGCTGGACAAGAGCGGTTTAGAACAATCACTAGCAGGACTGTGCGGTTCTTGGTGCTACCGCTCGAGTGGCGAAGACATCTTGGCATTTGGTATGCCGACGACAGAGCCTCTTGTTTCCAAGTTCGATAATGTGGACGTCGGCTTCAATGACGTGGGTGCGGCATTTGATGAGCCCACGTCCGTAATCATTGCCAAACTGGAGGAGATGGGCAAATTACAGGGATTAAATATTTAGAAACTGCAACCAGAAGAAGTGTCTAGTGGATGAGAACCTACCGTGCCATGTGTCTCAACAAGTTTTTTTTATGAGTGGAGTGGTCCTTTTATTTCTCAAGGGCCTGATGATGTTTTAAAAATCATGGGGTAATATGTTCACTTAGAAGTTTTTTTAAAATGTTTGGGAAAATACACTAAAGTGGAGGGCACCACTTTCATGTAATGGGTTGTATTTTTCTACTTTTCAAGGGTATATTTGAATTGTTTTTCTGCTATGTAGAGAGGCACATTGGTTTTTTAGCATAATGAAGGCCCCTTTGATGGTGGAATATAGGGGTATTTATAGTCATTGGAAACGGTTTTCCACGATGGACACAATGATGGTGTCATATTCTAATTTTTAGGCTGTTTCAAATGAGTTTTTTAGCCTCAAAATTTTTTTCTACCTTGGAGTGCACTTTCGGTTGTACCCGACACTCCCAAGGTACTTTCATATGTGATCCTTGTAACTAGTGATCTTGTCTATATACTTGGCGAATGCAGCGGCTGGTTACCCATGCATCTTGGTGGGATGACATGGTCACCATAAGGACACTTATACTAGGGACTACAGACAAAGACACCCTAGACTCTATCCGAGTTTTTTTTTTTTTGATCTACTTCTGAAGACTACAGACGAAGACACTTCAGAAGATTCTCTTCTTTTCTTCTTCTCTCCTCCTATTTTGATCTATGGCTCATTTTTATTGTATTGAGTGCATTTTCGGCAAAGACCGACACTCTTATATGGCTCGTTTTTCCTTTCATTAGGTGCATTTTTTGGCAGAGACCGACACCTTCTAGATTGAGTTCACCATGAGGAGGGATTTCATACTCATGGTGAATCTAGTCAGTGACCTGCAGAGGCAACAGATCCAGAAGTGGCTGACCCTGAGGCACCCATGATGACCCTGAGGCACTTAGACGGCTGACCCAGTGGCAACAAACCCGTTGAAGTGGCTGACCCTGAGGCAACAGACCGAGATGTATACATAGTGGATCTAGCATTATTCATAGTTGGAGAGCCAAGCGCAAAGAGCACAAGCCTAGACCAAATCAGCGAGGATGACAGGTTGTTTTCGAGAAGTCAACATTAAGGGGGAATGTTACCTAATGTTGACTTGCTTTGTTTTTTTCTTTAGTTAGGATAGTGCACTTTAAGGGGGAATGTTAGAGTTAAAGTAAAGTGCACTATGCCAGTTTGACACTTGTCAGTTTCATTGACAAGTGTCATGTTCATCATATAGGCTTATGCCTATATATTGTAACCATTTCATGAATAATATTTAATCCCTTCAGTTTTCCCTCCTAACACTAACAGACAGTTCTATATATCTATTATTTGATTGGTTTAGGTTTTTGCTTATTATTTTCCCTAGCAAAAAGGTGCATGATTTTCTTTGGCAATGATTCTTTGACAAATTCTATTTACACTTTTGAGTGTTTTATTATTGATTTGATCTTGAATTTTTTGCATTTATATGACTACACCCTCAAGCGGCGATTCAATAGAGGAGATGTAAAATGATGAAAGCAATGAGTTGCTTGACCAAGATGACTTGATTTTGGGTTTGAACATTTAATTATAAAATTTTGAAGGCCTATCTCCTTACGACCTCGGTGATTTTGATCCATTTAAAAAAATATTTTTTTTATGAGTGGCCTTATGGTAATGTACTCATATTACTGGATTGCATGGATAACCAATCGTTGCAACCACCAAGTAACTAGAGTAGATCACTAGATACAAGGTTCACTCAATATTTTTGACTTGATGTGACCAAAGGGGTTAGGTGCCTTTGGAGCTTTTTGAAATGAATTTGACCAAAGGAATTTGGGTACATTTGGAGCTTTTTGAAATTTACCAAAGGAGTTTGGGTACCTTTGGAACCTTTTGAATTTAAAATTGACCAAAGATATTTGGGTACCTTTGGATATTTTTGAATTGATGTGAACAAAGAATTTTGAGTACCTTTGAAGATGTTCCATTGATATTGACCAAAGGGATTTGGGTACCTTTGGAGCTTTTTGAATTTATGTGACCAAAGGATTTTGGGTACATTTGGATCTTTTGCAATGATGTGACCAAAGGATTTTGGGTACCTTTGGATATTTTGCATTAAAATTGACCAAAGTTGTGCTGTATTTAGGACCCTAAGACCCTATTGAACACCCTATAACAACTTACTAGGTGAGATAAAATAACACAAATACCTTGGATGGGGAATGTGGATGTATATGATATGATAGATATGTGTGTTGTCCTTACAAAATTTTGAAGACTAAGGTATGTGTAAAATAGTTAGTGGTTGTCTAAACATCATTGTTGATGGTCATTCGATATCTACCCTATTTTACGAGGACATCTTAATAGTCAAAACATCACAAAAAAATGCAAATGATGATGGAAAAGGTTTTATTAAGACTCATGATAGAGATACAAACATGGTACTCTATGAAATATAAATATTAAAAATGAATGTGTTGTGTGTGTAAGCCTTTGATGAAATTTTGAATATTGAGAGGTGTATGTAAAATAGTCAATGGTCATCTAAACATCATTGTTGATGGTCATCCGATATCTATCCTATTTCACAAAGACCCCTGAATGGGAAAAATACCATAGAGATAGGTTTAAGTGATGACATGATGTAGGACTAAGTGTTGCTAATGCAATGACTAGTATGTATAATGTAATTACTCAATGAAATGTATGATGATGTATGCAATACAATTTTTTGGTGATTTTTTTATTTTTTTGATATTTTTTTGTGCATTGTGTGTCATGCATGAAATGCCCTCAAGTGGATAACATTAAGAGGTTCAGGTTCCTCAACACCATATAGAGAAACTAACTTATAAGTCCCTGACCCTATATTTTGCATGATGATAAATGGGCCTAACCAATTTACTGCTAATTTATCCTGCAAGTGGGGTGGCAAGTTCAAATTTTGTTGGTTATCTTTAAGCACAAGATCCCCAACTTTAAATATCCTGAGATGGAATTTTATGTCATAATCTCATTTAAGGTGATCATGTAAATGCGAAGGTGCTCAATATTGTTAATGCATCATTCATCAAGAAGGGTCAATTGATAGAGGTGAGCTTATCACATAGTGTCATAATCGATGAACTTTTGCAAAGCAATGCATAACAAAAAAATTTCTAATTCCAAGGTCATGATGGCCTCAACATCATATACTAACAAAAATGGAGTTACCCTAGTGGGTTTTTGAATGCTATTTCTATAAGACCATAATTCCATAGGCATTTGAAGGTGCCAATATTTGTGATTATCTTTTATGGTTTTCTTAAAAATAGCAATGACTATTTTGTTGGATGCATCTGCTTGACCATTACTCTATGGATGATATGGTATTGAGAACTTATGTTGAATTTCATACTTGGAACACAATGCTCTCATATACTTGTTTTAAATGAAGATTCATTATCCAAGATGATATTTTATGGGATACCAACATGACATATAATGTTATGCAATATGAACTCTATGATGCAAGGTCCAACCATAGTTGTAAGAGGAATTGTTTCTACCCATTTGGTAAAATACTTTATGGTCATTAGGTTAACATGTGATATCTTGATCAAGGGGGTGAAATTTTACCAATTAATTCAAAACCCCACTATGAAAAATGACATAACAAATGTATTGGTTATAAGGCCTACGAAGGTACATATGATAGATTAGCATATACTAACACTTAACACACTTCTTAACATAAGTGCAATAGTATTTATCCAAGGTGGGTAAATAATAACCCATTCAAAGGATGTGGTTAGTGATAGCCATGCCACTAAAATGACCACTGCAAGTACCATCATGAGCTTGAGGGATTTCCCAAGAATATTCTTGGGGCTCTAAGTAGTGAAGGAGAAGACCATAGCTTTGATGGTAAAGTATATCTCCTAATAAGATATATTTTGTCACTTTTTACATGAATGTTCGTTTGGCAACATGAGATAATATCAAAGGAATATTAACAAGCTTCAATAATTTTTTTAGTTGAGCGAACCAATCTTGACATGCTCAAGTTTTGACTAAGTAAATTATCTATTCCTTTTGTGACTCATCTCATACAAATGCAAATCGGAAGACAACCTTAAGATAGATGGTCATGCCATTATTAGAAGTACCCTATGGGACCAAAGACCCCTAGGATGCATGTTTTAAAGTCATGTATTTGAGAGAACCGATCTTGGTTCAGTTCAATCTGAATCATGTGGAGATCTTGCTCATATTTATAGGTATCTCATAAAATTGTGTACTAAGAGAGCTTTTTAACATGAATGGTGGAGACATCATCAAATGGATTCTATAAAATTAAAGACCCCAAGGAGGCCATTGTATTCACAAAATGGTTAGATGAACGAGGGACTGCCTTTATGTCATACCATTCAAAATTGGCTAATAATTTATCCACAAGGGTTTTATATGATTTCAAGATTGGACACTTGCATTGGTAATTTTTTTTTACCTGATTGACAATGAGCAAGGAATCACCAAATATGTTGAACTTCTTGATGTGTATGGTGATAGCCATTTGGAGACCCAAAGGAAGGGCCTCATATTTGACATTGTTGTTGGTGCATGGGAAATCAAACTTAAATGAAAGGGAATAGGAGCCCCTTATGGTGTGAAAAACATGATTCCTATGCCACCCCATTGCTCACATTTAGAACCAATGAAAAATAATATTATATCAACTTTATTTTCTGGTTCTTTAGGTTTTGGTGAGTTTGATAATGTGAATATTACATCATAAGGTAACTCGATTATAAGACGCTTATCATCCTAGAGAGGAGCCTCTGCTATTTTATCAGTGATAACTTGAACTTTAATAAATTTTTGACCTATGAACTCAAGGTCAAATTCTATCAACAACATTATCCACTTTGTAGTATGACCATTATGGTATGTTCAACTCATCATATAATGCAAAGGGTTTTCTTTAGAAATGATATGCGGTTTTTTATTTAGCATGTAATATCAAAGCTTCTTTTAGAAAATATTACTTCTAAGCACAACTTCTCAAGGTATGCATACTTGAGTTTGTACCTGACCAAGGTGTGACTAATGTAATAAATAGTTTATTCTTTATTTACCTCATTCTTCTAGGCCAACATGGTCCCTAAGGTAAATTTAATAGCTGATATATATAATAAGAACAACACACCTAGCTAAGGCAAAGCTAGTACTAGTAGAGACACCAAGTATTGTTTGACCTCATCAAAGGCTTTTTGACACTCATCATCCCAATTAAAGGTAACCCATTTTTGTAACAATTTATTCATTGGTCAACATTTATCCAAAATTTGCACTATGAAGTGTCAGCTAGATGCGATATTTCCTTGTAAGTTGTGAAGTTGCTTAAGGTTGGTGGGGGGGGGGGCATTTCAAGGATTTCCTTATCTTTAGCCGAATATACTTTGATTCCTCATTTAGATACTAGGAAACCTAAGATTTTTCCATATGTTACTCTAAAGACACACTTCGTAGGGTTCAATCATACGTTATGCTCTAAGGTGATCGAAGACCTTTCTTAGAACATCAATGTGTTCATAATGCAATAGGGATTTGGCCAATAAGTCATACATGTGATATTCCAATATTTTATGCGTGTAATCATAGAATATATATGTCATGGCCCACTGATAGGTGGAACCAATATTTTTAAGACCAAACGGCATGACTTTATAGCAAAATGTCCTCCAAGGCATTATGAAAGCCATTTTGGGCTGGTCTTTTGGGTTGACTCCAATTTGGTTGTAACCTAAAAAACCATCCATGAGAGAACATTTCATGACCATAAATCATGTCAACGAGTGCATCAATGTTTGGGAGTGGGAATTCATCAAGTGGACTCGCTTTATTAAGATCACAAAAATTAGTACATATGTGAGTCTTCCCATCTGGTTTCCTGATAGAGACCATGTTGGACACCTAGTCAGGATAATAGATAGGTTGAATTAACCCCGGATCCAACAAATTTTTAAGCTCATATTTAACCATTAAGGCTATTATCAGATGCATCTTGCAAAGATTTTTCTTGACTGGTTTAATTTTTGGATCAAGTGTTAAATTATGCACAACTAGATTTGGGTCAAGACTCAACATATCTTTGTAATACCAAGAAAAATCCTCATTATCTATTGAGAGAGCTATGTAATTGGTTTATTCTATAAGGTATAGGTTGTATCCCAACTTAACATTTTAGGAACTATGGGATTGATTTTGATATCTACTTTGATAGTTTAATCAATTGATATATGAGATCCCTATTTGAGTTGATGAGGTGTAGGGATCAAATATATGTCATAAGTTGGATTTGAAGAATCGATCATGTCATCGGGTTTGATATTAGCTTTAAAAATATATTTAGACTACTCCTAGGAGAAATGAAATGGTTATAACATTTCTTCACAGGACAAGAACTCTAATGGTGATGGTGGAAATGTGATACGATCAAAATCAGTGACCTCATGATTGAGATATAAATATTTT
This sequence comes from Wollemia nobilis, assembly GCA_028583015.1. Classification (NCBI taxonomy): domain Eukaryota; kingdom Viridiplantae; phylum Streptophyta; class Pinopsida; order Araucariales; family Araucariaceae; genus Wollemia; species Wollemia nobilis. Next base: position 455,522 of record JAQPPZ010017101.1, on the reverse strand, counting down.
GAAGGGTCACTTGGGTAGTGAAGTGGTGTGGTGAGGTCAATGGATATCATATTGATGGTGGGCATATGATCTCCATTCTCTAGAAGGAAGATCCAATCGAATATGGGTAGCCTCAAATGCATTGGGGTGGTTGTAAAGGTGGAAAAATCATAAGATGTGTCTTGTATGGGATATCAGTGACTGAATATTTGGGTGGAAGAAGTTATCACAAAATGGGAATTCTCCTAGGAAATAGATGAAGGTAGAATATATCAATATCATGAAGGGGCTCAATAGTAGTTGATTCACCCTCTGATCTATTTTAAGCAATAGATATTGCGTTAGAGTTGTGGTAAGATGAATTAATGGATATGTCATCACAATCTTGATCAGATTCATCATCCTCTTTGATCTAGTTATTCCTAGGGTTATCACCTAGTTCAAACTCTTATTTCTCGTTGGTCTCTTCTTCTTATTTAGTCTTATCATTTGAGATCCAACCAATCATATGCACTCAATTGGAGAATGTAAGAGGGTTAATAAGAACCTACTCACTAAGCCACTAAATTTATCTAGGAACAAGATACACTAAAAAATTTTCATCCTCATTATATTTAGATGCCTCATTGGTAAATTTAGATGCCTCCATAGTTATTATCATGATTGGAATATAATCCCTCAGTATATGAATGTATCCTAGATTAGTGTAATCATTCTCATAAATCTCATCCTCAAAGCATATAGTAAGGCACTAGAGTGTCTACAAGGAGCTCATCTGAAATACGTATGAAATACCCTAATCTAAACCTATCTATAGGTAGTTGATATTATCATTGATAAGGGATACAAAGAACTTGTTCATACTAACTAAGACTATTTTCATGCCAATGGTAGTGGTAGAATTACTGTACAACAGAGGTTAGGTTTGACACGTAACTGATATTCACTAAGAATAAATCATCATATTCTATCATAAGCTATGACTCTATGGTAATTTCAAAATCCCAATAGACAAAATTTATTTTATTAGGACATCATAGAGGGACAATGGCACTGATGGAAAGTGGTGGCTAGCAAGGTCTACCCATATCTTGTACTAACTCGATGAGAGGAATAAATGTAATGTTTTGCACCAAATACTTAGTGAGGCCTGGGTTGGTCATGTGGATTATGACCTACTGGAAGGTAGATGATGATGATGAGGATGTATGTCAAGATGACTCATCCATGTCCACACGGGATTCTTCCTCATCCATAGGAGTTGGAAGGGCTACTTCAAAAATAGTGGAAATGGATGGTGGTATTTTATCAATTGATGCCTTCAATCGATTCCCACTTGAAGGATCCAATGATGAAGAAGGGATATTAGAAGAGATCAATGGTGATGGTTGGGATGAGGGTGATAATTATGGATTGGTAGATGGTTGTGATGATGGATATAAACCTTTGATAGGATTATTAAGTCAAATATCCAGATGCATCGAAGGCAAGGTAGACTCTTACGAATGGTTGACCATATTGTAAAACTTTAAGGGCTCTAAGTCTACAGGAACTACATGAACTTACCCTTAATTAATGTACTTGAGGCATTTATGCAATATGGAAGGGACACACTTCATTTCACGAATCCAAGGTCTACCAAGTACAATGTTGTACTTCATTGCACTCTCCAATATGTAGCATAATGTAGGAATTATTTTTAGCCTAACTTGAATAGGGAGGACTATTTTACCAACAATGAAGCGTAGAGCATCATAAAAATCTCAAAGGATGAATATATATGCTACAATGTACGATGATGGAAGACTAAGATGTTGAACTATAGTAGTGGTGATGATGTTAATGGAGGAACCTGTATCAATCAACACCCTTTATAGGGGATATTGTTTACACAAACAATGATATGCAATGGAGTATCAGCTATATCAGCATGTATTGTCTTGATTTCATGATCATGGAACATTATAATAGGATCCTTGCATTTTTAAACATGCCCCATAAAATAATTGAAATATTTTAGATCTTGTGGTTGAAATTCAATTTACATTAGAATCTCTATTAGAGCCTCTTGGTGTGGAGTTGATTGTTAGATTATCTCATATATGGAGAGCTTCATTGATGCCATATTTAAACTTTGAGTAAATATACTTCTTATCATGAGCACCAAGCAAGGTGGCAAAACTTGGACTAGAGTCAGTTACGAAAACCACTATGATGTTGAAGGAATAGTGGTTGGACCTACAGGTTGTGTAGGTTGATTCAGATATATTTGGTTCCTTGTCACTATATTAATCATCCCAAAAAATTCCTAATGTGGTGGGGCTATGTGTATCTCATTGACCTATCTAGTTTGTTCATATTGGCCTTCATGCATAGCTAGCAGATCTAGAATATGCCAATTTTTTGATTGTTGGTTGTGAGAGGACTATCAATTTAAGCTCTTATAATATCTTGCACAAGGTTCTTGAATGTGCAAAAATTTTGAATGTCATGACCATTCTTATGATGATAGAAACAATGTAGATCCTCCCTAAATTTTTTACCTCTTGGTTTATTTGGATCCGGTTGTTGAATCTCAATAATATTGATGGTCATTGCCTTGCACAGTCAACAAAATAGCAATACCAATAACTTAGGCAATGGCATGTACTAATTTATTCATTGGTTCTATTGAGGCTTAGAATTGTACTGTGCAGGTTGGGGTTGGGCTTGATAATTAGGCATTTGAGGTGCAATTTGTTGGGATGGCCCAAGGATGCTTAAGACAAATTGATTTACTAGATATGGCTTTTGTTGTGTGTAGTTTCCTTTAGAATTATTATTCCACTCCTTTCAAGGCTTTATCTTATCCTCTTGGACATTGATTTTCTCAATAAACTTCACCTGATCTAGGGCTTCCTAAAATGTGTTATATTGTTGGAGCTGTAATAAAAATGAGATCCATTTTGAACAACTCGTAGTAAACAAATGAATGAGCTCTATGGTAGGAAAGATAAATGATAATATTATGATTGATCTCTACCACTTTCCATAATCCATGACTGACTCTTCATCAAATTACTTGAGGTTGTATAGGTTATTCAATGTTTCTTTCTTTCTATAACGACCCTAAAAATAAGAAACAAGAAAACACAAAGAAGGAGAACAATTTTTTTTTACTAAGGAGAGGGATTCATAAACCCCTAACCAACCTTAGATTAACTTAATGTTTAACAAATCCCCTAAGTTTCTCAAGAACTTTACCTCATAATATTTCCCTCACGTAACTCCATTATGCATAGGCATATCTCATGCTATTCATAAAATTCTATTCATATCATCAACCCTCAATGAGCTAGACTTATCACATTTGATAATTAGAAGGTGTGAACGTATCTTCATACTTTATGCAAGCCATTATGCATAGGTATGCTACGTGTACTACGAGTTAAGATATCAATCTTATCTTTTGACAAGCTATCTTAACTCAGGTACAATATTCCATAAACCTAGTTACCATTCTCCCTAAGGGGGTCTCAAGCCCTTAGGTTATCCTCTAAGTTCACCCTAGAACTTGCCACTAAATTCTATAAAATATTATTCAAGCATGAAAATACAAGATAGATCTAGATACTAAATTTAACAAAACATAACTCATAAAACATGCAAAGATAATAGAAATAAAGCTATATCCAAGAAGATAAACATGAACTAGCAAAGATTTAAATACAAAGCATGAATAATTTAGATATCAATTTAAAGGTACATATTCTAACATTTAATAAATTATTACAAGTATGGTAAATCTCCAAGACTTTAAAAGAATAATATATTACATTAATTTCATCAGGGAAATCTCCCACAAATCCAATCTATTTGAGCATAAGTAATAAGTAAAGGGTAAGACAAACCAAACAAGTTAATCGATTGTTGTCCTTATGTTAGGTACCCAAGATAGGTACTTAATATTTAATAATTTAATATTGTATTGTATAATGGTATGAGCCATAAATTAATTATTGAGTAAGGAAAGCCACATGTCAAATTAGAAATAGGTATGTCATAGAATCATATATGTAACCGTTGGGGGAATATTGTCATATGTAACCACAAGGAATATTGTCATATTATTATGCCTTTTGTAACTCATTGAAGGTTAACCTCCACATGTGTGATCTTGTAACTCATGGAAGGTAAACCATCACACTATTTTATAAAGAGAGATGTACCCCCATTGTAAAAATCAATCTATGATGTATTTTTGGAAAAGTCTTGGATCGTAGATTTAGAGATCTTGTGGAGTGGCTTCCTTACTAAAGGAGCATTGTATGGTGTTGCTCTACCTCAAGGGTATAATCAATATCTATTTTTTTTAAGTGAAAAACCCCTTGTAGGACCGCCTTGGTATAAGAGACCATGACCAGGGGGTTCTACACCATCAAAGTCACCCGAGAGTCACACCTGACCCTACCCACACCAACATTATCAATTGGATTTTGGGTACCCAATTAAAAATTTTGGTAGGGTGGAGATTCAAACCTGGGACCTCCCTTGGAGAATTACCCTCTCCTCTCCAACTCATCTACAACACCTAGGTATAATCAATCTCTATCTTATTGAGCAATTTATTGTGCAATTAATTTATTTGTGGATGCATGTTGAATATTTTAATATATTGTTGAAATATAAATGGAATGAGAAGAAATTTTTGCTACATTTGGTATTAGAGTAGTGATTTTGGAAAAGTGGGTTTATTTTTGCAGAGCTAGGGCATGTTTTTCAAAAAAATATCACATTTTGTGGAGGCCATGTTTTTTATTTCAGTAGTCATTTTCAGAAGATTTTTGCTCCATTGTGTAGATCTTCTTGATTACTACAAAAAATACTGCTCATTTGTTAAATTCTGATATGTATTGAGAAATTTATGGCTATTTGAGTTTGAGTTATTTTTGTTATGTTTTGGTCACGCAATTTTTTTTTTTCAAAATAAAAAATTTGTATTAATTTTTTTAGCAATCATTTGCAGAATATTTTTGCACCAACATATAGATTATTCTATGTACTATAAAAATGATTACTCATTTTTTATAAGTTTTGAGATAGTTACAATTGTTTGATGTTGAGTTTTTCAAGCTATTTTTTGGCAATCATTTTTAGAATATTTTTGCATTAGCATGCAGGTCATTTTGAGTACTAAAAAAATGATTATTCATTTGTTAAATTTTGATAAGTTTTGAAGGAGTTATAGATGTTGCAAGTTAGCCATTTGGTGTTGTTTTTAGGATTGCTGGCGAAAAGGGAAAAAAATTCATAACTTTAAATCTAGGTAATCAAATCAATTTTTGTTTGTTTTATTTTGAAGAAAATATGTAAATTTACTTGTTTGAAGAGAGAAATAGATGAGATCTCAAAATTTTTATTTTTGAGAAATTTCGATTATTTTAAACCCTAGCTACTTAAAAAAAATAAAACATGGAGTTGCCAGAATTCACTGGAAGAGATGATAGTAATGCTAGGGAATGGTGGGAAAAATTTAAATCTTTATATTCTTCTAAATGTTTATGGAGATTTAAGATTTGGATTTCCTTGCAAGGGAAAGCTCACTCTTGGTATGAGGAGGACTTTACTCATACTGATACATTTACACAAAAAGAATTTGAATTTGCATTTTTAAGCAAATGGGGATTAAAGAAAAAGGATAATAAAGTGTAAGCTAAGGAAACTACATATTTTGTGTTAGAACCAAATAATTGTAAAAAAAATTGTTTGAATGTAATATTTTTTTTTTGCAAGTTCATGGTTGCATTCAAAAGAAAAAAGTTATTGTCTCCATAAACCCTAGCAACAAGCATAATTTCATCAATAGAGACTTGGCTAATAGCTTGCAAGTTCCAACAACAAAAATTAAAAACATAAATCTTGAGGGTGAGGATGTTCAAATTTTTGAATATTTGAAAATCACCATGGATAAATATGTTTTACATTCAAATTTTTATGCTATTGAGATGAATGATGCATATATTATTCTTGGTTATCCTTGGTTGCATTATTTGGGTACTATTAACATTAATGTGAAAATATATTCATGAATTTATGGTACTGAAAGAATAAGATAACATTATAGGACATTTCATAGTGTAAGAACAAACATGTAGCTATTACAAGGGAACAAAGTGAAGAGCAAACAAAAGAACCTAAAATAGAATCTTAGGAGGAGGTAGTAGAAAAAATCAAGGAAGAAAATATGAACCACAAGAAAGGTGTATGATAAAAGAGCAAAAATAAATATGCATGATAAAAGAGCAAAAATAGGTAGAACAAAAGGCTAAGGTTGGAGTATATTGTCATCCACACCACCATCAGATGCAACAATCATGGAGACAAGGCTTGATGTAACATAAGAACAATGAGGGACATATAAGGAACCCAAGGAGCCAAAACTTTGGGTATACTACAAGTCTTAAATGCCAGTAGGTTTGGATGGAAAAATATGAAATTTACGCTTCCAACACATGGAATAAGTATCAATGAAGACCACCACGAATCATTGTTTCATTGGGATGGATGGATGATCAATATTGGAACCAATACACATGTATCAAAAGATCATATTATTTAGCCTCTTCTAATATTTCGAGGATGAAACATTTGTAAGGAGGATGGAATGTTAGGTATATGTTGGGTACTGAATTGTATCAAGTTTTACTCAACATTGTGGTTGTCTATCTTCCTACTTTCTGTCTAGGCTTACACCTAATAGCTATAGCTCAGCACTCAACATTGGATGGACCAAAATAGAATTTCCAATTCAACCTCCAGAGTAGGTTGGTTCCTTGTCAACTTAAATAGAATGTTGATACAATTATGCTCACTTAGGGTCTTGATACAATTATAGATCCTATTTTGAGCTTTTCATTCATTAAATAATAATAAATAAATATTGTAGACAATAATTTCAATATCTAAACAGTGATAATCCAAATAAGAGAATTCACCAATATCTATATTTTACATAAATGCACTCCCTAACAATAAATATTAAACTCAAAAGCATATTTTAATAACTCTAACAGCTAGTAATCCATTAATTTTGCACAAACCAACCATTCAAGTATTCACAGAAATACAACTAAATAATTTGAACCTCTGATATAAAAATATGAAGACACAAAATTTGAGGTATCAATGTAATGCTCCTTTCATTAGCCCATGGGAATATTTACATTAGCATAGGCAAACACACTAGAGCTGACCCTTAAAAATAAGGGTTCGACGACTATTTATAGTTTTGAAAAATTAAAATTACAAGGAACATTACAAAAATTTAAATTTGATAGCTCAACAGAGAGTTCTTACTGGCATTCTCTTAATGGTTCATGCTTCGAGAAATCCACTACAAATGGACCACCATGGTAGCTCAAACTGTCTGTAACTTGTTGGTCATTTGATGCTAACTAGATTTATGGTCGTTGGAGAGTGTGTATGCATCATTGATCCTTATTGGAAGCCCTCTACCATCATCTATTTGTAATCATGTATGGTTCTGTCTTCTTCAAACCCTTGACACTTTAGCTTCCTCCTCCAACTGAATATCATATCTCCAATAAGATATTGCTCTTATTGTCTTCAAATTTCTTAGCAAAATCTCCATCGTTGACATCGCCCATCGTATGGCTATGATTTAATCTGATATAAGCTTGTTAAAATGGTGGGAGAGAACACAATGCCATTCTACTTTAAAAACTAATGACATCATCTTTTGTGCCTCCAAAACTATGAAACACCAATCCGACATTAAAATAATTTGAAAGTGAAGTGGGATGAAATCCACTCTTTATCCTTCGTTTTCCTTCTTTGGTGATGAAACATTCACCAATCCATACAAAAATGTTGATGATGTCATATCTCCTTTGAAACTTCTACGGATTCCATTTTGTACTAAAGCAAGTACATTGGTTAGTAAACACCATTTTGGGCCTATTACAATGCAAAATGACTCTTCCTCCAATCCAAACTAACTTCAGAGTACATCACTACTTATTGTCATTATGAAATAGAGTTAGTCAAAAATATGCTTTGTCATGAATCCCCATATTCAATGCTTAGCTTTCCACCTTCTATCACCATTCCAAGAAAAAATATTCATTACACTCTCCAGAATCGGGCTTTCTAAAACTTAGTCGCTCACAAAATATTCAAAATACCAAGTGGTTGCCAATCCACACTTATTTTACGTTGACGTCATCCTTCTTCAAAAAATTTTGTGGATTCAAGATGCGTCGCCAGTTCGAAGCCAAGAACAAAATAAATTTTGTGGAATTGCTCCAAGTGTGAAAATTTACCAAGTGTTGGGCAGACTTTTGGCCTTTGTTGCGGATCCACTCCAAAATACACTACAAAGTGTATGGATTGAGAACTTCATGACTTAGGAAAAATTTCCAAAATTTTCCTAAGTATGTGGCCATTTTGGGCCTACATTCTAGCACCTCCAGAGTGGATTTGCTTACAAAGCCATAGAACTCAAAGTCGTATCCATTGGACCTTATGAGTAAAAAAAAATTATCTTCAAAATATGCTTTAAATAATAACCTCGATATAAACATTACCCTCTGAAAAATCTAGCAGCTTGTTTAGAGGATAAAGGTTCATATAGAGATGATGCGAAAAACATGATGACTCATCTTATTATAAAGATAGTATATCAAAAATATGGACCTAATGCCATTGTCTTCAAAAATCAGGCATAAATCTACTTCTTTTATAAGACCTTATTGCAAAAATACCCTCACACAAAATTTGTTGCTCTTTGTACCTCTCAAGGCTTCATGCCTTTATTATTTATTTCTGACAATTGTCAGAGCAAAAAACAAAAATGCAAAACGTGCACATATGTATAAAAATAAAAATGAAATTATGTGTGGTCCCCTTCCAGGCCTATAACAGCTCCATCCCAGTCTTCTTCTTCATCAGCCTCTTCTTCTTCTTCTTCTTTTGGAGAAGGTTCCTTTTTATGCCTTCCTCTAGAATAATCACCAAATAGCTGGATCATCAATTTTAGAGATTGTAAATCCTGTTTCCATCTTGCTTCAGATGGGTTTGATGTCTCTTTGAGCTACTTATAGACATATTATTATTCTCCAATGTCCTCATAATTAGTAGAATTCCCTCTGTTTACTATATCTTCCATGAGATCTCTTAATATGTTAAAATTAACAATTAATTTGACAACTTATTATTGGGGTAGTGGCTCTTCAAGAGAATCAACTCCAGATTCATCCTGCAAATTTTCATTGATGCTTTTCTATATCTCTTCCATGGATAACAAGTTGTGATCCTCCATCCATAGGCCTTTGAAGTCAACCTGAATCATTTCTTTATTCATATCAACAAAATATCTAATTACTCCCTCAATATTGTCAAACAATAGTCAAGATTTCTGAAGTACCCTATGCTTCTCAACCACAATTTTGGTAGCAACTCTGGCAAGATTCCATTCTTTATTGGGAATTGGTTTAGCAGAATTACTGAGTCTGCTATCAACCAACTTGTACATTTGTTTTGCTAGAATCACCATAGGCCGCAACTCTCTAGTGATATGATCTATGGGAGTAGGTGGTTGGCATCATCAATATAATCAATCATGAGCTAAAGCCCTAAACATTTTTCTTGGACTTCAAAGAGCATCTCTTTTCTAATATTCTTCAAATCGACCTTGGAAAAGCTAGAAGACTTAGCTTTCTCAAGTTGAAGCTAATGTCTCAAACATTGAATTTCTTTTGCTTGTTCTTCATTCAGCTTCATTTTCTCTCCAAGTTGATCCTTGAGCTTATTGGCCTCTTAAAAATTTTCTTGCCAGCCCTTGACCTCTTTTTTCAGAGACTTTTCTACTTCCTTCTGATTTCTCAGAGTATTTTGAAGCTTTTCAATATACTACTCCATTTTGCTCACCTTATCTATGAATATATCATTTTTTACATAGAAGGTGTCTAAGTGGGCTCTAGCTATGATCAACTCATTTTATTTAGGAAGCTTCTTAATATCTTTTGTGACCACATCCACTCAATAATATTGGATAGTTATTTTAGTTTCAAGCTTATTTACAAGTGGATTCATAGATCTATATATTCTCTGGCGAGACACTGTATCAGCATACATGCTTCTTCTTCTAATAGTCATCCTGCTTGAAGGCTTAGAAAGCTTCTCTACCCAAAAATTTTTTCCTCTCTGTGTGACTACCTACCCCTTTGGCAAAGTGACAAGACTTAAAAACTAGTATCTAGGGGAGATGAAGATACTAGAAATAAAAGGGTGGACTGAACTACTAACAATTGTGGTGTGGGAGTACTCATAGTAGTCTCTATAATGACAATGTACTTTGTAACTACAATTGTTGTTGCTATTGGTAGACTCATAGGAACCGACACAAGACTAAAAACTGAATGAATGGTGATTCTTAGAATGTTGTATCCCTTTTATGGTGGTGGTGGTAATAATGAAGATAAAATAATAGGGTATGATAAAGTGGGAAATTTAGACTAGAAGTGGAATTTGGGGTGACTATGGGGAAACAGAGGTGACTTGAGCTTTGATGACAACCAATGAAATATGGGGTGGACTACGAGAGGTAGAAGGTACCTTTGTCACATTATCTTGACCATAAAGAGAGGGATATTTCTTTGGGAATTCAAGAGAGGAGAAGAGGGATTAGAAACCATACCTTCACCTAAAAATATAGGGTGCTCTTGCTCCACCTCTATTTCCTATTGTTGCTCTTGGTTAGTCAATTCTTCTATAGTAGAAATAACTACCTCTTTTTCAATTTCCTCCATATCCAATATTTTCTTCTTTTAAATCTCATTTTCCCTCCTTTTTGGGTCTCTTTTAGTTCTTTTGTGGATCAATTTAAAGGAATCGATCTCACTTTCAGAATATACTTTTGATACATCTCCTTGTACTGCTCTAGAAAGCAAGACTTGCTCAAAAACAAGATTGATGCAGGAGCATCCGAGGGCAGCAAAGCAATCGAGCATCAACCAAACTTTTTGTTGTTATTTCTTTCTAAGTGTTGCAAAGTTATTTTTTTCTAAGTGTTGCAAATGTCGCAAAATCGTGACATGTCACGATTTCGCGACATGTCGCGAAATCACGACCCAAGGTAGAGAAAACAAGGCCGAAAGACACAAGGTCATGAAATCGTGACATGTCACGATTTCACGACATGTCACGAAATCGTGACCCAAGGCAGAGAAAACAAGGCCGAAAGACACAAGGTCACGAAATCGTGACATGTCACGATTTCGTGACATGTCATGAAATCGTGACCACCGTAGGGGAAACAAAGGTGCGGAGGACCAAAGGTCGCAAAATCGCGACATGTCACAATTTCGCGACATGTCACGAAATCGCGACCAAAGCAGGGGAACAAAGGCGCGGAGGAACAAAGGTCATGAAATCGTGACCAAAGCAGGGGAACAAAGGCACAGAGGAACAAAGGTCACGAAATCATGACCAAAGCAGGGAGCAAAGGCGCGGAAGACAAAAGGTCACGAAATCATGACATGTCACGATTTCACGACCAAAGCAAGGAGCAAAGGCATGGAAGACAAAAGGTCACGAAATCGTGACATGTCATGATTTCATGACCGAAACGGGAGAACGGAGGCCGATAGAAAAAATGGCGTGATATCGCGACATGTCGTGATATCATGGCCAAAACAGAGAGAGAAGGTGCATAGAAAGGAAATGGTCGCGATATCGCGACATGTCGCGATATCACGACCAAATAGAAAAACATGCACTCCCAGCTTTCATAAAGACGTCCCTTCATGCGCGGCAAGTTAGCAGTAGTGAAGCAATAGATTCAAAGGAGGATTTCAACGGGCATGTTGGCCACTCACGCAGGATATCTGGAGATGCGTTTATGGCAACTAACAACAAGCAGCAGATCGAGAAGAAGATTTCGTTGGGTATGGCAGCCAGTCGCGCACCTCACCTAGAGTCTCATCAATGCAACTTTCCAGAATTGTTCCAGGTGGCAATTGTAGATCGTGGGAAGTTTGAAAGCACAGAGGATGGGGACCTCGATAAAAACCCATGGATTGTAATGAGAGGGGGTTGGCAAAATGGTAGTTTGGCTGTATATTCTTGTAAAATTCTTCCGAAGTATTGAATAACAAATTTTGGGCTCTTGTTTCTCTGGTTTTCTGTCTTGTGCAAGATCTATTCTCCACCAAGTGGTATCAGATCCAGTAGTTCCTGAGTGTGTAACAGATCGCCGGAGGAGAGGCAGTTACACCAGGATCTATGGAAGGGCTTGGAATTGGGTGAGCAGAATGCCTCCAAGGAGAAACCCTATTGGTGGGAGAGGCATGGCAGCAACGGAAGATGTTCGAGCTTTGCAGCGGCAAATGCAAGCCCTACAAGAAGAAATGCGCAGAATATTGGAGCCAAGAAGAGACGAAGGTAGTGAAGAGGAAGATGATGAAGAAGAAGACCAACCTGAGGAAGAAGAAGAAGTAGTAGATCCTGCTCAGGCCAGACTATACAAAGCCATATCCCAGATTGGGAAGAGGTCGAAGATGGAGGTTTCCACATATTCTGGGAACCTTGATCCAGAGGAATTGATCGACTGGATCAACGACCTGGAAGAGTACTTTGAGTACGAGGAGGTTGAGGATCCTGATAGGGTCAGATTCGCAAAGACCAAACTGAAAGGTCATGCCAGCATTTGGTGGAAGGGAGTGCAGCTGGAGCAAAATAAAAGAGGAAAAGAGAGAATAACAAAGTGGGAACGGATGGCAGAAAAGCTAAAGAGGCAGTTCATCCCTGGTGACTATGAGTTAGACCTGCTAAAGAAAATGCAAGGATTGAGGCAATCAAGCAAGTCTATAAAAGAATACACAAAAGAATTTCACAAAATAATGATTAGAATAGGCCACTCAGAGGCCAACAAGGAGAAGGTAGCCCGTTACATTAATGGGTTACGAGCAAGTATTCGGAAGAATTAAGTCTAGTCCGGATGACCACCATAGAGGACGCTTACCAATTTGCCTTAAAGGTTGAAGAAAAGCTCAATAGGAGGTTTGAAAACAAGCAAAGAGGAAGAGGTCATGGCGGAAGAACCGATGGAAGGAATAGTGGAAGAAGAAATGAAGATTCTCAAAAAAATGGAGAAGGTAGCAGCAATCAAGAACAAAGGAGAGAAAATACAGACCGCCCCCGTAATCAGAATAATGGTTATCGAGGGGGAAGAGGCAGAGCTGGACGTGGCCAGGGAAGAGGAAGATTCTGAGGGACTTGCTTCCAGTGTGGGGAAGAGGGACATCACCAATATGAGTGCCCACAGCAACAAGAAAGAAATAATCGGAGGCCGAAAGGAAATGCCAGAGTAGCAGTCGCTGATGAAGATGCTGGATCTGAGCATTCTAAAGAAGCTAAGAGAGGAGAAGTAATGATTGCAAGGAGAGTCCTGCTGAATGAAGAGGGAGCTATAGATCAGAGGAAAAGCTTATTCCACACAAGGTGTAAATGCGTGGGTAAGATTTGCAACATTATCATTGACAACGGTAGCACAGATAACCTAGTTTCAGAGGGAATGGTTACAAAGCTACAACTGGAGAGAAAGAAACACCCGCATCCATATCGGATCACGTGGTTGCAGAAAGACCATAAGGTTTTGGTCAATGAATAGTGCCTGGTAAAATTTAGTATTGGGAATTACCGTGATGAGGTTCTATGCGACATTCTGCCCATGGATGCGTGCCATTTGCTGTTGGGAAGGCCATGGCAGTTTGACAGTGTGCGGTTCATGATGGCCGAGCCAACACCTATTCCGTGACCAAGAATGGAATGCGTCATAAGTTGAAACCCCTAAAGGAGGTGGAAGAAAAGGTATGTGGCAGTGCAAGAATTTGCTTGGTTGATGAAAGAAAATTTTTAGATGATTTAAAGCATGAACATATGTGTTATGCATTAATTCCTAGAGTCAAGGATACAGAATGCAAAGATGCCCCAACAGAAGTCCAAGATCTGTTGAGGGAATTTCTAGATATCATATCTGATAATGTGCCTGAGGGTTTACCCCTAGTAAGGAAGATCAGTCACCATATTGATTTGGTGCCAGGATCAAGCTTGCCCAATAAAGCTGCACATAGAATGACGCCTGTAGAAACTGAAGAACTAAACAGGCAGGTCCAGGAGTTGCTGGAGAAGGGACTGATTCGAGAAAGCTTAAGTCCATGCGTAGTACCTACAGTGCTAGCGCCAAAGAAATATGGAGAGTGGAGAATGTGCACAGACTCTCGAGCCATCAACAAGATCACAATTAAATATAGATTTCCATTGCCAAGGATGGATGACATAATGGACTATTTGAGTGGAGCCAAGTACTTCACCAAAATTGACCTCAAGAGTGGTTACCACCAGATCCGTGTCAGGGAAGGAGATGAGTGGAAGACAGCCTTCAAGACCAGAGAAGGTTTGTATGAATGGCTGGTCATGCCATTTGGACTGTCCAATGCACCAAGTACCTTCATGCGGCTGATGAATGAGGTACTGAAAGAGTTTTTAGGAAAATTTGTCATTTTTTATTTAGATGATATATTAATATTCAGTAGAACCCTGGAGGAACACCTGATGCACATCAGGAGGGTTTTTGAAAAGCTATGGGAGGAGCAGTTATTAATAAATCTAAAAAAGTGTAATTTTGTCAAGAAAGAGTTAGTATACCTGGGATTTGTAATCTCAGTAGAAGGTCTAAAAATGGACCCAGAGAAGGTGAGAGCTATCATCGAATGGCCTACCCCAAGAAGCACAATAGAGGTAAGATCATTTCATGGTCTAGCCAGCTTTTACAAAAAGTTCATAAGAAACTTCAGCAGCATTTGTGCACCCCTCACAGAAACAATGAGAGGGGATAAGAAAGAGTTCAAGTGGACCTTAGGGGCTAAAAGGAGCTTTGATGCATTAAAGAAAAAGGTCACAGAACAACCTATTTTGGCACTCCCAGACTTTAACAAAGTATTTCAGGTAGACTGTGATGCCAGTGGCAGTGCAATAGGGGTTGTACTGAGTCAAGAAGGCAGACCTGTTGCTTATTTTAGTGAAAAGCTCAATGATGCTCGGAAAAAGTATTCAGTTTATGACCAAGAATTTTATGCTATAGTTCAGGCTCTGAAGAAGTGGAGGCATTATTTGTTGCCAAAAGAGTTTGTTCTATTTACGGATCATCAGGCATTGCAGTACATCAATAGCCAAACAAAACTGAATCAGAGGCACATGAAGTGGGTTGAGTTTCTCCAAAGCTATACCTTTGTGTTGAAGCACAAAAGCAGAAAATCAAATAGAGTTGCAGATGCCTTAAGTAGAAGGCAGAATTTGCTGATTGAAATGATAGTGGAAGTGGTAGGATTCGAAGAACTGAAGGGTCTTTATCCTGAAGATCCTGATTTTGCAGAAGCCTGGACGGCTTGCTTGGCACCTGTTACTATGGACAGGACAAAATGGTTGGATTTTCTAATCCAAGATGGAATGTTGTTCAAGGGAAGTAAATTATGCATTCCAAGGAGTTCCATGCGGGAGAACTTAATCAAGGAAAAGCACAGCGGGGGACTGGTTGGGCATTTTGGTCGGGATAAGACCATTGCCCTGGTGAATGAAAATTACTACTGGCCGCAACTTCAGCAAGATGTGAAAAGGTTTGTGCAAAGTTGTAGAATATGCCAGATGGCAAAAGGCGTGAGGTAGAACACAGGATTATACCAGCCGTTACCTATACCTGAGAGGCCATGGGAGGACATCAGCATGGATTTTATTCTTGGGTTGCCGAGAACACAGAGGGGAAATGACTCTGTATTTGTGGTGGTTGACAGATTCTCCAAGATGGCACATTTTATTCCCTGCCAGAAAACAAGTGATGCAGTTCACATTGCAGGGTTATTTTTCAAGGAAGTGGTACGACTTCACGGTCTACCAAAAAGCATAGTTTTTGACAGAGATACAAAGTTTGTTGGGTATTTCTGGAGAACATTATGGAAGAAGCTGAAGACAGATCTGAAGTTCAGTTCTGCATACCACCCACAGACCGATGGACAGACAGAGGTGGTAAATAGAAGTCTGGGTAATTTATTAAGATGCTTAATAGCAGATAAACCCAAGGGATGGGATTTGGTTTTGCCGCAGGCAGAATTTGCATACAACAATTCTGTCAATAAAAGTACAAACAAATCTCCATTCCAAATAATATATGGAAATAGTCCAAGAAACGTTTCTGAGCTGAGGAAATTAGATAAAGGAGAAAAGTGCAGTGCAGAGGCTGAGGAATTCGCGAAACAGATGAAAAGCCTGCATGAAGAAGTGAAGAAACAAATTACAAAAATGAATACTCAGTATAAAGCAAGAGCAGACCAAAAGTAGCGGTTCAAAGAGTTCGAAGTGGGAGATGAAGTCATGGTCCATCTCAGAAAAGAAATATTTCCAGCCAAAACTTATAACAAGTTGAAGATGAAGAAGTTTGGGCCATGCAGAATACTGGAAAAATGGGATTCAGGCAATGCATATGAAGTGGAATTGCCAAGTGGGCTTGACATTTCACCTATTTTTAACATATCAGATTTAGTGGAATACCATGAAGGAGATAGTACAGAGGCACCAAGCATAGAATTATGGAGCATTCCAGCGTCTAACCCAACCAAAGACGAGATCGAGGAAATATTAGATACTCGTGAAGGCAGAAGCACAAGGAACAAACAATATTCTGAGTATTTGATCAAGTGGAAGGGCAGACCTATAGAAGATGCAACTTGGTTGTCAAAAATAGAGGTTGACCGCCTGGGTCTTCCTCTCAAAGATCAGAAGTGAGGATCACTTCTCAATCCACCCCGGGTGTCTGATGCAGGAGCATCCGAGGGCAGCAAAGCAATCGAGCATCAACCAAACTTTTTGTTGTTATTTCTTTCTAAGTGTTGCAAAGTTATTTTTTTTCTAAGTGTTGCAAATGTCACGAAATCGTGACATGTCACGAAATTGCGACCCAAGGTAGAGAAAACAAGGTCGGAAGACACAAGGTCATGAAATCATGACATGTCACGATTTCGTGACATGTCACGAAATCGTGACCCAAGGCAGAGAAAACAAGGCCGAAAGACACAAGGTCACGAAATCGTGACATGTCGGATTTCGCGACATGTCGCGAAATCGCGACCACCGCAGGGGAAACAAAGGTGCGGAGGACCAAAGGTCACGAAATCATGACCAAAGTAGGGGAACAAAGGCACGGAGGAACAAAGGTCATGAAATCGCGACCAAAGCAGGGGAACAAAGGCACGAAGGACAAAAGGTCACGAAATCGCGACATGTCGCGATTTCATGACCAAAGCAGGGAGCAAAGGCGTGGAAGACAAAAGGTCACGAAATCGCGACATGTCACGATTTCATGACCGAAGCAGGGAGCAAAGGCGCAGAAGACAAAAGGTCACGAAATCGTGACATGTCACGATTTTGCGACCGAAACGGGAGAACGGAGGCCGATAGAAAAAATGGCATGATATCGCGACATGTCGCGATATCGCGGCCAAAACGGAGAGAGAAGGCGCAGAAAGGAAATGGTCACGATATCACGACATGTCGCGATATCGCGACCAAATAGAAAAACACGCACTCCCAGCTTTCATAAAGACGTCCCTTCGTGCGCGGCAAGTTAGCAGCAGTGAAGCAACAAATTCAAAGGAGGATTTCAACGGGCATGTTGGCCACTCACGCAGGATATCTGGAGACGCGTTTATGGCAACTAACAGCAAGCAACAGATCGAGAAGAAGATTTCGTTGGGTATGGCAGCCAGTCACGCACCTCACCTAGAGTCTCATCAATGCAACTTTCCAGAATTGTTCCAGGTGGCAATTGTAGATCGTGGGAAGTTTGAAAGCACAGAGGATGGGGACCTCGATAAAAACCCATGGATTGTAATGAGAGGGGGTTGGCAAAATGGCAGTTTGGCTGTATATTCTTGTAAAATTCTTTCTAAGTATTGAATAACAAATTTTGGGCTCTTGTTTCTCTGGTTTTCTGTCTTGTGTAAGATCTGTTCTCCACCAAATATGCAATTCTATTGATGTTGTAGGGGTAAAATAATGGGGGGTGAACCTAAAACTATCATACTTCTTCCTCCAGTCAATATTTGTGTCTATATATTGACCCCCTAGAGCTAAGCATTTAGGCCTAGACATTGCTTTGATGATCGGAGTACTTATAGATTTTTCACTGGAATATTGCATTTTACTCATGAGCTGTGCTCCTTTAGTAAACTTATCCACTTGTTTAGTGGTAGGATAAATTTTTTTCAAGACCTCAGCTATTGTCAAAGGAGTTTCCCACTCTTCTACAGGGGATTCCTAATATGTGGGTGGAGAGAGAGACTCAGAACTTGCGTGGGACCTTTCAACTATCAACACTATGTTTTTGATGTCCTTATGTTTCCAAGTTCTGATATTTTTATTATATTTCTTGGAAAAATCTTTATCAATCTTCATGTTGAACTTAGAATTAGGTTTTCCATTTTCAATTCTCATTATCCACCAATCTAATATCTTAGCTATGATCCATTGCTCCTCTTACTCAACTTCTTTGGTAGCATCCTCCTTGGGCTAAAGGTCATTTTTCTTTGAGGTTTTTCCTTCCATGTCGTGAATGGTGGATTTTGTAATCCAATGACTCTTCTTCTAGTTAGGGTCATAATCAACAATATTCTCATATAAATCCAACCACAGAGGCAGTTGACCCATATTCGACACATTCCACTTCAAAAGAGCAGTCTCATCATTATTTTTACCTTGTTCAAAATGAGCCCTAGGCTTCTTTTCAAATTTAGAAGCCTTATCTCCATTTAGGGCTATATTTCTTGTAGTGAAGATGCCATCAGGGTCATAACTCCATATTTGAGGGATATAAAATAGACCTAACCTATCAAGGTATTAGTCAATTAGCTAACTTTGCCCCTTATTTGTGATAGTAATGTCCTCCATGGTGCGATATGTAAGAATATATTTTCTTTTTATCCCAGAACCATAATGCAAATCAATATACTCTTTCTGCCTTAAATATTCCAAGGCAAAAAGCCTTTTTGTAACAAAATGGGGTAGGAGAAAAGATTTACCCATGAAACTATACAATCTAATGATTGTCCCCTCAGTAAACAAGTACCAATATCCTTCCTCAGCACCCTTTACTCTCAGAATTTTCTTTGCCAAGGGTGGCAATCTAGGGAAATCTCCATACATTATTTTTAAGGTGAGTCTAATAAATTCCAAGTTGAATCTATAGAAATACTCACAACTTCTCAAATGGCTTATCTAGTATTAAACCAGCATGGGTTATCCATCATTGGTTTTTTACCTTATCATAATCTTTGGTCCTTAATGGTAGCATAAAACATCCATACCATACTTAATTAATGCATGAAAATAGGAGCATCAGAGCCTCTTTTTATCCTTACCAATTTTTCATGTATCCTCTATGTAATAAAAATTGGCCAATCAAAATAAATCACCCTAGTCCCTTTTTCCTCCACATCTTTCTCATACATTCTTTCATTAGAAATGCAGTAGGCTGCAGTAATTTGCTAGTTGTACACCCATATTTAAGAATATAGACCCTCCATATAGGCTAACATAGATAACATTACAAGGTTTGGAAATTTATCGATAAGAATTGGGACCTCGAGTAATTTATTCTTCAGCTTAGCATTGAGATGTTTGTAAACCCATCTCCTAAATGACTCTCCCTCATTCACTCACTTCTCTAGGTAATAATATCTAGTCTGTTCAATTACTTTAAATTCCTTGTATTTTACATTTGGTTCTGACCCTAGGGCAAAAATATTGTGATAGAAGGAGGTGGTGATATTAAAGAGGATTTTCCCTTTGTGAGTTTTCACTACTTTGGCCATTGGGTCATAAAATTTAACTATTGCAGCTATTAATTATGGATAGGGATGAATAGAATCACAAATGTAAAAGGATAATTAAGAAAGGACAACACATCTACCTTCTATAGACAAAATGACTCTCTTCTTGTATCTATCGTTAATTCTCCTCTTGAGCTTTGTTTTCTCTATGAGGACCATCTCTGTATCTGCCACAACTTATGCTCTATCAATGTATGGAGGCACTAACTTTCCCTCTGGAGTCTCAAACTCTTAGACATCCTCTGAAGCCATCTCGAAAGCAACAAAAATTTTCTCTCTGTAATTCATATAAAAATCTCATAGTATTGTTTCAAACTATACCGCTTGGTGGATGCAATTAGCTACTGAATGAAGATTGTGTGTGCTTTTTATTTTGTTTCTTTTATTTCCTGGAGCGCACATATATTTCACCATTAATGTAGTTTTTGTGAAATATACCCACTGGCACACTTTCCAACTTCCACTCATTCATCTCAACGGCTCAATAGTGGCATTCTAAATTTTCATTGATCAAAAATTCAAACCACCCTACCACCTCACTACGTCTCCTCAGCTACTCTTTGGTTTAAGCACAAGTTTATTAGCATTGAATATGGTATAATTCTTTCCTATCTATATGGCATGGTTTCAAAGTTACTACTTGGCTTCACCTTGGTTTTGAAATCATCGAATAAGAGAAGTCATTAATTTTTTTGACACTTAGCCAGTTCCTTGTGCAATTTTTCACCTTGGTTTTGCTCCGCTACACTTTAACTTGGAAAATCCCCAGATTGGAAACCCTTTTGTTGCTTTTTATACTTGGTACTCATCATTATACAAAAAAAAGGGTGCTTGTACCATTCTACTAGGATATTAGTACATTTTGATGTGGATTCAAAAGTGCTCACCGTTTCGCTAGAAAATATATGTATTTGAGTGCAAAATGGGACCTTGTCGAATATTTTTCAACACTTAACCATTTTCTAAAGAATTTTTATTTGAAATTGTACAAAGTGCAAAAATAAATGGAAATACAAAGTGTAGAAAGAAGGGAAATAATAATACAATGTATATACATATATTACAATGAGCTCATATTTTACACATAGTAGATCTTGAGATGAAAACCATTTATTGGAATCAACTATATTTTCCCTTAAGGATATTCAAACTAGAACACATTGGACTCCTTGGCCTCTACTATTTTGAATGGGCCATCCTAAAAAGAATCAAACTTTTCATGCTTGCCCGATTTTGCTCTATCAACATTCCACCTGAGAACCACATCTCCCACCTAGAATTTTTTGAATCTGGCTTTCTTATCAAACCATATTTTGATATCTTAGGAATGATTTTGAAAAATTTTATATGCTTGAGCTCTATTCTTTTCTAATTGCAGTAAGTGAGTCAACCTAGTTTTTACTAGATCTTATTCTAATTCATCCTCTGTATTGATAAGCTTAAATGCTAGAATATCCAAATGGATGGGTAACACTGCATCTTTACCATATACTAGTGCATAAGGGGAAGTATCAATGGACTTATTTATAGTAATCCTATAAGTCCACAAATCTTGGTCCAACAACAGATGCCAACTTCTTTTATTTCCTTAAATTGATTTCCTCAAAATCCTTAACAAGTTTTTGTTGGTAGATTCTACAAGTCCATTACCTTGTGGATATTAATTTAAATTATTTTTAAGAGTAATGCCATACTTGCTGGTAAACTCAATATGCTTGGCTCCTATGAAATTTGGGTCGTTGTCACTCACCAAGGCTTCTGGAACCCCAAATCTCAAAATCAAAATATCCATGAAATTGATCACAACATCTTGATCTGATTTCTTGGTAGGAATAGCCTGTATCCATCTAGTAAGATAATCTATGGTAGTTAAGATAAACTTATGCTCTGCTAAGGAATTAAGGTTAGTAACCCTTATGAAGTCTAGTCCCCATTATTGAAAAGGTTCTTCAACTTGTATGGGCTTGAGGTAAAATTAAGAATTCCTTGTTATTCCAACATATCTATGACATTTGTCACAGGCCCTGGTGACCCTGAAAGTATTAGTAAATATTGTAGGCCAATAATAGCATGCCCTTATAATTTTAAAAGTTGTAATCCTAACTAAGCTATGTCGACCATTTGTTCCTCCATGGAACTCTGCAATGACCCTCTTTTGCTAATCATATTTCAAGCACTTTAGAAGAACTCCATCCAAAATTCTTTTGTACAGGCCTTTTGGCAGTAATACATATTTCAAAGCATGATTCCTGTATCTCCTCATTTAGGATGTATTTATATTTGGGGGTATACTCCGGTTTGAAAATATTTAATCATCTGGTCTACCCAATCAGATTTTTCAGTTTGTACTCCTTCCATTTCATGTTCTTCTGCTGCCTAACAAGCTATCATTTTTGCTAATGCTACAGCCTCTGTTAGACCTTGGCATAGAGCTCTACCTCTCACCAACTTGGTGGGATGTATTTCTACATAATACTCTTATATTTTGGTAATCCAACCAACTCTTTTATATCCTACTTCAACCTATAGGATAAAACTTCTAACATCTGGGTGAACTACATATACCTGGGTCTTACTCTATACTAAGTACTTCTTGAACTTCTTCAGTGACTTCATCATAGCAAAAACTTGTCTTTAAATGAAGTTATATTTTATCTGGTATTCATGGAGTATATATATCCAAAATAATATAGGATGCTCTTCACCCTGATCATATTTTTGAGTAAGCACTAAGGCGTAACTTTCTTTAGCTCCATAGGCATAAAGGATAAAATCTCTACTGAAATTAGGATTTACCAGCAATAGGGCAATTGCAATGGACTTATTGATAATCTCAAAATATTTTTTCCTAACTTCAATCCATTTGAACTCAACATTCTTCTTGAGTAACTCAGATATAGGCTTGACTTTCTATGCAAAATCAAAAATGAATTTCTTGATAAAATTGATCTAGCCTAGAAAATACTACAAAGTCTTCTTGTTTGTAGGTAATGGAAGAGCAAGAATATCTTTGATTCTATCTAGATATATGGCCATACCTTATTTTGAGACCACATGAGCAAATTTCCTTTGTGAACTGCAAATAATGACTTCTTAGGATTGAGTGAAATACCAATTTCTTTGCATTTTTTAAAAACCTGCTCTAGGTACGATAGGTGATCTTGCTTATTATGGAAAAACATAGTCATGTCATCCAAATAAATTAGAATGAATTTTTTGATCAGTTCTCCAAATTCATAATCCATGGCTCTCTAAAATGTGGCTCTCACATTGGACAGTCCAAAAGGTATTCTCTGATAAGCAAATGTACCCCATTTCGTGGTAAATGTTGTCTTATATTGATCATATTTCACCCAAATTTGATTGTATCCAGAGTAACCATACAGTAATGATAACCTCTCAATATCTACCACTACCTATATAATTTGATCAATCTGAGGGAGGGAATAGTGATCTTTAAGGGATGCTTGGTTAAGATTTTTGAAATATACACACGTGTATATCACCATTCTTTTTTCTCACGGGTACCAAGTTGGCTACCCAGGTTGAATGTTTTATTGGATATATTACTTTAGCATTTAATAACTTTAATAGCTCCTATCTCATGATGGCTTCAATCCTTGGATTTACGAGCCTTTGCTTCTACCTAAAAGCCTTGGCATCAGGCTCTAGCTCAATAGTATGTTGGATAACCTTTTTTTCATACACCTTAAGGTCTTCATATAACCAAGCCACAATATCTTGGTATTTTAAGCATAAAGCTTTGATATCTTTTACTTCCTCTAGTGAACATTTGACTCCAACATTGAGCTTCTTTTCCATACCGACTTCAACTTCTTTATATATTTTCACTGACTTTCATGGTTCTGGTCTTTTTCCTATCCTCATTGTCAAATAAGCTCTCTAGGAATGTGATTATTCCTTAGTTTAATGACATATTGTTGGTCAATTTCTTCTAGATATTCCTATTGGATAGTAGAGATACACGCTTCTCTTACCAGAAAGTCAATTATCTGCTCATCACTTTCAAAAACATGCCAAAAAATCTGCTTGTCTGGTACTACAGGTCTAAAAATTATTTTGATTCCCTTGGCTCTCTTGACCCTATAGTCTATGGTAGGGTTGAAGTTAGCTCCCTTCATTTCTAAGGAATATGCTAGAGTGTTATTTTCTTTGGAAATAAAATTTAAATTCAAGGTATCAAAGGATTCCATCAGATCACATACCTTATTTTTGTAAGATTTTAGGCAATGGTGCTTACTTTTGCACTTGTTTCTTACTTTATGGACTATTAACTAAAAATCACCATATATGTTTAAAATATTAATGCCCATGTTTTTTGCTTGTATCAATCCAAGGCATAGGGCTTCATATTCTATAGCATTATTTGTACATGACCATGTTAGTCTGTATGCAAAATTCTTTGTCCCATATGATTGGGACTGTAAGACCACACCGAATCCTACATCATTTATGCATTTAGTCCCATCAAAGTGCATGATCCATATTTCATTTTCTCTCAAGGACTGATTGGATATAGTAGGGATTTTATTTTGTAATTCAGTTGAGATACTATATGTTCCCATACCAGTTCCAAACTAATTGTAATATTCTTTGAAAGGCAACTCATCCTCAATATCCAATTCTTCAATATTTTCCACTAGCTCAAATTATTCAAGGGGATTGAGATTACACGTCTTATGTAATATTTTCAATATGATAGACTACCAATTTTTTAGGTGTTATTCTTATTCTATTTCCTTTAAAAGGAATTACCATACTAGAATAATTCATGTACATACATCCAACTAGTTTTGCAATATAATTTCTTGAAAGGCATAATCCAAAGTAGGGTTCTAGGTCAACCTTAACTATTTCTTGTACTATTGTTACCTCAGGGGCTTTGTGCAACCTCATTAACTAAAGCAAAACTAAGATAACACACAAAAAATTTCAAAAAAACACAGAAAATTTCATGAAAATTTCATTAACAGAGGTCTCCAATTCACAAAATATAGAAGATACAATAATGGCCAACCCCTGTTACAATGCATGAGCTGTTTCTTATAGTGGACCCGATCCCTTTTTGACATCATTACACTGAATGCGAAGTTGCTTCTAACCGTCCACATGAATGTTCTATCGTCGCCTGCAAAATGCTTCCAGGTGTCTCCAATCAGCATGGCATGTAGTGGTGGAGTGTTCTACAGTCGCCTGTCCATCCACCCTTTGAATCATCATTCCCAGGAGTGCTCTGAAGACACCTGTGTTGTTGCCACGTGCCCTTCTGCAATGACCTCTACAGTCGCCTATCCGAGTGGAGTCGTGAACGGCCTATCGCTTTCTCTCCTTTGGGCCATGAAAATATGACACGTCATGAAATCGTGACACCCTGGCCCTCCGTACTCCCCTTCTACCTTAGGGCTACAAAAACATGACATGTCACGAAATCACGACATCTCTGCCTTCAGCATTCGTTTTCCGCCTTCGGGTCACGAAACCACGATAGGTCACGAAATCACGACGTATTTTCCCTTCGACGCCCATCCACAAAATGTGTCACAAAATCGTGACAACTTTCCTCCCTGGCACCTTTGCGCAAAATGTGTCATGAAATCATGACAACTTGTCTCCTCTGCGCCCTTCCGCAAAATGTGTCGTGAAATCGTGACAACTTTCCTCCCTGGCGCCTTTGTGCAAAATGTGTCACAAAATCGTGACAACTTGTCTCCTCTGTGCCCTTCCACAAAATGTGTCACGAAATCACAACTTTCCTCCCTGGCACCTTCGCTCAAAACGTGTCACGAAATCACGACAACTCTTCCTCCTGGCACTCCTTCGTAAAATGTGTCGCAAAATCGTGACAACTCTTCCTCCTGGCACTCCACAAAATGTGTCATGAAATTGCGACAACTCTTCCTCCTAGTGCTCCTTTGCAAAATGTGTTGCAAAATCATGACAACTTTTCTCCTTGGCACTTAACTGCAAAATGCATCGCGAAATCATGACAACTTTTCCCCTTGGCACCTCTGCTCAAAAAGCGTCGTGAAATCACGACGATTCTTCACCTTGGAGCCCATTCTTCAAAAGTGTCATGAAATCGTGATAGCTCCGCCCCTTTTGCGCCTTTCCCAAAAAGGTGTCATGAAATCACGATAGTTTCGGCCTCCGACGCCTTTTCTCAAGAAGTGTCACGATATCATGACAGTTTCGGCCCTTGACTCCTTTTCACAAAAAGTGTCACGAAATCGCGACAGTTTCGGCCCTTGGCTCCTTTTCTGAAAAAGTGTCATGAAATCGCGACAGTTTCGGCCCTTGGCTTCTTTGTTGGAAAAAGTGTCACAAAATCACGACAGTTTCGGCCCTTGGCTTCTTTGCTGGAAAAGTGTCGCGAAATCGCGACAGTTTCGGCCCTTGGCGCCATTTCACAAAAAGTGTCGTGATATCGCGACAGTTTTGGTACTTAGAAAAATAAACATTTTTGGATGATGCAAGATTGCTCTTCCACCTCTGGATGCTCCTGCATCAGACACCCGGGGTGAATTTGAGAAGTGACCTTCACTTCTGATCTGTCTGAGGTAGACCCAGGCGGTCAACCTCTGCCTTTGACAACCAAGTTGCATCTTCTATGGGCCTGCCCTTCCACTTGACCAAATACTTAGAATAACACCTATTTCGAGTACTTCGGCCTTCACGCGTATCAAGGACTTCTTCTATCTCATCTGCAATTGGGATGGCTGCTGGAATGCTCCACAAATCTGGACTGGGTGTCTCACTACTACCTCCTTCATGGTACTCGACCAAATCCGAAATGTTAAAAACGGGTGAGATGTTAAGTTCACTTGGCAACTCCACCTCGTATGCATTGCCCAAATCCCATTTTCCAATGATCCTGCATGGCCCAAACTTCTTCATTTTTAGCTTGTTATAGGTCTTGGCAGGAAACCTCTCTTTCCTTAGATGGACCATGACAGAATCTCCTACTTCAAACTCCTTAACCCGGTGCTTCTGGTCTACCCTGGCTTTATACTGAGTATTCATCTTAGCAATGTGCCTTGTCACCTCCTCATGCACTCCCTTCAGGTGTTCAGCAAAGTCTTCTACCTCAGCACTGCATTTTTCTCTTGTATCTATTCTTCTCAACTCTGAAGCATTTCTTGGGCTGCTCCCATAGATTATCTGGAATGGCGATTTATTGGTACTTCTGTTGACTGAGCTGTTATAAGTGAATTTTGCCTGCGGCAAAACTAGATCCCATCCCTTGGGCTTGTCTCCGACCAAGCATCTCAGTAGATTGCCTAAACTCCTATTCACCACCTCTGTTTGGCCATCTATTTGGGGGTGGTATGCAGAACTAAATTTTAAATCCATCTTTAGTTTCTTCCATAGGGTTCTCCAAAAATACCCTACAAATTTGGTATCTCTGTCCAAAACAATGCTCCTTGGCAGCCCATGAAGGTGTACCACTTCCTTGAAGAATAGACCAGCCACATGGACCGCATCGCTAGTCTTCTGGCATGGAATGAAATGAGCCATTTTCGAAAACCTGTCCACTACCACAAATATGGAGTCGTGTCCCCTCTATGTCCTGGGTAAACCAAGAACAAAATCCATGCTAATATCCTCCCATGGCCTTTCAGGTATAGGTAGTGGTTGATATAAACCAGTAGGCTGCCTCACACCTTTTGCCATCTGGCATATCCTACAACTTTGCACAAATTTTTCCACATCTTGTTGCAATTGTGACCAGTAGTAGTTTTCACTAACAAGTGAGATGGTCTTGTCTCAACCAAAGTGTCCAACTAAACCTCCACTATGCTTTTCCTTGATGAGATTCTCCCTCATTGAGCTCCTCGAAATGCATAATTGGTTCCCCCTGAATAGAATTCCATCTTGAATCAAAAAATTTAACCACTTAGTCCTGTCCAATGTAACAGGCACAGTGCAGGCTTTCCAAGCTTCTACGAAGTCGGGGTCTGCAGGGTATAAACCCTTGAGCTCAGCAAACCCTACAACCTCCACCTTCATCTCCATAAATAAACATTGCCTCCTACTCAAGGCATCCACAACTCTGTTGGACCTTCCGCTCTGATGCTTCAGCACAAAGGTATAGCTCTGCAGGAACTCAACCCATTTCAGGTGCCTCTGATTCAATTTCCCTTGACTGTTAATATACTGCAGTGCCTGATGATCAGTATAAAGGACAAACTCCTTTGGAAACAAATAATGCCTCCATTTCTTTAGAGCCTAAACTATGGCATAGAACTCCTGATCATATATCGAATACTTCCTTCTGGCATCATTGAGCTTCTCGCTAAAATAAGCAACAGGCTTACCCTCTTGGCTCAATACGGCCCCTATGGCACTACCACTCGCATCATAGTCTACCTGAAACACCTTGTTAAAATCTGGAAGTGCTAAGACAGGTTGCTCTGTGACCTTCTTCTTTAGCATGTCAAAGCTTTTGTCTACCCCAGCTGTCCACTTGAATTCCTTCTTGTTCCCCCTCATTGTCTCCGTAAGGGATGCGCAAATACTGCTGAAGTTTCTAATGAACTTTTTATAGAAACTGGCCAAATCGTGAAATGATCTCACCTCAGTCATGCTTCTTGGAGCAGGCCATTCTATGATAGCCCTCACCTTTTTGGGGTCCATTTTGAGACCATCTGCTGAGATAACAAATCCCAGGTATACTAGCTCCCTCTTCACGAAGTTACACTTTTTTAGATTTATTAGCAACTGCTCCTCCCATAGTTTCTCAAAAACCCTCCTGATGTGCATCAAGTGTTCCTCCAGGGTTCTAAAAATCAAGATATCATCCAAGTAGACAATAACAAATTTGCCTAGAAACTCCTTCAGGACTTCATTCATTAATCGCATGAAGGTACTCGGTGCATTGGTTAGCCCAAATGGCATGACCAACCACTCATACAGCCCCTCTCTGGTTTTAAAGGCTGTCTTCCACTCATCCCCTTCTCTAATGCGGATCTGATGGTAACCACTTTTCAGGTCAATCTTCATGAAGTACTCAGCTCCACTTAAGCAGTCCATGATATCATCCATCTTGGGCAATGGGAATCTGTATTTGATAGTGATCTTGTTAATTGCCCAAGAGTCTATGCACATTCTCCATTCCCCATCCTTCTTGGGTGCTAGCACTGCAGGTACTGCACATGGACTAAGACTCTCCCTAATCAATCCCTTCTTTAGCAGATCTTGAACCTACCGGTTTAACTCCTTAGTTTCTACAGGCGTCATTCTGTGTGCAGCCTTATTTGGCAAGCTCGATCCAGGCACCAAATCTATGTGGTGACTGATCTTCCTAAAAGGTGGTAAACCTTCAGGAACATTATCAAAAATGATATCTGGAAACTCCTCCAACAGTCCCATGACTTCCACTAGAGTTTCCTTGCATTCTTCTTCCCTGACCCTAGGGATTATTGCATAGCACATATGATCTGGCTTCAGGCCCTCCAAAAATATTCTTCCATCAACTAGACAGACTCGTGCACTGCTGCATACCTTCTCATCCGCCTCCTTCAAGGGTTTCAACTTATGTCGAACTCCATTTTTTGACAAGGAATATGTATTAGCTCGACCATCATGTACAACACTTCGATCAAACTACCATGGTCTCCCCAGCAGCAAGTGACATGCATCCATAGGCAAGATGTCACATAAGACCTCATCTCGGTAAGTTCCAATGTTGAACTTCACCAGGCATTGCTCACTGACCAGCACCCGATGGTCCTTTTGCAACCATGCAATCCGATAAGGGTGCGGGTGTTTTCTCCTCTCCAGCTACAGCTTGGCAACCATCTCCTCAGAAACCAAGTTGTTAGTGCTTCCATTATCGATGATGATGTTACAGACCTTGCTTGTGCACTTGCATCTTGTTAGAAATAGGCTGTTCCTCTGGTCTGCCTTCTTTTCTTCATTCAACAAGACTCTTCTGATGATCATCGCTTCTCCTCTTTCTGCCTCCTCAGAGTGCTCAAATTCTACACCTTCATCTGCTACAGCAGCTCGATCCTGACCCTCAGGTCTTCGATTTGGCCTTTCTTGATGCTGTGGGCAGTTGTATGCCCGATGTCCTTCTTCTCCGTAGTTGAAGCAGGTTCCTCAAAAGACACCTCTCCCAAACCCTCGCCCAGGCCTACCTCTTCCCCTCGGGTAGTTGTTGTTCTAATTGTGTGGGCGTTGGGTATTCTCCTCTTTCTCCTCTTTCTATTTTTGGCTACTACTTGCTTCACCAGTCTTCCCCAAATCTTTGTATCTTCCTCCATTGGTTCTTCCACCAGCTCTTCCACCCCTGTCCTTTCCTCTCTACTTACCATCAAATCTCCTATTCAGTTTCTCTTCCACTTTTAATGCAAACTGGTATGCATCCTCCACCATGCTCATCCTAACTAGCCCCAGTTCTTCTTGAATGTTGGTTCATAATCCATTGATGTATCGTGCGAATTTCTCCTTATTCACCTCAAAATGGTTTGTTCTAATCGAGATCTGATATAACTCCTCCGTGTACTCCTTGAAAGGTTTACTTGCTTGTCTAAGACTCCGCATCTTTCTCAACAAATCCAACTCATAATCTGTAGGGATGAATTGCCTTTTCAACTTCTCTACCATCCTATCCCACCTAGTGATCTTTTCCTTTCCCCTCCTATTCCTTTCTAGATGTACTCCTTTCCACCATATGCTAGCATGTCCTTTCAGCTTTATTTTTGCGAACCTGATCCGATTTGGGTCTGAGATCTCTTCATACTCGAAATACTCCTCCATGTCGTTGATCCAATCTATCAACTCCTCGGGGTTGAGATTCCTAGAATAAGTAGAGACATCAAACTTCGGCTTCTTCCCAATCTGGGATATGGCCCTATACAGCCTAGCCTCTGTTGGATCCAATGCTTCTTCCTCATCAGATGGACCCTCTTCTTCCCAAACTTCATCTTCACTGGGTTCCTCCCTTCTTGGCTCAACTCCTCTTCTGATTTCCTCCTGCAAGGCTTCAACTTGCCTCTGCAAGGCTCTAAGATCGACCTTTGCTTGCCTATTCCTCACACCACCATGGTTCCTATGTGGGGGCATCCTGTTCGCTTCCTCACACCCACAACCACAATCTTGGCGCAAACTGCCTCACTGTCGACGATCGGTTTGCGCACTCAGAACCTTCTGGCTCTGATACCACTTGAAGCAGAACTAAGATAACATAGAAAATTTCATGAAAACACAAAAAAATTCATGAAAATTTCATTAACAGAGGTCTCCAATTTGCAAAATATAGAAGATACAATAATGGCCAACCCCTGTTACAATGCATGAGCTATTTCTTATAGCGGACCCAATCCCTTTTCGACATCATTACACTGAATGTGAAGTTGCTTCTAACCGTCCACACGAATGTTCTGTCGTCGCCTACAAAATGCTGCCAGGTGTCTCCAATCAGCATGGCATGTAGTGGCGGAGTGTTCTACAACCACCTGTCCATCCACCCTCTGAATCATCATTCCCAAGAGTGCTCTGAAGACACCTGCATTGTTGCCACGTGCCCTTCTACAATGACCTCTGTAGCCGCCTGTCCGAGTGGAGTCATGAACGGCCTGTCGCTTTCTCTCCTTTGGGCCACAAAAATGTGACACATCATGAAATCATGACACCTTGGCCCTCCATACTCCCCTTCTACCTTAGGGCAGTGAAAATGTGACATGTCACAAAATCACGACATCTCTGCCTTCAGCATTCATTTTTTGCCTTCGGGTCACAAAACCATGATAGGTCACGAAATCGTGACGTCTTTTCCCTTCGGCGCCCATCCGCAAAATGTGTCACGAAATCATGACAACTTTCCTCCCTGGTGCCTTTGCGCAAAATGTGTCACGAAATCGCGACAACTTGTCTCCTCTGCGCCCTTCCATAAAATGTGTCGCGAAATCGCGACAACTTTCCTCCCTGGCGCCTTTGCGCAAAATGTGTCACGAAATCGCGACAACTTGTCTCCTCTGCGCCCTTCCGCAAAATGTGTCACGAAATCATGACAACTTTCCTCCCTGGTGCCTTCGCTCAAAATGTGTCACGAAATCATGACAACTCTTCCTCTTGGCGCTCCTCCGCAAAATGTGTCACAAAATCGTGACAACTCTTCCTCCTGGCACTCCTCCACAAAATGTGTCACGAAATCGTGACAACTCTTCCTCCTAGCACTCCTTCGCAAAATGTGTCATGAAATCACGACAAATTTTCTCCTTGGCACTTAACTACAAAATGCGTCGTGAAATCATGACAACTTTTCCCCTTGGCACCTCTGCTCAAAAAGCATCGCGAAATCACGACGATTCTTCACCTTGGAGCCCATTCTTCAAAAGTGTCACGAAATCGCGATAGCTTCGTGCCTTTTGCACCTTTCCAAAAAAGGTGTTGCAAAATCATGACAGTTTCAGCCTCCGACACCTTTTCTCAAGAAGTGTCATGAAATCGCGACAGTTTTGGCCCTTGACTCCTTTTCACAAAAAGTGTCGCAAAATCACGACAGTTTTGGCCCTTGGCTCCTTTTCTAAAAAAGTGTCACAAAATCGCGACAGTTTCGGCCCTTGGCTTCTTTTCTGGAAAAGTGTCGCGAAATCATGACAGTTTCGGCCCTTGGCTTCTTTGCTGGAAAAGTGTCACGAAATTGCGACAGTTTCGGCCCTTGGCGCCATTTCACAAAAAGTGTCGCGATATCGCGACAGTTTTGGTACTTAGAAAAATAAACATTTTTGGATGATGCAAGATTGCTCTTCCACCTCCGGATGCTCCTACATCATTAACACATATTTTATGACTCCAACTATATTAACAGGTGTACCATCTAATTACAATACTCTAGGACAAGATCGGGTATACTCCATACCCATTTCTTCATAGATTGCTTTAGGCATGACTGTAGTTGATGCTCCTGAATCAATCATACAATTTTAGACTATCCAACCTCCCATACTCAGGGATATTTAAAAATGAGGGGGATTATTATTTAAACAATAGATGTTATTTCTTTCTTTTATAATGGGATACTAAGGATTATAGTGACATGCCTATTTTGTGGATACTTGTTGAGGGAAGCCTTAAGAAGATCGATATGACTAGGAATAAACAGAGTGTCATACATGTTGGCTTTTGATGAAATGTTTTTCATCTCTTCAATAATGTTATACTCAAATTTAGTGAGGTAAGGTCTTTCATGCCTTCCTTCTAGCTCACCATATCTCTTTTTATACTATTGAGTGGCTTATACTCTCTGCATTTTGGTAATAGAGGGGAATTCTGATCCTTTCTTGAGCATCATCCTTAGATTTTATTTGGTCATTTTTAGTTTCCTTATCCTACCTCTTAGGAATATTGTCTATCTTCTCTTTACCTTTAGCTTGAGGGATGGGGAAAGTATCACTATTTTGAGGAAGGGGATCAGTTATTTTTTGAGAAGGGACTTGGAATTGACCCATTTTTTTGGGATCTACTTGTAAGGCTTTCTTCCAAGACCTTTTCATAACAACAATTGGGCTTTCTTCATCTAGCTATTTTCCAACCATAATTTGATCAGAATACCACAACATGTTTACTCTCCCCTTTTGATTTCTTTCATCTTGATCCATAGCTTATTGGACATGGTGTTGGTACATAACACATGAATGTGAGTCATGGGGATCATTGCATACTAAAAACTAAATATTAGCAAGAGTAGAATCTAAAGAACATTTCAGCTCCTCATATGCTGCATTAACTCTGACCCTAGTACTATTACTAGGACCAGGTCTTTGATATTTGTTCACATATGGGAACCTCCTTTGTTGTAACCTTTCGTGGTCTCTCTTTTCCATTGAATTCATTCTATTACTCAGATTTTTCAGAATATTTTATATATCAATAATAACAGAAAACTCCTGAGATGGTTGAGAAGGAAGGGGAGGAAAATGAGTTGTAGAGGATGTTGGCTTTGGTTGAGGTATTGCATTCATTTGTGGAGATGGATATGATAAATAAATGGGATCCATGTAAGAAGGGTTTGCATTTTTACTTTATCTACTAGTGGTTTCTATGTTATAAGGTAGCACAGTTTTGGGGGGGAGTCTTCCTAAATTAAGTAGGATGTTCTCAGCACAAACTGTTGTATTATAAATTTGGGGTAAGGTCTCTACTCCATATTGTTGTGTTTGCAACCTTAGCTATGATCCAAGAGCTCAAATATAATATATATATGCTAAACATGTATCTAGTCTAGTTATGGGAGGTATTATTTTCCATGTTTTGCTAAATCTCAAATTGAAATTTGAGACAGTTTCTTACTTATTTTTCTGCATGGATGTAAAATGGTTAAGTAGGGAGAAAGGATCAGTATATTCATTAAATTATTCCACAAAAGGCTCGAATAAGGTTTACCATGAAGTGATATTTTTATCTTCTAGGGTTTTAAACCAATGTAATATCTTTCCTCTAAAGGACATGGCTAGAATTCTTACAATAATATCCTCATATTTTATGTTGTGAATTATTTCTAGATTCAAAATATCTTGATAGTGCTCATAGGCTATCTTCCCAGATCCATCATAAGTGGGGGAAGCCTTGGATACATCCTGGGGAATGGTATTCATTTGGGCTAATCTCAAGGGACCAGTTGTATTCTAGCTGGGGTATTTCTATAATGGCTGATTAGGGGCCATATTTTATGCCATATTTCTATGTGTGGATCCTATTGGAGGGACTACTAGGTTAAATATAGGGTTTTATTTAGGAATATCCTATTTTAAGAGGAAGTATTGATTCAAACTTCTTATAACCGTAGACCCTTTATAAGCTAATTTGAAATAAAAATAGGATTCAAGGTTATTCCTTTTGAAATACTTGGTATACATGAAAGGACACTGGTATACAGGGGTAATTCCTTTTCTAGGTTTAAGGACCGAGGAGTCACTAGGTGAACTTACTATTCTTCGCTTATAAGGTCAAGACAATTAACCAAATCTTGATTTCTTTAGGTAGAGATAAACAATAACTCATATGATGGGTTTCATGTTCCTTGTGAACTGGTCCCATCGGGTGTGCCAAAAACTATTGGGCACTGAATTGTATCAAGTTTTACTCAACATTGTGATTGTCTATCTTCCTACTTTCTATCCAAGCTTACACCCAATATCTACAACTTAGCACTCAATATTGGATGGAACAAAACAAAGTTTCTAATCCAACCTCTAGAGTACGTTGGTTCCTTGTCAAATTAAATAGAATGTTGACACAATTATGATCACTTGGGGTTTTGATATTGAATAACACAAGCTTATACTAAGACGGGGGTGAGAAGTATAAGAGAACTTTTTACTTTTCTTTCCAAATAAATATTATGCAGTGTATAGATAGCATTATCAATAACAGTAATAAAAGTAATACAAAAAACACCATACATAATAGAGACACCAATTTAATGTGGTTCACCCAAATATGGCTACTTCCACGGAGAAAATATTTCACTAAATTTTCTCAATCAATCTCTTGGGAATCCTTCCAAATTACAATGTTTATGGATCTCTGTCCAAAGGATATGTTGATCCCCTAAATATATTTTTTGTATCTCTATCCATAGGAGAACTTCTCCTTTGCTCTGGCTGGTGATCCTCTAGAAGACTACTGCCTCCACTACACTAGACTGTGGATCTCTCTCTACTGAAGAATATTGTCCCCAATCATAATACCTATTATCACTACCATGGATGATGTATTTCTATCCACTAGATACTACTATCCTCTCTACTCTGTCACCTCCAAAGCTTTGTCTCAATTCTATACTAAAAATAGTCCAGTTAGTCTAGCACAACTTTGCTCAACTCTTGTACTAAACATAGTCTAGTTGGTCTAGCACAAGTATGCTCAACAAGCTCACTCAAATCTACACTAAACACAATCCATTTAGTCTAGCACAAATCTACTCAACTCTTGTACTAAACATAGTCCAGTCCGTATAGCACAAGTCCACTCAAATATGCACTAAACATAGTCTAGTTGATCTAACACAAATATGCTCAATCTCTCTCTTTGGTCTAGCATAAACTTTTCCTCAAATTTGCACCAAAATATGCTCTCAAATTTGCACTAAACACATTACAGTCGATCTAGCACAAATTTATCTTCAATCTCTATCCTCAAGCCTTAACTCAAGGCTTGACTCAACTCTGCTGGATCTGCCTCAAACATTAACTCA
Source organism: Wollemia nobilis (assembly GCA_028583015.1). NCBI lineage: Eukaryota > Viridiplantae > Streptophyta > Pinopsida > Araucariales > Araucariaceae > Wollemia > Wollemia nobilis. The sequence goes on along the minus strand of JAQPPZ010017101.1, from coordinate 419,384 downwards.
AGATTTGAAAAAATAAAAAAAATATGCTCTCAAGTCTTCTCAATGACTTGTCTCAAATATGTCTTTCAAGCTTTCACAAAAGCTCACACCAATTTATCCACAAGTTCTCTCTAGAACTTGATCAATCTGCTCTACAAGTTCTCTCTAGAACTTGTTCAAATCTGCTCTACAAGTCCTCTCTAGAAATTTCTCAAATATGCTCTACAATTCCTCTCTAGAACTTGACCAAATATGTATTGTAAGCTTCCACAAAATCACTCCACATTTCTTCTCAAGACTTACCTCAAATATGCTTAATAAGTCCACACAGAACTTGTCCAATCTCATAGAAACATAAAGAGAATTTTTAGAGACTCAATATGTTCTATAATAAAATCTCAATCACTTTCACAACTCAAATCAATCTCATAGAAGAATAAACAAAAATTTTAGAGACTCAGTATGTTCTATACTCAAAGTTCAATCACTTTCTCAACTCAATCTCATAGAAGCATAAAGAGAATTTTTAGAGACTCAATATGTTCTATTCTCACAACTCAAATCAGAATATAGAATAGTTTATTTGATGGAAATTGATCAATCACTTCATACTTCCACTTGAATAGGTTCAATCAACTCTACTCAACCAATCACTCAAGAAAAAATCATTTCTTACAAACTCTAGACCAAGCATGTATCATCCAAATCAAAATGTTTCCAATAATGCTCAACAACAATTCTCACATAACAATGATACTCATGTTATTTTCAAACCCTAGTTCAAGTCTTTTTATAACCACTCACTTCAATAAAAATGCTCATAAATAAATCTTCACATAACAATTATACTCATGTTCTTTTCAAAACCCTAACTCAAGTTCTTCAACCAACCAATGGCATCAACAACAATGCTTACAAAACAAGGTTTTAATCACAACTCTCAAATTTAGAAAACCTTGAAGCATTAACTCAAACACTTTTGAAAAGGAAACCCTAATCAAATCCTTTTCACTCCAAACTTATTTTTCAAGTAAGCCAATCAACCAACTCAATCAAAGAATAATTTGCCTATACCTTTTTGTTTTACAAGTATTTGATCTCACAAATCAGCCACACTCGCAATTACTTCTTTACCAATCTCAATAAGGGTTAGAAAATAATTTTCTCAACAAAACATAACACAAAAATAATATCAAAATTACACCTTATCACTCCAACTTGATTAATAATAAACACCCTCACAATAATCACAAAAACCCTTAATTCAAATTAACATAATACCCACAAAGTCTTAATCCTCCAAAAATCAATATAGCAATTTAAGACTATTAAAAATTAAAACCAGAAATCCTCTTATAGCTCCAAATGATAATTCTCAACAACCACCACTTTTCTACAAAGCAACCTTACCAAAAAATTCCATTAATCAAACCTTATACCTCCCAACTTAGGCAAATAATTAAAATTAAAACAAAAAATATTACCTCACCTTTGGAGGGAATCAAACCCTCAACCTTGCTCCCAACATGCACCTTAGCCGTGACCAAAGTTACCACATGAGCCAAGTGCTCATTTATGATTAATGAAGCACCATGTGCTTCTTAATCTCCTAACACCTTCCACCTTGGGCAAAATAATGTGCACCATGGGTGCCTTAACCAACACAACTCATGATGCACCCGTAGATATTTGAATGGAAACCCTTTCGCAAGCCAGTGCTTTCGTGCCTCCAAAAATACCAATAGGCCATGCTGTCCTATGTGACTTATAGGATTAAAGCTTTCTCCCTTAAACGCTTCGTTGTCACGACTTTCACAAAAACTCACGAGCTCTTATCTTTGCATGCCAATATTTTTAATTTCGAGCAAGGATAATTAATTTTGACTTTGGGCATTGTATTTATATGCTTCCTCCATTAATTTGAATATGTCGGTGCTCTCCATGTTATCTTCTATGACGTTGACAAAAATTATAAATGCTTCAAATGCTTTTTGTCTTAAACCCAACCTTTGGGTTTATAAAATGTATTTAAACTTTATAAAACCCACATTGCATTATAAAATATTATAATGAGAATTATAAATATTTTACTTTGGTTTTCACCATCTCTTTAATATTATAATAACCATTATTATAATATTATGCCTTTGATAAATTACCTCCTTCTCACTATATTCCATGTCATAAATAATATTTATTTATAAAATTTAAATTCTCACTGAATTTAAATAATTTATAAAATAAATATTATAACTCCTTTTGAACTTCTATTTTCTGCATTGATTCTCTTGATATTTGGCCTTCTTCCTGGATATCAAATAACCATTTTTATCCCCTTTGTTTCCTATTGAATTACTTGATATTAATGATGAATTCATCTAGTGACATCAATGACAACTTTGACTTAGGGACTCAAAATGTACAACAAAGATTAGGGTAAGAAAAGGTTAGGGCTAGATATATGTGAAGAATAGTGGACGGATAGGCTAATAGTATTGCACTATAGTAAAAGCTCAAAAAAACCAAATTAAAGATACATTACTTAGATCAACATTATCCCAAATTAAATGTACTTCCATTCATTAAATAACAATAGATAAATATTACAGACAACAATTTCAATATCTAAATAGTGATAATCCAAATAACAAAATTCACCAATATGTAGATTTTATAGAAATACACTCCCTAACAATAAATATCAAACTCAAAATCATATTTCGTTTACCCTAATAATTAGTAATCCATTAATTTAACACAAACTAACCATTCAAGTATTCACAAGAAATGTAACTAAAGAATTTGAACCTCTGATATTGAAATATGAAGACACAAAATTTGATGTGAAGATCAATGTAATACTCCTTTCATTAGCCCTTGGGAATATTTATAGTACCATAGATAAACACACTAGATCCAACCCTTTGAAATGAGGGTTTGACCTCTATTTATAGTTTTGCAAAAATAAAATTACAAAGACTATTACAAAGATTTAAATTTGATGGATTAGCAGAGAGTTCTTGCTAGCATTCTCTTATTGGTTCATCCTTTGAGAAATTTGCTACAAATGGACCATCATGGCAACTCAAACCATCTACAACTTGTTGGTCATTCAGTGCTAACTAGAGTTCTGGTTGTTGGAGAGTGTGTATGCATCATTGATCCTTCTTGGAAGCCCTTTGCCATAATCTATCTATAAATGTATCTGGTTTTTTCATCTTGAAACCCTCAACACTTCAGCTTCCTCCTCCAACTTACTGTCATAGCTCTGGTGAGATATTTCTCTTATACTCTTCATATTTCTTAGCAAAATCTCCATCGTTGATCTTCCCCATCATATGTCTATGATTTAATCTGATATAAGCTTGTTACAATGGCAAGGGAGAACATAATGCCATTTCATTTTTAAAAACTAATGACATCATCTTTTATGCCTCAAAAACTATGAAATGCCAATCTGAAATTAAAATACTCTAAAAGTGAAGCAGTATGAAATCCACTCTTTATCCTTCATTTTCCTTATTCGATGATGAAACATTTGCCAATCCACACAAAAATGTTTATGATGTCATATCTCCTTTGAAACTTCTGTGGATTCCATTCAAAACTGAAGCAAGTACATTGGTCAGTGAAAACCATTCCAAACCTATTGCAATGCAAAATGACTCTTCCTCCAATCTGCACTGTCTTCAAATTACATCGTTGCTTTTCATCATTCCAAAAGAGAGTTAGTCAAAAATATTCTGTCATGAATCCGCATCTTCAATGTTTAGCTTTCTACCTTATGTCAACATTTCGGACAAAATGTTCATTGTGTTCTCCGAAATCGGGCTTTCCAAAACTTAGCCACTCACAAAATATTCAAAATATCAAGTGATCACCAATCCACACTTTTTTTACGCTGACATAATCCTTCTTCAATTTTTTTTGCATATTCAGGATGCGTCGCCAGTCCAAAGTTGAGAAAAAAATAAACTTTGCATAATTGCTCCAAGTGCAAAAATTTACCAAGTGTTGGGAAAACTCATGGCCTTTGTTGCAGATCCACTCCAAAATACACTTCAAAGTGTGAAATTTTTTTGCATATTCGGGATGCGTCGCAAGTATGAATGTTAGAATGACAACTTTAGATAACAAATTAAGTAAAATGCATTGTTTTAATGACTAACTTTGACTCTATCATGCATCTATGCTATGTGAGGTGAACTCCAAGATGCAAAATAGAAATAAATCTAACTAATGCAAAGCAAAATAGTAGATAATGGACAGAGAACACAAACTTAGGGCATGGATTTTCCCCCAACATTGGCTGCAGTCGAAATCGTCTACAAAATACATAATCGTCTTGAATTGTGGCATGACCGTCCGAGATCGTATAGGATCATCTGCAACGATATGATATTTCTCCAGCTGAAGAATGACAAAGTTCTTGCAAGAAAATCCAAAAAGGGACAAAGGCAAATAGTAGTCTAAGACATTCTAATGCATGTAAAACTCGAAGTGCAGTAAAATTCAGCCAGGGTAATGTCAAGGGGAGGGCCTAAGATTAAATAGACATAGGAAGGAGGTTGGGAGGTTGGAGATCATCCCAATTTGGGATATATCCAACGGGGGAAGTCTCTAACTGCACAAACATGATTTTGCCCCGGATAGAGACGTCATTGAAATAGAAGCTAATTATGAAAAGTCATTTTTGGGACGAAATCGTCTAGATGTTCTTTTCTAGATGAATTCGTCTAATCTAAGGTTATATCGTCTGATCGACGACAATATCATCAAATGGTCACAACAAATCCTAAAAATGGCATCGAAAACAAGGGGAGCGGTTTAACAGGCGGTTAACGGGCGTTCGAGATTGAAATTTAAATTTGAATTATTACTAAAGTAATTTTAATTATTTGTTAAGGTTTTACTGTGCCAATTTTAGGGTGCTACACTCACCCTTAATATACAAAATAAAATAATTTCATATTTATTTATTAAATCAAAGTCAACTACTTCGATTCATAAATAAATCCCTTTATTTTCAATTCATAAATTAAGGATCCATACCCTTAATTTACAAAACAAACTAATTTCATATTTATTTATTAAATTAAATTCAACTACTTCAATTCATAAATAAACCCTTTCTTTTCATTTCATAAATTAAAGACCCATACCCTTAATTTAAAAAATAAACTAATTTCATATTTATTTATTAAATTAAAGTCAACTACTTCAATTCATAAATAAACCCCTTTCTTTTACTAACTAAAGTTCAAAACTCTAATTAAAAAACCCTTATAATATTCCCTTTTCACTTCATTAATCTAAGACCCATAATTTTAAATAATGAAGTCATATAAGGTTCTCCTTTTTCATTAATCTAAAATTCACCATTTTAAATAATGAAAACTATATAAGGAACCTTTCTTTCCATTAATCTAAAATCTACCATTTTAATTAATGAAACTATGCAAAGTTCTTTCTTTCCTAAATAAAGTTCTCCAACTCTATTTAATAAAAGTAATTATCCCTATTTACTCACATAATTGAATAATACTTTAATTATTAAGGAAACCATATACCTCACTGTTTATGCAAGCAACTGTAAATTTAATTGACTGCCAAAAATTGGAATAAGTCAAACATAAGAATACTAATAGGGTAGCGAGTGGCGTTCCCACTTTATATTCCAAACCCTTCTATTCTATCAACTTTCAAAGCTTAGAGGTTTTCTAATAAGAAAATATAGACATGATGATTTTGGGATTTAAGACCCAATAATCCATCATGGTTAAGCAACCCCTGGTTAGAAACAAGATAAAGAGTGTTATGGGCCAACATCCTCACAATGCCTATGAGATACTTTCCTAGCAACAACCCCATTGTGGCTAGATTAGTCTAAGGCTACCCAACTAGGAACTAGTGATAGTCGTAGGAGTTATAGAACAAAGGTTTTATAGTGAACACCCGAGCCTACAAGGTGATGTGATAACAATTACCCACACAAGAACAAGGAAACTAGAGGTCTCTCAAATGTTTGTTTGTATGTAATACCACTTATAAATGATAGGATAGAGATAAGAACCACCCAAGAGGCATGGTGATGGTCTAATAACAAAACTCCCCATCCAAGCCGGTAGGATTCAGGATTGCAAGGTAAAACAACTCAATTAACAACCAAAAACCAAATCCAAAACTAGGATAATGCAACTAGAAAATAATGGTGACAAGCGATCATGCCTTTTGCTACAATGACACCACCCTCACTTGGAAAGGTTCTAAAATATAACCTAACATGCACCACACTCATTAATATTTTCTATGGTGCTAACATAGCCAACAAGCGACTCTAAAAGCAAAGCAATCTTGGCAAACAATGGATAGGAAGGGTAGTATTATTTCTAACAACACAAGAAAGTGGAGCAACAACAATAACATCAACCTATTATCTTGTGATAGCTCTGGTTGCTCCTTTGGATGTCATCCTTCCTTACTACTTCTCCCTTTCACGTTGCTAGTTTTTCTCCCTTAGCTCCTTTGGATTTTTTTCTATTTGGGTACTATCTTATCAAAATTCTTTATCCTCCTTCTTCACTTCCCAGCTCTAGAAATAATTCACACCTATGACTCCCTTCTTCAACCATCGTTATAACTGTCATTAATATCCTATCTATTCCACGGTAGAAAATTCAATTGCCCTCTTTATTTAATGATATTTCCCATTTCTCAAAATACCGCCATAGCAAGGTTTGCAACCAGAAGCTTCCTAGCCTATGCCTTATTAAAGAATTCTTATAATAAGGTGAAGGTTCAAATTCTTTAATCATAGAATAATTTTGAATCCCTTTATTGAAATTAAACTCCTTTAATTTAAAATAAGAACAACATCTATTTATAAGATAAATTCCATTATCTTTTAAAATAAAAACAACATTTATTTATTTATAAAATAAATTCCTTTATCTTTTAAAATAAAAACAACATTTATTTATAAAAGATATATATATATATATATATATATATATATATGCCTATTTAAATTTATAGGTATAGAATAGCAAGCTTTCTTATGTGACCAACATCATGTTATTCCTATTTTCTTTAAAGAACCAATGTAGATAGTTATGATGTAATAGATAATCAAACATATGCAATAGATAAAGAGGGAATATTTTTGTCAACTTAGCCACCTATCTCATCCCAAGAATTTATGATAGCTACTAGGCTATCAATCTAGATCTCAAAGTGGCTAGTTGTTTATGATTATACCTAATCAATTATGCATGCTTGTATTAAGGTATTCATCTATGTTACCCTTGAGTTGCTTTATCATCATTTCCCCAATATTAAGTACCCTTGTCTTTGATATGTCAATCTCTTCCACCTATAAGCGTACCTTCAATATCAACTAACATCACACAACAACTCAATTGCACAAAACCAAGTATTAAAACTTTCTTAATTAATACATTGTTTTCCCATGTCACAAAGTCCTTTAGGGAGGGTCATGACATCCTCCCCCACTAGGACTAAACACCATCCCGATATTTCTAGTTTTACACAATCACCACAATAAGCAAAAGAAAATTAATACATTTTAAAAATATTCAAATAAAAAGGAAAATATTTTTGCATATTTGCCACTTTCTCGCAAGTGGAATTCTTTTCAAAGAAATGGTCCCACTAGACCTTACATTGCTCAATAGTCCTATTTTGCATAGTCTTAAAATGAAACTCAAGAATATTTACTGACATTACTTTAATTACCTCTAGATTTACCATCTATAAATTAGAAACATCCCACACATGATCAGGATTAGCAATATATTTTCTAAGAATATATATGTGGAAGGTGTCATAGAATTTTGATAAATTAGGAGATAAAACGAGTCATTATGCGACTAAACTAATATTTTTAGTGATTTTAAAGGGTCCTACAAACCATGGATCCAATTTTGTGGATTTAATTACACTTTTTGTTGGTTTAAACCTTAGGAACACTTTTTCCCTCATTGAGTATTCTCTTAGAGTTCTCTTCAAATTAGCATAACTCTTCTACCTATCAATAACTTTCTTTAGTCTTTGCCTGATTACCTTCAATTGTTCTTCCATATCTCTAACTATTTTTGGTCCAATAACAACTCTATCCTCTAGGTTGTCCCATGAAAGTGGTATCCTACACTTTCACCCATAAAAGGTATTGAAAGGAACCATTCCTATAGATGACTGATGCCCATTATTGTAGGTAAAATTTACCAGAGGTAGATAGTCTTCCCAGTGAGACTTGTGATCCAGGCAGTACATGGAGAGCATATCTTCTAGTATTTAGTTTTCCCACTTTGCTTGACTGTCTATCTCATGGTGGTATGCCAAAATCATGTTTAAATTTGTATCTATTGCATGAAAAAGGTCTTTTCAAAACTCATAATTGAAATTGGAATCCCTATCTAAGATGATTACCTTAGTAAATCCGTGCAATTAAAAAACTTCCTTAACAAATATATTAGCCACTACCTGAGCATCATCCTTGGTGCTCCTAGGTATAAAATGTGCAACCTTAGTCAATTTTTTTGACTACTACTAGGATTGCATCATGTTGGTATCTGGTCTTAGGTAAACCTACTATAAAATCCATAGATATTACCTACCAATTTTGCATAGGTATACTATGTGGATACAATTGTCCTTTGGGATGCTTGTATTCTATCTTGAAATTCTAACATTCGAGGCATTGGGTGATAAAATATATGATATCCTTATTAATTTCTACCAGAAGAAGGTTCTTCTCATACTTTCTCGTATTTTAGCCCCTTTGGGTGAGAAAAATAAGGATATCTATGGATCTCTTGCATTATTTACTTCCTTAAATCACCCGATTTTGGTATGATAATTCTACCTTTGTAGCACAAAATTTCATCTATCATTCCAAAATTCTTATTAACCTCAGGGTCTTTGTCTATTTTGGCTTGAATTTCCTAGCAATATTCATCCTGATATTGCTTCCGTATCACTTGATCCATGAGAATTATGTGACTCCTGGTTATGGTTATTATGTGCCTCCTTCTTCTTAAGGGATCAACAACCTTATTCTCTTTTCCCTTTATGTACTCAATTTCAAAATCATACTCAATGAGAAACTTGATCCAGCTTCTTTGTCTTGCATTGAGTATCAGTTGGGTAAATATGTAGCTTAGAATTTGGATGATCATATTTTAATTTGAAAGGTCTCACCACTAGATAATGGTACCAAACCTTTAGAGTGTGCACTACACTGGCTAGCTCTAAATAATGAGTAGAATAATTGACTTCATGCTTTTTAACATTTCTCAAAGTATAATCTACTACTAACTCTTCTTGAATGAGTACTCCTCCTAACCCTTCTAGCAATGCATCAGTGCATACAAAAAAATCTCCTTGAGGGTATGGAATCTTCAATATTGGTGCGGTGGTGAGCTTCTGCTTTAGCAATGCAAACATAGTTTCACACTTTTTCAACCATTTAAATTCCTTCCCATTCTTTTGAAGGTTATTTATTACCGTAGTAATCTTTGAGAAATATTTTATATAACATCTATAGTAGCCCGTTAATCCCATAAAGCTTCTTAATTTAGTAATGTTAGTAGGGGTGGCCAATATATCATGGCTTTTATCTTCTTGGGATCAATAGTAATTCCATTTATCGATATGATATGCCCTAAATATCACACCTTTGAAACATAGAAATTGCTCTTGGCCAGATTTTTGTAGAGTTGATTTTCCCCTAGTAACTCTAACATGATCTTGAGATGTTTATCATGCTCTTTCTTATTCTGAGAGTATATTAGGATATCATAAAGAAATACAAATACAAATTAGTCCAAATGCCTTCTAAGCACACTATTCATTATATTCATGAAGGATGTTAAGGCATTAGTCAATCCAAAATGTAGGACTATAAACTTGTAGTGCCCATACCTAGTCTTGAATTTCATCTTATGAGTATCCTCCTCATGTATTATTAACTGTAATACCTTGATCTTAGATTGATATTAGTAAAAACTATGACATCTCTCAATTTATTGAAGAAAATATTCAATTCTTTATAGGGGATACTGGTTCTTAATTGTAGCTTTATCTAGCATTTGGTAGTCAATACACAAACTTAAAGAGTCATATTTATTTTTCACAAGTAAAATTGGTGCACCCTAAGATGACATGCTTGGTTTTATCATCCATTTTTATAATAATCCTTGAAATTGTACCTTTAATTCTTGCATCTCAATATATGTCATCCTATATAGATATATGAATTGGTTTCACTCCTGGCATAATATCAATAGTGAAATCAAATTCCTGCACTGGAGGGAGTCTAGGTAAATCCTCAGGAAATACATCCTTGAAATCCTACAAAATTGGGTGTATTCCTAACAACTATTTCTTTTAGTATTGTCCAACTTCATTTATATTAATTACATAGGCTATCCCTCTTTTATTGAGGGCTTTATTTAATTGCATAGTTGACAACATATAGGGTTTAAATACCCCTTGCTTGTTGTGAATTCATAGTCTTTCCTTGCCTTATTCAAAGTATTTGATCCATATATCTAGGAAATTGTTTATGGATTTATGGGCCTATAACAAATGCATCCATAGGATCATATGGAATGCATGAAGTGAAGTTACATACAATCAACCTTCGGTGGTTCCACTAGCTAAAGTAATTTATATCATAGGAAAAGACTAGTTTATGGAGTAGGTCTATCCAGAACCATACTCGACCTTCCATCCATGAGCTAAATATCTTGGACTTTACGATATATATTTTGCTAAATTACAAGAAATGAAGCTATTAGTGGCCCCACTATCAATTAAAATATTCACTTGCTTATCAAAAATCTTAACTTTTATAATTAATGAAGTAGTTTACCCCTCAAGATTTTGACTCAGAATTGTAGCGTAGATTTGGTGTGCACGTTATTTTCCTTTAGTACTGGATGCACTTGACCCCAATTGGTATGGGCACTGATTAGAAAAATTTGATCCTCTACAATGGTAACACCCATCCTTGGGCCCTTGTCACTTTTCTAATTTTTGCTCCTCTCTTTTGACTATTGGAACTAAATCCAATAATTTCTATGATTGAGGCTTAGCATTATTGGGTTTGTTGCCTTTCTTATAAAATTTCTTCTTGAGCTTATTCTGGTATCTATTAGATTTCTTCTCAGGATTTTTGGGGTTTTTAGCCTTTCGATCTTGTTCAACCTCTCATTTTACAAGCCCATTAATATTCCTCTTCTTTAGTTCCTATCGATATTTCTCATACAAGGTATTGTATTTGTAATGAAAGTGTGACTCTGCTTTCTTTGCTAGATAATACACCTTTTATAGTGACTTAGGCTCCTACATCTCTACATCATGCTTTATCCTAGATTGCAACCCATTATAGGCCCAAAATGGCCACATCCTTAGAAAAAATTGAAAATTTATTCTACGGCATGGGAAATCTCCAATCCGTTGAGGATATAGAGTATTTTGGAGTGGATCCATGCAATAGTGCTCCAATCCACTCAACACTTAGTGATTTTTGTAAATATAAGCTAAGTGCTTCATTTCGCTCGATTTCTAGTGTATTTTACAACAGCGTCTCATGAAGTCGCAAATCCACAATTCTCTTAAGTCTTAATGACATCATCATATTTCAAAGTGTAGATTGGTGATATTGTTTTATTTTGTATGCTCCAACAACTAAGTGTTGAGAATCTACATTCCATTGAGTTCCAAGACTAATTTTGAGTGACTGCTTGGTAAGAAGATCAAAAAATGCTTAGAAGGAAGTAAAGGTAGTGAAATAGCACAAAGGTCATTTTACATTTCTTTTGGAGCAGATTGTTGTTTCTTTAGTCAAACCAAGTCAGAGTTGATGGAGAAAAAATTGAGGAGTGGATTGCAACTTGTCTTCGAAGCCATGGATGTGAGAAAGGAATTAAATGTTTTAAAAATCTAAGTGAGTAGATTGATGATAGACTTGATTCTATTTTAAACTCAGTGTATTTCCCACCAAGTCTCAAATCTGCTGGTCAAAGCCATAAAATCTAACATCAACATTATTTTAGAGTGGATTGGTGACTCTTTCTATCCCGCTTGCTTGCAAGGTATTTTTGAAGTTTAATCATAGTCGTACACTGAGTGCACCAATGATAGATATTTTGCTAATATTTTTGTGAAGCATACAAATGTGGATTCTTTGTGGGTTTAGTAATAGTTATTTTGAGCAAGTATTCAAAGCATCAGTAGTGCGAAGAAGCAAGAACCAAGAACTAGAGCAATTGTAAATTTGTAGTGGAATGGAGTTTTCAAGAAGAATGAATGATATAGATCTAGTTTCTAATGGCCTGAGGCCCACCTGCCATTACTAGACCAATAGGTTGCAGATCTGAGATACCATGGAATATGGCCTCAAAATATTATTCAAACCCTACAGGTGGATGAAATGATGCTAACGTATCTCTCTACTGAGTTGTCAAATTCTTAATCCTTGTAATATCCCCCCTATTCTCTTCATTTGTAAACTATAAATAGAGTTCAAACCCTCAATTTTTAGGGTCAACTCTAGTGCGTTTGCTTGCCCTACTATGTAAATATTCTATACAAACTAATGGAAGGAATTACTAAGATTTTTGACTTGAGAGTTGTTATTTTTGATATATTTCATTTAAGAGGTTCGAAGCTGTGAATTGCATTTCTATCAATGTTGCAATGGTTAATTCTTTCCATTTGCATTGGTTACTAGTTGTTAAGGTAGTTGAAATATGTTCATAGTTAGATCTATTTTGGTAGAAATTTTATTTCTAAAAAGTCTTATTATTGATCTATTTTGCCAATTTGGATTATCAATATATTAGATATTGGAATTACTTCTTAGAACACATCTCTATTTCTGCTTTATTATATGAATATTTCATGGGTGCTACTAATCCTGAGTGTGGGATACTGGAAGTAGTTTTTTAGAGTTTTTCCTATATATTCCTATGCTATTAGCCCTATTCAACCATTTTTAATGCATATTTACTTAACCCTAACCATTTTTCTAACCCTATTCCTCAAACCATTATTGAGATTAATTAAGTTAAAATTTTATTCAATTGAAAAGGAACCAGCCTACACTGGAGATTGGGCTAAAGCAATATTTGGTCCATCCAATGTTGAGTTCTGAGTTGTGACTATCAAGTGTAATCTTGGAAAAAAATTGGAATATAGACAATTGCAATGAAGTAAAACTTGATGATAATTCAATTCCCAATAGTTTTTGGCACATTTGGTGGGACCTGTTTGCAAGAAACACTAAAACACATCATATTATTTATTGATTAAATCCTTTCCCAAAGAAATAAATATTTGGTGAATTTTCTTGACCTTGCTAAGCGGAGAACAACAAATTCACCTAGCAAATCCTTGGTCTGTAAACCCAGAAAAGTTATCCCTGTAGATCATAGTTTTTCATGTATACTAGGTCATTTACGAGGAATAACCTAGACTCATTTTTCTATTGTGAACTAACTTATAGAGGGTCTACTATTATAAGGAATTTGAATCAATATTTCCATTCAAAAGAAAATCCTCCCGAGGAGAATCCTATAGTTTATCCAACAACACCTCCAACAGGAGCTACACTAGGAAACATGGCACAAAATACAATTCCAAATCAAACCTTGTAGAAGTAGCCCAACTAGAACATAGTTGACCCCCTTATACTAGCCCAAATGCATGAAATTCCTCAATTTATGTCTAAGGCCATTCCCAACTATGATGGATCTAGTAAAATTGCATATGAGCACTGCCAATATATTATAAATTTGGTAGCAATCTACAATATAAAAAATGAAGATGTTATTGTTAGAATCTATAGACACCAAATCACAACCATTAATCCTACATCCTAACCATCATATCACCCACTTTTCCATCATATACCTTTCCCACCATCCTTTTGACCATTTCATACCTTTACCGCCTTCAAAAGGCCCACTTTAGCCCTTTCCCACCATTTTCCAACCCATTTGGACTTAATTTATATGTATTTTATATTATTTATATTTAATATAATATTTTATTATTATATTTATTATAAAATATGTATATTTAAACCCAATTAACCTTAGCCATTAGATTTAATCTAATATCAACCATCCATCTTCATCAATCCATGCCACACTTAAAGTATAATCTTAGCCCTATGATCTGATTTAATCTTAGCCACACGATCAAAAGTGTTAAGCTAAAACCCTAAGAAAACCCTAGGTTGGATTATAAATAAGGGCATTTGCAAATGCTCAACCCTTGGAATAGTTGTGCCCTGGAATATTCTCACCCTTGGAGATATTGTTGAAGAAGCCCTTGTGAAGCAGAAGGATTGCAGAGCCATTGAAGATCCAAGCCCTAGCTTGTTGTAGGACTTCCACCATTCTAGCCATTCCCCACATCCATCCTCCATTGCCATCATAATTCACCACCCATATTCTATCACCGTCGTCATATCCCATCCATCACTTTCCTCACATCAAATCATTACGTGTTTTTGGAGAACCTTACCACCGAATCTGTAACAAATAAACAAAGCATCAAATCCAGCAAGGTAAATCACCATTGAATATTATTTTATTGCATAATCTATAGGTTTTTGTATGTAGTTTCATTCATTAATAACTAGGGTTTTATTAATAACTGAGGGTCTCACTATGTGGAGCCCTCACAGGTATTACTAACTCCATATTTTGTTTGTATGTGTGCAGATCTATAGGTTTCATTCATTATTGGATAGTTGTTGAAGCTAAAGTGGCCCAAAATCAGATACCAAAGCCCACTCAATTTGTTGGGAGCAGAACACACTGAAGACACTCAAATATGTATAGCTAGGGTTTTGAAGAACCCTAGAATTTGTAATCTTTGTATCAAAAATAATTTTGTTGGATAGAATAGTTGTAACAAGGAGTTTCTCAGCTCCCCCCTTTTATTATTGAATAAAATAATATCTTGTGCAATTTATGTCTTCCTTGAGTTATTTGCTTTTATACCTGCATAGTGTCATGTTTTTAGCTTCATAACGTGGGGGTGTTCAAGGTTTCACACCTTTACCCTAATAAAACATCATCATAACTAGGGGGTGCTCAAGGTTTCACACCTTTCCCCCAATAAAGCAAACAATATCACAAATGGAGGGTGCTCAAGGTTTCACACCTTTCCCCCAATCAAACAAACATCAACACAACTTGGGGGTGTTCAAGGTTTCACACATTTCCCATAATAAAACATCATCATAAATAGGGGGTACTCAATTTTTCACACCTTTTCCTCAATCAAGCAAACATCAACACAACTTGGGGGTGTTCAAGGTTTCAAACCTTACCCACCAATGCAATAAAAAATTCAATCATGCAATCACATCACATCACCAACAAGCCAGTTGCTAGGTTCAAAATATTGTGTTCTTTTGTCAAATGTTGCACCCTTTGCATTGAATTAACATAATCCACATCAACTAATAGGTTCAAAATATTGTGTTCTTTTGTCAAAGGTTGCACCCTTTGCCTTGCATTCACACCATCATACATCATCAAAAAATCCCTTCATTTGTTAGGGCAAAAATAGATACACATTTCATCACATTTTCACATCATCAAAAATCCCTTCATATGTTGGGGTAAAAACATATCACATTTACATTCAACATCATCCATTCATTTATCATTATGCAACATTCACAAGTGAACCTTGTATTTAGTGGTTTATCCTAGATACTTGGTGGTTGCAGCGACTGGTTATCCATGCAATATGGTAGGATGTATAGCTCACCATAAGAACACTTACATCATCAAAAACCCCTTCATATATTAGGACAAGAACAGAAACATTCATCACATTTCTGCATCATCAAAAACCCCTTCCTCTGTTAAGGACAAAGAACAAACACAAATACAAGTGAACCTTGTATCTAGTGGTTTATCCTACTTAACTTGGTTGTTGTATCGACTAGTTATCCATGCAATCCAGTAGGATGGATAGATTACCATAACAACACTTACATCATCAAAAACCCATTTATCTATTTATGACAAATAACATACACCAATCATTTCATTTTTATAATAAAAAACCCCTTTATATATTAAGGGCAAAGAACAGACACCAATCACTTCATTTTTTCAGCATCAAAAATCTCCTTTATCTGTTAAGGACAAAGAACATACACCATCATTTCATTTCTGCATTTTAAAAATCCCTTCATATGTTGGAGAAAAAATAGATCGCATGTACATTCAACATTATCCATTCATAAGTAAACTCTAAATTGATGAAAATCATCACATTTCTTCATCCAACATGCTTCCATCACCATATTTCATCTATCATTATCAATCATAAAATTTATCAAGTTCAAGTAACATGCAGGTGAACCTTGTATCTAGGGGGTTATTCTACAAACTCAACAATTGCAGCAATGGGAATCCATGAAATTAAATAATATGAATAGCCTACCATAAGGACACATCATCCACATCAATTGCTAGGTTGAAAATATTGTGTTCTTTTGTCAAATGTTTCACCCTTTGCCTTGCATTTACACCATCATACATCAAAAAAAAATCCCTTCATATGTTAGGGCAAAAATAGGTACACATTGCATCATATTTTCACATCATAAAAAATCCCTTCATCTGTTGGGGCAAAAACAAATCATATTTACATTTAACATCATCCATTAATTTATTATTATGCAACATTCACAAGTGAACCTTGTATTTAGTGGTTTACCCTATTTTACCTAGCGGTTGTAGTGACTGGTTATCCATGCAATCTAGTAGGATGGATAGATCACCATAAAGACACTTACGTCATCAAAAACCCCTTTATCTGTTAAGGGAAAAAAATAGATACAAATTATTTAATTATCAAAAACCCCTTCATATGTTAGGGAAAAAATAGATAAATTTCATCACATTTCCACATTTCAAAAATCCTTTCATCTATTAGGACAAAAATAGATAAACTCATCAAATTTTCCAAATTGCAAAAATTCCTTCATATACTGGGGAAAAAATAGAATCAATCATTGAATCCACATACATTGCATCCATCAATATATTTTTAATCACCACATCTCCATGTTACCATCAAATCCAATAACAATTACAATATTTGTCAAGTTCAAGTAGCATGCAAGTGAATCTTGTATCTAGTGGGTTATTCTACAAACTTGGTGATTGTAGTGATGAGAATCCATGCAATTTGGTAAGATGAATAGCCTACAATAAGGACACTTGACCATGGTTATCATCAATTATCTCATTGTCCAAGATAACAATTGCATTGGGCACTTAACATTTTGGAGTGAAACCTTTCCAAGAACAATTTGCACAATTGTTGTCATTGATAGACTAGTTCATGAGGCTTAACACATGAACAAAAACTCAAATTTCATCAATTTTCTTCAAAAAACTAATGATAGGCACTAGCTAGGATGATTAGTTCTAATTGTGAGAATAGTCACCAGTAGGCTATCCATGGTTCTTTTTTTTCTTTTTATCTACATCATCATACTTGCATATCAATGGTGCTAGAAGGCACATTTTTCAAAAGCATCGAATCATCCCAAAATTTGGGGCAACCAAATTTATTTTTGATCCTCCCCCAATGGGATACATCTTACATGATCATGACATCTACACTTGACAAACCCCCTTTCCACCATTGGGGCAAAAATGGTATTACATATTACATCATTCATATCGTCCATAATCGAATGGTATTTTACACCAACCTCCTTTCCACCATTGGGGCAAAAACGGTATCACATTTTACATCTTTAATATCATCCACAATCACATCATATTTTACATCATGCATATCATCTACAAACACATCACATTTTACATCATTCATATCGTCCACAATCACATGGTATGTTACACCAACCCCCTTTCCACCATTGGGGAAAAAATGGTATCACATTTTACATCATTCATATCATCTACAATCACATTGTATTTCACACCATTCATTCATCAATTGCACAAATTCACTACATCATTCATCATTTGCACAAATTTTTCAATTGGCTTGTGAGATACATCCGCAACTCATTCGCCAATTGAGGGGGTAAGCTATGCAAATTCCAAAAATTCTTTATTCTTTTGTCTTCAACATCACTGCTCAAATCCAATAATAGAGAGAATCTGCTTCTACACCCATAGCCCATGCAGGTGTCTCGTATTTTTACACCATATTGTGTTTCACACATGGTACAAAAAAGGGTATCTATAGACACCAAATCACAACCATTAATCCTCCATCCTAACCATAATATCACCCACTTATACACCATCCACCTTTTCCACCATCATTTTAACCATTTCATACCTTTCCCAAATTTAAAAGGCCCACTTTAGCCATTTCCCACCATTTTTTGACCCCTTTGGACTTAATTTATATGTATTTTATATTATTTATATTTAATATAATATTTTATTATTATATTTTAATATATTTATTATAATATATATATATATACCCAATTAATCTCAGCCATTAGATTTAATCTAATCTCATCCATCCATATTCATCAATCCATGCCACACTTAAAGTACAATCTTAGCCCTAGGATATGATTTAATCTTAGCCACACAATCAAAATTATTAAGCTAAAACCCTAAGAAAACCCTAGGATAGATTATAAATAAGGGCATTTGCAAATGCTCAACCCCTAGAATAGTTATGCCTTGGGATGTTATCACACTTGGAAATATTGTTGAATAAGCCATTGTGAAGCAGGATTGCAGAGACATTGAAGAATCAAGCCCTAGCTTGTCGTAGGACTTCCACCATTCTAGCCATTCCTCACAACAATCCTCCATTGTTGTCATAATTCACCATCCATCTTTTGGCACCACAATCATATCCCATACATCTCTTTCCTCGCATCATATAATCAGGTGTTGTTGGAGCACCCTGCCACCAAATTTTCAATGAATCAACAAAGCATCAAATCTAACAAGGTAAATCACCATTGAATATTATTTTATTGCATAATTTGTAGGTTTTTGTATGCAATTTCATTCATTAATAACTAGGGTTTTATTAATAACTGAGGGTCTTACTATGTGGATCCCTATCAGGTATTACTAAATCCATATTTTTTTGTATGGGTGCATATCTACAAGTTTCATTAATTATTGGATAGATGTTTAAGCTAGAATGGTCCACAATCAGATACCAAATCCCACTCAATCTATTGGGAGCGGAACATACTGAAACTTAAATTTGTATAGATACGATTTCAGAGAACCCTGACATTTGTAATATTTGTATCAAAAAATTTTTTTTTGAACAAAATAGTTGTAACAAGGAGTTTCTTAGCTCCCCCCTTTTATTATTGAATAAAATAATATCTTGTGTAATTTTTGTCTTCCTTGAGTTATTTGCTTTTATACTTGCATAGTGTCGTGTTTTTAGCTTCACATAATCCTAGCCCTATCCTTTAGAGAAAATATTCTACATTGGTTTAGGACCCTTGAAGAAAATACTATTACCTCATGGGTAGCATTTTTTGAGCCCTTTGTGGAATAATTTAATGAATCTATTGATCCTTTTTCCCTCCTTAATCAGTTCACATCTATGTAGAAACATCAACAAAAAACTGTTTCCTATTTCAACTTAAGATTCAGTAGGACCTAAAAGAGAATTTCTTGTGTAGCTAGACCAACTACAATCCTTTCTTACATGCATTATATTAGAGCCCTTGGATCATAGTTATGCCTCCAAACCCAAAAATCTAGAGTGGAGACCTTTCCATAGGTTTATAATGAAATTGTTCATGCAAAGAATGTTCTTATTAATGTGGGAAGATTACCCCCAAAAGTTATGTTGCCTTACAATTTGGAAACCACTAATATCTAAATTCAAACTACTACTTTATTTTATATGGACCCTCCTCCCTTGTCATCTCCATTTCCATGTATGAGTCCCATTCCTCAGTTAAAAGCACCATCTACTATATTTCCTTTCCCTCCACTTCCTTCCTAGATTCCTCAAGAGTTCTCTTTCCTTCTTGATATATAGAATACCTTGAAAAATATTAGCAACAAGATGAATTAAATGGAAAATAGAGAGATGGAGAGGTCTCAACAAATGATATTTCCTTATGTAAATAAATATCAAAGACCTAGTCCTATCAATAGTACTGGGTTTAGAGTAAATATAGTATATGAAGAGCCTAAGTGTTCTTCAAAAATAAGTCTGGTGAATGTATGGTGTTTGGTGTGCAATGATCCTCATGATTCAAAATCATGTGTTATGTACCAAAACCATGTACATTAGGCTATGGAGAAAGCAAAAAAAAATATAAATGAAGAGTGAATATGCTCTGGAAGCTAGAGTAGATCATGGTTGAAAAAGATATTGATGAGGATGGACCTATTGTTGTCATGACAAGGTTAGACAAGAAAACACTATAGGTTGATCCATAGAATATGGGTCAATTTTAGGTCCCCTGTCAAAATAAAGATCCACCTTCCCAAAGCAGCGATACATTCCCTATCCTCAAAGCCAATGAAAAAAGAGACATGGCTCCTAAGGTCCAAGAAAAGGTAGTCAATTTTCCCAAAAGAGTTGAGAAAGAAACTGAGGGAGCTAGAACAAGGTCAAAAAATGAATCCCAATAGGGGCTTAAGTTCCCTTTCATTACCGAAAGGTAGATAATGGAGGCCACTCAATAGTATAAGAGAAAATATGGTGAACCAAAGAGAAGGCTTTAGATACCTACCTCTGTCATATCTAAATACAATATTATAGATAAAATGAAGAGGATACCATCCAAAGCTAGCCTATATGATACTCTCTTCATTCCTGACCAAATAGACCTTCTAAAAGCTTCTCTAAACAAATATTCGTAGGAAAAATAGACCACCACAATCCTTAGCATACACTCTAAAAAGAAATAAATGTCCCCTACCACTTTAAAGAAAAAACTCCCTCCTTTTTACATTTTTTAAGGATGAAGGGTTGGGTTGTCTAAAATTGTATGATTGACTCAAGGGCATCCACCATAGTTATGCCTAAAGTATTTTGTGAGGATATGGGTATGAAATATACCAGATCTTACCCTGGAGGTCTGTAGTTAGATGGGACACCTATGAAAATAGTGGGAGTGATAAAAGATATCTTGATGAGGCTACATAGAGCACCTGAAGTAACTATAGTGTAAGAAATAGTGGTGGTGGATCTAGAGCCTTATTTTAGCTTATGCCTGTTAAGAGAATTCACTGTAAAGTTGGGTGGATGCATGTATATGGACTATTCCAACATAGCAATTCCTTTCAAAGGAAAGAGGATAAGAATAACACCTGAAAAGCCTGTGTCTTACCACATTGAAAATATTGAAGGGGACATGTGCAAACTCACTCCTATAGAGGAATTTAAATTTATGAATAACTTTGAAGAGTTGGAAATTGAAGATAAGCAACCTTTCAGGGAGTATTATAGTCAATTTGGGATAGGTATGGGCACATACAATATTTTTTTAGAGTCATAAAAAATATTTTCTACTATATCTAACCAGTCCTTGAGAGAAATAGAAGTATGTACCATGCACTTTGATGGTCGCAGATGCAAAAATGGTATTGGTGTTGATGTGATATTACAGTCCAAATCAGAAGCGATACATAGTTTCACATATATGCTAACATGGTCATGCACTAATAATGTTGTAGAATATGAGGCTCTATGCCATGGACTAATGCAAGACAAAATTATGGGCATCAAGATTTTGAACATATATGGCAACTCTAAATTGATTGTTAATTAGCTAAGAGAAAGGTGCATTAGTAAGCACTATTACCTGAAAGCATATAGCAATAGGGTATGGTATTTGATGGAATCCTTTGATTCCCTAAACATAAATTTTATTCCTAGAGGAAAGAATACCTTGGCATATTTCTTAGCAATAAGGGGAGCTAATTTCAACCCTTCTATATACATAGAAGTTAATAAGGACAAAGGGATCAAAATGATTTTTAGGCCTACAGTCCTAGATAAGCAAAATTTTTGGTAGATTTTTGAAAGTGATGAATAAATCATTGATTTTCTGGTAAGAGAGGCCTATTTTTCCACTATTCAAGAGGAAAATCTAGAGGAAATGGATCAACAGAATGTCATTCAAGTCAAGCATAATCACATACCTAGATGTTTGGTTACTCTAGAGATCATGTTTGATAATAACTATAGAAAAAAGATAAAATACATGGAAATCAATGAGAAAATATATAAATAAATTGAAAGAGAAAATAAGCTCAAGGTTGGAATTTTATGTTATCCAGAAGAAGAGGAGGATATCAAAGCTTTATGCCTAAAGTACCAAGACATTGTAGCTTGGTCATATGAAGACCTTAAAGTATATGATAAGGTCATCCAACACACCATTGATCTAGAGCCTAATGCAAAATCATTCAGGAAGAAATAGAGGCCTGTGAACACTAGGATCAAAGCCATAATGAGAGAAGAAATATTGAAATTGCTAAATGATAAGATCATTTATCCAATCAAACATTCAACCTAGGTAGCCAACTTGGTACTTGCAAGGAAAAGTAATGGTGATATCTACTTGTGTGTAGATTTTAGAAACCTCAATCAAGTGTTGCTAAAGGATCATTACCCCCTCCCATATATTGATAAGATCTTACATATAGTGACAGATGCAGAAAGGTTCTTGCTACTAGATGACTTATCTAGCTATAATCGAATTTAGGTGAAGGATGAAGATCAGTTTAAAATAGCATTCACCACCAAATGGGGCACATTTACCTATTAGAGAAAGCCTTTTGAGATATCTAATGCTGGAGCCACATTTTAGAGAGCTAGGGACTATGCTTTTGAGGATTTGATTAGTAAATTCATTCTAATATATTTAGATGATATGAATGTGTTCTCCCAAAACAAGCAAGATCACTTGGCACACCTAGAACAAGTCTTCCATCCTAAGAAGTCATTTTTTACAGTTCATGATGGAAAGTTGCTAGGTCATGTGGTCTCCAAAGAAGGTATGACCATTGATATGGATAGAATCAAATCCATTCTTACTCTTCCAATACCTTTCAACAAGAAATACTTGCAATATTTCTTTGATCAGATAAAATTTATCAGGAATTTCATCTCTAATTTTTGTTAGAAGGTGAATCTTATATCTGAAATACTAAATAAGAATTTTGATTTCAAATAGAATGAGGTAATAAAGAAATCCTTTGAAATAATAAAGTAATCCATTTCTACAACTCTAGTTTTAGTCACTTTAAACTTCAGTAAGGACTTCATTCTTTATGTTTAAGGAGATAAGGAAAGCTATGCATGAGTGCTCACCCAGAAGAATGATAAAGGAGAGAAGCACCCCATATTCTTTTGGAGCCAGGATCTTCATGAATATTATTTTAAGTATAATTTCATTAAGAAACAAGTATTTGTTGTAATGAGATCCTTGAAAAAATTAGGCAATACTTGGTTTAGAGCAAGACCTTGGTTTATGTGGTTCATCCGAATGTAATAAGCTTTATTTTACAAGGAGAATTGGGAGATAATAGATCTGGTTTGATTACTAAGATCTATTAATATGATGTAGAAATACATCCTACCAAGCTGGTTAGAGGTAGAGCCCTATGCTAAGGCTTGATAGAAGTAGTGGTTTTAGTAGAAGTGACAGCCTGCAAATCAACAATAGATGATCAAACTAAAGAAATACAGTCAGAGGAATTGGACTGGGTAGATCATATGACTAAGTACTTTCAAATAAAAGTATACCCTCATAATATTAATACATCATAGAGAAGAATATATAGGATTTATTATTTGAAGTATGTCTTATTTCTATAAGGTCTATACAAAATAAACCTTGATGGAGTTCTTTTTATATACTTAAAATATGATAAGCAAAAAAGGTCATAGAGGAGTTTCATGGAGGACTATTCAAAGGAAATTTCTCAGAAACGGTAATAGCTTTGAATATTATCAAGGTAGGTTATTACTAGCCTACCATATTTACTGATACCTTCAAAGTCACTAGAGCTTGTGATCAATGCCAAAGGTATGTGGGAAGAACAAGGAAAGCATCATTTCCCCTCAAGAAAATTCAAGTGGAAGAACCCTTTCAACAATGGGGTTTGGACTTCATAGGAGTTATCAATCCAAATTCCTCAATTAACCATAAGTACATTTTTACTGTTATACACTACCTCACCAGATGGGTAGAAGCTATTCCTACAAAGAAATCAGACCAATAAGTGGTGATAAATTTCATGGAAAGCATGATTACAAGGTTGGGTGTTCTAGAGGCTTTGGTAAGCAATAATAGACCAGCATTCATAGGAGCCAAATACATTGATTTTACCAACAATTATGGCATTACCATAAATAATACCTCTAACTACTACCCCTAAGGAAATGGACTGGCAGAATCAACTAATAAGAATCTACTAAGAATTCTTATAATATTATTAGAGGGTAATAAGAGAAGTTGGCATCTACTGCTAGAACAAGCTTTATGGGTAGACATAATCACTATTAAAAATTCCATCAAGGCCTCCCCTTATGCCTTAGTATATGAAAAAGAGGTATTTTTACCTATTCAATTGGATATTCCATCTCTCAAGCTGATAAACACAGAAGAAGAAGCTGAGCAAAATCTAGTAGAAACAAGGTTTACACACTTGTTGTAATTAGAAGAGAAAATACCTCAAGCATACAAAGATTTTCAAAATCATTCAGTTGACATCAAGGCATGGTTTGATAAGAAAGCTACGTTTAGAAAATTCCAAGTTGGAGATTTTGTACTCAGGTGGAATGTTGAAAGAGATAAACCAGAACATCATCATAATTTTAACTCCTTCTAGGATAGGCCTTTCAAAATAGTGGAAATTAAGGAAACCAATGTTTTCCATCTTGAAGACCTCGAAGAAAACATTCAACCATTTCTAGTCAATGGTTTTCACCTTAAACTCTATTTTTTTTGAAATGTAGATCATTGTAACATATGTACATACTTTATATCATATTATTTTTCATTTTATGTCAAGTTTTCATTTTTGATGAAATGTTATTAAAAAAAAAGAGAAATTTTTTGTGAGGAGTTGCAAAATAAGCTAAGTGTCAGCAAAAAAGCAACATGATCTCAATATGCTATCAAATAGACTAACGAACAATAGAATGCCACATGCGGTCCAATCCACTATTAAACAAGACTAAGCAACAATGGATCATGGTGAAGAGTTCCAATCTACCAAATTTCATGATCGTTTATTGAGCAGAAACTAAATCCCGTGCCACACCGCTTCCAAAAAGGGAAATATTTGTAAATTAATATCCAAGTTTTTAGTTCTTTTTTGAATGAAAAGAAAATATAATCGACACCATGAGTGCGAAAAAGTATTTGTATTTTAGCCAATCAAAATGTATCATAACATCTCCAAGCCATTGATATGCATGATTTCAATTTGAAAAGCATACAAATGGATAGTTCATATAGTGACCACATTAATGGTGGAAGGTGTGCATGCAGTGGAAATTAAAAGTGCTCAAAAGTACATAATGCATTCATTCGATAAAATTAGCACTCACCAAGCAATAATAGTAGGAGAATATCTAAGCATTGTCTACAAATACTAGAGAAAGAATATTCTAAAGGTTGCTTGCAAAAATGGCTCTTGAGAAAGCGCTAATAGGTATGTAAAAAAAATAAGTAGATTTGGCTGGTTATGTAAATTATAAAAGAAAATTGGAAGATATTATAATGAATCAAGTGAGGAGAACCCTTTTGAGGAAGATTTTTAATTTTAGATACTTTGAAGGGAGACCAATTTGACCTCAAGGTATCATTGCTATAAAATCCTTCTTATTTTCTTACATTTGTGATTTTGTTCACCATTGCCCTGAGTTAATTTCTACAATGATTAAATTTTACAACCCTAAGAAGAGGGCAGTGAAAACTCCTAATGGCATAATAGTATTCACCATTACCAAAGAAGTTTGCCATGATTTTTTTCCCATAGGGGCGAGCCCACCCTTAGAACCCAAAAACTTTAATATAGTAGAACAAGCTAGGGTTTATGCTTCATTAATGGCCTCTAAAGAAATGGAGGTAATGGAAATATGGATTCACTTCCAATTCATATGGATAAAAAAGGAATATAAAATACCTAAAGTCCCAATACCCATTAACCAATTTTTTAACCTAGAGCTTTATTTCATGCTAGCTTGTTTGGAGGGTTTAGACTCTGATCAACTCATGAGAGATTGGCAGATAGCCACTATCTACTGCATTTATAATGAGAATATGTATGAGCTAGAACCAAATAAAAAGGGTATTAAAATAATTTACTTTGATTGGCTAGATTTTATTTCTCAAAGAATACATGATCAATTAGTAATAATAAAAAGGGATTATGATACACCCTCTTTTCAGTATTGTTCAAGTCTGGTTTGGATGTTCTTTGCTACTGTAAGGAAGATGATGCCCTAGATTTTGGTAAAGTACAAGAATGACTAGGGGGACCCTATCTTTGTATACTACTAGATTACTCTTTTTAGGAGCACTAAGTCTATTTACAGGTTTAACTTGTAATTTCTAGGGCCATCACTGAAGATAATGTATGGGAACTGCCCTAGGTTACCACCGCTAACCAATAAATTATTAATAAAAAAGAGTGCCAAAGAAGGATATTGGTATGTCCTTATAGAAGACATAGTCATTAGACTATATGGCTTCACTGATAAGCCTTTTTTGCTTTCTCATTTTGTTACAGATAAATTATTAGCCATAGAATATTTGAGGTAAGTGGATTTTATCAATATGAACTATGGATCTGGAAGGAAGAGAAAAAATTGTTTGACCTACCAAAATATTGATGATATAACCATCACCAAGAAGGGCTAGGGGGAATAAATCACCTATTATTTGGATATGTTGGGACTATTCTACATTCCCTAGAGGTGGAGATACAACCCGAATGATAAATTCCACAAGAGGAACATTGCCCTTAATGGATAGAAGGCCTACAAATTTGAGAAAACCTCAAGGCCTCATTTTGAAAAGGGCAAGAATATAAAGAAAAAGCTCCTTTAGATTGGAGTGTTGCCAAGATGGAACAACTTCCTCCATAGTTAGATTTCTATGAGCAAATAGTAGATTTTGATTTAGATAAGAATGAAAACCATCAACTGTAGGAGTCTACCATCAAAGAAGTCAAGGTTAAAAATAAATGGAATGAATCCAAGATATTAAACTACTGGAGGATAATATTTGAAATCAGCAAAGTGAAATCCAAGTTTGGACTAGTAATAAAAATGATTTTTTTGATAGATATGATAAGAATATCACAACATGGAAAGATAAGGATCCAAAGAATATAGTGCTGATTTATAAGAAGTCACAATCAGGGTTAGATTCTCCATAACCACCTTCCTAATAACAATATCGACAAGGGGATACTACTCCATTAACTGTTACTGAAGCTTTTAAGATATTTGAGCCCTCAGTAGAACAACTTGAGAATTTTACAAAAGGGGCACAGTTAATGAGTAGAGTGCACTATTCTGATGAGAGGGCCATTAGAAAAAAAGTAATTTAGATAGTAAGTAGACCTAAATGAATAGCCTTGAGTAGAGAGCCCCATAATACAGAAATAGATTAGAATGAGAAGGATGAGAACTTTATGTTCACACCAGTGAGTTTCACCACTATGGCTATAGTGGAATTGAATCATATTTCTAAAGAAATATTACAGGAAGAACCAACGTAAGAAGGGTTGTCCAGGGAAGATACAGAGAATGGAAAATTGGTAGCATTACAAGTTTTTAAAGAAAATCCAAAAGGGTACCGAAGGGAAATCAGAAGGAGATCTATAAGAAATAGAAGTTGGATAAGGAGAAAATTGCTAAGGAGACCCCTATTTCAATTGTATAAGAATTGATACAACAAACTATAGACACCTAAAATACATCATACCAAGGCGACTACTCATATGGGACATGATAGAAGACAATATGGAAGACCTTTGGATAGATCCAAGGTATAGCAGTGGTTTTTACCACTCAATTAGGCACTTTTGCCTAGTCAGTGCTAGTCTTTGCTAACACCCACGATTAGCAGTGCTCACCACGTCTATCAGTTGTGATAAACACTCAGAATCAGTTGAACTTCATCCAAACCAAATTTGGTTGTAATGGCCAATTGGTTGTGTATTGGAGCGGTTTGAGTGAGGAAGGTTTTGTATCCTTCCATCCAACAAGATCAACTACCCAATATTGATAATGGCTTCATGAGGAAGCCACCCATAGTCTTGGGAAATTGCTATAAGATCCCCCTCCAAATTGGGGATCATTCTAGATAAAAATTCATCAATTGAGCAGGGAAGCCCTATTGAATTGCATAAGCAACTACATGCATTGATAGGGATACTTTTTCTACCCAATTGGAGGTCAAATTACCATGGAAGCCCTAGGAGCCTAGGAGAGACAAGAAATATAAATTCATGTAATCCATGCACCATTAGATCAATTCAACCACCAAACCTATCAGAGGACACAGAGGTTACCATTGGACATCAATTTGACAAGGTGGATCAGAGAGGAACCCCTAATTTGGAGGGCAAATCTACTCAGAGATCCATCGTGGCTCTCAGCCATGGTTGATAGTGACACCCATGCATCAGACTTGTAGTAAGCAAATTAGGGTAGATTCCCTTATTTTCCCTTTTACATATTAATTAGCTAGGTTATATTAAGCATATTAGCTATTTAATTAGCAATTTAGAGACCTTGACAGATAGATTTATGGTTTTCATGCATGTTGCTTTCATTATAGCAATTAACACTCTAATGGATCTTTTTCATGCTTCCATACTTTTAATTTGGTAAATAGGCCATTATATAGTTAGATGTTCTCTAGATTACATGTTTTATGACAATATTTGCATGATTTGCATAGTTTTAGCATTTTTCTTGCACTTTCTTGATTATTACTAGTCATGTCATCTTTTGATACATTTTCCTCAAAAGTCCTCATCAAGAGAGGCTACCTTTGATTTTAAAAAGTTCTTGTTGTTTATTGAATGTAGGATTAGTAGGTTCATGCCATTAAACACAATGAATGCCTCTAATCATGGAGAAGAGGGCCATCGATACCCTAGAGCAGTTTGTGTCACCCTAGAAGGCATTTGATTCACATCTACCCTTGAGAGGGATTAAACACTATTGTAATTAACGTATCAAATGGGTATCCCTAAGAGGGACGAATATGTAATTTGAATCCATTGAAATTAATAAATGATTCCTTGTATTTGCTTTATTTCTTATTTTTAATTTATTCATGCCTATTTGTGTATTTATCATCGATTCCAATAGTTTGACTAAGTGTGAGCCTTTTTGGTGGTTATAGTAGGTGATCATGGTAGAAATCCATATTTTTTGCCATAATTTGTTGACTGTGTTTGTTTTTTTTTTGGTAGGTGCTCCCCGTAACTGATAGCCATGGTAAAAAATTTTGCCCATGATTGACAGATGTGGGCAACAGTCACAACTGTGCATCAGAGTCACGGTTAGCAACAGACCAATCACAGAGTAGGATTTTAAAGCTTTATCAAATGAGGACTTGAGGTAGGCCCTTATAATACCCTCCATGTTTTTTTGTTGTCTCTATGTTTTTCTAGAGACTAAAAAATTAAAGTTAAGTAGGATAACCATGAAATAAGGATAAAATGAATTAGATCCTTAGGGTTGTTTTTTATTAATTTTTTCTAGGTGCTGCTAGGAACAGTGGATCTTTGATTGCAGTCTGTCCTAGAATCCAATGTTCTATAATAATTTATATGTTTATTTTACATGCTTGATGACAAATCAAAGGCCATTTACATCATAAAGTTGTATTGTCAAAAGATCATGTAGGATGTAGCATGCATACTTTCTGAATATCAAAAGTTCTTAGTTGCATATCATATAGGAAATAATCATGTTAATGTTGTATTATGCATATTTCCTTTATGCAAAGTAAAAATAACCACACACACCATGTTTTTGTAGACACCTAAAATACGTCATGTCGAGGGCGCTACTCATATGGACATGCTACAAGACCATATGGAATATCTTGGACAGACTCCAAGATAGAGTAGTGATTCTAACCACTCAATTTGGGCTTCTTGGCCTAACTAGTCTAAACCACAGCCCAAACCTGTGGTTTACAACTGAACCACGGTTGAGACCTATGGTTTACAGTCTAGACCAGAGTTGTGACCTATGGTCTTAACTGGAGTTCATTTGGCCTTCAAGCCGAGACAAATTGGTTGGAATGACCATTTGATCTAGAAGAAGGTGGTTAATGGATGGAATATTCTAAATGCTTCCATTCCAACTGTCATAACCACCTCTTCTTTATCTTGGCTTCTCCAAGAAGCCACCCCAAGACCTAGGGCATCCTATAAATACCCCCTCCAAATGGGGAGAGAATAGAGATGATTTTTATAACGAAGTGCTGATGAATTATCGAGATAGAGTGACTTGATCAAGCAAACAGTGAAGCCATGTCGGATTGCATATTGAATTTGTGCATTCAAAGGCCACTTTGATATTCATCCAATGATCATTTTGCCATGGAAGTTCTAGGAGCCTAAGAGAATCAAGAAACACAAATCTGAGCAAAAAAAGGCCCATCAAGTGATTCAACCACAAAACCTATCATAAGGACACCAAAGGCGACCCTTGAACATCAATTAGACAAGGAGGTCAAGCCCACTATCCTTAGAATTGAGGGTAAGCCTATCAAAGTGCTAACCATGATTGTCAGCCACAGTTTATAGTGTAGACCACTCACCAAAGCTGCATTTGGTAGTAGAGGCATAACCACATTCCTCTTTTCATTTCTATATGGTTAACTATCTTAAATTAGTTGTTTTCATAGTTTAAATACATTTTAGCAAACTTCTGATCGTAGAACTAGGTTAGATTTACTTCTTTATGTTTATGCTTTGATTAGGATTTAAATGGTTTCTTATGCATGTTTATGGTTCATTTTATATATTTGATCCATGCATAGTGTAGTTGCTACTTTTATTTACGCTATTATATGAATCTTGATTTGATTTGCATAACTTAGAAGCACTTTTCATATTTTCTTGATTATGCATGTTTAATGGTGTTATTATGAAATTTACCTAAAAGGGCCTCATCATGAGAGGCTACCTATATTTTTGAAATTCTTGTGTTGTTTCTTGATTGTAGGGAATAGTTTCAAATGAGAACCAACTATAAAGTTCCTTCCCCATCACGAAGAAGAGGGCACCTCCACCCTAGAGCAATTCATGTCATCCTGAAAGGCATTTGGAAATCACACCTACCCTTAAGAGGGAAATAATTGTGCACTCCTATTGTAATAATATATAAAAATGATTATCCCTAAGAGGTATGTACTTGTAATTTTATTTTGACTTCAAATACAATGGAATAAAGCATTTTTATTCTTGATTCATTTGTTGTCAATTTCTTGTTCTTGTATGCATGTTATACTTTTATCATTCATTGCAATAGGATACACCATTGAGTGTGAGCCTTTTTGATGGTTATAGAAGGTGATCATGGTGGAACCCCACATTTTTAGGATTTTACTATGTTGTACTTGTTTTTGCACTTGTAGGTACAGACCACAGCTATCAGCTACGACCCAACAACTAAACCACAATTACAAGGTGCGGTTTATAGTCAAAACCATAGATCATACCTATGGTCTCCTACCGACAACATAGACAATAAAATTTAGAATATAAGATAGTGCAGGATTTGAGGTAGGTCCTATTTTCAAACCTCTATCACTTTTTTTCTCTTTGTGTTTTTACAGTAATATTAATTCGAACACAAATTAGGAAAATAATTAAGAAAATGGTAAATCAATTGTCCTAGTTTACTTTCATATTTTGCTTTCAATAGAAAGGCATTGCTGGGAACAATAGACATCTAATTGCAGTCTTCCCTAGGCTACAACATGCTTTATAGATATGTGTGGATGGTTTGCATGTGTGAGGCCCAATTAGTGTCCAATTAGCATCGTAATGTACATAGTCTTAAAGAGCATCTAGAATAGCTTGCATTTTCTGAATTTGAAATGTCTTTCACTTGCATAGAATTTA
Organism: Wollemia nobilis; assembly: GCA_028583015.1. Lineage (NCBI taxonomy): Eukaryota > Viridiplantae > Streptophyta > Pinopsida > Araucariales > Araucariaceae > Wollemia > Wollemia nobilis. Next base: position 387,231 of record JAQPPZ010017101.1, on the reverse strand, counting down.
AAAAATGAGCATGTATGCTATATGATGCATTTATTTTATGTACATTAAAAGGAACCACACACACCACTTGGCACTTAAATTCTAGTGAGTTGGGCTTGACATCCAACCACTAGTAGGGTTCAATGACGGTGGGTGTAACTTCCATCCGTTGGCCCAAATCCTATGAACCCTTGATATATAGACCAATACCGGATCCAAGAACCTTTTGTACCCTAAAAAAGTTTCATGTATTATCTTCAGAGGATATAACATTGATTGGTGAAAATGGGTGAGGATCTGGGAGGACCTATGCTCCTTATCCATGTGTGGGCTTCATTACCACACACGGGGGATTTACGTGACTTTGAGTTCATAGCCAAGTTGTCGAGTTGCAATAATATAGGTGAAATCCATTAAACTAAGAATAAAATCCAACAAGTTTTACAAAACATGATAATATTTTCTACGCTAATACAATAAATCTTGAAAACACATCAAATAGTTTAGGATTCACTTTTAAAATTTAAAACGATATAATAACTATTGTATACCTTGTTTGCTTAATAATAATACATTTAGACTCTAGGTACACAATTGTGGATACACGGGGTGGTTGGCAAAGGTCCAAAGGCAACGTTGATGACCAAACCCTAACCAATTCACAACAATATGTGTCAATTCCTCAACCACATGAGTGAACCGAATATCATCCAGCTAGCATTCGAGGAGATAACTCGACATGAGGGGATACAGTAGAGAAAACCCCATATAGAGGAGCTTCAATACACTCCTCTAGCCATAGTATAGAATAAGAAACCTTCCAGCATGAGAGTGTTCCACTTGAGAGCCATTGTTGAGACCATAATGCATGCACATCCATGAGATCGACATGAAGAGTTTATTGTGTAGGGGACAAGGTTGGTGCCCCTACGTACTATGTCCACTAGAGGATCTATGGCTCCAAATTCTAAGTATAGAATGACTAGAGACTGAACCATTTAGGGGCATGTAGATAGGCTCACTACCGAGCATAGGTCTAACCATACTCCCATGTGTGGTCAACCATGTAATATCACCATTGATATATCAAAGGTGGAGATATGCACACCATCGCATGAGCTATGGTAGTCTAGGTAGCTAGAGGGTCTAGGTAGTGTTCTAGAGTAGCTAGGCTATATGCCTTCCACTCCACCCACTCATGCCCTAAGTGAGTGTAGCATGAGTATCATCTGCACTACTGGAGAACATGGGGAGGCTTCTAAGCACCCTCATGTCACACACCCACTATATATGCATGGTGGTTCACAATATAGGACACAACAAGAGGCCAATGCCATATTCACAGATAGAGGAAAAGGCACAAAACATCAGTCTAATGGGTACATAACCCCAAGTTTTATCATATAGAGTAGGGATACCAAAGGCCTCCCACAGTTGACCAGATCGATAGATCACATCGATTGACATTAGAGCATAAATGCCAACTCCTCCAAGATCAATTGGAGGATGCTCACATAGAGAGGAATCACATCGAATATGAAAATCTTCAAGTGCAGAGGCTCATAAAAAAAAGGTTATATGAGTAGTGCATGCACAAAGAGTGTATCCTAGCCTAGAAGGAATGCGTGGAGTATGAGGATAGGTTAGCTAGGGCTATCCTATATCCTCAAGATGAGCACAGAGAGTGTGCATATAGAAATTCTTTATCTCAAGCTGACATGCATCAAGAGCATAGAGATGCTCATACTCATGCTAGTACCAAACAGAGGGAATGACCACCACCGCTTGATAATCAAAGGCAAAGAAAACATGAAGCAGCAATGAGAGATGGATACGAGCAAGAATATCCTAAAAGCTCTTGAGCTAAGGAGGAGGAATAGTAATGAACTCCATCTTGTACAAGGAATACAATACCTTCTAAGCCATCTACACATCAACTTAGGGAGGAGGACTTTCTATCTTCAAAGGTCTATAAGGCCTTAGCTAAGAAGATTAAAGCCATTGAGAGACAAGGCACGACTATTCAAAAGCTAACATTGAGGAAAATCCATAATGAGCCTTTGGATCCTTTGGCGCCTACTCTATATTACCCTAAGAATTTTGATATGCCCTGGTTGGATAATTTTAAGGGTGATGAAGACACACATGAACATGTAAGAAGCTTTTTGGATGCTTGTTTTCAGATAGCAAGAAATGATGCATTATCGTTATGCACATTCATCATGACACTTTCAAGGCTGGCCTGAGAGTGGTTTAATAAGCTAAATAAATATAGCATAACTAGTTTAAAGCAATTAGCTGATGCCTTTCTTGAATGCTATTCCTTTGGCATCAAGAAGCAGGCCAATATTTTCGATCTGGCTATGTTGGATCAACACGATGACGAGCCAATAGAGAAATACAGAAAGAGATGGAGACTAATGGTGAAGTTTCCATTCTCTATTCCTTCCATAGAGTTAACTCGAATGTTTACAAAGAGTTGTGCCAAGCACATCTCATTACTACTGTAGTTGCAATAGTATCCTACATTCAAAGAGGCTTTGGTGCAAGCCAAGGTGATCGAGGACATCAAGTTGCAGGAAGGCAACTTGAAGCTAAAAAAAATGAGAGAGGGAAAAAATAAGAGTGCCACAAAACAATAGGGCAAGCAAGCCCATGTGAATCAAGTGGTATTGAATATCCAACGAGAGTACAAGGGGCAATAAAAATAGAATTATCAGGCCCAACCTCTCCCTGTGTAGTATGACAAGTGCAACAACAATTACAAGGGAAAAAACAAATATCAATGCCCGCATCGCTAGTTCACACCATTGACGAAATTGTTGATATTGATTTTCCATTAGTTATGTGAGGCCAAGCCAATCATATTGCCTGAACTCAAGATGATAGATCCCAATCAACCCAAACCAAAGGGATTCCAAGATGATCTATTTTGCACTTTTTATAGATTGAAAGGCCATGACATCGAGGTGTGTTGGTATTTCAAAAACCTGGTGCAAAACATGATTGACAAGGGTGAGATTGTAGTGCCGCAAAACCCGTAAGCACCAAATAATTAGAATATGGGTATTTACAATAACCCCTTACCAAATAATGAGGTGCCTCGAAACAACATTGGTCAAGTTAACCAGGTGCGAGTCGAACCACCTACCCAGGGGTTTATAGGTATGGTCAACATTATCACTAGGCATGGGAGATATGAACAACATAATCAACCTCATGATCCCATTAAAATACAAGCCATGTCAAATTAGTGGTTGACATAGAATATTTTAGGTCCACCAACAAGAACGATGGTGACCATAAGGAGTAGGTTGGTCCAAAACCTACAGATAACTCCTACAAAATTGTTGATATATGAATTAATACAATAGTCCTCAAGACACAGAGATACACTTATGGATATTTTGAGATCCATTAAAGTACATGCCTAGTATGCGCAAGCATTTACAAATTTTGTGGGACATGTACAATAGTTTTAGGAACCGATAATCCAATTTTACGATCATGAGATAAGGATGGTTTCTACAACTACGATCGAACTGCCATTGAAAATAATTGCATGTGTGAATCACATGCCATTTAAAAGGGTCTTGATAAATACTGGCTCATCGATGAACATAATAATGACCAAGGCACTGAGCCATTTAAAGCTACCTAAATCACACATTGTGCCAACTACATTTACATTGAGAGCGTTTAACGATGCACTATGTTCTACTATCAACAGAATTATTCTACCCATGCAGGTGGGTCTGAAGATTATTTTAGTAATGTATCATGTGATATAAGGGGCCATGCAATACAACATTTTACTCTGTAGACCTTGGATTTGTGAAATGCATTGTGTCCCCTCGATACTGCATTAGTGCATGAAATATATTCATGAGGGACTGGTTCATGTAGTGACCTTGGATGAAGAGTAATTTAAGTTTGTGAACATATCATATTTGCCTGGGGGTTTCATACTCTCATAAATGCATCTGGATGTTCATCTATCATTACCAATAAATAAACTAGGAGGTAAACTGGCAGTGCATGCTCAACCAATGCCATATGTGTCAAGCATACCAGATCATACCATTGCCACTTCCTTGAAACTGTCAGTATCAATCATGCATCGAGATGATAGGAAATTGAAGGTGAAGATGGACAAGAAAGATAAATCGCATGAGCTCAATCCAATCATTGAGGACGTTCCCATTCCCATGGAATTTGAGGAACCCTAAGACAAATCCAAGGAGGCACTTCAGCCTGCCTCACCTGCCTCTTCAGTAGGATCATCCTCATCGTAGGTGACGATACATCTTGCTAATACCAGATGTGACCTTCAAACCAATTTTGAATACTGTGCAAGAGATGGACTGACCATTCACTCATCGTTATCTGGTTGGATTGATGGTGCCATTAGGGGAGCCACCTAACCAAACTAACTTCATCTATGTAGGGCTAGATCAACTTCCAATGCGAGAGCCCATGGATGAAGATGACGAGGAACCCTTCATGGTAAATGTTTGTTATTTGTCTAATCTAGAGTATGCCATGTGTATTTTTGAGCTATATCATTGGCATGGATATGGCCTTGGTATATTTGAACAAGGACAGAGGACTCCACTGGAACCTCATTATCAATTAGTCATTGATAGATTCGGTCTAGGGTTACAGATATGTGGGTAGGATGATTTTCTCATAGTATCCCTAGATCATTTGTACCTCAGCATGGTGAACGATGTGGATTTTAATCCATATCATCCGGATCCTTCCAAATTCTAGAGGAATCACCCTATGATATTGGTCATCACCATTGAGCCACTCGAAGATCATTGAGAAGGGCTCCTTGAGCAGACTAAGATAGAGATGAACCCTAGAGATCAATTGGGACACAAAACCCGTAATGCAATCAACGACACAAACATGCAGGGATGCAACCCCATTAATATAAGTTATCTCGACCTAGGATATCTTTGTAATGAATATGGAGCATAGTCCACCTCCGATATGAGTGGACCAGGGTGGACTATCCTATGATGCAGATGAGGAATCCTCGAATGATGATGAATCTAGGGATGAAGTTGAAGGTGCTTAGGTAAGGCCTTTGTATATGCATCATCTATTTCCTATTGAGTCTATACTAGATACCGAAGAGATCCTTCCCAACATTGATCATTAAGGGGATGAGATCAAGCCAGTTTTCTCAGTAGCATCGTACATGAGGTATAATTATCCAATTTTTTTGGATAGAGATGTTAGCATGTAAGAAGTAAGATTCATGGGGCCTCATTTGGGGGAGCACCCTCCATGAGTAGGGGCAAATGAAGGATTTTATTATGATAGTTATGAAGAAGATGAGTTAGAGAGGGCTTACCTTGGCCCTCCTTATTTGTGTTACTATCATCAACCCATCAACATCGATGAGGTCTATAGGCAGCTACATGTTGGTCCGCATATGAGAGCAATATGGTTAAACTTGGATCAAATACATCAGTTGTTTAATCCTCTTCCACTGACCTACATGCAGCTTCATGAGCCAAAATATTCTATTTTGCATTCAGTGCATAGGGAGGATCTGGTTATTCATAGTCCTCATAAGGAAGACCCTTTTGTGCCTATGCCATTAGAGCCAGATCGTGGGTATGAGGACTATGCAAATTTCATAGAGGTCAGTCCGTGTGGTCTTGGAGATCAATTCCATTCCATAAACATGGTCTCCATTGATTTGACCACTCCACTCCATAATCCAACATATCCATATAAACCGTTGTATCTTAACAAAGATGCTATCGATTACGATCGCACTGATTCACTCGTTGACCCTGAGGATTTCTTCCCCAACAAAGAAAGGTTACAACCTTTCCATTTTACACCAGGCTATGCATATGATGTTTATCATGCCAAAAATGCTTCCAACGTGGAACCAATCAACCCGGTTTATGACATCCATATTATTCCTATGCCTCATCATCTTGAGGAGGGATCGCATATTTCGATAGAGGAAACCTTTGAGGTGAATATAAGTGATGACCCCCCTAGTGCAATGAAGGTTAAATTTGGAGAGAGTCACACTCTAGATGAGCGGGCCACCCTCATCCCTCTGTTGAAAGATAAACCAATTTTTTTTGCTTGGTCATATAAGGATATGCCAGATCTAGAACCAAAATTGGTTACTCATTACCTTTTGCTAGATCTGATGAAGAAGCCGATCAAGTAAAATTTTAGGTAAATACACCCAATAGTAGCCTTAATGGTGAAATATGAGCTACAAAAGTTGTTGGATGTGGAGTTTGTGATTTCCATCGATTATCCATAATGGGTGTCCAATATGGTACCCGTGGGAAAACCCAATGGAAGAATCTATATTTACATGGATTTTAGAGACATAAATAAGGCAACACCCAAAGATTCATTTCCATTGCTCAATATTGATGCTCTTGTAGATGCAATTATAGGTCACGAAATGCTCTCCTTAATGGATGGTTTTTTTGGTTATAATAAAATTCATATAAAACCCAAATACCAACATAAAACCGCATTTATAATGCCATGGGGAACATTTTGCTATAAAGTTATGCCATTTGGACCCAAAAATGTTGGTGCCACATATCAGCGAGCCATGACATACATTTTTTATGACTATATGCACAAAATTATTGAATATTATATCGATGAATTGTTAGCCAATTCATTGCTATGAGAAGAGTATGCAGAGGTCTTAAAGAAAGTCTTTGATAACCTGATAGAGCACAACGTCAGGCTGAATCCTAAGAAGTGAGTATTTGGCATAAATTTTGAAAAATTACTAGGGTTAATCGTCTCCAAGATAGGCATTAAAGTAGAACTAGTGAATGTCAAGGCCATTTTGGAAATGCATCCTCCCATGAATATTAAGGAATTAAGGAGCCTTCAGGGCAAGTTAGCCTTGATAAAATGATTTATGGCCCAACTATCAGATAAATATTGACCCATGAATCGACTGCTATATAAGGGTGTCCCATTCAACTGGGATGAGAACTGCAAGGCAGCCTTCACTAAGATAAATAAATACCTAGAAATGTTGCTAGTGCTAGCTCCACCAAGGCCAAAGGTACATTTTCTACTATATATATCGGTAACTAACTTTGCATTGGGAACCATGTTGGCCCAAAAGAATATGCAAGGCAAAGAACATGCCATATATTATATTAGTCAAACTTTGGTGAGCTATGAGCTCGGGTATGCATACGTGGAAAAATTGTGTTTAGCAATAGTGTTCGCTATAAAGAAATTGTGACACTATATGTTAAGTCATATAGCATATGTTATATCCAAACAAAATCATTTGCAATACATGATGAGTAAGACTTATCACAATACACGTACTACGAAGTGGATCATTCTTTTAATAAAATTTGATCTAGAATTTATAAGATATAATTCCATTAAGGGACAGGTCATAGCAAATCAATTAGTTGAGGTGCCACTATAAAATAGTAGACCTCTAAAAATTAAGCTTCTAAACGATGCAGTCTTTGTCGTATCTGAAGCTCCAAAACTTGAAGAACAAGAGAAAAATACTGATATGACTCTGTTATTCGACGGTTTGAAGTGTGAACAAGGGGGTGGTGCTGGAATAGTGTTCTTCACACCACAAGGAGCTCCAATGCCCTTGTCATTCAAGTTGAATTTTTCATGCACCAACAACAATGCTGAGTATGAAGCCCTACTGCTGAGCCTCCACACAACTATCACCATGAATATTAAGATATTTAACATCTTTGGTGACTTCTTGCTCATAGTAAATCAAGTCAAGGAGCTTTTTCAGTGTCGATGTCTCATACTAAAAGCCTATAAAGATCTAGTTGACACATATTTGGCCAAACTATAATGTTATAACATTGAGGTAATCACTCGATCATTAAATAGGTTTGCAGATACCATGGCTTCTTTGGGATATTTAATCCCTCAAAATATGTCTACTGATTTCACTACCATCCATGTCAAGACGCTCTCGCATCCAGCAGTAGAGCGTGCATCCTATGATAACATAGAATCAATCAACATGATCAGTGAAGTACCACAATCTGAATGGTTCTGTAATGCAAAAGACTTTCTTAAGGCACTTTGGGGGTCATTAACCTCTCGGATTCCCATGGGGAGTGGTACTATCATTTACCATAGGGATTTTTTTGAGTCTACATTTGCAAAAGTAAATACGTAGGGGGAGCAAGTCGTCTTGGAAGTTGAAGCTAAGATTTATCAAAATTGGATGTCACAAATTAAAGACTTCCTAAAGCATAACATAGTCCTAGAGGGATTACCACGTGTCACGAAGCACACATTTAAATATAAAGTGGTCAAATATGTCTTAATATAAGACATCTTGTACCGAAGAAGCTATGATGGAGTTCTCCTTCATTTCTTAGAGCCCCAAGAGGCATCATGGGTGATTTCACAAGCCCATGATGGTACGTGCGATGGCCATTTCAGCGACATGGCCATTGTCAAGCACATCCTTTGAATGGGTTACTTTTGGCCCACTATGGAGAAGGAGTGCAATGCATATGTCAAGAAATGCATTAAATGCCAACATCATGCTAATCTTACACACTTGCCATCACAGGCCTTACAGCCCATTCAAGTAACTTGGCCATTTGCTTAGTGGGGATTAGATCTTATAGGCAAGATCTCTCCTCCATCATCGATATGACATGCATTCATAATCATAGCTACTGAGTTTTTTAAAAAGTGGGTGGAAGTAATACCCTTAACAACAAAAACTAGAGCTCGTATAGCAGAGTTTATACTAGAGCATATCATAAGTCATTTTGGGATTCCATCCAAAATAATATCGGATAATGGAACATCTTTCAAGAATAAAATTGTGAGAGCTTTAAAATCTAAATATAGAATCATAGTTTTGTGACTCCATACTATCTGCAAGCAAATGGGTAGGATGAAGCTTCAAATAAGACAATGATGGCCATATTGAAGAATATAGTACATGAAAACCACAAAGACTAGCACATCCAGCTACCCCTTGCACTATGGGCTTATAGGAATAGTATTCGGATGCCCACTGGGGCAACATCGTTCTCACTAGTATATGGAACTAAGGCCATTATGCCCTTGGAATTAGAAATTCCAATGTTGTGTGTCACATTGAAAGAGTTCATCGATGATGACACTACATGACAAGCTCAACTGGATCAACTAATGCTACTTGATGAACGTCACATGAATGCCCTGGAGCATATCTACATTTATCAAGAGTGACTAAAATGAGCTTACAATGTCAAAGTCCACTAGAGAGAAATTGAATTTGGGGATATTGTCTTGAAATAAAACCAAAAGAACTCTAATTTACCGCTAGATATGCGAGACAAATTCATGACTAATTGGCTAGGACCCTACATCATATCTAAAAATATTAATCTGGGCACCTATTGCCTAACATTGCTATGGGATGTTGAAGAGCCTGAAACTCTCAACATCATCTATCTTAAGGCATTTTATGCTTGAAGAGCATAGTAAAAAGCTTTCAGAGTTTCTTGTAATTGCTCGATCACCCTAAAAACTTCCAAACACTCTCACTAGTGGTTTGGTCAATCAAAAAGCTCCAAAGGCATTTTTAAGCCCTTTGGTCAACCTCAAAATATCTGAGGGTTTGGTAAAAATTAGTAGGTCATCCCAAAATGCTCCAAGGGTCCCTAAAATTGCTTGGTCGTGTTAGTTAAAAGCCCCAAGTATTTGCTTATAATCGCTTAGTCATCTTAAAAAGCTCCAAAGGCATATGTTAGCCCTTTGGTCAAATGCAAAATGCACCAAGAGTTTTTGAAAAACTTCTTGGTCAACCCCAAAGGCTCCAAGGATTCTCAAAATTGCTTGGTCATCCCAAAATGCCCCAAAGGTACCCATAATCCCTTTGGTCAATCCTAAAAGCTCCAAGGATTCCTAAAAATTGCTTGGTCAATATAAAGGCTCCAGAGGCATGTACTCACTGTTTGGTCAATTATGAGGCTCAAAACCCATAAAAATTGTAAAATCAATAAAATCCAAAAAAAATGGTAAAGCATAAAATCCAAAAATATTTGCATTTGCATTTGAATTTTGCATTTTCATTTTGTATTTACACATGCATTCACTGCATTACTGCATTGCATATAGTCATTCGTCATCCATTGCATTCTATAATAGAAGGCATTGTGTTTGTCAATATTACAAATGACGCCATTTTTATGTTTAAATCATGCATATTTGGATTTATCATGATCCATCATTCATGTGAGTAATTGTGTTTTTCAACACAACCTATAATGTTGCTATGGAGATATACTAGGATTTTTTGGTCACTCAGCCATACCTAGTGGTATTATCAAGAGTTGGTAGAAATTTTGCTTTGCTTTTGTAGCTATGGTTCAGTTAGTATAGCCCTTAGCATATTAGAAACCTATCACTAAGAAATAAATTTAAACAATCCTAATAATGACTAGAGGAATATGAAATCTGTGAAGCAAGACCGGGTATCCTGAAGCAAAAATAGTTATTCTTGATTATCCCTCTGTGCGAACGGTATGGGAAATATTGGTAGTTGGCAAAAGGACAAGTTAGTTCCCTATTTAGAATCCCTTACTTACGATAAAATGATCAATATCCCAAAGATATATCCCACATAAATCCTCATTATTGATACCCTAGATCGATATCATAGATCGAATCCCCATAGTGATATCTCATATTGATATCATGCGATCGATATACCAGAAATAGTTTTTTCCAAGTAAATTCCCCCAAAGGAAATTTTTTGAAGAAAATTATCAAATGTAAATGCTAAAAAGTGAATATCAAGTGAAGATTAGAAAATAGGCTTAAATAAAAGTTCAAAGTGAATATCAAATGAAGATCATAAATCAAAAGTTTGAGTGGAGATAAAATGAAGATCCAAAATTCAATTCGAAGAGAGATCAAATGAAGATCCAAAGACAATTCAAAATGAATATGGAATCAACTCCCTTTATTGACTACATATGAGCAAGTTTCCTTAGAATTGAAGGATAGAAAGGAATGAGCCTAAATCCCTTGAATTGTTAGCACTACTGTACCTTACGCATGACGATATGTACCTTACGCATGCCTAGTGGCTTAGTCCAACTAAAATATAAAATTGAGATTAGATAATACATTTGTGGAACACCTATCTTAGAAATGGGCTGAAAGAATCTCGTCTGACATCGGGGAACACTCATTTCTTATCTTAAAATAATCATTTGTACACACCGGGATAATGAATAGTTAGGGTCTATCCTAGCAAAAGCCTTTTATCTCAGAAGTCTAGTGTGTTTAGTATGCAAATTTTGATAAGTCTATTAGGATTTTTGAGTCTTATGGAAAACCTCAAAAATTACTCCCATAGCAACAAAATGTCAAATATTGCAACCATATAAATCATCAAATTGTAAAGTATCGAATCAATGATACATCATTATATAAAGAACAATCAACATATAGGATGGATACTGGATGGATGTTAGAAATAATATTCAGACGAACACTGACTATATCATGCACATTTTTCAAAATTTACAAAATAAAATCAAATGACACATTATATCATTTGCATTATAAACATCGCATACCATTGCATTTCATATATGGGTGATTAATTGATTAAATTATTATATTAAGGATTTTCAATTAAATTCATGATTTTTATACATTCTATGATGTTATCCATTATATTGATAAACATATTTGCATTCATTCCTTATGTTTTAAGTGATTAAAACATACAAGTTCATTTACATTAGATTTGCATCGTGTAAATAAATCATTACATACATTAATGCATACAATAAAGTAATGTCAAATATGCATTAAGAAAAACATTGCATCCATATGCATCCATCATAAAAAGCACATCTAAGCATCTATATCACTGCATATCATCATCATAAATCAAATATCTATCTAGTGCATGTCATCCATACATCATGTCATATAGCATCAACATAACACAAGCATTGCATCCATGTGCATCACATAAATAAAAAATAAAAAATAAATGAGTACATAATAATGAGCCATAAAATAATGATCAGTTGTATCATATATAAATATGTCTTAGAGTACATCAAGAGTACAAAAATGCCCACAAGCTACAAATGTGTAGGTCCTCGACCTTACACCAAAAATGATATGTATCAAAAATGTATCCTGCAAATAGCAGAGCTCTAGTCTAATTTGCTCCCCCTATACCAGAGCTCTCACTGCCTCCCTCAGTACTATGCTTAGGAGCTTGCTTTTCCTGCTACCCTATTGTCTACTATATATATGGTTGAGATCCTTGAGTACCATCTAGCTCGAAGAGACCTAGCACTCGTCTGACTGCCACCTATGCAATGGGCACCTCTGTGCATTGAGATATATGGTTGGATGCTACAGTAGACTGCCCTTCCTCCCTAGTCCTAGTATGACTACTACTACCATGTGTACTATAGGACCTATGTGTCCTCTCACTTTGATGGGTGTGATGGCTTGAGCTAGCGGTAGGCTATCCTATAGTCTGAGATCTAGTCCACTCAAACTCTAGAGCATATAAATCCTCAGGAACATCTACACCTAGCATCTATATATATCCAACTAGCTAGTCTACCCGAGCAACCTTGGATGCATACTTATCATAGGTAATCATCAGTAAACCTTGTAAGCATTGAATCTTTGCCATAGGATCCTAGCTGCCAAGTAGTGCTGCTACTGGTACTGTTGGAGGCCCCATAATGGCCTAAGAGGATGGAGGATCCCCCCTCTATTCTAGTGCCAAGTCTCGAGCATGGGTGATCTTGCAAACCTAGGTCTCTACTATGGTAGCTCGTGTTGTCAGGATAGAAATATGATGCTCTGCCTATGTCAATCGTTGATATTTGTCAATTAATTATGCCTATAAAATAGTGATAGTAGTGTCCTTCTCCCTCTGTTGTGTCTAGAATCACCCTAGATGACTCTACAAGTTAGTCACCTATCCCAATAGTAGTCCCTCTGCACTATCAGGAGGGACCTCCCTCTCCTTGGGAGCCTCCTCATTGGGATCAACCTTAGGAGCCTTCTCAACTATAGCCTCTGTGCCCTAACCACCCTCTATCCACTGGCACATGTTGTACTCATCAAGATCCACCTCTACCCCTACCTAATCTATAGCTTGGCCCAGAGACCATGTCCCATACCAATGGAACATAGACCACCATCTATCATACTATGGAGTGGTCATAGCTCTATCAACTCCAGTTTCTTCAAAGTCACCTGGAGTGTCACCTAAATCTAGAGGTTGGATCCATGGTAGATCCCTCTCCAAAGACAGGTGTCTATAGGTGAATGGGATCTCTCGGATGTCTTGCACCATGCCGAAATACCACAAAACACAAGATAAAAATGGGTACTCTCTGATATTAGTCTTCTAACTGAGTAACCATCTATCCCAGTGAGATTTTTGAAGCCACTCATCAACCTCAGGCTAGTCAGGACACTCCATGTAGGGCTGCCACTCGACATCATTTGGAATGAGTCCTACAAACTGGGTGATATAATTTTGGATGTCACTAGCATGGGTCCTACTCTGAAAGCCCTCATCCTCATGAGTCTAGCAGGTAGCATAGCACTCATGTGCATCATCAATATCTGTAATGTGTAGGGGTAGTTCCCTAGGATACTCTATATTGATATGCTACCAATCCCAAATTTGAAGTAGTAGATTGTAGTTGATCCCCCGATGGCTCCTATCAGTAATCTAGTATAACTCATGGTACACCTGAGCTAGTAGAGTACTCCTCTAGGCTAAGAGTAGTGGCTATTAGATAGAGCTTTGAATAACTCTACGCATAGTGGCTAAAAGGTTCCAAGGAATCCTCATGCTCGAGGAGTATGGAAGCACAACTTGCACCACTAGGTGCATGAAAATGACCTCACACACAGATAAGATATTCTTCCCCTACCAATAGATTATGTGGACCCCTCTGTGGTCAATGGCACATTGAGCCTCCTCACTTCAAGCACCAAAGATGGCATCGAATATGGACTCCTTAGCACCAAAAGTTAGAGACGATGGCATCGCCATCAATGGGAATCCTAAAGATCCTATATATGTCCTCTAATGTAATTATCATTTAACCTATAGTCAGGTGAAATGTGTTGGTTTGTGCATTCCAGCGTTGGGCCAGCACAGTCAAATAAGATTGATCTATCATAATAGTGGGTAGATCCAGTATGTAGCCAAATTCGACAGCTCCAAACCACTCTCAATCACCATCAGTGAGATCTTCATAGAGAGTCTTCAAAATATCAAGCTCTCGAGTTCTAGAGGTCAATATTTAAAATAAACACCATGATATAAGGAAAAATCTAATGAAAACAAGCAAAAATATTTAAAAATGACATAAAAATAATAAAAAATAGTAAAAAAATGATAAAATTGCAAAAACATGTCATCATGTAGGCCTACCAATCAAATTTGTCAATAAGACAAGTCAAAAATGCATTAAATAATATCAATTGTCTTTTAAAACTTAGAAAAATTAAAAAAATTGTAATTTTTTTCTAAAGTTGGCAAACCGTGGGTCAACCCTACGGTCTGCATGCGATAAAAAACTGACTGTTGGGATTTTGAATGTTGACCATAGCTAGCAACTACAGTCCCTAATTGACCAATTGGGAATTGCAGCTGGTACCTGTGGTCTCCAATTGAGATAACGTCGGGTGCAATACCACAAACAAAAATGAAAAAAAAAAAACCTAAGCTACCCTAGCCTAAGATGAGGTTCATTACCAAAAATTTAGTGAAATTGATTTACCAATTACTTAATTGGGTTTATTTTTAGTGGTAATGGATGCGAGGTCTTGGTTTTTGAGTTACCTTACCCTCGCCTCATCTGTTGCAACTAGAAGAATCTTACCCGTGCTTTGCCATCATCCTGTGAGTAGGTGTGTAGGTAAAGTGTGGTAGGTTTCATGTGAGTTCTTAGCTATCACTGTCAGAGATCTAGTTTTGCAATTCACTATCAAGGAATAATGATGGAAATTTGAAAATTGGACATTTTATAGACCTCTCATGTTTTGCACGGACCGCAGGCCCTAGCCGCAGTTCCCAAAATTACAAATGGGAACTGCAAACCCTGGCCATGGTTTGCAACTAGCAAGCAATTTTATAAATTCCCACCATGGGAAGGGCCAAAAAAATAAATTAATGCCTCCCATTAGGTTAGAAATCAATAAAAGAAAATGATTTTGGAAATTTGTCTAAGATTATATTGTACATTCAACCGAGGTCATCTCTATGATAATCCTTTTATGGATCGATGCACATTCCAACCAAATAAATAAACTCAATTCATAAATCAAAACATTCAAAAAAATCAAATAAATTAAAACATCAAATGCGCCTTGTATTCAATAACTTACCCTATACACTTGGCGGTTGCAGCGACTTGTGATCCATGCAATCCGACAGGATGAGTAAATTATAATAAGGAAATTTGGGGCAAAAAAAAAATTGTCATCGTTGATCTAATATACTTCTTTTCAATACCTAAGAAGGCCTTCGTGGTCGGACTGCTCAACAGGAATGAGGCGTATGCCATTTCTTCTATGATATCTTTTCATCAAATCATCTATAATTTGATTCAACAAAACTTTTAATTGGATTTGTATCATTTTTATTCCCTAATATGGCTATTGTAGCCCGACTACTCCATGGGATAGAAATGTGCAAATACTATTAACAATTGGAATCAAAAGCTGAACTAGGCCTAGCCAATACATTAATTTGCTCAAATCTAAATTTTTTTAGATCATCCATGGTGGTCAAGAAACATCGTTACTTTAATCATTGTCATTACCCTCATCAACTCATCACTTGAGGGGGTAGTCATAATATCAAATCATAGTCAAAATCAATAGAAGATCCCTAAAATCGTAGATCCCTTGATCTTGTCAAAATTGTGTTTGGCATTGCAAATCATTGTCAACAACTATCATAAACTTACCCCTTTGGTTGGGAAAAATAGCAAATATGATAATTAGTTTTTAACTCTCATCCTTTTGTTTATATAGTTCTAACTCCTATTGTAGTGCCAAAGCATCTCGCCAAAGCATCTCGAATGTCTATGATGAGTGCAAACTCTTTCTAGTTTAAGTCTCCAAAGAGTTGGAAGCAATGATTCCAGGATGCATGTCCTTTTGCTGGACCTAGGGCATCTAATGTTAATTTGATTAATGATCATCATAGAAACTTTGGCATAATTTTAGGAGGTCTTTTTTTTCTTAGCATTGTTTTATCTCACAACACATCTTAAAAGGGACATTTGTAGACACCTAAAACATGTCATGTCGAGGGAGATTACTCATATGGACATGCTACAAGACCATATGGAATATATTGGAAAGACTCCAAGATAGAGCAGTGGTTCTAACCACTCAATTTGGGCTCCTTGGCCTAACCAGTCTGAACCGTAGCCTAGACCTATGGTTTACAATTGAACCACAATTGAGACCTATGGTTTACAGTCTAGACCACAACTATGACCTGCGGTCTTAACTGGAGTTCAGTTGGCCTTCAAGCCGAGCCAAATCTGTTGGAATGACCATTTGATCTAGAATAAGGTTGTTAATGGATGGAATATTCTAGAGGCTTCCATTCCAACTATCCTAACCATCTCTTCTTGATATTGGATTCTCAAGGAAGCCACCCCCAATCCTAGGTAATCTTATAAATACCCCCTCCAAATGGGGAGATAATAGAGATGATTTGTATAGCAAAGCATTGAAAAAATATCAATAGAGAGTGACTTGATCAAGTGAGTAGCGAAGCCCTATCAGATTGCATACTGAATTCATGCATTCGAAGGCCACTTTGATATTCATCCAATGATCAGTTTCCCATGGAAGTTCTAGGAGTCTAGGAGGATCAAGAAATGCAAATTCAGGAAAATGAATGCCCATCATAGTGATTCAACCACCAAACCTATTAGAAGGACACCGAAGGGGACCCTTGAACATTAATTAGACAAGGAGGTCAATCCCGTTGCCCTTGGAATTAAGGGCAAGCCTATCAGAGTGCTAACCATGGCTGCAAGCCATGGTTAGCAGTGCAGACCGATCACCAAAGATATGGTTTACAGTAGAGGTATAACCACCTTTCTCTTTTCATTTTTGTATGGTTAGCTAGCTTGGATTAGTTTTTTTCACAATTTAAATACATTTTAGTATACTTTTTATCGTAGAATTATGTTAGATTTACTTATTTATTATTATTCTTCAATTAGGACTTAAATTATTTCTTTATGCATGTTTATGCTTCATTTTATATATCTGATCCATGCATAGTGTAGCTGCTACTTTTCTTTATGCTATTATATGAATCTTGATTCAATTTGCATAGCTTAGAAGCACTTTTCATGTTTTCTTGATTATGCATGTTTAATGGTGTTACTATGCAATTTACCTAAAAGAGCCTCATAATGAGAGGCTCCTTATATTTTTGACATTCTTGTGTTGTTTCTTCACCATAGGGAATAGTTTCAAAGTAGAACCACCTATCAAGTTCCATCCCCATCATGAAGAAGAGGGCACCTCCACCCTAGAGCAGTTTGTGTCATCCTAAAAGGCATTTGGAAATCACACCTACCCTTAAGAGGGAAACAATTGTGCACTCCTATTGTAATATTGTATCAAAATTATTATCCCTAAGAGGGATGTACTTGTAATTTTATTTTGACTTTGAATACAATGGAATAAAGCATTTTTCTTCTTGATTCATTTGTTGTCAATTTCTTGTTCTTGTATGCATGTTATACTTTTATCATTCATTGCAATAGGATACACCATCGAGTGTGAGCCTTTTTGATGGTTACAGTTTCACAGTAAAGGCTAGTGAGTTGGAAGTCACATACAACCACTAGTAGGGTTTCAACTATGGTGGAGGTGATTTCCATATGTTGGCCTAAATCCCTCATATATTCTTGTTACTAGAACAATACTAGATCCAATAACCATCTGTAGCCCTAAACATTTACATGTACTTCTCTTTGGAGGGTATAACTCTGACTGGGTGAGATTGGGTGAGGATCTGGGAGGACTTGTGCTCCCTGCCCAGGTGTGGGTTTCATTACCAAACTTTAGGGGGATTATGCGGCTTGGAGTTCATAACCAGGTTTTTGAGCTATGAGCATACATGTGAAATCCATTAAATAATTGAGAAAATCATCAACATATTACAAAACATGACAAGAGTTACTTTACTAATACAACAAATTGAAAACACATCAAATAGTTTAGGGCTCATTTTAAAAATTGTAAAAGGAGATAAACATCATTGTATTCTTTGCATGCTAATAAAATTTAAATTTAGACATAGGATACATAATGGTGCAAACACAGAGAGGTCAATCTGGGCATAGACATGAGATCAAATCCCAAGCTCCATCTAGCACACAACATGATGTGGGACACCCTCAATAACTTAATCCTCCTAGACATTGTTCAACAAGTATTAGAGGGGATAACTCCACATGAGGGGACTCCATTGAGAACATCACAATTAGAGGAAGCACTAGACATCCCTCTATACATAGATCAGAGCATAGGACATCCCAGCATGGGGGCTCCACATATGGTAGCATATACCATGACTTCATTCCGTGGGAATCCACAGGTTCAGCTAAGGAGTATGTCATCGAGGAATCCAAATTGGTACCATTTCAACCTTTATCTAAGGGAGGTTCATGACCTCCATCGTCAGATTCTAGAAATATACAAGATCTACCCATTCAGGGGTAAACCAAGAGGGATTCTTCCAAGCACAGGCCCACACAGACTCCCAATAGGGGTGAACCCACCACATTCACCATAGATATATCCAAAGTGGGAATAAATGGTACACCACCTCATGAGCCATGGCATAGCAAATAGTTGGACAGTCTAGACAAATTCCTAGGGCATCTAGGATATAATCCTATGCCTACACCCTACCTACCAGCAAGTGTGTGTAGTGATAGTATCATTAGGACTTCCTGAGAACATGGAGAGTGCTCCAAGTGTTCTCAATATATGCATGCTCTGGAATCACATGCTGGTACTAAGTATAGGAGATAGCCTGATACGAATGTCATCTTTATAGACCAAGGCAAGAGTGTGGTGAATCAGTCCATTGGAGGATATAATAATAAAATTGCTCAAACAAAGAACACCCCTCAGAGGCCTCAGATGATTGATCATGTTGATAGAGCTTAGACTGATGTCAGAGAAGATATGGAAGATCCTCCAAGATCAATTAAAGTATGTTTGAATAGAGAAAGAGCACCTCAAAAATTAGAATACTCAGAGGAAAAGGTTCATAAAACATAAATTATATGAACAATGCATCCTCGATCAGAAGGAGCATGTAGAGAGAGAGGATCAATTTTCTAGCACTGATTTACCCACTTGCAGTGAGATAAAGGAGCGTATAGACGATTGGATTCATAGACTAAGTTACATATTGAGAACATTGACACACATATTCGTCGTATGGCTCAACATAGAGATCGATGTCGAGAATCTGAGCAACATGAGCATATGTAGTATGAGAATGAAGTCAGAGAGTAATTAGAACAAGAATATCTAAAAATATCCCAATTCGAGTAGGAGTGCAAGCCTAGCCCCCCGCCTCGATCGAGGAAGAATCTACCTCCGAAGGTACCTCCAAGGCAATCTCGAGAAGAGGATTTTCTTTCCTCATAAGCCTATAATACCTTAGCAAAAAAGGTCCAAGCCATAGAGAAGCAGGGGATGGCTTATCAGAAGCCTACATTGAACAAAATTCACAATGAACCTCTATGCATGATAGTGCCTATTCTAGCATATCCTGAGTATTTCAACATGTCTATATTGGAAAAGTTTTAAGGAGAGGAAGATGCATAGGAGCACGTGACTAGTTTTCTAGATATGTGCTTTCATATTGAAAGCAATGAGCTCCTATGCACCTTCATCACGACCCTATTAGGACCAGCTCAAGAGTGGTTCAATCAACTAAAGAGGTACAACATCACTAGTTTCAAACAACTAGCTGATACATTTCTTGAATGCTTCTCCTTTGGCATAAATAAGAAGGTAAACTTATCCGACCTGGTAGCTTTAACACAACATGAAAATGAGTTAGTGATGGATTATAGAAAAAAATGGAGGAAAATGATGGTAAAGTTGCCATTCTCCATCCCATCCTCTAAATTAATATGAATGTTCATGAATAGTAGTGCCAAACACATTTTGCTATTACTATAGTTGTAGCAATACCAAACATTCAAAGAGGCTTTGGCGCAAGCCAAGGTAATCGAGGATATCAAGTTAGAGGAGGGTAACTTGAAGCTCAGTAATAGAAAGTAGGGACACAAGAAAAGTACTGAGAGACATCAGGCCAAGCTAGCCCATGTTAATCAGGTAGTGTTTAACCTTCAGAAAGAGGACAAGGGGCAACAACAATGAAACTATCAGGCCCAACCCCCTCCTGTGCAATATGAGCAGCGCAACAATAATTACAAGGATAAAAATAAAGAGCAACATCCACCTCACATATTCACATAATTATCAGAGTCCTTGGCTTCAATTTTTAATCAGTTGTGCAAGGCAAAGGATATATGCTTACCAAAGGTTAAGTTAATAGACCCAAATCAACCTAAGCCTAAGGGCTACAAGGATGATCATTATTGTATCTTTCATTGATCAAAATGCAAAATATGATCAAAATATGATTGAGATAGGTACACTTCTTATGCAAAATATGATTGAGATAGGTACACCTCATGCAAAATATGATTGAGATAGGTACACTTCTTATCGACAACCCACTAGTGCATAACAATCAAAATATAGGGATTTACAAAAATATTATACCAAATCATGAGGCACCAAAGAATAATGTTGGCCGAGTCAACCAAGTTTGCATCAAACCACCAACTAGGGGTTTGTCAAAATGGTCAACATTTTCACAAGTAATGTGAGGTATGAATGATAGAATCAACCTCTATCACCTATTAGAGTCTAATATGTGCCTCCTCCAAGGCCATCCCAACATGTGCCCGACCCACCAACTAGACCGGTGGTGACCATCAAGAGTAGGTTGATCCAAAACCTACAGATAACTCTAGTGAAGTTGTCAAGTTATGAGCTAATTCAATAGTCCCTTAAGCATAGGGAGACACTAATGGACATCTTAAGGTCCATTGAAGTGCAACCTTAGGATCTTGAAGCATTTACACACTTCATGGGGCATGTGCAGTAGTGTCATGAGTCGGTCATTCAATTTCATGACCATGAAGTCAAGATGGTTTCCACTGTTATAGCAGACCCGTCACTACATATCATCATGTTTGTGAATTATAAACTGTTCAAGTGGGTTTTGATTGAAATAGGGTCATCAATAAATATTATAACTATCAAGGCATTAACTCACCTGAAGTTACCCAAGATGCATATAATCCCTTCTACATTCACGTTGAGAGATTTCAATGACGCATTATGCTCGACAATCGGTACTATAGTTTTACCTATCTAGGTGGTACTAAAGACCATCCTGATGATATGTCACATACTCGAATGTGCTATGTAGTATAATATACTTCTAGGGAGACCTTGGATTAGAGAAATACATTGTATACATTCTATTTTATATTAGTGTATCAAATACGTTTATGAGGGACAGGTTCACATGGTGCCTTTAGATGAAGAACCCCTTAAATACGTGAATCTAGTTGATTTGTTGAGGGACCAACATCGCTGATAAAAAATATAGGAGGTAAAATCAAAGAAGTGTGTGCTATACCCACAACTTCTACATCTCAAATATCGAAGCACATGACAACTACTTCCATTAGACTGACTGCATCTATGATACAGCGAGATGATAGGAAGTTGAAAGAAAAGTGGGTAAAAAGAAGATAAAGCAAACACCCAAGATAGTAATCATTGATGCCCCTACTCCTATGGAGGTAGAGGAAGTTCAAGGAGGATTCAAGGAGGCACCTTAGCCTACTTCACCTGCATCTTTAGCAGGGTCATCTGCACCACAGGTGATCGTCCATTTGGTTAATCCTAGATTAGGGGAATACATTATGCATAATATGAAATTTACACCAATTATCAAAACTACACATGATATGGGTCGACCGTGAGCCCATCACCTTCCCATATGGATGGTCGAACCATTGGGGGTACCACCGAACCAAACTAACTTTATCTATGGAGGGCTAGACCAGTTTGTGTCTCTCATGCCCATGGATGAGGATGATGATGAACCATTCATTGTAAATTTTCATTATCTTTCTAACCCAGACTACGCCATGTGATAATACAAGCATTACCATTGGCATGGTTACGGTCTCATACTATTCGAGCAATAGTGTAAGAAGCCTGTAGAGCCACAATATCAGTTACCTACTGATAGGTTTAGGTTGGGATTCTATAGTGAAGGATAGGTTGAACTCCTCATGGTATCCTTAGATCGCTTGTATATCATTTTGGGGGATGAAGTTGATTTCAATATGTATCACCCTAATTATTATACATTTTAGAGGAATAATCGGCTAGTGAATTATGTCACTATAGATACACCTGAGAGATATCACGTAAACATCTTGGTGGAGACCGGTCCAAAACCCATTCCAAGAGCTAATTTGGACAATCAAAGCCATGGACCTATCGACGACATTGGTATGCATGTACAAAATCTAGATACAGTTATAAGTACCAAATCAGAAGTCACTTATGAGGATTTTCATGCAGTATCCATCATCAAAAGTGATGGACTAGACTATGATTTTGGAGTAAATGACATTGAATTATAATCACACAATGATCAATCTAAGGATGGAGCTGAGCCATTTTACTTAGCACCTTCATATTTGTGACATTTTTTCTTGGTTCTACTAGATAGTGATGATAGCGATCAGGAGATAACCTATATGGGGCCACATTTTCTAGAGCATCCCATTCTAGTAGATGAGATAGAGAGAAGAAGATGAGATAGAGAGAGCCTACTTAGGATCTTCCTACTTACGCTATCGCAATGCACCTTATACTACTGAGGATATGCACAAAGATATCAATCTCCATCCTCACCTTAGGGGGAGACCACCAAATCTTAATATGATTTATCATATGGTGTTTCCCAATCCACCAATGTACATGGAGCTCCTTGAGCCCAATGATCCCATCTGATAGTCTATTCATATATCATATCTAGAGATCCCCATACCCCTAGAACCACATCTCAGGAATGGAATTTTTATTAATAATGAGTCACTTGCACGTGGTCCTGAAGACATGATCTATTTCATCAACATGATATCCATTTATTTGACCACTCCACTCCAAAATCAGATCGATCCATCCAAAATTTTGCCTCTAAATATAGATTTTATTGATTGGGATCATGCTAATTCACCACTAGAGCTTGAAGATTTCTTTCCTAATGAAGAAATTATACAACATTTTCATTTTGTGCTAGGATGTGCACATGATGTCTATCATGCTAAGGATGCTTCTAATGAGAAACCTTTAAACCCAATAGATGACATCCACTTGATCCCTATGCCTCATCAACTTGAGGAGGGATCTCATATGTTAGTAGAGGATACCTTCAAAGTGGATATCAGTAATGATCCCACCAATCCAAGGAAGGTCAAATTTGGGGAGAATTTGATTCTTGATGAGCATGTCAACCTCATCCTTATATTGAGAGAGAACTGATATCTTTGCTTGGAATTACAAATATATGTCGGGTCTAGATCCAAAATTGGTTACTCATAACCTTTTGCTAGATCTATCAAAGAAGCCAGTCAAGCAAAAACTTAGGAAGATGCATCCAATAGTAATCTTAATGTTTAAGAATGAGTTGCAAAAGATGTTGGACGTAGAGTTTGTTATCCCCATTGACTATCCAAAATGGGTATCCAATATGTTGCCTGTAGGAAAACCTGATAGAAGGATCTGTATTTGTATGAATTTTAGAGACCTAAATAAGGCAACACCAAAGGATTCATTTTCATTACTGAATATCAATGCTCTTGTAGATGCAACTACGTTATGAGATACTCTCCTTAATGGACGATTTTTCTAGTTATAATAAAATTTAGATTAAGTTCGAAGAACAACATAAAATCACATTTATAATGCCATGGGGGACATTATGCTATAAATTTATGCCATTCAACCTTAAAAATGTTGGTTCCACATATCAGCAGGCTATGACATACATTTTTCATAACTATATGCATAATATCCTAGAAGATTATATTGATGACTTGTTGGCCAAGTCATTATTGCATTCTAAGCATGTGGAGGCTTAATAAGGTCTTCGATCAACTGATAGAGCATAATTTTAGGCTAAATTCTAAGAAGTGCGTATTTGGCATAAATTTATGAAAGATATTTGGGTTCATCATTTCAAAATGAGGCATCAAAGTTAACCTAGCAAAGGTCAAGGCTATTCTAGAAATGCATCCCCCCATAAACATCAAAGAGCTAAGGAGCCTACAGGGCAAGGTAGCATCCATAAAGTGATTTATCACTCAATTATTAGATAAATATCAACCCATGAATTTACTGCTACACAAGGGGTTCCATTCAATTGGGATGAGGACTATCGAGCAACCTTTGCTGAAATTAAGAAATACCTAGCGATGCTACCAGTGCTAGCTCCACCAAGGCTAGATGAGCATTTTTTGTTATATATATTGGCAACTAACTTTGCATTTGGAACCATGCCAACCCAAAATAATATGTAAAGCAAAGAACAAACCATATATTATATTAGCAAAACCTTGGTGAGCTATGAGATCGAATATGCATATGTAGAGAAGTTATGTTTAGCAATAGTGTTCACTACCAAGAAATTGTGACACTATATGTTGAGTCATATGACATATGTTATATCCAAACAAAATCCTTTGTAGTATATGATGAGCAAGACATATCATAATACACGTACTATGAAGTGGATCATGCTAATAAAAAAATTTGATCTAGAATTCATAAGACAAATTCCAATAAGATACAAGTCATAGTAGATCAACTGGCTGAGGTGCCTCTCAAAAATAGCAGGCCCCTCACCATAGAGCTTCTTGATGATGTAGTATTTGCCTTATCATAAGTACCCAAACTTGAAGAACCAGATAAAAAAGCTAGTATGACCTTGTTCTTTGACAGTTTGAAGTGTGAGCAAGGGGATGGTGTAGGAATAGTGTTGTTCATGCCACAAGGAGCTCCAATGCCCTTGTCATTCAAGTTAGACTTTCCTTGCACTAGTAACAATTTTGAATATGAAGCCCTAATTTTGGGTCTCCAAATAGCTATCGCCATGAAGATAAAAAGGCTAAATATCTTTGGTGATTTTCTTCCCATTGTGAACCAAGTTAAGGGATTATTTTAATGTTGATGTTCGATATTAAAATCCTATAAGAATCTTGTTTACATCTATCTAGCTCGACTGGATGATATGACATCAAGGCAATCCCTCATTCATCCAATATATTTGCAGATACAATGGCATCTTTGGGATCTCTAATCCCTCATAATCCATATGCTGATTTCATGACCATCCATGTAAAAACGTTGTCACACTCTGCTATGTAGCATGAAGCATTAGATAAAAAAGAGTCAATCAACATGATTCATGTAGAACCAGATCATGAATGGTTCTATAGATCTAGATACTTTCTCAAGAGAGCATCCTAGGGATCTTTGATCTCATAGGATCAGATAGGGAGTGGTATTACCATTCACAATAAGATTATTTCCTAGTCTACATTTACCAATGTAGAACCATAGGGGGAACATGTTATCTTGTTGGTTGAATCCAAAGCTTATTATTATTTGACATCATAGATGTACAACTTCCTTAGACATGGTGTAATCCCTCAAGTATTATCGCGTGTCATGAAGTGCACATTTAAATAGAAAGTGATAAAATATGTCTTGTTAGTAGACATCCTATACCTAAGAAGCTATGATGGAGTTCTCCTTCATTTTCTTGAGCCCAAATATTCATCTTGGGTAATTTTACAAGCTCACGATGGTACGTGTAGTGGCCATTTCAACAATATGGCTATCATCAAGTGCATCCTTCGAATGGGTTATTATTAGACCATTATGGAGAAGTATTGTAATGTGTATGTCAGGAAGTGTGTTAAATGTCTACATCATGCTAATATTATGCACCTGCTATCATAGGCCTTACATCCCATTCAAGCAGCTTGGCCATTTGCTGAGTGTGGATTAGATCTCATCGATAAGATCTCTCCTCCATCATTAGGCCGACATACCTTTATTATCATGAATACTAAGTATTTCACTAAATGGGTGGAAGCCATACCCTTGACAATTACAATTGGAGCATGCATTGCTAAGTTTATACTCACAAATATCATAAGTTATTTTGGGATACCATCCAAGATAGTATCAGATAATAGAACGTCATTTAAGAACAAAACTGTGAGAGATTTGACGTCTAAGTATAGAATCAAACATAGTTTTGCAACTCCATATTATCTGTAAGCAAATGGAGAAGCTGAATCTTCAAATAAGATAGTGGTCTCCATTTTTAAAATATGAAACAAGAGCACCATAAATATTGGCACATCTAGCTACCCCTTGCTTTATGGGCTTACAGGACTAGTATTCGGACTCCCATTAGGGCAACTCCATTTTTATTGGTATATGGCATTGAGGACATTATGACCTTAGAGTTGGAAATTCCAACGCTATGTGTTGCATTGAAATAGTTCATTGATGATGACACTGCATGACAAGCTCACCTAGATCAATTGATGTTACTTGATGAACATCGTATGAATGCCCTTGAGCACCTTTGTGTTTATCAAGAGAGGTTAAAATAATATTACAATAGCAAAGTCTATATGAGAGACTTTGAGGTTGGTGATCTTGTGCTAAAAGAGAACCAATAGAACTCAAACCTACCGTAAAAAATGTGAGACAAATTCACGGCTAACTGGTTAGGTCCTTATATGATCTTAGAGAAGATTGGACCTGGGACATATTGCTTGACATCACTTGGAGGAATTGAAGAGCCTGAACATCTCAATATCCTTCATCTTGAAGCATTTTATGCCTAAATCTTAAAATGCTCCAATGGTTTCTTAAAACCACTTGGTCAATCCTGAAAGGCTCCAAGGGTTTCTTAAAATCGCTTGGTCAATCCAAGAAAGGCTCCAAGGGCTACTTAAAATCACTTGGTCAATCCTAAAATGCTCCAAGGGTTTCTTAAAGCTGCTTGGTCAATCCTAAAAGGCACCAAGGGTTTCTTAATATCGCTTGGTCAATACCAAAAGGCTCCAAAGGTATCTGTAATCTCTTTGGTCAAACCAAAAGTCAAAATCCATAAAAATTGGAAAAATATCAAAAATAAAAAACATTTGCATTTCATTCACATCATTGCATTGCATTTGGCATCATGTATCTCATTTTCCACATGCATTTTCATCCTTGCATTGCATTAGGCATAATCATCCGTAGCTCTTGTATTAGAATAAATTGTGTTTATAATCTTACAAATGACACCACATTTGTGTTTCAATCATGCATCTATGCAATATCATTATCATACATAACCTTTGTGAGTAATTGTATTTTTCAACACAACCCAAATTGTTTCTATGAATAATATACTAGGGTTTTTTGGTCATTCAACCATACCTAGATGTCTTCTCAAGAGTTGATAGAAAGCTTGCTTTGCTTTTGTAGTTGAGGTCTAGTTAGTATAGCCCTTAGCAGATCAAAATTTTATCACTAACCAACAAATTAAACAATCCTAATAAGGACTAGGGGAATATTAAAGCCATGAAGTAGGACCAGGTATCCTGAGGTGAAAACATTTTTTTTTGCTTATCCCCCTTTGTGGACGATACGGGTAATGTTGGTAATTGTCAAAAGGAAAAGTTCATTCCCTACTCATAATCCCTTGCTTACATTAAAATGAGCAATATTCTAGAGTGGTATCCTAGATCAATCCTCCATATTGATACCCTAGATTGATATCATAGATTGACATCCCAGATTGATATCCCATATTGGTATCATAAGATCGATATCCCAAAAATAGTTCCTCAAAGTAAAATACCCAAAGGAAGTTTTTGAAGAAAATTATAAAATGTAAATTCCAAAAATTCAAGTCAAACGGAGACAAATTGTACAAGGAAGTAAAATCAGTATCAAATCCCTTTCTCAAGAAAAAAATAAAAGACAAAAAGAAAGAAAGAAAGAAAAATAAAGGAAAGTAAAAAATAAACAGTGATTATTGTCACCAAAGTACCAAAATAAATAGTTATTTTTATCACTTTATACGAGCAAGTATCCTGAAAAATTAAATAAAAGAAGGGAGTGAACTTGAATCCATGGAATTTTCAGCACTACTATGCCTTACACATGACGATATGTTTGATGCATTAGAATTTTTCTCTTTTGTAGACCAATGTTTGAATTTGGAAGAGCTAGCTTCAGGTATCCTATATCACCTAGTTGTCTAGTCTAACTAAAATCTAAACCTAGGATTGGATAAACATTTGCGACCCCCAATCTTAACAATGGGCTAAAATAATCCTGCCTGACATCGGGGTATGCTTGTGCCTTATCTTAATTTATTCATTTGCATACATAGGGATAATGAACAGTTAGGGCCTATCCCAGTGAAAGCCTTATGTTTCATAATTCTAGTATGGTCAGTATACAACTTTTGATCAGTCAACTAGGGTGTTTGAGTCTCATGGTAAACCTCAAAAATTTCCAAATAGCAACAATCAAATTTTTAAATGCAATCATCCAATATAAAATATCGTTTATGAGAGTTTTTTTATTAGAACTATTTGTGATATATTTTAGATATTGAATGGATATCATAATTGATATTTAAATGGCCACTGACTATGTTATGCATATCCTTTAATTTAAAAAATATTATAAATAGAAACAGTGCATTACATCTCACATATGAGTGTCAAATCAATAAAGATTCATAATCAAATATAGCAATTATCAGGCATGATTGTTATACATTCTATGGTATCATCCGTTAGATTGTTAAAACATCATATCATATTGCATTTATACATTATTTTTTATTTTATTAAAGCATACGTGTCCATTTACAATAAATCAATATCATTAAAAATACATGCAATACAAACATGGCATAAAAATATGTCATAGCAATATAAAGTAAATGCATACAAGTGAAGCAGATCAAAACTGCATTAAAACATCAAACATTGCATTTGTATACATAACATCATAAAGTAGTCCATATACACATGTATATCACTGCATCCACATCATATAGCTAGTGCATGTCATCCATACATCACATCATATAACAATAAATCAAATATCTACATTACATCCATGTGCATAACATAAACATAAAATAACAAAAATAAAATACACATATAATAAGATGAACTGTCATATCATATAAATATATGTGTCAAAGAGTACATAGTATCAAGGTATATCAAAATGCCCATAGGATACAACTATGTAGGTCCTCGATATTACACTCAAAACTGGTAAAAAAATCATCTCTAAAAATTTGTACTAAATAGGGCTTGCACCCCTAGTATGTGAGGCACCTCCATCACCTTCACAATCTCTATAAGTCCTCTATGAGCTAGCACCATGAGTACTCGAGGACCTATGATTCCTCTCAATCTTATGCATCCTGTGGCTCGAGATGATATAAGATTGCCTTGTCTCCCTGGTCCTAGACCTAGTCCACTGAGTCCCTATAGTGTGGGTATCCTCTGGTACCTCCCTACCTATCAGTCTTATGTAGCCATACAATTGGGAAATGTGAGCTACGTGTGTTGTATCTCACTCATTATCCTCCTCCATGAGGGAATGAAGCCTCTTTATCTCTGCCATGGGATCACGACATCCTGGTAGAAAATTCAAGGGCACTGTTAGAGGTGGAATGATAGCCTATGAAGATAAGAAATCTCCCCTTGCCACCTTAAGTAGGTCCCTCTAAGTAGTAATAGCACTAAACTATGCTTGTGCCACATCTCGCTTGCTAGTGAACTGTGTGATTTGAGTTCCTGCAGTGGTAGCCTATGCATGGAGAGCTATACTCTCCTTCTCATATCCTTGCCACTGCCTTTCCCCATGTGCTAGATTCACCTATAGAGTGGCGATAGAATCATCCCTATGAAGTAGTTGAGTTTGTAGTCTCCCAACCTAGATCTAGAGGTCAGAAATTTGGGCTCTCAACTATCCAATCTCACTTTCTAAAGGCGCCTCACCCTCCTCTAATGCCTCCTCTACCTCCACTTGTGGGCCCTCCTCTATAGTGGCCCTTGTGCCCCATGTTCCCTCTATCCTCTGGTGGGTCCTACACCTTTGAGGATCAACCTATGTGCCCTCTACACCCTCTATTATGAATCCCCTAACTGGTCAGCCTAGAGGACCCTCGTTGTGCCACTGGAAGTCTGCCCACTAGCCGTCATAGTCAGGAGTAGTGCATGCATCCATCTAGCCTGACTCTTGAAAGTCATCATCATCATACCCCAATGGAGTCACTTGGGGTTAAGTTAGGTCCCTCTCTAGGACCAAGTTTTTGTAGATGAGCAACAACTTTGGGATATCCTACCAGATCCCAAACTACCTTAGCACATGAGAGTAGAAGTGGTACTCACGTATATCGGCATTTTGGTCAAAGATCCATCTATATATACATGCCTAGCATAGGTACCTATTTGCCTCTATCCATGCTAGATATTCCATGTATGTTTTCCACCATATGTGCTAAGGGTAGAGCTATGAAAATATGGAAATGTAATGCTCTAGGTATCTTACATGAGACCTACTCTTGAAACCCTCTCGCTTCTAGGGCCAATAGGTAGTATATCATTGACTCTCATCATTGATGTCAGTAATCATCATAGGTAAATCAATAGGGTACTCAATCAGGATGTTCTGAATGCCCTAAACCTAGAGGAGGAGGATGCAACTGATATCGACTCTACTTTGATGTGTGATCTAATACAGCTCACGATAGAGTTGTGATAGCTAGGTGATCCCTTATGATAGAATGAGAGGATATTTGGTCAAGTTTACCATCACCTCTCTAGTTTGAGCTAGGAGGTTCCAAGGGAACCTCATGCTTGAATATTATGAGATAAATGCCTGGATAATCAAGTGCATGAATACAACCTCCCACTGTGAGAAGAATCAGGCCTTGAACCAATCTCTAAAATGGATGCCTCTGTGGGTATTATGGTCTTGCACCTTTGTAATTCATCTACCAAATATAGAATTAAATACAACCCTCCTGGCTGAGGTAGGATAAGAGGTGATAGGCTCACCATAAATTAGTAGACAAAATATGTGGTACACATCCTCCAAAGTAATAGTCATCTCACCCATTGGTAGGTGAAATGTGTTGGTCCATGCATCCCTGCGATGGGCCAAGGTAGTCAAATATGCCTGATCAATCTGGATGGTGGGGAGGTCCAAGATGTAGCTAAACCCCACAATAGTGAACAACTCTCAATCCCCATAAGTGAGGTCATCGCAAAGGTCACAAAGGAGACCAGTCTCCCTCGCTCTGTTGATGAAAGTATAAGTGTCAAAAAAAATAAAAAACAAGAAAAACAATAAAAATATAATTCTAAAATGTCAAAACAAATCAAAAAATACATAAAAATACAAAAACATGTAAAAACATGATCACCAATTTCAAAAACATCAGAAAAGCATTCCAAAAATGCAACAAAAGACATTAAGTGCCTAGAAAAACTCAAAAAAAAGATTTTTTTTATAAATTTCCTAAAAATTGGGCATCGCGGGTCAAAATAACGGTTGACCCAATAGTAAAAAATTCAACTATTGGGATTTGAATCCCACCATGGCTGATAGTCGTAATCCCCAATATTCCAATTAGGACCTACAACTACAACCTGTGGCTAGGGAGAGAAACCCTAAACGGGTTTGCCCTTCCTAGAAAACCTCAAAAAATTAAAATAAACCCCCCGTCTAACTAACCTATGCTAAACCCTAACTATAGTGAAGTTTGTTACCAACAGTTTCATATAGTTAATTTATTAATTAATTAATGAGGTTAATTTTACATCTGATAATTACAATTGAGGTCTCAGTTTTTGAGTTACCTTGGAAGCACCAGCTCCTCCACTAGTCGAAGCTTTCGACTGATCGGCCATCGATGCGAAATGTGTGGAATCGATAGAGTTTTTGGTAGCGTTTCATATCAAAATTTAGTTTTTACCTCCCAAAGCTCTCAGTTTTACTATCACTTTCAAGTGAATAATGAAAATTTTACAAAGCAAAAATATTAAGTAATTTTCAAATTTAATGTGGCCCACGGTTGACATCCATGGTCCCCAGATTAGGGTTTTCCGCTCGTGGTTGACATTCGTGATTAAGGAATTGGATCACGTTTGATAGGTATAGTTAGCAAACTACATTAATTTCTCTCAATTCCCATTATGGAGAGCCTTAAAATGTCAAATCAAGGATATTAATCAGAATAGATAAGCCAAAAAAATAAAAAATAACAAAAAAATCAAGTAAATTAAAATCCAAATGCATGTCGTATTCAATTATTTACCTTATACACTTGGAGGTTGCAGTGGCTTGTGATCCATGCAATCCGATAAGATGAGTAAATTACCATAAGGATATTTGGGGTAAATTCATCATCGTAGAATTGTTATGCTTCATTTCAATACCTAAGAAGGACTACACAGTTGGACTGATCCACGGGAATGAGATATTCATCACAATTCTCCTATGACATTTTTAGCATATCATCAACATTATGATTCACTACAAGCCTAATAGATATTGCTATCATTTTGATTCCCTAAGAAAGCATTCATGGCTAGACTACTCCATGGGATAGAAATAGGTAATTACTCTAAACGGTGTAATCATATTTGATTAGGCCTTGCCAAGTATTCAAATGCTAAATCTTAGTTTGTGTAAAAATCATTCATAGTGGTCAAGTGACCTCATTGCTTCATTTAATTATCATTACCCTCATTGAATCTCACTTGAGGGGGTAGTCATAATATCAAATCATAATCAAAGTCAATAGAAGATCCCTTGATCTTGTCAAAATTGCGTTCATCCTTACGAATCATTGCTAAAGACTATCATAAGCTTACCCATTTTCTTGGAGAAAATAGCAAATATGATAGTTAGTTTGTAACTCCCATCCTTTCATATTGACAGGAATGAAAGCCTACTTGGCATTGATGTTATCTGAATGTTTGATGACAAGTGAAAATTGTTTTTAAAATTTAATCCTTCTATTGAGTTAGAAGCAATGATTCGAGTATGTGTGTCCTTTTGCTAGACTCGGGGCATCTAATGTTGATTAGATCAATGATCATCATCCAACCTACGACATCATTTTAGGAGGTCTATTTTTGCTCAGCATTTTTTGATATCACAACTCATCTCAAAAGGGGCATATATAGACACCTAAAATGTGTCATGTCGAGGTGACTACTCATATGGGACATGCTAGAAGACCATATGGAAGACCTTTGGACAGATCCAAGGTATAGCAGTGG
Source organism: Wollemia nobilis (assembly GCA_028583015.1). Lineage (NCBI taxonomy): Eukaryota > Viridiplantae > Streptophyta > Pinopsida > Araucariales > Araucariaceae > Wollemia > Wollemia nobilis. Next base: position 353,659 of record JAQPPZ010017101.1, on the reverse strand, counting down.
TTTTTACCACTCAATTGGGCACTTTTGCGTAGTCATTTCTAGTCATTGCTAACACCCATGGTTAGTAGTGCTCACCACGTCTGTTAGTCACGGTCAACACTCAGAATCAGTTGGCCTTCATCTAAACCAAAGTTTGTTGCAATGACCAATTGGTTGCATATTGGAGCGATTTGAGTGAGTAAGGTTTTGGGTCCTTCCATCCAACAAGCTCAACTACCCAATCTTGATCTTGGCTTCATGAGGAAGCCACCCCTTTTCTCCAAGCAAAGGGGTAAGCTTATGATAGTCTAGACTTATCCCTTGCAATAGTTAGACTAGGTGTGAGATTTTTTGGTGGTTACACAAACATAGCAACAAAGTGAAGAGGCGGCTCCAAAAAATCCTACATCTGTAGTAAAATGTATGATTTCTATCTCCTCTTCTATTTCTCTTATTCTTCTCCCAAAGAAAAATCCTTCCCCTTCTAAGTAAAAGGTTGTAAAAAAAGCACCCTTTCTCCCTCACAATCCTTTTCCTGTCTCACCAATAAATACAAAGGACCAAGTCAACTCATCTCCTCCAAAGTCACCTAAATTACCTCTTTCATCATATCCTATAATTCCATATTTGCCATTACAACCTCCCATATCATCTGAAATGCAAGCTATTTCATCCACACCCACTCACCCTTCTATGAGTTGTACTTCAATCCCCATGATTATTTCCATTGTAGCAACAACAATAGTTACAAACTCAATTGTAGTCACTACCACCATTTCATAGTCAGCTATTGAGTCTAATATCCCTTATCTTATAACCTCTCATCCTCATATAAGTTATCCTACCCTTGTAGCTTTGCAAAAGGAGAAGGAAAATTCATAGAAAATTCAAGACTTCTGAGCAGAGAAGCTATCCAAACCTTAAAAGAGGATGGATACAAAGAGAAGCATTATGTCTATTGACACATTTTTAAGGTAAAGAGAATCCAGATCCATTATTCCTTTAGTAAGTAAGCCTAAAACTAAAATGATTTCTCAAGACTATCATCTGGAAGAGTATATAGAGGACATTAGCTACCTATTGAATATGAGTTGGTAATAGCAAGGGATCACTTGGACACTTTTTATGTTAATATTGATATATATAGAGAGAAAGTAGACACACTAGAGTGGATGATAGAAAAGCTATAAAAGACAATCACAAACCAAAAACAGATAGATAAAGCTATCAAAAATGAAGTAAAGGACTGGTAGAACAAATTCCAAGAGGTCAATAAGTTCAAATTACAAGTTGAGAAGCAAAAGAAGAAAAATGAAGAACAAGCCAAGGATATATAGAGCTTGAAGAACCAACTTCAAATTGAAAAGGTTAAGTCTTCAGGCTTCTCAAAGGTAGGGCTAAAGAAAGTAAGGAAATAACCATTTTTTGAGGTTTTGGAGAAATGCTTAGAGTTACAGCCCATCATTGACTACATGGATGATGCTAGCCAACTACTTAAAAATATTTAGAAGGATCTAGATAGCTTCACTAGAGAACTACAACCCATGGTCATTCCATTTGAGTAGATTTACAAGTTGGTAGATAGTAGGCTCAGTAAGACTTATAATCCTATTCCTAACAAATAATGGAATGATACCAGACTAGCTGCCAAGGTCATAGTGAAGAAGAAAAAAATGCTATAGAAGGCTTGGTTGTTGTTTGATAAGGTGGATAATATGATCTGAGATGTAGTGTACATAATAAAGAGATGATTCAAAATAAATTCAGAGGGTTATGGCTAGAGAATAACACTCTGTTATCAAAAGAAGAAATTAAAAAGAGTGTAACTGAAAGCCTCCAAGATGAATATGATATTAATACTCTGGAAGAGCCAATTGATCAGGAGCAGGTTTCACAAATGATTATTGATTTAACCAGGCTCTAATACCTGATGGTGGACTTGTAAAATAAAGGAAGTGCTACAAATTATCAAGACACTACTGAGTTGGAATACATTCATAAGAATATTAAGGAGACTTCCAACCCCTCCAAAGAAGTATGGAAGTAAGCTTTGCAAAATCTAAAGCTAATGGTGCAGTTGTTTGGAAAAGACGTTGAGGAAAATAATAAAGAGTAGAATTCACCTAAAAGGAAGAAGAAGAGGTTGAGCAATACCAAGAGGATAATACCAAGGAAGAGGCTCAGTAAGAGGGTGAAGAACCAAATAGAGTTGTTGCAAACCCTCAAGGAACACAAGCTTAGAATATTTTGTTTTGTACATTTTTGTAGTCATGTAGAAGTATTGTATTCTTTGTTTTGTTTTGACTCTGACACTATCAAAATACTATAATCAAATCATGAGTAAAGAGATGCTGAAAATGAAAGTTTTGTGAAGGAATTCAAGTCATTTTAAAAGGGCATAAAAGGGAGAACATTTTTCTATTTTTGCTTAATGTTAGAGTAGTTTTTAAGGAGTGATAAATATATTTGTGTTTCCAATATGATATTACTATGAACAGTTACCCTATGGGTGAATTCACAAGGTTTTCAAAGGGTAACAATCATATGAAAATTATTCTTTGAAGCAATTTTGAAGATTATCATTTTTTTAACTCCTGATGCCCAATGGATAAGACTCTAAATTTGATGGATTTGTGAGCAAATCCACCTGGGAGGTGCCAAAATGTAGGCCCAAAATGGCCACATCCTTAGAAAAATTTAAAAATTTATTCTAAGGCATGGGAAATCTCCAATCCACTAAGGATATAGAGTATTTTGGAGCGGATCCATGCAAGAGTGCTCCAATCTGCTCAACACTTAGTGCTTTTTGCAAACATAAGCTAAGTGCTTCATTCTACTTAATATCTAGTGTATTTTGTAGTAGTGTCTCATGAAGTTGCAAATCCACAATTATTTTTAGTCTTAATGATGTTAGAAAATTTCAAAGTGTAGATTTGTGATATTGTTTTATTCTGTGCGCCCCAACAACTAAGTGTTGAGAATTTACATTTCACTGAGTTCCAAGGCTAATTTTGAGCTGAATGGTGATAAGTTCCATGTCGCTTGGTAAGAAGATCAAGAAATTATTGGAAAGAAGTAAAGGTAGCAGAATAGCACAAAGGTTATTTTGCATTACTTTTGGAGTAGATTGGCATTTCTACAGTCAAATCAAGTCAGAGTTGTAGACACCCAAAAGTCACACATGTCTACCTCTACGTACTTATAGATCCATCAGGATACTTTAGGTTTGCATAGAGCATCCTCGACACCTCTAGGATATTGTAGACCAATGTAGACCATTGTAGACCACTTTAGACTACTCTAGACTAGCGTAGACCACTCTAGACTAGTGTAGACCGCTCTAGATCAGTGTAGTGTGTAGAAGACTTTTATAGACATATGTAGGCCATTTTATCGGTCTATAGGCACAAAATCCTAATAAAATACACAATCCATGTCATAACCACATTTAATCCATAAAAAGACTACCTATAAATTACCTAATTCAACTTAAGCCCTTCCTACACCTAATTAGGACCCCACGGGATTATTAGTTCCCAAAAAGTCTTAATTAAGTTAATTGAAATTCTAATTTTAAAGTCACTTCACTTAAGTGCACTTTTTGGATTAAAAATTTTAATTAGGTTCCTAAACCCTAATTAGTCCTAATTATTCCCTCCCACATGTGTGTGCACCAATATAGTTAGAATATTTCCTAGGAAACCATAACCTAACGCCAAATCTAACCTAGGGATCACCTAACCCTAGTAAACCCTAATCTCTCCTCACACATATGTGAGGATGAGATATTCTTTAGGGAATTTAGGAATTACACCTCATAAAACCTAACCTAACCACTATAGGACTTGACCTTAGGGTTTAGTACTCCTAACCACACCCCCTACACCTTAGGTTTTTCTATTAATAGTGGACCTAATTCCTCATTATCTCTCTCTTCCCCTTTATTTAGCCTACAAAAACTCTATAAAAATATGACTAGAAGTGTAATCTCAGACATATGAATTGTACAAACAACATAGAAATACTTGAGGAGCCTATTGGTATAAGGATATTTTGTATAAAGTACTTACAACTCAATTTTTCCCCCAACCTACGAATCTAACATCCTATTCACCCCTCGACCTGCGAGTTATTCCTACAGGAGGTTTCTCCCACCAAATATTTCAAGTATGCTTAATTTCATGTTTTTATGATGTTCTATGTAGTTTTTATTACAGTTTAGTATAGTTTTCATTTTGGTTTTCATTGTCTTTTTATCAACACAAGGCCTAACCAAGGCAAGCTCGCAAAACACTAATCCTCTTTTTTAGGTCATAAAACAGGTGAAAAAGCATCCACATCAACATTACCAATGGCCCACATACACATGAATCCCACCTATATCAAGGAATATCATAAGGAGCTATCAGTTTATTTGATATTCATATAAAGGATTCACAATAATCCTCTTTGTAACCTATGTATTTTGTTTAAATGAATAAAGAACAATATTATGAGCATTTACATACTTTATTTTATGCTTCATCAAATGGTAAATTTTGTACATTTCATTCTAGAATGCTCAGTGGGAACCCACAAAGATTTGTGCTAAACTAGTTTTTATCGTGAATCAAACACAATTTGTTGTTTGTGTCTTGTTGTAGGTACCATATCCAAACATCATAGAGACCTTTAAAACTCTGACAACCCCTTCAGGTCATCAAAACAAAATGTTTAGACTCCTAGATCTGATTCACCCCCCGACCTATGAATCTAGATACAATTTGCCCCCTTTCCTATGAATTGAGCATAAATTCCCAAAAAACCCTCAAAATTGTAGAGTTCAACAACAAAAATATAGACAAATATATCTAGAGCAAAAGGAATCAGGTATTCCCCTTTTTTTTCTCTCTGTTCTATCATTTTTGGTTGCAAGGAAAAGTTCACTAGTAAATACATCATGTCATTCGGTGAATTTCTTGTTTTAATGCATTCATCATGTTGATAATGGTTAGTTTAGTGCTATATATTTATCTTTCTATGTCTAAATTAGAATTACATCCCTCTTTGCTTTGAATATTAAAATAGCCTTTCGATTCTACTCATTCTTGTTGTGAATTACAATTTTTCAAAGTCCTTTTTCTTGCAATAGTTATATTTGTTCAAATTTCTTTCCAAAACCTATGTTAAATTATAAATTTCAGTCCATTATCTTTTCAAAATCATGTTTATTTCCTTGCTCAAATCACATTTTAAATAGATATTTCTTTTTCCTCTTGTATCATTTCATTAATATGATTCCAAAACGCTTTTCAAATTTCAGATTTCTTTCATGTCATTAGAGTAGGAGTTTTTAAATCTCTTTTACAAATCCCCTGGGTAATTTTCAAATCTCTTTCATGTCATTAGAGTAGGAGTTTTTAAATCTCTTTTACAAATCCCCTGGGTAACTTTCAAGCTTACTTTAAATCACTTAGATTAATAATTTTGCTATCTCTTTCACAAATCCTTTGGGTAAATTGTATGCTTTCCCTTTATGTCCTTAGATTAAGAATTTTTGCTATCCCTTTCACAAATGCTCTGGGTAATTTGTATGGTTTCACTTTATATATTTATATTAGAAAGCTTTAAAATATATTTCACAAATCCCCTGGGTAATTTGTACATCTCTTTCTGCACCATTAGATTAGGGTTTCAATTTCTTTTCCCATCCTCTAACATAGAATTTCAATTTACTTTTGCACAATTTCTTTCAAACTTCTTTCATATTGCAATATTAGGGTTCCAAAATCCCTCTTATCACATACTTCACATTGCTTGATTACATACTTCATAGCATAGATCCTAGATTCTTTTTAGAAAGGCACATAGGACTAGCTTTGCTTTCAAAATGCATTTTAAATCTAGATTTTGCTTCCAAAAAGTGCATCTAGGGCTATATTTTCATTTCAAAAGACATTTAGTTATATTTATTTCTTTTTACATCATCGTAAGAAAAATTAAACCCACACACACACACACATGGTTTAAAACAAGTGGTAAGATTGGATTTCATCCCCAATCCATCGCTCGAGATTGGTGTGTAGGATTTGTACCCTCCACCATCTCACCCACCCCTAGAACAAACAAACTCATAGGAGTGATTTTTTGGACTTCATAACAAAAAAATATCCCACTCTTGAGATTGTACTTTTGGATTTCATCACCATAAGTAACCTTTAGATTGGTATAGGACTAGACGTCTTCATTCACAAGGCTTACATAATTCATGAACATGGTAACTCTCATTATTGACTAAGCCCACTTGAGGGTGAAGTGAAAGCATGGGTATACTAGTAGCAGGTATTAAACAGTGCCACCTCTTCTCATGAGAGAATATTGTGAGCTCATTTTAGCACTTTGAGTTCTTCCCCATAGGTTATCATTTTATTGTGTCTTCCATATAGGTCATCACTCGTACATTGCAATATTGTTCTATTATGTGCACCTTTGGGTGTTGGAGGAGGTTATATATCAATGACACTCCTGATTTTATAGAGTATTCACCCCAATACCTATGATATTATCTAGGAAGTATATTTTCAACATCAAAACACACTCAAATGAACAAAACACTTTATTTTCTATATTTATAATTGACAAACTAGTTTCAGCATATTTCACCACATAACACGTTGTTTTGTTCATCTATCTAAAGTATGTTACTTATTTGCTTTTTGTCTTAGTTACAAATTGATCCCAAACTTCATAGGGTTATTTCAAAGCCCCTTTACACATTACATCTAGAACCTTAGACCTTAGTTTTTGGGTAGTTCTAAAGCTTCACAGAATAATATATGCCATCATGATTGTTATTACCCATATTCAAGAACATGAGAAAGAGTGACATATAGAGGAGTCTTCTAGAACCACTTCTAGTTAGTCTACCCCTCCTCCTTCACTCACGAAGGGAAAATCCACATGCACACCCGATCTACTCATAGGATTTGATCCATGTTACACACACATGATGTCTTAGGGTGAGACATTCACTTCGAGTGAAGCCCTTGCCATGTCATTCAAAGAAGATCATCCACTTATTTTCCCTTCCTCATCACCTAATCCACATTCCATGTTCTATGACCATGTGATCTACACTTCTCCAAGACATCCCCCTCCTCTATTCACCATAGAAGAGGATACCCCACCTACGTCTCCTACCTTCGCACACCCTTTATTTTAGAGTCTATCTCAATCCCTCTTTGATAATGACTTCTCGTTATTAAACCATACTCACCCTAAGGTTGAATATTTTTGAAGAACACAAGCTTATACTGAGAGGGGGGGTGAACAGTATAAGACCACTTTTTACTTTTGCTTCAAAACAAATTTCAAATTAGAATTATGCAGTGTATAGATAGCAGTATTAATAGCAGTAATAAAAGCAATGCACAAAACACCATCCACAAAAGAGACACAGTAATTTACGTGGTTCACCCAATGCGGGCTACTCCATGGATAAAATTTCTCTCTAAATTTTATCAACTCACAATCTAGGAATACCTTTCCCGATTACAATATTTATGGGCATCAACCCAAAGGAGACACCTTCCCCTAGCTCTGATCTTTAGTGGTGATCCTCTAGAAGACCTCTACCTCCTCTACCCTTAGCAAGTGGAACTCTATCCATAGAAGACACCTGTATTCTCTGCTCTGGCTGGAGATCTCTGTCCTCAACTCTATCACCGCAAAGCTAGTCTTTGAATATGCACTAAACATAGTCCTTTGGTCTAGCACAAATGTCCTCTTCCTCTTTCTCTGGTCTACACCAAACACAGTCCTTCAATCTGGCACAAGTCTGTCCTCTTCCTCTTTTTGTTCTATTATAGCCGCACTTGGTCGAAGCCAACTTTTGCACTGAACGCGCAAACACAGCAACACTCGATTGAACATCAACTTATGCACCTCTATGCAATCATAGCAGTACAGTCTTCACACACTCTTCTTTTTGATGATCGAACTTCTCCCTCACACTCTAACTACAAATATCACACTTTGAATGCACACTTCGATCAATTTGACATGACTGCTCTTTGCGCATCACAGACTTAACTTGCACAATTTTGATACGACTGCTCTTTGCGCACCATGGACTTAACTTGCACAATTTTGATACACATTCGATACTTTCAAACTCGAAACAACCCTCCTTTTATAGTATAAATTTCAAGATCAAAACACTCAATCTTGGTTGGCTATAACCCTATACTCCGTCGGTTGCACAACCCTAAACATTGTCAGTTCAAAGTTAAATCTGTCGGCTTCAACTGCCTCTGCAAATCTATTGTAGCTTCTGCTGTGACACTACAACATGTCACGATATCGTGACATTTTTGCAGCCATACACTTTTGTTTGGCTATTGTCGCGATATCGTGACACTTTTGCTTTTGTCTGCCTTGACAACATCCTTGTCACGAAATCGTGACACTTCTAACTTTTGCTGATGTCATCTTCACTCCTATCATGAAATCATGACACTTTAGTCTTCATTGCCTTCTCTGCTTTTGTCACAAAATCGTGACACATCTGCTTCTACTGACATCATCTTCAACTCTGTCATGAAATCATGACCCTTTTGAATTCATGGCCTTCTTCTCTTCTTGCACTAGCAAAAATGAAACATGTCACAAAATCATGACACTTTCGCTGCCTTGATCTTCTCTCTGCCTTACACCCATGAAACTGGAACATGTCGTGAAATCGCGATGCTTTCACCTTTGAGCTCTTCCTTCTTGAATTCGTTGTGAAATCGTGATGCTTCTTCTGTTGAAGACTTGCTAACTATTTCTATCGTGAAATCGTGACACTTTCTCCAACTGAATGCTACCATCTCAACCTATCGTGAAATCATGACACTTTTTACATTCGCAAACTTTCTCTTTAACCTGTCACAAAATCGTGACACTTTCTACATCCGTACAACTTCTTTGTAGCCTATCATGAAATCATGACGCTTCTCATTTTAGACTCTTCCCCTTTTCTGTGTGTTGTGAAATCACGATAGTTCTCTCTTCGAGTTTTTTAGCATGTCATGAAATCACGACAATCCTCACCTCGACCTCTGCAGCATGTCGTGAAATCCTGACATTTTTCATGTGACTTTCTCTCTCTTCTAACTTGTCACGAAATCATGACAATTCACACTATGAACTCTCTTTTTTGCATTATGTTCTGAAATCGTGACACCTTTTCGTCCGTACAAATTTCTTGGCAATGTGTCACAAAATCATGACACTTTTCCTTCTCTGCCTTCCTGCACTTTTCGAGTCGCAAAAATGCGACATGTCTCAAAATCGTGAAACTTTCCATCTTGCTCTCCTTCTCTACCAACATGTTGTGAAATCATGAAATTTTTGCCAAAAATTTCTCTCTCCTCAAACATGTCGTGAAATCATGATAGTTTTGCTAGCACTTTCTCTGTCCTCAAACATGTCACAAAATTGCGGCAGTTTTTCCAGCCGGCTACATACTTTTTCTTACTTGTCTTTTTCTTGATATTTTGCAAATGGGCTACTAAGGACTTCCTGGAAACTCACTGATCATGCTCTGAATAAACCTTCAACAAAACAAATTCCTTAACATCAAATCAAATTGCTTTAAGAACTTCTTGACATCAATGACAACATATACACTTGAGCAAAGGCAATGTACCCAAGGTACCCAAAATTGTGAACAATCTCCCCCTTTGTCATTGATGGCAAACCTTTACTGAAACACATCTTAGGAGCTAAAACTGAAACCAACTGTGCTAACAGCTAAGAATATCCTTTCAAAATTTTGCTCCCCCTGACTTGAAGCTTTCCTCTTCACATGGAAGCTCTCCCCCTTACTCATATCTCTCCCCCTTACTCAAATCTCTCCCCCTTTGACATCAATGGCAAAGGGTCACCTTTGGGGCTCGGGACTAAGAATGAGCTTCTTTAGCTTAGTCCCTCCCCCACCTCCTGATGAAGTTATTAAAACTAGGGTGGGAGTAAAACTCCCATTAGGCACTGATCATCATCAGTGTTTATAATTTCCTTGCCTGGCATTTTCTTGAATTCTTTGTCAATATTTCTGTTCTTGTCACTGTTCTTGTTCTTGTTCTCATCCCTGTCCTTTTTCATGCCTTGATCCTTGGACCTGATCATGCCATTATTCTTTTTCTTGTTCCTTGGAATATCAGCTCTACACTGTCTAGCTGTGTGACCTACATTGTTGCACTTATAACAAGTAATACTATTATTTCTATTTGGCATACCTGTTCTTTGAATCCGCCTGTTATGACTAACAGTGTTCCTGTAATTAGTCATGCAGAAAATTGACTTATGCTCGAACTATTTACAAGAGTAGTAATACCCTTGAAAGAAATTACGGCCTCTAAAAATGTCATTTACTTTCCTCACTTGAGCCATGCAATGTACAACCATGTGACCAAACCTGTGACATGCAAAACATCTACCATGAAATTTTCCTTTATTCGACCTCTTGGGTCCCGAAAACTTCTTCTCAATATGAATTCTGTTTTCTATTTTTGCGCATCTATCACTCACGAACTCTTTATTTGAAGTACTTTCTACATTAGAACTCTCTTCCTTTCAAAATCTCTTGCTAGATTCCCCAACCTGTTTCTTGTGCGGCTCAACAAAACTAAGACTTGTTTTATCTGTTGGTTTTCTTTGACCTTTGATGAGAGACTTAACCCTTTTGGAGCTATCTTGAAACCTGTATAGCTTATCCTTGTACTCTTTAGTTTCCACTTCCAAAGAAGCCATTTTTTGTTCTAACTCACTAAACTCAAGCACCTTAGAATCTAACTCATTCTTGAGTTCTTGTTTCTTAGCCATAGAGGCATCAAGACTTTCTATAATATCATCTCTCTCTATACAACATTCATCTAACTTATCCTTGATTCTATAATTCTTCTTTCTTTCCTTTTTCAAAACACTAAGAGCATTAGTAAGTTCACTTTCAAGATCCTCTATTTGTTTACTTTCAAAATTATCAAAGCCTTTTTCAGATTTCTCATCACTAGAAGTGCTACCCTTTTCAAAAACCATACATGCATATTCCTTACAGTTATCTGAAGCATCCTCATACATACTAACAATAAATTCATTATTTGTGCAATCATCCTCAAGGTGCCCAAAATTTCCACATCTAAAACATTTCTTGATACTGAATCTATGTTTCGGTTCTTCTTTTTCTGATATGAATAACATTTCATTTCCATCATCACTAGAAGAACTTTCACTATCACTGCTAGAACACTTACTTGCTTTGTCTAGGTAGAAACTCTTCTTGTGCTTGTTAGAGTACCTCCTTTCTTGATTTCTATGCTCATCTTTGTATTTCATGTGATGCTTGTTCTTTTTAGAATCCTTGCTCTTAGAATCCTGTATATCTTCATCACTTTCATTCTTGGAAACAGTACAGTCAGTAGCATAATGACCAAACTTTCCACAATTGAAACATCTTATATTTTTTTTGCTTTTGCACTTTCTAGAGAACTTGCCTTTCTTGCTGTAATATGCCTCTTCCTCACTAGAAGACTCATCACTCTCTTGAATCTATTTGCCCTTTGATTTCTTGATAGCTTTGAAAGCTGCCTCTTTCTTGACATAAACTTTCACTAGAGTTCTCAGCTCAAATGCTGCAAGAATACTATGGAGCTCATCCTTTTTCAACTTATATAAATCTTTAGCTTCCTCAATAGTAAAAATATTTTCACTAAATCTATTAGGAAGAGATCTTAAAATCTTATCACACGCATCATTTTCAGCAAGCTCAAGAACTAAGTCTTTCATAGAGTTAACAACCTCATCCATACGAAGCATGTAGTCACTAATATTTTCATCATCATTCATATTGAGTTGTTCAAACATACCTTTGAAGTGTCTCAACTTGGCCTTTCGGACATTTACATCACCTATGTGAACCACCTGTAGCTGTTTCCACATTTCACTAGCTGTCTTGCAGTGAATCACCTTGGTAAGATCTACCTTCTGTAAACCCTTCAAGATTGCATTCATTGCTTTTGAATTGCTATGATGTAGGAGCCTATCTTCTTTAGTATAAGGACCATTTTTAGGAATAGTGTACCCGTCTTCAATCACTTCCCAAACCTCATTACCAAGTGCCATTAGATAAACCTTCATTCTTGCACTCCACAAACCGAAATCTAATTCATCAAGAATAGGTGATGCATTGCCACTTGAATAATCCATTGTGTTCTTAACTAGTTCTTCCTTCAAGCTGTTAAAAATTTCTGAAGGAACCGACTCTGATACCAATTGAAGAACACAAGCTTATACTAAGAGGGGGGGTGAATAGTATAAGACCACTTTTTACTTTTGCTTCAAAATAGCTTTCAAATCAGAATTATGTAGTGTATAGATAGCATTATTAATAGCAGTAATCAAAGTAATGCACAAAACACCATCCACAAAAGAGACACAACAATTTACGTGGTTCACCCAATGCGGGCTACTCCATGGATAAAATTTCTCTCTAAATTTTATCAACTCACAATCTGGGAATACCTTTCCCAATTACAATATTTATGGGCATCAACCCAAAGGAGACACCTTCCCCTAGCTTTTCTCTTTAGTGGTGATCCTCTAGAAGACCTCTACCTCCTCTGCCCTTAGCAAGTGGAACTCTATCGACAGAAGACACCTGTCTTCCCTGCTCTGGCTGGAGATCTATGTCCTGAACTCTATCACCACAAACCTGGTCCTCGAATATGCACTAAACACAGTCCTTCGATCTAGCACAAATGTCCTCTTCCTCTTTCTCTGATCTGCACCAAACATAGTTCTTCATTCTGGCACAAGTCTATCCTCTTCCTCTTTTTGTTCTGTTATAGCTGCACTTAGTCAAAGCCAACTTTTGCACTGAATGCACAAACACAACAGCACTCGATTGAACATCAACTGATGCACCTCTGTGCAATCACAGTAGCACAGTCTTCACACACTCTACTCTTTGATGATCAAACTTCTCCCCCACACTCTAACTATGAATATCACACTTCAAATGCACACTTCGATTGATTCGACATGACTACTCTTTGTGCACCGCAAACTTAACTTGTGCAATTTTGATACGACTGCTCTTTGTGCACCACAGAATTAACTTGCACAATTTTGATACACATTCAATACTTTCAAACTCGAAATAGCCCTCCTTTTATAGTATAAATTTCAAGATCAAAACACTCAATCTTGGTCAGCTGTAACCCTATACTCCATCGACTACACAACCCTAAACATCGTCGGCTCAAAGTTAACTCTGTTGGCTTCAACCGCCTCTGCAACTCTCCTGTAGCTTTTGTCATGAAACTACAACATGTCGCAATATCGTGACATTTTTGTAGCCGTACACTTTCGTTTGTCTATTGTAACGATATCGTGACACTTTTGCTTTTTTCTGCCTTAACAATGTCCTTGTCATTAAATTGCGACACTTCTGACTTTCGCTGACGTCATCTTCACTCATGTCATGAAATCATGACACTTTAGTCTTCATTGCCTTCTTCTCTAATTTTGTCACAAAATTGCGACACATATGCTTCTGCTGACATCATGTTCAACTCTATCGCAAAATCATGACCCTTTTGACTTCATGGCCTTCTTCTCTGCTTGCACTAGCGAAAATGGAACATGTCATGAAATCATGACACTTTTGCTGCCTTGAGCTTCTCTCTGCCTTACACCTGCAAAACTGGAACATGTCACGAAATCATGATGCTTTCACCTTCGAGATCTTCCTTCTTGAATTCATCACGAAATCATGACGCTTCTTCTATTGAAGACTTGCTAACTGTTTCTGTCATGAAATCATGACACTTTCTCCAACTGAATGCTGCCATCTCAACCTATCACAAAATCATGACACTTTCTGCATTTGCAAGCTTTCTCTTTAACCTGTCATGAAATCGTGATACTTTTTGCATCCATACAACTTCTTTGTAGCCTGTCGCAAAATCATGACACTTCTCATTTCAAACTCTTCCCCTTTTTTTTGTGTCATGAAATCATGATAGTTCTCTCTTCGAGCTTTTTAGCATGTCACAAAATCGTGACAGTCCTCACCTTGACCTCTGCAGCATGTCGCAAAATCGTGACATTTTTCATGTGAATTTCTCTCTCTTCTAACTTGTCGTGAAATCATGACAGTTCACACTGCAGACTTTCTTTTCTGCATTATGTCATGAAATCGTGACACCTTTTCATTCATACAACTTTCCTGCCAATGTGTCATGAAATCGTGACACTTTTCCTTCTCTGCCTTCCTACACTTTCTGAGTCGCAAAAATGTGACATGTGAAATCGTGACACTTTCCATATTGCTCTCCTTCTCTACCAACATGTTGCGAAATCACAACAATTTTGCCAGAACTTTCTCTCTCCTCAAACATGTCACAAAATCATGACAGTTTTGCCAGCACTTTCTCTCTTCTCAAACATGTCACAAAATCGTGACAGTTTTTCCAGCTGACTGCATACTTTTTCTTACTTGTATTTTTCTTGATCTTTTGCAAATGGGCTACTAAGAACTTCTTGGAAACTCACTGATCATGCTCTGAATAAACCTTCAACAAAAAAAATTCCTTGACATCAAATCAAATTGCTTCAAGAACTTCTTGACATCAATGACAACATCTACACTTGAGCAAAGGCAATGTACCCAAGGTACCCAAAATTGCCAACACTTTTACCCCTATCATACACATTATTTCATACCCCTCCTCATACACACCAGGCACCTAGATGCCATCATTTCAAACCACATCACAAAAACCCCCCTTGCAATAGAATTAAATACCATCTCCACCATCACACCCACACTCTTTCCAAGATTCACAATCATCTTCTTCCCAAAAACTATTTTTCCCATCCTTTGAGTATTTTTCCCAACCACCTCCTCAAACACAACCCATGTAATACCAACAATATCAACCAACCACACACACCAAATATGGAGTGAACACATTCATCTCTCCACCTACCCAAGATTCTAATTTAGGAGCTTATACTTATTTCCCCACATCCTTCCCATCTACATCTCATGTAATGGAAGGGTATGATACCCAATATTTCATTCCACCTTTGTCTACATCCATCTTCAAATTTCCCCCTCCTCCTCCTTTTTAAGTTTTAATCACAGGTACCCTTCCCACATATGGACAAAGAATCATAGCCTATACCCCTATTACTCTAGGGTACTCCACAAATTTTAGCTTTCCCACATATTATCCATCAGGACAAAGATAGGTACCATACTTTGACACTTCATCCTGTCCACCTCCTGCACTATCAGTCTTGATACCTTCATAATTATCTATGGGGTCTACATTATTTATGACTCCTCCCTCATGGTCATCACCTCCTATAGCCCAACCATTATAGTAGAATCATCCCCAATAGATACCCATGCCACAACCGCACACCCCGCAATCGTAATACTATTACCCTTAGCAGATACATGTTCCACAATAGTGTTCCATTGGCCGTGATATCATACGTCACTCAACCACCATCTCAAAAAGATAAGTTGCAATACTTTCCTCCTCAATACTGGTAAGAACAATAGCTCCAATATATACCACACTCACAAACTCCACACACCTTCACATCTTACCCTACATCCTTAGTACCTGAACTTCAACTTTTGCTAGATGAAGTAAAGATGCTCAACCTTTGCATAGCTAGCTATAGATCATAGAAAATGACCTATGATGAACGCTGCAATGATCCAGTCCATCCATTAGTCCCAATTCCACCTTATCCATATTGCTTTAAGATCCTAAAATTTGATAAATACAAGGGTAAGGAAGATCCTCAAGAACATGTGAGCAACTACCGCTCAGCTTACTACCAGCTTCACAGTATCAACCCCCTCATGTTATGTACCTTATCCCTTTCACTTGGGGGACAATCCTTATACTAGTATAACATGCTACTGTACCATAGCTTGTATACCTTTGAATAGTTGGACAACTCCTTCTTGGAGCATTTTTCATAAATATTAAAAGGAAGACTAACTTTTTAGACATTTACGCCCTACGACAGGATGACGATGAACCTATTACCAAATTTATTTCACAGTGGAGATCTATCATACATGACCTTGCCAATAGCCTTCCTACTACTGAGTTACTGATGCTCTTCTCTAAGAGTTTCTAAAAACACATCTCCATATCTTTGTAGCTTGACCATAGTCGTACCTTTGAAGAAGTTATTTCCCAAACCAAAGTTATTAAGGACATCAAGGTCCAATTAGGTAAGATTAAATTGAGACATAAACAAAACTACAACTCCAATTTCTATTTCAATATAAATACACCTAATCAACCTTTTATTTGACTACCACATGCCAACCAAGTGGTAGCTGCTACCTTAGCATCCTCATTGGTCCCATAATTTCCTCCTCCATAATAGCAAATCTTCCATACCACTATGCCTTCCCCTCCTAGGCCTCAGTAGCCTTGTGGTATGCATCCATAGGTTCTTGTTGGTCCGAAATCTGCCACAGGAAAGGATTTTTACAATTGCACCCTAGACCCGGCCAACATTGAAAGGCTGGAAGCAAGAAATGGCTTCCAGACCAATCTCCAGAGTGGGCTGGTTCCCTTTACTATTCTAAATTTTTGGTTAAAGATAAGGGTTGCTGGAAAGAAATCAAAAGTTGCAGAAAGGAATGGGAAATATAGCCACAGGCCGAAGTGATGGGATCGGAAGATAACAGCAGGAAACTTAAAAATGCGACAACAGCAAGTAACATAAGATGTCAGCTCAATTCTCACACAACTGTATGTAGCAAATCTCTCCAATATTACACTCCGTAAATCATACTCTCACGGCAGGACTTAAATCCAAGATGCAAAATTTAAATACAACCATTAAGAAATACGAATACTATAAGAAATGCAACCTGACATAAAAGAAAATCACTCATACAACCGTTGCTGAAAATCGAAGCCAATACTTTTATTCCTCGCAGATACAATTCCAGTTTCTAGCAGAGAACTCTCCAACCACCCTTTCAAATGAAGCTTACATTGGTTTTTATAGAGGGCCGTCCTCTTTGCAACATTAAATATTTGAAACCGACTTCCTTGTGATCTACAATTATGCATTGGAAATTATGCACACGATCCCCTTAATTGCAGCCTTGGAGACCCACAAAATTGAATGCAATGTACATGTCAGCTTCGAAGAACCACCTTCATTAAATTTGTTTTTTAAACATGTGCATAAAACCGTTAAAATAGTCCACGACCAGCAGCTTCGAACAAAGAAAACTTTAATTTTGGTGGCCTCGGGTGCTCTTCGACCTTGACCGCATTGAAAATCCGCAAAGCATTTAATTCGGGGCAGCATTTAATCTTCGAAAATCGGAAAAACCTCCTCGAAACTCACAAAACTGCTTTGGGCCAACAATTTAAGCATTAATAATTAATAATAACAATAAATGTGGCAAAAATGCCAACATTCTTGGTGGCTCACGGGGTATACAGCTCGCTGTATGCAAGAATCCAGGCCTGAATCCATTGGGCTCAGAGTCAAGAAAACTTAAAGTCAGCTGTTGTGGTACATCTCAGTGAACTGCTGCAATAGAAACTTTTGCTGAATGATTGAAAGTTAAAGAAATCTGCATTTGGCTGAACTGAACATGGAATGGAAATGAATGGAATGAGATCCCACGGATGCGTAGGCGGTGAAATGCAAATGGAATGGTAATATGATGAAATGGATGAAATGAAGAAAAATAATGCGGTAGTCAGTAACAGAATGTTGTTGTACTACCGACTGCAATGGATATGGAATGAAAGTAAATGAACTAATGGAATGGAAATGGAAATATGAAGGCTGTGGAATGAGATTGAACTAAACTGTAAATAAATGCGTAAAATGATAGAACTTAGAAGAAAGGGATAAGAAGGAACGGGAATAATAGGAATGGGGAAAAGAAACAACAACCGTGGCTTTGTTTTTTTTTTTTTACTGCAGAAGAAAAAGAAGAAGGAGGAAGATGAAGAAGGGAAAGGAAAGAAAAAGGGAAGGGAAAAGAAGAAAGTGCTAGAAAGCCACCAAACTATTGGGATTGGAAAAGCACAAAAGGAAAACAAGCACCGACGGCTCGCAAGCAACAAGAACCGAGGTGAACAAATAAAACAATTTTTTTTTTTTTTCTCTTCTATTTTTTTTTTTCTAGTTTTATATATCTATATACAAGGGTTTACGACATGATTGGCATGTCGCCACCACAAACCCGATCTCAAGAGTTATCCGGTAAATCTGCAATGTCCCGCCCAGATTTGGTCATACTTGAGTCGGTCCCTGAAATTGGGCTGGCTTCTTCCTGTAGTTCTCCCTTCGATAGTGGCAGTGTCATGATTCAAGAAGTTGACTATTTGCTCATTATCTTCAACGACTTGCCCAAAAGACTTGCATAATGTTGCTCCTGCCCCATCTTTGGATTTAACCCCATCAAAATATAGCTGCCATAAATGATCTGTGACAACATTCTGATCAGCTTGATTAGGCAATTCCTGCTTCATGTCACTCTCAGGCTTTTGGATGGCATAATAGCCGATTTCAGTTTCCAGCATGGCATTAAAATTAAGCATAGAAAACTGATCATCCAACTGAAGATTATTTAAAACTTCATTCAGCAAAATAGAGTCTTCAGACTCGTCAGTAAGCATGTAAACAGACTGCACTTCCTTTTCTCGTTTCTTCCAACTTTTCAATGTGAAAAGAAGAAGGCTTTTCATTTTGAATCCTGAGACGCCTACCCTTGACAGGAATTTCTAAATGGGAATAATCTAGTGCCAAATAACCCCCTAACTTGGCGGTAAACTCCCTAGATAAACACATACTAAAGTAGGGCTCTAAATCAACCACAACAATTTCTTGGATAACAGTAACTTGGGGCATTGTATGCAGAGTAATTGGAACATCCTTAATCACACCCACTATTTTTATAGGCGTACCATCTAATTGCAGAACTCCAGGACTACTCCGTGTGTACTCCATTCCCATTGCTTCACAGACTCCCTTGGGCATTACAGTTGTGGCAGCACCAGAGTCGATCATACAATTATGGACAATCCAACCCTCTATGTGCAATGACAAATAAAATGGAGGTGGCCTATTTTTTCCAGTAGCAGAGGTGGTTAAAGTTTGTGCATACACTGTCTGGGTAGGACCTTTTTCATTATCCTTGACAGATTTTAATGATTCCTGTAATAAGTCTACTTGGCCTGGCAACTGCAAAGCATCATAGAGGCTTACCTTAGCGGAAGTCTTCTTAAGTTCATCAACTATGTTGTATGAAATTGCAGCAGAATCTTTCTTTTCAGCAGGTTGTTCAAATCTGGTACGATACTGCTGTGTAGCTTCCACCCGTAGTCTCTTTGTCAGTGATGGATACTTTAACTTTTCACGAGCTTGCTCTTCTGTTTCTGATCTTACCGGTGCAGCTGCGGCCTTGTCTTGAACTCTGTGGAAAGCAGGATCCTTCGGTAATACAGGCGCATCAGACTTTGGAGCTGGCTTTTGCACAGCAGCAGGCACTTTCAACGGCTCTAAGATAGCAGGATCAACTGTCACGGGCTTTTTTCCAGTCCTTGTCAGAACTGAAACTTGTTCTTCAATTGGAGACATTAAATTATGGCCAGCTTCTGAGATCATGTTAACTTGTCCACCCGAAGAGCTGGCAGCCAAAGTCTGCACATAATTCAGGTGTACCATACACGTATCCTCTCCATGAGGATCATTGCAGGTTGAGCACCAATACATTCTGTCTGCAAGGGCTGCATCTTCATTTACTAAAGCAGTCAAGCTTTTTTCAGGTGCCTTACTAGTCGAGGCTGCTTGATCTCTAGTAATTTGAGGAGGTTGAAATCTCCTTGGCTGGAAATCTCTTTCAGCTTGTTTCCTCTCAATGAGGGTGATCTTGTTTCCCATGGCCCTAATTGCTGAATTTGCAGACTTAACCTCTTGTAATAAGGCGGTATATGGATCAGGGTTTGCAGGTGCAGGAGGTGCTGGCAAAGGCAAAGGAGCTGGTGGTGCTGGCAAAGCTAGAAATGCAGTGGAAACGGGAGATGGTTGCATGCTAGGTGCAGGAAGCGGTAAAGGAGCTAAGGCAGGCAACTGAGGAGCTGGGACAGGTGCAACCTGAGGTGCTTTAGAGCTCCATGATGGTGTGGGATACATAGCTGGCATAGGCTGTGGTTGTGAACCATAATATAAATACTGAGGCAAATCTGGAATAAGAGGCATAGTTACCTTTGGTGGAAGTTTCCCTATAGCAATCAGATCAGCTTCTACTTTTATTGCTTGTTCAAACAATTCTGGAAATGTTGTCACATTGGACTGCCGAACCGCCCAGCCAATATCCGAGTTGAACGCTCTCAGGTAATAAAGTGCAGCCAATTCATCAGCAGGCCGAATGCCTTCAGGAATTTTGTGCCAGGTTCTGGTAAATCGGACATTAAAGTCAGCTATCTCCTCCTGTGGATGCCTCTGGATGACAGTAAACTGATTCAATAATGAGAAAGGGTCAGCCTGTTCATGAAAATGTTTAACCAAAAAATCACCGAACTGATCCCACGATGTTATAGTGCCTGGAGGCAGCGTTCGGTACCAAAATAACAATTTACCTCTCAAAGAACATACCAACAACTTCACCATTACATCCTCATCAGTAATATCATGGATAGCAGCTAAGGAAGCTACATCATTTATGTGCTCATAGGCAGTCTTACCCGTACCATCGTAAGTCGGCAAAGCCTTCAGTGCAGCCTGAGGAACTGGATTCTGAGCCTGCAAATTCAAGGCTCCAGTGCTGTTCCATGCCAAGAATTTTTTGAGTGGAGGATATTGTGCCATTGGAACTAAGGAATATGGTTGGGAAGATGAAACACTAGCAACAATACCAGGGTTTTGTTCAGCAGAAGATGGAAGGGATGGGGAAACTAATCTAGAATGCTCACCACTTCTTGAACTATCAAGTTCGAAAAATTCGACAAGATCGCCAAATTTCTTTGACTGTGATCTCGTGATCATGAATAATTTCTGAGTTCAACAAAGTCACCAAATAACAGGCAGGCATCCACGATCAAAAATCCGGATCTTCAACTCAAAAAAGTCGCCAGATGAACTTACAAATCTCCGCTATGAGGCCAAGACAACTCATCAAATCTTGAGACCTCCGGGTGTTAAAACAAATGTGGATTTTTGTGAGACAGAAGAAGTCTGTCCCACCGGCGTGCTTTTTCTTTTTTTTCCCTTTATTCTTGAGACAAAACTTGTCTGTCCCACCGGGCGTGCCAAAAATTGTTGGTCCGAAATCTGCCACAGGAAAGGATTTTTACAATTGCACCCTAGACCCGGCCAACATTGAAAGGCTGGAAGCAAGAAATGGCTTCCAGACCAATCTCCAGAGTGGGCTGGTTCCCTTTACTATTCTAAATTTCTGGTTAAAGATAAGGGTTGCTGGAAAGAAATCAAAAGTTGCAGAAAGGAATGGGAAATATAGCCACAGGCCGAAGTGATGGGATCGGAAGATAACAGCAGGAAACTTAAAAATGCGACAACAACAAGTAACATAAGATGTCAGCTCAATTCTCACACAACTGTATGTAGCAAATCTCTCCAATATTACACTCCAAAAATCATACTCTCACGACAACACTTAAATCCAAGATGCAGAATTTAAATACAACAACCATTAAGAAATACGAATACTATAAGAAATGCAACCTGACATAAAAGAAAATCACTCATACAACCGTTGCTGAAAATCTGAAGCCAATACTTTTATTCCTCGCAGATACAATTCCAGCTTCTAGCAGAGAACTCTCCAACCACCCTTTCAAATGAAGCTTACATTGGTTTTTATAGAGGGCCGTCCTCTTTGCAGCATTAAATATTTGAAACCGACTTCCTTGTGATCTACAATTATGCATTGGAAATTATGCACACGATCCCCTTAATTGCAGCCTTGGAGACCCACAAAATTGAATGAACCACCTTCATTAAATTTGTTTTTCGAACATGTGCATAAAACCGTTAAAATAGTCCACGACCAGCAGCTTCGAACAAAGAAAACTTTAATTTTGGTGGCCTCGGGTGCTCTTCGACCTTGACCGCATTGAAAATCCGCAAAGCATTTAATTCGGGGCAGCATTTAATCTTCGAAAATCGGAAAAACCTCCTCGAAACTCACAAAACTGCTTTGGGCCAACAATTTAAGCATTAATAATTAATAATAACAATAAATGTGGCAAAAATGCCAACAGTTCCATAGTGTAACCTTACACCACTTTATGAACCATTACTAGCCATATTCTAGAGATTATATGATGTAGGCCACATCATCCTGCTTAAAATTTGACCACTTGATCCAAACCTACCTAAGCCTCAAGGATATAATGAGCAAGCCTTCTATCAATACCATCAACAATGCAACCATAGTATTGATTCTTGTCTTTCCTTTCATGGTCATATGCAAGATATTATCAAGAGGGATAACATCTAGGTCTCAAACCCCCTCGTGCCACAAAATCAAAACCTAGGTATCTTCCAAAACCCCTTACCTAATAACAGGGTAAATAACACCCAAATACCTCCACCTAATCCCCAAGGACCATCTAGGTAGGTAAATAGTGTCCAACATGACCCCCCTTCACATAGCGTAGTATGTATAATTAACCTTACCACTCAAAATCAATGGTACCCCATGTCAAACCCCACCTATTGTTTCCCCACCGATACCATTTACATCCCCATCATCTCCCATGAATTCCAATACCACACCTCCATCACCACAAAATTTCATCACAATTCATGGTAGTATTACCCATCAATTGTGTAATTCTCCCATTAGGTTATCCATATATGATCTTCTACAGTAGTCGCAACCCCATCACGAGGCTTTGAATGACATCCTATGTTCTATCAATATTGAGACTCATGACACAAATGTCTTAATGAATTTTGTTGGAAATATTTCCCACTAACTTTAGCCCTCCATCACCTTTCATGATCACAAGATCATAAAAATTATAGGAGGAGTAGATCCCCCTCTCCATATACAAGTGACCATCAAAGATATTACATACAAATGTGTCCTTGTTGATATAGGTTCCTCCATCAGTATCATTTCCATAATAGTTCTACATCATCTGCATATTTTGCTAGCCCATTTTTCCACCCCATCACTCAATCTACATGTGTTTGATAAATCCATGTAACCTAAAATAGGATCCTTTGTCCTACCCATATGGGTAGGTATTTGCACCATCCCCATCCTATTTTACATCATTTAAGATGAAATGCAATACAACATCTTGCTTGGTTGACCATGGATCAGGGACATGCAGTGTATCCCCTCTACATTGCACCATTATATCAAATACATCCATGATGGACTCATCCACTGTGTTCCTACTGATGGGTACCCATTAAAATTTTGTAATATTATAGACCTTCCTCCAGTAGTATTTGTGTCTTCCACATAGCCATTCCTTGTTTCTTCTCACCAGTCTATATGAGCATCTACATCATTCCCTACATCCTCTTCTTTACCATAATCATCACCAAGGACACGCACCTCAATGTTTGCACCACTAGAACTAGCTACTGTAGTACCCAATTTGGTTGCCATACCTTTTTCACCATCCTCCTTATGGACACCACCACCGTCTCAGTCATCATCATCTAAAAATCCACCCATGGCATCAAGACCATCCTCATTACCCACATCACAACCTACTATTCCACCTCGCCCACCTTCTCCCATGGAACCTCCTCTTATTCATACACCTAAAACACCTATGTATCGCTCCAAATTTTTCACACCCTTACCTTCAGGCTATAGGATCCGTGCCCGAAAGGAGGATGGGAAAAGGATGGCACGGTACCTCGGACTGAGAGGCCTTGCGAAGGTCCCGCCTCTCGGGGGAGGTGTATTATGGTGATTTTTTGACGGATGGTGGGTTCACCAGGAAATGTTTGAATGGCAGTTTCCATGCCTAGGTTGGGAATGTGTTTGATGTGTTTAGTTTTAGCTTTAATCATCCAAGTCCTAGGTTTGGCCAAAATGCGTCTAAGCTATTCTATATGAAATGCAGATTTAAATGAAGACAAAAATAGATTTGGATAGAAAAATAGAAAGAACAAGATGGATTAAAGACCCATACCTGATCCGGATGTCTGATGAAGGTTCTGATTTTTGAAGTAGTCAAGATCGTCTGGAATTCGACAGGATCGTCTCCTATCTGACAAGATCATCTGAGATCTGACGAATTCATCAGATGAATTCGTTAGAGACCTACAAACATAAAAATAGATGCAAAATACAGAGAATGCAACTATGATAACAAAGGGTAATGATGTAAAATGACAATAAGAACATTAAAATGATAATAACAAACTAAGACATGAATGCATTATAATGACTTAATGACAATTCATGACTTATATTATGCATTTAAGCTAGATGGGTGAACTCCAAGATGCAAGATAATAAAGAATAACCATAGAATTAACTAAATGTAGGATAATGCAGTGGAAAAGAGTGGAGAAAATGCAAACTCTAGGCACTGATTGCCCCCAATGTGAACTATAGTCGAAATCATCTCGAATTGGGTCGAGATCATCCGAGATTGTATGAGATCATCTGAGATGAAATGAGCTTGCTCCGATTGAAAAACAATGAAGTTCCTACAAACAAACTTGGCAAAATACAAATGCAAACAGTGATTTAAGATGGTCTAGTGCATGTAGAATTCGAGTTATAGGGAATTTCAGCTAGGGGGATGCTAAGGGGAGGGCCTAGGATTAAATAGGCTTAGGAGGGAGGTTAGGAGGTTGGAGATCATCCCTATTTGGGAGATCTCCAATGGGGAGGGTCTCTAACGGTGCAGACACGCTTCTACCCGGATTAGAGACGTCGTTGGAACAGAGACTAATTGTGAAAAATTAGTTTTGGGACAAGATCGTCTGGACGTCCTAGCCCAGACGAAATCGTCCGATCTGAGGCGATATCGTCTGATCGGTGACGATATCGTCAAACGGTCAAAACAAACTCTAAAAATGGCGCGAGAAAGGAGGAAATGGGTTAAACGATGGTTTGGGAGTGGTTTTGGAGGTTAAAATTTGAATTTGAATTATTTACTAGAGTAATTGTAATTATTAAGGTTTTATTGCACCAATTTTAGGGTGCTACATTTTGCCCCCTCTTTAGCAAATTTTTCGAAGAAAATGCGTTAAATATGAGTTCTTCTCGATCTATGAGAAAGCAAAAATTATTCCCATTTTTAGGCGATGATTCTTGGTCGAATCGTACGACGACTTACTATGGTGCCCCCTTCGTGTTTTTACCCAAATCGAACATTTGAGGTAAAAACACAGAAAAGCAAAATTTTAAAGTGTTGGGGGGGGGGGGGGGGCCGCGCGCGGGGGGGGGCGGCGGCGGGGGGGGGGGGGGGGGGGGTGTGGGGGGGGGGGGGGGGGGGGGGGGGGGGGGGGGGGTGGTTGTGGGGGGGGGGGGGGGGGGGTCACGGGGGGGGAGACTCTGGGATGAGATGCGCGAGCATAGGGTGGAGGAGTGAGCACTTAGGAGTTGGCATGGTCAATTTCTCAGACCACATTCTACCAGGGTATCTAATTCTAGATGGTGCCATAGGTTCAGATGGTATAACTTCCAGTCGGCATTGCTAACCCGATCAGGATTGGGTCATCGAGGACTTCGTCTCGATCGACGACTAGGACTTGCAGTACCACACATACTATGATGGGGCCACCTCGTCCACCTTAGGGCAGGGGAGGAGATGAGGCTGAGAGCTCGAGGGGTTCTCGAGGCTAGCTACTACAGATTGCACTACACAGATTGATATATAGTATTTATTATTTTTGATAGAGGATTGAGTATGCCGAGGTACAGATTGTGGCATACCGATTCGATTTTGATATGATGTATATATATGGTTGATATAGATATAGATGAGATATTTTTTGATCATATGACTTGTGTCTTATGTATTTTTATGATGCTTTTAATGTTTTGATTGATTTGATTTGATGATTCATGTAATTACGTCGTTGGAAATATTATGGTTGAAATGTCATGCTTGAAAAATTTAAATGAAATAATCTGATAGAACAAATTGGTTGTTTGTGATGTGATGATTTGATAAAAAAAATAAAAGGGACTTTTAACAATAATTTCAAAGGACATTGTCGCTATTATAGACCATTTCATGGAGTCGCCGCTCACTCGGTCGTCAAGCTAATCCCAGTATAGAAATATTGTTAAAAAGTAAAAGAGTGCTTAAGAGACTGTCTTAAGACTTTGGTGCAATGGTGCAAATGATGATGATGATGGTTTGTTTTCAGAGTTTCATAAAAATAGTATGCATGAAATAATGTTAAAATGATTTTTGCTAGGCATAAATTCCTAAGTGTGATAAATTTTTTGGATAATTCCCTAGGAATTATACCATCATTGCAAAATTGAAGGTTGACATAATGACATGAAATAGTGATAATGTGCATGCTTTTTGTTAAAAAACATAATTGTATAACAGAATGATTTAAGTCATATGGTTTTCATGATTTGATTTGAAATAAATGGGGAATAAAAATTGGTACAATGGTTTGCGCTAGGCATAGAATATGTAGGTATAGACTTATACCATCATCGCGAAATCCAAAAAGAGATAGTTTTATTGCATGGTTGATTTTTAATAAATAGAAAATATGAAGATGAGGACTTGCGCTAGGCATAAAATTCCAATTTTGGTTTTGGAACTATACCATCGTCATGAAAGTCGACAATATATATATATATATATATATATATATTTTTTTGTGTGTGTGTGTGTGTGTGTGTGTGTGTGTGTGTGTGTTTTGATTGTATGGTTTTGAAAGAAATTTTGATTTTTTCTATTATGTATGTAGTTGTCTTTATACTAAACAATTGTACTTTAAAGAAGAAAATGAATTATTCCAGACAATTTGCAAAAAATATTTCAAAGTATCTTAAAGACAAAAGTTAGATTTATAAGGAATCCCATGTGCATATGTGAGTTCATTTCCAATCTTGATTTATCATAATGATACACAAAATCTCTCAAATACAAAATGTGTGTGCAATTGCTATGTTCATTTACCAGTTTTGAGCAAGATAATATGATACAAGTGATTTGAATGAACCAAATAAGTGTTCATTAACCATGATGTAGATGCATATAACCATACCAGACTACTATGTAAGTCGGATTATCAAGAGCTAGCTAATCCATAAGCAGACATAGGTCTGTACAAAAGAAGGTCGCTAATGTGATAGACATATCGCCATGCTAGGAGTTACCCAAGGCCAAGCAGGTTGGGCACAAACCACCTGTTATGGGGCTTACCTCACAGTTTTCGAATAATTGAGAATTCCAAGGATTCAAGCTCATCAACCCTTCTTTTCTTTTCAAAGGGTAGGGAAAGGGATTTTATTGCTTTTGCTTTTGCTTTCATTTCTTTTCTTTTTGTATTTTTGCTTGATAATGCTTGGAACATTGCTGTAATGATATAAAATAACATTTTTCTTTTTCTCTTTTTCTTGAACTTTGCTTTTTCTTTTTGTTCTATGCTAGGGATACTTGCTCGGATTATCTGTAGAGCAAGGGATTTTTATTCTGGGTAGGGGTGAGCTTGTCCTTTTGCCAATTCTCAAAGATTCTAGACCATGTGCATGATAGGATAGCAGGGGAAACTTTTCGCTCAAGAAACCACTTCTACTATGTAGCAAAGCATGGACATTACAAATATAATCATTTTATTGTGAAAGGATGTGCTTGGTTTAAGTAAATAACAAGATCAATTCTCTGTGCTCAAACTTTATTTAATTGAATTTTGTGGACTTTGATATAAGAGAGATTAGTAATCATGCCAGATAAAAATCAAGATATTTATTTTTGTGTTTGTGAAAGTGAGGGATTCCAAATAAATGCTAATTTATCCAAAATAATTTGAAACATATAACTCGCAACATTTGTAAGAAGATATATATAAAATACTTTTTGAGAAGTTTTGAGAATGTTGACTCTCTCTTTCTTCTTTATGTTGTTTTGGTTTCGAAAGAGTCAAGAATATTGCTGTTTTTTTATTTTTATTATTATTTTTTTGTTTTTGAAAGAATTAACAAGTGCCATAAATAAATACAACAAATAGTTTTGAATATTTTGATGATTATGAATGTTTTTGGTGTTTTTGAATTTATAAATTGAAAGAAATACAAGATAGTGATTGTGAAATATTTTAAACAAATATATACAAGGATGAAATGACCAAATTTATACATAGTAACGTTTAAGATGCAAAATGTTCATGGGTTCTTTAAGTTCTTTACCATCTAAGGTAGATAATTTGTATGCTCCCGATTCAAATTTAGCAGGGATAATGTATGGTCCAAGCCAGTTGGGCTCAAATTTACCTTTAAGGTCCTTAGTTGCATTAGTATTTTTTTGATTTTCTTTTAAAACAAGGTCGCCGATCTCAAAGGATCGATGACGAACTTTCTTAGCATATGATCTTTTAAGCTTGTTTTGGTAGGCATGGAGATGCTCCAAAGCATTGATGCGTTTTTCATCTAGGAGTTCCAGCTGACTGAGTTCTTGTATAAAAATAACCTTCAACAGTTTTTCTAGTTCTCCTGTGACTAGTAAGGCCATTTTGGGATGCATTTTTCTAAGTTTTTGTTTAACAGGTTTAGCATCCGGATGGACCACTAGATGATGCATGACTACAGAAGGGTCTAGACCTGGCATATCTTCGTATGTCCAAGCGAAGACATCTTCATATTCTTTAAGGAATGCAATGTATTGCTCTTGTTTTTCTTGACTTAATTCTGATCCAATATTGATTATGTGAGGACTATCCTCAGTTCCAATATTAATTTTAATGACGTTTTCTACCTCCATGTGTAGATCTCTTTCAAAGTTAGGTGGGGCGGGTGAAACGCCCAATTCTTGTAATTCTTGTAAGGTTAAGTTGGATAATTCATCTTGAGGATTAGTGGTCTCAAGTTGGGCTATAGTTGGTATAGAACCATCAAAATAAAATCCATTGTGTAACATCTCTTCAACGGAGACATCGTGGAAGATATCTCCTTCCAACTCCTCATCGGAGTCAGCAATCATTTCAGGGTAAGCTATGGATAGCATGTTACATGTAAATGGCTGATTTTTTAGAGGCAAATCATCACGCCTATCCAAATAATCTTGATAACATATGAGTTGATCATCATCTTCAAAAGGAAAGGGTTGACCCTTACTAGGAAATAGGCCCACACCACAGCGAGCAGGCCATGGTTCTACCTCGAAAGGTTCTTTCATGCCATTTTGGAAAGGTCCCAAGCCTTTCCCTTTATATCCCATTTTAAGCATTATGGGTTTAGCTTTAATATATTCATTGGTAAAATAACATCGAGAGTATCCCTCATGATGAGTTTTGATATTCCGAGGGATTCTTCCCCAGTCATATCCTTTATAAATGAAGGCACAACTCCCGAATTGGTAAGTACTTCCCATAGGTTGTGGGAGGCCCAAAGTACGAGGAGATGGCGGCAAGTTATTTAAAAGAATTGAATCTTGCATGAAAGCATTTGTTTTTTCTGATATTAAGATTGTGGATAAATCTGGTAAAAGTTCATCAAAAAGAGCATAAGATGTAGAAGGATCATTCCCTATATCTTTAGATGTGGAAGGTATGATAGATGTTGATAATGTGGAAGTGTTAAGAGATGGGTCTATAGGTTTTGAAATTATAGGGATAGAACATGAAGGATTGGTTGTGGATTGAAGATCTTTTTGAGGTTCTAGAGTGGTTTGTTTAGAAGATTGTTGATCTATATATGAGGGTGAAATTAATGGAGGGGAAATAGGTGAAGCTATGGGTGTGTGTTTCATAGTTTTAGATGAAAAATAAGAATTAGGATGTGTGGATGACAGAGCAGGGCAAAATTGCACTCCAACAGGTTCTACCAAAGCACACATATCAAAGGGTCTAGGATCACCATGGATAGTGACCAACTGATTTTTAAATTCGAATTTAACACATTGGTGTAAAGTTGATGGGACAGCCCGCATTGCATTGATCCAAGGACTGACCCAAGAGTATATTGTATGATGCGGGGCAATGTACAATAAACATGGTGGTATCTAGAGTTCGAGGACCAACTTGCAATGGGATGGTAATAACTCCACACGTTTCTTGTGTTTCGTCATTGAAAGCTTTGATAATCATGTCAGTTTTCTTCATTTCATCACTTCTAAAGCCAAATCGTTGGTAGAAGTCAAAAGTGCAAATGTTTAGAGATGAACCATTATCAATCAGGACTCGTTTAATAGCTACATCTCCAATTAGAGCAGTAATATATAAGGGATTATCCTTATGTAAACTGTGTTGTGGGATATCTTTATCCCGGAAGTCAATACAATCAACTTCTCGAGTGATGATAGTATTGGCCATGGCTTCAGGTTGAATATTTTGAGGTACCATCATTTGGCTTAATGTAAGCATCAACTCATCCCTATGGGTAGGAGAAGATCTTAATAAATCCAAAAGGGAAATTCGAGCTGTAGTATTGGATAATTGCTCATTAATATTGTAAGGGGGTTTAAGTTGAACATTGGAAGCATGATTCCCTTTATTGGGATTTTTCAAAACAAATGGAGCTGATCCATCATTCTGGTTTGGTTCTTGTTGAGAATTTTGAGCCTGTTGTTGGGTAACGACTCCAATGGTACCTACAATGTTATATTGAAGATGCTGAACTGGTCTCGGTTGAGCATTTATGGCTTGTTCATTTGGGAGGAATTGATTAGAAGAGGGTCGAGTAGTAACTCTTCTAGGAAATGGTTCTTCTGGAACCATAGCATCTGTGATGGGTTGAATAGGATCTGATTCATTTTTAGAACTATTCGATTGGTTTGAGGTGATGTCTATTTCACTTTCAGTATCTGATTCTACATCACTAGGATCTGGAGTTTGAGAATTATGTAGGGGCCTGGTCGTGACCAGGGATAAGGTTGTGTCAAATTTTTGAGGATCCTGAATAGGTAAATGTCCGCTAATAGTTCCTACATATCGGGTAGGAGGAGGAACATTATGATGTTCAATTTGATTGGCCACCTCTTTACCATGTCTTGGTAAAGGGTGTTGAAATATGTCTAATGATTGATTAGCATTTTGATTTTGATTTTGGGGAATGGTCTTTTGAGGATTATTAGGAGCATTTTGTTTAGGTTGGAAGGCTTGCACCTCCATTTCATTATTATCAATCAGATCCTGTATTTTATGTTTCAACCTTTTACAAGCGTTGGTAGAGTGTCCAGGCCCTCTATGGAAATCACAGTGTAAGTCAGCTCTGTATCCGGGTATAGTTGGATCAGGTTCCCGGATAGCTGGTAATTGGATCAAACCTCTTTCGAGTAATTGAGGTAAAATAGTTGATAATGGTTGATTCAATCTAGTAAATTCTCGAGGAGGCTTATCAGGCGGTTTCAATATAAATTTTTTTGTTGTTTTCGTTGCATTGATATTAGCAACATTTTTGCTATCAGTGACTCCGTCACCTACAACTTGTTTGTTTTTATACTGATTTTTGGATGTTTTCTCATCATCCTTCTTCCTAAGTTGGCCTCTCCTAATGAGGGCATCTTCTACTCTTCGAGCTAAATCTATAGTCTGATCGAAGGTAGTTAAAGTAGCAGTTGATAGCTCATAAGATATTTGTTCTTGTAAATTATTAATAAAAATGTCCAACATTTCCCTATAAGGTAGCACAAAGTGCAGTTTTCCTATCAACTGCCTCCATCTAGCTAAGAAATCGGCAAAACATTCATCCTTGTCTTGTTTTAAGTTGTATAAATCTTTAATGGTTACATGCCTCTCGATGTAGGCACTAAATTGATGGACAAAAGATTCAGCTGTTTCTTCAAAGTTTCTCAAAGAATGAGTGGGCAATTGATAGTACCACTCTAATGCCATTCCACCTAAACTTTTCGGGAACATTTTTAGTAATAGCAAGTCATCATGTGATATATCATGACATGCTA
Source organism: Wollemia nobilis (assembly GCA_028583015.1). Taxonomy (NCBI): domain Eukaryota; kingdom Viridiplantae; phylum Streptophyta; class Pinopsida; order Araucariales; family Araucariaceae; genus Wollemia; species Wollemia nobilis. The sequence goes on along the minus strand of JAQPPZ010017101.1, from coordinate 321,551 downwards.
TCCTAAACATGCGAAGATGCTCTATGGGATCTTCGGTTCCTTTATATATAGGCAGGATGGGCATGGGAAAATGCTTAGGGTATGGTTGTGCTACAACTATGGGATCCAAAGGTTGACTACATATCTCTCGATAATTGTACGAGGGACGATAAGGATCTATCTGGTCCATACGCGAAGCTAACTATTTCACCATGGCTTCCAGATTACTAGTTTGCCCACCATATTGGTTCGGTAGGGCATTGATATGGGATTTGTGAGCATATGATGGAGGGACATGAAGATTAGATGCTATGTTGCTATTGTGTAAATTGTTGGTAGGAAAGGTGTTATGAAGGAATTTTGAAGTTGTATTATTCTGTATTCCAGATTGTTGAAAATTGGTGTTTGGCTTCATTTTAGGTTTTTGTTTACTTGAAGCATATTGATCAATAGTTTGGCGAAGTAAAGCAGTGAAGGAAGTTTTCTTTTGTGTGGGAATGATTTTAGGCTCAATAACGGAGTTCCTTAGGAGGTTGGGTAACCTATTGTTTTGGCATGTTCTGAATCATAGTGACCATATCTCTATTGGATGGTCCAGCCTTATCACTTTCTTGATCAATGAAAGACAAGGGATTAGTGTGCACATCAAACATATGTTCCATGGCTGCTTGAGTGTCACTAATTTGCCCTTTATCAATACGAACTGCCATATTAAGAGCGCCAATGTTATTATTGAAAAATTTCCAGAAATGATCTAAGTTGTCAAAAGCAATAGTTCCATCTGGAGCTACTCTAGGGGATGAGGATCCATCCTCTTTAACATTTTCTTCTTGTTCATTGTCTTCACCTAGGTCATCTTCTGGTTGATCTAGAGTTTCTCCTTCCGGAATTGGATCCTCAGGAAGGAGATTTGGGTTTCTAGTTTTATCTTCTAACCAATCTTCTTCTTCTCCTTCAGTTTGTTTACCATTCCTAAGTTTAGGCATTGTGCTTAATTTAGATTTCAGCAAATATATATATATATATATATATATATATATATATATATGCAACAAGCTTAAGAGGTATATATTAATTATATACCTACTACAATATTTAAAATGAAATGTTTTGGTTTTTGTTATGTTTTTTAGTTTTTCTTGTTTTTGTAATAATATTGTAAAGATAACAAACAACACAATAAATGCAAGAACTAATACTGAAAGTAATGATCTAGTTTTCTATAAACAATTTATAAATATCATTAATGGGCTCGAGTTCTTCAGGAGTCATGAAGTGTTCTTCTTCAAATTGAAAATTTTCTTTCAAAAATTTAATGAAAAGAGCTATAGTGATATTATCTGTCTCAGATTCTGGTTGATAGAAGTAAAGCTCGTGGCAATACTCTCGATATAACACAGCTCGAGGAACTCTATTCCATATTTCCCTATCCGTAAGAACAACCTCTTGGTCTTCTACACGACCTAGGAACTGGTGTATAATGGCTACGTTCTCGAGGTATTCCTCGAAGGTGAACAATTCTGAAGACACAAGAGCTCTCCTATAAGCTAACCATCTATGGCAGGCTCTTTGAAGTTCATGATAAAAGACGAGTTGATGAGGATCCAGAATTCTATCTAGGACAAGCCTCTTGATTTGTTTAAGTTTTGTTGACCTAGATGAAATGACACTTAGTCTTCTATCAAGTTCGTCCCACAAAAGTTGATTTCTATCTGTTTCAGGCACACTAAGCACATAATTGATTTCTATGGCTGCCAATTGGTTTTCAACATTTATAATAACTGCTAATATTTTCTTAGGAGCTACCATCTAAACATGATATGCAACTTATTAGTTTTAGATGATTTGAAATGCATCTATGTTTTGGTTGTTTTATTTTATTTTTGTTTTTTTCAAAAGGTTTTAAATGCATTCACGTCGGGTTCACCAAAATGTATCGCTCCAAATTTTTTGCATCCTTACCTTCAGGCTATAGGATCCATGCCCGAAAGGAGGATGGGAAAAGGATGGCACGGTACCTCGGACTGAGAGGCCTTGCGAAGGTCCCGCCTCTCGGGGGAGGTGTATTATGGTGATTTTTCAATGGATGGTGGGTTCACCAGGAAACGTTTGAATGGCAGTTTCCATGCCTAGGTTGGGAATGTGTTTGATGTGTTCAGTTTTATCTTTAATCATCCAAGTCCTAGGTTTGGCCAAAATGCGTCTAAGCTATTCTATATGAAATGCAGATTTAAATGAAGACAAAAATAGATTTGGATAGAAAAATAGAAAGAACAAGATGGATTAAAGACCCATACCTGATCCGGATGTCTGATGAAGGTTCTAATTTTTGAAGTAGTCAGGATCGTCTGGAATTCGACAGGATCGTCTCCTATCTGACAGGATCGTCTGAGATCTGACGAATTCGTCAGATGAATTCATTAGAGACCTACAAATAGAAAAATAGATGCAAAATACAGAGAATGCAACTATGATAATAGAGGGTAATGATGTAAAATGACAGTAAGAACATTAAAATGATAATAACAAACTAAGACATAAGTGCAATATAATGACTTATTGACAAATCATGATTATATTATGCATATAAGCTATATGGGTGAACTCCAAGATGCAAGATAATAAAGAATAACCATAGAATTAACTAAATGCAGGATAATGCAGTGGAAAAGAGTGGAGAAAATGCAAACTCTGGGCACTGATTGCCCCCAATGTGAACTACAGTCGAAATCATCTCGAATTGGGTCGAGATCGTCCGAGATTGTACGAGATCATCTGAGACGAACTGAGCTTGCTCCGGCTGAAAAACAATGAAGTTCCTGCAAACAAACTTGGCAAAATACAAATGCAAACATTGATTTAAGATGGTCTAGTGCGTGTAGAATTCGAGTTACAGGGAATTTCAGCCAGGGGGATGCTAAGGGGAGGGCCTAGGATTAAATAGGCTTAGGAGGGAGGTTAGGAGGTTGGAGATCATCCCTATTTGGGAGATCTCCAACGAGGAGGGTCTCTAACGATGCAGACACGCTTCTGCCCGGATTAGAGACATCGTTGGAACAAAGACTAATTGTGAAAAATTAGTTTTGGGACAAGATCGTCTAGACGTCCTAGCCCAAACGAAATCGTCCGATCTGAGGCGATATCGTCTGATCGGTGACGATATCGTCAAACGGTCAAAACAAACTCTAAAAATGGCATGGGAAAGGAGGAAACGGGTTAAACGACGGTTTGGGAGCGGTTTTGGAGGTTAAAATTTGAATTTGAATTATTTACTAGAGTAATTGTAATTATTAAGGTTTTACTACACCAATTTTAGGGTGCTACAACCTCCCCTTCCCTTTTTCCCATGACCTAGATCATTCACATATATTCATAGTACATTACCAGTTGCCATGCCTCATCTTTTCCAATTCCTACATACGAATCAACCTATCCAATCCATGGTAGTTGAATGTCATAAGTGGGAATAGTGAATTTCCTACCTCGATGATCAGTTGTTACACCCTTCTACTACTACCATAAGAGATTCCTAGGTAGCATCCTCGTCTTCTGATTCAGATTTTCCACCTCTCTCACCATAGCATACATCATCTTGCATTTCCATTTTTATGATAAATTTTGGCCCAGGTGACTATAATGTGCATGATTTCCATGTACATCCACCTATAGTTTAGTCCACCCATGAATTTGGCCACCCTTTAGCCTTAGTTTTAATCATATGAACTATTATACAATTAGGACCTCCTGACAACCAAACTAACTTATGTATGCAAGATTTTAATCCTCATTCCTACCCATAGCCCCTCCACCACCACAATCTAGTTTTTATGGTACACTAGATCACATAGCTAACCCCTAATTTACCTTATTCTACCATTTATATTTACATTGGCACAAATTTGGGTTAGGTTTTTACAAACAAGGGTTACATACACCCATCAACCCTCATGTGCAATTACCTACTGACAAATCCAACCTAGGTTATCAACCAACCACCATTCACATGCTTGAGTATGAGCTCTAGGACATATCCCTACACCCTTCCTCACTTCCAACACACACATTGGAGGAGTATATCAATTTGGGTATCCTAGAAGACAAACCATCCCCTCACTCAACTATCATAGTTCCCTGTGACTTCTTTCAAGAAACTCCTTTTTTCAACACAACATCATCATGTTGTGTTGATGAATTGACAAATCAACTTGCCACCTTGTCTCTAAAAACTTATTATCTAGAGTAGGACATGGCATTTCTCCCACCATCACCAACATATTTGGCCATATTTTTGCCTATACATCATCAAATTCATCAATATGCTACTCAATGATGTCCTCCACCTATTGTCTTATGCCTTCCATTGAACCTCCTATGATGACCATAGGTTATTAAATCTTCATTATCAGACTCTTCACCACCCACATCCCCCACAACATCAGTTAATATGGTCGATGTGGATATTTTATCCCCACTGTAATATGCACATCGATAAATGTGTGATGACATATCAAATCCAAATTTTGTTGACCTCACACACATCTCACTCATACCATCACCCTAGTATTTCCTAATTTCACCTCATGTTATACATACTGCTAATGCTCCTTCCCCTTCTACACCACCTCAAATCCCACGCATTCATCACACAAACATCTAAATATATGATGAATATAAAATTCCTAAGGCCATCGCTTACCTCCACCTCATTCTAGTCCTAAAACAACTTGTGATGGTTCTCATATTCTAATAAAAGAAACCATTAATGTAGACATCTATGATGATGCCAAAAACCCTTACATTGTTAAACTAGCTATTAGCCTTTCATCTGAAGAGCACATTTTTTCACCACTTTCCTCATAAAGTATATCAGTGTCTTCATGTGGTCTTACAAAGATATTCCTGGCCTCGATCCTGCCCTTGTAGTCCATAATATCACATTAAACAAAGAGGCTAAACCTATCAAATAGAAGCTACGACGCATTCATCCCATAGTAGCATTGCTAGTAAAGTCTAAGCTCCAAAATCGTTTAGATATAGACTTTATCGTACCTATAGATTATATTGAATGGGTTTCAAAAAAATTTCCAACACCTAAAACTTTTGATGAGGTTTGTTTCTACACTAACTTTCATGATTTAAACAAAGTGTGTCCCAAAGACAATTTCCCTCTACCTAATATCAATTCGATAGTCGAATCCATAATAGGTCATGTGATGATTTCCCTTATGCATGAATTCTCTAGGTACAACAAAAAAATAAACCTTGTTGATCAGCATAAAACTTCATGCAAAACCTCTTGAGGGATTTTTTTCTACAAGGTCATGTCCTTTGGCCTTAAAAATGTTGGGGCAACATACCAACATGCAATAACTTACATATTTCATGATTACATGTAAAAAATCATGGAATATTATGTTTATGAGCTCATCACAAATTCCAAGGAATTCTCATAACATTTAGATGATCTCTAAAATTTCTTCAAATGTCTCCTAGAACATAATGTGCGCCTTAAACCAAAGAAGTGTGTCAAATACTAGGGTTCATTATCTCCCAATGTGGCATCGAGGTAGACCCTAACAAAGTAAATACCATCATCGATATGGACCTGCCTATAATCCTAAAGCAATTGCATAGTCTCTAGGGTAAAATAACTTCCATTCATCGATTCATAGCACAACTACCATAAAATTACAAACCATTCAATCATCTCTTACAAAAATGAGTTTCTTTCAAATGGGATGATAACTATCAACAAGCCTTTGACTATATCAAGGCCTACCTCACTTCTCCACAAGTTATATCTCCCCCACACCCACGGTTACCACTTATGCTATACATTTCAACCACAAATTTTATGCTAGGCACATTATTAGCTCAAAATAATGTCGAAAAAGAGCAAGATATATATTATATCAGTTGTACGCTAGTCAACTATGAAATTCGATATGGGTACATGGAAAAACTATGCCTAGCTATAGTTTTTACCACCCAAAAAAATTGCCATTATATGTTAAACCACACTACTTTCATCATCATCCAAGACAATCCCCTATGATATATGATGAACAAAATTTACCACAACTATTGGACAACAAAATGGATTATGCTTCTAACTAAATTTGATCTAGATTTCATCTCACAAAAATCCATAAAAGGACAAGTCATCATAGACCAACTTGTAAAGGCTCCATTTCTAGATGATCAACCTCTCCTTATTCAGCTTCCTAATGATTCCATCTTTCACATTACAAAATCTAAAGAGTATGTCAAGCCAAAAATATTAGCCAATTTGAATCTTCTCTTATGGCTCTCAATACACTCATGCTGGGGGTGCATGTATTATTTTCTTCACACCTAAAGTGGAACCACTCCCATTTCCCTTTAAATTAGATTTCGCTTGCACAAAAAATAACATAGAATATGAAGACTTAATCCTAGGATTAAAAAATGCCCACTCCATGTGTAGACACCAAAACAACACCAATCCGATTATGTGACTGCAAACACTGATCGCTTTGACAAACACAGCCACCAGGGCAGCCCTCAGAGGTCAAACAGTGGTCCTAACCACTTCCATAGCAATTTTGTAAGGTCAGGAAGCAATTTGGTACATTTAGACACTTTGCCCAGTACTCGTCTCACCCAGGGACGATTACTAACTTGCAATCGTCTCACCCAGGGATGCAATCGTCTCACCCAGGGACGATTGTTGTAATCGTCCCACCCAGGGACGATTACCAAGTTTAACGGGCAAAACGACAAACGACGCCAAGTGGCAGCCCAGAACAGTCGGTTGATGACTCCTCGCCTTGCACGCGTGTGTAGGTGGACAGAAGGGCCGTTAGAGGACTGTCACAAGAAGCAATTATGAAAACACAAGTCAATGGAGGGCTCCCCTCCCTCATGAGGAGACATGATTGCCACATGGCGCCTATGACCAACACATGGCATTTGTGCTTCCTTCCCAAAGGAGACCCCTTGGGTCTATAAAAGGTGAGACTTTTCTCACCCAAAATAGAGAGGTTGAAGGAGTTTTCAAGCAACGAAGTGCTGCCGAGTTGAAGACCCACTTGCATCCCCTTTGGTTCATCTTCCCACATCCACCAATCTCTTTTGCAAGGGAGGTTGTTGGTTGGCCTTTGGAAGCTTGAATCCGACCCAATTCCAACACATGGACACCTGAACCAACCAATTCGCCGACCCCCCACTCCTAAGAGATTTTGGGCCCATCCCAAGTGGATTGGTGCCAAAATCAAGTTCCATCGGTGGGCTGCCCACTTGGGCACCCCGCACCTTTTGGATTTAGTTGTAGTTCATTTTCTGTCATTTGTTCATATTCCATGTTATTCTCTCATTGTTCAATAGTTCGGAATCTTGAATCTTGATTTCAAAAGGTTTTCATCGAATATTATCATGCTTTTGTTATTTTGGTTGTCCCACTGACTTGCAGGTAACAACGTCCAATTTCTCGGTGATGGAGGCCAAATTGGGAGAATCCGACCATCTGGGTCGTCCCAAAATGGCCCCAATTACATAACCCCCTTGTTTGCAGGCATTTTGTAGGTCTCGAGAATCGACATTGGAGCAGCGGCAGGTCGGCTTCTTCAACACAATATCAATCGTCCCTGCAGGGGACGATTAACAACAGCAATCGTCCTTCCAGGGGACGATTAACAGTAGCAATCGTCCTTCCGAGGGACGATTAACAGTAGCAATCGTCCTTACCAGGGACGATTACCAGGTAAAAGCAGATTGGCCGGCTGTCTCAGGGGCAATGGCCTTTTGGTAACATTTTCTGTCTTCTGTCAAGTTTTCAAGCCATTTGGACTCACTGTATTTACTGTTTCAGGCAGATGTTTACATGCATATTTCGTTGATTTTAGAGAATGAACCCCTTTCATTTGCAAGCAGGTGCTACTGACATTTTCATTGTTTCTTTGATTGCAGGAAAAGCAATCAGAGGTGAAGAACTTATCCACATCAACGGCGGCAAGATCTTGGCCCGCCCATTGCAATCGTGGGCACGCGGGAAGAGGAAGACTAGGTCACACATTGTAATGAAGACAAATTTAACGCTCCTAGCCCCCAAAATGGGAGGAGACGTCTATGTAACCGAGGATAAGATATTTGAATAAAGAGGGTTGTGATTTCTTTACATCTTGTCTTTCGTTTCCAAGTTGTCTCCTTTCTCTGTTTTAGTGCATAGGATCAAAGCGTTACATTTTCGTCTTATGTTGCATAACTAGTGTTTCCTTTGCCCGAAATCTCGTGCTTTCAGTGGCGATCACGGTGGGACCCTGTCCCCTATTTTTAAAATCATAGAAACTGATTGAATTTTTGTGTTTGTGCTTGACAGGTACATTTTTTTTCTTGCAGACTGTTAATCGTCTCTGCAAGGGACGATTTCTGTTCTGGAAATCGTCTCACCCTGGGACGATTGTAAAATCGTCTCTGCAAGGGACGATTTCTGTTCTGGAAATCGTCTCACCCTGGGACGATTGTAAAATCGTCTCTGCGAGGGACGATTTCTGTTCTGTTAATCGTCTCACCAAGGGACGATTTTCTGTCTGCAACTTTTCAGAGCAAAAATTCAGAGGCAACTGGAGCAGGCAGAGAAGAGGTAGGGATTTTCATCATCTCTGTTGAAATTTTCTGTTTCTGTTTCTGTTTCTTTGACTGTTTTCATTTTTAGCTTGCATTGCTTAGGAAAAGTCATTCATGCATGTTTCATTTTCGTTGGATAAAATGAACCTCACACACTCCACGAAACAATTTTAAACCAAGGAGCTGGTCGTAAGACCCCAGCCCTTGATCAAGACCATTGGTGGATTTAATCACCACCTTGGCTTGATTTGCATACATTTCTTGATTGTCAACTGTTGTTAGGCGTAAATCCTGATGAAGACAGATCGAGCGTAGCTGGGGTGATTCCCATGCACGCGAGGATAAGTTTTCTATGGTAGGTGCCATTAACAGGACAATCCCCCTTCCGTACCGCCTACGTACCACGTACCTTCTGCTCTCACGTACCTATAGTCTCCCTCTCGTAAGGGCGGGTATATAGAGAGGTTGGTATATCGGCCTGGCTGGTATATTGAAGGGGCGACCTTTTGGGAGTTATAAGAGCCTACATGATGCATTTAAACGTTCTACAAAACCTACAAAAACAAAACAAAACACCAAAATACACTAAACCAGTCTAGGGCACACCAAGAATCCTTAAAAGAGATAATCACGGTTTTGTGAATGTGTGTGTTTAATTCTGTTTAGTGTAGACAAAAAAAAAAATCATTAAAAACAAGATAAAAATCTACTTAGATAGTGTGGACGCACCGCAATGGTGTACACCCGCAGCCAAGCCCAATCAAGGGCAGCAGCTCCGAAAGGTACACAAGAAGCAGGCACAAGTCGCCTTCGCTTCAGTCCTGAGGATTTGGTCATACCGCCTTATCGGTCTAACCTACAAAAGAATCCAATTCAAAATCCTCGATGGGGTATGCCCATTCAAAGCAGCCCCTCTCGAAAAGACGCCCTACATGCAGACCTTAATGTAAACAGAGAATCGCCCTCTCAAGCTAGACATGAGTGGCCACAGCGCGATGAAGCGCTAACGGGGCACACTGTCCATTTGGAGGGACAACGTGGATATGGCGTCCCTTCTTTACCTCTCATCAGAACAGAGAGACCAAATCCAGAGCGTAGGGCTCCTTACACAGGGCGACCTAACTCCGCCTGCCCCTTACGCACCTATGAGAGAGAATATGAGGAAGATCATCGCATTCCTCAAGGACAACAACATACAACGCGGGAACCTTATGCTTCTGCACCAGCCGGATATCATGATCACCCCTTGAGGCCAGAACCTCGAGCACATACCGCCTACCTCGACAGAGGGAAGCGACCCCTTGAGATTTTAGAGCATCAAAACCGAGGTAAACCCATAGGAGGAACATTTGAACCTTCTGAACAAAATAGGGTAGATCAAATTGACCCGACTGTCGCCAGATATACCACCCGTCAAGCCCAAATCATGCGGCTTAAACAAAGTCAGCAAGAGATAGAGTATCAATACCGCTTGGATAAAGAACGCATGCAACGTGAAGCGGATGAGTTACAATATGAAATACTTGAGAGAGGGCCAACCCCTCGCGTCCAAAGAGCCGAACAACATGAGAGGCATAACCCTTTAATGCAGGACGGGTCTCCACGACCTCGTCAAGCTTTGCCTCCGAGACCTCATAGACATGAGAGGGAGGCTACTCCTCGAAATGATGATGGGTACCTTCAGCGGGGACTCGATCAAGGTCAGAGGTTTCGCCCAGAAACTCCTCAAGAATTTTATGAGGAGTACGAACCAGAGATAGAACATGTTGAAACTCTCCATCAAGGCAGGAGGGATGCCATTCGGCCACCCCTCCATAGGCCCCCAGTTTATCATAACTTGCAACAAGAGCGAACAAGAGAGGAAGAAATAAAATCTTTCGATGCATACCAAGCGCTATTGGAGCGTTTGGAGTCTATGGAGACAAAAGTTGCTGGGCATCAAAAACCCACATTACGTCTACTCCGCAGTAATCCGGTGCATCCCTCAGTGCCTACACCTCTTTACCCCGAACACTTCAAGTTGCCTCAATTGGCAGTTTTTAAAGGTGAGGAGGACGCACAAGAGCACGTTACAAGATTTCTAAGCCAGTGCTTCGCAATCCAAGATAATGATGCGTTGCTGCTTAGAACATTCATAACCACATTCGTAGGCCCTGCCTCGGATTGGTTCACACAACTGCCCAAACACAGCATAAGCAGCTTAGATCAGCTAGTAGATGCGTTTCTTGAACGCTTCGCCTTCAACACAAGGAAGAAGGCATCACTTAGTGATCTTGCTAGCCTTAAACAATTTGAGGAGGAAACAATGGCAGCATACGGGAACCGATGGAGAGCTTTGCTTTCTAAGTTACCCTACCGTCCTCCCATGTCGGATCTCACGCAAATGTTCGCAAAAAGTTGCTTAAAATCAATCTCTGGTCTATTGTTGCTGTGACAATACGACAGCCTAGAAGAAGCTTTGGCCCAAGCCAGACTTATAGAAGAGATTAAGATAGGCGAAGGCGCAATTGCCAAGCCTAAGAAGAAAGAGTGGAACAAAACCACTAAAACCGGGACAACGCAACCACAACACGCTGCAGTCAATCAAGTTGCGATAAATGTTCCCGCGCCTATGCAAGAGACGCAGCCCCAAAGGGCTAATTACCAGGCAGTGCCTCCTGCTTACGAAAGAGATAACATAAGACAAGAGCAGTATCAGCAGCGTCGCCCTAGGCGACAATTCACCCCGTATGCGGAGTCTAGGGACTCCTTATTTGACCGCTTGTCAGCCGGAAAATTTAGTTACTCTGCCATAAATCCAAATTTTTGACCCTAACATTCCCAAGCCTAGGGGGTATAGGGAGGAATTGTATTGCAGATTCCATAGGCGCAGAGGACATGACCTAAATGGGTGCTGGAAATTCAAAGAACTAGTCCAGGATTTGATCGACAACAGAACATTGGTCGTGGACAACCCCATCGCACCAAACAACCAACAAATGGGGGTATTCAAGGACCCCTTGCCTGCCCACGAGGCACAGACAAAACCGCTCCAGATTAACGAGGTGCGACAAGATCTTCCCGCGCAAGGATTTGTGGGAATGATTAGCATTGTAACAAGGAACAGAAGATACCCAGCAGTTGCCCCCGAGGTAGCTACGAGGGAAGTTTCGTCGACATCGCAGCCTCAACAACGCCCAACGCAGTTGCCTCCGCCTAGACCCGAGGTCACGATACGGACCAAACTCACGTAGAGTCTGTGGACCACATCGGCTAGGCTGTCCATCTACGAGCTTATCCAACAATCAGCTCCCCATAGAGAAGCTCTTATGGACATTTTAAAAGCCATTGAAGTACAACCCCACGAAGCAAATTCTTTCAACGCCTTCGTGGGACATGTGAAACAATGTACGGAGCCCGTCATCACATTCAGAGAAGACGAGGTCAAAACGATATCAAATGACATGGCGGATCCACCCCTGCACGTTATCGCGTGGGTCAACGGGATCCCGTACAAGAGAGTGCTGATAGATACTGGCTCGTCCAGTAACATTATAACCACTACAGCGTTAAAACATTTAAAACTGCCAGCCTCTCACATCACCGCTTCCACGTACACACTGCGAGCTTTTAACGATGCAATTTGCTCGACAGTCGGCACAGTTGTTCTGCCTATCCAGGTAGGACAAAAGTCAATACCCACACTGTGCCATGTGCTGGAAGGCGAAATGGCTTATAATATACTGCTAGGGCGGCCTTGGATCAGGGACATGAAGTGTGTCCCCTCGATCGCACACCAGTGCTTGAAGTATGCCTATGAAGGGCAAATACATGTAGTCCCAATGGACTTAGAGCCCTTCAAGTATTGCAATGCGGTACAATTCATACCTCAATCGACCCTCCCATCAACGCATTTGGATTTTCAATTAAATCCATCTAAACATGGTCCGATACCGCAGGTACCACTGGTGGCCAACAAGGCAAAATCCCAGCCCGGTGAGACTTCATCACCTACTCCTTCATCATCAATGCCACCTATCGTGGCCCAACAGAAGGACAAGGGAAAGCAAATCATGGAAGAGGTTAAGCCTCTAGAAGAGGGGTTGCCCATGATTTCAACGATATCAATAGAGGAAACACCCAACACAACACAAACCAAGACTCCTGAACAACCAAACATGGAATGGACTCAGGAAGGACTACCGTTTCCTCCTACCCAATCATCAACAATCACTGTTGAGATGGCCAGTACGGGCCTGGGGGAGTACTTAGTGCAAAACGTTGTGGCAACCCCCACATTGGAGTCAGTGCAGGACATGGGAAGACCTCGCCTTCCCATAGGGACAATTGTTCCACTAGGCTACCCTCCCAACCAGATGAATTTTGTGTATGGGGGCCTTGATCATGGTTCTGAACCATGCAAACAAAAGGAAACAGATGAAGAGCCTTTTGTCGAAAACATCAATTATCTGTCAAACCCAGAATTTGCCCTAAAATATCTCGAACAATGCAATTGGCATGGGTATGGGCTAGGCAGATATGAGCAAGGGATGCGGATCCTTTGCCAACCAAGATATCAGATGCCATATGACAAGTCAGGGGTAGGGTTCAACCATCCCCTGCCATTAGACATCTTGGTTGAAAATATGCAAGGCCTAGAAATAGGCAACAAGGGGGGATTGGCACAAGACCCGTACGCCAATCCAAACACAGAATACACATTGGGAGACTACCTCCCATGGTCTACAAACACCCCTGGAAATAGCAATAATCCCTCTCCTTTGCTAGATAGAGGTGAAAGTTCAGAGAGCAATCCTCAAAGAGAACAACGACTTCCAGACATTTTTTTGAAACTGTTCCCCTTAGAGGTTCCAGATGAAATAACACAGTCTCAAAAGAATCAGGTCCCTCCACTAAGAGTGGAACAACCGCAATGGGACCAGATTAATTCACTGGAACAGAAGAGTCCTCAACATCGCAAGTAGGGATGAAAATTTTTGATATAATGAAATTATGATGATGAAAGTATGCATGCAATATAATGCTCTTATCATGAGATCTATCAAGAGGATTAAGAATTCGACATGAATTGCACCTAGAGATGATTTGGGACCAAGTGAAACCATGGCCAAATTCTAGATATTGTGAATCCCATATAGGGATAAATTTGCAAATTGGTTAGGTCCTTATGTCATTAATAGCAAATTAGGACCAAAAGCTATAGGATATATCTCTTGAGTATCAAAACAAAAGCTTAGGATTATCGTCATTTACATTGGTCTATCTAAGAAATCCAAGGATTAATTACATATCAAAAAGCTCCAAGGATTATCGCAATCTCTTGGTCACCCAAAAAGCTCCAAGGATTATCGCAATCTCTTGGTCAACCCAAAAAGCTCCAAGGATTATCGCAATCTCTTGGTCACCTAAAAAGCTCCAAGGATTATCGCAATCTCTTGGTCACCCAAAAAGCTCCAAGGATTATCGCAATCTCTTGGTCACATAAAAAGCTCCAAGGATTATCGCAATCTCTTGGTCACTCCAAAAAGCTCCAAGGATTATCACAATCTCTTGGTCAATCCAAAAAGCTCCAAGGATTATCGCAATCTCTTGGTCAACCCAAAAAGCTCCAAGGATTATCGCAATCACTTGGTCAAAAACCAACAAAAATACATCAAAAACAAAAAAATACATCAAAAACAACAAAAATTTGCATCTCATTTCTACGCATTCTCAAATTCATCAATTGAGAGTTTTCTCACATCTCATCTTCATATTCGCCAAACTCAATTCATCGAAAATACAAAAATATGTAGCTGCATTAAGCATTGCATCCATACTTTTTTGGGGGTGGGGGGGGGGGGCCCCCTTGGGCTGAATTGGTCGATGCCATCTTGTTCCCCACTGTTCCATTTCATAAAAACAACAAACACACCATGCATTGCTTCCACCACACTAGAGTCAGTGGTCTTTTAATGTATCACGAGTTTTCGTAGTTCAGCCAAAATTTTCCTCTTTAGCCATGTAATGTATCAAGTCGAACAGATTTTACGAAGGTAGAGTCATACTTGAAATACACCTTGATACGTAACATCCCAACACAAACTAAACACATTAACAATTTCGGAGTTATGTGAAAGAAAGATGAAACTCGCACAAGTAATCTAGGTTACCATAAGCGAAACGGTTATCGTGCTCATCCCCCTGTGCGGATGACCCAAAGAATGCTGAGAGTTGGCAAAAGGACAAGCATCACCCCTACCCAATTCCCAAAAATCCCTAATCCCAATAGTTGCAAAAAAAAAAAAAAATTTGCAAAACGTCAAAACATCAAGATTTGATATCCTACAGTGCACACATCAAAATGCACTAAGAAACAGTGATTTTTTATCACTCCAATCCCTTGCTCAAAAAAAAAAAAAAAAAGAAAAACAAATCAAAATAAACAATGATCTTATCACTACAAACGAGCAAGTATCCTATTACAATTGAAGAAAAGAAGGGAGTTGAACTTGAATCCCTGGAACTCTCAGACATTCTAAAGGTCTTCTCGCATGACGATATATCTCATCACATTAACTTGCGTACGGATCAATGTTTGCATGTGGATAAGCTAGCTTATGACATCCTAGAAAACATCGCGGATTAATCTAACTAAACATAACAAAGGAGTTAGTGGAGCTAGTTAGGTGATCCTCGATACAAGTTCGGTTGAAAGCCCATCTGGCACTGGTGGTATCCTGATAAATACCACATAAATGAACTCAATTGCACACACAGGGATGTGAAATAGCTTGGTCAAAAACAGGTCTGATTCATACCTTGTTCAAAAATCATGTAAGATAAAGTACAGTCGTGGCTAGAGAGCTAGAACCGTCTGAGTCTCGGAAAAACTTAGCTACATTTCTAAACCAATTGCGCTACTTTTCGTCTTTGCAATACCATCAAAAAAAAAAAAAAAAAAAAAAAGAAAAAAAGAAAAACCACATGTATACATACAAATTCATGCATCACAACAATCGCCTAAAAACAAAATAACAGAGTTCTAAACAATCTATGGTGCCATAGCCAAACATCACAAATCCCATTCATCCATTTCATCTCTGCATATCACATATAAATCAAAAACATTTGCATTCATCATAGCATATGCATCCATCAAAATAAATCAACATAATACATCCATATTCATCAACCATCATGCACAAGATCAAAGAAAATCAAAACAACAAAAACAACAAATAAATGCAACACAAAAAAAAAAAAGCAATAAACATTGCCAGACACAAGTGCTCTTGCACTTAACCTCTTGGCATAAAATTTTTATATACAAAAAAAGCAATAAACATTGGAAAAGTGTTTGACTTAATTGGCATAGCAAAACTGATATCGAGGTTTACATTGTCACTATCCTACTCCCTAAGAAGGCTACCATAGCTGGACCGCTCCACGGGAAAACGGATTTCAGACAATTAAATCCCCAAATGGTGTCACAAAACAACAAAAACATCACAAAAAAGCAACACAAAAACATAGCAATAAACATTGCCAGACACAAGTGCTTTTGCACTTAACCTCTTGGCATAGAAAAATAGATGTCGAGGTTCAAATTATCACTCTCCTAATTCCCCAAGAAGGCTATCATAGCCGGACCGCTCCACGGGAAATAGGTTTTCGACGATTTCACCTCATTATGACATCACCAAAAGGGTTAACACCCACCAAAAATAGGTCCATATGTTGGAAAAATTGCACACGCTTAACGGTAAACCCTCTAAAGGCACCCTTGCACAAGTCATCTTGGGTCAAGCGACTCGTCGCTTCTCTCACGAAGGTCATTCCCTCATCGATTCGTCGCTTGAGGGGGTAGTCACACTTAGTCACCAACCAACAATCACATACCCAATTAAGGAAAAGGACATGCATTCAAAGAATCATTGACAAAGACAATCACGCTCCCGCTTGGGGCGATAAACAAGCAACAATCAAATCAATCAAACACTTGGCATTTCGTGAATCATGAATACAAGGTTCCCCTGAGGTAAAAACGCCCTTCGCCTATTCATGACTGATCAATGTCTAAGTTCAAGTCACACCTCACCAAAATAGGTTAACACTTGAAATCAAATTCCTTAGCTCGTCAGAAGCAAGGATTCAAGAATGCATGCCCTTTCCATACTTGGGGCATCAAAAGTTGGTTAGGTTACCAAGAAACCCTAATCATTAGTGCTTTGGTTATCTATTTTTGCTCAGCATCGCGTCACCCGCAGCGCTTCCCAAAAAGGGGCATCTGTAGACACCAAAACAGCACCAATCCGATTATGTGACTGCAAACACTGATCGCTTTGACAAACACAGCCCCCAGGGCAGCCCTCAAAGGTCAAACAGTGGTCCTAACCACTTCCATAGCAATTTTGTAAGGTCAGGAAGCAATTTGGTACATTTAGACACTTTGCCCAGTACTCGTCTCACCCAGGGACGATTACTAACTTGCAATCGTCTCACCCAGGGACGATTACTAACTTGCAATCGTCTCACCCAGGGACGATTGTTGTAATCGTCCCACCCAGGGACGATTACCAAGTTTAACGGGCAAAATGACAAACGATGCCAAGTGGCAGCCCAGAACAGTCAGTTGATGACTCTTGCCTTGCACGCGTGTGTAGGTGGACAGAAGGGCCGTTAGAGGACTGTCACAAGAAGCAATTATGAAAACACAAGTCAATGGAGGACTCCCCTCCCTCATGAGGAGACATGACTGCCACATGGCGCCTATGACCAACACATGGCATTTGTGCTTCCTTCCCAAAGGAGACCCCTTGGGTCTATAAAAGGTGAGACTTTTCTCACCCAAAATAGAGAGGTTGAAGGAGTTTTCAAGCAACGAAGTGCTGCCGAGTTGGAGACCCACTTGCATCCCTTTTGATTCATCTTCCCACATCCACCAATCTCTTTTGCAAGGGAGGTTGTTGGTTGGCCTTTGGAAGCTTGAATCCGACCCAAATCCAACACATGGACACCTGAACCAACCAATTCGCCGACCCCCCACTCCTAAGAGATTTTGGGCCCATCCCAAGTGGATTGGTGCCAAAATCAAGTTCCATCGGTGGGCTGCCCACTTGGGCACCCCGCACCTTTTGGATTTAGTTGTAGTTCATTTTCTATCATTTGTTCATATTCTATGTTATTCTCTGTTGTTCAATAGTTCAGAATCTTGAATCTTGATTTCAAAAGGTTTTCATCGAATATTATCATGCTTTTGTTATTTTGGTTGTCCCACTGACTTGCAGGTAACAACGTCCAATTTCTCGGTGATGGAGGCCAAATTGGGAGAATCCGACCATCTGGGTCGTCCCAAAATGGCCCCAATTACATAACCCCCTTGTTTGCAGGCATTTTGCAGGTCTCGGGAATCGACATTGGAGCAGCGACAGGTCGGCTTCTTCAACACAGTATCAATCGTCCCTGCAGGGGACGATTAACAGCAGCAATCGTCCTTCCAGGGGACGATTAACAGCAGCAATCGTCCTTTCGAGGGACGATTAACAGTAGCAATCATCCTTACCAGGGACGATTACCAGGTAAAAGCAGATTGGCCGGCTGTCTCAGGGGCAATGGCCTTTTGGTAACATTTTCTGTCTTCTGTCAAGTTTTCAAGCCATTTGGACTCACTGTATTTACTGTTTCAAGCAGATGTTTACATGCATATTTCATTGATTTTAGAGAACGAACCCCTTTCATTTGCAGCAAGTGCTACTGACATTTTCATTGTTTCTTTGACTGCAGGAAAAGCAATCAGAGGTGAAGAACTTATCCACATCGGCGACGGCAGCATCTTGGCCCGCCCATTGCAATCGTGGGCACGCGGGAAGAGGAAGACTAGGTCACACATTGTAATGAAGACAAATTTAACGCTCCTAGCCCCCAAAAGGGGAGGAGACGTCTATGTAACCGAGGATAAGATATTTGAATAAAGAGGGCTGTGATTTCTTTACATCTTGTCTTTCGTTTCCAAGTTGTCTCCTTTCTCTGTTTTAGTGCATAGGATCAAAGCGTTACATTTTCGTCTTATGTTGCATAACTAGTGTTTCCTTTGCCCGGAATCTCGTGCTTTCACCATGCATATCAAATACCTCCATATCATAGGTAATTTTCTCTTAATAGTAAACCAAGTGCAAGAAATTTGGCAATATCGTTATCTAGTCCTTAAATAATACAAGCAGGTCATGCAACAACTTCTTTCCCAATTCAAGTGGTACAACATCTAAGCCGCTTCATGATCATCAAAATATTTTGTTAATACAATAGCCTCCTTATGATCATTAATCCTACAAAACCCCCTATCAGATACCATGTGTGTATCCATTCATACCCTCACCCAATATGCCATATCACCTATGCCTCCCACAGATGATGGTGGTATTCACGTAGTCAATACCGAGCCACATGATCCTTGGTTTGTACAAATTAAGGATTATACTAAGTTAGGATTCCTACCATGTGACCTACCACATGATCATCGTCGAGCATTCAGACAAAGAGTGAATCACTATTCATTATTGGGGGACATCCTCTACCATCACATTTATTAAGGTATCCTCTTGCATTACCTAGAACCACATGAATCTTAGTGGGTTGTACAAGAAACCCATGATGGTACATGTGGTGGCCACTTCAGTGGCATTGGCATGTAAATCACAAAGTGCATCCTTCGCATGGGCTACTACTGGCCCAATATGTAACATGATTGTTGTGATTATGTGAAGCACTATGTCAAGTGCCAACAACATGTAAATATTACACATATCCCATCTCAAGTGCTTCAACCTATTCAGTCCATATGGCATTTATCTCAATGGGACCTTGACCTTATTGAAAAAATCACACCCACGTCATCCAATAATCATAAATTTATCATCATGGCCAAAAAATACTTTACAAAGTGGTTTGAAGCCATCCCACTCGTCTAGATGATGGGAGATAAGATTACAATATTCATTACAGACCATATAATATGTTACTTTAGAATCCCCTCCCAAATCATCTCTGACAATGGAAAAATTTCAAGAATAAATTGTTCATGCCCTTTGCACCAAATTCAACATTCATCATAGTTTCTCTACCCTGTACTACCCACAAGGTAATGGTCAAGTAGAGGCTACCAACAAAAAAAATTGCTCCATACTTCATAAGATAGTAGTAGAGTCTCATTTTTATTGGCATAATCAAATACTCTTAGCTTTGTGGGCCTACCGTACGAGCATTCGTACTCCCACTAGGGAAACCCCCTTCTCACCAGTCTATGGTGTTAAATCCATTATTCTCATAGAACTTGAGATACCATCCTTACAAATATATATGAAAGAATTCATTTATGATGATATTTCTCATCAAGCCCACTTTGATTAGCTCACACTCCTTGATGAACACTACATTCATACAATCAAGCACATACGAGTCTATCAAGACCACCTTCATTGTGCCTATGATAGTAAGGTGCACCAACACAAATTTCAAATTGGTGACTTAGTTCTCAAAGAGAACCAACAAATCACAAGTCAACCTTACCAACAACGCAACAAGTTTATCCCAAATTAGCTAGGCCCATTCATAATCACACATAAATTTAATTTAGGTGCCTATCAATTGGCTAATCTCAAAGGTCTCACTAAAATTTAACCCATTAATATTCTTCACCTTCGTACATTCAATGCATAGCTTATGTAGGTATCCACCACCATACATCATACATAGTGTCATCTACATACACATCACTCACTATGCACATCACTATACACACATGGTATTTATTTCCTATTATAATAGATGTACATTTACTTTTTATGCTATTTATATGCTATTGGTATTTGTTTCTATTTGTAGTATTTACATCATCCATTATTACATCATTAGTAGAGATAAATAATCATACACACACACTATCAACATTTTAGACTACCACCATGCAGGATCATACCCCACTACCCCTAGTTTTGAACACATCGATTGATCTAGCCAGGCTACCTACCATTGTACATATTAGATAGTCCTCACCCTCATCCTGTTTAGATCACCACACTCCATCTCAATGCCCTTCACCCCACCATAGAGGTTCATCCTACTTACCTCACTCGAGAGATATTCAGGTCTCACTATCCTCCTTTAATGAAAAGGAGGAAACCTCTCATGTCTGCACCCAAGGATCTCCTCCACCTCTGCTTAAGGATACAAGGAACCCCTACTCACTATCCTCTTCCCATTACCATCCTTCAGGATCTTATCACCTTGCCAATAGAGGATACACACATTATCCTACATGTACTTCATGCTTACATCCCCCACTTCTAATAAAGATGTCCCCATACACCCAAGCCCTTCACCTACATGCTTCCCAAGCTGCTTCCACACATGTACCTCCATCCCATACATGGAGTTATCCACAGTCATCTCCTACACCACCCATCCTTAAGACACCACCTTCACCACTTTATGGCTTACCATTGTAGTCAACCTACAATCTACAAAGTCATTCTACTCACCCCAATTGTCCTGTCATGAAAACTCCTCTTCACACTAATATTACACTCCTTATATGTTGGAGTATTTTTCACCACCTTCTCCAATCCTATCACATCTACATACTATCTTGACTTGATGCCCTCGAGCTACATCTGATTCATTATCACTGCATCACTTCTACTCGTTAGTCCACCATGGCATGTACATCTTCACCTCTCCCTAGGTCCATTCCTCATCCTCAGGTTTGACCCACATCAAAGTATCGACCCACTCCTCCTCCTTGTAACCTCACTCCATCCGCTTCCTACAAACCTCTATATATACACCATACCTATCCCATCTGCACCATTATCCAAAATATTGCATGATCTCCTTCATCAAGACCTCCTAGTGTTACCTAAAACCAAGCCTATTGATCCATCACATTCTAAAACTGTAGAATTACCATGAACATCAATTATGTATATACCATTATTATCTAGGCCATGAAATTGACACATATCATATATTTGAAACCTTGGTAGAAAAAAAGTTGCTTGGTGATTGCATCCCATCATCTAAGTGTTCTCATTCATCCACCCAACTCTAGAGTCCTCCACACTGCATCATCCCTTGCACTTTGCCATTGTGTGAATCTCTGGAAGATCCCTCCTGCTACATCCACCACATGTTAAACTACACAAACCACAAGATCCCTAGTAGCATTGTAACCTCACCTCCTCACTTTTACCATCGATAGTTCCTCTTCATCCTTCATCTTCATTCCTTTATCTTCTTATTATTTCTTCATGTAGTTGTATGGTCACACTTTGAGTGGCTACATACCTATGTTAATCTATTTCCTTTGGTAATCCCTTCATATTTTTTGTTACCAATGCTTGTTTCTTCTTAATTCTTCCATTTGTAAATCCCACCTTCAAATTCTTCCTCTTTTTTTCATTATTGCAAGCATTCCCACTAGTCACATATTATTTACTGTAGACACCAAAACAACACCAATCCGATTATATGACTACAAGAACTGATCGAATTGGCATACATACCCCCTAGGGTAGTCTCTAGAGGTTAAATAGTGGTCCTAACCACTCCCAAATAAGTTTTGGAAGGTCAAAGGTCAGTTTTGCACCTTTTAAGCACTTTGCTCCCTATTCGTCCCACCCTGGGATGATTGAAATCCTATTTGTCCCACCCCAGGACGATTAGCAGTAATCGCTCTAGGGTGGGATGATTAGCAAGTTTTACTAGCAAAAAGTCAAACCTTGATAAATGGAAGCCCAGATCCACCACCTAACTTTGCCTTCAAGGCATGCATGGGATTGCCAGGGAAGGTTTCAAATCATGGAGGCCTCAATCAATGAGGCCCTGATTAGGAAGGAATCTTCTCTCACCCAAAAATGCATAATGAGCCAAGTGACGCCCTCGCATGTGCATGAAAAGGAGACCCTTAGGTCTATAAAAAGGTGAGCCTCCTCACCCAAAAAAAAAGGAGAGTTGGAGCATTTGGAGAAACGAAGTGCTACCAAAATATACCTCCATTCCTCTTTGTGCTTCCTACATACTTAATCTCTCTCTTCTGGAAGAGAGGTTATTGTGTGAACACTAGGAACGCAATCTAGATCCAAAAACCCAAGAAATTAGCCACAATCCCACACCAAACTCATTGACACAACCCCCTAGGAAGTTTTGGACCCATCCCACTTGGATTGGTGTCAAAACTAGGCCCTAAACGGTGAGCGTCCCACCCTAGGTGCCCTCCCAAACTGCTATAGTCCTAATCGCCCCACCCCGGAGTGATTAGAAATTTGTGCATGGTTTTATTACTGTTCTTTTTGCATTATCTTATATCTAATGTACTTATGTTGTTGTCCAAATTTCATTGCTTTCTGACATGATTTGACCTGGTTTTTGTCATTTTATGTGTCTACTAACCTAGGGAGAGCCTTCGGATACATGATAACCTAGGCAAAATCTGCAAAATATGACCTTTTGGTTCATCTCAAAATGCTATTTTTAGTCTAACCACAAGTTTACAAGATTTTTGGAGGCCTCTGGGTAGGACATTTGCAAGGTCACTTTTTGCAGGTTTTACGACAGTCCCCACCGTACCACCCCAGAGTGATTAGAAATATGTGCATGATTTCCTTACTATTATTTTTGGAATATGTCCCAGATGATATCCTAATGCCTCTGTTAAAGTTTAAACTCATTCTAACATGATTTGACAGTCATTTTATAATTTTATGTATTAACTAGCTTGTAGGGCGCCCCTGTCACATATAGGAGAATATAGGTAGGATATGCCAATTCCGATAATCTGGGTAGTATTAGAATTACATATAATGCCTAACCCATGAGTTTCAGATGATTTGGATAAGTATAGGTGGGACATTAGAGTGCTCGCTTTGGAGAGGCCCCCAACGAGCAAACGAACATAATGGGGCCGTTCGACGTCGCTTCGATGCAAAATTAGGTGATACCAAATATAGAAGTTGTCCTTTATATTTGTATATCATTATGTAATCGATTCATCAATATTATCACTGATATCCCACAAGCACTCACCGGAGGCCTTAGGGATTGCATGTTTTTCTAGATACGCATATGCTATTAACGATTTATTGTCTTTCTGTGTGTAGGATCTCACTACAAAGAATACTAGAGGGGCAATAAGGAATGAAAAACACATGGACATAAGTGATGAAAAATTTTAGCCTGCCCAGTTTGAATGTGGTCACACGAAAGACGCTGGAAGCGTACCGTTCGATCTTGGAAGCGTGGATTCTTTCGGGCATCCATTAATGTAAAAAATTGTATCAAACATTCTAAGCCCTAGAGGGGGAATGCATCGTAATCATATTAAAAGCAATGTCAATAAAGGAGACCCTACTTTGTTTCCTCACATTTCATTTTTGCGTCATTTCCTTCATGCATTGCTCATCGCATTTGTAGGACTTAGCATCTATATCTATTTTTGTTTGCATCATATTGATACATAATTTTTCTATATGCTTTTAGTGGTGATCACAGTGGAAACACTCATCACTTTTCTCATTTTTTGTCATTCCCTCATCGATTCGTCATTTGAGGGGGTAGTCACACTTAGTCACCAATCAACAAATACACACCCAATCAAGGAAATGGCATGCATTCAAATAATCATTGACAAAGACAATCATGCTACTGCTTGGGGCAACAAACAAGCAATAATCATAGGCTAAACAAACACTTGGCATTCTAGAAGCATGAAGAAGAGGTTCCTCAGAAAAAATGTTGTGCCCTTTGCCTATTCATGACTGAAAAATGTCCAATATCAAGTAGACATCACTGAAAAAGGTTACACTTGAGTTAAGATCCTTAGCTCGTCAAAAGCAAGGATTCAAGAATGCATGCTATTTCCATACTTGGGGCATCAAAATTTGGTTAGGTTACTAAGAAACCCTAATCATTAAGTGTTTTGGTCATCTATTTTTTCTCAGCACTGCGCCACACACAGCACATCCCAAAAAGGGGCATCTTTAGACACCAAAATAACACCAATCTGATTATGTGACTACAAGCACTGACCAAATTAGCATACATACCCCCTAGGGCAGTCTCCAAAGGTTAAAAAGTGGTCCTAACCACTCCCAAATCAGTTTTGGAAGGTCAGAGGTTAGTTTTGCACCTTTTAAGAACTTTACTCCCTATTCGTCCCACCTTGGGATGATTAGAATATTATTCATCCCACCTTGGGATGATTCATAGCAATCACTCCAGGGTGGGATTATTAGTAGGTTTTACTAGCAAATAGTCAAACTTTGACAAATGGCAGCCCAAATTCACCACCTAACTCTGCCTTCAAGGTATGGGATTGCGAGGGAATGTTTCAAATTAGATATGCCTCAATCAAGGAGGCCCTAATTAGGGAGGAATATTCTCTCCCACCAAAAAGGCATAATGAGCCAAGTGGCACCCTCCTATGTGCATGCAAAGGAGACCCTTAGATCTATAAAAAGGTGAGCCTCCTCACCCCAATAAAGAAGAGATTTGGAGCATTTGGATCAAGGAAGTGTTGCTAAGCTATACCCCCATTCCTCTTTGTGCTTCCTACATCCCTAATCTCTCTCTTCTGGAAGAGAGGTTATCGAGTGAACACTAAGAACACAATCTAGATCCAAAAACCCATGCCATTTTTATTTTCATCATATCGATATGCCATTTTTTTGCATGCTTTCAGTGGTGATCACGGTGGGAGCACTCATCACTTTCAGTGCATCCTTTAGTTTTGGCACCCCCATACCCCGACCACTTCAAAGTTCCTCAATGGGCAATTTTTAGAGGGGATGAGGATGCCCAAGAGCACGTAACAAGGTTCTTGAGTCAATGCTTTGGCATTCATGACAACGTTGCATTGCTTCTGAGAATATTTATAACCACGTTCGTAGGCCCTGCCTCGGATTGGTTTACCTAGTTGTTGAAGCATAGCATCAATAATCTAGACCAGCTAGTGGATGCATTCCTTGAATGTTTTGCCTTCAACACCAAGAAGAAGGCATCCTAAAGTGACCTAGCTAGCCTTAAGCAGTATGATTATGAGACCATGGATACTTATGGGAATCGGTAGAGGACATTGCTTTCAAATCTACCTTACCTCCCTCCCATGGCTGACATGACTCAAACATTTTCAAAGAGTTGCTTAAGGTCGATCTCCGTGCTATTGTAGCTGCATCAATATGCCACCCTCGAAGAAGCCCTGGTGCAAGCCAGGATAATTGAGGAGATCAAAATACAAGATGACGAGATTGCCAAGCCATGCAAGAAAGAGTGGCCCAAAAATGCTAAAACTGGGCCCACACAATCGAAACTCGCCACGGTCAATCAGGTTGCCATAACTATACCAAAGCCTGCACAAACGACATAGCCCCCAAAGGCTAATTATCAGGCAGTTCCTCTTGATAACTATGAAAAGGAAAATCATAAACAAGAGTAAAATCAGTAGCTTCACCCTAGGTGATAATTCACATAATTCATGGAGTCTAGAGACTCCTTGTTTGACCACTTGTTCATGACAAACCTGATAAACTTGCCAAAAAGTCGACCCATAGACCCCAACACGCTAAAACCCAAGGGCTATAGGGAAGACTTATATTGTAGATTTCACCAGCAAAAAGGACATGGAATCTCCAGTTTTTGGAAATTCAAACATTTAGTGCAGGACTTGATAGACAACAAGACACTCATGGTAGATAGTCCCGTAGCACTAAGCAACCAATAGATGGAGGTATTCAAAGACCCCATGCCTACCCATGATGCACAGGCACAGACTTTACAAGTGAATGAGGTAACACAAAACTGCCCCATGCAAGGATACGTAGGGATGATAAGCATCGTGACATAGAACAAAAGATACCCAAACACGACTACACCTACTACAGCTACAGGAGATGTTTCGTCAACGTCACAACCTCCACAACACCCTACGCAACCTCCCCTGCTTTGACCAGTGGCCACGATTTGGACTAAACTTACTCAAAGTTTAAGGACCACGTCGGCTAGGCTCTCCATTTATGAGTTCATCCAACAATCACCACTCCATCGAGAGGCTCTGATGGAGATACTTAAAGCCATTGAGCTACAACCCCACGAAGCCAATTTTTTCAACAATTTTGTGGGACATGTGAAATAGTGCACAGAACCAGTCATAACCTTCAGGGAAGATGAACTAAAACTGGTGATTGGTGATATGGTGGATCCACCCCTCCATTGCATGGGTCAACGGGATTCCATTCAAGAGGGTGTTTTTGGACACTGGCTCATCCAGCAACATAATCACGACAGTGGCATTAAAACACCTAAAGGTGCTAGCATCCCACATTGTGGCGTCCCCTTACACTCTTCAAGCATTCAACACGTTATGCTCAATGGTTGGTACAATTGTCCTGCCCATCCAAGTAGGACAAAAGACCATTCCTACATTGTGTCACATCCTTGAGGGTGAGATGGCCTACAGTATCTTGCTAGGTCAGCCTTGGATCAGGGACATGAAGTGTGTCCCTTCGATAGTCCATCAATGCCTCAAATACATATACGAAGGGCAAGTACATGTAGTCCATGTTGGTCATCAAATCTGCCTAGGAAAGGATTTGGGTAAATGTATGCGCCCTAGACCTGGACCAACATTGAAAGGCCGAAGGGAAGAGATGCCCCTCGTGCCAATCTTCGGAGAAAGGTCGGCTCCTATGCTAAACTACTTTGGTGTTTTGAGATAAGGGATGCAGGAAAGAGATAAACAGAGTAAGGGTGCAGGAAAGAGATAAAAAGAGTTAGGGTTAGAGAAAGAAATAAAAAAGGGGTAAGGGAAGAGAGATCGATAATTTAAAGTGGGAGAGAACAGGAAGCACGATCACTAACTAACAACTTGAATAGCAACAAAGAACACCAAGAATAAATGAAAGAAATGCCACATTAACCTTCCTATGTATCCTTTGGGAGAGCTCCAGGATTCTCCTTCTCCCTTTCATCAAAATTTAGGGTTCAGAGTAACGACGATTAGGACAAGCGAATATAACAGAAACCACAACCCACCAGGCAACATAAAAGAAAACCAATATAGCGTTTTTCCTCTCCTATGTATCCTTCGGGCAAATTTTAGGGTACAGTCCCCAATCGCACACCGAATTCAGGATTCAGAGTTACAGTATGCAAATGAAGAAAGACAAAAGAAATAAACACAGAAGGCAGCATAAAAGAGAGAAATTGAGCCCAAAGCTCTTTAGTATTAATCGTAGGACATCAAGTTACAACAACTTTCTAGCAGAAATTTCCCCCCTTTTTCATTACAATGCTTGGGTTTTTATAGAGGACCCGACCCTCTGAGCCATAATTACACAAAATGGAGGAGTACATCCTCGAAAGTTGAGAAGTCGGCTCTTGCGGCTCTCGTGACTGAGCTCTCAATTCTGTTACCAAAACTAGCAGTTGCGATCGGGTCAGCCGGGGAAAGACGCATTAATGAGCCACCTGGATGTCCTTGGTCTCCGGGTGTGGTGCTCGAGTGGCCGCCATGCTCGTCGGGCTCTCCATCATGGACTGATACTTCATTTCCAATTGCTAAAAATGAACAGCGGGCTTGTCGGGCACGAAAAAATGTATTTATGAGGCACTTGATCACCTCGAGAAAATACTCGGCTTGGAGCGCGTGCCTTTTGAAGCGCTTCGCTGAATTTTCATTCGCACTTCACTTCGCAATGGACTCGAGCCGAAGCAGATTCTCCTTGATTTGCACTTCGCATGGTGGAGCTTCGCAAAATAGCTTCAGGGGTGGTGAGAGCCGAAGTAGATTTCTTCCTCAAAATGGGGTCTTCACTTCTCGCTACTTCGTTGTGCCAAAACTGCTTCGGTGAGGCCTTCGCCCGAAGTAGATACTTCGTTGATGAGCTTAAAAATGCTTCACGGTGATCCTTCTTCAAAACTACGATTTGAGGGTATTTTGGCCGAAGCTCATTCTTGCCTTCAAAATGTTTCGACTGCTTCTACTTCGGGTGAAAGTACTTCGCACGAAGGTTTGCCAAAGCAGATGCTTCGCAACGACTTTTGGCAAAGTAGAAATGGTTCGCTGGCGGGAAGGCCCGAAGTGAGTGCTTCGACGGTCTTTTGGCGAAGTATTTTCAATGTTTGCCCTTTTCAATTTCTGCTTCGCAAGTTTCTTGCCCGAAGTATCATTTTGAAGTGCTTCGGACCCGAAGTAGTTTTCATCCCTCTACCTTTGCATTTTGCTTCGACAACATCGCTTCACAAAACTTTCGCCCGAAGTAACTGTTTGAGGGACTTCGGGGCCGAAGTAGTTTTTCTTGCCTTAGCCAATTCGGACCGCGATTTTCCTTCGGTGAAGCTGAATGTCCGCTTCGCAAAACTTTTGCCCGAAGTAGCTTCTGGAAATGCTTCGGGTGCGAAGCTCTTTTTCTGAATTCTTCTTCGGCAACGCCACTTCGCAAGATTTTTGCCCGAAGTAGCTTCTTGAAGTGCTTCGAGGCCGAAGTAGATCCCATCCTTAGTGATTTCCTTTGCGAAGCTATCTTCCTTAGCTTATTCAGCAGCGAAGCTCTTTCTTCTTCCTTTTTATGTACAAGGGGGGTGGCAGGGAAAGCCAAAATTGCTGCAACACTTGAAAATGTTGTTTCTAAAAGCAAGGGAACAAATGCATGAATTTAAAGAAATACTTTACAAAAGAGAGACTGTACAAAATTTTGATTTCTTTTTTCTACCCCTTGTGCAATGTGACAAAATTGTCAACATTCTTGGCGGCTCACGGGGCAACGAGCTCGTCTCGATGAGAGAACCCTCAGCTTTGATCCATTGGGCCAGAGTCACCTCCAGACCCTTCTCCTCTTTCTCTCTCCGAGAGTGCTTCCACAGCTGGTTCTCCTTCTTCTTCTTCTCCTTCCTCTTCTCCTTCTTCTTCTCCTTCTTCTGCCGGTGCGGCCTCCTGCTACGGTGATGGGACAAGACGATCATGGATTTTCTTCATGGTTCGGTGGACGTGAGCCCAGACACCTTTCTAAAATGGCTCTTGGTCTTCGAGTGCCTTGACCAAAACATGGAACCGATCAATCTGCCCAATGTCAGCATGTTTGATTCTTACACTTAGGTCATTCAGGCAAGCCACGATTTTGCAGTGTCTCAGAATGAAGTCGGTGACTTGTCCTTCTGTGACTGGCTCTTCCCACCCATCTATTTCTGAGACGTCACTTTCGAAATGGAGCCATGCTGGCTTGAGTTCTTCCCTGGTGAGAAGGTTCCCATCATCATCTATGAAACTCGGGAAACCTAAGGAAGAAAGATCTTCGAAGTAACCCATTGATGTGCACTGCTCCTGCTCAAATATGTCTAGGAGGTCCTTCGCCTTCTGTGCTTTCTTCACCTTGGAGAAGAAGGCACGAACAGTGGCTTGGGCTGTAGACCAATCCCTAGCCGTTCGACTCATAGCAGCAACCTGCAGGTCCTGATATCTAATACTTTGGACCTCAAAAGCCAGCTTGAGTCACCTTTTGATTTTTTGGATGACCTCATCTACTATTGGCCCTTTCTTAGCAACGACATACTGAGCTTCGGTGACATAGATTAAAGTTGACAGGGCACTGGAGGCCCGTGATCTGAAACCTTTGAGCAAGTGTGAGCGAATTTCCTTGATTCTGCCTCTATCGAACAGCTCCAGGTTTGCTTTTTCGAACAACTGCTACTGAGTCTGCAAGATTTTGCTTTCGAGCTCTTTGGCTTTTAGCTCATTTTTGGCTTGTTTCTGTGCTTGGTGCTAAGCCGAATACTATAGTTGTAGTATCTACTATTTCAGGGCATGTGTTTCCTTCTTCATTAGCTTACACTGCTCCTCTGAATCCTCCAGCTTGGAGCGGATTCTAGCCAGCTCTTCCTCCAACTTGATGTTGGCGCTCTCTGCTTCAAATCTACGTTGATTAGCAATATTCGCATGCGCTCGAAAAGTCTCGATTCCGACGTGCATGGATGCAGATTCATTATCTATATTCAAATGTTCCAGGTCCTTGGTCTTCTCCTGGTAATCATAATCAGTCGGAGTCATTTCATCCAGAGGCTTCTGGACCTTAGGGACCTTCTTCACTTTATGTAACTTTCCGCCCTTCAAGTCGAAGACAGCGCATTTTTCAACCTGGGCTGGAGATCGCCCTCTTTTCTTCCTTGCCTCCTTCAACATTTTCTCTATGTTTTGTCGAGCTAGGAGTAGCTTTTCGGCTAAGGGGCGTTCCTTTATTAAGGATAGATCTGATTCAAAAAATGTTGGATCTCCAGCCGAAGGGGTAAACAAATATAAAGAATCAATGGGGAATGCCTCACCAGAAGGTTCGGCCATGGGTGTAGCAGGAGCTTTGGCAAGCGGGACTATGTTGTGTGCGATGGGAGAATGGGCTACGGGGCTCAGCATTGGAGCACTGCCTTCACCTTGACTAAGGACTGAAGGAATGGTAGCATGGGCGGGCGAAGTAGTTTCAACAGGCTTGCCCTGGTCGGACGACTCGGGTGGAGTGGGGCTAGGCAGAGTTGGAATGGCAACGGGCAATACCTGAGTGGGTGATTGACCTTGTAGGGGAGGGAGAGATTGATGGGGACCTTCAACCGAGACCACAGTGGACGTGTCGAAGACCAAGGCGAAGGGAGGAGAGTGCATACCTGCGTGCCCTCCTGGCAGAGTGGCCGTGGTGACTTCTTGTGTGATTGGCTCCTGCTCCTTTTGGGCTTCGGCACTCCCGACCTCCACAACTTCTACTTTGGGGTCTCCCTCTTGTTGGAGGAGCTCCTCCACATCAATGACGTCTATGTCTGGGACCGTCTCGACACTTGGTGGCCCCGCATCTTCAACATTTGCTTCGATCGGGCCTGATGCAGGTTGTTCAGCAGGAGCACTTGGGAGCTTTGTGCGGGGTCGCTTTGGGTGGCTCGGAGGCACTTGAATTTGCTGCCTCTTTCTTTTCTTTCTCTCTAGTGGTTGCTCCAACTCTTTGGCACTTGTGTCATGGATTTTTGATGGTCCTTGTGGTAGTGCCTTTGGTGTAGCTTCGGCTTCTTCCTCTTCTTCTTGCTTCGAAGCATCGTCAGCTCCTCTTGGGCTTTCACCCGATCCTGGGGTAGCTGGAGGAACAAAGTCAACGAAGGATATGGACTTCCAAGTTTCAACATTGGCTTCATAAAGAATTGCGAAGTCTTTATCTGTTGTCAAGAGTCCGTAAGAATTCATCTTCTGGCGATGGACTCTCATTATCCACCACTCCCTTAATTTTTCCTCGCTCCAATTCTTCAATTCCTCCTTTAAATCATCTTTTGCCTTTCTCCAAAACGTGGAGCTTGGAGTTGGGAGGGGGTGTTGGTCAAGGTCAAACTCGGCCTCCATGGGGTAGAACTCATGCCAGGGAGGCAATGTCCTCATTCTCTCCAAATGCCACTCCAGATCCTTCCCATTGGGATTATTCCTTTGTTCCACAATTTCAGGGTGGGGGCAGATGTGGAAATTCTTGAATTTTAAGTGATCCCTCATCACTCCCAAGGGATCATAGAGCCATTGTTGAGGAATCTGGAGTAGGCCAAAATTGGCAAGCTTTTCCTCCAGGAAAATGTTTTGTTTTAAGGCAAATACTTCAATTACTCCCATCCTGAAGGGGAAGTCACAGGTATGTGCCCATTTTTGACCATGGCCATAGATGGCGTTGGTTGCGTCGCTCTGTCGAGCGACCTCCAATGCGAACTGGTACTCGGAGGGGTAGACTGGTAGCAGGAAGGGCCTCCCAATGAAGCCGAACATACGAATTACGAGCCCCTGCGTTAGTTGAAACATGTCTCCCCTTTTCTCTTGCACCACTTTGTCTCTCAAACTGAGGGGGACCCGAGGGCAAGAACCCTTCAACAAATGCATAGCGGGTCCCAAAAATTGTTGGTTAAAAGAATAATAGGACTCTGTCCTCAATAGGAGGGGAGTCCATTGGTACACTGGTAGAGGATTTCCATCCTCGCCGCTTGAAGAAATGGTGATATGGGGGAATCGCTTATGTACCTGGTAGAAAAACAACCAGACAAGGAAAGAACAAGGTGCGAAGTACTGGCCCGTTGTCGAATTCTTCATGCTGGTGAGCCTCGTGTGCAAGGTTCGGGCCACCCATTCTACCCAATCAAAGAAAACTAGGTTGGTACTTGGTCTTGAGGCATCAGGGGCATAGAATTCCCCTCTTGAAATACATTCGACCAAAGACACCTGCCAGGGTTGCACCGAAGCATCTGTCGACAGGCCCGCCACCCATGCAATGATGGAGAAAATGTCGGTGTTCTTGAAGGCCGCCAAGGGTAAGGGCATCTGGGGTAGCTTGCTTGAAGGGAGCCCACTTTTGAGGTTCTCGCGTAGGAATTTCAATATGTAGCTGTTAGAAGTGAACCTCTCCATCTGTTCGCTCAGAATGATGTTGCGAATGGAATAGCCCTTGGGCGGACCTTGCTGTGGCGTGAAGGCTGCTTGTACATCTTCCTTCAAAATGGAAAACAATTTATGACCCAAAGCGTCCAACACTTGCCTGGATGCAGGCTGGTAATTCTGCGTGATAGCATAGATCAACTCTGGATAGTGGTGAGCAGACGGGGTCAAGTACCAGTAAATCTGAGAATAATAGGCAGCAGCCCTCTTATTCTCTAGGGTGAGTCTGCTCACCATAAACTCAATAGTGCGTCGGAGGTCGGACACACCCTTAGAGAGCTCCGTGTCTCTAATTTTCTCCCACCCATCAATTGGTGGTTCTACAAGTTGTTCCTCCTCAGAGTCGTCCCCTTCTTCTATCGGCTGCTTTTCAGGGCGAGGGGTGAGATTTATCTTCTTTGGAGTATGCTTTTTCTCTTCCTTGCCCTTCTTCATTTTTTTAGGGCCTACAACTTCGGGCTCTTTCCCCTTCTCTTTGGAGTTTTTCTTCCCCATGTTGAAAATGATGGTGGCAGATTCCTTGATACAGAGGGCTTCAATGTGAAGGGCTTAGATGCAAAGGGCAGGAGAATTGTAGAGTAACCGAAGGCTCTTAGTCTTGCATGAACTGATGGATAAATAACCTCCTCCTTGCTAGAGCTTCATGTTTTATAGCCTAAAAAGGTAACTACCTCAATTTATGGCACCTACCAAAATTAAATTAATGCTTCGGATGGAGGAAGTTGTCGTGCCCTTTGATTGGCTCTACAGCAGTGTAGTACACGGGGCCACGTGCTTTGGTAATCATGAAATGCAAACTACTGCCACCTCGTACCTCGATGCGGGCTTTTACCTTAACCGAATCACCTCGGGATGTGCTCCACCACTTTTGCCTTAAATTCATCCACTTCGAACTCTTTTCAAGGTTGCTATCAGCATGTTCTTCGAGGCACATTTTAAATTCTCCCGACTCGCGCGTTATTGGTTCGGCGAAGTTGAAATCAACATTGAAAATGCTTCACGATGAACCTTTGGTGCGGGTTGCTTTTTGACACTTCGGGCCCGAAGTACTTCTCCTTCGCCTGCACTGCCACTTTGCTTTGCGAAGACCACCTATCGAAGCTTGCTTTCTTTGGAAACAGCTTCACCAAACTTTGCTTTGGAAACTGCTTCGCGAGGGCTCTTTTAAAATCTACTTCACAAAACTTCTTCCCGAAGTAACCTCTTAAAATGCTTCGGGTGCGAAGCTCTTTTTGTGCCTTCGTTTGAATTTTGGTTCGGCCCTTTTGAGGGTAAAGTGCTTCACTGCGAACCTCCTCGCAACCACTACTTCGCATTGAAAGTCCCCGAAGGAGATTTTGTAATACTTAGCTGTTGCAAATAAAAATTATATACAAGATGTATATACACACACACAAACATATATATATATATATATATATATATATATTTTTTTTTATATATTTTTATTTACAAGAGTTTTACCTCGGCGATGAAAAGTCTTCAGATGAAGACCATTGATAGAGATCGGCAAAACCTGGCCATCTGCATCTTTGAGGATGAAAGAGTTGGCCGAGTTCACCTTCACAATTTTGAACGGCCCATCCCAGAAGGCGTCCAGCTTGTCGTGATTCCCAGGCTTGGCCTTCCAGGAGTCCCACTTCCATACCAGATCTCCCACCTTGAATGTGCGATCGGATGATTTCCTTTTGAACCAATCTCGGGTGATCTGAGCATGCCTAGCGAAGCTCTGGTAGGCTTTTTCATGATCTTCCTCCAGCTGCAGTAGCTGAGCCAGTCTATTTTCCAATGGATTGACTCCTTCTAACAGCTGCAATGCAGGGATCTCT
The DNA here is from genome assembly GCA_028583015.1 of Wollemia nobilis. Classification (NCBI taxonomy): domain Eukaryota; kingdom Viridiplantae; phylum Streptophyta; class Pinopsida; order Araucariales; family Araucariaceae; genus Wollemia; species Wollemia nobilis. Next base: position 286,676 of record JAQPPZ010017101.1, on the reverse strand, counting down.
ATATGGGTAGGTAAGATGGCCTCCTTACCGTAGACCAGGGCATAGGGTGAAGTCTTGATTGACTTCTTGACTAAAATTCGATCGGCCCACAAGGCCCGATCTAGCAGAAGATGCCAAGTCCTTTTGTTCGTCTCTATGAGCTTTCTCAGCACCCTCAATAGAGTCTTGTTGGTTGATTTCGCCAAGTCGTTGCCCTGTGGATAGTAATTGGAGGATACTTTATGATATATCCCATATTTGTAGAGGAATTCATTGATTTTTGCCTGCGAAGCCAGGACCATTGTCCATGATGATTGCTTCGGGGATGCCGAATCGGGTGATCAATCCTTCAAGGAAGGCTATGACAGTCTCTTGATCTGCATGCTTCGTGGGAAGCTGCTTTGGCCCATCTGGTGAAGTAGTCGGTTGCAGTCAGGATGAACTTATGCCCAGCGGAGGAGTTCGGTGATATGACCCCTATGAAATCCAGCCCCCATTGTTGAAAGGGTGATTCAACTTGTATCGGTCGGAGAGGCATCGAAGCATTTCTACTTCGGTCGGCGAACTTCTGACACTGCTCACATCTGTGACAAACGGTGAAGGCATCGACGAAGAGTGTAGGCCAATAATATCCAGCTTTGATGATCTTTAATGCCATCGTTCTTCCCACGAAGTGACCTCCAGATAATCCTGAATGGAATTCTCCCAGGACTCTCCTTTTATCATCATCTTTTATGCACTTAAGAAGAACACCATCAATGTTTCTAAAAAACAAGCCTTCGGGGCGCAGAGTATATCGGGTGGACCGCATCCTAAAATGCCTTCGCTGTGAAGCATTTAAATGTGAAGGACATCTGCCAGTGTTGAAGTACTCGACTATTTCACTGACCCAGTCCTTCTCATCCTCTTCCTGGTTTGCGAAGCATCCTTCGATCGGCGAGTCATCCCATTGAGATTCTGTCACTTCGACCGCTGCGCTCTTCGCCAATTCTTGACACAATGCGCGATCGCGAACCAGTTTTGTGGGCTTAATCTCAATGTCAAATTCTTGTATCTTGTTCACCCAACCGGCTCTCTTGCTTCCCAATTCTCCTTGGATGATGAAATTGCGCACGTCAGGGTGAATGACAAAGACCATAACCCGACTTTGGGAGATGAACTGCTTGAACTTCTTGAGAGACTTCATTACTGCATGCACCTGACGTTCTATGAAATTGTATTTCTCTTCATGGGGATTGATCACCTGGCTCAGAAACATGATGGGATGCTCTTCACCGTCTTCCCCTTTTTGTGTTAGGACCGCAACATAGCTCTCGGGTTCCCCTATGGCATACAGGATAAAATCTTGACTGTAGTCAGGGTTGATCAGGACCGGCGCCTGAGCGATTTGGGCCTTAATCTCTTCGAATGCCTCCTTTCTCTCTTCTGTCCAGATGAATTCGGTGCCCTTCTTCAAAATTTTGGACATCGGCTTGATGACTTGGGCGAAATCGAGGACAAACTTCCTCATGAAGTTGATCTGGCCAAAGAAATATTGAAGTCCTTTCTTGTCTGCTGGGAGTGGGAGCTTCGTTAGAGCCTCGGCTCTATCGGGATCTACAACGAGGCCCTTTTATGATATCGCATGTCCCAACAACTTTCCTTCGCTGACTACAAATATGGACTTCTTCGGATTGATTGAGATGCCAAACTCTCGGCATTTTTTGAAAATTTGTTGTAGGTGTACAGGGTGATCCTCCCTTCTTCGGGAGAAAATGGTCATGTCATCTAGATAGATGATGATAACCTTATTCAGAAGCTCACCAAAAGCTAGATCCATCACCCTCTAGAAAGTGGCACCAGCATTCGAAAGGCCAAATGGCATTCATTGGTAAGCAAATGTCCCCCACTTGGTGGTGAACGCTGTTTTATGCTGGTCTTCATTCCTGACCCAGATCTGATTGTATCCGGAGAAACCATCGAGCAGGGAGAAGCGTTGAGCTCCAGCCATCGAGTGCAAGATCTGATCGATTTGTGGAAGAGGATAGTGGTCCTTGAGAGAATCCTGGTTTAGGTTGTGAAAGTCCACGCATAACCGTATATCTCCGTTCTTTTTTTTGATGGGGACTAGGTTCGCTACCCAAGAAGAATGCTTGATGGGATAAATTATCTTCGCCTCGAGCATTTTTAGGAGTTCGGCCTTCATCAAGACCTCGATCTTTGGGTTAACCGGCCTTTGCTTTTGTCGAAAGGGTTTGACCCCCTCCTGTAATTCAATTGTATGCTGGATCAGCTGTCGATCGTATCCCCTGAGGTCTTGATAAGACCAAGCAATTATGTCGGGATACTTCTTGCACAGAGTCTGGATCTGTTCTATCTCTTTCGAAGTGCAATCGGTTCCAACTTTTATTGCTTTTCTAGGTTCAAGCTCTAAATCTTGATACTGCTTTTCATTGACTTTGATCATGTGAGAGAGTGCTCGATCATTCTGATCAAAGAGGCTTTCAAGAGTGATCAGTCCCTTGGGAACGTGGTTATTCTTCAATTGAACCAGCCCTTCATATTCTTCTTCATCAGGGCTTTTGTCTTCGACTGTGGCGGCTTCTTGAATCATGAAATTTACAATCTGCTCGTCATTGTCAAAGACTTGCCAATGTAGGTCTCTTTCCGGGATAGAGGGTCTGTAGATCATCCTCACAGCTTTGGGCTTGTGCACCATGTCTTCTGCTGGAGAGTACTTGGCTACGATGGATGCTAGAACATCAACGTGTCGATTCTTTTCTCATGGGATAAACTACAGATTGAGAGACTCGAAATGGTCACACAGGTCCCATACCCTGTTGCGGTACGACTTTAGATAATGTTTCTTTGAAGTGCACCTATTTGTGACCTGGTTGCATACCAGTTTAGAATCTCCAAAGATTTGGAGGTGCTTTATGCCTAACTTGTCAGCTTTCTTGAGTCCTAGGCATAATGCTTCATATTCTGCTGCATTGTTGGTGCAGCTCCATATCAACCGGTAGCAATACTCCTTTTGCTCTCCGGATGGCAAAACTAGAAGAATCCCTGCCCCAGCACCATTTTTACATCGGGTGCCATCGAAGAACAACTTCCATAGTCCTTCTTGGGCACTTGTTCTATTCTCTGGTTGGGTGTGTTTCTCAGGCTTGGTGATCGCATAACATCCTATCTCGGTCTCTATCATGGCATTAAAGTCTGCCAATGAGAACTCATCTTCATAACTTAGTTGCGCAAGAGATTCCTCGACCAGGTCCACCTGCTCTATTTGCTCCACTATTGCATTCACTGGATCGCTGCTCTCTTCTTCGGACATCTTCTGCACAAGGAAGGAAGAAGGCTTTTCATTGTAGATCTTCACCTTCTTTCCTTTGAATGGAATCTCCAGATGAGAGTAATCCATAGATAGATATCCACCCAGCTTTGTTGTGAATTCCCTTGACAAGCACATACTAAAGTATGGCTCCAGGTCGACGACCACTACCTCTTGTATGACCGTGATCTGAGGCATCTTATGTAGTCGAATAGGAATGTCTTTGATCACTCCTATAGTCTTCACTAGGGTACCATCCAACTGGAGTATGCCTTGGCTGCTTCACGTATATTCCATCCCTATTTCTTCGTAGACTGCTTTCGGCATGACTATTGTCGTGGCCCCAGAGTCGATCATACAGTTATGTACAATATACCCTTCCATCTGTAGAGACAGGTAGAACGGAGGTGGTCTATTCTTCCCCGTAATGGATGTGGATAGGGTCTGCACAAGAGTAAGCGGTGCTACCTTTTTTGCTTTAGTCATCTTCAATGATTCTTGCAACAGGTCCACTTGTCCAGGTAGTTGTAGTGCATCGTACAAGCTGATCTTGGCTGGAATCCTCTTTAACTCCTCTACAATGTTGTACACCAGGGAACTGAGCACCTCGGGTTCCTTTCTCGGCTCATATCTGGTGCGATACTACTCCGTAGCTTCAACTCTTTGTCACTTAGTCAGTGAAGGAAACTTGAGCTTTTCCCTAGCCTGCTCTTTGGTTTCTGCTTGAGGTGGTTCGACAGAGGCCTTTTGAGCTTTTTCTTTGATCGATGCAGGTGGAGGAGCTTCGTTCGGGGCCGAAGAAGATGATTGTCCCTTCTCGGGTCGAGCATGCACTTTTAAGGGAGCCATCTGAGTAGCATCCACTTCTATCACCTTCTTTCCTCCTCTAGTAAGCACTGCAACCGGCTCTTCTTCGCCAATCGCCAGGTTCTGACTCATTTTCCTAATAACGTTGACTTGACCGCCATGACTACTGCTCGCCAACATTTGTACATAGTGTTGGTGCAGCATGCAAGTATTCTCTTCATGCGGATCATTGCACGTAGAGCACCAATATACACAATCGAAAGTGCTCGAAGCTTCATCAATCACAGCATTTCTCGTTGAAGCCTTCCCTTGTTGGACTGCTTGGTCTTTGGTAAGCGCAGGTGTAGGATAAGACCTTCTCGGTAGAAATTCTTGTTGCGCTTGCTTCTTCTTCACAATGGTCATGTCGTTGGACAACGTCTGAACTGTGGAGTTCAGAGACTACATCTCTTGCAGAATTTTAGCTTGCATATCATCGGCTTTTGGAATGAGTGGCAATGAAGCCATCGTCGATATTGGAGGCAGGGCGGGGAATGCCGAAGTGACAGTGGGCTGCAGAGTTGAAAATGTGGGAAAATGAATTTGTGGAGCGATGATTTGAGACACAATAGGATTCGGGTTCCAAGATGAGATCGGGTATGTAGGGGTTACAGAGATCTACGAAGCGACTATGCTCGCATACTAGGATTGAGGGAATTCAAGAAGTATGGGCATCGACATCCTTTGGGGGAGCTTGCCCATAGCTATCAAATCCATTTCTGCCCTCTTGGCTAACTCATACAACTCGGGAAAAGTATTGATGTTAGAATATCTTACCATGATACTGATATCAGGGTTGAAAGCCCAAAGGAAATAGTATGCTGCAACTTCGTCGGTTGGCCAAAGTCCAACTGGTACTCTCTGCCAGGTTCGAGTGAACCTAACATTGAAGTCTATGATCTCTTCTTGTGGATGTCTCTGGATTGAAGTGAACTGATGCAGGAGAGAGGTAGGATCGGAGGACTCATTGAAGCTTCGCATCAACTGCCCGACTAACTGGTCCCATCCCGTAATAGTACCGGGTGGTAAAGATCTATACCAGTAGAGGAGTTTTCCTCTAAGGGAAAGAACCAGAAGCTTTACCATAACTCGCTCCTCTGTGATGTCATGGATCACCGCCAGAGAGATTATGTCCTGGATGTGCTCCAGAGCAGTCTTCCCAGTTCCATCGAACGTTGGGATCTTCTTTATAGCAGCAGGCGACACTTGCCCTTGTCCTGCTAGATTTAGCGGTGACAAAGAATCCCATGCTGGGAACAACCTGGGTGGCGGTTGCTATTGCATTTGCTATTGTTGTTGTTGTTGTTGTTGTTATTGCTGTTGTTGTGCCATACTTGCTCCTGGATTTTGAGAAATAGGAATCCCCGAAGCTCCTCCTTGATTGCTAATAGGACGACTAATAGGAATGGAGGCACTAGGATGCTTCGGTGAGTTGGGAGGATTGGGAGGAAAACTAGATGTTGTGCTATCAGAAGTTAGGCCTTGTTCGTCAACAGCAGCCTCTTGCGAGGATGTTCCATGTAACAGTGACTCGAGGGTGACCAACCTTGATCGCTCCCCAAAGGCGTCGATATCTAGCTCAAAGAACTCGATTTCCTCTCCTCTATTCCTAACTCTCCATCTCGTTTGCATGAAGGCATAGACTTTGGTACTGGTCTTTACGACTTAAATATTCTTGGGTAAATAGAGTCACCAGATGCTAAGAGTCTTTCGGTAATGAGAGCATCGGTTCTCACTACCACTAGTCAGGTGAGACTGATCGGGTCACACCGGGAACTGGTTAGAACTATTGGCCCCGGTGGAGACGGGTTTGAGATTCGTGTTCTTAAAATATGGGACCTTGGTCCCACCGAGCGTGCCAAAAACTATTGGTCATCAAATCTTCCTAGGAAAGGATTTGGGTAAATGTATGCGCCCTAGACCTGGACCAACATTGAAAGGCCAAAGGGAAGAGATGCCCCTCGTGCCAATATCCAGAGAAAGGCTGGCTCCTATGCTAAACTACTTTGGTGTTTTGAGATAAGGGATGCAGGAAAGAGATAAATAGAGTAAGGGTGCAGGAAAGAGATAAAAAGAGTTAGGGTTAGAGAAAGAAATAAAAAAGGGGTAAGGGAAGAGAGATCGATAATTTAAAGTGGGAGAGAACAGGAAGCACGATCACTAACTAACAACTTGAATAGCAGCAAAGAACACCAAGAATAAATGAAAGAAACGCCACATTAACCTTCCTATGTATCCTCTGGGAGAGCTCCAGGATTCTCCTTCTCCCTTTCATCAAAATTCAGGGTTCAGAGTAACGACGATTAGGACAAGCGAATATAACATAAACCACAACCCACCAGGCAACATAAAAGAAAACCAATATAGCATTTTTCCTCTCCTATGTATCCTTCGGGCAAATTTTAGGGTACAGTCCCCAATCGCACATCGAATTCAGGATTCAAAGTTACAGTATGCAAATGAAGAAAGACAAAAGAAATAAACACAGAAGGCAACATAAAAGAGAGAAATTGAGCCCAAAGCTCTTTAGTATTAATCGCAGGACATCAAGTTACAACAGCTTTCTAGCAGAAAGTTCCCCCCCTTTTTCATTACAATGCCTGGGTTTTTATAGAGGACCCGACCCTCTGAGCCATAATTACACAAAATGGAGGAGTACATCCTCGAAAGTTGAGAAGTCGGCTCTTGCGGCTCTCGTGACTGAGCTCTCAATTCTGTTACCAAAACTAGCAGCTACGGTCGGGTCAGCCGAGGAAAGACGCATTAATGAGCCACCTAGATGTCCTTGGTCTCTGGGTGCGATGCTCGAGTGGCCGCCATGCTCGTCGGGCTCTCCATCATGGACTGATACTTCATTTCCAATTGCTAAAAATGAACAGCGGGCTTGCCGGGCACGAAAAAATGTATTTATGAGGCACTTGATCGCCTCGAGAAAATACCCGACTTGGAGCACGTGCCTTTTGAAGCGCTTCACTGAATTTTCATTCGCACTTCACTTCGCAATGGACTCGAGCCGAAGCAGATTCTCCTTGATTTGCACTTCGCATGGTGGAGCTTCGCAAAATAGCTTCGGGGGTGGTGAGAGCCGAAGTAGATTTCTTCCTCAAGATGGGGTCTTCACTTCTCGCTACTTTGTTGTGCCAAAACTGCTTCGGTGAGGCCTTCGCCCAAAGTAGATACTTCGCTGATGAGCTTAAAAATGCTTCGCGGTGATCCTTCTTCAAAACTACGGTTTGGGGGTATTTTGGCTGAAGCTCATTCTTGCCTTCAAAATGTTTCGACTGCTTCTACTTCGGGTGAAAGTACTTCGCACGAAGGTTTGCCGAAGCAGATGCTTCGCAATGACTTTTGGCGAAGTAGAAATGGTTCACTGGTGGGAAGGCCCGAAGTGAGTGCTTCGGCGGCCTTTTGGCGAAGTATTTTCAATGTTTGCCCTTTTCAATTTCCGCTTCGCAAGTTTCTTGCCCGAAGTATCATTTTGAAGTGCTTCGGACCCGAAGTAGTTTTCATCCCTCTACCTTTGCATTTTGCTTCGGCGACATCGCTTTGCAAAACTTTCACCCGAAGTAACCGTTTGAGGGACTTCGGGGCCGAAGTAGTTTTTCTTGCCTTAGCCAATTCGGACCACGATTTTCCTTCGACGAAGCTGCCGCTTGAATGCCGCTTCGCAAAACTTTTGCCCGAAGTAGCTTCTGGAAATGCTTCGGGTGCGAAGCTCTTTTTTTGAATTCTTCTTCGGCAATGCCACTTCGCAAGATTTTCACCCGAAGTAGCTTCTTGAAGTGCTTCGGGGCCGAAGTAGATCCCATCCTTAGTGATTTCCTTTGCGAAGCTATCTTCCTTAGCTTATTCGGCAGTGAAGCTCTTTCTTCTTCCTTTTTATGTACAAGGGGGGTGGCAGGGAAAGCCAAAATTGCTGCAACACTTGAAAATGTTGTTTCTAAAAGCAAGGGAACAAATGCATGAATTTAAAGAAATACTTTACAAAAGAGAGACTGTACAAAATTTTGATTTCTTTTTTTTAACCCTTGTGCAATGTGACAAAATTGTCAATAGTCCCAACGAACTTAGAGACCTTTAAGTTTTGCAATGTGGTGTAGCTGATGCCACAATCGACCCTCCCATGGACACATTTGGACTTTCAATTGAATCCATCCACATAGGGTCTAATTTTGCCTACATCCTCATTGTTGAGTCCCTCAAATCACAAACCTGGCCCATCTTCATCATCTGTTCCTTCACCAATGACGCCACCTATAGTGCCAACATCGAAGGACACCGAGAAGAAGCCCCTAAAGGAGGTACCACCATTAGTCTCAACCATCTCTACCGAAAAGGTGCCCAACCGAATGGAAGTTGAGACACCTGGTTCACCCAACATGGAGTGGACTCAGGGAGAACTCCCATTCCCTCCCCCTCAACCACTAATGATTACCGTTGAGATGGCCAATACGGGCTGGGGGAGTACCTAGTGTGGAACATTGTGGCAACACCTGTGCTCGAATCCATGCAAGACATGGGGAGACCTCGCCTCCCCATCGGCACTATCATCCCTTTAGTCTACCCATCAAATCAGACCAATTTTGTATATGGGGGCCTTAAGAATGGTACTGAACCCTACCTACAAGAGGAAGAGGACAAAGAGCCATTTTTTGAGAATGTCAACTATCTTTCCAACATGAAGTTTGCCTTGAAATACCTAGACCAATGTAATTGGCATGGATATGGATTGGGCAGATACGAACAAGGAATGTGCATTCTTTGTCAATCAAGATACTAGATGCAATATGATAAATTAGGAGTAGAGTTCAACCACCCTTTTCCCCTCAACATCTTGGTAGAAACCATGCAAGGCCTAGGTCTATGCAACAAGGATGGGTTGGCACAAGATCCATATGCCAATCCCAACACAACATACACATTAAGGGATTATCTCCCATTGTTAACAACAAACCTTGTTGACCTCAACAACCCCTCCCCTTTGATCGAGGAAGGGGAAATTTCAAGAAGGAACCTCCAAGAGGGATATGAACAATATCAAGGGGGTCTTCTAAATATGAGTCAGATTATGAGGTAGCACCTTGGGACCCTTTTGAGTCCGATAGCAATCACTCGCAGGTGACACCCATTGATGACTATCAAGAGAACTTTGTGGCAATGTTCCCCTTTAATTTTCTGATTAGGCAATTGCTACCTCCAAAGAATCCAACCCTCCCATAGAGAGCAGAACAACCTAGAAGGGAAAAAATCAACTTGCTCAAACAAAACGAGCCTCCCATGCCGACCATAATGCTAAGTGATACATCGGAGGAAGAAGATCCAAATATCTTCTTCAACATCGACTTTCTGCATGCTAGATTTTTTATTTTCATAGAGAGTGAGGATCATGATTGAGAAATGCCTAGTGGGAGGCTATACCAGCCATAGGGGCATAGTTGTCAGAGCCAATGAAGGCTTATGGATCTTCGATAGTGACTATGAGGATTATATTGAGATGGCATATCTCAACCATACGAGGCAACAAGAATACCCCATAAACATTGATGATATGTTTGAACATCTAAATATGGGACCAAGGCATAGGTGGAATTTAAACCAAGTACAGTTAAACCAAGTGCTTCATCCACCACTTCGAGCATACATGGAGCACCTTCCACCTAGAGACCCTATAGGGCCATCAGTGCCAAGGGTAGACCTTGTCCTTCTATCCACACATAGGGCTGATCCTTTTGTGCCAATACCCCTAGAGCTAGATCTAGGGTAGAAGGATAACCAAGGATGTCCGAATCAACACCCACATGGTAATGGAGACCAAATTCATTCCATCAACATGATATCCATTGATTTAACCACCCCAATCCACAATCCAGCCGATCCAACTTGACCATTATATCTAGACCTAGATGCCATAGACTGGGATCATGCTAACTCACCACCATCCCCATCAAAGTGCTGGCCTTGTGATGAGATGTTTCATTTCACCCTAGGACAGACTCATGATATCTTCCATGCTAAAGAGGAACCTGACATTCCCAATACAGATATAAATTCAAAAAATGATATCCACCTGATTCCAACTCCACACTAGTTGGAGGATGGATTCCACATGTCAGTCAAAGAGATGATTTATGTAGACATCGGTTCTAATCTAATGAATCCACAAATTATCAAGATGGGGATAATTTTATCCCTTGAAGAGCAAGCCTATTACATTGCCCTTCTCAAAGAGAAGAAGGAGGTTTTTTCATGGTCCTAAAAAGACATGTCGGGGCTAGACTCGTAACTAGTCATGCATAATATAACACTTGATCTGATAGTCAAGCTAGTCAAGCAAAAGCTATGTAAGATGCACCCAATAGTGGCCTTAATGGTCAAATATGAGCTACAAAAGTTGTTGGATGCACAGTTTGTCATCTACGTATATTACCCACCATGGTTGTCCAACATGGTACCTATAAAAAATCCTGATGGGAGGATTCACATATGCATCAATTTTTGATATTTAAATAAAGTGATTCCCAAGGATGATTTCCCCTTTCCTAGCATCGATGCATTGGTAGATGCTACAACAGGCCATGAAATGTTTTCCCTCATGGATGGTTTCTTGGGATACAACCAGATTCATATCAATCCCGATGATCAACTAAAAATGGCATTCACAATGCCTTGGGGGACATTTTGTTATAAGGTCATGCCCTTTGGCCTTAAAAATGTTGGTGCTACTTACCAACACGCTATGACATACATTTTCCATGATCACATGCATAAAACTTTGGAATATTAAATGGATGATTTGTTGGCTAAATATTTTTTGCACTAAAATCATCTTGATGACTTACACAAGATCCTTGATCGCCTCATTGAACACAAGGTTAGGCTAAACCCCAAGAAGTGCGTATTTGGCATCACATATAGAAAAATCTTGGGTTTCATAGTCTCAAAATGAGGCATTGAGGTAGATCCAAATAAAATCAAGGCAATCCTTGAAATGCTTCCCCCAAAAACCATCAGGCAACTCATAAGCTTGCAGGGTAAGGTCGCATCGATCAAGTGCTTCATAGCATAGTCATATGACAAGTGCTAACCCATGAATAAATTATTACACAAGGGGGAGGCTCATGGGTCAAAAGTCATGCAAGGGAATGTAAGGCAAGAGGCGTCACTTGGCCACCAGGGTGGCATGCATTGGAGAGGGAAGAGAATATCCCAAATTGGCATCCTTTATGGAGCAAGAAATAAAGATACCATGTTCTCTAACTTGCAAGAAAGAATAGGTAGGAATATGACCGTTACCAGGCACCATTTGTCTAGATTTGACGTTTTTCTAGTCAAACCTGCTATTAATCCCACCTTGGGATGAATGCTGCTATTTGCTCCAGGGTGGGATAAATAGGATCTATATCCATCCCATGGTGGGAAAAATAGAAATAGGATGCCAAAAATATCTCAAAAGTGACCTAAAACCTTCCCAAAAATTTCACAAAATGGCTAGAACAACTGTATACCTCCTGAGGACTGCCCTAGGGGCCTTGGTATGTCAATTTAGTCATTTCTTTCAGTAGCATAATAGGATTGACTAGATTTTAGTGTCTACAGTAAACATGTGTTTTAGGATCAGAAATAATGATGCACTCATGATACACACCTTTTCTCAATAACTTGGAGTAGAAGCCTAGTATTGGTACAACCACCTACTACATCAAAGTGTTTACACCTTTGAGCAAATTGCAGATCAATTCCTAGAGCGATTCACCCTGAATGTCAAGAATAAAACCACATTGATCAGTTTCCTTAGTTTAAAGCAATAATTTGATGAATCAATCTATGATTTTGATAACCATTGGAGGGTAGTCATGATTAAATTATCATTCTCCTTCCCCATGATAGAATTAATAAGAATGTTTACAAAGAGTTGTATCGATACCATCTCTTTGTTGCTACAGTTGCAGCAGTATAGAACATTCAATGAGGCACTCTCCCAAGATAGAGTGATAGAGGAAATTAATATTCAATAGGGTGAGATCAAGCCTAAGAAAAAAGAGTGGTAAAATAAGAATCAAAAGGGGTATAACCATGTCTAGTACAAGGTCACTCAGGTTAATAAGATAATCTTGGGCCAACCTTCATAGTCAAATGAACAAGCCCAAGTCCAGATCCAACAATCCCAACAACAACAACAACAACAACCGTGACAATTTAATTATTAAGTGGTTCCACCCCCATAGTAGGTACAAAATCAAATGCAACCTATATAAAGGTAACAATATCACTTTAGACCTAGATATAATTACACACCATTGCAAGGGCCCTACTCATCTATCTTTAAAAAGTTGTATGTAGCACAACTTTTCACATTGCCAAAGATTAAACTCGAAGACCCTAGCAAGCTGAGATCAAAGGCCTATAGAGAGCACTTATATTGAATTTATCATCGGTAAAAATGAAATGATGTTGAAACTTACCATGGGTTTAAAGGTATTGTGCAAGACTTATTGGAAGTGGGAAAGATCAAAGTCCACAACCCACTAGCCCAATCTAATAAGAACCTTGGTATATATCAAACACCTTTGCCTCATCATGAGGTAAATCAAAAAGCAAGGAGAGCATCAACCTCTATGGTTCCTCCCAACCAATTCAACTATGTGTCTCAACTACACCAATATTTTTTAGGAGCTATTAGTATGGTCACCCGCGGGTAGAGATAAGCAAATTGCACAACCCAAGCTCCCATAGCACAAACAAGTATTCCCATACAACTAGGACTATCCATTCCAACTTTACCCATTAATAATCCAAGTAATCCATCTTACACAACTATCACCCTAGGCAACTGGTTGACACAAATTTTGAAAATTGCATCGATAAAACTATCAATCTATGAGATGATACAACAATCATCCCACATTGAGAGGCATTGAAGTAAATTCTAAAATCCATACAAGTATAATCATAAGACCCTAATACCTTCAAAACCTTTGTGGGAAGTGTACAAAAATGCATGGAGCCATCTATAGAATTTTATGACTTTGATGAGAAGAGTGTGTCATCAAATTTATCGAATCCTCCATTGTACATAGTCACTCATATTGATAGGAAGACATTCAAGAGAGTGTTTATTGACACTATCTCCTCCATAAACCTCATTACCACTCCCACCATAAAACACCTTAACCTACCATCATCCCACATTATATCATCCACCTTCACCTTAAGGACCTTTAATGATACTTTATGCTCAACTATGAGGAATGTAGTTCTTCCTATCACCATGGGGGTGAAGACTATTCATATCCTCTTCCATATCTTGGAAGGGGAATGTAATACAACATACTTCTTGGATGCCTTTGTATCAAGGAGATGAAATGTGTACCCTCGACATTGTACCAATATCTAAAATATGTATACGAAGGCAAGGTACATTGCATCCAAGTAGACATAGAGCCTTTTAAATACTGTAACTTGATCTCAAATTCTTATGAGCCATTGCTTCCATAAACCCATCTATCCATTCAACCACTCATCATCCGAACCACTCCCACTAACATCACTTCATAAAAATCTCCCATCCTAGAGGAATTGTCGATAGTTGATACTTATTTTGCTTCTAAAATCATTAGCTCTAGTTAGCCCTCATCCACCACATTATACTTTTCCATTGCACCTGATCATCCTGCTAACCAATCATAAAATTCATTAGCCACACCATCCACTTCACAAATACCATTTTCATTTTTTAGCTCAACCCACTCCATCAACTAAAAATACAATCAAACATAATCTGCCCCAAACATGACCACCCATCATCTCACATATAGGGTCACCTATCTAAGAAGATCCATCACCTCCATCTTAACTGTAAGCCATCCCAAAAGCACCATACTGATCCATAGAGCCATCATCATCCCAACCATACCAAATTGTAGTGTATCTTACCAATCCAAGCATTGGTGAATACATCATAGAAAGTGTCATAGTTAGACCACCTATTGAGTTAGTTAGAGACTATGGTCACCCATGCGACCCACCCTTAGCCATAGGTGTAGTGTACAAAATGGATTCTAATCCTAAAAATATAAACTTCATATACGGGGGAGTGGATTCCTTTTTTGATCCATCTCCTCCTAATGAGGAACCCTTTCAAGAGTTTAATACAAATCTAGAATATCTATTCAACTTATATTTCTCTTTACAATAATTTTGTAGGGTTAACTAGTAGGTATATGGACTTGGACAACATTAGAAAGTTCCACATCATATTGTTGAGCCTAAATACCAAGAAGCACATGATCACTTGGGTCTGAGATACAGACCTTCTACCTCAAACTCTTCATTCAACTATACCTTTCAACTACTCACTCTTGAGTATGAAGAAGATGACGAGGAGGGTGATGAGTGTGATGATTGTGATGATACCAATGATGAGTACTTAGACCTTAACTTTACACCTAATTTTCATTAGGTGTTTCTAGATATTGTATTACATACATTCATGATTGATCACATTCTAGATGATTACATATTTGATGAAGATTTTTGGGATTATATCTTTGATGAAGATTTTGGAGAATTATAATATATGGAAGTGAACTTAGATTGGATAATTCAAATATTTTATGGTCCCCAAGAGGATGCAGCTCCTATAGAGCCCATAAAGAGAGGTGAGTGTTATACCAAGATATTTCCCATATATTACACCATATTTCACTTCAACAAGAAGTGTGATCACCCTAAGCTAGATATGTGACCATCACCTTGGCCACTTCTACAACAAATTCCTTTATCCACTTTAGGTCAGTTGCAACCTAGAGAGAGTGATCCAGCACTCCTTCAATCATAACCACCTCATTTCCACCAAGTCAATAAGATATCTATTGAATTTTTTACCCCACTCTATAACCCATAATATTTGGTGAAGTTGATTCATATTGATGCTAGCCTTATCGTCATGGATATAATTTCATCCCTACCATCCATCACTGAGTTTATCCTATTCAAATAATTTCTATGAGCTTCAAACACTTACATTCCATAATAATATTCATATTCGTCTACTTTAGTTTTTCAAATTGAGGTAGAGGGAGAGACGTATGAGTCATTTAAGCATGTGGAGGATGATATCCACCTCATCCCAACTCCACATTAGCTTGAGGAATGTTACCATATGCTTATCTAAGAATCTATCAATGTTAACCTTACCCAAGACACAAACAATCCACAAATTATCAAAATTACAAAATATTTATTCATAGAAGAGAAAGAGCATATGATCGACATATTGAAAAGAAAGAAATACATATTTGCATGGTCATACAAGGACATTTTTGTCCTTGATCCCAATTTTGCGGTCCACAACCTTACCTTAGTGCCATATGCTAAGCATTTCAATAAAAAACTTAGGAAACTTCATCCAAACACCGTATTAATTGTCAAATAAGAGCTACAAAAACTATTAGATGTAAATTTTATAGTCCTAATTGATTATCCAAAGTGGATCTCTAACATGGTACCCATTTGTAAGCCGAATGGGTGGGTACACATATGCACTTATTTTCAACATCTAAATAAAGCATACCCCAAGTATTGTTTTCCTCTATCCAACATTGATCAATTGGTAGACTCCTACGTAGGCCATGAAATGCTTTCATTAATGGACGGTTTCTCAGGATACAATCAAATTCAAATTAATCTTGAGGACCAACACAAGACAACATTTAGAACACCTTGGGGGACATTTTATTATAGGGTTATGCCTTTCGGTCTTAAGAATACTGGATCTATGTATCAATGTGCCATGGCATACATCTTACACAACTATATGCATAAAATCATTGAGTATTATGTAGATGACCTAATTACCAAATCTAAAACATGTCTTGAGCATATTGAGGTTCTATAGAAAGTATTTGATTGACTTTTTGAACATAAGGTAAGGTTGAATCGTAAGAAGTGCATATTTGGCTTCACATCAAAAAAATTTTGAGTATTCATTGTCTTTAAAAGGGGCATTGAAGTGGATCCTGATAAGGTCAAAGCCATCATCGAGATACCACCTCCAAAAAATTTGAGAGATTTGTGTAGTTTACAAGGAAATATTAAATCTATCCGATGATTCATTGCACAACTCTCAGACAAATGCAGGCCTTTTAATAACTTGCTATAGAAGGGGGTTATATTATCCTAGATGACTAAATATCAAGAGGTATTTGATGATATAAATAAGTACCTAGCTTCACTGTCGATTCTTATGTTGCCTCACTCAGAAGTCCCATTTCACCTTTATATCTTTGCAATAGATTTTGCACTAGGGACAATGCTTACTCAAAAAAATAAAAACCACAAGGAGCAAGTGATTTATCACATTAGTCAAACATTGGTAAGTTAAGATATAATATATGCTTATGTTAAAAAATTGTGCTTAGCAGTGGTTTTTACCACTAAGAAACTTAGACATTATATGCTAAGTATCACTACTTATGTCATAGCTAGAGATAATCCTTTGTGATACATGATGACTTGCACATACAACAACACCCATACCATAAAATAGATAATGATTTTAGTGGAATTTTATCTCAAATTCATTAGTCAAAATTCCATTAAAGATTATGTGATAGTCGATCAACTTGTAGAAGATCCTTTACCAAACAATAAACCAATACTTATTGATATTCTAGATGATTCCATATTTTCTATCACAAAACGACAAGAACTAGTCCCTCCCAAGGATGATATTGATATGACAATGTTCTTTGATAGATTAAAGTGTGAAATAGGATAAGGTGTTGGAGGCATGTTTTACACACCCAAAGGAATTCCAATTCCTTTATCATTCAAACTTGATTTTTCATGCACAAATAACAACGTAGTGTACAAATCCCTAATCTCAGGGTTTCAATCATCCATAGCTATGGGTATCAAATGAATAAGCATATTTTATGATTCTCAACTTATCATTTGCCACGTAAATGGGAAATACCAATGCAAGGAACCAGACTTGAAAAAATATCATGGAGTAGCAATGATATTGCTAGAAAAATTTTACTAGTATGAAATTAGTAACTTGCCTCATTTGACTAACAGATTTACGGATGCAATGGATTATTTACAATACTTGATCCCTAAGAATGAACTTGGATAATTCCAATTACTTATCATAACAACAATGTCAAATTTAGTAATCAAACAAGCAGAGCTTGGAGGTGAGAAGATTGTTTGTTTGGTCCATGCATGCCTTACAATTCTTACCTTGATGAGATAAGAGACTTTCTCAAAATTGGGACCCTCCTAGCAAAAATGATGTGAAATACAAAAATAAAATTCAAACAAAAAGCAACTAATTTTACTCTCTTGGGAGACATGTTGTATAGACATGGATATGATGGAGTCCTACTTCAATGCCTAGATCTTGTTGAGGTACAATGAGTTATAACTTAAGCCCATGACGGTACTTGTGGTGGCCACTTTAGTGGAATGGCCATTACAAAGCACATTTTATGCATATTTTATTACTGGCCCATCATGGAAAGTGATTTTTATCAATATGTAAAGAAATATCAAAAATACCAACATCACGCCAATTTGACTCATGTACTATTGCAAGCCTTTCAGCCCATTCAAAGCCTTTGGCCCTTTTCACAATGTGGCCTAGATTTGATTGGTAAAGTTTCACCTACCTCTTTGGGACAACATAAATTCATCATAACTACCACAAAATGCTTCACCAAATGGTCCAAAGTAATTCTAATGACCACTATGACTAGACCTTGAATAGTATATTTCATACTTTAACATATTATCTATCATTTTGGGATTCCTTCCAAGATCATTTTAGATAATGGGAAGGCATTTAAGTGTAGACACCTAAAATATGTCATGTTTAGGAGACTACTCATATGGGCACATCCACAGACCATATGACCAATATTGGACCTTTCCAAGAGCAAGCAATGGTCCTAACCACTCAAAAGAGGTAGTTCTAGCCCATTTAGGCCTGGCCACTATCTATCAGAGTAACCAAAAATTCTAGCTGATCAAGCTGAGAGTGGCCATAGCTAGCCACTATTGATGATAGTGGCTAGCACTAAAACATATACTACCATCAAGGAGAGCCCAAATCATGGGTAGAGATAGTAGTTTGCATGGTTTGTGAAGGGATTTTAGTGAGGAACTCCTAGAGTTCCTCCTGATTGTCCCTTCAATGCCAGTTTGTGATTGAACCTTCTTCTTTGATGGTCAGTTTGCATGCAAATATAGATCTAGATATAAAACCAAGAAGGCTACATATGCAGAATTCTAGGATAAAAAAAATATATAGAGAAGTTCAAATTATGTGTAGTAGAGCCCTATCAAAATGGAGAGCCAATATATGCCCCTTGAGGAGCATTGGAGCACCATTCAGTTGAGCCACGTCCATGCATCAGTATTCAGATCCATCATTCCCAACCACCAATTAGTGTAGGAGACACACCCGATGACCCTTGAACATCAATTTGAGAAAGGAAGATAGTGCCACAACCCTTGATTCACAAGGAGGAGAGCTTCATATCACAGTTGCTATCTCGGACAGTGGCCTGTAGGCATATTTTAGGGCATTAGATATTATTTCCCTTTGTTCTATCTTAGATCTATTACTACTTGATTTATTAATTAGTCGTAGTTTAGATCTAATTTCTCAAATGCATTTACATCAATATTTCTAAGATTTCTATGCATTTATTATTTTATTTATGCTTGTATTTCATTATTATCATGATTATTTATCTTATTTATCAGATTTTCTAATAGAAGCCTCATCTAGAGAGGCGGCCCATGCTACTTATTGTGCTCTATTGTTTCCATGCCTGTAGATACAGGTTCACATGATCAGTTCAAAGTATCCAAAGCACGAGATCCCTCTAGGATAAAATCAGGAGAAGGAGGCATATGTAAGCCCTCATACAGTTTGGTGTGTGAGATTGGGAGGCCTGTGAAGGCGCATCATCCCCTTTTGGGGGATGCATTCATCATTACCCCACTTGTAATAGATTGTATCAAAAATAGGTATCCCTTAGAGGGACGTACATGTAACCGAGATCTGGAAGCATTAATAAAAGAATATTTCTTTGCTTATTACTTTTGTATTATATGTGCTTGTGTGCTTCTTTATTTTCATTTGATATAATAATATTGCAAGTAGGGTAAGTGTGGTGCATGCTTCTCGAGGTCGCACAGATGGCGATCATGGTGGGACCCCCACCAAGTTTTTATTTTTGGCCATTTTACTAATGTTTTGGGTATTTTTTTGTGTGTAGGTTTGGTCACTCTGGTTGATAGCGACCAACAAATATTATCCACTCCTGTAGTTAGTGGCCAATAGTAGCCACTCTAGTCGATAGCGACCAACAGATCTTAGTCACTCCTGTAGTCAGCGGCCAAAAGTAGCCACTCTAGTCAACAGTGGCTAGGAGAAAAATACCACAAAGGTTAGCCTGGGTTTCATCAAACATGGATTTTAGATTGGAATAACTCTCTACTTTTTTGTCTTTCTCTGCCTATTTTTTTCTATCAGAATACATTAGGGAAATTTTGTATTTAATCAAGAAAACATAGAAAGGGATAAAAGGAAAATGTATTGAATATTTCTAGTTTTCTTAACTTTCTTCCAGTCGTTGCTAGGAATAGTGGGACTCTATTTTCAAGGTCTTCCCTAGTCTCCAATGGTCTTGTTTGTTTTTTTTTAATCTTGCTTGCATGTGTACCAATAAGAGGCCATTATTTCACAAAGTAGGAATGCATTCTCTGAAGTTCATATAGCTGAATACATGCATCTTTCTGAAATGAAACGTCTTTTATCTTAGGCATATAGGAAAGATCATGTTTTCTTGGTGATGCATTTTGTTTACATGCAAGGTTAAAAAGAACCCCACACACATCATGACTTATTTTTAACATCAACGATATTGGGCTCTCACATCCAACCCATTGATCGAGACCAACAGTGGATGTCATTACCACTTGGTTGGCTCATGTGAAAGAGTATCATCGAGACCCATCCATGGCCAAGGCTGACCCAAGAACTATCCTATCCATGCAAAATAGCATGCACTCCTCTTTGAAGGAGTGTATCACTATGCATGGTGTGTTGGGTGAGGGTTGGTAGTACCTATGCTACCTCGTTGAGTATGGACTTCACTCCCATATTCGGCTTGTGTGAGTATATAGGTGAAAACCTTTGAACAAATTGAGTATAACATCAACTTTTGAAAAACATGATAAGAGTTCAAAGTATATTCACAACAAATCAAACACACTAAACAAGTTTTAGGACACACATCTAATATTTAAAAGAGATAATCATATTATCTACTTTGTGTGTTTCTTTATTGTTTGGGTAATAAAAACTTGATCAGGGACCAAGCCCTAACCCTAATTTTTCAAAGAAATTTATTGAAAAAAAATCTACTTTTTGATTCTACATCCAATGGATCGAGAATCATGCAAATCAGAGCTATAACAAAAAATTTATTTTGGTTTTATGATTACTCTATTTTTGAAGCTAAAAATAGGGAAAAATTGCACTAAAATAGTCATAAAATGGGCTAGACAACTCCAAAAGTTGCCAAATTTATTTTGTTGTCTTAGTTAGCCCCTTGTGCACCTCTCACAAAAATTTTGAGTCCTAAATCTTCATGCTTCAAAATTTCCTAAAAATTCCTAAAAGTGGGCATTTCCCCATGAGCCTCGGTTGGCCAATTATTTCAAAAATACAAAATTTTGACCCAAAAGTCACTTTTTGGAGTCATAGCCCATTGTGATCAGCTCATCGCACTGATCATTTTGGTATATAACACTTATAAATTTTTTTGGAAGTCAAAATTTTTATAAAAAAATGGTCGGGAGACCTCCCATGGTGAGCAAGACCTCCAATCTAGAGAGGGAATCAGGTTCCATAACCACTGAACATATCCAAATCAGTCTAGAGGACATGGCCATCCCTGAATGGCATCCCAAGTCTTATCATAACATCAATACCATCCATAGGGAGTCAAACCTTCGAGATATCCCTATTAGGGAGGCACCCACAGATCCTCCAGGAAACCTTCTTGATTGGAACACCTTGATAGAATTCTATATGAGGAACAATCCACCCACTGAGGGGCCTAGTAGGTCAATGTCACAAGCTCACATCCCAACTTGCTCTATACATCAATCAAAATATGAAAATGAGAGCACACCATGGCCTAGCTTGGATGAACAAACCACCTCGTTTGATCGAGCAAGTCATCCCCCTACTCCTCATAGAGAGCATTCTGCATATACACATTGTGCTTCTATGTAGTCTAAATATACAAAGATTATATCTAAGATTGAATATGCATCATTCCTCATAGATGAGGAAGAGGACCCAAGTCATCCTCCTACTCCTCATGAAGAGTACGTGGGGCAGCCACGTTGCATATCTGCATCATCAGACTATACAGAGCCAATTCATAAACCAGAGTATCAGGTCAATGCAACCTTTAAGGAGCATGGAAAACAAGTGATAGATCCTACTAGGGGGAAAAGACATGACAAACCCATTCATGTTTCCAATACGAGGGTACATAGCCCCCATACAACTAAACAAGAGGATCATACACATCAAGCATTGAGGTCACATCTTAACCAACAACAATATATGGATCAACTCTAGTTGGATCAACAACAATTAAATCAACAAGGGGTGGACTCACAATGAGCACACCTACAAAGGTTGTATCAATGAAAGATACAAGAACAACAAAAGATACAACAAGAGCAAGTGCAAAATGCATTACATAAAGTGATGCTTACACCTAGCACCCAGAGGATGCAACAACACATAAGGCATCCAGTGAAATCTCAAGGTCCTTCCTCTTGGACACACCAAAATCATGTTCAACATCAAAGGCCATTATCTGGTTATCATCAAGAACCTCATACTCCTCAACAGTACCAAGATCAATACGATGAGGAATCATATGAAGAGTCCCAATGGGAACATCAGGAAGAAGTGGATGCTTACCCTGAATCCATTTATGATGAGGTACCTAATGATTATACTTATCGTCCACCTCAACATCAAAAGTGACCTCCTCTACCTAATCAAGGGTGACAAAAGGAAGATCATATCATTTCATCAGGGCCATACAAAGTGCTAGTTGATCGGATAAATTCATTCGAAAAACAAAATCAAAGATTGGTTTATCAAAAACCTACACTAAAGTAGCTTAGCAATCAGCCTTTGCATCCATCAGTGTCATCACCGACATATCCATCAAATTTCAAGATGCCTCAACTTGAAAAATTTAAATATGATGAAGATGCACAAGAGCACGTGACAATCTTCATCAATATGTGCTTCCATTTTCAAGACAATGACCCCTTGATGTTGAGAATATTTCTTACAACACTAGCTGGAGATGCTTTAGAATGGTATAATCACCTACCACACCATAGCATATACACCTTTGAGCAATTAGTTGATGCATTCCTACAATATTTTTCCTCTAGTGCTAAGAAAATGATAAACTTGATTGACTTGGCTAGCCTTCATCAACTTGATGATGAGCCAGTCATTGAGTATGGAAATAAGTGGAGGAAGGTGATGTCAAAACTACCTTTCACCCTACCCACAATAGAGCTCATTCGAATGTTTACAAGAAGTTATTCAAAACAAATCTCGCTTCTCTTACAATTGCAATAGTATCAAACATTTGAGGAGGCCTTAGAATAGGCTGAGTTCATTGAGGCAATCAAGATACAGGAGGGTGATATTCAACTCCATAAAAAGGAATGGCCAAACAAGAATATTATAGGTGGCAACATGCAATAAAAGGTGGCCCCAATCAATCAAGTTGTTTTGAGTATCCCTGAATCCTCAAACCAGGTCGCACCACCTCTACCAATGCGACATAATTACCAAGACCAGCCTCCTCTGGCCCAAAATCATATGCAACAGAATCAGATACAGGGCCAACAACATCGGCCACAATGACAATATACTAATTTTCCAGAGACATTAGCATCACTCTTTGATCGATTATATGAGGTACGAAGAATCAATCTTCCAGAGATCCATCCATGGAAGCCTAACAAGCGTAGATCAAAGGCACACAGAGAAAATCTATATTGCGTGTACCATCGACAAAGGGGTCATGACATTCAGACATGTCATCCCTTTAGAGACTTAGTGCAGGATATGATCGAGAGGCAAGAGCTTCAGATAGGAGTCTTCCAAGACCCCTTGCCTACACACAAAGCAAACATAGCACCCAACAATCAAGTTGAGCACGTCAATGAGGTGCACATAGCCCTACCTGATGAGGGTTTTATCGGTATGATCAATACTACAAAAGGAAGCAAAAGATACCTTGATCAACCCAACATACCAAAAAATTCAACTAAAGATAATAATCTATCATGGTCCACACCAACAATGAATTCAATTCACTTACAAAAGGACCCTGTGATTACCTTTCATAGATAGGAGATTAAGCCAATATCTATGGATGAACCCGATCCTCCGCTACACATCATAGCAAGCATCGATCAAATTCTGTACAAGAGAGTCTTGATTGACACTGGGTCATCTACCAACATCATCACGACTGCAGCTTTGAAGTATTTAAATTTGTTGCCTTCATGCATTAAGGACTCAACATTCACATTGAGAGCCTTCAATGATGCCACTTCCCCAATAATTGGCATAGTAATCCTACCTATACAGGTTGGGATAAATATGATACCTACATTATGCCATATCCTAGGGGGTGAGAGGTAGTATAACATATTGCTAGGCAGACCATGGATGAGGGATATGGAATGTGTGCCTTCCATAGTGCACCAAAATCTAAAATTCATACACCAAGGACAAGTGTATGTGGTCCCCCATGATCCTGAGCCATTCAAGTATTACAAGGAGTTCGATGAGCCACAAGAAACTCTGGTGGCATGCAGGCCTCCAAAAATTCAGTCGGATAAAATCACCAAATATTCGACTGAGGCTTGCATCAAGAAGTCGCTACCTTTTCCCATCACCAAAAATCATGGTATCATATTACCTGATGAGGAGAAGAAAACATCAGTTAACATGACTAAAGTGCCTTCAACTAGTCCAAAATCTAAAGCGCCTTCTCAAGAGTTTGTGGCAATGGTTAACATTAAGTCAGAAGACCAAGTGACTCTAAGGTAGATAAAACAAGATATGGTGCAATCAGACATTGTTGCCACATTGAAGGGGTCAAAACCATTAGCATTAGTCACCCCTGACTCACTTCTCATGGTGCCTCCTCAAGAACAAGAATAGGTGTTTCCCCCACATCATACTGGGGGTACCAAAGCTGACACAGTTCAACACCACAAAGTGAAACAAAAATATGAACTGAGTCATAAACATGAGCATGTGGATACCACTATCGAAGTGGATCATCATGAAGCCTCCACATCGACTCAAATGAAGGAAATGGGTGATTTATAGTTACCTGGTGGATCTTTAGCACCCACTCTTTCACCTCCTTTAGTATAAAATGGTATTTCGAACCAATCACTAGAAATACACATGAGAGCCTTATCAGTATTGGAGCATATGCAAAATCACCTCTATAATATAGAGGCACAAATGGAGCAACAAAATGAGGCATTGCAATATATTTTGATCCAACTTGAAAGCCAGGAGATACAAAAGCAACCCTCATATGAGGTCAAACTATCCCCTGTGAAGCCATAGGAAAAGCCTCAACCAGAGCAAGCGCCAACTCGGCCACCTCAGCAACCTGGCAAGCATCCCTCATTGCTTGAGCCTACGGTATCAGTTTTCAATCGATTATGTGCCACAAATGCTATCATATTACCTAAGGTTCACCAGTTGAATCCAGATCATCCAAGACCACAAGGGTATGAGGAAGAATCACATTGTCTATATCATAGACAAAATGGTCATGATATTCAATCATGTCAAATATTTTGAGCCATAGTATATAACATGCTTGAAAAGAAGTAGCTTCGGGTTGTCAACCAACAGATGGTCTTAGGCTACAATCCATCCCTTGCATCCAAAATGCAAGGGGAGCCCCCTAAGCAAGCAAGTGACATACCTAGGGCTCAACCTGGTCCTCAAACCAGGCCAATGCATGTTGCACGCTCGAAGCATCCGCAGCGCATCTGGACTCCTTTAAATGAGCCTATGTCTATCATCTTCTAGAAGCTACAAGAAGCTAAGGTCTTAACCTTACCCAACATAAAACTTCTAGACCCAAATAGAGCTAAACCTAAGGGTTATAGGGAGGACCATTACTATCTCTATCATCGAATAGAGGGCCATGGCATTCACAATTGTCATGAATTCAGGAATGTGGTTCAAGATCTCATAGATAGTGGGGCTTTTCCCATAGATGGTTCATCCATAGAACCCCAGCCTACCAAAATAGAGGCTACATCATCCCAGTTGAGACCCCAAGGTCAGTCATAGCCTCGTAGGCCAAACAAGCCACCTCAGTGAGTGGTCACATTTGAAATGACTACTACAACTTTATTTCAAAAGTTGTACGAGGCAAATGCATTTGTGTTACCCGAGGTCAAGCAAAGAGAGCCCAAGCATGGGTCCACTGATGAAAGCCTCTTTTGTATGTATCATCGTATATATGGGCATGACATCCACAACTACCAATCATTCTGGAAGGTGGTCCAAGACCTATTAGAATGAAATGAGCTCCATGCAGATGGTTCACTCATTTCTCCCCACCAAGACATGGGCACCCTATAGAGGTCCATGCCCCAATTAGGAGAGTTGATGTTCGTCACTCTTCCTAAGCAATCTGATTACATTATAGTGGACAACATGCACACTAGGGGTCTTCAAGGTAACATGCCTTCCCCATCATCCACATCAAGTTCAATAAAGAAAAGTGAAGATTCTAAAGATATCACACCTTCCTCACTTTCATTAAGTGGCCCACACATGGGGAATGCCTAAGGTATCATACCTTCCCCTTTGCAAAACAATAAAATTCAAAAATTACAAAACAATAGAAAACATAAAAATCCAAACAAATCAGAAAACATCAAAATAAAAAACAAAAGGCTCCAAAGGCATCTTAAAGCCCTTTGGTCAAATCACAAAAGGCTCCAAAGGCATCATAATCCCTTTGGTCAAATCACAAAAGGCTCCAAAGGCATCATAAGCCCTTTGGTCAAATCACAAAAGGCTCCAAAGGCATCTTAAAGCCCTTTGGTCAACTCACAAAAAGCCCCAAAGGCATATTAAAGCCCTTTGGTCAACTCACAAAAAGCCCCAAAGGCATCTTAAATCCCTTTGGTCATATCACAAAAAGCCCCAAAGGCATCATAAGCCCTTTGGTCAAAAGAAAAACATAAAAGCACAAAAACAATTTAAAGTCAAAAAGTTCAAAAACATTCAGAATAATCAAAACTCAAAAATAATTGAAAGCATCAAAAATACAAAAATATTTGCATTCTACATTCATCTAATTGCATTGCATTTAGGCATGACCATCCATTACACTTGCATTAGGATAGGTTGTGTTTGCAATCTTACAAATGACACCATGTTTGTACCTCAATCATGCATCTTCAAAATCCATCATCATCCATAACCCATGTGTGTAACTGTGTTTTTCAACACAACCCCTCCTATTGCTATAAGGAATATACTAGGGTTTTTCGGTCACTCAACCATACCTAGTGGTTTTATCAAACTTTGTAGAAAGTTATCTTTGCTTTTAATAGATGAGGTTTGGTTTTGATAGCACCTGGTATATTTCAAAATCCTATCACTAATCAAAACACTAAAATCCTAGTTGGAACAAGGGAAATATGAACGTTGTGAAGTGGTACTAGGTATCCTTAAGTGAAAAGTTTATCTTGCTCATCCCCCTATGCGACTGGTTTAGAAATGCTGAGAATTGACAAAAGGACAAGTTCACCCCTACCCAAAGAAATCCCTTGCTTTAATCAAAACAAGCAAAAATCCCGAACAAAGCAAAAATTCAAAAACAAAATAAACAATGATTATCATCACTACATAAATCCCTTGCTCAAAAGAAAAACAAAAATTCAGAATAAATAGTGATTTTTATCACTAAGTATGAGCAAGTATCCCAAATAAATATGAAGAAAAGAAGGGAGTATTGAACTTGAATCCCTAGAGTTCTCAACATTTGATGAACCATGAGGTGATCCTCATTACAGGTTTGGTGGCATCAAGCCTGCCTAGCAATGGTGGTATCCTTACACATGATGATATGTCTATCACATTAGCATCCTACTTTTGTATAGACCAATGTTTGCATGTGGAAGGGCTAGCTTAAGGTGTCCTGTATCACCTAGTGGTCTAATCCAACTGAGTCCAACTTAGGATCAGGATGAACATTTGAGGATCCCCAATACAACAATGGGCTGCATGAATCCGCACTGGCACTGGGGTATGCTTATGTTTTATCTAATATATTCATTTGCACACATAGGGATAATGAGTATCTAGGTCTTCATAACAAGAACTTTATCCTTCAGAAGCTCTGTATGGTCAGTATACAACTTTTGATCGAGTAACTAGGGTGTTTGAGTCTCATGGAAAACCTCAAAAATCCCCTCATAGCAACAAATCATTCCATCAGTCAAATCATCAACTTTCTTTATGAGGTTTTGTTCATTAAATGGTGTTCATGAAATAGGATAGATACGGGATGAATGTTAGCAATGACATTTAGATGGCCACTGACTATTTTTGGTATATCTTTTAATTTATAGAATCTTATAAAGAAAGTACATACATATCACATCATCTCATCTCACATTTGGATGTTTAAATAATTAATTCTTATTATAAGAGTTATTATTTACATTCATGATTTTTATACATTATGTGGTGTCACCCATTAGATTGTTAAAACTCATATCACATGCATTCCTTATGTTTTAAGTGATTAAAGCATACAGGTTCATTTACATTAGATCACCATCACATTACACATATTGCATTCACCATATCATAACAACATAAATTAGATGCATATAATTAAATCAAAATTAAACATACATTTAAACATTAATCATTGCATCCATATATGCATACATCATAAGTAGTCCATCTACACATCTAGATCACATCATCTAATCATACATTTATCATCTAGCTAGTGCATGTCATCAATACATCACATACATATAGCATATTCACATCATCAATAGGTATTACATCCATTAATGCATCCATAAATCATAACACATAATGCATCTAATGGTCCAAAATTGCACAATTACAAACCATGTAAACATTGCTAAACATCAACTAGGGCATTATTGGTATCATGCCTCTCCTAGTCAACAATCAAACTGTTAAGTAATCAAATCCAAAATGCTCCAAAGGTATCCATAAACCCTTTGGTCACCCAAAAGCAAAGATAAAAGGCTCCAAAGGTATCCATAAACCCTTTGGTCAACCTAAAAATATCCAAAGGTATACATAAACCCTTTGGTCACCCAAAATGCTCCAAAGGTATCATAACCCCCTTTGGTCAACTCACAAAAGGCTCCAAAGGTATCCATAAACCCTTTGGTCAACCACAAAATGCTCCAAAGGTATACATAAACCCTTTGGTCACCCAAAAAGCCCCAAAGGTATCCATAAACCCTTTGGTCACCCAAAAGGCCCCAAAGGTATCCATAAACCCTTTGGTCACCCAAAAGGCTCCAAAGGTATCATAACCCTTTGGTCAACTCAAAGGCTCCAAAGGTATCCATAAACCCTTTGGTCACCCAAAAAGCTCCAAAGGTATCCATAAACCCTTTGGTCACCCAAAATGCTCCAAAGGCATCATAACCCCCTTTGGTCAACTCAAAAGGCTCCAAAGGTATCCATAAATCCTTTGGTCAACTCAAAATGCTCCAAAGGTATCCATAAACCCTTTGGTCACCCAAAATGCCCTAAAGGTATCCATAAACCCTTTGGTCACCCAAAAGGCCCCAAAGGTATCCATAAACCCTTTGGTCAACCCAAAAGGCCCCAAAGGTATCATAAACCCTTTGGTCAACTCAAAAGGCTCCAAAGGTATCCATAAACCCTTTGGTCAACCTAAAATGCTCCAAAGGTATCCATAAACCCTTTTGTCACCCAAAATGCTCCAAAGGTATCCATAAACCCTTTGGTCAACTCCCAAAAGGCTCCAAAGGTATCCATAAACCCTTTGGTCAACTCAAAATAGCTCCAAAGGTATCCATAAACCCTTTGGTCACCCAAAAGTCCCCAAAGGTATCCATAAACCCTTTGGTCAACCCAAAAGGCCCCAAAGGTATCTATAAACCCTTTGGTCACCCAAAAGGCCCCAAAGGTATCCATAAACCCTTTGGTCACTCCAAAAGCTCCAAAGGTATCCATAAACCCTTTGGTCACCCAAAATGCTCCAAAGGTATCATAAACCCTTTGGTCACCCAAAAGGCTCCAAAGGTATCATAACCCTTTGGATCAAAAAGCTCCAAAGGTATCCATAAACCCTTTGGTCACCCAAAATTCTCCAAAGGTATCCATAAACCCTTTGGTCACCCAAAAAGCCCCAAAGGTATCCATAAACCCTTTGGTCAACCAAAAAGGTTCCAAAGGTATCCATAAACCCTTTGGTCACCCAAAATGTCCCAATGGCATCTACTAACCCCATTGGTCATAATAACATGTATAATCCAAATCAAAATTTAAATGCTTAATCATAGCTAAGTGCATTCATTCAAGAATCATTGTCGAAGATAATCATGCACTCCCTTACTTGGGGTAAATAAACAAAATATCAAAAGCAAATTCAAGCAAACTAGGAATCTAGTCTCCTAATTGCCATCAAGGCTAGGATTTGACTTAATTATTTAATTTAATAATTATTAAGTTATTGAGTAGATTTGACTTAAGCTTATCTCCTAATTGTCACCAAGGCTAGGATTTGACTTAAGCTTATCTCCTAATTATTGCTAAGGCTAGGATTAGACTTAAGATTATCTCCTAATTTTTACCAAGGCTAGGATTAGACTTAAGATTATCTTCTAATTGTCACCAAGGCTAGGATTAGACTTAAGATTATCTCCTAATTGTTGCCAAGGCTAGGATTAGACTTAAGCTTATCTCCTAATTGTTGCCAAGGCTAGGATTAGACTTAAGCTTATCTCCTAATTGTTACCAAGGCTAGGATTAGACTTAAGCTTATCTCCTAATTGTTGCCAAGGCTAGGATTTGACTTAAGCTTATCTCCTAATTTCTGCCAAGGCTAGGATTAGACTTAATCTTATCTCCTAATTGTCTCTAAGGCTAGGATTAGACTTAAGCTTATCTCCTAATTTCTGCCAAGGCTAGGATTAGACTTAAGCTTATCTCCTAATTGCCACCAAGGCTAGGATTAGACTTAAGCTTATCTCCTAATTACCTCCAAGGCTAGGATTAGACTTAAGCTTATCTCCTAATTGCCACCAAGGCTAGGATTTTGACTTAAGCTTACCAAAATCAAGTTCTTCAACTCATCGAAGGCAATGATTCAATGATGTATGCTCTTTCCATGATTGGGGCATCTAACATTGACCAGATCAATGAACATAGTGATTCAACACAAGCTTAAATGGAATTGCTATCATCTTGATTCCCTAAGAAGGCCATTGCGGCTGGACCGCTCCTTGGGATAAGGATATACAATTACTATTAATAGTTGAGATCACACCTGTAATGGGACCTACCCATCATAAAATAAGCGACCCTCTAAAAAGGATCCAAATCAATCATATTGGTCAAGCGACTCATCGCTTCATTCATTGTCCTTCCCTCATCGACTCGTCGCTTGAGGGGGTAGTTAAAAATTTCAAACAATCATAATCAAAATCAACAAAGGATCACTCGATCATGCCAAATTGTATTCATCTTATGAATCATTGCCAACAACTATCATAAGCTTACCCTTTTCTAGGAAAAAAAGCAAACATGATAGTTAAGTTTGTAGCTCTCCTCCTTTTGGATCTATAGTAGCACTAAAGCTACCCGATTGTCTGATGAACGAGTGCAAGCTTTTGCAAATTTAAGCCTTCCATTCTATTGGAAGCAATGATTCTAGGATGCATGCCCTTTCTCATGATTGGGGCATCCAATGTTGATCAGATCAATGATCATCACACACCCTACAATGTGGCCCTAGGTGGTCTATTTTTGCTCTGTGCTATGTTTTCCCACAATGCATCCCAAAAAGGGGCATCTAATCAACAAAGGATCACTCGATCATGCCAAATTGTATTTATCTTACAAATAATTTCCAACAACTATCATAAGCTTACCATTTGCTTGGGAAAAAAGCAAAAATGATAAGTTTGTAGCTCTCCTCATTTATGATCTATAGTAGCACTGAAGCTACCCAATTATTTTATGAATGAGTGCAAGATTTTGCAAATTTAAGCCTTTCATTCTATTGGAAGCAATGATTATAGGATGCACCTCCTTTATCATAACTGGGGCATCTAATGTTGATCAGATCAATGATCATCACACACCATAAAATGTGGCCTTAGGTGGTCTATTTTTACTCTACACTATGTTTTCCCATAATGCATCCCAAAAAGTGGTATCTGTAGATACCTAAAATGCATCATATTTAGGAGACTACTCATATGGGCGCATCCATAGACCATATGACCAATATTGGACATTTTCAAGAGTAATAAGTGGTCCTAACCATTCAAAATGGGTGGTTCTAACCCATTCAGGTGTTGGCAATTTTGGGTACTTTGGGTACATTGCCTTTGCTCAAGTGTATAAGTTGTCATTGATGTCAAGAAGCTTTTGAAGGAATTTGATTTGATGTCAAAAGAATCTAAGTTCAAGGAAGGGTTTTTGTGAAAACCAAGGCAGACAAAATAAAAGGTTTTATTTAAAACCATGGACAACAGATTTGAAATGGGTTTTTCTTAAAACCCAAGTTGGCTTTTCGTTTTGTTGAAAAAGGTGCCCCGGTGATGAAGATATTTAATTTTAAAATATTTAGTTTAAATTTTAATTATTTAAAATTTAAATTAAAATATTTTCCACCAATGGAAATCATGTTAAAAAGGGCTGACGTGTTTGGAAATGCATCAAAGTGCATATAAAATGAGGCAAATAAATTCTTTAAGGTTTAGGAAAAGAGTTTGATATTAATCTCTGAGTGTTTCGATTTTGACATCAAAGCCCCTGCGCCAGCGAAGGAGGAAGATAGACATGGCGTGGTCAAAGGTGTGATGGGATTGGTCGTGGCACCGAGGAGGAGGTGCACGTGGACAAGTGTTACATGGTCAAAGGTGTGTCAGGTTGGTCGTGGTGCCAAGGAAGAGGTGCACGTGGTGATAAGGACAAAGGTAATTTGATTAATGCATGCGTCTCAATTTTTGTGTGAGTAAAAGGAGCGTGGATTACGTTGTGGTCAAAGAGGGAACAAGGTTCAGTTTTTGTGCCAAGGAAGAGACTTGTTTGGAGATAATATGGAGGTCCCTCTCCCTTCCTCATGTGGGTGTGGATGGCCCATGCGGTTTAGCCAAGCGACTTGGCTAGAGGATACGGTGGGTCAAATCGCGTCGAATCCCCTTTTTAGGGGTGTAAGAGGTATGCTCATGCGCTCAAATTTTTGAGGAAAGAATGGCAATTAAATTTTATTATTTTGATTGCTAAGGTTAAGCTTTGGGAGGTATAAGGAATGCAAGCTTAATATTTTTGCTATAGTTGGATTGAAAATTAAAAGGGAAATAATTGCCATGGTGGTTGAATTATTTTTGACATGACAATGTTGGGTTAATAATTTTTATGGAAGATCAAAATTATTAATTGTAGTAGATTTTCAAGGGCTTATTCATCTTCAATAAGGTATGGGCACATTCTTCTTATGAGCATGATTGGTGTATGTTTTCCTAAAATAGATTGGAGTGAAAAGGTATTAAACTAGGTTTCCTTTGATTGGGTGTAAATCCTATTTTCTGGTTTGTTGAAGACTACTTATGCATTGTTATACTTGATGAGAGTTTTGGTGAATGCATAATTCTGGTTTGAGGTAGTGGAAGCATTGTGCACTAGATTTTATGTTTGTAAGTCTTGCTACTTACATTGAGATGGTGAAACCCTTAGTTGGCTGTTTTGATATTAATGGATGAGTTGCTTCCATAGAGGTTTTTTTGATCAAGTTAGTGCTTTACTTGATACATGATTTGGGCTTACTCCATTGAGTTGATTTGAGCAAGTTTTCTTTGCATTTAGTGATATTGTGTTGGTGGTTGTTTTGTTCAAATATCTTTGGAGGGAAAAGGATTTCTACTTGTTTCCTTTTCTTGTGATGATTGGATGAATGCTTCAATGTTAATGTTGAGTTGAATGATGTTGGTTAAACCTTGTCTATGAGCATTGTTGTTGAAGACCTAATTGGTTGAGAAAAGATATTGGTTGTGGAAAGAACATGAGTAGCATTGTTATATGAGATATTGCATGTTTGGCAATTGTTGGGTTGTGTTTCATGTTCTTGAGAAAAGCATACTACATCTATCTTATTCTATGAGATTTGAGATTGAGATTGGAAGTTAAGT
Organism: Wollemia nobilis; assembly: GCA_028583015.1. Taxonomy (NCBI): domain Eukaryota; kingdom Viridiplantae; phylum Streptophyta; class Pinopsida; order Araucariales; family Araucariaceae; genus Wollemia; species Wollemia nobilis. The sequence goes on along the minus strand of JAQPPZ010017101.1, from coordinate 252,967 downwards.
ATAGAACATATTGAGTCTCTAACAATTCTCTTTATGCTTCTATGAGGTTGATGAATCACATTGAGTCTCTAACAATTCTCTTTGTGGGTTCATGCCAAGCAAGTTTTCTTGATGAACTTGTGAGCAGGTATTGGACAGGTTCTGTTGGGAACTTGTAAGCAGATTTGGACAGGTTCATTCGGGGCTTGTGAGCAGATTTGGACAGGTCCTAGCAGAGGACTTATGAAGCTGAGTTTGATAGTTCTATTAGAGAACTTGAGGACAGAGGTGCATTGGTTCTATGAGAAGAACCTGAGGACAGATTTGTGCTAGACCGAAGGACTATGTTTAGTGCAAATTCGAGGACCAGCTTTGGAGGTGATAGAGTTGAGGACAGAGGTCTCCAGCCAGAGCAGGGAAGACAAGTGTCTTTTTTAGATAAAGTTCCACTTGATAAGGGTAGATGAGGCAGAGGTCTTCTAGAGGATCACTAGCCATAGTAGAGCTAGGGGAAGGTATCTCCTTTGAGCAGAGGCTCATAAATTTATATTGGGGGAAGGTATCTCCTTTGGGCCAAGGCTCATAAACATTGTAATTGGGAAGATTTCCCAAAGAACTTTGAGATAACTTTTAGAGAAAATTTTTGTGGACGTAGCCCAAGATTTCTGGGTGAACCACGTTAAAATTGGTGTCACTTTGTGGATGATCTTGTGCATTGTTTTGATATTGCTTTGGATATATTGCTTTACTGTGTTGAAGTATAAAGGAAAAAGTAAAAAGAGGTCTTATACCATTCACCCCCCCTCTCAGTATAATCTTGTGTTCTTAAATTGGTATTAGAGCGAGTTCCTTCGAAATGTTTAAACAACTTGAAGGAAAATCTTGATAAGAACACAATGGATCATTCAAGTGAAAATGCAGCACCTATTCTTGATGGATCAGATTTTGGTTTTTAGAGTGCAAGGATGAAGGTTTATCTAATGGCTCTTGGTAATGAAGTATGGGAAGTGATTGAAGATGGGTACACTATCCCTATAAATGGTCCATACAGTAAAGAAGATAGGCTCCTACATCACAATAATTCAAAAGCTATGAATGCAATCTTGAAAGGCTTACAGAAAGCAGATCTTACCAAGGTGATTCACTGCAAGACAGCTAGTGAAATTTGGAAATAGCTGCAAGTGGTTCATACAGGTGATGCAAATGTTCGAAAGGCCAAATTGAGACACTTTAAAGGTATGTTTGAACAATTCAAAATGAATGATGATGAAAATATCAGTGACTACATGCTTCGTATGGATGATATTGTTAACTCCATGAAAGACTTAGGTCTTGAACTTGCTAAAAATGATGTGTGTGATAAGATTTTAAGATCTCTTCCTAATAGATTTAGTGAAAATATTTCTACCATTGAGGAAGCTAAAGATCTAGATAAATTAAAAAAGGATGAGCTACATAGTATACTTGCAGCATTTGAGCTGAGAACTCAAGTGAAAGTTGATGTCAAGAAAGAGGCAGCTTTCAAGGCTACCAAGAATTCCAAGGGTAAATAGCTTCAAGATAATGATGAGTCTTCTAGTGATGAAGAGGCATATTACAGCAAGAAAGGCAAGTTCTCTAGAAAGCACAAAAATATGAAAAATTTAAGATGTTTCAATTGTGGAAAGTTTGGTCATTATGCTACTGACTATACTATTCCTAAGAATTAAAGTGATGAAGATAAATAGGATTCTAAGAGCAAGGATTCTGAAAAGCACAAGCATCACAGGAAAAACAAAGATGAGCACAATAATCAAGGAAAGAGGTATTCTCACAAGCACAAGAAGAGTTTCTACCTAGACAAAGCAAGTAAGTTTTCTAGTAGTGATAGTGAAAGTTCTTCAAGTGATAATGAAAATGAGATGTTCATATCAGAAAAAGAGGAAGAACTGAAACATAGATTCATTATCATGAAATGTCTTAGATGTGGAAATTTTGGTCACCTTGAGGATGATTGCACAAATAATGATTTGGTTTCTAGTATGTATGAGGATGCTCTAGAAAACTATAAGGAAGATGCATGTATGGTTTTTGAAAAGGATCTTGAAAGTGAACTTATTAGTGCTCTTAGTGCTTTGAAAAAGGAAAGAAAGAAGAATGCTAGACTTAAGGATAAGTTAGATGAATGTTTTATGGAGAGAGATGAGCTTATAGAAAGTCTTGACTTCTCTATAGCTAAGACACAAGAACTCAAAGATGAGTTAGAGTCTAAGGTTCTTGAGTTTAGTGAGTTAGAACAGAAAATGGCTTCTTTGAAAGAGGAAACTAAAGAGTACAAGGATAAGCTTTACAGGTTTCAAGATAGCTCCAAAAAGGTTAAGTCACTCATCAAAGGTCAAAAAAAGACAACAGATAAAATAGGCCTTGGTTTTGTTAAGTCTCTCAAGGAACAAGCTAGAGAGTCTAGTAAGAGACTCCAAAAGAAAGAGAGTTATGATGAGGAAAGTATTTTAGATCATGAGTCCCTGAATGATAGATGCGCAAAAACAAAAAACAAAATTTAGAATGAGAAGAAGTTTTCAGGACCCAAGAGGTCAAATAAAGGAAAATTTCAAGGTAGATGTTTTGTGTGTCACAGGTTTGGTCACATGGATTCACATTGCATGGCTCAAGTGAAGAAGGTAAATGAAAGCTTCAGAAGTGCTAGTTACTTTCAAGGGTATTGCTACTCTTGTCAACAGTTTGGGCACAAGGCAGTTTATTGCAAGGCAAATAACAAGAACAGGGATGAGAACAAGAACAAGAATAGTGACAGGAACAAGAATATGGACAAAGAGTTCAAAATAAGGCCCGTCAAGGAAGTTATAGACACTGATGATGATCAGTGCCTAATGGGAGTTTTACTCCCACCCTAGAATTAATCACCTCATCAGGAGGTGGGGGAGGGACTAAGCTAAGAGGCTCATTCTTAGTCCCGAGCCCCAAAGGTGGCCCTTTGCCATTGATGACAAAGGGGGAGAGATATGAGTAAGGGGGAGAGCTTCAAGTGAATAGGAAAGCTTCAAGTCAGGGGGAGCAAAACTTCAAAGGAAGATTCTCAGTTGTGGGCACAGTTGGTTTCAGTTTTGGCTCTTGAGAAGTGTTTTTCAATAAATGTTTGCCATCAATGACAAAGGGGGATATTGTTGGCAATTTTGGGTACTTTTGGTACATTGCCTTTGCTCAAGTGTATGTTGTCATTGATGTCAAGAAGCTTTTGAAGGAATTTGATTTGATGTCAAAAGAATCTAAGTTCAAGGAAGGGTTTTTGTGAAAACCAAGGCAGACAAAATAAAAGGTTTTATTTAAAACCATGGACAATATATTTGAAATGGGTTTTTATTAAAACCCAAGTTGGATTTTTGTTTCATTGAAAAATGTGCCCCGATGATGAAGATATTTAATTTTAAAATATTTAGTTTAAATTTTAATTATTTAAAATTTAAATTAAAATATTTTCCACCGACGGAAATCATGTTAAAAAGGGCCGACGTGTTTGGAAATGCATCAAAGTGCATATAAAATGAGGCAAATAAATTATTTAAGGTTTAGGAAAAGAGTTTGATATTAATCTCTGAGCATTTCGATTTTGACATCGAAGCCCCTACGCCAGCGAAGGAGGAAGACAAAAATGACATGGTCAAATGTGTGATGGGATTGGTCGTGGTGCCAAGAAGGAGGCACATGCGGACAAGTATTACACGGTCAAAGGTGTGTCAGGTTGGTCATGACACCAAGGAAGAGGTGCACACGGTAATAAGGATGAAGGTAATTTGATTAATGCATGCGACTTAGTTTTTGTGCGAGTAAAAGGAGCGTGGATTACATTGTGGTCAAAGAGGGAACAAGGTTCGATTTTCATGGCAAGGAAGAGAATTGTTCAGAGGTAAGATGGAGGTCCCTCTCCCTTCCTCACATGGGTGTGGATGGCCCATGCGGTTTAGCCAAGTGACTTGGCTAGAGGAGACGGCGGGTCAAATCACGTCGAATCCCCTTTAGAGGGGTGTAAGAGGTATGCCCATGCACTCAAATTTTTGAGGAAAGAATGGCAATTAAATTTTATTATTTTTATTGCTAAGGTTTTATAAGGTTAAGCTTTGGGAGGTATAAGGAATGCAAGCTTAATATTTTTGCTATAGTTGGATTGAAAATTAAAAGGGAAATAATTGCCATGGTGGTTGAATTATTTTTGACATGACAATGTTGGGTTACTAATTTTTATGGAAGATCGAAATTATTAATTGTAGTAGATTTTCAAGGGCTTATTCATCTTCAATAAGGTATGGGCACATTATTCTTATGAGTATGATTGGTGTATGTTTTCCTGAAATAGATTGGAGTGAAAAGGTATTCAACTAGGTTTCCTTTGGTTGGGTGTAAATCCTATTTTCTAGTTTGTTGAAGACTACTTATGCATTGTTATCCTTGATGAGAGTTTTGGTGAATGCATAATTCTGGTTTGAGGTAGTGGAAGCATTGTGCACTAGGGTTTATGTTTGTAAGTCTTGCTACTTGCATTGAGATGGTGAAACCCTTAGTTGGTTGTTTTGATATTAATGGATGAGTTGCTTCCATAGAGGTTGTTTTGATCAAGTTAGTGATTTACTTGATACATGATTTGGGCTTACCCCATTGAGTTGATTTGAGCAAGTTTTCTTTGCATTTAGTGATATTGTGTTGGTGGCTGTTTTGTTCAAATATCTTTGGAGGGAAAAGGATTTCTACTTGTTTCCTTTTCTTGTGATGATTGGATGAATGCTTCAAGGTTAATGTTGAGTTGAATGATGTTGGTTAAACCTTGTCTATGAGCATTGTTGTTGAATCCCTAATTGGTTGAGAAAAGATATTGGTTGTGGAAAGAACATGAGTAGCATTGTTATATGAGATATTGCATGTTTGGCAATTGTTGGGTTGTGTTTCATGTTCTTGAGAAAAGCATACTACATCTATCTTATTCTATGAGATTTGAGATTGAGATTGGAAGTTAAGTATAGAACATATTGAGTCTCTAACAATTCTCTTTATGCTTCTATGAGATTGATGAATCACATTGGGTATCTAACAATTCTCTTTGTGGGTTCATGCCAAGAAAGTTTTCTTGATGAACTTGTGAGCAGGTATTGGACAGGTTTCGTTGGGCACTTGTAAGCAGAATTTGACAGGTTCGTTCGGGGCTTGTGAGCAGATTTGGATAGGTCCTAGAAGAGGACTTGTGAAGCTGAGTTTGATAGTTCTATCAGATAACTTGAGGACAGAGGTGCATTGGTTCTATGAGAAGAACCTGAGGACAAATTTGTGCTAGAACGAAGGACTGTGTTTAGTGCAAATTTGAGGACCAGCTTTGGAGGTGATAGAGTTGAGGATAGAGGTCTTCAGCCAGAGCAGGGAAGACAAGTGTCTTTTGTAGATAGAGTTCCACTTGCTAAGGGTAGAGGAAGCAGAGGTCTTCTAGAGGATCACCAGCCAGATCAGAGCTAGGGGAAGGTATCTCCTTTGAGAAGAGGCTCATAAATTCAGATTGGGGGAAGGTATCTCCTTTGGGCTGAGGCTCATAAACATTTTAATTGGGAAGGTTTACCAAAGAACTTTGAGATAACTTTTAGAGAAAAGTTTTGTGGACATAGCCCAGGATTTCTGGGTGAACCACATTAAAATTGGTGTCACTTTGTGGATGATCTTGTGCATTGTTTTGATATTTCTTTGGATATATTGCTTTACTATGTTGAAGTATAAAGGAAAAAGTAAAAAGAGGTCTTATACTGTTCACCCCCCTCTCAGTATAAGCTTGTGTTCTTCATTCAGATCTAGCTACTATCTATCAAAGCAGTCATAAATCCTGGCCACTCAAGCTAAGAGCAATAATAGCTAGCCACTATTGATAACAATGACTATCACTAAAACATAGATTGTTATCAAGGAGAGCCCAAATCACGGGTGAAGATAGTAGTTTGTATGGTTTGCAAAGGTATTTCAGTGAGGAACTCCCAGAGTTCCTCCTAACTATCCCTTCAATACTAGTTTGTGACTAAACCTTCTTCTTTGATGGTCAGTTCGCATGCAAATCTAGATCTAAAACTAGGAAGGCTACATATTCAAATTTTTAGGATAAAAAAGATACACAAAAAACTCCAAATTATGTGTAGCAAAACCCTATCAAAATAGAGAGCCAATATACACCCCTAAGGAGCATTGGAGCACTATCTAAGTGAGCCACATCCATAGATAAATATTCACATCCATCGTTCCCAACTGCCCATCAGTGTACCAAACATAAACGACAACCCTTTAAAATTAATTAGAGTAGGGAAGATAATGCCACAGTCCCTGATTTATGAGGAGGAGAGCTTCATACTATGGTCGTTGCCTCGAAAAGTGGCCCACAAGCATATTTTAGGATATTAGATATTATTTCTCTTTGTTCTAGCTTAGATCCATTACTACTTGATTTATTAATTAGTCATAGTTCAGATCTGATATTTTAAATGTATTTACATCGTATTTCTAAGTTTTCTATGCATTTATTATTTGGTTTATGATTGTATTTCATTATTATCATGATCATTCATCTTATTTATCAGATTTACTAATAGAAGCCTCCTTCAGAGAGGTAGCCCATGCTACTAATTGTGCTCTGTTGTTTTCATACCTATAGATATTGGTTAACAAGATCCATTCAAAGCATCCAGAGCACGAGATCCATCTAGTATGAAATCAAGAGGAGGCATATATAAGCCCTCAAATAATTTGGTGTGCAAGATCAAGAGGCCTGTGAAGGCACACTGTCCCCTTGCAGGGGATGCATTCACCACTACCCCACTTGTATTTTTTTGTATAAAAAATGGGTATCTCTCAGAGGGACATACATGTAACTAAGATCTAGAAGCATTAATAAAAAATATTTTATTGCTTGATATTTTCATGTTATATGTGCTTGTGTGCATTTTTTTTATTTTTGCATTTGATATAATAACATTGAAAGTAGGGTAAGTGTAGTGCATACTTCTCGGGGTCGCACATTGAGAACAAGGATGTTTAAGCCTTATGCAGCAAGTAAAATACCCAACATAATTTCTTGACTCCTTACTATCCATAGACAAATGGACAAGTTGAAGTGACCAACAAAATAATTATAACCATTCTCAAGAAGCTTATCAAAGAAAATCATATAGATTGGCACACACGAATTCCTTTGGCACTGTGGACTTATCGAATAAGCATTAGAACGCTAACTAGAGAAACATATTTTTCAATGGTCTATGGTGCTAAAGTAATCATACCTCTTGAGCTTGAGATCCCTTCTTTGTGAATTACATTACAAGAATTCATGGACAACACAACTAGACAAGCACGTCTTGACCAATTAACACTCCTTGATGAAAGGTATATCAATGCCTTGGAACATCTACGGATATATCAAGACCGCATCAAACATGTCTACAATGCAAAATTTTATCCTAAATTTTTTTAAGTGGGAGATCTTGTTCTTAAATAGAATCAACAAAAAACCAATGTATTACTACACTTGAGAGATAAATTTGCGGCTAACTGGTTAGGTCCATACATTGTCAAGCAGAAGCTGGGTCTAGGGACATATAGACTTGCCAATTTGGAAGGAATATTGGAACCTAAACCATTGAACATAATACACCAAAAGGTATTTTACGTATAGTACAATTTATATATATGTACATATACATGGCTAAAAAAACAACAAATCAAAAATATCAAAAATATTTCATTTTGCATTTCATAAATCCATCCACGTATTCCACACATGTATTTTAGGTATTTTATTTATACGATTATTTGCATTCCATCATTTGATTAATTTGGATGAACGCTAATCCACCATGTCTTGCTATCTTAATCAGGGGCATCCTACATCACTTACCAATTCATCACTCCACAAAAATATGCAACTTTCCCTATAATATTTTGCCACTTTAGGGACACATAATGTATGATAAATACCATATAATTTTTAGCAATAACAATTATATGGCTACTGGCTATTTCGTGTGTATATTTTAATTTATGAAATAATGCATCGAAAGTATTACAAACATTGCAAACCACGTCAAACACAATTTATAATATTTTCAATCACTCAACCATTCCTAGTATTTTGAACAAAATTGATTTAAAGTCAAACAAATATTTAAATGCAACAGGTTATTCCTGGTCAATCAAGTTTCCTCTTGGACCACAAACAATAAAACATTAAAAACATTGTGAGTCTTAGGAATAACAAAATCAAAAGTTGTTATTACCATAAGTGAAAGGTTTCCTCTATTGGTTGTGGAGTCTGATTCTAATTTGGAGGTCTTGTTTTTAGCCGCATTTGGACCCACTCTACAAAAGAATATGGACGTTATGTAATTGTGTGTCAAATTGCATGTTAATCCAAGTTTTTTTTTTAAATTACTATTTTCAGAATTTTTTTAACGAAAAATAATTTTTCCCAAAATAATAATTACTAAAAACAGATTTTTTTTGATGAAAAATGATTTACCGAAAATAGTAATTACTAAAAATGGATTTTTTTGATGGAAAATAATTTGTCAAAAATAGTAATTACTAAAAATGAAAATTGTTCTGATGAAAATATATTTTTCAAAAATAGTAATTACTAAAAATGGCAAATTACGACAGAAAAGATAATTTGTCAAAAATAGTAATTTTTTTATTTTTGGGTCTTAATGATTTGCCCTAAAATTGTAACCCTCATTTTATAAGAGGATGTTGTATGGTATTGGAGATTATAGTGTGAATGGTGTGAAGGAAGTGAAGAAGAAAAAGAGACTATAATTGTGAGATCGAAGAGGAAGTATGATGGATTTGTTGTAGGTTGTATCCCTTCAAGATTTTTTGAATGAAATAATAAGGCATGGTTATTTTCTCCATGGATGTAGACCACATTGGGTGAACCATTTAAATCTATGTCTAGTGTATTATTTTATTCTTCTATGTTTTATTTTTGCATTTATTGTTTGTGTTTTATTATTTAATCCTGACAACTAATATCAGAGCCTAGGGTTTAAAAAATATACTTGAAAGGAGGGTTTTCTGTTTGAGTGAGAGAAATGGCAGAAGAAGGCAGGTTTAGGGTTAAAAATTTTAATGGCTAAAATTACCAGCTATGGAAGATGCAAATGGAGGACTATATTTATCAAAAGGATCTTTACCTACCATTAGGTGGAATAGCAAAGAAGCTAGTGAAGACATCAGATGAAGAATGAGAAGTTCTAGATAGAAAGGCACTAGGAACAATACGGTTGTACTTGGCATCATTGGTGGCCTTCAATATTTCAAAGGAAAAGACAAAAAAGGGTTTAATGAATGTGTTGGCTAATTTGTATAAAAAACCCTCAGCTTCAAACAAGGTATTTATTATGATGCATTTATTTAATATACATATGTCAGAAGGTGATTCTGTTACTGATCACTTAATGATTTTAACATGGTTACTAATCAGTTAAATTATGTTGGAGTAAATTTTTATGATGAGGTTAGGGCTCTTTTGATCTTACGCTCATTGCCAGAAAGTTGGAATAGCTTGGTCATGGATGTGAGTAATTCTATTTTTGTTTCAAATACTTTAAAATTTGATGATGTTATTAGTGTTATCCTTAGCAAGGAAATGTGATATAAAAGCACATGTGAGACATTGAGTAATGCGTTGACTATGGAAAATAGGGGTAAATAAAAAGAGAGAAGAAAGAGTCCAAGAAAACATGGAAAATAAAAGAAAGGTAGATCCAAATGCAAAGGGAAGCAGTTGGAATGCTGGCATTGCAAAAATAAAGAACACCTAAAAAGAGACTGTCAAACTCGAAAAAAAAAATAGGGAGAAGAAAAACAAGGTAATAAAAAAGTAAACGTAGTAGGTGATGTATTGCAAGGTGCTTTAATCCTTTCACTAGATAATATTAATGATTTTTGGGTGCTAGACTCAGGGGATTCATATCATGCCACACATCATATAAAATATTTTCTAGATTATTTTCAAGGTGATTTTGGATAGGTCTATTTGGGTGATGATAGATCATGTAAAATCATTGAAAAAACTAAGATATAGATGATATTACCGAACGGAAACCAATGTTTACTAAAAGAGGTAAGGCATATTTCGACAGGGCAATTGGACAACAAAGGATGTACAATTACATTATTAGTAAATTCATGGAAGGTTGCTAAAGGATCACTATTATTAGAAAAAGGAAAGGAAGGTACATTGTATGTATGTACTGGTAATACTGATATTTCTATTACTTTAGCTTATATAAGAGTGAATGTATTTTTATGGTATCATAGGCTTAGGCACATGAGTGATAATGGGATGCATATTCTCCACTTAAGAAATTTATTGCTATGTTTGAAGCATATTTGTTTGGACTTTTATGAGCACTACATTTATGGAAAATAGAAAAGTGTAAAATTTATTAGAGTTGGAAAAGAAAAGAGTGAAAATCTAGAGCTTGTGCATACAGACGTATGGGGAACATATCAGGTATCAACTCTTGGTGCCTTTTATTATTATGTTACATTTATTGATGATGCAACTAAAAAAACTTGGGTTTATTTTATACAAAATAAATTAGATATTTTTTATACTTTTAAGAAATGGAAAGCTTTTGTTGAGAATGAGATAGGAAACATGTTGAAGTGCCATAGATTAGATAATGGAGGTGAGTACTACAGTAAATATTTTAACAATTACTATTCATACCATGGGAGTCATAGAGTGAATACGGTTCTAGGAAATCCATAATAAAATGGTGTATCAGAAAGGATGAACAGGACTATCATGAAATGTGCTTGGTGTATGAGATTACATGTAGGATTACCCTTATAGTTTTGGATAGATGTTGTAGATATTCCTTTATTTAATAAATAAAGGATCTTCAAGTTCCCTGGATGGTGGGATTCCATAAGAGTTATGGATAGATAAGCCTATTAAATACTCATTTCTAAATACTTTTGGTTGTGAAGCATTCATGCATATTGATAAAGAAAAATAATTAAACTTGACGTAAAATCCAATAAGTGCACTTTCATTGGATACAGAGTTAATGATTTGTGTTATCATTTTTGGGATTATGAAAATCACAAAATAATTATGAGTATAGATATGGTATTGAATGAGAAAGTCATATAGAAAGACCACTTGCAATAAAATAAATAGGAAAATGTAAACATAGAATACATAGTGCTTGATGAAATTGAAACTCCAAAGGTGCTAGAAAATAAACAACAATAGCAGCAAACACCTTAAACTCTTGCAAGTGTTGTTATAAAATATACTAGAATAAGTAGACTTCCTAATCGTTACTCTCCTTCATTATATTAAGTATTATTATATGAATCTACTGAACCAGAAACATATGAATAAGTGATGCAGGTAGAAACCAGGAAGAAGTGGGAGTAAGGCATGAAAGAGGAGATGGAATCCTTGGTACAAAATCAGACTTGGTATTTAGTTTGATTACCTCCAGGAAAAATATCATTGCAAAATAAATGGGTCTACAGGGTGAAAGAATAATATGGAGGTAAAAATAGGTATAAGGCTAGATTGGTTGTAAAGGGGTTTGCATAGAAGAAAGGTATTGATTATGATGAAATTTTTTCTCCTATTGTTAAAATGACTTCAATTAGAACTTTTTTAAGCCTAGTGGCTATAGAGGATTTGCATCTTGAACAACTAGATGTAAAAATAACTTTTCTCCATGGGTATTTGGAGGAAGATATTGATATGCAGTAGCCACAAAGGTATGAGGTCAAAGTGAAGGAGGAATTGGTATGCAAGTTGAAAAAGAGCTTGTATGGCCTGAAGCAATATCCAAGGTAGTGGTATATGAAATTTGATAGGTTTATGTTAGAAAAAGTTTATAATAGATGTTATTCTGACCACTGTGTTTATTTTAAGAGATTGAATAATGATAACTATATTAGCTTATAATTGTATGTATATGACATACTTGTTGTAGGGTCTAACATGCAAGATATGATTATGCTCAAAAGAAAATTGGTAGAGTCATTTGCAATAAAAGATTTGGGTATTGCAAATCAAATCTTTGGTATGAGAATAACAGGAGAGGAAAATTTATATATTTATATTGTCTTAGGGTGAGTACATTGAGAAGGTGTTGGAAAGACTTAATATGTAGGATGCAAAATTTGTTAGTACACCTTTGGCCAATAATTTAAAACTAACCAAAGAGATGTATCCTAAGACATAGGAGTATATTGACTATATGCCCAAGGTTACTTATTCATAAATAGTTGGCAGTTTGATGTGTATGATGGTGTGCACAAGACCAAATATTACACATGTAGTGGGAGTTGTGAGTAGGTTTATGAACAATATAGGAAAAATATTGGGAGGAAGTGAAGTAGATTATTAGGTATTTTATAGGTATTGTCACTCAGGTATTATAATTTGGAGGTTCTAACACTACTTTAAATGGATATGTTGATTTAGATATGGTAGGTGATATAGACAATAGGAGGATTACCATAGGGTATGTTTTTACTGTAGGTGGAATTGCAGTAAGTTGGATTTCAAAATTATATAAGGTTGTTGCACTTTCAATAATGGAAGCAAAGTATGTTGTTGTTATAGAGGCTAGTAAGGAGATGATTTGGTTAGAAAGGTTTATGGAGGAATTGGAAAATAAGCATGAGAATAGCATATTATACAAGTGATAGTCAGAGTGTCATTCATCTTGCCAAGAATTCAGCCTTTCATTCTAGGACTAAACATATACAAACCAAGTACCATTTCATATGCTGTAATGTTCCAACTAAGGAAAAACCCTAACTATGCAATTTATATAAAATAAAATTCTAAATCATGCAAATACCAATTAGATCTACAAATTACCAAAAAAGTTCATAAAAATCTAATATTTCTCACGAACACACCACAATATTTTTATTATTTTTTTTGGAATCATAATTACATAGATCATACCCAAAACATTAATATAAAATCTTGGATGTTGATTAAACAACACAATATATTCTAAATTATCAAATGAAAACAACTCACAAATACCCTTCTAGGCAGCGTCCCTCTCCAAGGGAAAATAGGATGTGAATCTCAAGCTCAAAGCTAGCTAAAATGGGGTAAAAAGTTGGATGAACCCTAGAATGGGTGATAATGGCCTTCAATATGTAAACTCAAGCCTCCTTAATACTAAATATGCCCTCCATGATGGGATGTCCCACTCCTAAGCTGAATAATAACTTCAAAAATACAAAATACCTCTCCCAAAATTAGATGTCCAAATCCACACAATGTCAAATACTGAAATGCTCACAAAATGATGCAGTGATACCCTGGATGGCTGGATAAACCCTAAAAATTCCTCAAACTGAATATTGAATACCCAATACTGATCTGATAAGCCTATATGTAAACCCTAGGTGAGTTTACCACTAAGATACTTAAGGGTTTTCATCCTCAGTCTCAAATCCAAGAGGGGTTTCATCCTCCAGGATAATTCCTTCTAGGTTTTCATCCACAAGAGAAAAGTGTATTAGCTGCAAAGCCAAATACAACAATGTAGAAGAGATAAAATGATCCAAGATGATCCAAATGTGCCCCTTCTCTTCTTTATATAGCCAATTCTTCTAATTCTTCATTAAGGTGGCACTTTTTAATTTTACTTAATAATACCTTAGAAAATAATAATAACATGATATTATATTCTCCTAATGGAGCATAGACCCTTATTCCCCTTTTTATTATTTAATTGCCAAATTTCACCAAAAATGCTTTCAACACACCAAAACTCCACTCCACAACTATGTACAATAAAAATATGAAAAATGGGGACATTACATACGCTCAGTTTTGGAATATGAATAGTTAAAATTGAAGAAGATACACACTAGCCAAAATCCTGCAGATATGTTCACAAAGGTAGTAAATAGGGAGAAATTGAGTTCTTGCTTAGTCTTAGTTGATCTTCAAACATGATAGTAAAAGGTGAGAAAAAATTTAGGTCCAAATTTGAAGCATAGTCCAACAAGTGCAATAGTGGTGGAATTACTGTGATCAATCTCCAAGTGGAAGATTGTTGGTTGTGGAGCCTAATTCTAATTTGGAGGTCTTGTTTTAGCCGCATTTGGACCCACTCTACGAAATGATATGGATGTTATGCAATTGTGTTTCAAATTGCATGTTAATATGAGTCTTTTGTGAATTACTATTTTCAAAAAAAAAAATGATGAATTTTTTTTTCTGAAAATAGTTATTACTAAAAACAGAATTTGTTTTGACAAAAATTAATTTGCCAAAAATAGTAATTACTAAAAATGGAATTTTTTTGACAAAAAATAATTTGCCAAAAATAGTAATTACTAAAAATGGCAAATTATGATAGAAAATATATTCTATCAAAAATAATAATTTCTTTTTATTTTGGGGTCTTAATGATTTGCCTTAAAAATGTAACCCTCATTTTATAAGAGGATGTTATATGACACTGGAGATTATAGTGTGAATAGTGTGAAGGAAGTGAATAAGGAAGAGAGACTGTAATTGTAATATCGAAGAGGAAGTATGATGGATTTGTTGTAGGTTGTATCCCTTCAAGATTTGTTGAATGAAATAATAAGGCCTATTTTTTTTCTCCATGGATGTAGCCCATATTGGGTGAACCATGTAAATCTGTATCGTGTATTACTTTATTCTTGTGTTTTATTTCTACATTTATTTATTACTCGTGTTTTATTATTTAATCCTAACATACCTTGTTCATCCAATTATGTGCATGGTTTAGAGTGCTACAGAGTTGACAAAAGGAAAAGATCCACCTTCATTCCAAAAAAAAAAAAAAGAAATAAAAAAAGCCCTTGCTCTTCCTAAAAACAAGTATCCTAAAAAAAATGCAAAATCCCTTGCTCTTTCTCAATGAACAAGTATCTCGAAAATCATATCAAAGCAATAAGTTCCTCATTTTGCTATTCCTCGCAATGAGAAAATATCTCAAAAAATGTTTCAAAGCAATAAAAATCCCCTTGCTCTTCCTCAAAATGAGTAAGTACAAGCAACAAAATCCATTGCTCCATCATAAAATAAGCAATTCTCTTTTATCAAATGCAAAAAAATAAGGGAAAGGAGCTTAAATCCCTAGAAATATTATTGTCTCAAAAATTGTAGGGTGATCCTCATTACAGTAATGGGCTAAATGAATCCTTCCTAACAATGAGGTATCCTTACTCTTGGCACCACATATGTTATATTAGTAACCTTATTTTGTATAGACCTAAGGTAACTCTTGTATGAGCTAGCTTATTGGCACAAGCTATGATTGATTAGTTTGACCTAGCTCATAATGGAAAATGAACAAAAATTGCACACATAGTTGGTCCTTGAGAAAATTTGAAACCACTAGGACAACCCTTGCATAGTGAAGATCTGTAAAATACATAAATGGGTTTATTTGAAGTCACAAGGATGTTTGAGTTGTTGTAAGAACACCTTAGATCATCCACCCAATAAAACCATAACATTTTTCATTACCACATACCATAAATCCATACCAATACCATCTATTTATACCCTTGATTAAACAATAAGATAATATTGATCAAGCAAGAGTCTATAAATACCAAATCAGCATTAGAACATAGCATTAATCATCCATTACATCATATATCACATCACCTCATATGCATCCATACATACAATAAAACAAAAGTGCACAACAAAATAATCATAATAAAAGCCATGTATATATATATATATATATATATGAAATCATGAGTACAAAATACTTGTAGGTTGTATACATAAAAAATTGAGGCTCATACACAAAAATAGAAAAGTATAAAAAGATATAATAAGACACTACTAGCTAGCACCCCCATGACTCCTATGAGGTCCATGTGCTGATGATCTGGAAGGAACATGTGAGCTAGATGGTCTATGAGACCTCAAGCTACCTGGACTAGACTTAGTCTACCTATTGGAGCCTGATATGAAATAATATGGTTGCAAAGGTAACATAATCTAGTGTTGGTATAGAGTGTCCTCAAGGGATACCATGTACCATGCCTGTCTCTAAGCAACATCCAAGTATTGATCCTTACGGGTTTCCCATTGGGATATCTCAACCCTAAGAGATACGATGATAGTAGAGTCATCACCCCCACTCAACCTAGCCCATAACCTATAAAACTCACCATCTAGCCTCATGATCTCTACATCTCAAGTTGTAATAGAATCACTCTCATTTGATATGCCTCGTAGCCCATCCACCTCATCTTGTAATTAGGTCACCTCATCCTAAATTTGAGTCACCTCATCATTCAGCTTCATCACCTCCTCAACTAAACTATGCCACTGATATTAAAGTACACCCCACTCCTCCTTCATGTAGTGAGGAGGAGCATCTTGGCCTTGATCATCTCCATCACCATCATCACCAACATCAACATCCACATCATGCCCTACATCATGGCCCTCATCACCACTATATTTACCAACCCTAGTATCAACATATATATACTATGTATCAACGATAGACTACCTCCCACCCCCACTATCTTGGTGGTACTTCAATCGCCTAGGAGCCTACTCACCAGTATCAGGCGCATCCCTACTGATTATGTCATCCATTACCTATCTTGGCCTCCAAGAAGGCTATGCTACAAACCAAGCATCATAGTCTATAGTAGTCCCCACATCATCTAAATCAGGAACATCCACTATAATGTCCTCTATTGCATCATCAATAGTCCAAAAAGCTAAATTCAAGGGAAGACTAAGCTCATCTCCCCACCACCTATATATCACAAGAGTATTTGGGACTCCCTGCACTAGGTTAAACTACTGCATCACATGGGAGAACTAGATATAGTCCATATATTTCCCATGACTACCCATCATCCATCTACCTCATCTCACCTAATGAAGATGCATCACATCATTCTCTAAAGTTAGACCTCTCCAAGGTCACCAGTAGATTTCATAATGTGTTAAATCGCTTAGGCTATCTCGATAAGCCTCTATGATAGAAGGAGCACAAGTGGGAGAAGACTCCTTGCTAACCAACCAATGGTAAGGACAAGGAAGTGAACCATCATAGGTATAGGGTAGCCCCTTTGGATGACCAACTCTAATGTGCTCCCATGCCCAAACATGGAGTACCAAGTTGTAGTTGAGACCCTTTCGCTCATGCCTCTTCACCCCATAAAGCTCACCATATAAATAACATAAGAGCATGGGAGACCAAACATAGATCTATGACTCTTCTATCAGATGCCAAACAATATAAACTTTGGTTCCAAGGGAACCTAGAGCCCATGCTATTAGCCAATAACATGTTGCCTAGAATGTACATTAGGTAATTTGGAAGGGTACCCAAATTTTTAGCCTTGTATAGATTAAGGTAAAAAATGTCGTCATTCTTGCAATCGACATCCCAGTCATCTCCAAAAATAGAACTAAGGGCAGCCTTCTTGTCATGGCCAATCCTCATAGGTAAACCCTCCATAGGCACATGGAAGATGTGATAAACATCCTCCAAAGTCATAGTTAGCTTCCTTATCAAAAGCTAAAAATAACCCCGATCTAGGTCCCATATCTCCACTAGAATGGATAATAGTTACTCGTCAGCTCGAACGATCTTTAGCCGTCTGCATGCCTCCAATCCAACAGACCCTAGAAACTTCCACTCATCAGCTATGAAATCTTTCTACACCTTGGATATGGTGTCAGGCCATCGATGTCTAGCAATAATAAGCTTAACCTAGAGAACAAAAAAAATATAAAATTAATGCATATTCAGATAAAAAAAACACAAAAAATAGCATTTCATATTAGTGTAATTACATTGCAAAAATACAAAAACATAAAAAATAGTATTTCATATTAGTGTAATTACATTAAAAACATAAAAATAGTATTTCATCTTAGCATATATGCATATTAAAAAAAAAAAACCTTTCACCGTCCCCCATTCATACATGTCACAAAAAAAAAACAATTTACCAGCCCCTCTTAGTGGTTTAAAAAAAAACAAACAACAAAAAACAAAAATAAAAATAAAAAACAACAAACAACAATAAAAACAACAAGCACAAATAAAATCTAAACTAAGATTTTAAGACACCTACCTTGGCATAGCGAACACAGAATTTTGTTCTGATCGATCCACCACCACCTATGCTTGCACCAACTCCACTCCCTTCACCAACCTCCATCTCACTCTCTCTTCTCAAATCACACAACAAAATCACACCACAAAAATGAAACGAAATAACCCCACTCCTATTTATATAGTCACTTTTTGTGGTAGAAATTATGCACCCATGATTTGCAGAGCGTGCAAAAATGTAGACCCATGATTTGTGATGTAAATCACAACACACGGTTAAGGGGATGCAAAACCAAAATTGCATGGTTATATATATATATATATATATATACCACAACCAAATAATCATCATCAAAAACATCACCATCATCATAATCATCAACATCGCAACCATTGGTAAACCTTGTATCTAGTGAAATATCCTATACATCTAGCATTTGCAGTGACTAGCAATCCATGCAACTTGGTAGGATGGATGGCTCACCATAAGGACACTCACCATCAAATAAAAGTTACATTAATCACCTAGGTCCTTCAATATTTTGAGCTTGGTTGTGTTCAAACCAAATTTGTACAAGGTTATCCTACAACCCCTTTTGTTGGATCAAAATTAGAAAACAAATCAATTCAATTTTAGTCATAGCAAAAAATCACACGAGTGTCAAATTCCAAGAATGATTGGTTCCTTAAACCCATCATTTGGAAGGAATTTCTATAGTCACAAGGGAATGAGAACTCCAAACATGGTTGATGATTTTACCACAACACTTGCCATAAATGAACCAAAGGTAAATTTGCAAAATACAAACAACCCCAAACTTGGGGCATCAAGTTGAGTCATTGTCATTCATTTCCATCACATTCACATCAATCACCAATCACCTCATCTCATCATCCAAATTTGATCAATTGGCTCATGGGTTTCATCCTTAACCCATTCGCCAGTCTAGGAGGTAATAAAACAAATCAAAATATCATCAAAAGTTTTCAAAATTATTGGTTCTTGTGTGTTAAGAAGAGTTTATTCCATCCATACAATAAATATATGTGTCATTGGTTTTTGCACCACATCGTATTTTACATAATGAAGCACAAAAAGGGGTATCTATAGACACCAAAAATTGGTCATCCACAAATTCATCATGTGCCACCCTACATCAAATCCTATATAATAAGATTATATGTCTAAGTTTATACTAAGGTATATAAAATCCTGCACATTATCCTATTTTCTTGATTTATTAAATCTTGAAAATCAGCCTAGGATACCCTGCCTACCCACTAGATATATGTCCTAGACACCTCACTACCCCACATTGTCATATCTCATACACATTTGTCCCCCTTGTCCCTACACATGGTGCAGCCCTCCACATAAAACTCCACTTGTAGCCACATCACCCAAGTTAAGTGAGACACTCTAGGTGACTCACTCTAACTAACATAGATATTATAATGGAAAACAACATACATCCATCGAAATAAAATAAAACAAAAGCAATATAAGCTATAAAAACATATAAAAATGCATACAATAGATAGATCTATGTTCTAAAATTACTCTAGCCAAGTTTTAGATCATTTTGAGGTCGTTTAGGCACCAAACTAGGCGAAATACGATGGAGGCCTTAATGTTGGTCCACCTCACCCTGCGACGTTCAAACGATCGGTTACCCTACCAAATCAACTCCAAATCAGCTCAAATTTGGATAGGGGTTAGGGGAGGACCTATTGAAGACTCCTATGGTGGAATCTAGGGCAAAATCCCTATATATTTTGTGGCCATCATAGTTAGGGATGGTCATGACTGTTGACCACTCCTGCCTGGGATGGTCAGCAGGTCCGCTTCAAAAATGGCCACCAATCCCTATTGGATCGGTTCTAGAGCTTACTAATTAGGTTTTTAGGCAAATGGGGTCTGTATCTATGCTAGAGTAGACCAGTTTTGTAATCAGGTTGGTAGGTTTTGTAATCCTTCAAATCACCTTCACGAGGGAAGAGGGATTCAAAGGCAAAGGGGCACAAAGTTTGCAAAAAGGGGTGAGGTAAGTAACACCGGTTCTCTCCCAATTCTAGCAGCACTTCATTGCTCCAAACCTGCATTCCATTCTCCTCTTTTTTGGTTGAGGGAAGGCTCCAATTTATAGGCAATTGGAGCCCTAATGCCCAAAATGGCATGTTGCCCATCCAGGGCAACCCTTGCCACTTGTCCAAGGTTGCCCTGGATGGGTTTGGGAAGGTTGCCCCATTTGGGCAACCCATTAGGCAGCCCAAATTGTGCCAGGCCACTCCCAATCAGCATGGGCACTAATTGGGGTCGATATTGGCAAGATTTGATTGCCAATATCGATCCCACCTACTTTTTTGTAGGTGGGTTTGGGGGCCATCCCTACCTGGGATGGTCATATGTGACCATCCTAGGTAGGAGCGGCCACAAATCCTAACCCTAATCATGACCATCCCTGGTAGGGACGGTCACAAACCAGGGCCTCTAAGGCTCCCAAAACTGGTGGAGACCTTCCCAAAACTATCCTAGGATGCCTTCTGACCCTAGAAACTACCCCTGGTGAGGTCATATGATGTCGATAGGATGATGCATTTGGTGCACTGGTAGTCCTATCCGATTTACCTAATTTTGGTGTCTACAGTTGCCCCTTTTTATGATGCGCTTTATCTGAGAAAGCGCGGAGCAAAAATATATAACCAAAATGGTAAATTGATTAAGGTTTTTTTTTTTTACCTAACCAACTCATGATGTCTCTCCTATGAAAAATAAAACATACATCCATAGAATCATTGCCTTTGACATAGACTAATGATTTGCAAGTATCCCTAGACCTTTTTGTACGAGGACTTTTAGGCTTCGGGAATACTTAGGTCTTGGCGCCTTGTATCCTTGCAAGTCCCGCCAGGTGTGTGAAGAGCCTTCACAGAGGATTCATACCCTGGACCGCAAGGAGAGCCAAGCCTATTTTAATTTGCATTTTATGCTATTTATTTTCCCCAGCATGGGCTTGAAGATTTGCTTCGAGCAAAGACTCTTCTGGATGCATGAGTTTTAACACTTTTGAGTGTTCTCTTGTTGATTCGATTGTTGAAATCATTATGATGACTACCCCCTCAAGTGATGATTTGATGAGGGAATTCCCAATGTACAAATTGATGAGTCTCTTGACACCATATGATGATTTTGGGACAATTTCATGGTTCTCCCATTTTTTGTTATGCACTTTTATTCATTTTTTTGACTATTTTTGGTCGAATTTGAGAGCGCAAGTGACTAAAATTGGGTACCCGTGGAGTGGTCCAGCCCTGGGGGCCTTCTTAGGGATTCAATTAGGGTCACATAATGCTTTCACAAACCTATTTTGGAATTATTAAGACCAGTTTTGAAAATGGCCTCATTTGCCTTGTTTTTGGTGGGTTTTTGACCCTGTTTTTGTTGTTTTTGAGTTGTTTTTATTCAATTTTTTTGTGGCTGTCACACCTAGTGATGGCCATGATTTTTATGACTGTCATAGGTAGGGACAGTCCCCAATTTTTGTGATCATCCCTGGTAGGGATGGTCGCAAACCTAGGGTTTTATATAAAAGGGCAAATGGCCCTAAAATCTTCATTATTGCAACTTGATTTCAGAAATTGGAGAGGAGAGGAGGAGAAATGTGATTAGCTGAAGTGAAGTACTGTCCAACCATATACCTTTCAGCATGTATTGATTCTATGGTGCAGCACATGGTGGAGCCGGTGCGCGATGGGTATGTTTCCATGCTTTTTCCTCTTTGTTTTTAGCAAGGAATCATAATTTCTTAGGGTTTTTTGATTTTTTTCTTTAATTATCTAGTAATGAACCCTTAAAGTGTAGTGAAATAACACATTTAGGGTATATTTTTAATTTTCATGCAAAAAATTTCATTTTTTTTGCATTTATAGAGCATTTTTTAGTCATTTTCTAGCATTTTTAGGGTTTCTAGGGGGTCATTTTGCCCCAATTTTGCCCCTGATTGGGGGCCGTCCCTGCCTGGGATGGTGGTGCATGGCCATACCTGGTTGGGATGGTCACAAAATTGGGGGCCGTCCCTGGTTGGGTCGGCCACAAACTGGGCCAAAAATGGCCCATTTTGGGGTCAAAATTGACCCTTTTTAGGTGTTTTTGGAGGGTAAAAAGTGCATTTTTGGTGCACTTGAGTGACCCAATTTTGTTTTTTTTTTTATGTTAGCAGATTATTAAGAGTCGATATAGGGTCCCAAATATGTTCATGGCAGCTAGAGGCATGTTGACACCTGAGGATTGGGTATGGCTCGATGCCATTGGCCTCAAGCAGGTGACTCAGTTGAAGCCCGTCATGGCTGACAGGGCTTATATTACTGCACTTATAGATTTGTGGGATCCCCATACCAATACCTTTCACTTTATTACTAGGGAGATGACTATTACCCTCGAGGATGTATACAGGATACTTCGGATCCCTATTGAGGGACGTCCGATCCTCAACACACCTACTGGTCGATGCGAGGTAGTCTTGCAGTGGTACTTTAGAGAGAGGTGGGAGGAGGTAGCTGTAGAGCTACTCAGTGGAGGCCTGTTAGTGGTGGATTGGTTTTAGAGGGAGGTCTTCAGAACTAGACATGCATTGTTGATGACATTGATCAACAACCAACTATTGCCAGACTCCTCAGGAGCTAGGTTCCCTTGGAACCTACTAGAGTTAGTGTATGCTCTATGTGAGTGCATGCCAGAGCAACCTTTGATTATGGCTTGGGGTCTGAATTTACTCACATAAATTTATGATGAGATTTACGAGATTCGCTATCATGGATGGATGGGGATAGGATGTAGCTATTTACTATAGGTCTAGGGATGGTCCCATATTGTAGTGCAGCGCCCAGGGGGACTACCATGGATGACGCGGGCTCAGTTAGAGGATAGAGAGATTGGTTACGCTACACTCTAGGAGATAATGAGGGAGGAGCATGGTAGTCGATGTCAGGATGGATAGATTGAGATCTATGTTGATGCCTTTGCATGGCTCTAGGTAGAGGATATTATCTAGAGACCTTACAGAGATTGCCCTGTATGGCCAGAGGCTATGGTACACTTGCATCGAGTGAGATGCGATAGATGGATGGTAGGGAGGCATAAAACTGAGAAAGAGTACTTCTAGTTTGATCATGTGCTTTGATAGTTTAGGCTATGCTAGGGGTTACCCAGTGAGCCACGAGTATATCAATGTAGAGGCATGGAGAGGGGACTAGAGGAGCCTATCATAGAGCCCCTCAGTGAGGAGTCAGACCTAGTGATAGACATACTAGATGTGGATGATGTCGGTACTACTGATGAGTATGGTGCTTGGTGGATTATGTGGATATGGCATGGGGATGGCCCACTAGGAGGGGGTGTCGATGCTGCTATGGAGGAGGATGCACCTAGAGAGGACCTCAGAGAGGTAGCTCAGGAGGCTCAGGCTCTAGATATAGTAGAGGTATGACATGTTCACCCTCATAGGGAGGATGCCAGGGCTAGTTTACTGGACGTCCAGGATGTAGAGGGGTTTGGTATGGATGCACCCGATGAGCGAGACCTAGATGGGGAGCTAGCGATGTGAGATGCCACTATCACTAGATTATGAGGGGAGTTGAGTAGGTTATGAGAGGAGTACATTGAGGAGCATGCTCTCCTTCATGCATAGGTATAGACTGGTCAGACTGAGGCCTCTAGGTGAGATGCTGAGGTGTCAGTTCTTCATGTATAGTTAGAGTCTATGGAGGCTGAGATAGCGAGGTAGGCTATAGAGATCTAGAGGTAGGCAGCTGAGATAGCAGCATTCTAGTCTCAGGTTGTGGTGCAGGGCTCAGGGTAGGGTGCATCGAGCAATGATGAGGTGGTGAGACTATGAGGTGAGGTAGAGCGACTATAGGTTTTGGTGGAGAGTTTGACCATCCGCTATCGGGAGGAGCAGGTCTTCACTAGATTGTTAGAGGATGAGATCATGCATCTCTAGGGATGCCTACTAGATAGAGCTTTGGCTATTGGGTCAGTGGCTAGGTCTCAGAGTGAGGTAGGGTAGTCATCATGGATGGGACCATCGAGCTCAGTGAGATGGACTGATAGACCAGGAGGGAGCCGATCTGTTAGCTCATGATGCACTCATACCGAGGGTAGAGGAGAGAGTCATGGCACTTAGTCATGGAGGTGCATGACTTTATTTGAGATAGATGGGTCTCTATTTTGGGATTTTTGTGATGGAAATTATGTGGGCTTTGGGACCCACTTATTTTGTAGCCCTTGGGGGATATGATGGACATGATGATGTATTTTTGGTTCACATATATATATGGATATATACATGGTTTTTATTTTGATCATCATGATGTCCTTTATTGATGTATGCGATGTATGCATGTCTATATGCTTTTATGATGTCTATCATGTATGCATTTATTTAGATGATTTGATGTATTGTGATGGGATACATTTAGTTAGATGATAAATGTATATGTTGATGATCTATATGCGAGATGAAAATGGAATGAATATGCAAATGACATGTTGTGATTTAATATGAGTTGATATTTTTGATGCTAGCCTTGTAGCTTGTACAAAATGTATTTTATCATTTCATGTTATTTTTATGACACTCTATGATGGCATTTATAACTTGGTTTTGATAAATGTATACTGAATTTTGTACAAATAGAATAGATACTGTAATATGTTATGGGACATGTATTGTGTTGTGAAACTCAACCATGTTTAAGCACTTAGTCTATAATTGTGTAATAATTATGTTATGACTTTTTGTTAAGGTACAAACCCTGCTAAGGTAACCAAGATAACCTATATTCATTTGTAGATTAATTAATTACCATGATAATGCATAAAATAATCTCTAATGTGCAAATAGGTTTGACGAATCACACCTATAGTAGAGGAAACTTTATACGCATCATTATCCTTAGTTTTGCACTTTGTTAGATTGGACCACTAGGCAATATAGATTATTCCAAGCTAGCTCATCCTAATGCAAACATTGGTCTATACAAAGTGAATGCTTATGGGATAGACATATCATCATGCGGGAGGCTACCCCATCATTGCAAGTAGGCTATCCACCAAACCTGGAATGAGGATCACCTTATGGCTCTCTGATGCTGAGAATTTTAGGGATTCAAAATCTTGATTCCTTTCTTTTGCATTGAATCACTAAGGGAATGTGCATTGTGTAATTTAGCAAGCAATGGATTTTATGATAGTGGTAAGATCCACTTTTATTTTTTTTTTGGTAGTGGTGAAGACCACTTGTTTTCTTTGGTAATAATGTACTTCTCTTTTTTATTTTTTATTTGTATAAGTGATGATAATCACTATTGCTTTTATTGCTTCTCTTTTGCAAATGATACGAGCTCTAATTTAGATTGTAGAGCAAGGGACCTATGAGAAAGGAGATCTTGTCCTTTTGCTAATTCTCAGCACCCTAGAACCATTCACACAGGAGGATGAGCAAGGATAATCCTTTTTTCTTGGAATAACCTATACTACTATTAAGTTTTCATCTTACTTTGTACTGTACTTAGGATTTATTTAATGTAGCATGATGTTAGAATTCTGATATATACAAGGTATGACCTAAGCAGGAGTTGTACCTTTTAAAACATCACTATAACTTTCTACAAAAGTTGACCAAATGATAAAACATGGGTGAGTGACCAACAAATTTATTGACGCTTTTATACAATGGTTTAATTTGAAGTGACTGAACACATATTGTGGTATGTAACTATGGTATTAATGTAAAATGGATAGGTGATAAAACTGACTTTTAACAACTATGATTTTGACAAATACCTAATGTACATACTTGGTGCTAGACATCTTGTTATCAAATTTTTAGGTATGCATGATGCGACTATTATGCCTAATGCAAATGACACTAAGATGTGACTACGATGATATGCAATGCATTATTTTTGTTATTTTGATGATTTTTGATTTTTTTTGAATTTTTTGATAAGATATACAAGTTGACCAATCGGTTTGATGGATACCATTGGGGATTTTTAGGTGACCAAAGGGTTTATGGGAACCTTTGGAGCTTTTTAGCTTGACCTAGATAGTCGTAGATGATCTAGGAGCATTTTGGGATGACCAAAGGGTTTATGGGAACCTTTGGGGAATTTTGATGTGACCTAGATAGTTGTAGATGATCTAGGAGCCTTTTGGGGTGACCAAAGGGTTTATGGGAACCTTTGGAGCATTTGGATGTGACCTAGATAGTCGTAGATGATCTAGGAGCCTTTTGGGGTGACCAAAGGGTTTATGGGAACCTTTGGAGCATTTGGATGTGACCTAGATAGTCGTAGATGATCTAGGAGCCTTTTGGGGTGACCAAAGGGTTTATGGGAACCTTTGGGGCATTTTGGTTTGACCTAGATAGTTGTAGATGATCTAGGAGCCTTTTAGGGTGACCAAAGGGTTTATGGGAACCTTTGGGGCATTTTGATGTGACCTAGATAGTCGTAGATGATCTAGGAGCCTTTTAGGGTGACCAAAGGGTTTATGGGAACCTTTGGGGCATTTTGGTTTGACCTAGATAGTCGTAGATGATCTAGGAGTATTTGGGGTGACCAAAGGGTTTATGGGAACCTTTGGGGCATTTTAGTTTGACCTAGATAGTTGTAGATGATCTAGGAGCATTTTGGGGTGACCAAAGGGTTTATGGGAACCTTTGGGGTATTTTGATGTGACCTAGATAGTCGTAGATGATCTAGGAGCATTTGGGGTGACCAAAGGGTTTAGGGGAACCTTTGGGGCATTTTGGTTTGACCTAGATAGTCGTAGATGATCTAGGAGCCTTTGATGGTGCTAGCTAGGCATGGAAAGGCCTTAAATGCTGAATATTCATGGGTTCTTTCTCTTCTTTCCCTTCTATAGCTGCTAAGCGATAAGTTCTAGGTCCAATATGACTTGTAATAATGAATGGACCTAACCAATTAGCTATGAACTTGTCTCATAAATGGGATGGTAAGTTCAAGTTTTGTTGGTTCTCTTTTAGAACTAAATCTCCAACCTGAAAGTCATGGTAGTGGACCTTCATGTTGTAAGCTCTCTTAAGACGTTCTTGATAAACATGTAGATGCTCGAGGGTGTTAATGCATCATTCATCAAGTAACGTTAGTTGATCGAGTCGAGCTTGCCTTGCAGTATCATCATCAATGAATTCTTGCATAGATATTCGTAATGACAGAATTTCTAGCTCGAGAGGCATGATTGCCTCAACACCATACACTAGTGAAAATGGAGTTGCCCTAGTGGGGGTCCGAATGCTAGTGCGGTAAGCCCACAGGGCAAGAGGTAGTTGATTATGCCAATCCTTATGGCTATCTCTGACAGTTTTCTTGAGGATGGCAACTACTATTTTGTTAGAAGCCTCTGCTTGCCCATTGTCCTACGGATAATAGGGAGTCAAAAAACTATGTTGTATGTTATACTTTTTAGTTAACGCATGCACATCCTTGTTCTTAAATGGTGTCCCATTATCCAATATTATTTTGGATGGAATACCAAAATGACATATAATATTATGCAATATGAACTCCGCAATGTGAGGTCCAGTCATCATGGTAAGGGGAATTGCTTCCACCCATTTGGTGAAGTACTCAGTCATCGTGATGATAAATTTGTGGTGACCTGAGGATGGAGGTGAGATCTTCCCGATTAGGTCAAACCCCCATTGCAAAAATGGCCAAACCACTTGAATCGGTTGTAAGGCCTATGAAGGTACGTGTGTCAAATTTGCATGATGCTGACACTTCATGCACTTCTTTACATAAGCGCAACAGTCTCACTCTAAAGTTGGCCAATAATAACCAATGCGAAGTATGCGCTTAGCGATGGCCATGCCGCTAAAGTGGCCACCACATGTACCATCGTGTGCTTGGGCAATGGCCCAAGAAGACTCCTATGAGTCTAAGCAATGAAGGAGAATTCCTTCATAACTTCGATGATACATAATGTCTCCTATCAAGACATATTTTGCCACCTTTTGCTTAAATGCTCGCTTTGCGGCCTGTGACAATCCAGGCGGGATGCTTCCTAGCTTAAGATAATATTTTATAGGCAAGGCCCAGTCTTGTTGGGAAGAAGCCTCAACTGTATGGATCATGCATTTCTTTTGACATTCATCTCTCGCAAATGATGATTGCGAATGAATTCTGAGATATAGCGTGGTGCTTGTATCAAAAGAATTTTCAGGGAACAAAGTCCCCCAATTGGCATTTTCCAAAAAGTTGCGTAGATGAGAGAACCGTTCAATGGAAGGTTCAATCTGAATCATGTGGACTTCTGGTGGGAATTTAGGTGCTTCACGCGTAGGCACTGATTGTGCTAGCATTTTTACCTGAATGGTGGTGATATCATCTGAAGGGTTTTGGGGAATAAGCGATCCCAAGGATGCCATTGTATCCACAAAATGATTAGCTGAATGAGGGAGTGCCTCTATATCATACCATTCAAACTTTACTAGAAGTTTGTCCACAAGGGCTTTGTAGGCTTGCAAGATGGGGCATTTGCACTGAAATATCCCCTTTACCTGGTTGACTATGAGCAAGGAATCATCGAAGATATTCAACTTCATAATTTTCATGGTGATAGTTGTTTGAAGGCCAATGATTAGCGCTTCATACTCAACATTATTGTTGGTACATGGAAAATAGAGTTTAAACAAAAGGGGTATGGGAGCCCCTTGCGGTGTAAAGAACATGATACCAACACCACCCCCTTGCTCACATTTAGAACCATCGAAGAATAGAGTGATGTCAGCCTGGGATTCAGGCTCAGATGAATCAGGTGATTCTGTCATATGAAACACTCCATCATCGAGAAGTTCTATACTTAGAGGCTCTTCGCTTTGGAGAGGAGCCTCTACTAATTGATCAGCTATGACTTGTCCTTTTATAGATTTCTATCCAATGAACTCTAAATCAAATTCTATCAATAGCATTATCCATTTCACCATGCGAGTACTATGATAAGTTCGGCTCATCATATACCACAATGGATTTTCTTTAGATATGACATACATGGTATTATTCAACATGTAGTGGCATAGCTTTTTCATGGTGAATACCACTGCTAAGCATAGCTTCTCTACGTATGCATATTTAATCTCGTAGCTGACCAGGGTGCGGCTAATGTAGTATGTAGCCTGTTCTTTGTGCAATTCATTCTTTTGGGACAACATGATGCCCAACGCCACCTCAGTAGCTGAGATGTATAAATAGAATGACACTCCTGGTCACGGTGGAGCCAATACAGGTGGTGAAGCCAAGTATTGTTTGATTGCATCAAAGGCATCTTGACACTCTTTGTCCCATTGAAATGAGACCTCCTTGTGAAGCAATTTATTCATAGGCCGACACTTGTCCGATAATTGCGCTATGAAGCATTTTATGGACGCGACCTTTCCTTGCAAGCTACGTAGCTGCTTAATAGTTTTGGGGGGCGACATCTCCATTATTGCCTTGACCTTGTTGGGATCAACCTCGATTCCTTGTTTTGAAACTATAAATCCCAAGAGTTTTCTTGATGTGACTCCAAATACACATTTCTTGGGGTTAAGTCTCACATTGTGCTCTATGAGGTGATCTAACACTTTGCATAGTACATCAATATGATCCTGGCACAATTTAGATTTTGCCAAGTAGATCATCCATATAATCTTCCATTATAGTATGCATGTAATCATGGAAGATGCATGTCATGGCACGTTGATAAGTAGCACCAACATTCTTAAGGCCAAAAGGCATGACCTTATAGCAGAATGTTCCCCAAGGCATTGTAAATGTTGTTTTTAGTTGGTCTTCTGGATTGATACGAATCTGATTGTATCCAGAGAAACCATCCATTAGGGAAAGCATTTCATGCCCTACCATTGCATCTACCAATGCATCGATGTTGGGCAAAGGAAACTCGTCTTTGGGACTCACTTTATTAAGATCTCAAAAATCTATGCAAATGTGAATCCTCCCATCCGGCTTCTTAATGGGGACCATGTTCGATACCCATGGTGGGTAGTCTACTGAGACTATGAAGTCTACATCCAATAACTTTTGTAATTCATATTTAACCATCAAGGCTACTGTCGGATGCATTTTGCGTAGCTTCTGCTTAACTGGCTTAATCGATGGATCAACCATGAGATTATGCATGACTAGATTTGGATCTAGTCCTAGCATATCCTTGTACGACCAAGCAAAAGCTTTTATCCTTTCCTGTAGGACTTGCATAAACTCTTGTCTCTCATCTGGGGATAGACTTTCCCCAAGCTTGATAATCTTAGGATTATCGGGATCGGTATCGATATCCTTGTCAATTGTTGGCTCAATTGACATATGAGACCCATCTTCCAACTGGTGTGGAGTGGGTATCAAGTGAATGTCGTTAGCGAGGTTCACCTCTTCCATAGGAAAATCTGGCTCTACCTCAGCTTGGAAGACATTTTGAGTAGTACTTGGAGAAAACTTAAATGGTTGGAACATTTCCTCGCAAGGCTAGTACTCAGATGGTGATGGGGGAGAGTTAGCCCTCTCAAATTCAATTACCTCATGGTTGAGGTATAAAGGCTTAAGAGGGTTACTCAGATTTCTCAAAGGAGAATCCAGGTCTATAGAAATCATGTTGATGGTGTCATGATTCCCATGTGGGTAACGAGTGGGTCTAGGAACCTGTGGTGGTTCCATAACTCATGAGGGGGGGATTTCGGGTGGAAATGGAATGAATGGTGGCCGTCTACATGGGGGAGGAGGTATCTGAACCTCTCTTGGTAGTAGTTGGCATCATATGGGGTTTCGATCAGGAAAGATATTATGAATGTAATCATCCTCTTGATCTCCTAAAGGTAAGATGTTTGGGACGTCCCTAACTTGCTTTTCTTGCATAAGAAAATGCCACAATATGGGATGGTTGTTATTGAATCTACGAAGGTATTGGTCTTCCCTCTCTGTTAGAGGGATAACTTGAGTGCAATATTCATCTGAGCTTGGATCATTGATTGGCGCTATACCATAGTCCTCTTCATCATCACTCGTCCACTCGCCAGGAGGACCTGGATCCTCCTGTTCACTTTCTGATTCCAGGGTGTGTGAGCTTTCTCCTATTTCATAGGATTGAGCCATGTCACTGGAAAACCCCTGGTCTCTTAAGTTTTGGGGAAAGGAATCCCCTAAAGAGTGAAGGTGATGTGAGTTGGCGTATGGGTCATGTGCAAGCTCATATTTTGCATTGATGCACATACGCTCCATTCCTTCTACTAAGAATTCAATAGAAACCCACGTGTTGACCCCCAACCCAGATTTATCGTATGGCATTTGATACTATGGCTGACAAGGTACGTGAGTGCCTTGCTCAGAAATTCCTAGTCCATAACCATGCCAATTGCATTTGTCCAAATACTTTAGGGCATAGTCAGGATTTGAAATATATGATATACTTTCTGAGAAAGGTTCGTCATCCTCTTCCTCCTGAGAAAGAGGTGTGATTGCTCCAAAATCTAGGCCCCCATATACAAAATTCATTTGGGTAGGGGCTTTACCTAAAGTAACAATGCTGCCTATAGGAAGATGAGGTCTTCCCATGTCTTGTACTGACTCGATTTTTGGGAGAGTTGTGACATTTCTGACAATGTACTCCCCCATGCCAGTGTTTTCCATATGCACTGTCACTTGCGAAGAAGAAGATGGAAGGGATGAAGTGGAGGCTTGAGCATGCTCAATAGGAACCTCCTGTGGGCTTTCCTCATTTAGCAAGTGAGGATTTACATCCTCATTTTTTGAAGAGGTAATCTCATCCGATGAGATGGTCGAGACTATGGGTGGGGTCTCATCAATAGGCCTCTTCGACATATTCCTCTCAAGAGGACTCGACAACGTCGATGGAATGTCATATTTGGCCTCTAATGAGGATGGAGTGGATGATGATGGAAATGGAGAATGGAGTGGACTCTGTACTGATGGATTCAGTTTGAAGTCCACTAGAGTCAAAGGTAATGTCGACTCTAGAATTTGTTGCAACATGTTGCAGTACTTGAAGGGCTCTTGATCAGCATCCACTACATGGACTTTCCCTTCATAGGTGTATTTTAAGCATTGATGCATGATGGAAGGAACACACTTCATGTCCCAAATCCATGGCCTACCTAGCAAGATGTTATAGGCCATTTCTCCCTCTAGCACGTGGCAAAGGGTAGATATAACCTTTTGTCCTACCTGGATAGGTAAGACAATAGTGTCGATAGTAGAGCAGATAGTATCATTGAATGCTCTCAATGTGTATGTCGATGCTACAACATGTGATGCTGGTAATTTAAGGTGCTTTAAAGCATGGGTCGTAATGATGTTACTTGAGGACCCAGTGTCTATTAGCACTCTCTTGAATGGTAGACTATTGATACTTGCAATAACATGCAATGGAGGGTCTACCGAGTCACCTCTAACTGGTTTGAGCTCATGCTCATAGAACGAGATGACTGGCTCTTTGCACTATTGCACATGCCCCACAAAGTCTACAAAGGAGTTTGTCTCTTGGGGTTGCAACTCGATCGACTTTAGGATGTCCATTAATGCCTCCCTATGTGGAGCAGATTGTTGGATTAATTCATATATGGACAATCTTGCAGAAGTCATCCGCAAGCTTTGTGCTAGCTTGTTTTTTATGGTTAATACGGGCCTAGATGGAAGGCCTTGTACCACCATTGGATTGGATTGTGATGTTGAAGGTCCCTCCTTCGTAGCTGTAGGTGGTGAGACTGGATTAGGGTATCTCTTATTATGAGTCACAATGCTAATCATTCCCACATAACCCTACAGAGGGGGTGTGGTCTTCACCTCATTTATAGGCTTAGCAGGCATAGCCTGGCCATCATGAGATGGTAGTGGGTCCTTGTATATCCCCATATTTTGGTTGTTAGGTGCTAGAGGAGCATCCACTTTGAGCTCATGCCTATCAATCATGTCTTGAACAAGGTGTTTGAAAGCATAACACCCAGAGATATTGTGACCATTCTGCCTATGGTATTTACATTGTTGATCTAAGAATCTACCCATAGGCTTGGGATTTCCCATGTCTGGCTCATTTGGTCTGAGTTCTGGAAGACCCATCACTCACACCACCATCAAGCGATCAAATAGGGAATCTAAAGACTCAGAGAAAGGCGTGAATACTCGATTCTTTCACTCTTGCTTTCTCTATTTTTCTATTGTTGCATCGTTATTGTCATAACTAGTAGGAGGAGGTTGGGCCTTATAATTTGCCTTCTGAGGAGGCATTTCCTGAATAGGCCCAGGGATGTTTATGGCCACTTGATTGACCGTAGCTAGCTTTTGGGCAGCCGAGCTATTTTTTGGATTTCTAGTCCACTCCTTTTTGGGTTTTTCTAGTTCCCCCTCTTGTATCTTTATCTCCTCGACATTCCTAGCCTGAACTAGGGCATCTTCTAAAGTGAGGAACTACTGGAGCTATAGTACAACAATGACTGGTCTCAAGCAGCTTTTGGAAAACATGCGAGAGAGTTCACTTTCTGGGATTAGGTAAGGTAGCTTGGCAAGAAGCATTCACCACCTATTCCCATAATCAGTTATGGATTCATTGTCATACTGCCTCAACCCCGTGAGGTCGGTCAATGTTGCTTTCCTTTTGGTATTGAAAGCAAATCACTCCAGGAATGCATCCGCTAGTTGTTCAAAGCTATGGACACTATGCTTAGGTAACTGGTTGAACCATTCATTGGCTGGCCCTGATAGGGTGCTTAAAAAGGTTTGCAAGAGCAACGCATCATTGTCATGAATGCTAAAACATAGATTAAGAAATCATGTCACGTGCTCTTGAGCATCTTCCTCTCCTTTAAACCGATCCAACTTGGGCATCTTGAAATGCTCAGGGTATACGAGAGAAGGAATATATGGGTGTAATGGTTGGCACTTAAGCTGGCGAACTATGGGCTTTTGAGTCCTAGTTGCCACTGTCTTTGTCTCGACCTGTTCGAGGTGTTCTAACAAAGCTTGATATGCAGGCGAGGATTTGATCTCCTCTTCTTTGTTTCGAACCCTAATAGGTGCCTGAGGTACTCTATGTGGGTGTGGGGGTGGTCGATATGCATCTTCCACTTGCTCATATGGTGCATCCACATAGTCCTCATTGTCCTCTAAGTCATCATAGACCCCGATAGGTGTATCAGGTAGTGGTCTACATGGAGGAACTAACACCTCTTGAAGGTGCTCTAGATTAGGCCTATGATGTACTCTTTCTTTTGGCCTATTTGGTCTAGGAGGCAATGGAGGATTGGGCCTATGAGGCCTACCTTGGTGCACCTACCTCGGTCTATTCTCTTCCCTATGCATTTTGGGAGCTTGAGCCCCTTGATGCAAGGTTTCTTTGATTTGATTCTCTAGCCTCTCTCTTTCTAGTTTTTGTCTCTTATCTAAGAGATCGAGGCATTGCTTGTCAGAGTGAAGTTGATTAAACTTAGCTTGACGTCTAGCATACCGTTCTACCATATCATTGATCTGTATTGTGGTAGAAGGTCTTTGTACCCTCTCTTCCGGGTATCTACCATACGCTAAGGTTTCTTTAAAATTAGGTGTGAGGTTCTCCTCATGGAGGGTATTCGTATTGACTCTCTGTTGCCTTTCACGTTGGTAGTCAGCATAAACTATAGGCGCATAATTGCATCTTGCCTATGTGGAATGAGATAAGGGAGAGGGAATCTGATCTCTCTCATCTCCTCCCTCATATATGAGGAAGGGTAAAGCAGAATTCACCCTACCACTAGGGCGAGTGGTGAACTCCTCCCTTGGTGGTGGTCTAGGGGTAGGATTAGGCCTACCACTAGGGTGAGTCTCAAACTCATCCCTTGGTGGTGGCCTAGGAGTAGGATGGTTCGACAACCTAAGATGATCATTCAGTCCTACTCTGGGTGGTGGGGATTGCTCCCTCACTATAGACTATGGAGCTGATCTCATTGGCACGTGAATGCATGGGATCGCTCTATCTATGGGTGCATCATGGCACGCCCTCTCTCCAAAAGAGGAGGTATGTATGTGATCTCTATTAGGGAGATAACTCCCTGACTCTGAGCCTTCACCAGTTGGGGTACCCCATATAGAGGTCCCTCATTGGTTAGGCCTATGTCTATGCCTAGTCTCAGTAGGACTAACCATCCAGTCATCAACCAATCGATGATTGTGGATGGGGTTCCCTATGTTGGGACTTTCACCTGTAGGGTTGCCCCTATGAGGGGTCCCTTGTGGACTAGGTCCCAAACTACTCACTAGAGGATGACTAGGATGAGTAGATGGTCTCCGAGGAGGAATGAGCATCTCCTCAGGGCCATACCGAAGATGTTGAATGTCTTCCTGTCTACTCCCCGTAACTTCCACCCATGAATGGGCTTGGCTACGGGTGATGACCATATCTAAAACTCTATCAACTATGTGATTATGTTCTTTTACAATTTTTATGAATTAGAAACAAACAAACAATAGGAACACACAACAAGAAGATGATTATTTGAATTACAAGTTTTATGTGAATCCTAAACTATTTTGTGAGTTTCAAGATGTGTTGTATTTGTAAGAGAACTCTTATCGTGTTTTTGATAGTTGATGTAATACTCAAATTTTAAGAGGCTTTCACCAGTATACCCGTAGCTCGACAATCGGTAGTGAAATTTTGGTCATGTAAATCCCTTGTATGTGGCAATGAAAGTCCACACATAGACAAGGGGCACTGGTCCTACTAGTCCCTCACCCATTTTCCCCCAGTCAGCATCATACCTCCCCGAAGGGAGAGTATATGCAAATTTTCTAGGGTACGAAAGGATCTCGGGCCCGACGGTCTATGTAACCAAGGTTCGAGGGGATTTGAGTCAATGGATGGAGATGAAACCCACCATCATTGAACTCTATCAGTGGTTGGGGATGAATTCCAACTCACCAACGTTTCTTACACTAAGTGGTGTGTGTTGTTCTTTTTATAACTTTGAAATATAAGCAAAGAAGCAAGCACATGATCTTTCACTAATGCATGTAAAAATATTTTATGTTCAGAAAGAGGTTAGTAGCATAAAATATAATCAAATTTATACTAGCCCTAAATGAATTCGACCTCTTGGAGGTGAATTATGCAACTTTTCTTCAATCAGCCATGAAAGAGCAAGAAAGGAAGGACTGCATTTGTTTTTCCAAATTTAGAAATTGCAATTTTAATTATATTTTGGAAAGCAACTAACCTTTCTAGGCACTCAGGAAGATGAAAAAAAACTTTCAAACTTGCTAGAATTTGATAGAAAATTTGTAAAAATTGATAGAAAATAGAAAATTGAACAGACCTGGACCTGCTGGTTCTCTATTTTTTCTATAGAACCTCCTAGTTTTGAGGCCATCCTAGGTAGGGATGGTCATAGACCAATCAATTTGGGGGCCATCCCAGGTAGGGACGATCACAATCAAGGGTCATTTTCAGTAGGAACGACTCTGACCTACAACACAAAAATGGCAAAAGTGAGTTAAACCTTTGCAAAAAGTGAAAACAACAAGGAATATAAGGTTCCTACCATCGTGATCACCACTTTAGAAGCATAAAATCAATGGATACACCTCTACTTATGTTTGTATGGCCTTCAAATAGGCAGATTTAAGCTAAGGGCCTTATAGGCCAAAAAGAGTGCATATAATGAAACTAAGCTAGAAAGCAACAAAAGATGAATCTGATAACCAAATGAAATGCAATAAGATGTCTTTTATTAATTTTATTTTCAGAACTTTGATTACAATATGCACTCCATTAATGGAGGCTTAAAACTGGTGATACATCAACCATACAAACAATGAAAATGATGGTACTAAGGGATCCTATCCCTCGATGGTAAATTGATGTTGGCGCATCCAATGGTTGACTCCTCTTCCCATGAAGAAGCTATGTTGAGGTTGATTCCTATACCTCTAGCTCCTGGTTTGTTCAATCCTACAATCTACACACATGGGAGCTTGAAAGGGGGTTAATAGCATAGATATTATAATGGAAAACAACATACATCCATAGAAATCAAATAAAACGAAAGCAATATAAGCTATAAAAACATATAAAAATGCATAAAATAGATATATCTATGTTCTAAAATTACTCTAGCCAAGTTTTAGATCATTTTGAGGTCGTTTAGGCACCAAACCAGGTGAAAGATGATGGAGGCCTTAATGCTGGTCCACCTCACCCTACGACGTTCAAACGGTCGGTTACCCTGCCAAATCAACTCCAAATCAGCTCAAATTTGGATAGGGGTTAGGGGAGGACCTATTGAAGACTCCTATGGTGGAATCTAGGGCAAAATCCCTACATATTTTGTGGCCATCATAGTTAGGGATGGTCATGACTATTGACCGCTCCTGCTCGAGATGGTCAGTAGGTCCACTTCAAAAATGGCCACCAATCCCTATTGGATCGGTTCTAGAGCTCACTAATTAGGTTTTTAGGAAAATGGGGTCTGTATCTATGCTAGAGCAGACTGGTTTTGTAATCAGGTTGGTAGGTTTTGTAATCCTTCAAATCGCCTTCACGAGGGAAGAGGGATTCAAAGGCAAAGGGGCACAAAGTTTGCAAAAAGGGGTGAGGTAAGTAACACCGGTTCTCTCCCAATTCTAGCAGCACTTCATTGCTCCAAACCTGCATTCCATTCTCCTCTTTTTTGGTTGAGGGAAGGCTCCAATTTATAGGCAATTGGAGCCCTAATGCCCAAAATGGCATGTTGCCCATCCAGGGCAACCCTTGCCACTTGTCCAAGGTTGCCCTGGATGGGTTTGGGAAGGTTGCCCCATTTGGGCAACCCATTAGGCAGCCCAAATTGTGCCAGGCCACTCCCAATCAGCATGGGCGCTAATTGGGGTCGATATTGGCAAGATTTGATTGCCAATATCGATCCCACCTACTTTTTGGCAGGTGGGTTTGGGGGTCATCCCTGCCTGGGATGGTCATATGTGACCGTCCCAGGCAGGAGCGGCCACAAATCCTAACCCTAATCATGACCATCCCTGGTAGGGACGGTCACAAACCAGGGCCTCTAAGGCTCCCAAAACTGGTGGAGACCTTCCCAAAACTATCCTAGGATGCCTTCTGACCCTAGAAACTGCCCCTGGTGAGGTCATATGATGTCGATAGGATGATGCATTTGGTGCACTGGTAGTCCTATCCGATTTACCTGATTTTGGTGTCTACAGGTATAAATATTCTTATGTGCTAAAAGATATTTGGATGTCTCCAGGGAAGGCTTTCTTAAATTTATGCTAAAGATAGAATGACCTAGAATCTATACTTTTTAGAATCTAATGGGAATCGATACCAAGGGTGGATGAATATTAGAATACCTCAATATGGGCTTTGGTATTAATGATACATCATAATATTGGAATGTTATCCTACTTAGACAACTAATGCTTTGGCAAAGATAAATTTGTATTATGACTTGAATTAGTGGTACAATTTAAGATGAAACTATAACCTAATACATTTTTGGTTGAAACTAGGTAAATATGCCACCTAAGGCCAAAAGAGAGAGGTCTACACCTAGGTAGACACAACAAAGTAATGTCAAAGAAGGTATTCGGGGACTCCCAATAGGGGAATGGAAGATATCACTACTATAATTAATACCATGTAAGATCATATGAGACGAGTGTTAGAAAATATTGTGAACCAAAATTCACTAGCTAGAGGTTTAGAAGTTAACCAAGCTAAGGGATTGATGGCAAAACAGTTACAAGCTAGAGCTCTCCTAAAAACAAAATGGTAAGAGACCTAAATAATATTTGTATCTCCAAGTTTGATGGAGAAGAAGAAGGAGATGCAGTTGAGGCTTGGTTAAGGGAACTAGAAGTTTACTTCACGATGAAGGGATATTCTCCAGGGACCTAAACTATTGGGCTATGATTTACCTTGAAGGGATCACTCTACACTAGTAGAAAATTTACTATGAGGAAACTAAGATTGAACTAGTAGATATTTCATGGAAGGAATTTATTGTCATATTCAAAAATAAGTTCCTTATGGAACATTTCTATGCCCTAAAATTTGAGTTTTTTCTAGTTTAAGGTAGGAAACCAATGTAATGGAATTATACTACAAAAATTTGGTAAAATTTTTGAGTATATACCTACCTATGATGATAAAATATAGATTTAGAAGTTTACTCATGGGTGTTAGGAACTGAATTATCATCAAGTTTTACCTGACACTACAACTGTCTATCTTCCAATTTTCTTTCCAGGATTGCACCCGATAGTCACAACTCAAAATTCAACATTGGATGGACCACCGATTTCTTAAGCCCAACCTCTACTGTAGCTTGGTTCCTTCTCAATTGAATAAAATATTAACTCAATTAAGCTCAATAAGGGTTTCAGGAATAGAGTTAGAAAAATGTTTAGGGTTAAGGAAATATTCATTAACAATGGCCAGATAGGGCTAACAATATAGGCATCTATAGGAAAACCTCTAACACACTACTTCCAGTGTTCCACACTCATGATTAGTAGCACCCAAAACCATAAAATATTCATAAAATAAAGCAAAAGTAGAAATATTTTCCAAGAAGCAATTGCGATATCCAATATATTGATAATCCAATTTAGCAAAATAGATCAATAATAATAATTTATAGAAATAAAATTTCTACCAACACAGATCTAACTATGAACACATTTCAACTACCTTAAAAACTAGTAATCCAATGCAAATGGAAAGAACTAACCATTATAGAATTGATAGAAATGTAAATCATAGTTTCGAACCTCTTAAAAAAAAAATATCAAATATAACAGGTCTCAAGTCAAAAATCCAAATAATGCTCCTTCCACTAGTTTGTAGAGAATATTTACATAGTAGGGAAAGCAAACACACTAGATCTAACCCTAAAAATTGAGGGTTCAACCTCTATTTATAGTTTACAATGAAAAGAATAGGGGGAGACATTACAAGGATTAAGAATTTGACAACTCAACAA
This sequence comes from Wollemia nobilis, assembly GCA_028583015.1. Lineage (NCBI taxonomy): Eukaryota > Viridiplantae > Streptophyta > Pinopsida > Araucariales > Araucariaceae > Wollemia > Wollemia nobilis. The sequence goes on along the minus strand of JAQPPZ010017101.1, from coordinate 212,820 downwards.
AGAGCTACACTGGCATAATTTTATTTTCCCATAGGGTTTGAAGAATCCATTGGAGGTCATCCACCATGGTATCTTAGCTCTACAATATACTAGTCCAATAATGGCAATTGGACCTCAGGCCATTAAAAACTATATCTAGGTTTTTCATTCTTATTGAAAATTTCATTCTATCGTAGATCTAAATTTGCTCTAGTTCATGGTTCTTGCTTCTTGGCACCATTGAAACTTCAACTACCCACTAAAACTGAATATTATTCAATCCTCCAAGAATCCATATTTTTATGCTTCACAAAAATATTAGCAAAATATTTGTCATTGATGCACTCAGTGAACGACTACGATTAAACTTCAACAATACCTTATAGGCGAGTAGGATAGAAAAAGTCATCAATCTACTCTAAAATAATGTTGATGTTAGCTTTGATGGCTTTGGCTAGTGAATTCAAGACTTGGTGAGAGATACACTAAGTTTTGAATGGAATCAAGTCTATCATCAATCCACTCACTTAGATTTTTAAAAGATTTAATTCCTTTCTCACATCCGTAGCTTTGAAGACAAGTTGCATTCCGCTCCTCAATTTTTGCTCCATTAGCTCTAACTTGGTTTGACTATAGAAATGCCAATCCACTCTTAAATTAATGAGAATGGCATTTGTGCTATTCCACTACCTTTACTTATTGAGCAAGGTGCAACGACAATATTGTCGTTGTTGTCAACACACTCAGATGGATAGGTTGATGCAGTGGACAATTGTTCAGAGGGTTGTTTGAAGTATGTAAAATGGTTTTTAAAGTGTATGAGGATGTTTTTGATGTTTGGGTGAAGTTGTTACAAGTTTTTCGTGTAAATTTACAAAAGTTGCAAAAATCATCAAGAAGTTGTCAAAGTAGAAAAATTTGTCAAAGTTGCAAAAATTGTCAAATTTGCAAAAATGTCAATGGAATGTGTTGGATAGCCCAAGATACTATTTGGAGGTTTTTTTATCATTATCAAGTGTGGTTTCAGTATTGGAATGGCCGGGTGCTTCGTCAGTGAATTGTTGATCAGTTTCATGCTTGATTGGGCAAGTGTAAAATCTACATCAGAGGTTACTTTGCAGGAGAAATATTAAGAAATCCATGAGGAATTGGACCTCAAAATTTTTATTTGAGGTATCTGGATATAATAAGAGATTAAGTTTTAAATTTTAGCCCAAATGGAGTCCGAAGGAACAAACGGTAAGCATTGCAAAATGGCTTCGGAGCACTTTTTCTAGTTTTGGGCAGCTAAGTGTTTTTGTGTTTTAATGCTCAAATTCATATCTTATTATTGCCAAATTCACCTTTTAAGTGTTGTTTAATGTATATTTCATCATACTAAGCATTTTTTATTTTTGATCAAAGTGGTTTCGAGGCCTCCAAGTGTGAGAACGAGTAATGTGCACAACACTTTATCCATGAACTGTTTGACAAAATGCCTCTTTGAGTTTTCAGTGGATTTTTCAATTTTTAGTCAAGGAAGATTTGCTTGAGTGTTATTTGCATATTTTATGAGGAGATTATATTTTCAATGTGTAATTTATTAGACTGTATGACTATGGGAGTATGAACATTCAAGTATCAATGCCCATGTATGCACAATATGTGAAAAGTAGAGCAGGCCTGTGAACTATTTGATAAAATGACTCTCCAAAATGTAAGTGAAGCGTAGGCATGGGAATTATTTGAAAAAATGAATATTATATATTGTGTGTGGTGCAAATATGAGTGGCTGACTTGGCATGTTTTAAATTAAAAAATAAAATAAAAGGGAAAAGGCAAAATAATAGTGCAACTTAAAAAGTTCATAACTTTTGATCCATAACTCTTTTTGAGTTCATTATTTTTCGAGTGCGTGTAAAATTTTAAAATCTAGAAGAAAAATATATCTCCCATGGGAGACATTATTTAATGTTTAAATGGTCATCTTGCAACTCAAAATTTGTTAGGATGTTAAAATATTGGAAGTTGAAGGGTTGCTAAAAGGTTTTTAAAAGGAGTCAGTGTGAGAACAGAGGATAGAGATATTTAGTTTCATATCAAATGATATTAGCTAGTGTGGATGTGTAGAGAGAATAAATGAGCTAGACCACTCAAGGTATTTTAGAACAAAGATCATATTTTCTACTATAGTTTTTGTTTTTTCCAAGTGGGTTCTTGGCGATTAGGTTCGGTGCTCCGTGTACTAGGTGCTAATAAATTTTGGGTTGGTTGGTACCATTCCCCATAGTGGATGCTATGAAAATATTGTAATATCTATTTATTTTGTGTCTATATTTGGATTGGAGTCCAAGAAGTCCTTTGGTAGAGCGGTTTTTCCCACATTGGGTTTCCACTATAAACCTTATATTGTGTGATGCGTATTTGTGTGTTTGCTTCTTTGGCTTGATTTTGTATTTGTGTTAAAATTTTAAGTTACACTGATTCACCCCCCCTCTAAGTGTCACATGTAGTTCAATATTTGGTATCATATCTAGGTTCCTAAATAGGCTTAATCAACTAAGGGGATCTTGGAAGTGACATAATGGTAGGTGGTGAAGGCTTCTCATCAAAAAAAGCATAATTGTTTTATGGAACTAATTACACATTTTGGAGACTCATGATGTAGAAATATCTTTGTACTTTGGGATACGATATTTGGGATTCAGTTTACAGTGGATACACAATACCCACCACTCCTCCAGTTGATACTGCAAAGAAGAAACTCTTTGAAAATGATTTAAAAGCTAAGAATTCCATCATGTGTGGATTAGTATACAGTGAACTGGTAAAGTTTATGGGAAGTAAGACTGTAAAGGAAATTTGGGATAAGCTAAAGAATATTCATGAAGGAGATACTAAAATAAAGGAATCCAAATTGTAGACACATCAAGCACAATTTGAAGGACTAAAAATGAATGAAGATTAAAGTATCAAAGCTTACATGTTGAGGGTAAATAAAGTCATCAATGCTATCAGAGGACTTGGTGAGAAAATAGAAGATGCGGTCATAATTAAAAAGGTATTAAAATATCTTCTTCAAATATTTGATTCTAAATTTTTTTCAATAGAAGAGGCTAAGGATTTAAATGCTCTTACTATGGATAAGATGCATGGTTCTTTAACAACTTATGAAATGAGAATAGAAAAATCTAAATTTATAGATAAAGAAGCTACCTTCAAAGCTAAAAAAAAATGCAAAGATGAAACCAGAGTCAGATGAAGATAAAATGTCAGATGAAATGGAAGCTAACTTCATGAGAAAACTAAAAAAGGGAAAAGGTAAATACAGAGAAAAGTTACCGTTTAAATATTTCAACTGTGGAGGCATTAGGAATTTCATAGCTAAATTTCCACTTAATGAAAAGAACATAAGTGTCAAAGGATCACACGAAGAAAGAAATTATTGGAATAAAAAATCAAATTTCAAAAAAAGTTTCATCTCCAAGAATTTTAGTTTATCAGAAGACAACTCCAGTGAGGATTCTGAAAAAGGAACAGGTGAAGCTATTTTCATGGAATCCAAAGAAGAAAAACCATAAAAAGAATAGGAATGTGATGAATAGGAAATTGATGCATAAGTGAATTTTTAAGGGGAACTAATTGTAGCTTTGGATGAATTTAAGATAAAAAGAAAAAGGAATAAGAAAATTTTAAGAAAGCTTGAGGATGCAATGAAATCATAACAAGTTTGAAAATGCATATAAAAGAATCCAAGAAGATCTCTAAAGATCTCAAAGTGCAAATAACCATGAAAATAGATTATTGCAGCAAGTTAGAAGAAGAGATTGTTGGTTTAAGGATGCAGCTAGAAGATATGAATAAAAAAATTAGCTTTTATCACAAATGTGAAGACAGTTCTATGAAACTAGATAAGATCATAAAGAACCAGAAGACTACAGGCATCAAATTTGGTTTGGGTTTTGACGAAGGAGAATAATAAAATGGATCAAATGCCACAAATGAAGAATCCACAAAGAATGAAGAAAAGAAATAGGTTAATCAATAAAAAACGAATCATGCAAAAGAAAGCAATAATGCAAGGCACAAAAGGAGAATTGACAATGATGGTTTCACCAATGTCACACATCAAAGAAGAAGAATATTTATGGCTCCTATACCAACATGGCAATGACCACCACCCAGGTTCAATAATACCTTTTCTGGTTACTGTTTTAAATGCAATGGTTATGGACATAAGATTTCAGATTGCAACTATAATGTAGGACCAAGGAATTTTACCAATAGAAATATTTTTTTGCCTTTGATGGATTATGTAGTAGAATGTTATAACTATCATAAATTTAGGCATATTGCAAGAAATTGTAGAAGTACATTTGCATCAAGTCAATTTCAGGGAAGAAAATTTCAGCCAAATGGAATAGACAAAACAGAAAATTTCCCAAAAAACATGCACAAGCTACTAAAAAAGAAAAGCTAAAACAAGAGCCCAAAACTGTAATCAAACCAAAGTGGAAATAAAAAGAGAAACCTAAGGAAGAAAATGAATCTTTGATCATACAAATGGCATTTAAAACATAGAATAAATTTTCACCATGGATACTTGATAGTGGATGCTCTAGTCATATGACAGGTGAGAAACATAAATTTGAGAAGTTTCAGCAATATGAAGGTGGTTCAGTAAAATTCAAAAATAATGATGGAGCTAAGATAGTTGGTAAAGGTTCAGTTAAGATCAGTGATGGAAAAATCAGTTCATAAGAAGTCTTGTTTGTGGTTGGTTTGAAGCATAACTTGTTGAGCATAAGTTAGATTTGTGACAAAGGTCATGATGTGATCTTTAAGAAGTAGGGTTGTGATGTCATAAAGGTAAAAAATCAAAAGTTGATAGCAGCTGGATCAAGGACATTTGGCAACCTGTACACTCTCTCGGAGACTTCATAAGGAGCTTGTTTGTTTATGATTTTTTCTAAGTGTAATAATTTTTTCTTGAGAATGTTGTGCATGGACTTAGGGGGAGTTTGTAGTAGTCCTTTGGTATTGTTGTCAAAGAGGAGAAAAGTTACAGGAAATTGTGCATGTGTTACCAACAATTCCAAAGGGGGATATTTTTGAGCAAGGTGCAATGATAGTATTGTCATTGTTGTCAACACACTCAGATGGACAGGTTGATGTAGTGGATAGTTTTTCAGAGGTTATTCAGAGTATGTAAAGTGGTGTTAAATTATTATGAGGATGTTTTTTTATATTCGGGTGAAGTTGTTACAGGTTTTTCGTACAAATTTACAAAAGTTGCAAAATCATTAGTAAGTTGTCAAAGTAGCAAAAATTGTCAAAGTTGCAAAAATGTCAATGGAATGTGTTGAGCAACCAAATATAATATTTGGAGTTATTTTTTATCATTATAAAGTGTGGTTTTAGTATTGGAACGGTCGGTTGCTTCGTCGATGAATTTTTTGTCAGTTTCATGTTTTATTGGGCAGGTGTAAAATCTACGTCAGAGGTCACTTTGTAGGAGTAATATTAAGAAATTCATAAGTAATTGGACCACAAATATTTTATTGAAGGTATCTAAAAATAATGAGTGCTTAAGTTTTAAATTTTAGACCAAACAGAGTCCGGAAGAAGAAATGGTAAGCATTGCAAAATGGCTTTAGAGCACTTTTTCCAGTTTTGGGCAACTAAGTGTTTTTGTGTTCGAATGCTCAAATTCATATATTATTGTTACCAAATTTACTATTTAAGTGTTGTTTCATGTATAGTTCACCATAATGAGAATTTTTACTTTTTTGTCAAAGTGGTTTCGAGGCCTCCAAGTGTGAGAACGAGTAATGTGCACAACACTTTGTCCGTGAACTGTTTGACGAAATGCCTCTGAGTTTTCAGTGGATTTTTCAAATTTTAGTCAAGGCAGATTTTCTTGATTTTTATTTGCATATTTTATGAGGATATTATGAAGAAAACAAGCTTATACTAAGAGGGGGGGTGAATAGTATAAGATCGCTTTTAACTTTTCCTTTCAAAACAACTTTCAATTCAATATTATGCAGTATGAATATAGCAGTAACAATAGCAGTAATCAAAGCAATGCACAAAACACCATCCACAAAGAGACACAACAATTTACGTGGTTCACCCAAAGTGGGCTACTCCATAGATAAAACTTTTCTTTAAAAGTTATATCACAGTTCTTTGGGAAACCTTCCTAATTACAAAATTTATGAGCCTCTGCTCAAAGGAGATACCTTCCCCTAACTCTGCTCTGGCTGGTGATCCTCTAGAAGACCTCTGCCTCTTCTACCCTTAGCAAGTGGAAATATATCCACAAAAGACACCTATCTTACCTAATTTTGCTAGAGACCTATGTCCTCAACTCTATCACCTCAAAGTTGGTCCTCGAATTTGCACCAAAACACAGTCCTTCGGTCTAGCATAAATGTCCTCTTCCTCTTTCTCTTGTCAGCACCAAACATAGTCCTTCGGTCTGGCACAAGTCTATCCTCTTCCTCTGTTATGCATAAAATATAGTCCTTCACTATATTCATGCAATCACAGCTACACTCGATCGAACATCTACCTTTGCACCTCTGCGCAAACATAGTAGTAGCGTCTTCACACACTCTGCTTCCTTGCAGTCTCTCTTACTTGGAAGATTCGATGAACTGCACTTTGACACTGCTATCGATCTTTGCACTCTATTATTTTGGCGATCGAACTTCACTCTTGCACTATATCTACAAACGTTGCTCTTCGAATGCACACTTCGATCGATACCAAAACTCTCCAAGCAACCCTCCTTTTATACTAACAATCTCAAGATTGAAACCTTGATCTTAGTCGGCTGCATATCCCTAAAACAACATCGGTTGCAAAACCCTACGCTGCATCAACCCAAATTTAACTCTATCGGCTTCACTGCTTCTACAACTCTCTTGTAGCTCTTGGCACGAAACTTCAACATGTCACGATATCGCAACACCTTTTCCAGTCGTACACCTTCTTTTGTCTGTTGTCGCGATATCGTGATACTTTTTCTTTTGTCTGCCTTGACTACATTCTTGTCACAAAATCGTGACACATATGACTTTTGCTGACGTCATATACAAATCTATCATGAAATCGTGACCCTTCTTACTTCTTCAACCTTTTCTCGGCTTGCACCAGAAAAAATGAAACATGTCATGAAATCATGACGCTTTCATTGCCTAAAGCTCTTTTCTGCCATATGCCCACGAAACTGGAACATGTCATAAAATCGTGATGATTTTGTCTACAAAACCTTCCTCTCTGCTTATATCATGAAATTGTGACACTTCTCCTATAGAAGACCTGCTTCTAGTTTTTATCGCAAAATTGAGACACTTTCTCCAACTGAACGCTGCCAACTCAACCTGTCACAAAATCATGACACTTTCTGCATTCGCAAGCTTTCTCTTCAACCTGTCACGAAATCATGACACTTTCTGCAACTTACTGCTGCCATCTCAACCTGTCATGAAATCATGACACTTTTTGCATCCGTACAACTTCTTTGTAGCCTGTCGCAAAATCGTGACACTTTTTGTTTTAGACTCTTCCTTTTGCTGTTCTTTCTTCAAGCTTTTTAGCATGTCATGAAATCGTGACAGTCCTTACTTTGAACTTTGTAGCATGTTGCAAAAATGTGATAGTCCTCACTTGGAATTTTGTATCATGTTGCAAAATCATGACAGTTCTTGAATAACTTTCTCTCTCTTCGATCTTGTCGTGAAATCGCAACAGTTCACACTGCAGACTCTCTTTTCTGCATTATGTCGCAAAATTGAGACACCTTTTTGTCCATACAACTTTCCTGGCAATGTGTCACAAAATCGTGACACTTGTCCCTCTCTGCCTTCCTGCACTTTCTAAGTCACGAAAATGCGACATGTCATGAAATCACGAAACTTTCCAACTTGCTCTCTTTCTCTATCAACATGTCACAAAATCATGACAGTTTTTCCAGCTTCGTCTCTATCTTCTAGCATGTTGTGAAATTGTGACACTTTTGCCTGAACTTTCTCTCTCCTCAAACATGTCGTGAAATCATGACAGTTTTTCCAGCACTTTCTCTCTCCTCAAACATGTGAAATTGTGATAGTTTTGCCAGCGCTTTCTCTCTCCTAAAACATGTCGCGAAATCATGATAGTTTTTCTAGCCGCCTGCATACTTTTTCTTACTTGTATTTTTCTTGATCTTTTGCAACTAGGCTACTCTAATATTCTTGGAAACTCACTTTCCAGATTGAAACCTTCATCAAAACACATTCTTTGACATCAAACCAAATTGCTTCAAGACCTTCTTGACATCAATGACAACATCTACACTTAGAGCAAAGGCAATGTACCCAAGGTACCCAAAATTGCCAACAATATCCCCCTTTGTCATTGATGGCAACCCTTAACTGAAAACATATCTTAAGATCCAAAACTGAACCAACTGATCCAAAAACTGAGAGTCTATCTTTGAAGTTTTTGCTCCCCCTGACTTGAAGCTCTCTTCTTCACTCATATCTCCCCCTTACTCATATCTCTCCCCCTTTGTCATCAATGGCAAAGGGTCACCTTTGGTGCTCAGGACTAAGAATGAGCCTCTTAGCTTAGTCCCTCCCCCACCTCCTGATGAGGTGATTAAAATAGGGGTGGGAGTGAAAATCCCATTAGACACTCATCATCATCAGTGTCTACAAATTCCTTGTTGGGCCTTATCTTAATTTCTTTGTCTGTATTTCTGTTCCTGTCACTGTTCTGATACTCAGACCTATTCATACTATTGTTCTTGTTTCTTTTATCTTTTTTGTTTTTATCCATACCTTGATACTTGGACCTATTCATATCACTTTTCCTATTTCTGTTATCATTCCTATTCTTATCCATGCCTTGATCCTTGGACTTATTCATACTACTATTTCTGTTCCTATACCTCGTAAGATCAGCTCTACATTGTCTAGCTGTGTGACCTTCATTGTTGCACTTATAAAACATAACAAAGTTTTTTTTATTTGGCATACCTCTTCTTTGAATCCGCCTGTTATGACTAACCATGTTCTAGTGATTTGCCTTGTAAAAAATTGCCTTATGCCCAAAATGTTTACAAGAGTAGCAATACCCTTGAAATAAATTACGACCCCTAAAACTGTCATTTATCTTCCTTACTTGAGTCATGCAATGCGAATCCATGTGGCCAAACCTATGACACACAAAACATCTACCATTAAACTTTCCTGTAAATGACCTTCTTGGTCTGGTAAACTTCTTCTTCGCATTCAAAATTATGTTTTCTATTTCTGCGCATCTATCACTCATGGAATCTTGATCTGAAGTACTTTCTACATCAGAACTTTCTTCCTTTTGTAATCTCTTGCTAGATTCCCCAACCTGTTTCTTGTGCGGCTCAACAAAACCGAGACCTATTTTATCTGTTGGTTTTCTTTGACCTTTAATGAGATATTTAAACCTTTTTAAACTATCTTGAAACCTGTATAGCTTATCCTTGTATTCTTTAGTTTCCACTTCCAAAGAAGCCATTTTCTGTTCTAATTCACTATACTCAAGCACCTTAGATTCTAACTCAGTCTTGAGTTCTTGTGTCTTAGCCATAGAGATTTCAAGGTTCTCTATAAGTTCATCTCTCTCCATACAACATTCATCTAATTTATCCTTGAGTCTAGCATTCTTATTTCTTTTCTTTTTCAAAAAACTAAGAGCATTAGTAAGTTCACATTCAAGATCCTCTATTTGATTGCATTTTGAATTATCAAGGCCTTTTTCAGATTTCTTATCACTAGAGGTGCTACCCTTTTCAAAAACCATACATGCATCTTCATTGTAGTTTTTTGAAGCATCCTCATACATACTAGCAACCAAATCATTATTTTTGTAATCATCCTCAAGGTGCACAAAATTTCCACATCTAAAACATTTCATGACAATGAATTTATGTTTCGGTTCTTCCTCCTTTTTTGAAATGAACAACATCTCATTTTCATTATCACTAGAAGAGCTTTCACTATCACTGCTAGAACACTTACTTGCTTTGTCTAGGTAGAAGCTCTTTTTATGTTTGTGAGAATGCCTCTTTCCATGATTGCTGTACTCATCTTTGCTCTTCCTGTGATGCTTGTGCTTTTCAGAATCCTTGCTCTTAGAATCCTGTATATCTTCATCACTTTCATTCTTTGAAATAGTACAGTCAGTAGCATAATGACCAAACTTCCCACAGTTGAAACACCTTATGTTTTTCATGCTTTTGTGCTTTTTGGAAAACTTGCCTTTCTTGCTATAATATGCCTCTTCATCACTAGAGGACTCATCACTCTCTTGAATCTATTTGCTCTTTGATTTCTTGGTAGCTTTGAAGGTTGCCTCTTTCTTGACATCAACTTTCACTTGAGTTCTCAGCTCAAATGCTGCAAGTATACTATGGAGCTCATCCTTTTTTAATTTATCTAGATCTTTAGCTTCCTCAATGATAGAAATATTTTCACTAAATCTATTAGGAAGAGATCTTAAAATCTTATCACACACATCATTTTCAGCAAGTTCAAGACCTAGGTCTTTCATGGAGTTAACAACCTCATCCATACGAAGCATGTAGTCATTAATATTTTCATCATCATTCATTTTGAGTTGTTCAAACATACCTTTAAAATGTCTCAATTTGGTCTTTCAGACATTTGCATCACCTGTATGAACCACCTGCAATTGTTTCCACATTTCACTAGCTATCTTGCAGTGAATAACTTTGGTGAGATCTTCTTTCTGTAAGCCTCTCAAGATTGCATTCATGGCTTTTGAATTGCTGTGAAGCATGAGCCTGTATTATTTGGTATAAGGACCATGTTTAGGAATAGTATATCCATATTCAATCACTTCCCATACCTCATTAACAAGTGCCATTAGATAAACTCTCATTCTTGCACTCCACAGACCAAAATATGATCCATCAAGAATCGGTGCTGCATTGCCACATGAAAAATCCATTGTGTTCTTAACCAGTTCTTCCTTTCGGCTGTTAAACCTTTTCGAAAGAACCCACTCTGATACCAATTGAAGAACACAAGCTTATACTAAGAGGGGGGGTGAACAATATAAGATCGCTTTTAACTTTTCCTTTCAAAATAGCTTTCAATTCAATATTATGCAGTATGAATATAGTAGTAACAACAGTAGTAATCAAAGCAATGCACAAAACACCATCCACAAAGAGACACAACAATTTATGTGGTTCACCCAAAGTGGGCTACTCCACGGATAAAAATTTTCTCTAAAAGTTATATCATAGTTCTTTGGGAAACCTTCCCAATTACAAAATTTATGAGCCTCTGCTTAAAGGAGATACCTTCCCCTAACTCTGCTCTGGTTGGTGATCCTCTAGAAGACCTCTGCCTCTTCTACCCTTAGTAAGTGGAACTCTATCCACAAAAGAAACCTGTATTCCCTGCTTTGGCTGGAGACCTCTGTCCTCAACTCTATCACCTCAAAGCTAGTCCTTGAATTTGCACCAAAACATAGTCCTTCGGTCTGGCACAAATGTCCTCTTCCTCTTTCTCTTGTCAACACCAAACATAGTCCTTCGGTCTGGCACAAGTCTGTCCTCTTCCTTTGTTATGCATAAAATACAGTCCTTCGCTATATTCACGCAATCACAGCTACACTCGATCGATCATCTACCTTTGCACCTCTGCACAAACACAGCAGTAGTGTCTTCGCGCACTCTACTTCCTTGCAGTCTCTCTTGGTAGATTCGACAAACTACACTTTGACACTGCTATCGATCTTCGCACTCTATTATTTTGGTGATCGAACTTCACTCTCGCACTATATCTACAAACATTGCTCTTCGAACGCACACTTCGATCGATACCAAAACTCTCCAAGCAGCCCTCCTTTTATACTCATAAACTCAAGATTGAAACCTTGATCTTAGTTGGCTGCATATCCCTAAAACAACGTCGACTACAAAACCCTATGCTGCGTCGGCCCAGATTTAACTTTGTCGGCTTCACTGCTTCTATAGCTCTCCTGTAGCTCTTGGTGTGAAACTTCAACATGTCACGATATTGCGACACCTTTGCCTACCGTACACCTTTTGCCTGCTATCACGATATCGTGACACTTTTGCTTTTGTCTACCTTGACTACGTTTTTGTTGTGAAATCATGACACATATGACTTTTGTTGACGTCATCTACAACTCTATCATGAAATCATGACCCTTATTGCTTCTTCAACCTTTTCTCGTCTTGCACCAGTGAAAACGAAACATGTTGCAAAATCACGATGCTTTCGTTGCCTTAAGCTCTTTTTTGCCATATGCCCGTGAAACTGGAACATGTCGTGAAATCGCGACGCTTTTGTCTTCAAAGTCTTCCTCTCTACTTCTATCATGAAATCTTGACACTTCTCCTATAGAAGACCTACTTCCAGTTTTTGTCACGAAATCATGACACTTTCTCCAACTGAACGCTGCCAACTCAACCTGTCGCAAAATCGTGACACTTTTTGCATTCGCAAGCTTTCTCTTCAACCTGTCATGAAATCATGAAACTTTTTGCAACTTACTACTGCCATCTCAACCTGTCGTGAAATCACGAAAATTTCTGCATTTGTACAACTTCTTTGTAGCCTATCGTGAAATCGTGACACTTTTTGTTTCAGACTCTTCCTTTTGCTGCATGTTGTGAAATCGCAACAGTTCTTCAAGATTTTCAGCATGTCACGAAATTGCGATAGTCCTTACTTTGACCTCTACAACATTTCATGAAAATGCGATAGTCCTCACTTGGAATTTTGCATCATGTCATGAAATCATGACAGTTCCTGAATAACTTTCTCTCTCTTTGATCTTGTCGTGAAATCATGATAGTTCACACTGCAGACTCTCTTTTTTCCCTCTCTGCCTTCTTGCACTTTCTCGAGTCACAAAAATGCGACATGTCACAAAATCGTGACACTTTCCAACTTGCTCTCTTTCTCTGTCAACATGTCGTGAAATCATGACAGTTTTGCCAGCTTTTTCTCTGTCTTCCAACATGTCGCGAAATTGTGACACTTTTGCCCAAAATTTCTCTCTCCTCAAACATGTCACAAAATCATGACAATTTTGCCAGCACTTTCTCTCTCCTCAAACATGTCGCGAAATCACGACAGTTTTGCCAAAAATTTCTCTCTCTTGAAACATGTCGTAAAATTGCAACAGTTTTTCCAGCCACCTGCATACTTTTTCTTACTGGTCTTTGTCTTGATCTTTTGCAACTGGGCTACTCTGATCTTCTTGGAAACTCACTTTCCAGACTGAAACCTTCATCAAAACACATTCTTTGACATCAAACCAAATTGCTTCAAGACATTCTTGACATCAATGACAACATCTACACTTAGAGCAAAGGCAATGTACCCAAGGTACCCAAAATTGCCAACAGATTATATTTCCAATGTATAATTGATGAGACTGTATGACTGCAGGAGTATGAACTTTCAAGTATCAATGCCCATGTAGGCACAGTATGCGAAAAGTAGAGTAGACCTGTGAACTGTTTGACAAAATGTCTCTCCAAAATGTAAGTGAAGAGTAGGCATGGCAATTATTTGACAAAATTACTATTAAATATTGTGTGTGTGGTGCATATATGAGTGGCTGACTTAGCATGTTTTAAATTAAAAAATAAAATAAAAGGGAAAATGTAAAATAATAGTGCAACTTAAAAAGGTCATAACTTTTGATCCATAACTCTTTTTGAGTCCGTTCTTTTTACAATGTATGTAGAATTTTAAAATATAGAATAACACTATTTCTCCCATGGAAGACATTATTGAATTCTGAAATGGTCATCTTGCAACTCAAAATTTGTTAGGATGTTAAATTATTAGAATTTGAAGGGGCTGCTAAAAGGTTTTTAGGAGTCAGTGTGATTACAGAGGATAAAGAGATTTATATTCAAATCAGATGAGATTAGTTAGTATGGATGTGTAGAGAGAAGAAATAAGCTATACCACTTAGGATATTTTAAAACAAAGATCATATTTTCTGCTACAATTTTTATTTTTGCCGAGTAGGTGCTTAGCGATCAGGGTCGATGCTCCGTGCAGTAGGTGCTGCTAAATTCTGGGTTGGTTGGTGCCATTCCCTGTAGTGGGTGCTATGAAAATATTGTAATATCTATTTTTTTTATGGTTGGATTTGGATTGGAGTCCAAACAGTCCTTTGGTAGAGTGGTTTTTTCCACAGTGGGTTTCCTCTATAAACCTTGTGTTGTGTGATGTGTATTTTTGTGTTTTCTTCTTTGGCTTTATTTTGCATTTGCATTAAAATTTAAGTTACACTAATTCACCCCCCCTCTCAGTGTCACATGTAATTCAACATTACTTCCTTTCGAGTATTTTTTGATCTTCTTACCAAGCAATGCATAACTTGTCACCATTCTGCTCAAAATTAGTCTTTGAACTCAGTGGAATGTAGATTCTCAACACTTAGTCACTGGAGCATGTGGATTAAAAGAATATCATCATCATCTCTAACTTGGTTTGACTGCAAAAACATACAAAAGTTACCATATGATCAAGCATAAAATAAAGTATGTAAATGCTCAAAATATTTTTCTTTATTCATTTAAACAGGATCCATAGGTTACAAAGAGGATTATTGTGAATCCTTTATATGAATATCAAATAAACTAATAGCCCCTTCTAATATTCCTCGATGCAGGTGGGCTTCATGTGTATGTGGGTCACTGATAATGTTTATTTAGATGCTTTTTCAACTATTTTATGACCTAAAAAAGAGGATTAGTGTGTTTGGAGGCTTGCCTTGGTCAGGCCCCATGTTGATAAAAGACAATGAAAATTGAAAGGAAAACTATACTAAAATGCAATAAAAAGCGCATTAAACATCATTAAAACATGAAATGAAGCATACCTAAAATATTTTGTGGGAGAAACCTCCTGTAGGTCCAAATCATAGGCCTAGGGATGAATTGGATGTCATATTTGTAGGTTGGGAGGTGAATTTAGCTGTATTTACTTTCTACTGGAGATCCTTGTCTGTATGGGATCCTCACGTATTTCTATGTTGTTTGTATCATTCAAATATCTAATATTGCACTTCTAGTCATATTTCTATAGAGTTTTTATAGGCTAACTAAAAGGGAAGAGAGAGAGATAATGAGGAATTAGGTCCACTATTTATAGAAAAACCTAAGGTGTAGGGGGTGTGGTTAGGAGTACTAAACCCTAAGGTCAAGTCCTATAGTGGTTAGGTTAGGATTTATGAGGTGCCATTCCTACATTCCCTAAATAAATATCTCATCCTCGCACATGTGTGAGGATATATTAGGGTTTACTAGGATTTAGTGATCCCTAGGTTATATTTGGGGTTAGGTTAGGGTTTCCTAGGAAATATCCTAACTAACTTGGTGCACACACATGTGGGAGGGAATAATTAGGACCAATTAGGGTTTAGGAACCTAATTAACCTTTTTAATCCAAAAATTGCACTTAAGTGAAGTGACTTTAAAATTAGAATTTCAATTAACTTAATTAAGACTTTTTGGGAACTAATAGTCCTGTGGGGTCCTAATTAGGTCTAGGAAGGGCTTAAGTTGCCTTAGGTAATTAATAGGTAGTATTTTGATGGATGAAATGTGGTTATGACATGGATTGTATATTTTAGTAGGGTTTTGTGCCTATAGACCGATAAAATGACCCACATAAGTCTATAAAATTCTTTGATGTTCTACACTGATCTAGAGTGGTCTACACTAGTCTAGAGTGGTCTACGCTAGTCTAGAGTAGTCTAGGTCTACAATGGTCTACATTGGTCTAAAATATCCTATAGGTTTCTAGGATGGTCTATGCAAATATACAAGTATCCTGATGGATCTAAAAGTATGTAGAGGTAGACATGTGTGACTTTTGGATGTCTATATTTTACCCCTTTTTGTACTATATTGTGTAGAACATAGTTTAATACAAAAATGTGATGGAAGAAAGTAGAAGATGAATAAAGGAAGGGGAGAATATAATCCAACCCAAAGTTTTTAGCATGACCATACAACATTGACCAGGAATCCATGGGGAGAACAAAAGAATAAAGGAAGAAGATGAAGGGAAATAAGAGGGAATGGAATCCATCCAAAGGTATGTAGCTGCTCGAAGCGTGACCATACAACATTGACTAGAAATCCAGGGGGAGAGGAGAGAAAGAAACATACAAAATTATGATGAATGCAAATAGGTGATTGCAAATGCAATGCTATGATTTTTCTTATTATATATGGCATTTTTCAATGTCATACTAGTTGCTTGTGGAGGTAACTTATGACTGCTTTGCTTTTGTGACCAATGTAGGATGGTCCAAAGTACAAATAGAACAATGCCTATTCAAATTTTTGTTGTTGATTTATTAATGAGTGCAAGGTGAAATGTGTCAAACTATTTGAGTTAAGTAACATTGGGTTTAGTCATACGTACCATTCAGTATATGATAAGGACCGCTTTACCTAAATGCCATAAATGACATACCCTAATGTTGCACTAGAATTTAGTCAAATGTACCATTCAGTATATGGTAAGGACTGCTTTACCTGAATTCCATATTGATATACCCATGGAAATGCATAACTCTCATGATATAACAAATATCTAGTTGGGATTGAGATTATTATCATAAGATAATATTCAACAAAAAAATTTGTAGATAGATGTAATATTCATTATTTGTATATTTGGTTGTTTAGTTGCATATGAAACTGACTTTTGGATATGAATACCCCCTCAAACAAGGAATCAATAATGAGGTGAATGAAGTGTGGCGATATGATGATGGATCAGTTTATAGAAGAAAAATGCATGATAAAAGTGATGAAAATTTAGATGGATAGGAAGATTGGCAGATTTCCTAGGGTTTGGGATGAAATTTGGATGATTTTGGGGCTTCTAGGCTTAATTCACAGGGTAGGGGATGAATTGGATCTAGATTCATAGTTTGGGGGGGAAGGGAGAGGCATAAATTGGTTTAATTCATAGTTCAGGGTGTGAATTGCACCTAATTTATAGGGTAGAGGGTGA
Organism: Wollemia nobilis; assembly: GCA_028583015.1. Taxonomy (NCBI): domain Eukaryota; kingdom Viridiplantae; phylum Streptophyta; class Pinopsida; order Araucariales; family Araucariaceae; genus Wollemia; species Wollemia nobilis. The sequence goes on along the minus strand of JAQPPZ010017101.1, from coordinate 195,778 downwards.
ATTAGGGTTTTAGGTGTATTTAAACCTTTTTTTGAAGCATGGGGGGTCATTTTGATGATGACAAACTTGGAGGGCGAGGAGTGAGTGATGGTTGGCAATGCAGAGCTCTTGTTGTTTATAGATTTGAGTGATAAAATGGTGAGGAGATGCATTGGTGATAGGAACCAACATGGAGACCCATCGATAAGTGCTTGTTACTTGCTTTGTTTTCTGATTTTATTTTTGAAAAAGCGTGAAATAAGGGGAGGGATATTTTCATGTTATTTTTAAAATTTGTGTAAATTTTAATTGAAATTGGAACACAAAGTGTTAAAAAATATAAATGGGTACCCAAAAGTGTGATTGATTTTTAGGTTTAACTTGTTTTTACTATAGTTTGACTAGGTAACGGGTAAGGTAGTAGCATAGTTTGAATTTGCATTTTGGGAGCAATGGGGTACTAATTTTGAAATGTGATTGAATTTCATCTGCAAAAGTGTCAAATGGGTATCCAATTGTGTGAATGTGTTTTTGTTTTATTTTTATTTGGTGTGTTATCCGAGTGTGAGTCATGGGAATGTAAATTAAGAAAATTTGACTATTAAATTTTCCAGTGTGGGTGTATTATTTTTTAAAACCATTGACACTTTCATTGTAGAAGGGCAAAATGGGTGTTCAAAAATGCATTTTTTTGTGTGTTATTGAATTTGGTGTATGTTTGAATTGTGTGCCATGATGTAGATAGGAATAAATTTAAAATTGGATGTTGGGAGCCTGACATGCACTATTTTTCTTTTTGTTTGAACTTTTAGTATAAAATGGTGAAATGGGTGTCCAAAAATACGACTGTATTTTTTATGTGTTGAGATTTGGCATGTGCACTGTTTTGATGAGGTTGTATTGAATTTGACATCGAATTTTTTGCATATTTATATACTATTTTTGAAATATGTTGATACTTTCACTATAAAAGGTTCAAAAATGTATTTTGTTTTTATATGTTTGATGGATTGATGTGGTTTTGAATTTTGTACCATAGTGAGTATGTGGAATTTTTAAATTTTGACTGTTGGAAGCCAAATATGTACTATTTTTCACATATGTTTAGATTTTTACCATGAAATGGAAAAATGGATATCCAAATATGCGATTGTTTTTTATTGTGTTGTGATTTGTGGATTGTGCATGTTTTAATATCTCAAAATGTCTGACAAATTAAATGAATTATTTTGTGTAAATTGTATTTAAAAAATTAAGTTTTATTTAATTGAAGGATTGTATATTGAATTCATATAAATTTTGTTGTGCTTGTTTATGTATGAACAGGTGAAAAAGATCAAGCCATGACATCGTGTTCATACAATGAAGGATGATGTGGATGCACTTATGAATAATAAGGAGGATAAGGCATGGTTGGACGTAGTGTGGTTTAGAGGCATGTGAGAATGCAAGAGCATTCATGTCAACATGGCATATATATCATATTTGTGTGAGATATGGGATGTAGATCGAAACACCTTCCATTTTTTATGGGTGATATGATGATCACCTTGGAGGATGTGCACAAAATATATAAGTTACCTATTGAGGGTGTTCCAGTGAGAACAACACCAGATAATAGTTGGGCAGCTATGATGTAGTGATTATTTATGGATAAATGGAGAGAGATAGATACGAATATGGATTATGAGCTTCTATGGTGCAATAATATGTTGACTAAGTGCCAGTACATGGTGATGGTAATGATATCTACTTATGCTTTACCTGATACTTTTGGGTTTCTTTTTATCTGGAACATGTTATGTGGTGAGTGACATGGTAGAGAAAAAATTTGTATTTGCATGGGCACTTGCACTCTTGGCTTAGGTGTATAGGGAGTTGCATGACGTAGTGCATGCTGGAAGGAAGGCATTGAGTTGGACTCATTTGTTATAGGTATGGGCAAGGGAACACATAGCCATTTAGCAACCATAATTATTGCCCTATAATGTGCATGTTGATGGAAAAAAATACTTAACCTATGCTTTTATATGGAGGATAAATGAGAAGAGTATTAAGAGGCCACACAAGGGTGATCCTCTATTTTGGAGGGTTAAGTTCAAAGATTTTGTGCCTGATGTGATTACATGGAGGCCTTGGAGAGGTGGGGTATTATGGGAGCATGATAATAAGTAGTTGGGTGCTATTCATCATGGGGGGTGGTTGATTGGATGGTATACTAGGTAGGCTAAGTTATTTCAGTTTAGTTGAGTGATGCAAAAATTTAGATTACGATAGGATATTTCAAGGGTGCCTATTATATATTATCAGTGAGGAGGTAACATGGGGAGCAACTTGTAGTCTTACCATGGACTAGTGAGAGGGACCTACCTATGGTGATCTTATATGTGGATGATGCAGGCACAACACCAGAGTATGATGCTTGGTGGAAAATGGAGAGCTAGGAGCTAGGTGTTGGGGTAGTTTATTGATGGGTATTGCCTAGTGGTGTGATACCTGCAATAGAGGGGAGGGTAGCTAGAGGTACTCAAGCCAGGTCATAGAGTATATCTAGCAATGATATAGGGGTGTCTCTTCGATGATCCAGGATATGATTAGGTAGAGCCTCAAGTGCATTTGTAGAGAGAGTGGAGGAGGTTCTTATGATTAGTGAGGTGCAACCTATAGAGGAGGCAACAATCATGAAGGAGGTAGGTGGGGGTGTAGCTATGGGTGGTTTTGATGATACCATGGATATGGGTTTCCTTGGTGATATAGGAGATATTCCTATTGAGGAGCAGGAGATGTGGTATGTAGAGGAGGAGGTGTTATTATTATGGGATAGAGTACGTTAGTTGGAGGGAGAGATCCATGAGAGTGAGAGAAATTAGGTCGTAGAGGTGATAGATTTGGAGGATATGATGATAGCATTGGAGGCTTCTAGTGATACTGATTGGAAGACCTTCAAGGTTATGTATGCTAAGATGGTAGAGGATATGGAGTAGCTGAGGGTAGAAATGCATAGGTGGTGGTCTGCAGTAGAGGCTTAGGATTTAGAGATTATGAAGTTGTGGGTTGATATGGCAAGACAAAAACATTTACAGAAGGAGGCTAAGTGATACAATATGATAGGGTAGGTACCTGCATATGTGGTCACCTTGAGGATAGATATAGAGTGGTTGTAGAGAGGTAGTGAGGATGAAGGAGTACTATTGGCTAAGAATGTAGCCAAGCAGGTATTGTGTGAGTTTTATTTGGCAATACATGGGATTCCACTCTTTGATTATGGCCAAATGTTGGTGTGGTCTAGGTCACAATCATGAGTATGAACACACTCATAGTAGAGTCATCAGAGTACAACTTCAGTGGGTCGAAGGGGCATGAGGGTTGAGGTACATGATGTGGTATAGGGCATAGATATATCTATTGGTTTAGAGAGGGTGTTATCTTCTGTAGTGGTTCTGGCATCAAGAGGAGGAGTAAAGTCCAGTAAGGCTAAAACAACATGTGTGAAAATATAGGGGAGGGCTAGCTATGAGGGAAGTGGAGAGACTCCTAGTGCTAGTTAGGGTTTATTGTCATTGTAGCCTACAAGAAATTTTGGATAATGTATGGTGGGCATGGTCTCAGATTGTAGTCTAAGGGTATTTTTGATGGATTAAATATCTATATGTATATATATATGTTGTGGCTATTATATATACATGTATTATAATTATGATTTGAATGTGTTTGAATTGTGTTTGCATAGATAGCATAGTATAATTTATGAGTAAATGTACAATGCATGAATGTATATGTGGTAGGGTGTAGGCATATGATTATACTATATTATAGGTATACTATAGAATGATTTGAAGTAGTGTATTTTGAATGCAATGCAATGTGATTTGATGTGAATGCAACAATGTATACTAGAATTGTGATAGATGCATGTAACATAAATGTGATGATGCAATATGAGAGGGTGCATGGAGGATAAATGTAGTACTATAATATTTGATAACTTTATGTAGCATAGATGCATGTATGAGAGGACTGAAATGCATAAAGAAAGCACTTGTATCGTGGCATGTATCTATGTGAATGTGATCCATTCCATAATCTCAGGGATGTAGGATGGTATAAGGCATATGTAATGGCTTTGACAATCATAGTTGTAGTAATCAAATTTCAAACCAAAAAATATGCAAGTGTTGGTCATAACTCATGACTAATATGATTGGGTCAAAGTCTATCATGGACCTGTATGTGGAAATGAGTGAGGTTCATTCATCCATTTTGAGGGAGGTAGGATTAACCAATTGTAAACATAGTCAAACTAGCTAGCTCATCCATAAGAGCGTAGTGATCTATACAAAAGAAGATCACTAATGTGATAGATATGTCACCACTTGTAAGACTATTCTATTGGTAGGCAGGATCTTGGAGCCTATTGCTAGTGATGGAAATTGTCCCATGATGTTATGTTGAACCTAAGGATCAAAGGCGATGAAGCATAATAATTGTGATATCTGTAGGATTTTCCTTTTATTTTTTGCCCCTCGTTTATTGCTTGTATTTGTTTTGTGGTGCTTTTTTTTCTTTCTTTTCTCTTTTTCTTTGTATGGGTGTTGGTTTTTGTTTTCTACCCTTTGTCTGATTGTTTTGCTTATGCTTATCCCTTTGTTTATCCCTAGTTCATATTTTGAACATGAAAGTGATAGGATGAGCAGGGGAAATTTTTCACTAGATGGTGATATCTATGCAAGGTGCTATCTTCCCTAGACTCAAAATTTGTTTAAGCATGTAACTTGTGTGAGTGATATGTGATAGAAATTGAACAAGCTGGAGAGAATTATAAGAAGTGTAGAAAATATATCAACTAGAGGTGACATTTTATTGACTAAACTAGTGAATGGTAAAAACTAAACAAGACACATATATACATCCTAATCCTGAAAAGGGAGAATGGACATCCAAGTGGTGATGCTAACAAGTGCATATGTTATTCCTATCGAAGGCACATTTTTGGGGGAATAATATACAAACATGACATGAAATTATAATAAAAAATATATGGGTATATGCAATGGGTGTAATGTAATTGATGTAAATGGAATAATGCAATATATACAAGAGGAATATCATGAAATGTAGTGATTGTAGATGTAAAAGCTTATTTACAAAGAAAGTGTATGATGTGGTAGGAATGAAGGTAGGATGTTGTGATAATGGTTGCCCTTGTGTGTGGGGTGTGTGTAGTAGGTAAATGAAAGAATGTAGAAAAATGGTGTACCGATATGATGCAAACAAAAATAGATATAGATGCTATGTCCTATGAATGCGATGAGCAATGCATGAAGGAAATGACGCAAAAATGAGATGTGAGAAAAAAAAGTGGGGTCTCCTTTATTGATATTGCTTTTAATATGATTACAATACATCCCACCTCTAGGGCTTAGAATTTTTGATAAAATTTGTTACATTAATGGATGCTCGAAAGAATCCGCGCTTCCAATATCGGATGGTACGCTTCCAGTGTCTTTCACGTGCCCACATTCGAAGTGGGTGGGATAAAAGTTATCGTCGCTTGTGTCCATGTGTTCATCGTTACTTGCTGCTCCTCTAGTATTCCTGGTGGTGAGATCCTGTACATAGAAAGACAACAAATCATTAATAGCATATGTGTATCTAGAAAAACATGCAATCCCCAAGGCCTCCGACGAGTGCTTGTGGGATATCAGTGATAAGATTGATGAATTGATTACATAATGATATACAAATATAAAGGACAACTTCTATATTTGGTATCACCTAATTTTGTGTTGAAGCAGTGTCGAACGGCCTCGTTATGCTCATTTGTCTGTCGGGGGCCTTTCCAAAGTGAGCACTCCAATGTCCTACCTATGCTTATATAAATCACCTGAACCTCACGAGTTAGGCATTATATGTAATTATAAGACTACCCAGATGCTCGAAATTGGAATATCCTGCCCATATTCTCCTATATGTGACAGGGGCACCCTATAAGCTAGTTAATACATAAAATAATAAAACGATCGTCAAATCATGTCAGAATGGGTTCAAAATTTAACAGAGGCATTGGTATATCATAAGGGACATATTGTAAAAATAATAGTAATGAAATCATATACAGATTTCTAATCACTCTAGGGTGGGATGCTGGGGACTATCGTAAAACCTGTAAAAAGTGACCTTGCAAACGTCCTTCCCAGAGGCCTCCAAAACTCCTGCAAACTTGTGGTTAGACTAAAAAAAAAAATTTGAGATGACATAGAAGGTCATATTTTGCAGATTTTGCCTAGGTTATCATGTATCCAAAGGCGCTCCTTGTAGGTTAGTAGACGCATAAAATGACAGAAACCAGGTCAAATCATGTCAGAAAGCAATGAAAATTGGACAACAACATAAGTACATTAGATATAAGTGAATGCAAAAATAATAGTAACAAAACCATGCACATATTTCTAATCACTCCGGGGTGGGGCGATTAGGATTGCAATAGTTTAGGGGGTCGACCGGGGGTGGGCTACCCACCGTTTGGGGCCTAGTTTTGACACTAATCCAAGTAGGATGGGTCCAAAAATTCCTAGGGGGTTGTGTTGATGAGTTTGGGGTGGGATTGTGGCTAATTTCTTGGGTTTTGGGATCTATATTAATTTCCTAGTGTTCACCCGATAACCTCTCTTCCAAAAGAGAGAGATTAGGGATGTAGGAAGCACAAAGAGGAATAGGGGTATAGTTTGGCAGCACTTCATTGCTCCAAATGCTCCAGATCTCCTTTTTTTTTGGGTGAGGAGGCTCACCTTTTTATATACCTAAGGGTCTCCTTTGAATGCACATGCGAGGGCACCACTTGGCTCATTATGCCTTTTTTGGGGAGAGAATATTCCTCCCTGATTAGGGCCTCCTTGATTGAGGCCTCCATGATTTGAAACCTTCCATCACAATCCCATGCATGCCTTGAAGGCAGAGTTAGGTAGCGGATCTGGGCAACCATTTTTCAAGGTTTGAATTTTTTCTAGTCAAACCTACTAATCGTCCCACCCTAGAGCGATTGCTGCTAATCATCCTAGGGTGGGACGAATAGGATTCTAATCATCCTAGGGTGGGATGAATAGGGAGCAAAGTGCTTAAAAGGTGCAAAACTAACCTCTGACCTTCCAAAACTAATTTGGGAGTGGTTAGGACCATTGTTTAACCTTTGGAGGCTTCCCTATGGGATATGTATGCCAATTCGGTTAGTGCTTGTAGTCACATAATCAGATTGGTGATGTTTTGGTGTCTACAAATGCCCCTTTTTGGGATGTGTTGTGTGTGGCACAATGCTGAGCAAAAATAGATGACCAAAGCACTTAATGATTAGGGTTTCTCAGTAACCTAACCAAATTTTGATGCCCTAAGTATTGAAAGGTTACACATTCTTGAATCCTTGCTTCTGACGAGCTAAGGAGCTTAACTCAAGTGTAACCTTTTTTAGTGAGGTGTACTTGATCTTGGACATTGTTCAATCATGAATAGGCAAAAGGCACAACCTTTTGTTTGAGGAACCTTTTCTTCATGCTTCCATAATACCAAATGTTTTTTTAGCCTGTGATTATTGCTTGTTTGCTGCCCCAAGTAGGAGCGTGATTGTCTTTGTCAATGATTCTTTGAATGCATGTCATTTCCTTGATTGGGTGTGTATTTGTTGATTTGGGACTAAGTGTGACTACCCCCTCAAGCGATGAATCGATGAAGGAATGACAAAAAATGAGAAAAGCAATGAGTTGCTTGACCCAAGATGACATTTGTAAGGGTGCCTTCAGTTGTTTTTGTTGAACGCTTATTGCAGTTTTCCAACCATCAGACCTATTTTTGGTGGGATTTGATCCTTTTCTTTTGACGCCTATTGGGGTAGAAATTATCAAAAATCCTCCTTCCTGTGGAGTGGTCCGGCTATGGTATCCTTCTTAGGGAGTATTATAGTGAGTATTTGTGACCCTGAGGGTGGTTTTTCATGCCATGAATGTTAGGTGCAAAGGCACCGTTGTTCAGCATATTTATTGCTATTTTGGTGCATTTTTTGGATGCAATTTTTTTTGCTTTAGTTCTTGCTTTGTAATCGTCCCAGGGTGGGATGAATACCAATTTTGTAATCATCCTAGGGTGGGATGAGTGCTAACTAGAGTGCTCATCCTAGGGTGGAATGATTACAGTCCTAACAGCCTATATAAGGACCAAAACTAGGGTTTGGGATCATTTGCAATATTTTTGTTCTTGGCAATTTGGAGCAGTGAGGAGGAGTGTGAGTGTGCATAGTGGAGTGTTGCTAAAATTTCATGAACATCATGAGTGTGAGAACCAAATATTCGAGTGGATGAGCTAAGGTGAGAATGGTATGATGTTCCTTCTCTCTACCTGTTATTCATGCGTGTTTTATAAAAACTCACATATAAAATGTTTGTTCGCTTTATTTTGTTTTTTTTTTGTTCATATTATGGTTGAAACCCTAATATGTTTTATTTCATTTTTATTTTTGCCATATTAAGGTTGAAACCCTAATATATATATTTTTTGTTTTTGTTTTGTGTTGCATTCACATTAAGGTTGAAACCCTAATATGATTTATTTCATTTTTGTTTTTGCCATATTAAGGTTGAAACCCTAATATATATATATATATATATATATATATATATATATATATTGTGTTGCGTTCACATTAAGGTTGAAACCCTAATATGATTTATTTCATTTTTGTTTTGCATTCATATTAAGGTTGAAACCCTAATATGATTTTTTTTGTTATTTGTTGATAGTACAATTATTTTCATGTATGTTGTCATTGTTGTACAGTTTTATTTTAATGATTTTGTACTTTCATTGTACATTTGTTTTACTGTACTTCTTATGCTATACTTTTGTTGTACAATTGTAAATTGTAGTCTGTACTTCTATTGTACAATTTTATTTTAATGTTTTTGTTTATATTAAGTATGTACTTAATATATTTTTTTGTTTTATTTTGTTGTTTTAGGTTGTGAAGACTCGATACCGCCAGCCGACTGTTTTCTCTAATGCCGGATATGCATTGACAATTGTGGATTGGGAGTGGCTTGATGCCCTTGGACTCAAGCACGTGACACATCTAGAGCCTATGGTGGGGGATTGGGCATATTTTACTACCCTTATCAATCTATGGGATCCTCGCACCAACACTTTTTATCTCCCAATAAGGGAGATGACTATTACTCTAGAGGATGTGTATCAGATTCTATGGATTTCGATAGATGGACTGCCTATCCGTATGATCCACCATGACCAGTGGACAGTGGTATTGACGCGATGTTTTGGTCTGGTGATGGAGAGGGGGGTGGAGAGGGTTTTGGAGAGGGCATAGGCTGACTACCATATAGGTAGTATTCTGGTGCGATGGTGGCTGGAGAAGGGCATATTAGGGGTGAGGCATGCTTTGATCATGACTCTCATCTCCAATATGCTACTTCCTGACTCCTCAGGTGTGAGGTTCCCTTGGAACCTGCTTGAGTTGGTTTTCACATTGGTGGAGTATCCTACATTAGCTCCACTTATTATGATATGGAGTTAGATGTTATTGGCATAGTTGTATGATGAGTTGTAAGAGGTCTACTGTTGAAAGCGAAAGGGGATTGGGTGCAACTATCTCATGCAGTGTTGGGGGTGGTAGCACATAGCTATAGAGCAACTGCAGGGTTTGCCTTGGACCACCCAAGGTGAGATGGTGGATCGAGAAATTGGATATGCTGATTCATTGCAGAGGTCAGAGGAGCATGGAAAAATTTGGTGATGGGCAGGTGATGTAGGTCACTATACTGATGCCTTCTCTCGTCTAGTGCTAGGGTAGGTGTTCTGGCGGCTGCACTGGGACTTTCCAGCCTAGTCTGAGGCTAGAGAGTGGCTCTAACATGTGCATAGGGGTAGATGGTTGATTGGGCAACACGGGACATAGCAGGAGTACTTCCCATATGTTTGGGTGATGTGGCAATTTGGGGGTGCACCATGAATTTCTTGGTGATCCCTTGATCTATCGGTGTTGTAGTGATGAGAAGACTCTAGTTTGGCCTACCATTGAGTAGTTGGCTGAGGAGTCTGATGTAGTTATTGATGTACCTAATGTGGACGATGTCGAGGTGAATACAGAGTATAATCGGTGGTGTATTATGTGGCAATGGCAGGGTGAGGGGCCTCTAGGAGGCATGGATACAATAGTAGTAGGAGGTGGGGGTACAAAGGCACTAATGGAGGGTTGGGGGATCCATTTGATGATGTTGACATGGTGGAGGTTGATGACTTCACCAACGATGGAGGTGATTTTGGGGTTTCGAAGTAACCAAATGTATAGGATGTCCTAGAGTAGTGGGTGCCAGAGCAGTAGGCCATCCTAGAGGTGCCCATGCCTCAGGCTATCTTAGGGGATGTGGAGGTCAAGCTTCATGCTGAGATAGCATGATTGGAGGGTCTCCTATGGAGATGGAAGGAGGAGCATAAAGATGCTTTTGTGGAGGTAATGCAGGAGAGGGATCTCCTGCAGACTCAGTTGGCATAGCAGGATAGTGCATTGGATGTGTATCACCAACGAGATATGGAGTGGGATCCGTACCAGGTAGAGTTAGAGACAGAGGTTGTCCACCTCAGTGGATAGTTGTCTATGCTTGATGGAGGTGGTTCATCATGCCGTACGAGGTGTAGTAAGACTGAGTAGTCTACATCATCTCATTGCAAGTGGCTAGGTGAGGGCAGTGTTGGTGGGTAGGGTGTGAGGGCTGGTAGCAGCTACCCTGAGAGGTCCCATAGGACCCATACTACTGGGGGTAGTTCCAGTCGCACTGATCCTATGTGATCATGGTGGCCAACTCCCTAGGCTTTGGGGATTTTGATTTTTTTGGTTTTTGTGAGGTCAAAGGACCTTCTTATTGTAGCTTGAGGGCATTTTGACTTGATATATATACATGACTCTTTTTGGTTTGATTATATACTTGTCATGGTTTATTGTTCTTTATGCACATTTATTTATGTTGATGTATGCATATGCTATTATGACTATGGATTATTTTAACTATATCATATAGATGTATGCATATGGAATGGATGGAATGATTCGTTTGGTGTACTAGTGGTGGAACCATATACTGTACAAGATTTACTGGCTTTATGTACTATGTGATTGCTTTATGAAATAACTTTTGCATTTGTAAAATTGTTTTGTATTTTCTAATGGTGATGTAAGTAATGAAATGTACAACAATTGTTTTAGAATGTATTTAAGGTTTTTTTGAGACTCGGATGCTTTAACTAACTAGTCAAGACTGTACATTATCTTACAAGACTTTCGAACAAGGTACGAATTAGACTTGAGTTTGACCAAGTTATTTCACATACTTGTGTGTGCGATTGAGTTTGTTTATGTGGTATTCGTAAGGATATCGTCAGTGCTAGGTAGGCTATCCACCAAACCTATACTTAGGATCACCTAATTAGCTCCACTAACTTTGTTGTTGTATTTAGTAGGATTAATCTACGATGTAATCTAGGATACCATAAGCTAGCTCGTCTACATGCAAACATTGGTATACACACATGCAAAGCTAATGTGATAGACATATCATCATGCATTTAGGATACCGCCATTACCAGGTAGGCTATCCACCAAACCCGTAATCAGGATCACCTAAATGGTTTTTCAAATGCTGAGAATTCTAGGGATTCAAGCTCAGACATATTTCGGTTGTTTAATTTGTTGGGATACTTGCTCTCACATATAGTGACAAAAATCACTATTTATTTTGAGTTTTTTTTTTTTTCTTCTCTCGAGCAAGGGGTTTGAGTAGTGGTGATAACCACTGTTATTTTTTATTGTTTCTTTTGAGGATTTAGATTTTGAATTTTGATTTCAAAGTTGAGCTTGTGGGATTTTTGGCTTGTGAATGGCATTGATCCTTTATGCCTTGGGTATGACTACCCATCCTTCTCAGGGGCATATAGTACGAATCCTTACAAATTTGGGGATCAAATGTGTTTGGGAATTTTGATGGTGAAATTTTGGGATTTTTCTTTGGAATGGTATTGATCCTTTAGGCCTTGGGGATGATTACCCATCCTTCTCAGGGACGTGTAGTACGAATCCTTACAAATTTAAGGATCAAGGGTGTTTGGGATTTTTGATAGCGATGAAAACCACTATTTATTTTGGGGGATTGGATGGTGAAGAGCTTGTCCTTTTTGCAATTCTTAGCATTCTTGAACCATTCACATAGGGGGATGAGCAAGATAAAATTTTTTCTCAAGGTATCCTAGACCACTTTGTAGGTTTCGTATTTCGTTCACACAACTTGGGAATTTTTGTGTGTTTTAAGATTGTGTTGGGATGTTATGTAACAAGGCATGATCCAAGTAAAACTCTACCTTGTAAAAATTGGTCTAAATTTGTACAGCAATTGAGTAGAAATCTAAAGACAACTGAATGACAAAAACCCTAAAGACATTAGAAGACAACTGACTATGATATGGTGAAAATGTGAATGGCATTATTCTTGATGGATCATTTACAAAATGTACTGACTGTGGAAAACTAATGGAATTTTTGAGTAATTACAGTCTATGGTGCATTTGACATGTATGACTAGCAAATACGCAATGTATGTATGCGATTCCTAATGCAATTTTTTTTTTTTTGTGTTTTGATTTTTAAGATTATGCATGAAAGTGAGATGCAATTTTTTTGTTATTTCTGATTATCTGTTGTTTTTGAATATTCGTTATGGACGGTTTAACCCGAATGGGTGTGGACCAAGTGATTCTTATGGATCCTTGAAGGTTTTTACTAAAGAGATTATAGATACCTTTGGGGCATTTTGGGTGACCAAGTGGTGGCGAGAATCCTTGGAGCTTTTGGTTTGACCAAAGGGATTATAGATACCTTTGGGGTGTTTTTGGTTGACCAAGTGATTATGGGAACCCTTGGAGCTTTTGGTTTGACCAAAGGGATTATAGATACATTTGGGGTGTTTTTGGTTGACCAAGCGATTGTGGGAACCCTTGGAGCTTTTGATTTGACCAAAGGGATTATGGATATATTTGGGGCATTTTTGGTAACCAAGCAGTGGCGAGAACACTTGGGGTTTTTGGTTTGACCAAAGGGATTATAGATACCTTTATGGTGTTTTTGGTTGACCAAGCGATTTTGGAAACCCTTGGAGCTTTTGGTTTAACTAAAGGGATTATGGATACCTTTGAGGCATTTTGGGTGACCAAGCGATGGCGAGAATCCTTGGAGATTTTGGTTTGACCAAAGGGATTATAGATACCTTTGGGGTGTTTTAGGTGACCAAGCGGTGGCGAGAACCCTTGGGGATTTTTGTTTGACCAAAGGGATTATAGATACCTTTGGGGTGTTTTTGGTTGACCAAGCGATTATGGGAACCCTTGGAGATTTTGGTTTTACCAAAGGGATTATGGATACCTTTGGGGCATTTTGGGTGACCAAGCAGTGGCAAGAACCCTTGGAGCTTTTAGTTTGACCAAAGAGATTATGGATACCTTTAGGGTGTTTTGCATGACCAAGCGGTGGTGAGAACCCTTAGGGATTTTGGAGTGGGCCATGGCTCTCTAAATTTTGAATGGCCTCAAATGACTAATGTTCAAGGGTTCTAGTTCCTTGATTCCTTCAAGAGAGGTGAGCCGGTATGTTCCAAGTCCTATTTTACTGTCGATTACATAAGGACCTAACTAGTTTGCTGCAAACTTGTCCCTTAAGTGTGGTAGCAAGTTAGAATTTTCTTGGTTCTCTTTTAAGACCAAGTCACTGACCTGAAAGTCCCTCAGGTGAACTTTCATGTTGTATGATTTCTTAAGTCACCCTTGATAGATATGTAAATGCTCAAGAGCATTGATGCATTGTTCATAGAGTAACGTAAGCTGATCTAAATGGGCATGTCATGCAATGTCATCATTGATGAACTCTTACATTGATATGCATAGGGAGGGTATTTCTAACTCGAGAGGCATGACTACCTCAGAACTATACACTAGCAAAAATGGAGTTGCCCTAGTGGGCATCCGAATGCTGGTGCAATAAGCCCATAGGACAAGTGGTATTTGAGTGTGCCAATCCTTATGACTATCTACGACCACCTTTTGAAGGATGTCAAATAGCATTTTGTTTGACGCCTCTGCTTGCCCATTTGCCTATGAATAATAAGGTGTCGAAAAACTGTGCTAAATTTTGTACTTTGTTGTCAAAGAACGCACATATTTGTTCTTAAATGACATCCCATTATCCGAGATGATCTTGGATGGAATACCAAAATGACATATGATGTTATGTAAAATGAACTCCACAATGCAGGGCCCAGTTGTAGAGGTAAGCGAAATTGCTTCCACCCACTTAGTTAAGTACTTTGTGGCCGTTATGATAAATTTTTGATGACCTAACGATGTAGGGGAGATCTTTCCAATGAGGTCTAAGCCCCGTTGCAAAAATGGCCAAGTCAATTGGATCAACTGTAAGGCATGAGAAGGTATGTGTGTCAAGTTAGCATGGTGTTGACACTTCACACACTTCTGCAGATATGCGCAACAATCTTTCTCTAAAGATGGTCAATAATAGCCCATGCAAAGAATGCACTTTGTGATGGAAATACCACTAAAGTGGCCACCGCATGTACCATCATGCGCTTGGGTGATCATCCAAGTGGACTCCTATTGGTCTAAGAAATGGAGGAGGATTCCTTCGTATCTTCGACGATATAAAATGTCTCCTAGCAAGACATGTTTTACCACTTTCTATTTGAATGATCTTTTCACGACGTGCGACAATCCAAGTGGGAGGATACCTAACTTGAGATAGTCTCTTATGGGTGTGTAACAATCCTGTTGATCATAAACCTCAATGGTATGAATGATCGATCCCTCTTGAAGTTCATCCCTAGCAAAAGCTAAGCGGGAAAGAACTTGTAAAAATAGCGTTGTGTTGCTATTAAGAGGGGTTGGAGACAACAAAGACCCCCAGTTTGCATGATTCAGACTATCATGTATTTGAGAGAACCCATCATGAGATGGTTTAATCTGGATCAGGTGGATTCCTGGCATTATGTCAGAGCTTGCATGCTCCATCACAGATTGTGATAACATTTTGACTTGAATGGTTGTCATCTCACCAGAAATGTCTCACGAGATTAGTGACCCCAAGGAGGCCATAGTGTCTATAAAACAATTTGATGATTGAGGGAGTGCCTTGATGTCATACCATTCAAGATTTGCCAAGAATTTATCCACAAGGGCTTTATAGGCCTACAAAATTGGGCATTTGCATTGGAATACCCATTTCACTTGGTTGACAATTAACAACGAATCACCAAAGATATTCAAGTGTTTTATGTTCATGGTGATGGTTGTTTGAAGACCTATGAGCAAGGATTCGTATTCAACATTGTTATTGGTGCATGGGAAATCAAGTTTAAATGATAAAGGCATTGGAGCCCCTTGCGGTGTGAAAAATATGATTCCCGTGCCACCCCCTTGCTCACATTTAGAACCATCAAAAAATAAGGTTATGTCGGCCTGTGACTCAGGATCATCAAAATCTGGCAATTCTGAGACATGGAAGACCCCATCATCAGGAAAATCTATGGTCAGAGGCTAATCATCTTCGAGAGGAGCCTCTGCTAGTTGATCAATGATGACTTGACCTTTTATGGAATTTTGTCCAATGAATTCGATGTCAAACTCCATCAACAACATGATCCATTTTTGACGTGTGACTACTATGATAAGTACGACTCATCATGTACTGTAATGGATTCTCCTTAGACACAACATACATCATATTGCTTAGCATGTAATGGTGTAGCTTTTTTGTGGTAAATACCACCACCAAGCATAGCTTCTCAATGCATGCATAGTTAAGTTCATAACTAACCAGGGTACGACTAAGATAATAATTAGCATGTTCTTTATGTAATTCATTTTTCTAGGCTAGCATGGCACCCAATGCCACCTTAGTAGCTAAGATGTATAAATAGAATGACACTCCTGGTCTAGGTAGTGCCAATACTGGTGGCGAAGCCAAGTATTGTTTGATGAAAGGCATAAATTCATCACATAAGGTAGACCAAAAATTGTAGTATTCTAAGGCACAAACTAGAAGCTTAAGGTGAGATGAACCAAATTTTGAACCATCAGAGAAGCTAATAATCAAACAAGCAAGATAAAGAAGGAGCCATGAGACGTCCATGCAAGAGAATGTGGAATACAATAAGGTAGACAAGAGTTATCTAATTACACCAAATGTTACACCAACATTGAAAGTAGAATTAATCCAACTAGATTATCATTGAGGATACTGGAGAGTTTGAGTCCATGTGTAGTACCTGTATTACTAGTACTAAAGAAATATAGAGAATGGAGAATATGTATAGAATCTCAATCCATTAATAAGATTACAATTAAATAAAAATTTCCATTGCCAAGGATGAATGACCTTATGGATTGTTTGAGTGGAGCCAAGTACTTCACAAAGACTGACCTAAAGAGTGGGTATCATTAGATATGATTCAGAGAAGGAGATGAGTGTAAGATAGCCTTCAAGATTAAAGAGGGCTTATACGAGTGGTTAGTCATACCATTTGAGCTAACCAATGCACCAAGAACATTTATGCAAATTATGAATGAGGTATTGAAATATTTTTGGAAAACATTATTATTGTTTATCTAGATGACATTTTGATTTTTAGTAAGACATTGGAGGAGCGCCTCATGCATATTAGAAGAGTTTTTAAGAAGTTAAGGGAGGAGAAGTTGATTAAATGAAGAAATGTAGTTTTATGAAGAAAGAGTTGGTGTATTTGGGATTTGTTATCTCAATTGAAGGTCTTATAATGGACCCAAAAAAAGTGAGGGCTATCATTGAATGGTCCACACTCAAAAGTATTACAAAGGTAAGATCATTCCATGGTCTAGCAAATTTTTTTAAAAAAATTATTAAGAATTTTAGTAGTATTTTTGCACCCCTAAAGGAGATAATGAGAGGGGATAGGAAGGAGTTTAAGTGGACTACAGTATAAGGCAGGAGTTTTGATATGTTGAAGAAGAAAGTCATAGAGCAACCTATTTTTGAACTTCTAGATCTCAATAAGGTATTTCAGGTAGATTGTGATGCTAGTGGTAGCCCCATAGAAGTTGTTTTGAGTTAAGAAGGTAAGCCCATTACCTATTTTAGTGAGAAGCTTAATGATTCTAGAAGAAAGTATTTTGTCTATGATCAGGAGTTTTATGCCATAGTTCAGGCTTTAAATAAATGGATACACTATTTTTTGTCGAAAGCATTTGTTCTATATACTAGTCATCAAGCCTTGCCGTATATTAATAGTCAAGAAAATTTAAATCAAATGCACTTAAAATGGATTGAGTTTTTGTAGAGTTATACTTTTGTGTTGAAGCACAAGAGTGGAAAGTCAAATAGAGTTGCACATGCCTTAAGTAGAAGGTAAAATTTGTTGATATAGATGAAGGTGGAGGTTGTTGGGTTTGATGAACTCAAGATTTTGTACCCCAAAGATCCAGATTTCATAGAAGCTTGGAGAGCCTTCTTGGAACATGTTACTTTGGATAGAATGAAGTGGTTGGATTTCTTAATCCAATATGGAATGTTGTTTAGAAAAAACTAGTTGTACATTCCAAGGAGTTACATGAGAGATAACTTGATCAAGGAGAAGCATAGTGCAGGGTTGGCTAGACTCTTTGGTCAAGATAAGACCATTGCCCTTGTTAGTGAGAACTATTATTGGCCACAGTTACAACAAGATTTGAAGAAGTTTGTACAAATTTATAGAGTATGCCATATGGTCAAAGGTGTAAGATAGAACACCAGACTATATCATCCATCACATATACCAAAGGAACCATGGGAATATATTAGCATATATTTTGTTCTTGGATTACCAAGGACATATAGAGGACATGACTCAATATTTGTAGTGGTTGAAAGATTTTATAAGATGACACATTTCATTCTCTACCATAGAACTAGTTATGCGGTGCACATTGCAGAGTTATTTTTCAGAGAGGTGGTATGACTACCTGGTCTACCAAAGAGTATAGTTTCAAATAGAGATACCAAGTTTATTGGTTATTTTTGGAGGACATTATGGAAGAAGCTAAATATATATTTGAAGTTCAGTTATACACACCATCCACATACTGATGGATAAATAGAGGTGGTGAATAGGAGTTTGGGCAACCTGTTGAGTTACTTAGTAGGAGATAAGCCCAAGGAATGGGATTTGATTTTACCACATGTTGGATATTTTGAGTAGTTGAGTTGTCATTGATATCAAGAGTCAGTTTTAGTGAGCAGTACAAGAAGAAACAGTTCCACTAGTAGTTGAGTTATCATTAATATCAAGAGTCAGTTTTAGTGAGCAGTGCATGAGAAAGCAATTTTAGTGGTAGTTTTAGGTTTCGCAATCAGTGCAAAAGGAAACTCCACTTCCTGTTGGTCATATCTGATTCTATGTAGTCATATGAGGTTCAAAGAGCAATGAAGAGGCCCAAGCAAAATAATATTATAATATTAAAAGGGGAGATTTAAATTAATTTAAATAATTTCATTACAAATTAATTTATTAAATAATTTAATTAACTTCTAAAGTTTGTAAGTTAATTATAGATTAATTATAATTTAATTATAAAATTAATTTATATTAATTAAATAACCCTAAGGTTGGGTTATAAAGGTTATTAATTAATTTGAATTTGAAATTCAAATAAGGCACCGATGTTCCTAAGACATTGGCCTTCGTGTATAAAAAGAGGGTAAGAACCTTAGTCTAAACCCCATGCTATTATCAATTAATAAAACCCCAAAGATTCATGTGCAAAGAAGAGTGTAAGGTTTTAGTGTGTTTTGAAAGCATTCCGTGGTAGAAGATAAAATAAATAGTAGTGGGGATCCTTCTTTGCACAACGTTGTGTAGCATAGTTGGCAATAATGGGTGGTTCTCAAACTTTCGATAGGCGAGGAGAGCAGGTTTGAAATCCACCAAGTTGGTTTTGCAAGAGAAGAGGGTATTTCGTTTTGTGCCACACCGATCAGAAAGGGATAAAATAAAGGCTTGAGACTTCCCCTTCGTGTGGAGGCTTGTAGTCCATGTGGTGGGCTAGTGCATCGATAAGGCACTCGGCTAGGAGTAGTCTCACATTCGAAACCCATCAAGGCATTTTTTCTTGAGATAAAAGGTATGCATTAATGTTTGCCAAGGTTGCATGAGGCATTTCGGATTTGCTAAGGTTGAATGAAAAATAAATATTTTGGAGGGTGATAAAGTTTTTTTTTTTTAAATTGGTTATTGAGTATTTGAGGGAGATAAAAGGGTAGGCAATATTATTTTTGAGGGTTTGATTTTTTGAGGTTGTTAATTAAATATTGGAGGTTATAAGGAGTAATTGAGTAATTAATTTTTATGTATGCTTTGATGATTTCTAATTTCAAAGAAGGAGTAATAAGGTGTATTTGAGTTTGATTATTTTTGTAATTGAGAAATATTTTTGAGAGAGTGTTAGTGTGATATTTTGTCATCTAACCTTTGAAATTGTCAAAGAAGATAATAGTGATTGAGACAGGTTTTTAAAGGTTACTTATTCATAAAAAAAAAGGTATGGGCACATCTTCCTAGTGAGTAATTATTGGATGTTGTGAGTGCTAAGTTAGAGTGAAAAGGATTGTTTGATAAACATTGTTGAGTTTGATTGTTGAAGGTATTTTCTGAATATGAGTTGATGATAAAAACCTTGTTTGATAAGCATTGTTGGAAATATTGAATTATTAGGGTTTGTGAAAGAACATGTGTATCATTGTTATGTGAGATTGTTTGAAAATAATTGAGTGAGTTTTCATAATCTTGGACTAGGTTTTGTGATCAAGGATTGTTTCATTGAGTGATTGGTTAAGTAGAGTTGGTTGAACCTAGTCAAGAGGAAGTATTGAAATGATAGTTCTAGTTCTGTGAAACAAATTGTTCCATATTATGAATTGATTTGAGAAAGAGGTTGAGTGTTTGTAAGTGTGAAGTATATTGAGTCTCTAACAATTATCTATATGTTTATGTGATAAAAAGAGAGATTGAAAGTGATTGAGCATTGTGGTGAATGTAAAACATATTGAGTCTCTAACAATTCTCTATATGTTTTTGTAAGATTGGACAATTTATAGTGAGGACTTGTTGAGCAGATTTGAGGTAAGTCTTGGAGAAGACTTGTGGATAGATTTATGTGAGCTTTTGTGGAAGCTTACAATACAAATTTGAAGATAAATATTGAGAGAATATTGAATAAGTCCTTGAGAGGACTTGTGGACAAAGTTGAGGTAAGTATTTGAGAAGACTTGAGAGCAGATTTGATTGATTGATTTGTTCAAACCTTGAGTTAAGGTTTGGGGCATATCTAGAAGAATTGGATTGTGATTAAGTCAAGCTTTGTGTTAAGGCTTGAGGATAGAGATTGAGGATAAATTTGTGCTAGACTGAAGGACTGTATTTAGTGTATATTTAAGGATAGAATTTGGTACAAATTTGAGGATAGGTTTGTGCTAGACCAAAGACAAAGACTGAGAATATTTGTGCTAGACCGAAGGACTGTGTTTAGTACAAATTTGAGACAGATATGAGAGTAATATTTGGAGGTGAAAAAGTATAGAGGATGATAGTCTCTAGTGGATAGAGATCCATTAGCTAGAGCAGTGATGCCAGGTTTCTAATTGAGGATAGGAATATTCAATGGATAGACATCCATTAGCCAGTGCAGTGGAGGCAGTAGTTCTTCTAGAAGATCACCAACCAGAGTAGAGGAGAAGGATTTCTCCTATGGATAGAGATCCATGAATCAGCTAAAGAGATTGGTATCTCATGTGGATAAAGATATATAAACTTGATTAGGGTATTAGTGTCTCTTTTGGACAGAGGTCCATAAACATTGTAATAGAGAAAGGATTCCCAAGATGTTTGTTGAAAACATTTTAGCGAAATAATTTCTCTGTGGAGTAGCCCACATTGGGTGAACCACGTTAAATTGGTGTCTCTATCGTGTGTAATGATTTGTACATTGCTTTGGTTACTTATGTTGATATTGTCATTGATAATATTGTATATTACTATTTGGGAAAGAAAAGTAAAAATTGGTCTTATAATGTTCACTCCCCTCTTAGTATAAGCTTGTGTTATTCAATTGGTATTAGGGTTGGTTCCTTCATAAAATATTTAATAGCTTGAAGGAAGATCTTAAAAGAACACAAATTGAAAAGAAAGGCAAAAGTAGAACAATAAGACACAAGAAGAAAAGAACACACATGGTCATTAAAGAAAAGGAATATGTATTTGATGTTTTTATTTTTATAGGAGAAATAGAAATAGATTTAAGAGATGAATCAAGTAATGGAGAAAAAGTTAGATTAATAAAATTTTGTACCAGATGTAGGAATACAGGTCACCATGCATCTTATTGTCCACAAGAAAGTGAAGAATGTTTTGTTTGTGGTCAACTCAATCATGATGTAGGTTATTGCAATGGGTTTAGTAGCAATGAAGATGATACTTTCAAAACTAAAGTCCTAGAGGATGATTCAGAAAAAGATAATAGGGACAGTCAAAATATGTATGAAGAAGAAACTCTACTTTCAACAATAGAATAAAATGCTCATATTCAAGACCATATAAAAGATAAATTTAGAAAAATAAAAGGAGGAAGCTACTATTAAGGAATTTGTTGAGTTTAAAAGGGAGAAATTAGAATTAAAGGCTTAAATACAAGAAGATGAGAAATGTAAGACAAAGCTTCTAAGATCTCTTTGACTTGAAAGTTAAGGTTGAAAAGACAAGGAGAGTTGAAAAATATATGGTTGAACAATCAAAGGTAAAAGAGAAAGAATGTAAAATACTTAGTGTTGATATCGAAGAATTAAAAAGGGAGAACTCAGGATTAAGGGTTCAAGATCAAGAAGATGAGAAAGCAAAAGCAAATTTTCTATAGGAATTCACCAACTTCAAAATCAAGGTTGAAGAGGCAAGAAAAATTGAAGAAGGTATGGTTGAAAAATTAATGGTAAAAGATATAGAGTGCAAAATATTAGAACATGAGATAGTTTCATTAAGTATGGAAGTAAAAGACTCTAACGAAAAGCCACACAAGTTTGAGAATAAATCAAAGACCTTGAATAGAATTATCAGTGCAAAAAGATCATCAGTCATCAAAATATGACTTAGTTTGAAGAAGAACAAGGGAAACAAGAAGCAAAAAAAGGAGATTCAAGCTCAAGCACCAAAAAAGGAGAAGCTACAAAATAAGAGAGTGAAATAGAGAGTGATACTTCTAGGGATAAGTTGGACAATAGAAATTTCAATAAGGAAAGGAATAATGGACAAATTAAAAATAGATAGAACAAGAAACAACACAGGGAAGAAGATACTAAGAGACTAGTGGGGTCAAGGCAAGGTTTATTTAATGGACGATGCTTCTCATGTCACAGGTATAGGCATAAAGCTTCTCAGCATAGGACACATGGAATATAGGAATATGGGAACTTCAAAAACAAACAACTATTTTAAGGGTATTGCTACTCTTATAATCAGTTTAGTCATAAGGCAATGAATTGCAAGGTTCATGATAGGAATAGATATGGCTTCACTAGGAGAAATCCCAAGATATTTGCACCTCCAAGGAATAACAATATTAAGTGTTATAAGTACAATAATAATGGACATACAACAAAGTGGTGTAGAGAAAAAATTCTAGAGACAAGCAAGAACAAAAATAGTTAGAGGAATCAAAAGGATCAGATGATAAGGAAAGTGGACAAAGATAAATATCAGTGCATAGTAGAAGTAAAAATACTCCTACCCTAGAATTAACCACGTCAAGAGGAGGTGGGGGAGGGGCTAAGCTAAAAGACTCATTCTTAGCCCTAAGCCCCAAAGGTGACCCTTTGTCATTGATGTCAAAGGGGGAGAGATTTTATTTAAAAGGAAAGCATTGAGTTAGGGGGAGTAGTTTCCAAGGGGGAGCAGAACAGAAAAAGATTAAGGAAATAGTAAAAGGTAATTGGGTTGCCATCAATGAAAAATGGGGATATTGTTGGATATTTTGAGTAGTTGAGTTGTCATTGATGTCAAGAGTCATTTTTAGTGAGCAGTGAAAGAAGAAATGGTTTTGCAAGTAGTTGAGTTATCATTAATATCAAGAGTTAGTTTCAGTGAGCAGTACAAGAGGAAGTAGTTTCAGTTGTAGTTTCAGATTATGCAATCAGTGCAAAAGAAAAGTCTGCTTCTAGTTGGTCAAATTCGGTTCCAGGTGGTCAAATGAGGTTCAAAGAGCAATGAAAAGGCCCAAGAAAAATAATATTATAATATTTTATTATAATATTAAAAGGGGAGATTTAAATTAATTATAAATTAATTTAAAAAAAATCATTATAAATTAATTTATTAATTAATTTAATTAACTTCTAAAGTTATTAAGTTAATTATAGACTAACTATAATTTAATTATAAAATTAATTTATATTAATTAAATAACCCTAAGGTTGGGTTATAAAGGTTATTAATTAATTCAACATCGACATTCCTAAGACACTGGCCTTCACGTATAAAAAGAGGGTAAGAATCTTAGTGTAAGCCCCATGCTATTATCGATTAATAAAGACCCAAAAATATTCATGTGCAAAGAAGAGTGTAAGGTTTTCACATGTTTTGAAAGCATTTGGAGATAGAAGATAAAAAAATAGGAGTGGGGCTCCTTCTTCTCTACACAATGCTATGTAGCATAGTTGGCAACAACGGGTGGTGCTAAGACATTTGGTAGGTGTTCAAAACCTATTGAGTTAGTTTTGCAAGAGAAGAGGGTGTTTTGTTATGTGTCACACTGATCAAAAATGATAAAAGGAAGGCTTGAGCCTTCCATTTTGTGTGGAGGCTCATAGTCCACGTGGTGGGCTAGAACTAGAACTATCATTTCAATACTTCCTCTTGACTAGGTTCAACCAACTCTACTCAACCAATCACTCAATGAAACAATCCTTGATCACAAAACCTAGTCGAAGATTATGAACACTCACTCAATTATTTCCAAATAATCTTACATAACAATGATACTCATGTTCTTTCACAAACCCTAGTTCAATATAGTTTACAACTTTATATAACAATGATACTCATGTTCTTTCACAAACCCTAATAATTCAATATTTCCAACAATGCTTATCAAACAAGGTTTTTATCATCAACTCTTAGTCAAAAAAAACCTTGTGGTGAATGTGAAACATATTGAGTCTCTAAAAATTCTCTATATGCTTTTGTAATATTGGACAAGTTCTAGTGAGGACTTGTTGAGAAGATTTGAGGTAAGTCTTGGAGAAGACTTGTGGACAGATTGATGTGAGATTTTATGGAAGCTTACAATACAAATTTGAAGACAAATATTGAGAGCAGATTGAATAAGTCCTGAAGAGAGCTTGTGGTTAGATTTGAGGTAAGTCTTTGATAAGACTTGAGAGTAAATTTGATTGATTGATTTGAGGTAGATCTAGTAGAATTGGATTATGATCAAGTTAGGATTTATGTTGAGGATTGAGGATAGAGATTGAGGACAAATTTGTGCTAGATCGAAGGACTATGTCTAGTGCCAATTTGAGTACAAATTTTGGTATAGATTTAAGGACAGGCTTGTGCTAGACCAAAGATAAAGTTTGAGAAAATTTGTGCTAGATCGAAGGAATGTGTTTAGTATAGATTTGAGATATATATGAGAGCAATATTTGGAGGTGACAAAGTATAGAGGATGATAGTATCTAGTGGATATAGATCTATTAGCCAGGGTAGTGAGGATAGGTTTTTTGAGTGAGGACATAAGTCTTTAGTGGATAGATATCCATTAGCCAGTGTAGTGGATGTAGTAGTTATTATAGAATATCACCAGCTAGAGCATAGGAGAAGGAGTTATCCTATGGATATAGATCCACAAAATAACTAAGGATATTGGTGTCTCATGTTGATGGAGATTCATGAAATTAATTAGAGGATTGGTGTATCTTTTAGATAGATGTCCATAAACATTGTAATAGGAAAAGGATTCCCAAGAGATTTTTTGAAAAAAATTTAGTAAAATATTTTCTTCGTGGAGTAGCCCACATTAGGTGAACTACGTTAAATTGGTATCTCTATTGTGTGTAATGATTTATGTATTGCTTTGGTTACTACTATTGATATTTCCATTGATAATATTAGATATGACTGCTTGGAAAAGAAGAGTAAAAAATGGTATTATACTGTTCACCCCCTCTCAGTATAAGCTTGTGTTCTTCACCATAAGCATAATTTACTTACAAAAATTCTATCACTAAGAGTACTGGTAAATCCCCATTCTAAATTTTATATGGGAGTAGCCCAAGGAATGCTTTTGAGTTGAGGAATATGGAAAAAGGATATAAGAGTAGTGCCGAAGCTAAGAACTTTGTAGAGAACCTGAAGAACATACATGAAGAGGTAAGGAAGCATATTAATAATATGAATACTTAGTACAAGGTGAAGGCAGACCAAAACTAGAGGTTTAAGGAATTCCATGTTAGAGATGAAGTTATGGTTCACCTGAGAAAATAAATATTTCCTATCAAGACATATAACAAGTTGAAAATGAAGAAGTTTGGACCATGCAAGTTCGTAAAGAAATATGATTTAGAAAATATATATGAGGTGGAATTACCAAGTTGTATTTACATATCACTTGTGTTTAACATTTCTGACTTGATAAAGTATCATGAAGGGGAAAATAAGGATGGACCAGTAGAAGAACGATGGAACATACTAGCATCTACTCTAGAGAAAGAAGAGATAGAAGAAATATTATATAGCTCTTTGGGTAGAAGTAAAATAAATTGATAGTATGAAGAATACTTGGTTAAGTAGAAAGGAAGGCCAGTTGAAGATTCCTCATGGTTTTCTAAGGCATAGGTTGACCATCTTGGTTTTCCTCCAACACTAGAGAAGTGAAGGTCACTTCTCAATTTACCCTAGGTGTTTGATGTAGGAGCATCCAGTGGTGTAAGGGTAGTCTTGCATCACAAAAAGTAAAGAAATTGTATTTTCCCTTTTGGTTGTAAGCTTCTTTAATTATTTTGGAGTCCATGATGACACTTGGGAGGTATAAGTTAGTTAGAAGTCCAAAAAGATAAAAAAAAATCACTAGTTATTTTTAGTAAGTCAGGCTAAACATGCACATATGGATTTAAAAATCTACCCTAAGGAGAGAAAGTGAAAAATATATCCAGTGGTGAAAGAATCACCCCAATATCTTGAATAGTTTGAGAGATATTAATGTTTTCATCCGAGGAAATCTTGCCAATAAGGTTTAAAAATAAAATTTGTAGACATTAAAGACCCCAAATAAGGATGGGAATTTTATGAAATGATCTTTAGATCATTACCTTTGTAGGATTTACAATGATATATTATAATATCCAATCAGATATTGGAGTCAAAAGTTAAGGTTTTGGGAAGTTGTGCCATCGAAATTCAGATTTGAATATATTTCTGGGTTGGAAAATGAAAATTCAAATTTCAAATGAATATATTCCATGATGGGAAAATGGAAGTTACGTTTTCTAGAATGTTCTATGGAAGTTATTAAAGGGAGAAGCGGGATCACCAAAAGTTAGTCTGGTAAGATAGATCATGGCTCCAGCTTGCAGATTTGCAGTCAATTTTCTTTGTGATAAAATTGGCCTTGTGGTCATAGCATTGTAACTCTATTTCTATAATTCCATTTCATTGAAATAATATCAGACATTGTGTTTCTTCTATATTTTTTTGTGATTTGAGTATTTTGTGACTGTTGGGTGGAGTAGCCCTTCACCAACATAAATGAAGATTTGTAAATGGCCTATGTAAAAGCATATGTAAGGTATTTGTAGAATAAATTTACGCAGAGTTAGAGAAAACATACAATGCAACTAGAGAAGGTATACAAAGCTAGAGTAGACATTCACAAAGCAAGAGGAATATTATAGATCCAAATAAATCATACAGTTAAAGCACACAAAGCCAAAGAAGGAATTATAAGCAAGCATTTTGAGTTAGAGAAAGCATGTAGGAAACAATGCTTGAAAATAAGTTTTGATGATATAAGTTTCTAAACAGTCAAATATCTATATTAGAATAGAATATAAGCAGTAAACCAAATGCTACCATACATGAGTTGCTTATGGAGGATATGGAAAAGAATTTCTTGAACCAATATGAACCAACAATAAGCCTCCAAATAAGAAAGGTAAACTAAATTGCCAAGTTTACCAGAGAAGAAAGTCAATCCAAATCGTTTGAAGTAAAGCAAACTATAGAAACAAAGCATCAATGGAAAACTATATAATCAAGGAAAACATAGTTCTCTTGAGAAGTTAAGCACCAATGAACTAGTGAGGCATCAAGTCTTCAAATAATCAAGGCATCAGTTCATCACATAAGGAAGATAGATAAAAAATTGTGGTATCCTAAGGCACAAACAAGAAGCTTAAGGTGAGGTGAACCAATTTTTGAACCACTTGAGAAGATAATAGTAAAACAAGCAAGATAAATAAGGATCCAAGAGACGTCCATGTAAGAGAATGTGAAATACAATAAGGTAGATGAGAGTTAGCTAATTACACAAAACATTACACCAACATTGAAAGTAGAATTAATCCATCTAGATTATCACTGAGGATCCTCAAGTAATGGACATTATATTCAATGCTTAATATTTTTGAGGGAATAAATTAGATTTGAATAATATTTGAGTGCTAAGGTTATAATATATGGAGGTATAAGGTTTAATTTAAAGATTTTTAACTATTAAGTTTTTAATATTTGAAAAAGTTGGAAAGAGTAGAAGATATAAGGAGTTAATGATATTAACTTTTATTTGATGTAATTTTGAAGTAATATAATTATTTGAAATCTTTAAAGTTTTTTAAATTTTAAAAACTTTGAGTTTTTGAAGAAATTTTATTTATTGAAATTTTGAAATTTTTTTATTAGGGAGTTAAAAGGTTTTATAAATCAAATTTAGAAAATTAAAATTTCCAAAATTTATTTTTGAGTTATTTTTTAGTTTGGGGATTATAAGGTTTATTACTTCAAAAGGATTACATTGATTCATACAATGGAAGAAATTATTAAAAATGCATTCAATGAAGACAGTGAAGTAAATCTTAAACACATTAAAGATTTATTTTCAAAACTTGATAGATGATCTTGATAAAGAAAATAAGTTAACAAGATAACTTAGAAATACACTTGAGAGCTCAAAATTAGATCTTGTTGCTACTAAATCTCAATTTGATAGTACATCAAAAATAGATTCTATCATAGAATTTATATCTACTCACAATATCATAGATTTTCAAATCATGCAACTTATTTATAGGGAAAATAAAGGAAGAATAGCCTTAATAGTACATCAATGGTTATGTTGTTTTCTCAAAAATATAAGAACATGAAGTTATAACAAGAAATCATAAATCAAAGAAAGGACATTACATTCAGTTCAAGTGTAATTATTACAATAGAACTAGACATAAAAAATTGATTGCTGGAATCATTATCTATGTAAATTTTGTGGAAGAAAATCTAAGTATCTAGCATTTTATTGGTATAAAGAAAAATATTGTGGAAGATTTGAAAGGATGCTATTATTTATATTAGACAACATTTTTCAAAAACTTATTTTTGAAGCAATTCCTAACAATTGAACGAAGTGTTCAATTTTTGAAATATGGGAAGGAAAATCATTTTATGATAAAATGTGTAGAATACAAGAAAAAAAATACTTCAATTATAGTCCAAATATATCTTGCAAGTAATAAGGAATGAGCCATATATATATCAAAGGTTGAAGAAGCAGTTCAAGCTATTCATGCATATGAACCTAAAGCCAAAGCTGAAGCAGATCTTGAAGATACAAAGACTAAGAACCTAAATAATGAAGATGAAGAAGAACTCAGAGCATAACTCAAAGAAGATGAAGATGAATCTCAATCAAAGGTTCATGAACAATGCAAGGTTACTTGAAGATTGAAGACAAAGATGAAGACCAAGATTGAAGACTAAAGTCTTCAATAACCAAATAATGTAATACAAGGGGGTGTTGAGGAATATTACATTATTTGGTACATGCTAATGTACCCCCATGGTATATTCATGGTACAATTGTAAATATGTAATAGCTTAGGGTTGAGTTTATAGTTTCATGTAAGTGTCAATGTGTAGGAAATGCATAACTATCATGTATATAAGTATATAAATATGTAATGTGAGGATGTGCACAAGTATATTAGATTAGGAGTGCATTTAGAAGTGTAAGATTCATGTAGAAGTATGCAAGTGTCATATATTCTAGTGTGCATGTAAAAGAAAAATTAAGAGTCTAGTATGCAAGGGCAATACAATAAGCTAAAGGTCATGGGGCTTGTCATGTGGAGAGCAATAGTCAAGTACATGAAAAGTCATATTTTATGTCTATATTATGAAGACAAAGATCCACGAAGACAATTAAAAGATCCATATATCAAATTACATAGTTGTAACAAGAAAAAGAATAAAGCTTGTATATAGATTTTGAGCAATTAATATTGTAAGTTTTTCTTCATGGATAGTTCATAAATGACATAGGCCACTTACATTTATAAATGAATATTATTTTCTTTATTATATAGGATTTGATATACATATTAATTTGTTTATATATTATTCTACTCTTATATTATTATTTTGAACTTTAATGCAGCTATTTTATATTGAAAAGCCAATAGTTTTAATAAATTTTAAAAATATAAAAACTATTCTCAAAACAATATTTAATTTGTATTATTTATAGAATTTAAAAGAAACTAATTATATTAAAACTAAACATATCTTAAAATAAAATAAACATTGCCATATACATTGTTAAGAGATCATAAGAATTAAGTATATAAATTTAAATATGTTATTAGATTTAAAGATATTTTTTAATTAATTATATATTATTAAAATATAAATATTTTTAATCTATAATCTTAAAAGAAGAAAAAGCTAATCATTTTATTTTAAATGTATTAAACAACCATTAATCATATTCAATAAAAATCAATGGGTAAAATTCATTCAATGTTCCCCTAACATTATGTGAAAGAGAACCGTTCACACAAAAAGTAACTAAAAAAAATTAACAAATTTGATAAAAAGTTGTCTATAGAGTTTGAGTTGATTATAAACTAAAAATTTCACATTATACAGGAAGCTTTTGTTTGCCAACAGAGACCAGGATTGTCAGTCCACTTGTTTGGACCATATATCTCTTGCAGTAAGAGGCTGGGGCTAACCTATATCCCACGGCGGCGGGTGAACTCGATTCAAAAAAATATAAGGAAAAAAATTGAAATTAAAATCCAAGCAAAATGAGTCGAAACTTTTGGATTTCGATCAAATCAATCAGCGTGCTAAATCAGAAAAACTTGAAGTAAGGACATTGATGATGTAAAGGCTTCTCTCATATGTCTCCCCAAACAAACATATTCTCCATATACGATACCATTCATGCCAACTTGCTTCAATGGATAATATGACCGTCATATGTACTATGGAAATATATTGGGCGTATACTTCTCTTTCAGACTCCATGGGATTTTTGAGCTATAGAAGAAGTAAGGACATCGATGATGTAAAGGCTTCCCTCATATGTCTCTCAGAATAGTGTTCCTCGGATAGCATTGGACCGTCATATGTACTATGAAAATTTATTGGACATATACTTCTCTTTCAGACTCCATGGGATTTTTGAGCTATAGCAGAAGTAGACAACTGAAGCAAAGTGATTGCAGAAGTAGTGGTTCACACAGCATTGGAGGTACATGTAAACATATATTCTGAAAGAGGTTGGTCTGGACTTTAATTGGCCCTATATAGGTTCCGTCTTATTCATTGGAAAAAACTGGAAAACAGTATCTTAAAAGGCATCCTGGAAACTTCTGACAAGTCGGCGGCCGCAACAATAATTGATGAGAACTATTAGCAGCTGAAAGGGATATCTGGTTGACAATAATGTTTAGTTGAAGATTGATATAGAATCCAACAAAAACTCAATTAAACTCTAGTGGTCTCAAGTTTCAACGGAAAAAGAAAAAATCATAGCCAAAAATGAAAATAGGAAGATTAGGTTCTAATTTTAAATAGAAATAGATAAGATATTGCCAAGATATATATAATTAGTAACCAGAATTTTAAATAAAGTAAACTAAATGTAAATAAAATATGTATGTAAAATAAAATTAGAAGATGAGATAATGTGTTTATTTTTTATTTTTAAAGATATTTGATTGGAAGTTATTTAATATCTTGATTTTTTAAGCTTGATTTTTTTTTATGATATATTTGATAATTTTTTTATAACAATTTTCATGGTTAATGGATCATTATGATGAATTCAATATAAGGATAAAAACTTAGAAAGGTAATATTAAATAGATAGAGAAGAGAAAAGAGTAAGACACAACCTATAATATCAATATTGTAAAAATATATTAATAGTCCTATTAATCCACTTACTATGTTAGAATAGAGTTTCAAAGTGGCTTTAAGGGGTTTGCACGTAAAAGTAAACAAATGAAATATTAATTTATTTTGATTTAAAACATTCATTCATTAATAGATGCAAACTACTATTGATAAATTATTCTTAAAATAGACTAAGTGAGCTCCATGTATACCCACTTTGTGTTTGGTTCACCTTAATCTAAGCATTGATGGATTACAAGTGCTTCCATCTACCTAAAACTAAAGGTTAACCTAAGGTTGAAAAGAGTCTAAGGAGGGTCTAAAGGTTAACCTAAGGTTGAAAAGAGTCTTAAGGTGAGTATATAAACAATGAGCATGAAACAATCATGCATGCTTTTTTGGATATAGATTTACTTCTATGGATCTAGTATGTGAAATTACTATGTTTAGGAAGATATTACATCCTTTAGTACAAGCAACATGTAGACTTTTAAAGTAGATTTAAATAGCCAAAAATGAAAATAGGAAGATTAGGTTCTAATTTTAAATAGAAATAGATAAAATATTAGAATTTTAAATAGAGTAAATAAAATGTAAATACAATAAAATTAGAAGATAAGAAGTGTTTATTTTTTTAAAGATATTTGATTTGAAATTAAATTTAATATCTTTGGTTTTTAAGCTTCACTTTTTTGATGATATTTTTGATAATATTTTTTTGATAACAATTTTTATGGCTAATGGACCTCTATGATAAATTCAACGTAAGGATAAAAACTTAGAAAAGTAATATTAAATAGACAAAGAAGAGAAGAGAGGATGACACAACCTATAATATCAATATTGAAAAATATCTTAATAGGCTTATTAATCCACTTACTATTATTTATATATCATGTTAGAATAGAGTTTACTATTATTTATATATCATGTTAGAATAGAGTTTCAAAGTGGCTTTAAGGGGTTTGTAAGTAAAAGTAAACAAAGGAAATATTAAATTATTTTAAATTAAAAAATTTCTTCATTGATAAATCAAACTACTATTAACAAATTATCCTTAAAATAGCCTAAGTGAGCTCCATGTATACCCATTTTGTGTTTAAGTCACCTCAATCTAAGCATTGATGGATTAGGTGTGCTTCCGTCTACCTAAAACTAAAGGTAAATTAAGGTTGAAAATAGGTTGGAAAGAGTCTAAGGAGAGAATGAAAAAAAAAGTTTTTGCTTCTAAATCTATAAAAGCCCCACGTAGGAAGCATAATAAATTAAAATAGATTTGTTTTCCTATAAGGGAGTCACTAAGGCAATTAATAGACCAATGGTTGATTTGAGTAGGAACTAATGTACATTGAGTAGATTCTATTATTTATATGAGAGGGAAACAAAAAAAATATAGGGATTGGAATAAAGGTATTTTACAGTTTATTATTACCTCAAGGTCTATCCACTACCTTTTTCAAGGACCTTTAATTGACAAAATATTTAGATATACTTACCTTGGCATCTTTTTTGTAGTATATAGTATATTTTTTATAGTTATAGTTTTTAATACACTAGAATTAATCATCATATTTCTAGTTTTGGTGGAGTACAAAGCTAAGTATTGAGTATGTGTTTATATTGTGTCATCCTATATGTATTAAGAAGCACAAATATATTATTTTGATGATATATAAGTTTATTTCTAATGGAAAATAAAATCATTTAAACTATTTTATTTTATTATTTATTATAAAAATTTGGGTTGAAGATGAAGAAAATTATTATATAAAGATACATAATTATTGGATTAAAAAAATCATAAAACATTACATGTTAATGCTTCTAAAATTTAGAGCTTTGTATGTTTTTTGTTATACAAGGGAATTAACAATGTCTCCATCCTATTATCCTTGTGGGCATAGTTTCAAATCTGAAAAGTTACCACTATACCCTCGCTCCACCTTGGTAAAATTTTAATCCAAGTGAGGGATACCTCAAAGGAACTTGATATTGGAACCACTGATCTCAAGTTAACAAACGTTCAATAGAAATTGATCGGTCTACTATCTTCTTTCTCCAAGAAATTTAGTAAATTTGGTTGATCTTTGTATGTGAAATGCTAAAAATCTATACATCCAAGCAATTGAAATAAATATAGCAATTGATTTAACCACAATGATAAAGAGTATAATGAGATGATGCCCTTTATATTAATAATAGATATGTCCTCTCAAAATCAGTTACAATAGGATCTCCTCTGAGGGGATTGCTACAAAATTTTGATACAATGAATACAATTATAAAAGGAATCTAGATGCACTTCATAGGATATCCCTCACACTCATCAACTAATCTAGAGAAGGTTTTCAAGAATACTACAATGAATAGTGATGTACAAATATTACGCTCCTCTTCCAGTGTAAAAACCTATAATATGCACACAAGAAATGAAAAAATACGTTAATAACATGTATAGAGCCCTTCAAGATATAGTTCATTTTAATGATGTAGAAATTATTAAATGAAATAAATCTAAGTAAATACTATAAACCAAAATCAAGCAACACCAATACACAAGATAAAATGATAATAAGCACAGTAATACACAAATATTGCACAAGATAGATAAACTCTTTATTAATGCAGGTGGATCTCAAAATGATACAATCAATGTACCCCAAATGTGGGGTTTTACAATGCTTTTTATGTGATACAATTTTTATAATTGCTAGGGTTCTTCGAAACCCTAGCTCAAAAAGAAGTAAAAAACACTAAACCCTTAGAAGAATAGAACATAAAATAAAAGAAGTAAAAAACACTAAACCCTAGATGATACAAAATAAAATCTATAAATAGAACATAATAATGTAAAATAATTGTAAATAAAACTATTTCCCTTGTCACTTGGGATTTTCTATTTTTGCTTCAATCAAAGAGGGTCGTCAGGATGCCCGAGCGGTGCTCAAGTGTTAGGGGACTGTAGATCTACTACAAAAAATTCCTAGAGGTATTTTGTGATGATGACATATGTACTAGGGTGTTCTATGATGGTAGAAGATGCACTAGAGTACTCTATGATGATAGTGGATGCACCAACGCATTTGGAGGCTAAGGAGAATATCGTAGAACTAGATCTAGTTCTCTTCGAGCTATGCAACAATAGATGTGAATAATGAGAGGGTGACGATGGAGGGTAAAAGTAATGATGAGATGGTTAGGGCAGAGGGGCTTGAACATTTTTCAAGCACCTAGGGGAATAGACCTTCTGATAATTCTTTGTAAATGTTCATTGACAGAATTCAAACTTAGAAGAATAAAGGACCAAGGATTAAGAGAGAGCTTAGGCTTCTTATTTGTCAAAATGACTCTTTTATAATATTCTCTTAAACAAGTTAGTATTTTGATGACACAAAAAGAGCGACCAAGATTAGAACATAAGAAAGGGTGGAGATTAAATTTGGGTAAGTGGCATGGATTAAGGTGGATGGATGGTTGAGATTAAAATATGGTGGAGGGCTAGGATTAATTTATATAAATACATACATACATACATATATTTATTTATTTATTAAATATATATGAATATAATATATATATATATATATATATATATATATATATATATATATATATATATATATATATATATATATATATATAAAAGGGTGGCTTATTATTGGAGACATGTATGGATGATAAGTGGCTAAATTTTTGTGCCTATAGATACCCCTTTTTGTACCGCATTGCGTGAAACACAATGTGGTGCAAAAATATGAGACACCTAGTTTTGCTTGATGAAGAAGCAACTTTCTTTCATTGGAATGCAAAGACGATCTTGAAGATAAAATAATTTGAATGTGTAGCTTACCCTCTCAATTGGAAAATAAGTGAAGAATGAGACTCACATGCTAATTGACAGAATTGTGTGGTAAAAAATGTAATTGAATGGTGTAAGTACAAATGTATGGTGTAAATGTGAGTGAATGACATAAATATGGATGATATGAATGATGTAAATGGATATCATTTTTACCCTAATGGAGAAAGGGATTTTTTGCCAAGTGTAGATGCCATGATCATGTAAGATGTATCCCATTATGGGAAATCAAAATCAAGTGTGGTTGCCCTAATTTTTGGGGTGATTCCATGATGTTGAAGAAAGTGCCCTTTGGCATCATTGAAATGCAAAGATGCATATGCAAAAAAAAAAATAGTCTATCCTCAAGGCCACTCATGATTGTAGCTAATTACCACATGAAATGTATAAACGTTTTCTCAATCACTTTACCCGACCTTTATCCTCGAAGATTGGTATAATTTCAAAGGAAATGATGAAAGTTATCCATGCTGAGAACCCCATGGAAAAGGACATCAATGATAACTGTTGAGCAAATTGGTCTTGGCATAGTCTCACTTAAAGGATGAGGGACCAAAATTGTTTTTTTTAACAATGAGATATTGAATGATGAAGATGGTCAAGTGTCCTTATGGTGATTTACTCATATTATTGAATTGCATGGACAAACAATTGTTGCAATCACCAAGGAGATAGAATAGATCACTATATACGAGGCTCACTTGAAATTCTAGGTGATATTGGTAAATATTTAATGCAATTATTTATGGATTTGATGATGTTAAAATGAATATTTTATGATGAGCAATGCATTTATGGTTGGAATGTATGATTTTGTAAAATTTTGCAATGTTTTGGAGCATTTTTTAAGCAATTTTGGACAATTTTATGATTTTTTGATCGCAAACAAAAATTAACCATCCAAATATATTTTATTATTACTAAAGGTGATGCAATGATGTGATGGATGATGAAAATGATGATTATGGTAATTTTATGAAAATTTGGACCGTTTTGGTATTTTGAAAGTTGTAAAGTGATTTTGCGCCTTTTGGGTGTAAACAAAATTTATGCATCCAAATCAATTTTTATTTTCACAAAATATGATATGATGATGAAATGAATGTATGGATGCAATATGGAGTGATTTAGTGGAGGTAAGCTACCTTTTTGGATCATTCTAGTATTTTTGCAATTTTTAACACTAAATGTTGGCCTGCATCTACAACAACCTCAAATGCCCATGATCATCTATCAATATGTAGATTTTGGTATGCATTTGAATGTTCATGTGAACACCTTTGGGTATTCTAGTGTGTCATAAATGGCTATAAATATTCTATAAAAGTGAATTTAAATTCATTATTTGTGTTCACTAACATTTGTGTGAATGTTTTTATGTGAGTGCATGTGTATATTTGTGATGGATGATAATGTAATTAATAATATATTATGATTGCAAATGAATTAATGCTCTAATGATAATTTGTAGTTTATATTTTTCTTGACCATGTATAGCATTGTTGTTTAATCAGGGGCACCAAAATGGTGGAATGTAAATTGGAAGACTCATGTAATGATACGGATGTTGAAATAGAAGAAGATATGGATGATGATATGAAAGAATATATGGATGTTGATATGGAATACCGATTGTTTTGCAAAGACTCGAACATACTAGTGGCATCAAACAAACTCACTAAAGACTACCTAATTTTCTCTAAGACCAAATGTATGTGCAGTAATTCATTTACTAAATCATGAGTATGGTAATGACTGGAGGCAATCAAGAACCATTGTGTGTGCAAGTGAGTTCATTAACCCATATTGAGTAAATTGAAATGAAATATATTATGTAGAATACCAAGAAGCTAGTTTTTCCTTATGTACAGTCATAAGTCTCTTTAAAAGAAATGTTTCACCATGCGTGAACGTACTCCACTGCCATTCAAGCATCTATAGCCCCTGTGGAGATTGACTCCATAGTACAAAAAAATTATCTCTAAGCTTTGGGGATTCAAGCTAACTAATTGAATGATTGGAAATGTAGTTCTATCCTTACAACTTGATAATATGTGGTGTGTGATGTGTAAAAGATTTAGAGTTTTGGGAATTTTTCCCTACTCTTTATTTTATTTTGAATTTGTGATAGTAGTGAAAACCACTATTTTTTGGACTATGTGCATAATGGGACAAGAAAGGAATACCCTTTTCACTTTGAGGTTCAACCCAATCATGGTGTTATCTCTCTTTGACACAAGAATTTTTTTACATGTGTGATTGTGTTTGGTTCAAGAATGTTAGAGTCAATTCGTAGAACTCAATATTTTCTTAGTGAAAATGTGTCTTGGTCCTAAAGAAAAATCAACATGTATTGGAGATTGCTAGAAACACTAGGAGTGGCTGAGTGACCAAAAACACCTAGGGATTACAGACATGTGTTTTACCATTTATAATTTGAATTTATGGCATGGTACAATGAAGTACATGATGATTTGGAGATGACCCTAATTAAGGTAACAAAATTGTATTGGACCAATTATTATTTAGACTAAATAAATGACCCCTAAAATATGTAAATATGGAATGTGTGAATGTGGTTGTAAATGCAATGTATGAAATGTGGTTTTTGAAATGAAATGTGTGCAATGCAAGGTGTGAAATGTATTTTTGTGCAGTGTAATGTGTTAAGTACAATGTATGAAATGCAATGTTGTTTTTGTGTATTAGCCATGTATATATATATATAACATTAAAAAAAATTTCAAGTAGATGATGTTAAGTGGTTTAGGCTCTTCAAATCCCTCTATACTAGTAAGCCTATAAGTTTATTTACCCATTTTTTGAGTGACAATGTATGGACCTAACCAATTAGCCGTGAATTTATCACGAAGTTGTGGTAATGCATTGGTATTTTGTTAATTCTCTTTAAGAACAATATATCCTACTTGGAATTCATGTAGATGAACTTTGGTATTGTAAACACACTTTAGATGGTCTTGATAAATTCATAAATGCTCTAAATAATTAAAATATCTTTCTTCAAGAAGTTTGAGTTTGTCAAAATGTGTTTGTCTAGTAGTATCGTCATCTATGAATTCCTACAATGAGGGGATCTCAAGCTCAATAGGCATTATTACTTTAGCTCTATAGATCAATAAAAATGGCATTGCCCCATTAGGTATGTGGATGCTTGTTCTATAATCCCATAATACCAAGGGAATTTGAGTATGACAATCTCTATGATATTCTTTGACTAGTTTCTTGAGAATAGCAATTAATGTCTTATTGGTAGCCTCAACTTGTCCATTTTCTTGTGGGTAGTAAGGGGTCAAAAAAATATGTTGGATATTATATTTCTCATAGAGTGCTCGAGAAACTATGATGAATTTTAAACTTCACAGTTCAAGGCCTTGTCATACTGGTTAGAGGAATTGTCTCAACCCACTTTGTAAATTATTCAGTGGTTGTAATGATGAATGTGTATTTTCCCAAGAAAGGAGGTAATATTTTGCCAATAAAATCTAGAACCCATTGTGAAAAGGACAAAAGGCTTTGAATAGGCTATAATTATTGTGATGGCACATGACTTAAGTTAGCATGCTCTTTATATTGCTTAAAATGTTTGACATAAGTGCAACAGTCATGTTCCATGGTGGGCCAATAGTAACCCATGTATACAATATGATTTGAAATGGCCATTCCACTAAAATGACCACCATAAGTAATATCATGAGCTTCAAATATGGTTGTTTATGCCTTTTCTAACTCAAGATAACAAATGAGGATTCTATCATAACCATGTCTATACAACGTCCCCCCAAGAGAGTAAAATTGATTACATTTTACTTGAAGGTGCATTTAGCAGTCCGTCACATGTCTGATGGGACTGTTCTAAATTTTAGGAAGGCTATTATTTGGTTTGACAAAGGCTCATATGGAACTGAATAGATAAAACAAACAACTTTCTCATCCTTTGATTTAGCATAAAAAATTGTAAATTTAGAGATCATTGTAACAATGAGTGACTTTACCTATCCTTCAAAGTTATTTGGAATCAACAATCCTAGAGGGGTCATTACATCTACAAATCTATTAGTCAAACATGGCAAACTATCAAATTCATACCAATCAAATTTGGTGGGTAATTATATTTCTACTTCATGGTAAATATTTATGGTAGGTTCTTTACATTGGTATCCTCCACTTATTTGTCTAACAATAGGTTGAAAATCACAAAATATATTGATATGCTTTATGCTCATAGCTATATCTACTTGAAGACCTAATATTAAGGCTTCATACTTTGCATTTTTGTTTGTGCATTGGAAGTCAAGTTTGAATGATAAGGGGATAGGCACCCCCTAGGGTGTATGAAACATGACTCTAGCATCTTGACATTTTTTACACTTAGAATCATCAAAGAATAGTGTGGCATCTACGTCTTCCTTTGGAAAGACATATTCTTCTTATTTAGTGAAAGTGAATACCAAATCATCTGGGAGCTCAATAATCAAAGGTTGTGTAGACACCAAAATAGCACCATTCGATTAAGTGACTACAAACACTGGTCACATTGACATACACAGCTTTCAGGACAGCCTTTAGAGGTCAAACAGTGGTCTTGGCCACTTGCACAGCAGTTTGGAAGAGTTGGTCGTTTTATCAAAGCCTTTAACAAACTTCAAAGCCTTTAAGCGAGCCTTTAACAAACTTAGTCAAAACCTTCAAAACTTAAGCAAACTTCAAACCTTAGGCAAAATTGCTTTTAAACAAAGTCAAAAATTGACAAAGCGCTGTCTAGTCGCGATATCGCGCGGTCGCGATATCGCGCGGTCGCGATATCGCGCGGTCGCGATATCACGACGGGTCCCTCCTCTGCGCCTTATTTTGTTCTTGCT
Organism: Wollemia nobilis; assembly: GCA_028583015.1. NCBI lineage: Eukaryota > Viridiplantae > Streptophyta > Pinopsida > Araucariales > Araucariaceae > Wollemia > Wollemia nobilis. The sequence continues at coordinate 155,513 of JAQPPZ010017101.1, read as the reverse complement.
GTCACGACATCGCAACGTCGTGATATCGCGACGTTCCTGGCAGGTTTTTAATATTAAAATCATACACGAAAACATTACGACAACGTTAAAAGCAGACATTTGACCATTCAAGAGGTGACACGTCAACATTCAAGACAAACATTAAAATATCCAAAGAGAGCATTTAAAGAAATTTAAAGAAGATTTTAACTAAGCGACGGGACTTTAATGAGGCAAGCCATTTTGAAACAAATCCGATCCAAAGCCACGCCTCATAACTGTGATCTGTCAGTGCGAGCCATGTCTCATAATGGCCTGATAAGGATCAAATCTAAGCGGCCCTTGCGGATTTAGGGTTTTAACATTAATGCTCTCAGAGGCCGAACCCTCTATAAAAAACCAGCTCGATACAATGTAAAGGCAGACACAGAAGCATTATTAGAAACGCAACGAAGTGCTGTTGAACTTGAGACCCGACTGCACCTTTCGATTCATTTCTTCTACGTACATGATATGAAGAACATGAGTCTAGATCCATGATCCACCCATTCACCGACAAAGCTTAGTGTATTTTTAGTTACGTGTTTTGCTCTAATCATCCATGCGTGTTTTATGTGTTTTTAATATTGAATGCATATTTACATGCAGGTTGTGCTTTTAATTCATTCTCACTAATACACAGGTTTCAAAGTATTCTGATTTCTTTAATCTGCTGTTATGTATTTTTAAGACCGAATGCTTTGTTTTAACAACAGGTATTACTAAATGGTTTGTTGTTTCTCTGACCGCAGGAAATACAGCAGCAAGCAAGGACAAATTAACATAAGTGGCAGCAACACTGGCCTGCCTATTTTGCATGTGGGCATGCGGGAAGAGAGATCACTGTTAATCAGTTGTAACTGAGAACGTGTAACTGAAGAGAGATACTATAACCAAGCAGAATTACATTAATAAAAAGGGTTGTGCTCTTGTTTTTAATTTAATTCTATCTGTGTTATTTTATGCCTCGATTTAGTTCTGTTTTATTTGCATCTCAGTGTTTTATTTCTGAAATCTCATGCTTTCAGGTTGATCACTAGGAAGTGGAGCTTTCACAAGTTGATCAATTATGACCTAAAATTTAATGGATTTTTGGATGATGAACTCAAGATTGAATTTAGTGAGAAGCATTATCCATTTAGCAGTGCAGATATTACTGTAAGTGTAATACATCATATAATGTAAAGGCTTTTCATGGGCTATGCCATATGTGGTGTGACTAAGCATGTAATATCTAAGTTTCTTAGTGGAAAAAATCATTGCTAAGTACAATTTTTCCATGTAAGAGTATTTGGTTTCATATCTTACCAATGTTTGACTAATGTAATAGATAGCTTGATTTTGATTATTTTCATTCTTTTGTGCAAGCATTGTTCCTAATGCAAAGTCCATTGTTGAAATATAAATATGGAAGGGGATCCTCATATGAGGAGGAGTTAATAATGGTGGAGAAGCTAGGTATTTATTGATGTCATCAAAAGCTTTTTGAAATTCATATGTCCATGAAAATATCACCCTTTTTTATAGTAAGCTATTGAATGGCCTACATTTGTCAGAAATTTGTGCACTGAAACGACGAATCGATTGAATCTTTCCTTGTAAACTAAACAATTCCTTTAAGTTTGTTTGAGGAGACATCTCTATGATGGCCTTGGCTTTGTTTGGGTCCACATCAATACCTATTTTGGAGATAATGAATCCTAGTATTTTTCTAGAGGTAACATCAAAGACACACTTTTTAGGGTTCAACCTTACATTATGCTCTAGAAGTTGATCAAATTTTTTTTCCAAGACACCAGTGTGCTCTTTTCGATTTTTAGATTTTACCAAGAGATCATCCACATAATATTTTATGATCTTATGCATGTAATAGTGGAATATGTATGTCATGGCATGTTGATAAGTGGCACTTAAGTTTTTGAGGCCAAAGGACATCACCTTGTAACAAAAAGTCCCAGAAGGTGTAGTGGATGTTGTTTTGTGTTGGTCATCAGGATTGATTTGAAACTGATTGTATCCTAAAAATCATCCATTAGAGAAAGCATTTCATGGCCAATGCAAGTGTTTACAAGAGTATCAATATTTGATAGAGTAAAATCATCCTTAGGACATACTTTTTTAAGATCTTGAAAGTCAATGCAAATGTGTGTCACCCCGTTAGGCTTACGAATGGGTACCATGTTTTACAGCCACTCAAGATAGTCAACAGGGATAATGAAACCCATATCTAATAACTTTTGAAGCTCTTCTTTGACCAAGAGGGCAATGGTAGGATGCATCCTTCTAAGTTTTTATTTTACCAACTCAGCATCAGAACGCAAGGTGAGATTATGGAAAACCAAGTTAGGATCAAGATTATGTATGTCTTTGTAGGACCATGCAAAAATGTCATTCTTTTTGAGGAGAGGAATTAATTTCTCTTGTTCATATATGGATAAAATTTTACCATGTTTAACAATTTAGGGATTGTATGCATCTAAAATAAGGTCCACATCGATGGTATCTTCAATAGACATGTGAGAACCTTCCTCAAGATGATGGGGTATTAGGATCAAATGAATGTCATCTATGATATTATCAAACTCTTTCTAACTCAACCTCTTCTATGTTTATCTGGAAAACCTCAAGATCTAAAGGTGAAAGTGAAGGCGAAGGTGGAGGTGATGGAGGAATGTAGTTAGCTAAAGCTCTTAACAATTCATCAAAAAGGATAAATTTGGTAAAGGATGGCAATGATGAAATCCTATCCATTTCAATAAGGATTATGTCAATTGGCATTAGCTTTGCCAAATTGTATGGATTATGGAGTGGGGTGAATAAGTCAATAGGATTCATGTTGACTTAAAGGAGAAAATGGTGGTTGGCAAGGTGAATTATGGATGGATGGATCTTGTCTTCTAGAACTGATGCTAGAAATATAAGAACCTGAATAATCGTAGGCAACACAAATAAATGCAATTGGAAAAATACCATGTACTTGCAATGCAAACAATTTTTTTTTAATTTATTTTTTATTTTTGTGTTTTTTTTTAAATTTGAATTATGTATATGTTACAATTAAAATAGCTGATGAGGTGGATTAATGAATTGAAGGTGGTGGTTCACTGGTTGGTTTGACTCACTCTTATGGAAGGAGCAATCAAAGGATGGGCTAATGGCTAGGGAATATTCTGAGGTAAAACTCATATTATTCAGTGAATGGAATGATGGGTTTTGATTCCTCATCAAATTTCTCAAAAGCAATCAACATCATGTTAAAACCATAAGGTGGTGGTGGAAATTTGAAGGTGGTGAAAATTTGAAGGTGGTGGAAATTTGAATCAATATTTTTGTTTGATTTCTCGTTAAAACCATAAGCTAGTGAATCAAATGTGAAATATGTAGGAAAGAAATGCAAATAAAATTTTACAAAATTAAACAAGAAATTCAATCCTATGTTTATGTAATAGGTTTTTATTACCTCATTTTTTATCTCTTTTATTTTTTTTGTTTTTGTGAGGTTTGTGTGTTGTGAATGTTCTAATCTAAATTATGCAAGGTAAAATCTATGGCTGGTTTGCAAATGATATTATTCCTTGTGATAAAATCCAAAAAGTTTTCTCATGGGTGTCTATGGCTGCTAATAGTAGATATTTATGGATGGATATGAAGCCCACTGTCACAAAATCTCAAACAATTATTGGTGATGAAATATAACTCACTGATGTTTATTATGATGCGTGCAGTGTGTGATTCATTTTAATATCTATGCTATTTATTATTTTCATACAATTTTAAAAATAGCCTATTTCATAGGTCTAAATAATAAGCAAAAAATAATAATATCAAGTTCCTTAAAAGAACATAGGGTACACTGCTTAAGACCCACTCTAAATAGTGGAGTGTTTGCCTAATTATTCCACCTTGAATCACCAAATGCAGGAGTATACTTATGTATTATGATATTGTTCTAAATTAGACAAGTAAAAATAGAAAATGTTAACCCTACTATGCAACTATTTTATTCTTTTAAAATTTCACATGAAAATAGTATGCAGAAATAATGCATGAATACATCAAACAACAACAAAAATCTAAATCTAAAAATGTGAATGCATGAATGCAATTTTACTCTAAATGCAATGTGTATGATAAATGTGAATGCCTAAAATGCAATAAAAATTAAATAATTTTAATATAAATTAAATGATTTTCCTTTCTTTAATTTAATTGTAAAAATTAGGAAAAATGAATAAAAAATGGGTTAGGGTTTGAAGCAGGCTTACTAGGAAGCCTATGTATTCCTTCCCCACTCTATGAAACACACCTAAGAGCCACTGGAATGAACCATGGCATATCCTAAATACACCAAAGAATCCCTAAAGCACTATAGGGCATCCGTGCAACCTCTGGTCAAATTCTACAATCTCCAAAAACCCTAGTTTTCATGAAAATTACATGATCAAATTTTTGGAACCTGTAAAATTAAAACAAAATATAAAGTTAGTGACAAAGTAAATTAACATAGATAACCCTTTGGAGGTCCCACCGTGATCATCATTTTATAAATCAAAATAAAGCAACACCAATAAACAATATAAAATGACAATAAGCACAGTAATACACATATTGCACAAGATAGATAAACTCTTTATTAATGCAAACAGATCTCAAAATAATACAATCAATGTATCCCAAATATGGGGTTTTACAATGCTTTTTGTATGATAAAATTTTTACAATTGCTAGAGTTGTCCAAAATCCTAGCTCAAAATAATATTTGGTGTCTTTGTAATTGTCTTCGATCCAAATGAGGTTGTAGTTGGGCTTGTGTATCCTAAAAGGGTCACCCTAGCTTCAACAACTTCTAGAAATATAATCCTTATACTTGAAAAAAAAACACATAGTTAGTAATAACTACAAGGGATACACTACATGAGACCCTCAAAATAATAGAAATTACTAAACCCTATATGCTACAATATAAAAGTTGTAAACTAAACATAAGAATGTAAAATAAAAAATAAATAAACCATTTACCTTGTCACTTGAGATTTTATATTTCTACTTCAATAAAGGATGGTCATGAGGACGCTTGAGAGCTTCCCAAGGGATAGGGGACTACAAATCTACTACAAAAAATATTCAAAGGTATTATGTGATGATGGTAGATGCACCAGGGCAATCTATGATGATAGAAAATGCACCAGGGCATTCTATGATGAAAGCATATGTACAAGGGCATTCAAGGGCTGAGGAGAATGTCACAAAACCATATTTAGTTCTACGTAGGTTACACGGTAGTGGATTCAAATGATGCAAGGGCTATGATGGAGGGTAATAGTAACAACGATATGGCTAGGGTAGAGGGGCTTGAATATTTTTCAAGAACCTAGGGGAATAGACATTCTGAGAATTCTTTGTGAATTTTCATCGACAAGATTAAACCTTAGAAGAATCAGGGACCAAGGATTAAGGGAGAGCTTAGGGTTCTGATTTATCAAAATGACTTCTCTTTTATAATATTCCCTTGAACATGTAGGGTTTTGATGACACAAAATGAGCAACCAAGATTAAAACATGAGGAAGGGTGGACATTAAATATGGGAAAGTGGCATGGATTAAGGTTGTTGGATGGTTGAGATTAAAATGCGATGAATGACTAGGATTAATTTATATAAATAAATATATATTTATTAAATATATATTAAACACATACATACACACACACACACACACACACACACACACATATATAATGGGTGGCTTATGATTGGAGACATGAATGGATGATAAGTGGATAGATTTTGGTGTCCACAAATACATACACAAAATGAAATGTGATTGATCTAGGAAGAAAAAACTGTAATATTCTAAATCTTATTGAAAGCAAAATTAAACCAATAAATATCTGCCAGGAGATGTATCTAGGTGGGAAAACCTTACTTATGGGTCATCTTTGGGTGAGATGGACAGTATTAGTATGACTATATTTTTGAGCCTTAGTCGAGACAACATCTAGATTAGATCTTGGGTGGTGTTGACGGGTTGGTTACACTTTGGAAGTGCTTGACAGGTCGATTTAGTCACTAAGGTGAGCATAATAGATTGAATGGAAGAAATAAATGCAACCCTCTATCCCTTATGGTAGTCCAGTAGTATGGCAGTAGATTTTATTGAGAGGGTTGATCTGGTAATACATTGATCTTGTAGGAGTTCTTGGTCTCTGTATATTCCAATAGCACTTTGTTGCTCAAAAAATTGATTGATCCCTATTTCATTGGAGGGGTGAATGCCATTATGTAGATTTCTCAAAAAACTATAATGACGATCAAACCTCTTTGCATGAAGAAGTGAAGAGTCAGTTTACTTTAAGAAAAGTGAATGCCTTCCTTCATATCTCATACAAATTGATTGATACATGCCTTGTTCGCTTTCTATTATGACCCATTTGGGGCATTAAGTCATGGTGTGGGTTCAAGCACTGGTCTAAATCATGGTCTAGGATGCCAATTAAGTTCTACCTCAACTTTTTATTCAAATTTATAGAGGTCTTCTCAGGGTAGGATGACCCCTATTTGGTTAGAGAAAGTGTCCTATTTAAGTGTTGAAAACCTGTTTTAGCCTTGAGGTTGTCCAAAGTGGTTCATGTGGTCTAGAAGAGCCTAATTTAGGTAGTCTCTTCAATATGATGCAATTTTAATGTTTATAGATACCCATTTTTAGGATGCATTGTGTGAAGACACAACATAGAGAAAAACTAGAAAAACTAAAATGATCAAATTGGTTAAGGTTATTTGTTAACCTAACCAACATAAAAATACCTCAATCATGGAAAGGGTGCAAGTCGTAGAATCATTACTTCCAAATAATTGATGAATTTGGTTAGTTTTAGAAAACCTTTCAGCAAAGTACAAACAATATTTTAGTCTGGGCCTTTGTTTTCAGTCAAGAATAGACTTAGTTTTTATCGGGGCTTGAAGTATACTAAAATAGGCAATATCAACTATCCCTTGATTTGTTTGAATTCATATTTTTTGGTTATCTACCCCAAAAAAGAGGGCATATAATTGTCTTTGGTAATGATTATTGAATGAACACAATATACACTTTTGAGTGGTTGATTGTTGATTTGATTTTTGAACCTTTGTGATTATATGACTACCCCATCAAGCGATGAGTCAATAGAGAAGATGGAAAATGATGAAAGAAATTAGTTGTTTGACCAAGATGACTAAATTTAGGTTTAATTGTTTGATAACCAAATTTTGAGGTCTTATCTCCTGATGACCTCAGTGATTGTGACCCATATTTATTAATTGTATGGGGGTTCGTATGGTGATTTACCCATCCTACTAAATTGCAAGGATTACTAGTTGCTTCAACCACTAGGTGTCTAGAGGAAATCACTAGATACAAGATTCTCTTGAGGATTGTTTGACCAAAGGAGTTTGGTGCATTTGGATCCTTTTGAATTTAAATTGAGAAAAGGGGCTATGTGCCTTTGGAGATTTTGGAATTGATTTGATAAAAAAAATTATGTGCCTTTGGAGCTATTCAAAATTTTTGTGTTTATATGTGAATGCAATTATGGATGATGGATGATTGTATACCTAGACTTTGTAATATGTATGCATAGATGTATGATTAATGCATGTTTTGCACTAATGACATATGATATTACTAATGTAAAATATGGATGTATGTTTTAAATACTAAAACATAATGAATGAATCTAAGATGCAAATAAACTACATGTAAGCACCATAAAATGTGTGAAAATCATAGGTCTGGATGTAGACATTTTTATTAATTTGCATTTACTATGGATGATGTAGCATGATAAAATGTGAACTAATAATATGTGAATGTAATGAATGCATTTTTGTAAATGATCATGGGTGAATAACAAGACTTTTAGGAGAGTCAAACACCCTAGTTGACTAGTGAAAAGATGTATACTGATCATGCAAGATTTCTAAAAGATAAAAATATTCTAGGAAGACCAAGATATTCAATATCCCTATGTGTGCATGATGAATGCATTAATGTTATGGATAAGATTACCCCATTGCCAAGCTAACTCTTGGTGCCCATTAATGTAATTAACATCACCCTATGGTCAACAATTTTATGATTTTGTACTTGGTTGGACTCAACTAGTAGGCAATGCAAGTCCTCAAAAGCTAGGGATCCCTTATGTGCTATGTATTAGCATAATATAGTGCAAGGGTATTAAATTTTTATGGAGTCATACTATATAACATTTTAGGTGAAAATGTAACCCTATCCTTACTAATTGAAGCCCTTTAATTATTATGTTTATAAAGAGAGCTTTGGGGAATCATACTATATAACCATCTGGATGGAAATATAATTCTATTTTTACTACTAATTCTATTATGATAAGTCATTTGTTGTGCCAAGAATTAGAGTTTTAGGGAATCAAGCTATATAACCATTTGTATAGAAATGTAATTCTATCCTTACTATCCTTTCAGTTGTGATTGTAAAATTAAAGTGATGAAAACCATTGTTGGTAGTGATTGTTTGTTTATAAGATTTAAGTGGTGAGAACCACTATTGGCATGATTTATTTTGTTGGACTATGCACATAGGGGATAGTAAAGGAAACATGTTTCTTACGAATCCAATATTACTTGATAATATTAGTTAAGATGTAAAAATATGTTTGGGATCTTGAGATATTGAGATATGCAAGACACTATCAAAGTAAGACCTTATCTGTAAAATTTAATATGGCTTTCTACAAAACCTGAAAGGAGAACTAGGAATATTTGAATGACCAAAATACCAAGTTGAACATCCTATGATGACTTACTAATGGATGACAAACACCAAGGAAGGGTTTGAATGTAATTAATAGTGGCATTATGTATATTCTTGATGGAATTTTGAAAACTAAGAAGTGTGTAAAATAGTCAGTGGTTATATGGACATCATTGTTGATATTCATATGGTATCTATCCTATCTTAGGAGGACCACTTAATAATTAAAATATCATAAAGGGTATGTAAGTCATGATATGAAAATTATGTTGACTAAGACTAGTGACAATCATACAAACATGGTGCTATAAAAATTGTGAGTGTGTGTTCCTCATGAAATTTTGAAGATTAAAAGGTGTGCATAAAATAGTCAGTGGTCATATAACCACCATTGTTGATGACCATACAATATCTATCCTATCATACGAGGACCTTTTAATGATCAAAATATCACAAGGAAATGTTTAAATGAGAAAATGATTTGAGGAGTGCAAGTGTAATAAAAAAGATACCTACTACAATTTAGACTATAAAATGCAGTGATATGAGATGCAGGGTGGAATGCAATGCAAATGAGAATGCAATGTTTTTGTATTTTTTATGTTTTATATTATTTTTGGTTGTTTTTGTTTTTCTAATTTTTTTAGGGCGAAGGTGTGATACCTTGAGTGTCCCTAAAGTGTTTCATATCTGGTGAGTGTGGGGAAGGTATGATACCATCAAAATCCCCAAATTGCTTCATTGGTTGAGATTTGGCTGATGAGGAAGGTGTGATATCATGAGAATCCCCACTATGCACTATTCTTTATACAATGTGATTAACCTAACTCGGAGGAGTGATGAAAGTCAATCCCTCTTGTTGTGGCAATGAGTTCTACTCAATATCGATGTTTTGATGAGATGAGTTGTTTAGACTATCTATGGAAAAGGCTTCCCTATCAATGAGATCTTGGACCACATTTTTAAATGAGAAGCAACTTTTGATGTCGTGAACCCTCTACCTATGGTAAACATAGTATTGGTTTTTCTTGTAAGACCTAGGTTTAGGTCTATTTGGGTCTTGTTGTCTCTCTTTCGATAGCATAATTTCTTGTCCATAATACAACCTTTGAAAAATGGTTCCATAGGACTCTAAAAGTGGCATGTATCTACATGGAGATTTATTTTAAGGCTTGTTGCACTTATCTAATTATGGTTGATCTTCATATCATAGGGGAGGTGGTGTGGCCTGGGATGCAATTTTTTAGGGTGGATGGTGAATGTGTGGGGGTGGTTGATGATGATGCTAAATATGGCTCAATTGTAGCTCAATGTTTGTGAGTCAATTTATGATTTGGTATAGAGCATTATGTTGATGAATAATTTGAATCTCAATGTTAGCTATCCAATCTAAGATGTGTTGAAGACCAGGTTGAGGTGGTTGGTAGCTATTATGGCCATTGCACAACTCACCCCAAATTTAGGGACCCACCTTAAATTTTTATGTTATGGGAAATTTTGGTTTAGGTTGCAATATAGGTTCCAAGGTTTGGATGTTGGTTAGTGTCTCCTTTTAATCTCTTTTAAATTTTCTAGTATGTTGGTTAGGTTTATATTGTTTTTTTTTATTTTAACATTTTGAATTAAACTAATTCAAACATTTAAAATTAATTAAATTAGATTTACATCAAAAGTAAAATTGATAATATATATAATAAAAAATATAATAATAAAATAAATAAATATATGTTTAAATAATAAGCTTTCTATCAAGGTAATTACCACACCTTTATACAAAGTGATAACCTAAAAAAAATTCCATGTTATGCATACCATGTTATAGGAAATTACCCCACGTGATAAAAAGGTGATAGCATTAGGGTTACTTCATGTTTTCACTTTATGGATTTGTGTAAAATGATTTTGAATTGATTTATATATGGTTATGTGTTTTAGGTTATCGACGAAAGAAAGTGAACCATGCCGACCAGCATTGAGACAACATGGAAGCATGGTGCACGAATTTTTATGGACATGGGTACCTAGATGTTGCCAAGTGGTATAGCTAATATGTTATAGGTGATGCACAATGATGGACCCTATACTACCAATACAGTGGATGTCGTATATAGCGACAAGAATGTGATACCATGGATGAAGTATTTTGATAACAATTTTTTTTCACATGCAATAATTTTGGTTCTAACAAGAATTAGTATGAAATTGGAGATTTTATGTTGAATGAGCATTGTGTTCTTCACTGTATTGGTTCATGGATAGACCACGGTGCCAAAGCGATGGTTGAAAAATAATTATAATGTTGATGGTGATAGAGAAAGATACGTGTAACATATTATATATTCATTATCTGACGAAGTATGGATGAATGAAATAAAATTTATCTATTTGTAAAGGCTTTCACATAAATATGATGGTCATAATTGTATCACACTTTATAGCTCTATCCTTAGCATCAGTAGACATAGAGAACAGTGATTCAATATATATTGGGTAGCAGATTCAAATTTTTTGAGAAGATCTATTGGAACGCCATGGTTCACAAGCCAATAAATCATCACTTATTATACGATTCTCTCATTATGGCCATGACAATATGACATTTGATATAGATTAATATTTGTGATTCAAAGTCCAGTGTAAAATTTGAAAAATTAATGAAGGGGAAATCAATTTCAAGGATACCATAATGTGAAATTAGACAAGATTAGGCAGGGTATTCATAGAGCTCATTAGTATGGGAAACGATGAACGAGATTTGTTCTTCTACTAACGCAAGCAAGGAAGGAGAAGTGATTGGGAGTATGACCTATCGTCTATTGCTAGATTTGCATTGTATATACCTTTAGTCATTGCTAGATAGCATGGATAGAGTCTGGGTAGAGATAATATTGTAGGAAACATGGTTGCATGTTGGTAATTATTTGATCTGGAGTTCATCATGTATCCTTGTGTTCTTGAGTTTGTTGTGTACCTATATTTCTCTTGAATGTTGATTTATTTGAAAATATAATTGTAAATCTATCCAAAAGGAGTTGTAAGATCAAATTCTTAGGAATGCACCTTTTATACATAATACCCATCGCAAAAATGCTACTATGGGAACGTCAGTATTGCCATGATAGACTTTGTGAAATTTAGAATTCATCATTTTCATCTTGGATTTCATGGTCACTGTCGATGGAGGAAAATACTTGCACACTTTCACTATAGCACTGGATTTTTACATATATATATTTATTCCCATTGATATTACAACTGGAAATTCATATAATATATGTAGAGCGAGTTTCACTCAACTAGAATGTGTTCACCAGATATTGAAGGTCATCACAATGTGCATATACTAATTATATTATGCTATTGCTTTTGCACCTAAGAAAATAATGGTTATTTGGATAGTGCATTCAAGGTATGCAATGCCATGTGGATGCAATGACGAAGATGAAAATTGTGACATTACGAAGCTCAATTTTTTATATTACAATGTGGATGATGGTGGAGCTCAAAAGTGGCTTGAGAGTATGTCTATGTAGGTAGTAATGTAGTATTAAAATATCAATATGGTAAAAATAGGCTCAGTGGTTTAATATCGGTAATGTTCCCATCACTACTCAGTGAAGAGTGGGTCTTTTTCAGGTGGTAAATCATGGGATATCCAAGTTTTTGATGAATATATAATATGGTGATGACGATGGTGCATAACATGAATATAATAAATACTATGGTGAAAATAGCATGCATAGGTGTCTAAGGCATCCAAAATTTGTATGGTGAATAAAACAAAAAGGGGTTTATTAATAATACAAAAAATATGGATATAAGCATTCATGTGTTAATAAATAAGTAGTTGTGTGGATAAATAAAAGCATTGAAACATATACTATTTGCAAAGACGTTACCAAAAGCATATCAAATAAATGGAAATGATGAGAGTTGGTAGTTAAAAAAGGAGATCATTTCAAAGACAATAAAAGGGAGGAAAAGAAACAAATAGTTTCTTTGGAAGTTTTAAATACCCATTGAAATGCAAAAAAGAGGATTGTAATTTTTTGGAACAAGAGGGCGTAAAAAGGATTGGAAGGATTTCAAGCTATTGAAAAGGATTTTATCACCTTGTATGCAACCAAAGAAGGTTTTATATAAAATATTTAATGTATATTCTTCTCCCACATGTATTAGGTTCATTTAGTGATGTTTTATGCATGGATATGGTAGCATCAATTAATGTTTTTGATACATGATTTTCCTTAGACTCTTGCACTTAACCATATTTATATTGTGTGGATGTAGGTTTAACCTAATTTTGTTTTAGTGTTCATGATATTCCATTTTCTATAGAATAGGAGGAATTAATTTACAGTAGCTCACTTTGATCGCTTTTTCACAATTTTTTTTCATCTTATTTCATATTTTTTATCATTTTTTTCCTCTAACCTTAGCTTTTGTTATTATTTATTATTTATTTTATTTTCTTTAAGCTCCATCAAACACTCAAAACCCTAGAAGGGTTATATTTTTCTACATTAAAATTTTGGGTTTTGAAGTAATTGAAAATATCCAAATAATTATTTCTTCAAGGCTAAAAAATTAAATTATTTGGACACATTCAATTAGAGCACTTATTAAGGTTCTAAAATAAAATTCTTGCACCCCAAAGTTTCTATCATTTTAAAATTTGTTTAATAAAGCAATATAAAAATTTGTTAACAAAGAAAGATAAAATATGTTTAGCAAAGCAAGATAAAATGAATTAAATCACCATTCCAGGATTGAAATTTCAAAATTAGATTTAGTCATTTTGCTTCATGATCAAACAAATCTTAAAAAAAGAAGATAAAATTTGTTAACAATTCAAGATAATTTTTTTTAACAATTTAAGATAAAATGAATTAAATCACCATTCTAGGATCGATATTTCAAAGTTATATTTTAGTATTTTTCTTTTATGCTCAAGCAAAGCATAAAAAAGGAAGATAAATTTTTTTAAAATCTTCGTAACAAAAGAAGATAAATTCTACTTAAACAATTTGAGATAAAATGGATTAAATAACCATTATGGAATCATTATTTTAAAGAAGATAGTGGATCAATAAATACATATTTTTAATAATCACATGAGCAACAAAATTTTACAAATAAAACCAATACTAAACCATAGGCCCCTTGTTAACAGTTACTTGCACCTCTAATGTATTTCAACATATTTTCATATTTTTACAAGAAATCAAGCACACATTAAATAATTGAGAAAGCAGAACCTTGGAGAAATTATGAATTTATTTGCAAGAGAGGGTTTTATAACAATACCTTGACTATGAGTATGGTTTTGCAATTAGGTAAAATTATCACTCAATAGTGGCAATCGATAGGTGATTTAAGGGGTGGAGAGGTGGTTGTAATGTTGGAGGAACACTAGATGAAACCTTAGAATTCTTGTCCTTTGTCATCACACTAGTCATTCCAGAAAACCCATCATTTGGATAATTCATATATTCCTCATTAACCTATATAGGTTGCTCTACATATCCCCCATATTTAGGTAACTAATCATGAATGATATTTATGGGTAGCATCTTGATAGAAGGGTGACCTAGATCTATGATTGACTCAATGATAGGTGCAAACTTAACATTTTACACCATTTAATCATTGAATCTAGTATTGGATATTTGAATCTCAACTTGCAAAGGATCATATGATGATTAGGGATCTTCTTGTAGAGGAGAAGCATGGATACCTACCTTGGAAATGGTCAATATAAAGGGTGCATGAGGTGATTTTGGCAACTGTGATGTAGATGCCTAATTAGGTGACAGTGGAGATGAAGGTATGGACACCTTCTTAGGATTTTTATGGGAATTCTTGATGATTATGGATAAATATCTATGGGAACTAATGGAGGTGCAGATAACCTAAAGCAATTAGGTAGTTTTGGCTCAATAGTCAGGTAAGTGGATGGAAATGGTGATTCATGTGGTATGGTGACCAAATAATAGAACTTGAATGGTTCTATGTCTACCAAGATGTAATGGACCAGATATTCATGAATGTATTTGATACATTTATTGAATGTCAAAGGTAAACACTTTATATCATGGATCTGTGTCTAGCATAGCAGTATATTATACTACATAGCCCCTTCAATGATGTGACACAATGTGTGGATGGTCTTCAATACAAGCTTGATAGGAAGGAATACTATCTCGATGGTGGAGCATAATGTGTTATTGAATGCCTTTAGGGTGAAAGTGGATGTGATGAGATGATATGGTGGAAGGTTCAAATGTGTAAGAGTAGTAGTGGTTATGATATTTACTGAAGAGCCTATGTTGATTAAAATATGTTTATAAGTAATTTCCTCCATATTGGCCATGATGTGTAATGATGGATTGGGAGTTCCAATAGGCATATTCTTAATCTCATGATCGTGGAAGTTAATCATTGGCTCTTCATAATGCTTAATTTACCTCACAAAGTTGAAAGAATTTAGATCTTGGGGTTGCAATTCAATAGACTTTAGTATATCGATTAGAGATTCTTAATGTGGAGGTAAATTTTGTATAAGATCATAAATGGAGAGTCTTGCTAAAGATATTCTAAGACTCTGATTGAGTCTACTTATTTTTGTAACCATTGGATGAGGTTTTCTAAGAGTAATCATACTAGGTTATGGGGGTGCTCATGATATCAAGGGAGCATTGTCTAGATCCCCATTAGGTGTGGGTGGATTGGGATATCTCTGATTCTTGATAATGATGCTCACCATTCCTATAAATCCTATGTTTGATAGGTTCACTTCCACTTGATTAACTTTCTTTGGTTACTCTGTAATAGCAAGTATCTCTCACTATGGAAGTCTCTTAGAATACACCTATGTTTTTATTGTTCAATGTGAGAGGATTATCAATCTGAAGCTCATTCCTTTCAAGCATATCATATACAATGTGCTTGAATATGATACAATATTGTACCTCTTGACCCTTTTATCTATGATAGAGATAGTATAGGTCATCCCTATAGTTATTTGGCTTTGATTGATTTGGATATACCTAATGAATATTAGGTAGATTAATAGCTTGTTCCTTGCATATTCTAGTAAAAGGAAACATGATATATTTAGATAATGGCATAAATTGGTGATATGGATGGTGTTGTCGATTCTATGCTTGGACCTGTTACTACTGATACTATGCAGTTTGGATCGAAGAACATAGGATGCTTAGGACAACTTGATTGAGTGGAGCTTCCTTTTGTTGCATGCAGTTGTCCTTGGAATTATTGTTCCAATCCTATTTATAGAGCTTGATTTATTCCTCTTGGAAATTTATCTCCTCAATAACTTTATCTTGGGCTAGAGCTTCTTCAAATATATAGTATTATTGGAGTTGTAAGAATAATGATATATATTTTGAACAACTCTTCATGAATAGTCAAGTAATATCTATTATGGGTAATATAAATGGTATTTTGGTAACAACTCTTCACCATTTTCCCCATAATCCATGACTACTTCATCATCGAACTAGAAAAGATTGTGTAAATATGTTAGTATTGCTTTTTTATTCATGCTAAATGAAAAGCGTTCTAAGAAGGCATTCACCAGTTGCTCAAATGTGAAGATTTTGTGTCTTGGTAGATGATTATACTATTCTAAAATTGGGCCAACAAGTGTTATGAGAAAATTCCTCACTATCAATGCATCATCATCTTGGAGATAAAAATAAAGATTGATGAAACTTGTAATATGCTATCGAGCATCTTCATATCCTTTGAACATTTATAGCTTCGTTATTTTGAAATACTTTGGATAATCTGGAGATGGGATATATAGGTGTAATGATTGATTATAGAGTTGTAATATGGGTTTCTGATAACCCGTTCTAGATGCTTACTTCTCCAATGATTTGATGCAATCTATAAGCAACTTGTATGCTTTAGGTGGGATGATTTTGTTGGTTTGCCATTGCCCTCTATTTGGTGGGGGTGGTGGGTATATTTGTTGTTTTTATGTAAACCAAAAATGAACAACACCAATACAAATATAAAACACAAGAAGTATAGTAACACAGTGGAATTCACAAAATGAATAATATTTTATTAATATGGGTAGATCTTCGAGTTGTACAATGAATATGCTCCAATGTGGGGTTTTAAAAATACTTTTTGATATAGATATTACAAATACTAGGGTTTTGAAACCCTAGTTCAATGAATAGCTAGTGTATTATAGCTCATCCTTGATCCAAATGAGAGTGTAGGTGGGCTTGCATATCCATATGGAACCACCCTAGCTACAAAATCTTTCAAAAATATGGATCCTATACCTGTAAATAGTAAACAACATAAAAGGGATTAAAATCACCTACGAGGGCTCCACTGTGTGAGGCCCTAAAAAAATATAAAACCTATAAAACCCTAAATGTTGTAAAATAATACTATAAACATGAATTCAAGAACACAAATAAATGATGCAATAAATATTTTTACCTTGTCAATGCTAATATCTGCTCCTGTTTCTATTTTTGATGGTTGTACAAACACCCAAAAGTATCCAAGGGCTTACAAACTATAAATATTTATTGCAAGAAATATCTAGAGGCATTTGATGAGGGTTGTGAATGCCTAGAAGCATTCCAAAAATTCTCAGTAGCATTCTGCAAACTCTAGAAGGTGTTTAGGGATTAAGGGAAGGGAGGCAAAACCAAATTTGGTTCACGAGGGTTTCGTGGGGGCAAAAATAGTAGATGCGATGGTGGTGGTGAGGAAAGAATATGATAGAGAAGTGGCAAGTGCAAATGCTCAATTTTGGGACCTTGAGAATTTTTTTGGACGTTGATTCATCAAAATGAATCACTTTTTATAATTTGTGTTTGAACATGTTAGGGTTTCGATGATACAAAATGGGTGGTCGAGATTACAACATGAGGATTGGTGGAGATTAATATTGGGTAAGTGACATGGAATGAGATGGATGGATGACTGAGATTAAAACGTGGTGGATGGCTAAGATTTATTTATATAAATACATATATATATATATAAATAAAAGTAGTAATATTTATATATATATATATATAAAATATATTATGGATGACTATGGTTGGAGTATATGAATGGATGACAAGTGGCTATATTTTTGTATCTACATATGCCCCTTTTGTATCGCATTGCATAAAACACAATTGGGTACAAAAATGATGCAAGAGCATCCATAGGTGGAAGAGCAATCTTGCATCACCCAAAAATATTTTTGTTCTAAGTACCAAGGTTGTCGCGATATCACGACACCTTTTTGCAAAAAGGTGCCAAGGGGCCAAACTGTCGCGATATCGCAACGCTTTTTGAGAAGAGGGGCCAAGGCACAAAATGTTTGTGAAATCGTGACATTTTCGAAGCAAAGCAGCTAGGGCGCAAAATGGTCACGAAATCATGACATTTTTGAAGCGAAGCAGCCAAGGCACAAAATGGTCACGAAATTGCAACATTTTCGAAGCAAAGGAGGCAAGGTGCCAAATGGTCATGAAATCGTGACATTTTCGAGGCAAAGGAGCCAAGGCGCAAAATGGTCACGAAATCGTGACACTTTCAGAGGCAAGGTTCAAAGGAACAAAGTGGTCATAAAATTGTGACACTTTCAAAAGCAAGGCTCAGAGGTGCAAAGTGGTCACGAAATCATGACACTTTTAGAAGCTAGGCTCAAAGGCGCAAAGTTGTCATGAAATCGTGACACTTTCAGAGGCAAGGATCAAAGGCACAAAGTGGTCACGAAATCACGACACTTTCGAAGGCAAGGCTCGAAGGCGCAAAGTGGTCATGAAATCATGACACTTTCGAAAGCAAGGCTCAAAGGTGCAAAGTGGTCATGAAATCATGACACTTTCAGAAGCAAGGCACAAGGGCACAAAGTGGTCGTAAAATCATGACACTTTCAAAAGCGAGGCTCAAAGGCACGAAGTGGTCACAAAATCATGACACTTTCAGAACATAAGTGATGAGGTGCAAAGTGGTCACGATTTCGTGACACTTTCTGTGGAAAGACACCAAGGGACAAAGTCGTTACGAAATCGTGACATGTCACGGTTTCACGGCCTGAATGCGGAAGGTTAGTGTGGAAGGCGAAGGCGTCACGATTTTGCGACGTGTTGCAAAATCACGGCCCAAAGGAGAAAATAGAAGTTGAACGCCAAAATGTCATGATATCGCGATCGAAGAGGAGAGAGGGCATAAGGAAGCAAAAACATCACGAAATCATGACAAAGTGCTCACGACTCTAGACCAGTCGACGATTGCAGAGACCACTGCAGAAGGACACATGGCATCAAATTACAGGTGGTCATAGAGCACTAGGCAGTTATAGAGGCCGTTGCAGAAGGGCACGTGGTAGCAGATTATAGATGACTATGGAGCATTCCTATGAATGATGACTCGATGGGTGGATGGACAGGCGACTGCAGGGCACTCTGCCATCCCAGGCCATGATGATAGAAGACACCTGGCCACAACATGTAGGCGATGATATAACACTCGTGCGGGCGGTTACAGGGAATCTTGTATTCTGTGTAATGATGTCTGAAGGGGGTCGGGTCTGTTATAAAGGGAATGAATACATTGTAAAGAGGGTTCTTGGCCATTTTGAATAGAACAACTATATTTTTAGAATTTGAAACCTTTGTTAATGAAATTAGCATGAATTTTTCTGTCTTAATTTAGTGCTGCTTCAAGTGGTATCAGAGCCAAAAGGTTCTGAGTGCACGAACCGATCATCGATAGTGATGCAGTTCACACCAGGATTGTGGTTGTGGGTTGAGAGGAAGCGAGCAAGATGCATCTGCATAGGAACCATGGTGGTGTGAGGAATAGGGGAGCAAATGTTGATCTTAGAGCCTTATAGAGGCAAGTTGAAGCCCTACAGGAGGAAATCAGAAGAGGAGTTGAGCCAAGAAGGGAGGAACCTAGTGAAGATGAAGTTTGGGAAGAAGAGGGTCCATCTTATGAGGAAGAAGCATTGGATCCAGCAGAGGCTAGGCTGTATAGGGCCATATCCTAGATCAGGAAGAAGTCGAAGTTCGATGTCTCTACTTATTCTAGGAATCTTAATCCCGAGGAGTTGATAGATTGGATCAATGACATGGAGGAATATTTTGAGTATGAAGAGATCTCATATCCAAATCGGATCAGGTTCACAAAAACAAAGTTGAAGGGGCATGCTAGCATCTAGTGGAAAGGAGTGCAGCTGGAAAGGAACAGGAGGGGAAATGAAAAGATCACCAGGTGGGATAGGATGGTAGAGAAATTGAAGAGGTAGTTCATCCCCACGGATTATGAGTTGGACCTGTTGAGAAAGATGTGGAGTCTTAGATAGGCAAGTAAATCTATCAAGGAGTATACGGAGGAGTTCTATCAGATATCGATTAGAACTGGCCATTCTGAGGCAAATAAGGAGAAAGTCGCATGATACATCAATGGATTGAGAACCAGCATCCAAGAAGAACTGGTCTGGTTAGAATGAGCACGGTTGAGGATGCATACCGGCTTGCATTAAAAGTGGAGGAGAAACTCGAATAGGAGATTTGATGGGAAGCAGAGAGGAAAGGATCATGGTGGAAAAGTTGGTGGAAGGACTAGTGGAGGAAGATACAGATATTTGGAGAATACTGGTGAAGCAAGCAGTAGCCAAAAATAGAAATAACAAAAGGAGGAGAATAACCAATGCCCACACAATCAGAACAACAACTACCCGAGGGGAAGAGGTAGGTCTGGGTGAGGGTTTGGAAGAGGTGTCTTTCGAGGAACCTGCTTCAACTGTGGAGAAGAAGGACATTGGGCATACAACTATCCGCAACATCAAGAAAGGCCAAATCGAAGACCCGAGGGTTAGGCCAGAGCTGCTATAGCAGATGAAGGTGTCGAATTTGAGCACTCTGAGGAGACAGAACGAGGAGAGGCGATGATCATCAAAAGAGTCTTTTTGAATGAAGAAATTAAGGTATACCAGAGAAATAGCCTATTTTGAACAATATGCAAGTGCGTGGGCAAGGTCTATAACATCATAATTTATAATGGAAGCACTGACAACTTGGTCTCTGAGGAGATGGTTGCAAAGTTGCAGCTAGAGAGGAGAAAACACCCGCACCCTTATCAGATTGCATGGTTACAAAAGGACCATCGGGTGTTGGTTAGTGAGCAATTTCTGGTGAAGTTCAACATTGGAACTTACCGAGATGAGGTCTTATGTGACATCTTGCCTATGGATGCATGTCACTTGCTTTTGGGGAGACCATGGTAGTTTGATCAAAGTTTTGTACATGATGGTCGAGCTAATACATATTCCTTGTCAAAAAATGGAGTTTGGCATAAGTTGAAACCCCTAAAGGAGGCGGATGAGAAGGTATGCAGTAGTGCATGAGTCTGTCTAGTTAATGGAAGAAAATTTTTAGATGGCTTGAAGCAAGATCATATGTGCTATGCAATAATCCCTAGGGTTAGGGAAGAAGAATGCAAGGAAACTCCAATGGAAGTCATGGGACTGTTAGAGGAGTTTCTAGATATCATTTCTGATAATGTTCCTGAAGGTTTACCACCTGTCAGGAAGATCAGTCACCACATAGATTTTGTGCCTGGATCGAGCTTGCCGAATAAGGCCACACATAGGATGACACCTATAGAAACTAAGGAGTTAAACAGGCAGGTTCAAGATCTACTAAAGAATGGGTTGATTAGGGAGAGTCTTAGTCCATGTGCAGTACCCACAGTACTAGCACCCAAGAAGGATGGAGAGTGGATAATGTGCACAGAATCTTGCGCAAAATGGTCATGAAATCGTGACACTTTCAGAGGCAAGGTTCAAAGGCACAAAGTGGTCATAAAATTGTGACACTTTCAAAAGCTAGGCTCAGAGGTGCAAAGTGGTCACGAAATCGTGACACTTTTAGAAGCTAGGCTCAAAGGTGCAAAGTTGTCATGAAATCATGACACTTTCGGAGGCAATGCTCAAAGGCACAAAGTGGTCACGAAATCATGACACTTTCGAAGGCAAGGCTCGAAGGCGCAAAGTGGTCACGAAATCGTGACACTTTCGAAAGCAAGGCTCAAAGGCGCAAAGTGGTCACGAAATCATGACACTTTCGGAAGCAAGGCTCAAGGGCACAAAGTGGTCGTAAAATCATGACACTTTCAAAAGCGAGGCTCAAAGGCACGAAGTGGTCACAAAATCGTGACACATTCAGAACAAAAGTGATGAGGTGCAAAGTGGTCACGATTTCATGACACTTTCTGTGGAAAGACACCAAGGAACAAATTCATTGCGAAAGAGTGACATGTCACGGTTTTGCGGCCTGAATGCGGAAGGTGAGTGTGGAAGGCGAAGGCGTCACGATTTTGCGACGTGTTGCAAAATCACGGCCCAAAGGAGAAAATAGAAGCTGAACGCAAAAATGTCACGATATCGCGATCGAAGAGGAGAGAGGGCGTAAGGAAGCAAAAACATCACAATATCATGACAAAGTGCTCACGACTCCAGACCAATCGACGATTGTAGAGACCACTGCAGAAGGACACATGGCATCAAATTACATGTGGCCATAGGGCACTAGGCAGTTATACAGGCCATTGCAGAAGGGCACGTGGTAGCAGATTATAGATGACTATGGAGCATTCCTATGAATTATGACTCGATGGGTGGATGGACGAGCGGTCGCAGTGGCACTCTGCCATCCCAGGCCATGATGATAGAAGACACCTGGCCACAACATGCAGGCAATGACAGAACACTCGTGCGGGCGGTTACAGGGAATCTTGCATTCTGTGTAATGATGTCTGAAGGGGGTCGGGTCTGTTATAAAGGGAATGAATACATTGTAAAGAGGGTTCTTGGCCATTTTGAATAGAACAACTATATTTTTAGAATTTGAAACCTTTGTTAATGAAATTGGCATGAATTTTTCTGTGTGTTATTTTAGTGCTTCTTCAAGTGGTATCAGAGCCAAAAGGTTCTAAGTGCACGAACCGATCATCGACAGTGATGCAGTTCATGCCAGGATTGTGGTTGTGGGTTGAGAGGAAGCGAGCAAGATGCCTCTGCATAGGAACCATGGTGGTGTGAGGAATAGGGGAGAAGAGGTCGATCTTAGAGCCTTATAGAGGCAAGTTGAATCCCTACAGGAGGAAATCAGAAGAGGAGTTGAGCCAAGAAGGGAGGAACCTAGTGAAGATGAAGTTTGGGAAGAAGAGGGTCCATCTAATGAGGAAGAAGCATTGGATCCAGCAGAGGCTAGGTCGTATAGGGCCATATCCTAGATCGAGAAGAAGTCGAAGTTCGATGTCTCTACTTATTCTATAAATCTTAATCTCGAGGAGTTGATAGATTGGATCAATGACATGGAGGAATATTTTGAGTATGAAGAGATCTCAGATCCAAATCGGATCAGGTTCAAAAAAACAAAGTTGAAGGGGCATGCTAGCATATAGTGGAAAGGAGTGTAGCTGAAAAGGAACAGGAGGGGAAAGGAAAAGATGACCAGGTGGAATAGGATGGTAGAGAAATTGAAGAGGTAGTTCATCCCCACGGATTATGAGTTGGACCTGTTGAGAAAGATGTGGAGTCTTAGATAGGCAAGTAAATCTGTCAAGGAGTATACAGAGGAGTTCTATCGGATCTCGATTAGAACTAGCCATTCCGAGGCAAATAAGGAGAAAGTCGCATGATACATCAATGGATTGAGAACCAGAATCCAAGAAGAACTGGGTCTGGTTAGAATGAGCACGGTTGAGGATGCATACCAGTTTGCATTAAAAGTGGAGGAGAAATTGAATAGGAGATTTGATGGGAAGCAGAGAGGAAAGGATCATGGTGGAAAAGTTGGTGGAAGGACTAGTGGAGGAAGATACAAATATTTGGGGAATACTGGTGAAGCAAGCAGTAGCCAAAAATAGAAATAACAAAAGGAGGAGAATAACCAATGCCCACACAATCAGAACAACAACTACCCGAGGGGAAGAGGTAGGTCTGGGCGAGGGTTTGGAAGAGGTGTCTTTCGAGGAACCTCAACTATGGAGAAGAAGGACATTGGGCACACAACTATCCGCAACATCAAGAAAGGCCAAATCGAAGACCCGAGGGTTAGACCAGAGCTGCTATAGCAGACGAAGGTGTCGAATCTGAGCACTCTAAGGAGGTAGAACGAGGAGAGGCGATGATCATCAAAAGAGTCTTGTTGAATGAAGAAAAGAAGGTAGACCAAAGAAATAGCCTATTTTGAACAATATGCAAGTGCATGGGCAAGGTCTATAACATCATCATTGATAATGGAAGCACTGACAACTTGGTCTCTGAGGAGATGGTTGCAAAGTTGCAACTAGAGAGGAGAAAACACCCGCACCCTTATCGGATTGCATGGTTACAAAAGGACCATCGGGTGTTGGTTAGTGAGCAATGTCTGGTGAAGTTCAACATTGGAACTTACCGAGATGAGGTCTTATGTGACATCTTGCCTATGGATGCATGTCACTTGCTTTTGGGGAGACCATGGCAGTTTGATCAAAGTGTTGTACATGATGGTCGAGCTAATACATATTCCTTGTCAAAAAATGGAGTTTGGCATAAGTTGAAGCCCCTAAAGGAGGCAGATGAGAAGGTATGCAGTAGTGCATAAGTCTGTCTAGTTGATGGAAGAAAATTTTTAGATGGCTTGAAGCAAGATCATATGTGCTATGCAATAATCCCTAGGGTTAGGGAAGAAGAATGCAAGGAAACTCCAATGGAAGTCATGGGACTATTAGAGGAGTTTCTAGATATCATTTCTGATAATGTTCCTGAAGGTTTACCACCTGTCAGGAAGATCAGTCACCACATAGATTTTGTGCCTGGATCAAGCTTGCCGAATAAGGCCGGACATAGGATGACACCTATAGAAACTAAGGAGTTAAACAGGCAGGTTCAAGATCTGCTAAAGAAGGGGTTGATTAGGGAGAGTCTTAGTCCATGTGCAGTACCCACAGTACTAGCACCCAAGAAGGATGGAGAGTGGAGAATGTGCACAGACTCTTGGGCAATTAACAAGATCACTATCAAATATAGATTCCCATTGCCGAGGATGGATGATATCATGGACTGTTTAAGTGGAGCTGAGTACTTCACAAAAATTGATCTGAAAAGTGGTTACCATCAGATCTGCATTAGAGAAGGGGATGAGTGGAAGATAGCCTTTAAAACCATAGAGGGGCTCTATGAGTGGTTGGTTATGCCATTTAGGCTAACCAATGCACCGAGTACCTTCATGCGGTTAATGAATGAAGTCCTAAAGGAATATCTAGGCAAATTTGTTATTATCTACTTGGATGATATCCTGATTTTTAGCAGAACCCTGGAGGAACACCTGATGCACATCAAGAGGGTTTTTGAGAAATTGCGGGAGGAGCAGCTGCTGATAAATCTAAAGAAGTGTAACTTCGTGAAGATGGAGCTAGTATACCTAGGATTTGTTATCTCAGCAAATGGTCTCAAAATGGACCCCGAGAAGGTGAGGGCTATCATAGAATGGCCTGCTCCAAGAAGCATGACTGAGGTGAGATCGTTTCATGGTCTAGCCAGTTTCTATAGAAAGTTCATTAGAAACTTCAGTAGTATTTGTGCATCCCTTATGAAGACAATGAGGGGGAACAAGAAGGAATTCAAGTGGACAGCTGGAGTAGAAAAAAGCTTTGCTATGCTGAAGAAGAAGGTCATAGAGAAACCTGTATTAGCACTTCTAGATTTCAATAAGGTGTTTCAGGTAGACTGTGATGCGAGTGGCAATGCCATAGGAGCCGTGTTGAGCCAAGAGGGTAAGCTCGTTGCTTATTTTAGCGAGAAGCTCAATGATGCTAGAAAGAAGTATTTGGTATATGATCAGGAGTTCTATGCCATAGTTCAGGCTTTGAAGAAATGAAGGAATTATTTTTTGCCAAAGGAGTTTGTTCTATATACTGATCATCAGGCACTGCAGTATATTAACAATCAAGGGAAATTGAATTAGAGGCACCTGAAATGGGTCGAGTTCCTGTAGAGCTACACCTTTGTGCTGAAGCACCAGAGTGGGAGGTCCAACAGAGTGGCAGATGCCTTGAGTAGGAGGCAATGCCTATTGATGGAAATGAAAGTGGAAGTTGTAGGTTTTGCTGAGCTCAAGGGTTTATACCCTGCAGACCTTGACTTCATAGAAGCTTGGAAAGCCTGCACTGTGTATGTTACTTTGGATAGGACTAAGTGGTTAAATTTTTTGATTCAAGATGGAATGTTGTTCAAGGGGAACCAATTATGCATTTCGAGGAGCTCGATGAGAGAGAATATGATCAAGGAAAAGCACAGTGGAGGTTTAGCTGGACACTTTGGTTGAGATAAGACCATTTCCCTTGTTAGTGAAAATTACTACTAGCCGTAATTGCAACAAGATGTGGCAAAATTTGTGCAAGGTTGTAGGATATGCCAGATGGCAAAGGGTGTGAGGTAGCCTACTAGTTTATATCAACCACTACCTATACCCGAAAGGCCATGGGAGGATATTAGCATGGATTTTGTTCTTGGTTTACCCAGGACGCAGAGGGGACACGACTCCATATTTGTGGTAGTGGACAGGTTTTCAAAAATGGCTCATTTTATTCCCTACCATAAGACTAGCGATGCGGTCCATGTGGTTGGTTTATTCTTCAAGGAAGTGGTACGCCTTCATGGGCTGCCAAGGAGCATTGTGTCGGATAGGGATACCAAGTTTGTAGGGTATTTCTGGAGAACCCTATGGAAGAAACTAAAGACGGATCTAAAATTTAGTTCTGCATACCACCCCCAAACAGATGGCCAAACAGAGGTGGTAAACAAGATCTTGGGCAATCTACTGAGATGCTTGGTCAGAGACAAGCCCAAGGGATTGGATTTAGTTCTACTGCAGGCAAAATTTGCTTACAAAATCTCAGTCAACAGAAGTACCAATAAGTCACCATTCCAGATAATCTATGGGAGCAGCCCAAAAAACGCTTCAAAGTTGAGAAGGATGGATACAAGAGAAAAATGTAGTGCTGAGGCTAAAGACTTTTCTGAACACCTGAAGGGAGTGCATGAGGAGGTGACAAGGCACATTGCTAAGATGAATACTCAGTATAAAGCCAGGGCAAACCAGAAGCATCAGGCTAAGGAGTTTGAAGTAGGAGATTCTATCATGGTCCATCTAAGAAAAGAGAGGTTTTCTACCAAGACCTATAACAAGCTGAAGATGAAGAAATTTGGGCCATGCAGGATCATTAGGAAACGAGATTCGGGTAATGCATATGAGGTGGAGTTGGCGAGTGAACTTAACATCTCATTGGTTTTTAACATTTCAGATTTGGTCGAGTTTCATGAAGGAGATAGCAGTGCAACCCCAAGCCTGGATTTGTGGAGCATTCCTATGGTCACTCCAGTCGCAGACGAGATAGAAGAAGTCCTTGATACGCATGAGGGCCGAAGTACTCAAAATAGGAGTTATTCTAAGTATTTGATCAAGTGGAAGGGCAGGCCCATAGAAGATGCAACTTGGTTGTCGAAGGCAGAGGTTGACTGCCTGGGTCTACCTCAGACAGATCAGAAGTGAAGGTCACTTCTCAATTCACCTTGGGTGTCTGATGCAGGAGCATCCGGAGGTGGAAGAGCAATCTTGCATCACCCAAAAATATTTTTGTTCTAAGTACCAAGGCTGTCGCGATATCGTGACACCTTTTTATGAAAAGGCGCCAAGGGGCCAAACTATCACAATATCGTGACACTTTTTGTAAAGAGGGGCCAAGGCACAAAATGGTCATGAAATCATGACATTTTTGAATAAAAGCAGCCAGGGCGCAAAATGGTCGCGAAATCGTGACATTTTCAAAGCAAAGCAGCCAGGGCGCAAAATGGTCGTGAAATCATGACATTTTCGAAGCAAAGGAGCCAAGGCGCCAAATGGTCACGAAATTGCGACATTTTCGAAGCAAAGGAGCCAAGGCACAAAATGGTCACAAAATCATGACACTTTCGGAGGCAAGGTTCAAAGGCGCAAAGTGGTCGCGAAATCGAGACACTTTCGAAAGCTAGGCTCAAAGGCGCAAAGTGGTCATGAAATCACGACACTTTCGGAAGCTAGGCTCAAAGGCGCAAAGTGGTCATGAAATCATGACACTTTCAGAGGTAAGGCTCAAAGGCACAAAGTGGTCGTGAAATCATGACACTTTCGAAGGCAAGGCTCGAAGGCGCAAAGTGGTCATGAAATAGTGACACTTTCGAAAGCAAGGCTCAAAGGCACAAAGTGGTCGCAAAATCATGACACTTTAGGAAGCAAGGCGCAAGGGCACAAAGTGGTCACGAAATCATGATACTTTCGAAAGCAAGGCTCAAAGGCACGAAGTGGTCACAAAATAGTGACACTTTCGGAGCAGAAGCGATGAGGTGCAAAGTGGTCACGATTTCGTGACACTTTCAATGGAAAGATGCCAAGGGATAAAGTCGTTGCAAAATCATGACATGTGTTTTTGCGGCCCGAATGCGGAAGGCGAGTGTGGAAGGTGAAGGCGTCATGATTTCACGTGTTGTGAAATCGTAGCCCAAAGGAGAAAATAGAAGCTGAATGCCAAAACATCATGATATCATGACCGAAGAGGAGAGAGGGCGTAAGGAAGCAAAAATGTCGCGATATCATGACAAAGCGCTCACGACTCCAGACCAGCTGGTGATTACAAAGACCACTATATAAGGACACGTGGCATCAAATTATAGGTGGCCATAGAGCACTAGGCCGTTATAGAGGCCATTACAGAAGGGCAGGTGGTAGCAGATTACAGATGACTATGGAGCATTCCTATGAATGATGACTCGACAGGTGGATGGACAGGCGGCTGCAAGGCACTCCGTCATTCCATGCCATGATGATAGAAGACACCTGGCCATAACATGCAGGCAGTGATAGAACACTCGTGCGGGAAGTTATAGGGAATTCCACATTCTGTGTAATGATGTCCGAAGGGGGTTGGGTCTATTATAAAGGGAATGCATACATTGTAAAGAGGGTTCTTGGCCATTTTGAATAGAACGGCTACATTTTCAGAATTCAAAACCTCTGTTAATGAAATTGGCATGAATTTTTCTATGTGTTAATTTAGTGCTGCTTCAAGGGCTTATAAACTATAAATATTTATTGCAAGAAATATCTAGAGGTATTTGATGAGGGTTGTGAATGCCTAGAAGCATTCCAAAAATTCTCAGTAGCATTCTGCAAACTCTAGAAGGTTTTTAGGGATTAAGGGAAGGGAGGCAAAACCAAATTTGGTTCACGAGGGTTTGGTGGGAGCGAAAATATTAGATGCGATGGTGGTGGTGAGGAAAGAATATGATAGAGAAGTGGCAAGTGCAAATGCTCAATTTTGGGACCTTGAGAATTTGTTTGGACGTTGAGGCCCTCAAAAAAGATAAAACCTATAAAACCCTAAATGTTGTAAAATAATACTATAAACATGAATTCAAGAACACAAATAAATGATGCAATAAATATTTTTACCTTGTCAATGCTAATATATGCTCTTGTTTCTATTTTTGATGGTTGCACAAACACCCAAAAGTATCCAAGGGCTTACAAACTATAAATATTTATTGCAAGAAATATCTAGAGGTATTTGATGAGGGTTGTGAATGCCTAGAAGCATTCCAAAAATTCTCAATAGCATTCTGCAAATTCTAGAAGGTGTTTAGGGATTAAGGGAAGGGAGGCAAAACCAGATTTGGTTCACGAGGGTTTGGTGGGGGCAAAAATAGTAGATGCGATGGTGGTGGTGAGGAAATAATATGATAGAGAAGTGGCAAGTGCAAATGCTCAATTTTGGGACCTTGAGAATTTTTTTGGACGTTGATTCATCAAAATGAATCACTTTTTATAATTTGTGTTTGAACATGTTAGGGTTTCGACGATGCAAAATGGGTGGTCGAGATTACAACATGAGGATTGGTGGAGATTAATATTGGGTAAGTGACATGGACTGAGATGGATGGATGACTAAGATTAAAACGTGGTGGATGGCTACGATTTACTTATATAAATACATATAAAATATATTATGGATGACTATGGTTGGAGTATATGAATGGATGAAAAGTGGCTATATTTTGGTGTCTACATATGCCCCTTTTGTATCGCATTGCATAAAACACAATTGGGTACAAAAATGATGCAAGAGCATCCATAGGTGGAAGAGCAATCTTGCATCACCCAAAAATATTTTTGTTCTAAGTACCAAGGTTGTAGCGATATCGCGACACCTTTTTGCAAAAAGGTGCCAAGGGGCCAAAATGTCGCGATATCGCAACGCTTTTTGAGAAGAGGGGCCAAGGCACAAAATGTTTGTGAAATTGCAACATTTTTGAAGCAAAGCAGCTAGGGCACAAAATGGTCATGAAATCATGACATTTTTGAAGAGAAGCAGCCAAGGCACAAAATGGTCACGAAATCGCAACATTTTCGAAGCAAAGGAGGCAAGGTGCCAAATGGTCATGAAATCGTGACATTTTTGAGGAAAAGGAGCCAAGGCGCAAAATGGTCACGAAATCATGACACTTTTAGAGGTAAGGTTCAAAGGCACAAAGTGGTCATAAAATTGTGACACTTTCAAAAGCTAGGCTCAGAGGTGCAAAGTGGTCACGAAATCATGACACTTTTAGAAGCTAGGCTCAAAGGCACAAAGTTGTCATGAAATCGTGACACTTTCAGAGGCGAGGCTCAAAGGCAAAAAGTGGTCACGAAATCACGACACTTTCGAAGGCAAGGCTTGAAGGCGCAAAGTGGTCACAAAATTGTGACACTTTCGAAAGCAAGGCTCAAAGGCGCAAAGTGGTCATGAAATCATGACACTTTCAGAAGCAAGGCACAAGGGCACAAAGTGGTCGTAAAATCATGACACTTTCAAAAGCGAGGCTCAAAGGCACGAAGTGGTCACAAAATCGTGACACTTTCAGAACAGAAGTGATGAGGTGCAAAGTGGTCATGATTTCGTGACACTTTCTATGGAAAGACACCAAGGGACAAAGTCGTTGCGAAATCGCGACATGTCACGATTTCACGGCCTGAATGCGGAAGGTGAGTGTGGAAGGCGAAGGCGTCGTGATTTTGTGACGTGTTGCGAAATCATGGCCCAAAGGAGAAAATAGAAGCTGAACGCCAAAATGTCATGATATCGCGATCGAAGAGGAGAGAGGGCGTAAGGAAGCAAAAACATCATGATATCATGACAAAGTGCTCACAACTCCAGACCAGTCGGCGATTGTAGAGACCACTGTAGAAGGACACATGGCATCAAATTATAGGTGGTCATAGAGCACTAGGAAGTTATAGAGGCCATTGCAGAAGGGCACGTGGTAGCAGATTATAGATGACTATGGAGCATTCCTATGAATGATGACTCGATGGGTGGATGGACAGGCGGCTGCAGGGCACTCCGCCATCCCAGGCCATGATGATAGAAGACACCTGGCCACAACATGCAGGCGATGACAGAACACTCGTGCGGGCGGTTACAGGGAATCTTGCATTCTGTGTAATGATGTCTGAAGGGGTTTGGGTCTGTTATAAAGGGAATGAATACATTGTAAAGAGGGTTCTTGGCCATTTTGAATAGAAAAACTATATTTTTAGAATTTGAAACCTTTGTTAATGAAATTGGCATGAATTTTTCTGTGTCTTAATTTAGTGCTGCTTCAAGTGGTATCAGAGCCAAAATGTTCTGAGTGCACGAACCGATCATCGATAGTGATGTAGTTCACGCCAGGATTGTGGTTGTGGGTTGAGAGGAAGCGAGCAAGATGCCTCTGCATAAGAACCATGGTGGTGTGAGGAATAGGGGAGCAGAGGTCGATCTTAGAGCCTTATAGAGGCAAGTTGAAGCCCTACAGGAGGAAATCAGAAGAGGAGTTGAGCCAAGAAGGGAGGAACCTAGTGAAGATGAAGTTTGGGAAGAAGAGGGTCCATCTAATGAGGAAGAAGCATTGGATCCAATAGAGGCTAGGCTGTATAGGGCCATATCCTAGATCAGGAAGAAGTCGAAGTTCGATGTCTCTACTTATTCTATAAATCTTAATCTCGAGGAGTTGATAGATTGGATCAATGACATGGAGGAATATTTTGAGTATGAAGAGATCTCAGATCCAAATCGGATCAGGTTCACAAAAACAAAGTTGAAGGGGCATGCTAGCATCTAGTGGAAAGGAGTGTAGCTGAAAAGGAACAGGAGGGGAAAGGAAAAGATCACCAGGTGGGATAGGATGGTAGAGAAATTGAAGAGGTAGTTCATCCCCACGGATTATGAGTTGGACCTATTGAGAAAGATGTGGAGTCTTAGATAGGCAAGTAAATCTGTCAAGGAGTATACAGAGGAGTTCTATCAGATCTCGATTAGAACTAGCCATTCTGAGGCAAATAAGGAGAAAGTCGCATGATACATCAATGGATTGAGAACCAGAATCCAAGAAGAACTGGGTCTGGTTAGAATGAGCACGGTTGAGGATGCATACCAGTTTGCATTAAAAGTGGAGGAGAAACTGAATAGGAGATTTGATGGGAAGCAGAGAGGAAAGGATCACGGTGGAAAAGCTGGTGGAAGTACTAGTGGAGGAAGATACAAATATTTGGAGAATACTGGTGAAGCAAGCAGTAGCCAAAAATAGAAATAACAAAAGGAGGAGAATAACCAATGCCCACACAATCAGAACAACAACTACCCGAGGGGAAGAGGTAGATCTGGGCGAGGGTTTGGAAGAGGTGTCTTTCGAGGAACCTGCTTCAACTGTGGAGAAGAAGGACATTGGGCATAAAACTATCTGCAACATCAAGAAAGGCCAAATCGAAGACCCGAGGGTTAGGCCAGAGCTGCTATAGCAGATGAAGGTGTCGAATCTGAGCACTCTAAGGAGGCAAAACGAGGAGAGGCGATGATCATCAAAAGAGTCTTTTTGAATGAATAAAAGAAGGTAGACCAGAGAAATAGCCTATTTTGAACAATATGCAAGTGTGTGGGCAAGGTCTATAACATCATCATTGATAATGGAAGCACTGACAACTTTGTCTCTGAGGAGATGGTTGCAAAGTTGCAGCTGGAGAGGAGAAAACATCCGCACCCTTATCAGATTGCATGGTTACAAAAGGACCATCGGGTGTTGGTTAGTGAGCAATGTCTGGTGAAGTTCAACATTGGAACTTACCGAGATGAGGTCTTATGTGACATCTTGCCTATGGATGCATGTCACTTGCTTTTGGGGAGACCATGGTAGTTTTATCAAATTTTTGTACATGATGGTCGAGCTAATACATATTCCTTGTCAAAAAATGGAGTTTGGCATAAGTTGAAGCCCCTAAAGGAGGCGGATGAGAAGGTATGCAGTAGTGCATGAGTCTGTCTAGTTGATGGAAGAAAATTTTTAGATGGCCTGAAGCAAGATCATATGTGCTATGCAATAATCCCTAGTGTTAGGGAAGAAGAATGCAAGGAAAATCCAATGGAAGTCATGGGACTGTTAGAGGAGTTTCTAGATATCATTTCTGATAATGTTCCTAAAGGTTTACCACCTTTTAGGAAGATCAGTCACCACATATATTTTGTGCCTGGATCGATCTTGCCGAATAAGGCCGCACATAGGATGACACCTATAGAAACTAAGGAGTTAAACAGGCAGGTTCAAGATCTACTAAAGAAGGGGTTGATTAGGGAGAGTCTTAGTCCATGTGCAGTACCCACAGTACTAGCACCCAAGAAGGATGGAGAGTGGATAATGTGCACAGACTCTTGGGCAATTAACAAGATCACTATCAAATATAGATTCCCATTGCCAAGGATGGATGATATCATGGACTGTTTAAGTGGAGCTGAGTACTTCACAAAAATTGATCTAAAAAGTGGTTACCATCAGATCCACATTAGAGAAGGGGATGAGTGGAAGATAGCCTTTAAAACCATAGAGGGGCTCTATGAGTGGCTGGTTATGCCATTTAGGCTAACCAATGCACCGAGTACCTTCATGCGATTAATGAATGAAGTCCTAAAGTAATATCTAGGCAAATTTGTTATTGTCTACTTGGATGATATCCTGATTTTTAGCAGAACCCTGGAGGAACACCTAATGCACATCAGGAGGGTTTTTGAGAAATTGTAGGAGGAGCAGCTGCTGATAAATCTAAAGAAGTGTAACTTCGTGAAGATGGAGCTAGTATACCTAGGATTTGTTATCTCAGCAGATGGTCTCAAAATGGACCCCGAGAAGGTGAGGGCTATCATAGAATGGCTTGCTCAAAGAAGCATGACTGAGGTGAGATCGTTTCATGGTCTGGCCAGTTTCTATATAAATTTCATTAGAAACTTCAGTAGTATTTGCGCATCCCTTATGAAGACAATGAGGGGGAACAAGAAGGAATTCAAGTGGACAGCTGGAGTAGACAAAAGCTTTGCTATGCTGAAGAAGGTCATAGAGAAACCTGTATTAGCACTTCTAGATTTCAATAAGGTGTTTCAGGTAGACTGTGATGCGAGTGGCAGTGCCATAGGAGCCGTATTGAGCCAAGAGGGTAAGCCTATTGCTTATTTTAGCGAGAAGCTCAATGATGCTAGAAAGAAGTATTTGGTATATGATCAGGAGTTCTATGCCATAGTTTAGGCTTTGAAGAAATGGAGGCATTATTTTTTGCCAAAGGAGTTTGTTCTATATACTGATCATCAGGCACTGCAGTATATTAACAGTCAAGGGAAATTGAATTAGAGGCACCTGAAATGGGTCGAGTTCTTGTAGAGCTACACCTTTGTGCTGAAGCACCAGAGTGGGAGGTCCAACAGAGTGGCAGATGCCTTGAGTAGGAGGCAATGCCTATTGATGGAAATGAAAGTGGAAGTTGTAGGGTTTGCTGAGCTCAAGGGTTTATACCCTGTAGACCCTGACTTCATAGAAGCTTGGAAAGCCTGCACTGTGTCTGTTACTTTGGATCGGACTAAGTGGTTAAATTTTTTGATTCAAGATGGAATGTTGTTCAAGGGGAACCAATTATGCATTTCGAGGAGCTCGATGAGAGAGAATATGATCAAGGAAAAGCACAATGGAGGTTTAGCTGGACACTTTGGTTGAGATAAGACCATTTCCCTTATTAGTGAAAATTACTACTAGCCATAATTGCAACAAGATGTGGCAAAATTTGTGCAAGGTTGTAGGATATGCCAGATGGCAAAGGGTGTAAGGTAGCCTACTAGTTTATATCAACCACTACCTATACCTGAAAGGCCATGGGAGGATATTAGCATGGATTTTGTTCTTGGTTTACCCAGGACGCAGAGGGGACACGACTCCATATTTGTGGTAGTGGACGGGTTTTCAAAAATGGCTCATTTTATTCCCTACCAGAAGACTAGCGATGCGGTCCATGTGGCTGGTTTATTCTTCAAGGAAGTGGTACGCCTTCATGGGCTGCCAAGGAGCATTGTGTCGGATAGGGATACCAAGTTTGTAGGGTATTTCTGGAGAACCCTATGGAAGAAACTAAAGATGAATCTAAAATTTAGTTCTGCATACCACCCCCAAACATATGGCCAAATAGAGGTGGTAAACAAGATCTTGGGCAATCTACTGAGATGCTTGGTCGGAGACAAGCCCAAGGGATGGGATTTAGTTCTGTCGTAGGCAAAATTTGCTTACAAAATCTTAGTCAACAGAAGTACCAATAAATCACCATTCCAGATAATCTATGGGAGCAGCCCAAGAAACGCTTCAAAGTTGAGAAGGATGGATACAAGAGAAAAATGTAGTGCTGAGGCTAAAGACTTTGCTGAACACCTGAAGGGAGTGCATGAGGAGGTGACAAGGCACATTGCTAAGATGAATACTCAGTATAAAGCCAGGGCAAACCAGAAGCATCGAGCTAAGGAGTTTGAAGTAGGAGATTCTATCATGGTCCATCTAAGAAAAGAGAGGTTTCCTACCAAGACCTATAACAAGCTGAAGATGAAGAAATTTGGGCCATGTAGGATCATTGGGAAATGAGATTCGAGTAATGCATATGAGGTGGAGTTGCCGAGTGAACTTAACATCTCACCGGTTTTTAACATTTCAGATTTGGTCAAGTTTCATGAAGGAGATAGCAGTGCAACCACAAGCCTAGATTTGTGGAGCATTCCTGTGGTCACTCCAGTCGCAGACGAGATAGAAGAAGTCCTTGATACGCGTGAGGGCCGAAGTACTCAAAATAGGAGTTATTCTAAGTATTTGATCAAGTGGAAGGGCAGGCCCATAGAAGATGCAACTTGGTTGTCGAAGGCAGAGGTTGATTTCCTGGGTCTACCTCAGACAGATCAGAAGTGATGGGTGTCTGATGCAGGAGCATCCGGAGGTGGAAGAGCAATCTTGCATCACCCAAAAATATTTTTGTTCTAAGTACCAAGGCTGTCGCGATATTGCGACACCTTTTTATGAAAAGGTGCCAAGGGGCCAAACTATCACGATATCGCGAAACTTTTTGTAAAGAGGGGCCAAGGCACAAAATGGTCATGAAATCATGACATTTTTGAATAAAAGCAGCCAGGGCACAAAATGGTCACGAAATCGTTACATTTTCAAAGCAAAGCAGCCAGGGCGCAAAATGGTCGTGAAATCATGACATTTTCGAAGCAAAGGAGCCAAGGCGCCAAATGGTCATGAAATTGTGACATTTTCGAAGCAAAGGAGCCAAGGCACAAAATGGTCGCAAAATCATGACACTTTCGGAGGCAAGGTTCAAAGGCGCAAAGTGGTCACGAAATCGAGACACTTTCGAAAGCTAGGTTCAAAGGCGCAAAGTGGTCATGAAATCACGACACTTTCGGAAGCTAGGCTCAAAGGCGCAAAGTGGTCATGAAATCATGACACTTTCAGAGGCAAGGCTCAAAGGCGCAAAGTGGTCATGAAATCGTGACACTTTCGAAGGCAAGGCTCGAAGGCACAAAGTGGTCATGAAATCATGACACTTTCGAAAGCAAGGCTCAAAGGCACAAAGTGGTCGCAAAATCGTGACACTTTAGGAAGCAAGGCGCAAGGGCACAAAGTGGTCACGAAATCATGATAATTTCGAAAGCAAGGCTCAAAGGCGCAAAGTGGTCACAAAATCGTGACACTTTCTGAGCAGAAGCGATGAGGTGCAAAGTGGTGGCGATTTCATGACACTTTTTATGGAAAGATGCCAAGGGATAAAGTCGTCGCAAAATCATGACATGTCGTGTTTTTGCGGCCCGAATGCGGAAGGCGAGTGTGGAAGGTGAAGGCATCGTGATTTCATGTGTTGTGAAATCATAGCCCAAAGGATAAAATAGAAGCTAAATGCCAAAACATCGCGATATCATGACCGAAGAGGAGAGAGGGCGTAAGGAAGCAAAAACGTCGCGATATCATGACAAAGCGCTCACGACTCCAGACCAGCCAGTGATTACAGAGACCACTGTAGAAGGACACGTGGCATCAAATTACAGGTGGCCATAGAGCACTAGGCGGTTATAGAGGCCATTACAGAAGGGCATGTGGTAGCATATTACAGATGACTATGGAGCATTCCTATGAATGATGACTCGACAGGTGGATGGACAGGCGGCTGCAGGGCACTCCGTCATTCCATGCCATGATGATAGAAGACACCTGGCCATAACATGCAGGCAGCGATAGAACACTCGTGCGGGAAGTTATAGGGAATCCCACATTCTGTGTAATGATGTCCGAAGGGGGTTGGGTCTGTTATAAAGGGAATGCATACATTGTAAAGAGGGTTCTTGGCCATTTTGAATAGAACGGATACATTTTCAGAATTTGAAACCTCTGTTAATGAAATTGGCATGAATTTTTCTATGTGTTAATTTAGTGCTGCTTCAAGGGCTTATAAACTATAAATATTTATTGCAAGAAATATCTAGAGGTATTTGATGAGGGTTGTGAATGCCTAGAAGCATTCCAAAAATTCTCAGTAGCATTCTGCAAACTCTAGAAGGTTTTTAGGGATTAAGGGAAGGGAGGCAAAACCAAATTTGGTTCACGAGGGTTTGGTGGGGGCAAAAATATTAGATGCGATGGTGGTGGTGAGGAAAATGATAGAGAAGTGGCAAGTGCAAATGCTCAATTTTGGGACCTTGAGAATTTGTTTGGACGTTGAGGCCCTCAAAAAAGATAAAACCTATAAAACCCTAAATGTTGTAAAATAATACTATAAACATGAATTCAAGAACACAAATAAATGATGCAATAAATATTTTTACCTTGTCAATGCTAATATCTGCTCTTGTTTCTATTTTTGATGGTTGCACAAACACCCAAAAGTATCCAAGGGCTTACAAACTATAAATATTTATTGCAAGAAATATCTAGAGGTATTTGATGAGGGTTGTGAATTCCTAGAAGCATTCCAAAAATTCTCAATAGCATTCTGCAAATTCTAGAAGGTGTTTAGGGATTAAGGGAAGGGAGGCAAAACCATATTTGGTTCACGAGGGTTTGGTGGGGGCAAAAATAGTAGATGCGATGGTGGTGGTGAGGAAATAATATGATAGAGAAGTGGCAAGTGCAAATGCTCAATTTTGGGACCTTGAGAATTTTTTTGGACGTTGATTCATCAAAATGAATCACTTTTTATAATTTGTGTTTGAACATGTTAGGGTTTCGTTGATACAAAATGGGTGGTCGAGATTACAACATGAGGATTGGTGGAGATTAATATTGGGTAAGTGACATGGACTGAGATGGATGGATGACTAAGATTAAAACGTGGTGGATGGCTAAGATTTACTTATATAAATACATATATATATATATATATATATATATAAATAAATAAAAGTAGTAATATTTATATATATATAATATATTATGGATGACTATGGTTGGAGTATATGAATGGATGACAAGTGGCTATATTTTGGTGTCTACATATGCCCCTTTTGTATCGCATTGCATAAAACACAATTGGGTACAAAAATATGAGGCACCTGGTTTGGGATGATGAAGCAACTTTCTTTCATTGGAAAACAAAGATTATTTTGAAGATAAATATTTTGTGCATGTAGCTTACCCCCTCAATGGGTAAATGAGTGAAAAATGAATCTCGTGATCCAGTTTATAGAATTACGGGTGAAAAATACAATTGAATGGTTCAAGTGCAAGTGGATGATATAAATAATTTAAATGCATATGATATGAATTATGTAAACTGATACCATTTTTGCCCTAATGTATTAAAGGATTTTTTTCCAAGTGTATATGCCATGATCATGTAATATGTATCCCATTTTTGGAAACCAAAATCAAATTTTTTTGACCCAAATTTGGGGTGATTTCATGTTGTTGAATAAAGTACCTTTTAGTGTCATTGAAATTCAAAATGATGATAATATAGAATATCAGGAACCTATCATCCTAAGATTTGGTGATTCATAGGAGGCCCCTCCTAGTGACTATGCATAATTCCTAAATGTTAAATGGAATGATGTAGTATGAATTATCCATGTTTCAAGCCCCACGGATAAGGCCATCAATGATAGCTTTTGAGAAAATTAATATGAGCATAGTCACACTCAAAAATGAGGGATCAAATTTGATTTTGTTTTTGAACAAGATATTGGATGATGAAAGTCGCTAAGAATCCTTATTGTGATTTACCCATCTTACCGAATTGCATGGACAACCAATCACTACAATCACCAAGGAGATAGAATAAACCACTAGATACAAGGTTCACTTGAAATTATAGGTGAAATTGGAAAATGTTTGATGCAAATGAAATTGTTGGTGATGATGTTGAAATGAAGATGTGATGATGAAAAATACATTGATGAATGAATTGCATGAGTTTGTGAAATTTTGCATTGGTTTGGAGCATTTTTAGAGTAATTTTGGATAATTTTATGACTTTTGGTCGTAAACAAAAGTTAACTACCCAAATAAATCCATATCATCACAAGGATGAATTAAATGATAAAGTGTATGATTATAGTGATGAATGTGGTCATTTTGTGAAATTTTGGACCATTTTGGTGTATTTTGAAGCTTGTAAGACAATTTTACGACTTTTGGTTGCAAATAAATATTATGTGTCAAAATCAATTTTTGGTTTCACAAAACATGATATGATGATGAAATGAATGTATGGATGTAATATGGAGAGATTTTGTGGAGGTAAGCTATGTTTTTGGAGTATTTTTTTCTTTCTACAAATTTTGAAACCAAACGCCAGTTAGCATCTGCATCATGCACAAATGTAGGTAAGTGTTTAGCACTCTATATACACTAGTCAACATTTCAATGCACATGTGAAAATCCATGGGTGTTTCAGCACACTAAATTAGCTATAAATAGTTTGTAAAGAAAAAATTATATTCATTCTTGTATTCACAAGTTTAAAAAATTATGTCTGAAGGAGAGTGAGTGACTGAAGGAGTAAGGTGGAGTGGAGTGTGGTATATTGGAGGCTATGGTGATGGAGGATGTATATGTGATAGTAGGAACAAAGGTGGCTATGGTAAGTGCCATTGAAACTCTTTTTTTGGACTTTAGCATAATTTTATTTTTGAATTATGTAGTAAAATATGACATTAATGTGTGTGCATTGTGCATGTGGTGTGTTACAATTGAGGATCTTGGAGGTCTAACATCAATTCTTACCTCTCATACTAGAGGTGAGACAAATGGTGCTAGATGAAAATTGGAAGTGGTTAGAGGTTGTGGGGCTAGTTGGAGCCACACAGATTCATGTGGTGAGGGTAGATGAGGGGTATATCTCTACCTTGGTAGAGATATGGGATTTAGATAGGGGGACATTTTAGATCTCTATTGGTGAGGAGATAATCACACTTGAGGATGTACACTGCATCCTCAAAATACTAGTGGAGGGGTTACATGTTGAGGTTGGGCACGATAAGGAGTATGAGATGAGTTAGATATTTGGATATCAATGGTGGAATGTGAGTGTGAGGGATGGAGGGATCAGGTACTTGGTGATGTATACTGAGAAGAAGTTGGAGGTATTGCCCACCTTGGTCATGTTCCTATTGGCCAACATAGTGGTACTAAATAACATTGGTTATCAATTTCCTTGGAACATGATCAAGTTGGTATACAATATGATCGATGAGCCTTGGGTGTATGCATGGGCACCTAATCTATTGGATCAATTGTATCAAAAGTTGTATGAGGTGAGGGGGTGGGGAAAAAATGAATTGGGATGTAGTATACTACTACAGTATTGGGGTTGGAAGCACTGCAGTGTGGCTCAACCTATGGGTTTGCCTACTAAGGCATGGGATGAGGAGCATCCCTATGCTTTGAGATGGCATGTGGCTGAGAAGGTGCAGCTGAGTCATCCTAGCTATACTAGTTAGGAGTACAAGGATCTATGGATAGGGTTGACACCTGATTAGGTGTGTTGGAGACCATGGTAGGGTACCACTTGGACTGGTGTTAAGGAGCGTTTACAGGAGGGTATGACAAGTTAGATGGTTGGTTGGGTGGCATAGGAGTGAGGTGGAGTTGATCTAGTTATCACATGTTCTATGATAGTTTGGGCTAATATAGGGGGTTCATAAGGTACCACTATTGTATAGGCACCATCAAGATGATATGGGTCTACATTGTGTTGAGGTATACCTATGAGTATGATGAGGAGATATATCTTCTTGATGTTGATGATGCAGGGACTACTACTGAATATGATACATGGTTCACTACACAACAACCATGGGTACCTGTTTAGGTGGTCAATGATAGTGGTGGGAATGAGTATGAGGTAGATACCAATATGGAGGAGGAATATGAGGCTTCTAGATGTCAAATACATCTTTGATATAGTAGTTGAGGGAGATAATCAAGATATGCAATATAGCAGCCTCTAGATATTAGAGGTGATGGAGATGGTATGGATGATATGGAGGATTTTCCAGAGATATATCCAAGTTGGAGTGAGGAGGAGTGGGTGAGGATCAAGCAGATAGTGGTGGATTGAGATGCAGAGATAACTCAACTACAGGTG
The DNA here is from genome assembly GCA_028583015.1 of Wollemia nobilis. Classification (NCBI taxonomy): domain Eukaryota; kingdom Viridiplantae; phylum Streptophyta; class Pinopsida; order Araucariales; family Araucariaceae; genus Wollemia; species Wollemia nobilis. The sequence goes on along the minus strand of JAQPPZ010017101.1, from coordinate 113,697 downwards.
GAGCTAGAGGTATAAACAATTATAGGTGGAGGTGAGGATAGGATCGTGAGGCTCCAAGTAGAGCTATCATAGAGATATTTTTGTTAGAGGTATAATGTACAATACCTTTGGTCTCAATATGGATACATCCAATATTTTTAGGATCTATTAATCTAGTACCACATTGGGCTACCAGATCGACCCTCCTAAATATTTGGGTCTGTTAGGCATAGTGAGTCTAGACATAGTGGCTCTAGATGTAGGGCTACTTCAAGGTCATAGGGGTATTCTTATAGACATTAGCTAGTACTGAGATGCACTTTATGCATATGATATTTGGTTATCCAATGTATATAGCCTTCGGGCATTCATTGTACATGTGCTATATATATATGGATTTTACTTTTATGTTATACATTTGTGTGAACGCATGTGTATTTGTATGATGGATGATAATGCAATGATAATATGTATGAAATACAAATGGATTAATGATATAATTATCATTCATAGTTTAGATTTTACTTGACCATGGTATAGCATTGTTGTTTAATCAAGGACACCAAAATGGTGGCATGTGAAATGGATAAATCATGTAATGATATCGAATTTGATATGGAAAACTGATATGGATGTTGATATGGGAGAATTATAAGGATTTTTATATGGATTATTGATATGGAAAATGGATTGTTTTGTAGATACTTGATCATACTAGTGATATCTAAAAAACTCACTAAATATTATCTAATTTCTCGAAAGCCAAATGTGTGTGTAGTGAATTCATTTACTGAATCATGAGCATGGTAATGACTCGAGGCAATAAAGAACCAGTGTGTGTGCAAGTGAGTGCATTAACCCATATTGAGTAAATTGAGATGAAACCTATCATGGAGAAGACCAAGAAGCTATTTTGTCTATATGTGTGATCATTGATCTTTTCAAGAGAGATGTGTCATCATGCATGAGTGTACTCCACTTCCAATCAAGCGTCTATAGACCCAATGAAGATTAGATCCATAGTCCAATAATATGATCTCTAAGTTTAGATATTCATAATACCTAACCATCTAACTATAAATGTAGTTATATCCTTACAACTTGAGGATCTATCGTGTGTGATGTGTAAAATATTTAGATCTTTGGAGAATCATATTCTCAACCTAAGTGTGATGATAATTGTACCCTATCCTTGCTAATTTTTCTTGTATTTGGAAATTGTAATAGTGGTGAAAATCACTATTTTTTATTTTTGGACTATGTGTATAATGGGAAAAGTAAGGAATACCCTTTTCACTTCAAGGTTCAATCCAATCATGGTGTTATCTTTCTTTGACACAATATATTTTTAAGATGTGTGATTAGTGATGAGCACCAAAAATGTACATTTTTATACACTATTAAGGAGCATTATTTTTGGTTTAATTAGCATGTGAGATGCATTTTTATATAACTTATGCATATAAGTGATAGAAAATTCCGTATTATGCTTGATTAGTGTTTTAAATGGGAATTGTGTATAAATGCAGATTTTGCTACTAATATGGTGTTTCTAGTCTACATCCACTTAGACCTGTCATACTTCTACTTTCAGAGACTAAGGCAAGAGATCAGGTGTTGTCCTCTTCAAGGAAGGTGCCCAATAGAAGTAGGTGCCTTATGGATGAATAAGGCGCCTAGCAGAAGTAGGTGTCTTCCTCTTCAAGGAAGGTGCCCAATAGAAGTAGGCGCCTTCCTTATAAGGAAGGCACCCAACAGAAGTAGGCACCTTCCTTATGAAGAAGGTGCCCAACAAAATTAGGCACCTTCCTCATGAAGAAGGTGCCTCCATGCCTCCATAATTTGCAAGATTAACCAAGCTAGCTTTGATCGGTTGACCAATGGGCTAAGGAGGAGGTTGCACGTGAATACAAAAAGGAGATATTTTATTTTATTTACTATTATTAAAATAGAATGAACACTTCTATTATTTGATTGGCTGGATACCTTTGTAACATGAGCATTATTATTTCATGCTCACGGATGAACCAAGAGCAACAATTTTTCCAACGATCGATGTAGGAGATATTCTATTTTATGCAATATTATTTTTTTGATGAGGAACCTTTTATATACAACATATCCGCAACATGTGAGGGGAGAGATTTGAACCTGGGCCTCTCGATAACTGGAGAGTTAACTATCCACTTGCTCTCCAACTCCTCTACATGAGTGGATATAATATTATTAAAATAGAATAACACATCCATTATTTTATGCCAGACATATTTTGTTATGATAAAATAGAACATGCTTGATTTATCCTGCAAGAAGGTAAAATTAGTGTGTGACTGTTTTAATTAATATATGGTTGTTATAATTGAATGACTGTAATATTTATTGCATATCTATTGTAACTACAAGTCTGAAATAGACTTGCCTAAATTTGTAACAGAGGAAGGTTGTGCATTGTATAAATGCACAAATCTTCCCTAAGAGGAGGAAAATTTATGGAGAAACTATTCTATTTTATTTCTTATCAAATTTATTAAGAGTGCAATTCCTATTATCTGAGCAAGCTCTATGTAGCTAGCTCGGTGGACTATCTACGAGAGCTTGGGCCCACTCCCTGCAATAGTCCTCTCCTATTTATTTATGTTCTTTATTTTTTGTAGATTAGTTTATTGCTTTAGTTCTTGCTTTATTTAATTTAGGTGTGTGTTTTTATTTTCGCATTTTATTTTCAGCATTTTATTTCCATCATTGTATTTTATTTATTTAAATTCTCCGCACTTAGTTTATTTAGTTTGGCTGAAATTGAAATGCACAAACATCCCCCACCAAACTAAATAAGGTACAATCAGAATTATTCCCCAAAACTGTAGGAATATATTGTGCATGACACTCATAAGTTTATAGACTTACTAAATTGATAATTTATAGAAGAGAAATGAATGTTTTCCTGAACATAATTTATGCTCACCATTTTGGCGTTGTTGTCGGGGAGTGTCTAAACTATAGTGTTCTAACTTACAAGTCAGATAAGAAGCCCATATAAAAATACTTGTAGATATTTTTCTTGAGAAGTGTGAGTCCACGAAGGGTCTTTTTATAAGGCCAAAAATAGTTGTCGGCACAGTCATATCCAAATCCCATAGGCAACTGTTTGCATTTTCTAGCTTCTCAGGTAAATGTGGAAATGAACCCGATGTACCAAATCAAGTGTAGAAGTAGGAATAAAACGTGTTGTTGAAAAATTCAGAAAAATATGGCAATAAAGGATTTCCATCATATTTTCAATGGTTTCAAGAAATCAACGAAATAGCACAACCCAAGTCTGATAGTTGAAAATATTTAGGCAGGTGTTTCTACACAAAAACCATTGAAAAAAGTGTGCCTCTAGAAGCTTGTTTTTAAATTAAAAAATTTTATAGGATTGAAATTTTTGCAACATATTGGTAAATATTTTTTTTAATGATGAAATTAATAGCAAGAAAAATGATAGAGCAAAATTTAAAGAACATCTTATTTTGGAGAATTCTCTTCACTTGCGCTTGAGGCAACCTGGTGAATTAGAAACTAGCATGTATTTTTAAAATACTGCTATGCCATGTTTTTCCAAGTTGCCAACCCACAAATAGTCATTTTTTAGCCTGCACATTTTGTCATTATGTTAAAAAAAATTGGTTTTGAGGTCAAAGGGGGAAATTGCTCTTCTCATGATATAACACATCAAACTAGTTGATAATGAAATTGAAGATTTTTAGAAGAATATTTTAGATGTAGACATGGAGGAGACCCTACCTTCATTATTGCCACCAACAACACAATGAACACTGTTTACAATGTTTATGAAAAATAAAAAAATATATATATTTTGTTTAAAAATGCTCCAAGTTAAGAGTAGATAAAAAAGAATAGTGTTTTATTTTGCTACTTTTTGGAAGAGAGTATCCTATTTCCCGAGGACCATCTTGGTCCAGAAGTAAAATGAGAAATCTCCAACCGGTAGCTAAATAAAGCAAGGGAGAGAAAAAAATAGAAGCTTTATTTTTGTTACTTGTTGGAAGAAAGTATCCTCTTTCCCTAGGACTAGGTTGGTCAAGAAGGGAAATGAGAAATATCCAACCGATCACTAAATAAAGCAAGGGAGGAGCCTGGAAGTAATTAGAAGATAAAAAAAAAAAATTATATATATAATGAAAAAAAAAATTAGTTAGAATTTTATTTTAACGCCTTTAGTTTAGATTTTTCTTTTATGTTTTGCAAGACATCATGAAGTGCTATGTAGACAAATAAGGAGATGTTTGTGAAGATTTCATGAATTTAGATTTATACATGGATTTCATAATAACACTATACGAACTATCTCATGTACCTAATCGTGTAGCATCCAATATAGCAGGTGAAAGCTAGCAAAGTTTTACCTTGGCAATATTAGTACCTAAAGGTAGACTACGTAACCCTGATCAAGCGAAAGGTTTCCAATCTAAGGTGCTTGTGAAAATTTGGGAATTTTGTTTACAAGGTATGTGATTGTTACAACTTGAGTAAATTATGAGTAAATTCAAATATGCTACACCATGTACAAAGTAGAGTGTCGAGACAATTTCGAGTAATATTCAATGAGCTTCATTAATAATTGTCTCACATTTGTGAGAGTTGATCAGACATCGACATGGGATAGACCCCATACCATACTAGTAGCTTGGACGAATGTTAATTCATTCGTTAAAAAAAAAAAAAAAAGAGAAAGAAAAAAAAGAGAAAGAAAAGAGAAAAAAAAGAGAGGAGGATACATGAAAAAAGAAAAAGAAAAAGAAATTATGAAGTGAAATACGCCTTGATCATCAAGAAGGAACCTTCCACATGAAGAAGGTGCCATACAATGAAGGCACCTTTCGCATGAATAAGGCACCATACATTGGAGGCACATTCTGCATCAAGAAGACACCATACAATGGAGGCACCTTCCACATCAAGAAGGCGCCATACATTAGAGGCACCTTCTGCATGAAGAAGACACCATACATTGGAGGTGCCTTCCACATCAAGAATACGCCATACATTGAAGGTGCCTTCTGCATAAGGAAGGCACCATACATTGGAGGAACCTTCCGCATGAGGATGGTGCCATACATTGAAGGCACCTTCCATAGCAAGTTGGCGCCTTCCACATCGAGCAAGTGTCTTGACATCTAGGGTGCCTTGATCTATTTCCTGCACCTTGGTGTTTCGATGGCACAAGGAAAAAAAGAGAGGAATAAGTGACGAGGCACCTTGATGGAATACAGTAGAGGTGCCTTGATATAAAAAATAAAAAAAATTATGTGAATCCTCCAAATAGAAAAAAGAAAAAAAAACACATAGAACATGTCCTACTTAGCATAAAATTTATTTTTATTTTCTTTGTAGGAAATCATGAACCACATGCAAGCTACATGCATCTTGAGACCCAGGTCCTAATATTCACGAAGTCATGACTCCTATTTTCTTGCTTTTGTATGTGCAGGTAATCGTGCCCTCTAAATGCAATCTAAAGGCATCCTAAGAGCTAGGGACTCAAGAACATACATGATTTCTATTTTCTAGTTTTTGTGTGTATAGTTTCACATGACATGGTCATCAACACAATCTATAGGAAGATACAGCTTAAACTAGGCCTAACATATGTGACATCCTGTGCCCTATAATTAGGAGTGCGACAAATCAAAAAAGGCACTTCCCACCAAGAAGAGAGTGCCTACAATCAGTCCAATACAATAGTGTCTTTTTCCATCTAGAGGAAGGCACCAATAAGTGATTTGCTTCTCCCTTTGATGGGGGTAACTGTTGTTTAGTGTGGTACTTGATGTTCATAGGGCTGCAAACCTGTTGTGTAGAGGGACCTATTGTTGGTGATGAGGGCATCACCAATTTAAGTGGGGGAAAATAATATATATATATATATATATATATATATATATATATATATATATATATATATGGCTATGATGTTGGATTTGTTAAATCCACACCTAAAAAAAGAAGGAAGAACAACAATGATTAATGGTGTGGAGGAAGAAGGCAGCTAGAGAGAATAAATAAATAAATAAATAAAATCTCTAGGAGCACCAACAAGAAGACGTCTCACACCATCGACATCATATATATCAGGTTCTAAGAAATTCACACAGGTATGTACTAAATTTTACTATTAATTATATGTATAGTTATGTTAAAATCATTTCTATGCTACTATCAGTTGATGCGTCCATAGTTTTTCAAAATCCCCTGTTAGAATTCAAACACATGACATGCCTCGGATATAAAAAAAATGACAATTGAAAAAAAACAAAAAATAAAAAATGTTATGGCATCTACGTGAATAGATTTGGCATCCTTTTCATTGTTGCCTTATGATAATAGCATCCAGCTTGAGCGAACGTATATAAATGATGCTACTTTGTACCACAAAGGAGGTTTTGGAGATGTCAAATACATTTCAGATGTGGGTGAAAGTAGCGGTTGGTGACTGCACTTATTTTAAACCAATTTGGTCTCACCAAATCTGACCAATGTGCAACACTAAAAAATACCAGCATTTATAAAAAATTAGTGCAGTGGTAATTTGCCCTGAATAGAGTGGTCATGATTTAACTATTTGTCCATAGTGATTAGTCAGGATGTGTTTTTAACTTTTGCTGGTGTCACAACACTCAGTGGAAGAAAAAAGCAATAGCTCTTAATGAAGGAAAAAAATATACAGTAGTGCTAAAAGGAAAATACATAGCAGTGTTCCATAGATGAAAAATAGAGATGCTGAAGGCCATTGAAAAAAAAGAAAAAGAAAAAAAAAAAAATAATATATATATATATATATATATATATATATATATATATATATTATTATCTTGAGGTTTTTGTCACGAGGACATGACAATTTTTAGGTATGGTCAGCCTGCGAGAGGGATAACTTTAGCTTTTGGTGCCACGAGGGCATGGCACATGTTAGGCATGTGGGGATGATGAGCACCAAAAATGTACATTTTTATACACTATTAAGGGGTATTATTGCTGGTTTAATTAGCATGTGAGATGCATTTTTATATAACTTATGCATATAATTGATAGAAAATTCGGTATTATGCTTGATTGGTGTTTTTAGATGGAATTGTGTATAAATGCAGGTTTTGCTACTAATATGGTGTTTTCTAGTCTACATCCACTTGGACTTGACATACTTCTACTTTCAGAGACTAAGGCAAGAAAGAAGGTGCCTTCCTCTTCAAGGAAGGTGCCCAGCAGAAGTAGGCACCTTCTAAATGAAGAAGGTGCCCAGTAGAAGTAGGCACCTTCTGGATGAAGAAGGTTCCCAACATAAGTAGGTGCCTTCCTCTTCAAGGAAGGTGCCTAGAATAAGTAGGCACCTTCCTTATAAGGAAGGTGCATAGCAAAAGTAGGCGCCTTCCTTATGAAGAAGGCACCCAACAAAAGTAGGTACCTTCCTCATGAAGAAGGCACCTCCACACCTCCATACTTTGCAAGATTGACCAAGACAACTTTGACTGGTTGGCCAATGGACTAAGGAGGAGGTTGTACATGAAGACAAAAAGGAGATATTTTATTTTATTTACTATTATTAAAATAGAATGAACACTTCTATTATTTGATTGGATGGATACCTTTGTAATGTGAGCATTATTCTTTCATGCTCATGGATGAACCAAGAGCAACAATTTTTCCAGTGATCAATGTAGGAGATATTCTATTTTATGCATTATTATTAAAATAGAATAAAGCATCCATTATTTTCTGACAGAAATATTCTGTTATGATATAACAGAACACACCTGATTTATCCTACAAGAGGGTAAAATTAGTGTGTGACTATTTTAATTAATATATGGTTGTAATTATTGAACGGCTACAATATTCATTGCATATCTATTGTAATTGCAAGTTTGAAATAGACTTGCCTAAATTTGTAATAGAGGAAGGTTGTGCATTGTATAAATGCATAGGTCTTCCCTGAGAGAAGGAGGAAAATTTATGGAGAAATTATTCTATTTTATTTCTTATCAAATTTATTAAGAGTGCAATTCCTCTTATCTAAGCAAGCTCTACATAGCTAGCCGAGCGGACTATCTGTGAGAGCTTGGGCCCACTCCCTGTAGTAGTCCTCCCCTATTTATTTATGTTCTTTATTTTTTGTAGATTAGTTTATTGTTTTAGTTCTTGATTTATTTAATTTAGTTGTGTGTTTTTATTTCTGCATTTTATTTCGAATATTGTATTTTATTTATTTAAATATCTCGCACTTAGTTTTTTTAATTTGGCTGAAATTGAAATGCACAAACATCCCCACCAAACTAAATAATGTACAATCAGATTTATTCCCCAAAACTGCAGGCATATACTGTGTGTGACACTCATAAGTTTACGGACTTACCGGATTGATAATTTATGGAAGAGAAATGAATGTTTTTCAAGACATGAATTTTTGCTCACCAATTATGTTTGGTTTAAAATTGTTAGAGCCAATTCTCATAACTCAAGATTTTCTTAGTGAAAATGTGTCTTAGTCCTAAAGAAAAATTGACATGTTATTGTAGGTTTCTAGAAACACTAGGAGTGGCTGAGTGACTGAAAACACCTAGGTATTATAGAAATATGGTTTGCAAATGATAATTTGGCTTTATGGGATGGTGCGATGAAATAGATGATGATTTGAAGATGTCCCTGATTAAGGAAAAATTACTTTATTGGATCAATTATTATCTAAATTGAATAAATAACCCCTAATATGGTGAATTAAATGTGTGAAGGTGGTTGTAAATGCAATGTATGAAATACAATTTATGAAATGTAATGTGTGACATGCAAAGTGTAAATGTAATGTGTGAAATGCAATGCTTTTTTTTGTGTGTGTATTAGCCATGTATATATACATATATAAAAATTATGTTAAGCATATAATTCTCTCAAGTGGATTATGTTAAGAGGTTTGGGCTCTTCGAATCCGCCTAGACTGACAAGCCTATAAGTTCCTCTAGATAGCAACAAGTAACACTTGTAAATACAACAGGAAAAAAACCATGTACATGCAATGTAATGTTCTTTTTTATTTGAAATATTTTTGCATATTTTTTTTTGTTTATGTACATATATTACAAGAAAAATGTCCAATGATGTGGATTAATTAAATGGAGGTGGTTCATTGGTTGGTTCGACTCAATCCCTATGAAGGAGCAAATGAAAGATGAGTTGATGGATGAAGAACATTTTGAGGTAATACTCATCTTGTTAAGTGAATGAGATAATGGGTGTTGATTCCTCATAATATACATAAAAAGCTAATGATATAATGTTGTATTCTTCATATATTTCTTTTTCAAAGTCATTTTTCTTTGATGGTTTTCTTCTTCTAAACTCAAATGAAGATTTTGAAAAGCTTTTTCAAAAGAAGAGATGAAAGAATAAGGGTGATAGCTTAAACCTAAATTATCAAAAACTTCTTAATATGGATTATCAATGAGTTAATGAATTCCCTATTCATGTCATCCTAGGCCATAGCATTAACAATTAACTCAATGAAAGTATCGAGATGAAAAACCTGATATATGTTGTATATTGGCAGGTATTGGTTACTTGGGTCCATCAAGGGAATATGGATTGGATGATGAATTAATACCCCCATACACAAAATTAATGTTGTTGGGCATTGAAACCAAGTTGCACACCACTCCTATGGATAAGGACGGGTCATGTGGGTGACCGTAATCCCTAGCAATTTGGATGTTAATAGGTGTGACAGTGATGTCTTGGACCACATATTCACCAATACCAGGATTAGTGAGGTTGATCACAAATTAGGATGATGTGGATACAAATGTGGAAGTGGATGTGGAAGGCCCAGTATTGTCTTGGGGCTTTGATAATGGGAGAGGTATGAACTAGAATAGCATATCACAATCCATTAATTATACTTGTGAGACATAAACTAATGTGGATGGAAGTGGATTTGGCTGAGGTGTTTGATGAATGGGTGATTATGTGGAGGGAGTTTCAATGGAGGATATTGATGATGATGATGTGGTTGATGTGTATTGAGCTTGAATACATGTATATGTAGTCAATGATGATGAAGATGAAGTCATGGAAGTAGAAGCTTGATGTGGGGTAGTGATGGGTAATTCCTCAGGAATAGGAACTTTAGATGGAGTGGATGGTGTGGTGGATGATGTGGTTGATGATGTTAGGAAGAGATGAGTGGATGAAAGGGTGGAATCATAGGGATTTGAAATAAAATTATAATACTTAAATGGTTTTACATTTATTTGTATACAATGAATTTGTCCCTCATGTACATATTTTAGGTATTGATGGATTTTAGAGAGGATGCATCTCATTTACCTAATCTAAGGACATTCAAGAAGTACATTGTACACCATGGACTCTTCCAAGATGTGAAGCATTGTGTGCAATATTTTTACCCCCACTTCAATGGGTAAAACTACAGTGCCAATTATGGAACAAATAGCATCATTAAATGCTTTCAAGGTGATGGTGGACTTGATGATGTGGGATGGTGGAAGGTTCAGATGTTGAAAAGCGAATGTGGTGATGATATTAATGGAGGATCCGATATCAATAAAAACTTTTTTTGTATGTATTTATATCAATTTGAGCCATGATATGCAATGGAGGGTCCATCGATACTGATGATATTGGTTTTATTTCAAAATCATAGAATGTAATGGCAGGCTTTAGTCATTTTCGGATACTTCCCACAAAATTTCTAAAGTTATTAGCATCCTGAGATTGGAGTTCAATTGATTTTAAAATCTCCATTAATGCCTCATGATGTGGGAGATATTTTTGAATTATATCATAAATAGATAGTTTTGTTGAAGCCATTTTAAGGCTAGTGGTTAACCGACTACTCAAAGAGATGATTGTCCTTGATGGATGATTGGTAGGATGAGTGGAGGGTTCAGATGTTGAAATGTGAATGTGGTGATGATATTAATGGAGGATTCAATATCAATAAAAACTTGTTTGAATGTATTTATATAAATTTGAGCCATGATATGCAATGGAGGGTCCATCGATACTGATGATATTGGTTTGATTTCAAAATCATAGAATGTAATTGCAGGATCTAGTCATGTTCGGATACTTCCCATATAATTTCTAAAGTTATTAGCATCATAAAATTGGAGTTCAATTGATTTTAAAATCTCCATTAATGGCTCATGGTGTGGGATATATTGTTGAATTAGATCATATATGGATAGTTTTTTTGAAGCCATTTTAAGGCTAGTGGTTAACCGACTACTCAAAGAGATGATTGCCCTTGATGGATGATTGGTAGGATGAGTGGGTGGATATGGATGGCTTGGAATATAAATTGGTTGGGAAGAATTGGTAGAGAACTAAATGGGAGATTATGAAGTGGTAGGTTGAGGAGACACACTTTTGGATCTATGGGATATTAAACAGACTCCTATTTTAAATTTTATTGATTGGTAATGTGTTTTTGACCTCGGGTGACTACATAAATAGCACCCACAAAACCTTGATATTGTTGAACATGGTTAACTTGATTAGGAGGAGTCTTGTTGTTTGACCCTCATGTTGTTGGTTGTGCTTCCTCATGATGAGTAAGTGGTGTTTGATAGATATCAAGATTTTAATTTTATTGAGCTAAAGGACTATCAACCTTGATGGCCCCTAAGTCAATTAAGTCTTGCACTATATCTTTAAATTTGTAGCAATCATTAATATCATGCTCATTCTATCGATGATAAGGGTAAAACAAATGCTCTCAATAGTTTTTGATATCCTTGGTGGGATCATCTAGTTTAAACTCAGGTAAGGTAAGTTGGTTTGTGTCATACAACCTATGAAATATGGGGTATATGACTCAGATCAAGGGGTGTAGTGGTAATTTTATCAAACAATTTTTTTATGTTGGTGATTATCCATAGTTGGCACTGTGTTTTGAACTAGTGGTGGTGGGGGAACTACTTGATATGTAATTTATTATGGTTTTTGTTGTTGATCCATTACCAGCTGGGTCATGACCACTTGATTCACTTTATTTGCTTGATGGGCCTGATTTAGCTTGGATTGAACAAAATAAGTTCCTTTGGATTGGTCATTTTTCTACCATTCTTTATTTTTATGTTTTAGCACAACTTATTGGATTTTTATCTCCTCAATTATGCTAGCCTAGGCAAGAGCTTCTTTGAATGAGTTGTATTGTTGCAATTGTAATAACCAAGAGATGGGTTTTAAGTAACTCTTGGCAAACAGTCAAGTTAGCTCTTCCATTGGTAGGGAGAATGATAGTTTTGTAATAACATCCCTCCAACGGTTGCCAAAATAATAAACTGACTCATCATAAAAATGCTTAATATTGTATAAGTTAGACAATGTGATTTTTATGAACATTAAGGGAAAATTTCTCAAGGAATTGGTGTTGGAAATATGAGCAAGTTTTGTTGTCATTGATGTCAAGGAAGATGAGGACCAAGTTTATTGTCATCCAGGTGTTTGTGTCCGAGGTTTGATTGGCAAGGTTGATGTTCGAGTTTCATTAATATCCTCTAGTGGTTTTTCCAAAAAGGCAAAGAAGAAGGATTAATATTATAATATTTAAGAATACAGGGTTGGTTTATGAAAAATAAATGCAAGGAGTTGTCACATTATAAAGCACCTAAAAAACCCATATGGCAGATTGAGTGGTTAAAGGTTTAATTATTTAATTTTAAATAATTTAACCTTAAGGTTAAAATTTAAAATTAAATAATAATGATTTAAAGGCCCTAAGTTTATAAATTATAAATTCAAATTTTAAAAATTCGAATGTCCTCGCCAACATTGGAGAAAGGGCATTGAAATGTATATAAATATGCCAAAAATATTTGGCAATAATCATCCTTGTGAATATATGTTAATGCGAAAAGAGTTCATGCACCATAGGAGAGCATTCACATGTGTTTAGATTTTTTTGGGTGTAGAAGAGAGAATAAGCTCGAGTGGAGTGCAAAAGATATCTCGAAGTAGCCTGTAGCTTAGTTGGCAGCCAGGGGCTATGGTAAGATGTTCGAGGAATGCGAGGCCAGGGTTCGAATCATGTGGATGCCATTTTGTTGAAGAGGAAGGTGTTTTGTTTTTGCATCATGTAAGGGAAGAGGATAAGGGCATCGAGGTGCACCTTTAGTTCACGTGAGGGCACATAGCCCAAGCGGTGGAAGCTTAAGCGCTAAGGCACTTGGTGGAGGAAAGGTAGGAGTTTGAAACCCACCGAGGACATTTTGCTAAGCAAAAAGGTATGCAAATTGGTTTGTAATTTTTATTAAGGTTTTTGCTAGGTAGAATTTGTAGAACGTGCGCTAGGGGATTATATTTAGTGCTAAGGTGGTTGGAAAGGAAATAAAGAGGGAGATATAAGGTTTTGGTTAAGTTAAAAATTAAATTATCCTTTTAGAAGGAGTAATAAGGGGATAAGAGGAGTTATATTTTATTTTAAATATAAAGGTGTTAAATAATTAAGAGGAGTAATAAGGTGATTAATGAAAAGTTATTGTTGAAGTGATTTACTTGGTTTTTGTTAATATTTTAAAGTGTGGAGTTTATAAGGTGTAATTGAGATCTTATGCTATGTATGGTGAAATATTTTGAGGAATCATTTAAGTGAATTTTTGAGTGAAGATTTTGTTACCTAACCTTTGAGATTGGCAAAGAGTTGATTGTGATTGAGATAGGTTTTGAGGTCAAACTTCTTCAAACAAAAGGTATGGGCATATCTTCCTTGTGAGTGAAATATTTTTGGATGTTATGAATGCTAAGTTGGAGTGAAAAGGATTGTTTGATAAGCATTGTTGAGTTTGGTTTTGAAATATCCAATATTGATTGATGAAGATTTTCTAGAATGAAGGTTGTTACTAGAAACCTTGTTTGATAAGCATTGTTGGAAATATTGAGTGAGCCTTCATATGCATGATTAAGGTTTGTGAAATATCATGAGTATCATTGTTATGTGAAGTTGAGAATAATCTTGAACTAGGGTTTGTGAAAGATCTTGAGTATCATTGTTATGTGAGGTTTGTTTGATAAGCATTGTTGAAAAAGCTTTCATTGAGTGATTGGTTGAGTGGAGTTGATTGAGCTTAGTTGATTGGAAGTGTTGGAGTGATAGTTCAAGTTCTATGAAACAAATTATTCTTTATTTTTGGATTGAGTTGAAGGAAATATTGAAAGTGATTAAGCATTTTTGTGAGTGAAACATATTGAGTCTCTAACCATTCTCTATATGTTTATATGAGATTAAAAAGAGAATCTATGTGAAGCTTGTTTGTGTGATTGAAGAGGTTTTCTGTGATAGATTGAGTTGAGTTGAATAAGCTTTTGTGAAAGCTTAATGAGATTGATTTGAGGTAAGTCTTAGTGAATATTTATGAATAGATTTGTGTGAGATTTGTGGAAGCTTACAATAGATTTGAGATAAGTCTTGGTGAAGACTTGTGAGCATATTGGACAAGTTCTAGTGAGGACTTGTAGAGAAGATTTTGAGGTAAGTCTTGGTGAAGACTTGTAGAGAAGTTGAGGTAAGTCTTGGTGAAGATTGTGGATTATATTTTAGGTAAGTCTTTGAGAAGACTTGTGAGCAGATTTGATTGATTGATTTGTTCAAACCTTGAGTTAAGGTTTGGGGTAGATCTAGTAGAGTTGATTTATGATTGGATCAAGATTTGTGTTAAGGCTTGAGGACATATTTGAGGATAGATTTTGATGAGAAGAGATTAGATTAGATTTGTTATTGAAGGACTATGTTTAGTGTAGATTTGAGATAGAGTTGAGAGTAAGATTTGGAGGTGATAGAGTAGAGGATAGTAGTCTCTAGTGGATAGAGATCCATTAGCTAGGGTAGATAGGATAGAGGTATTTAGTGGAGAGAGATCCATAAGCTAGAGTAGTGGAGGTAGTAGTCTTCTAGAGGATCACCAGCTAGAGTAGAGGAGGAGTTCTCCTATGGATAGAGATCCATGAACTAGTTAAGGGGATTGGTGTCTCCTATGGATAGATATCCATGAACTTGATTAGGGGATTGGTGTCTCCTTTGGATAGAGGTCCATAAATATTGTAATAGGGAAAGGATTCCCAAGAGATTTATTGAGAAAATTTTAGTGAAATATTTTCTCCGTGGAGTAGCCCACATTGGGTGAACCACATTGTTAAATTGGTGTCTCTATTGTGTGTGGTGATTTATGCATTGCTTTGATTACTATTTATTGATATTGCCATTGATATATTGGATATTATTGTTTGAGTAAAGAAAAGTAAAAAGTGATCTTATATTGTTCACCCCCTCTCTTAGTATAATCTTGTGTTCTTCAATTGGTATCAGAGTGGGTTCCTTCAGAAGAGTTTAACAACTTGAAGGAAAATCTTACAAGAACACAGATGGATTCTAAGGATGGATCTTCAGGGAATTCAACACCATTGTTTGATGGGAATAATTATGTACTTTGGAGTATGAGAATGAAGATTCACCTGATGGCACTTGGAAATGAGGTATGGGAAGCAGTTGAGAATGGATACATACCGCCAACTACTCCACCTATAGATAAATATGGTAAGCTTCTACATCATTACAATTCAAGAGAAATGAATGGAATTTTGAAAGGTTTGCATGAAACAGAGTTTATAAAGGTTATGCACTGCAAATCAGCAAAGGAAATTTGGGATAAGTTGCAAGGCATATATGAAGGAGATAAAAAGGTCAAAAGGGTAAAGTTGTGAAATTACAAGGGAATATTTGAAGACCTAAAGATGAAGGATGAAGAAAACATTGTTGCATATCTACTTCATGTAGATGAGGTTGTTAACTCCATGCAAGGACTTGGGCTTGAAGTTCAAGAATCTGATGTTTGTGATAAGATTTTAAGGTCACTCCCAAAAAGGTTTAGTGAAAATATTTCAGCTATAGAAGAGTCAAAAGATATTGATATTTTGACAAGGGATGAATTACATGGCATTCTCACAGCTTTTGAGATGAGAATAAAAGAGGAACCTATTCCCCAAAAGGAAGCAACCTTCAAAGTTACTAAGAAGACAAAGGGTAAGAAGTCAGATTCAAGCAATGAGTTATCCAATGATGAAGAAGCAAATTATGGCAAAAGGAACAAGGACTCAAGAAAGTATAAAGGTACAAAATTAGTTAGATGTTTCAATTGTGGAAAATATGGTCACTATGCATCTGATTGTCCAGAGGTTGGAAATAGCAATGATGAAGAAAAATAGGATCATAAGAATAGGGAAACAGAAAAACACAGGTACCAAAAGAAAAGTAGGGATGGACAAGGCAAGCAAGGAAAGAAGTTCTTCCAAAGGCATAAGAAGAGTTTCTATGCAGACAAGGTAGGTAAGAGCTCAAGTGATAGTGATGAAATTTCCTTAGATGATGATAAATATGAAGTACTATTTCTAGCAAAATAAAAATAAGTTGTTAGAAAATGGCACCAATGATTCTCAAGTGTTTTAGATGTGGTAACTTTGGTCATCTTGAAGATAGTTGTACAAGGAATGGATTCAGTTTTAGTGATGATGAATATGAAGATACACTTGAAGGACCAGAAGAAAATCTTCTTATGGCAATAGAAGAAGAAAGGAGTACTTCTAGTGGAAATAAATAAAAAAGGAATGAAGATAATCCTAAAGGCAAACAAATAGAGGAAGAATTAGAGAAAGGAGAAGTTGATCTTGAAGGTGAACTTATTTCTGCCCTTGATGCACTAAGGGAGGTAAGAAAGCAAAACTCAAAACTCAAGCTTAAATTTCAAGAATGTGATGAAGAGAAAGGAAAGCTTATAGAGGATCTAACCAACTCAATAGCTAAGACAAGGAGGTTTAAAGAGAAGTTAGAAGCTAAGGTTTTAGAATGTGAAAGGTTAGAGCATGAGGTAGCTTCACTAAGGAAGGAAGTAAAAGAGTCTAAAGATAAGTTACACAGGTTTGGGAGAAGCTCAAAGAACATAGATAATATTATCAAGGTACAAAGATATTCATCAAACAAAACAAGACTTGGTTTTGAATAGGTACAAAGAAAACAAGGAGAGGAGTCAATCTCAAGCTCCAAAGAAGAAGAAGCTTTAGAAGAAGAGAGTGTAAGAGAAAGTGAGACTTATGAGGATGAGTTGGACAATAAAGAGTTCAACAGGAAAAGGAACAATGCACAAATGAGGAACAGATGGAACATGAAGCAACACAGGGTAAAAGAGACTAAGAGACCAATGGGGTCAAGGCAAGGTAGTTTCAATGGATGATGCTTCTCATGTCATAGGTTTGGGCACAAGGCTTCACAGTGTAGGACACATGGAAGACAGGAATATGGGAATTTCAGAAACATGAATATTTTTCAAGGGTATTGCTACTCTTGTAATCAGTTTGGTCACAAGGCAGTAAATTGTAGGGTTCATGACAGAAATGGATATGGCTTCACCAAGAGAAACTTCAAGATAGTTTCACCTCCAAGGAATAACAACATTAAGTGTTATAAGTGCAATAATGATGGGCATACAAAAAAGTGGTGTAGAGCAAAAATTCCAGAGACAAGCAGGAACATGAATAGTCAGAGGAATCAAAAGGATCAGTTGAGGAAGAAAGTGGACAAAGGTAAATATCAGTGCTTGCTAGGAGTAGAAATACTCCCACCCCAGAATTAACCACCTCAAGAGGAGGTGGGGGAGGGGCTAAGCTAAGAGTCTCATTCTTAGCCCCGAGCCCCAAAGGTGACCCTTTGCCATTGATGTCAAAGGGGGAGAGATTTGAGTTAGGGGAGAGCATTCAATCAAGGGGAGCAGTTTCTCAGGGGGAGCAAAATAGAAAAAGGTAAAAGAAATGGTAAAAGGAAAATGGGTTGCCATCAATGACAAAGGGGGATATTGTTGGAAATATGAGCAAGTTTTGTTGTCATTGATGTCAAGGAAGATAAGGACCAAGTTTATTGTCATCCAGGTGTTTATGTCCGAGGTTTGATAGGCAAGGTTGATGTTCGAGTTTCATTAATATCCTCCGATGGTTTTTCCAAAAAGGCAAAGAAGAAGGATTAATATTATAATATTTAAGAATCCAGGGTTGGTTTATGAAAAATAAATGCAAGGAGTTGTCGCATTATAAAGCATCTAAAAAACCCATATGGCAGATTGAGTGGTTAAAGGTTTAATTATTTAATTTTAAATAATTTAACCTTAAGGTTAAAATTTAAAATTAAATAATAATGATTTAAAGGCCCTAAGTTTTTAAATTATAAATTCGAATTTTAAAAATTTGAATGTCCTCATCGACGTTGGAGAAAAAGCATTGAAATGCATATAAATAATGCCAAAAATCTTTGGCATTAATCATCCTTGTGAATATATGTTAATGCAACAAAGTTTGAGTGCCAAAGGAGAGCATTCACATGTGTTTGAGTTCGTTGGGCGTAGAAGAGAGAATAAGCTTGAGTGGAGCACAAAGGATATCCCTAAGAAGCCTGTAGCTTAGTTGGTAGCCAGGGGTTGTGGTAAGGCATTCAAGGAATGCTAGGCCAAAGTTTGAATCATGGGTGCACCATTTTGTTGAAGAGGAGGAAGTGTTTTGGTTTTCGCATTGTAGAAGGCAAGAGGATAAGGGTATCGGGATGCACCTTTAGTTCACGTGAGGGCACGTAGCCCAAGTGGTGGAAGCCTAAGCGCTAAGGCACTTGGTGGAGGAAAGGTGGGAGTTCGAAACCCGTCAAGGACATTTTGCTAAGCAAAAAGGTATGCAAATTGGTTTGTAATTTTTATTAAGGTTTTTGCTAGGTGGAATTTGTGGAACGTGCGCTAGGGGATTATATTTAGTGCTAAGGTGGTTGGAAAGGAAATAAAGAGGGAGATATAAGGTTTTGGTTAAGTTAAAAATTAAATTATCCTTTTAGAAGGAGTAATAAGGGGATAAGAGGAGTTATATTTTATTTTAAATATAAAGGTGTTAAATAATTAAGAGGAGTAATAAGGTGATTAATGAAAAGTTATTGTTGAAGTGATTTACTTGGTTTTTGCTAATATTTTAAAGTGTGGAGTTTATAAGGTGTAATTGAGATCTTATGCTATGTATGGTGAAATATTTTGAGGAATCATTTAAGTGAATTTTTGAGTAAATATTTTGTTACCTAACCTTTGAGATTGGCAAAGAGTTGATTGTGATTGAGACAGGTGTTTGAGGTCAAAACTTCATCAAACAAAAGGTATGGGCATATCTTCCTTGTGAGTGAAATATTGTTGGATGTTATGAATGCTAAGTTGGAGTGAAAAGGATTGTTTGATAAGCATTGTTGAGTTTGGTTTTGAGATATCCAATATTGATTGATAAATATTTTCTGGAATGAAGGTTGATACTAGAAACCTTGTTTGATAAGAATTGTTGGAAATATTGAGTAAGCCTTCATATGCTTGATTAGGGTTTGTGAAAGATCATGAGTATCATTGTTATGTGAAGTTGTGAACAATATTGAACTAGGGTTTGTGAAAGATCTTGAGTATCATTGTTATGTGAGGTTTGTTTGATAAGCATTGTTGAAAAATATTTTATTGAGTGATTGGTTGAGTGGAGTTTATTGGGCTTAGTTGATTGGAAGTGTTGGAGTGATAGTTCAAGTTCTATGAAACAAATTGTTCTTTATTTTTAGATTGAGTTGAAGGAAATATTGAAAGTGATTAAGCATTGTTGTGAGTGTGAAACATATTGAGTCTCTAACCATTCTCTATATGTTTTTGTGAGATTAAAAATAATATGTGTGAATCTTGTTTGTGTGATTGAAGAGGTTTTCTGTGATAGATTGAGTTGAGTTGAATAAGCTTTTGTGAAAGCTTACAATTAGATTGGATAGATTTGAGATAAGTCTTGGTGAAGACTTGTTGGATAAATTTATGTGAGATTTTGTGGAAGCTTACAATGTATATTTGAGGCAAGTCTTGGTGAAGACTTGTTGAGTAGATTGGACAAGTTCTAGTGAGGACTTGTTGAGTAGATTTGAGGTAAGTCTTGGTGAAGACTTGTTGAGTAGATTTGAGGTAAGTCTTGGTGAAGACTTGTGGATATATTAGTGTGAGATTTTGTGGAAGCTTACAATGCATATTTGAGGTAAGTCTTTGAGAAGACTTGTGAGCTGAGTTGATTGATTGATTTGTTCAAACCTTGAGTTAAGGTTTGGGGTAGATCTAGCAGATTTGATTTGTGATTGGATCAAGCTTTGTGTTAAGGCTTGAGGATATATTTGAGGATAAATTTTGGTGCAAATTAGAGATAGATATTGAGTATATTTGTGCTAGACCAAAGGACTATGTTTAGTGCATATTTGAGATAGATATTGAGCAGATTTGTGCTAGATCGAAGGACTATGTTTAGTGTATATTTGAGACAGAGATTGAGCAGATTTGTGCTAGATCGAAGGACTATGTTTAGTGTAGATTTGAGATAGAGCTGAGAGCAAGCTTTGGAGGTGATAGAGTAGAGGATAGTAGTCTCTAGTGGATAGAGATCCATTAGCTAGGGTAGAGAGGACAAAGGTCTTCAGTGGAGAGAGATCCACAAGCCAAAGTAGTGGAGGCAGTAGTCTTCTAGAGGATCACCAGCTAGAGTAGAGGAGAAGGAGTTCTCCTGTGGATAGAGATCCACGAACCAGCTAAGGGGATTGGTGTCTCCTGTGGATAGATATCCATGAACTTGATTAGGGTATTGGTGTCTCCTTTGGACAGAGGTCCATAAATATTGTAATAGGGAAAGGATTCCCAAGAGATTTGTTGAGAAAATTTTAGTGAAATATTTTCTTCGTGGAGTAGCCCACATTGGGTGAACCACGTTAAATTGGTGTCTCTATTGTGTGTGGTGATTTATGCATTGCTTTGATTACTTTTATTGATATTGCCATTGATATATTGGATAATATTGTTTGGGAAAGAAAAGTAAAAAGTGGTCTTATACTGTTCACCCCCCTCTCAGTATAAGCTTGTGTTCTTCAATTGGTTCACAACCTATTCGAAAGTATAAATACTATGATGAGGTAGATGGTTATACCACTCCCTAACATCTCCTCCCAATGTCTAAGGAAATATTCTATAATTAAGGCATATTGATTTTGGATTATAAAATATGAGTGAATGATTGTGTTTACATGCTCTCTATGGTCCTTAGTCCCTTTAAAATTATTAAATTTTAACAATGTAAAATCTTACAGATATGATAGTGATGGTACTGAAAAGTGAATTGGTTGATTGACAAGCTATCTTAAAATTGGCTTCTAGTTCATCATACCAGGAGTGTGTCATATCAAATTATCAATACACTATTGCAAATCCTAAATGCTAGGGTCTTCCCCAGGTATGTGGAAGCCCTGAATCACTTGATGACTGTGTGGAGATGAAGTTGTAAAATGTTGAGGTGTGACGAGATGTTGATTATTTGATGGACTAAATTGAATTTTATGATATTGGGCTTGACGTGGATGATGAAATGGATATGAGTTTTGAGGACTATGAATGTGTTAAATCATGGGAATAGAATGGGTGTGGGTTGATGGAGTTGTGGGTATGGAGACCATGTTGGCAATTTGAGTTATTTTATGTTGTCATTGATGTCACATGGATCACATTGAGTTTTGGTGGCCAAATGATATTTTGGAAAGCATGGATAAATACAAGGTTTTTTTGAAAACCAAGGCAGGAAAATAAAAGTTTTTATTTAAAAGCATGGGTGGCATATTTGAACTAGGTTTTTCTTAAAACCCAAGTTGGCCTTTAGTTTCATCGAAAAATGTGCCCCGGTGATGGAGATATTTAGTTTTTAATATTTGGTTTAAATTTTAATTATTTAAAATTTAAATTTAAATTTAAAATTAAATATGCAAGATTTTTTTCAATGTCATCAAAAATAATAAGGAGGCTATATAAAGGGGATTCCTAAGGTTCATAAACTAATTATTTCTTGTGGTTAATAATCGTTGGCTAAGAATCCAAATTGAGCTCATGCAAAAATCTTTTAGAAAGCAGAAGCAACGAATAAATGAAGGTTGGTCAAAGTCCAAAGTCATCATGGGCAGAGTGGTGCATTGGTAATTGGATTTTGGATAAGGTGTGTGGCGGCACAAACATCAAGGTTTTGAATCCCCTTGACTATGTTTGGAAGGCATTGGAAAAAAAGCACTCGAAGCATTTTGATTTGCGAAAAAGGAGGAAAGGTTTTAAGGCACGTTGTGCCTTTCCATTTTGAATGAGCAGCTAGCTCGTGTGGCAACCTTAGCTGAGGTTGATGTGCTCGTGGTGTGGGCAAGTCAAGGGTTCAAATCCCCTTGAGGAGGTAAATACATTTTTTCTCTAATTATTTTTTTTAAGCCCTAAGTTGGAGCTATAAGGTGGTTAGGAATAATTAAAGTTTTAATAAACGTTTTTTTATAAGGGTTGTGATTATTATTTCAAAGGTGGATGAGTTGTTGATTTAATTTGATGTTCATGAAATTGAGAATTAGGATTTAGGAGAAATAAGGAGTTGTTATAAAATAATTTCTAAGAGGTTTATTGATTATTATTTTGATAAGGGTTTTTATTAAAAATGGACTTTAGTGGATGTGTTTATTAAGTTGGAGTAAAAAGGTGTAAATTGAGTTATGCTTTATCTCGTGATTATTTGAAGTCCACTAAGCCTTATTGATATTGGAAAGGAAAGTTGTGTTTAGTGTGGTAGATTTTGTAGACAACTTCTTGGCATTAAAAAGGTATGGGCACATTCTCCTATTGATTGTTTATGGTGGTTGATTTCTGAAATATCATTGGAGTGAAAAGTATTGATTGTGGTTTCCTTTTCAAAAGTGTTTGGTTGAATGCTTCAAGGTTTTCTGGTTTGAGAGTTATGTTTAAACCTTGCTTTATAAGCATAGTTGTTGAAGCCCATTGGTTATGTAAAGAACTTGAAAATAACATGAGTATCATTGTTATGTGTGGTTGAACATTTTTGGAAACATTTGAGTTGGTTGATACATGCTTGGACTAGGGTTTTGTGAGAAAGAGTTGTCCCTTCTGGTGATTGGTTGAGTTGAGTTGATTGATCCTAGTAAAGTGATTGTGTGAGGTGATTTTTCAAGTCCTATGAAACAAACTATTCTATAATTCTGATTTGAGTTGAGATTGAGCTTAGAACATATTGAGTCTCTAACAATTCTCTTTATGCTCCTATGAGTTGACTTGAGTTGAGATTGATTTGAGTTGAGTTGAGTTGAGATAATTGTGGATTATTATTGTCGTCCATTGTAGAGTGCATTTCCATTAATTTTTGAGTTCATATTTGAACCTTGCCTTCATAATTTTTTGGATGAGATTTGAGTACTACTTGAACATGATTGATTAAGCCTTTGATAATGCCTTTGGGATAGATTTTTGGACAAATTTGTGGCAGTTTGTGTATGATTGATTGAGACTTTGAGAAGGCTTTGTGGATAGTTTTGGGACATATTTGTGGATAGTTTTAGACATATTTATGGACAGATCTGGGAAAATTTTTGATGAGGTTCTAAGTGAGCCTATTGAGCAGATTTGAGCAAGTTCTTGGTGAGCTTGCTAGAGTAGATTTGGACAAGTTCTTAGTGAGCTTTTTGGAGAAAATTTGCACAAGTTCTTGGTGAGATTTCTAGAGTAGATTTGGACAAGTTCTTAGTGAGCTTTTTGGAGCAGATTTGAGCAAGTTATGTGTGAGCTTGTTGAACAAATTTGGACAAGTTTTGTGTGAGCTTGTTGAGCAGTTTTGGACAAGTCCTATGTGATCTTGTTATGCATATTTGGACAAGTTCTATGTGAGCTTGGTATTGCCTAGATTTAAGAAAATCAAATAAATTTGGATAAGTTCTAGGTGATATTTTTGAGAAGTTTTGGACAAGTTCTATGTGAGCTTGTTATGCATATTTGGACAAGTTTTGTGTGAGCCTGTTATTGCCTAGATTTGAGTAGATCAAAGAAATAATTGTATTCGATAAGGATCCTTATTTCTATGTGAAATATTATAAGGATATTATCATGTGGAGTACCCCACATTTGGGGAACCACGTTAAATATTGTATCTCAATTATGTATGGTGACTTGTGCTTTTGCTTACTATTGCTATCTAATTTATTATTGCACGCTGCTATATTTAGATATTGCAATTAAGGACATTAATTGATATTGGTTTGGAAAGAAAGTAAAAAGTGGTCTTATATTGTTCACCCTGCATCTCAATATAAGCTTGTGTTCTTCAATTGGTATTAGAGTGGGTTCCTTCGAAAAGGCTAACAACTTGAGGGTAGATTCTACTGGGTTACAGGATGAAAAAATGGTATATTAATAGTGGGTGCTCTAGTGATATGAATGGGTATAAGGATAATTTCATTTCTTTAAAAGGGAACAGTAGCAGATCTATGAGATCTGGTGATAATGCTTTAGCTAAAATCAAAGGGAGAGGAACTTTAAGTTTGGATGATGGAAATACAACTACACAAGGTGTACTCTATGTTGAGGGTCTGAAACACAACCTACTAAGTGTAATTCAGCTTTGTGATAGATGGTACATAGTTACATTTTCCTCTATAGGATGCAAAATTAGGGAAACAAAAATAGTGAAGCTTGTTGCAACTACAGAAAGAACCAATAACAATCGCTACATGTTTAGTGAAATAAAAAAGGAAAAATGTCTTCTATCTAAATAAGAGAAGAGTTGGTTATGGCATAAAATGTTGTGTCACTTGAACTTTGATAACATAGGAAGGATAAACAACAAAAATATTGTCGAAGATCTACCAAAATATAAAAATATCTTCAAATACAATTTGTGCACAATGTCAATATGGAAAGCAGACAAGATCAAGTTTCAAGGCAAAATAATATTCCTCTTCCAAGGTATTAGAGTTGATTCATACTGATTTATGTGGGCCTATGAGAACTAAAAGCCTATAAGGTGAAAGCTACTTCATGTTTTTCATAGATGATTATTCTAGAATGACTTGGGTTGTTTTTTTGAAAGAGAAATCAGAGGAATTTGATCATTTCAAAGTATTAAAAGATATGGTAGAAAATTAAATGGAAAATAATATCAAGTGTTTACGATCATATAGAGGAGGGGAATGCATATCTATAGAATTCATTGAGTTTTGTGCATAACATAGAATCAGAAAAGAATATTCAACATCCAAGACTCCTCAGCAAAATGTAGTAAAAATAAAGAATAGAACTCTTGAGAATATGGCTAGAGCAATGCTAAATGAATAAAAAATATTAGATGGATTTTGGAAGGAATCAATCAGTACAACAGTCTATGTTATGAATAGAGCTCAAGTTAGAACAAAGCAACATAAGACTCCATATGATTTTTGGAAAGGAAGACCTCCCATTGTAAACTACTTTAGAGTTTTTGGAATTAAGTGTTATATCAAAAGAGAGGATAAGGACATGGGCAAGTTTGATCCTATATGTGATGAAGGTATATTTCTTGGATACTCTACAAAAATTAAGGCCTATAGATGCTACAATAAAAGAACACATACAATGGTGGAAAGTATAAATATCAGAGTTGATGAAAGAACGGGAATAAATGATCCACATAAGGAAGATATTCTTGAAGAAGAACTTTGTCAAGAATAAATGGGTGAAGATTCAGATGAAGAAAATTTACAGAATATACCTTCCAAAACTACATCAAGATATATTCATAAAAATCATCCAGAGGACTTGATCATTGGTAGTTCCAATGTAAGGCGGACAAGAAGAGGAATCATAGGCTCAATAGAACAAGCAGATGTTTCACTATTATCCAAGATAGAACCAAAGTATTTTAGAGAGGCAAAAAATGATGAATGTTGGATTAAGGCAATGAAGGAAGAACTAGATTAGATTGAAAAGAGTAAGACTTGGGAATTAGTTCCAAGACCAAAAGGAAAAAATGTAATTGGTACTAAATGGGTCTACAGGAAAAAACTAAATAAAGATGGTCAAGTCATCAAAAACAAGGAAATATTGGTGTGTAAAGGATATGCACAAGTAGAAGGAATTTATTTTGATGATACCTTTGCACCAGTTGCAATATTGGAAGCTATACAGATGTTTTTGGCACTTTCAAGCTATAAGAATTTTAAAGTATATCAGACGGATGTCAAATCAGCTTTTCTAAATGGTCATTTAGAAGAAGAAGTTTACATTGAACAACCAGAGGGGTTTAATCAAGCAGATAAGCTAGATTATTTGTGTATATTGAAAAAGGCTCTCTATGGATTAAAGCAAGCCCCTAGATCATGGTATTAAAGACTAGAAAAATATCTTTGAGAGTAAGGTTTTAGAAAGGGAACAATTGATAGCAATTTGTATATTAAAAATAAGGGAAATTATTTGATGATTATGGAATTTTATCTGGATGATATTATTTTTTGGGGTAGCAATGATAGAATATGTCAATAATTTGAAAGAAACATGACTAAAGAGTATGAAATGTCTATGATTGGTGAATTAACCTTTTTCCTCATATTATAGATTTCACAATTAGAAAAAGGGATATTTCTTTCACAAACAAAGTATATAAAGGAGATGTTGAAGAAATTCAAAATGGAAGATAATAATCTAGTTATTACTCCAATGGTTACAAAGTGTAAATTAAGCAAATATGATGAATATCCTAATGCAAATAAAACTCTATACATATCTATTACTGGTAGTCTATTATATGTTACAGCCACAAGACCAGATATAATATAGGTAGTTGTTTTAGTGGGAATATTTCAAGTAGCTCCAAAAGAATCATATGTGACAGTAGTGAAAATAATACTAAGATATCTCAAAGGAAAAATGGAGTATGGTCTATGGTATCCTAGAAGTAGTAAATTTACTCTCACAACATATACATATGCAGATTGGGCAGGAAAATATTAATTATAGAAAAAGCACAAGCAGAGTAGCATTCTTTATTGGTGATTGCCTAGTTTCTTGGCTACGTAAGAAACAACCATCAGTGTCCCTTTCCACAACAAAGGCGTAATATATTATAGCAGCAACATGTTGTTCATAAGTATTATGGATGAAACAAACTATCAAAGATTTCAAAATAGAACATGATCATCCCATTATTATTCTGTGTGATAATACTAGTGCTACAAGTATCTCGAAGAATCCAGTAATGCGTGCCAAAACAAAGCACATTCCAATAAAGTATCACTTTTTAAGAGATAAGGTTACAGAGAAACAATTAAGATTGGAATATGTTCCTACAAAATATTAGATTGCTGACATCTTTAATAAACCATTACCAAGATAATTGTTTGAGCATTTGAGAGAACATATGGGAGTAAAGGTACTCCCACCCCAAAATTAATCACCTCAAGAGAGAAGGTGGTGAGGGGGCTATGCTTAAGATTCATATATTTTAGCCCCATAGGTGTCCCTTTTGCCATTGATGTCAAAGGGGGAGATATTTGAGTAAGGGGGAGAGCATTGAGTTAGGGGGAGCAGCCTCAAAAGAGAGCATTGAGTTAGGGGGAGCAACCTCCATAGATATTATTGAGTCAGGGGGAGCAACTTTGATTCTCAGAGATGGTTTTTGCATTGACTATGATTTTTGCATTAGAGGTGTTGCCATCAATGACAAAGGGGGAGATTTTTGACAATTTGAGTTATTTTATGTTGTCATTGATGTCACATGGATCATTGATATCACATGGATCACATTGAGTTTTGGTGGCCAAATGATATTTTGGAAAGCATGGATAAATACAAGGTTTTTGTGAAAACCAAGGTAGGCAAAATAAAAGGTTTTATTTAAAACCATGGATGGAAGATTTGAACTGGGTTTTTCTTAAAACCCAAGTTGGCTTTTCAATTCATCGAAAAATGTGCCCCGATGATGGAGACATTAAATTTTTAATATTTAGTTTAAATTTTAATTTTTTAAAATTTAAATTTAAATTTAAAATTAAATATGGAAGATTTATGCTGATGTCATCACAAATAATAAGGAGGCTATATAAAGGGGACACCTAAGGATCATAAATTGATTCTTACTCGTGGTTAATAATCGTTGGATAAGCATCTAAATTGAGCTCATAAGAAAATATTTTAGAAAGTAGAAGCAACATATAAATGAAGGTTGGTTAAAGTCCAAAGTCATCGTGGGCAGAGTGGCGCACTGGCAATTGGCTTTTGGCTAAGGTGTGTGGCAGCACAAATTTCAAGGTTTCAAATCCCCTTGACTGCGTTTGGAAGGCATTGAAAAAAAAGTGCTCAAAGCATTTTTGATTTGCAGAAATGGAGGAAAGGTTTTAAGGTAAATTGTGTCTTTTCCTTTTGAACAAGTGGCTAGCTCATGTGGCAACCTTAGTCATGGCTAAGGCGCTTGCAATGTGGGCAAGTCGGGGGTTCGAATCCCCTTAATGAGGTAAATACGTTTTTTCTCTAATTATTTTTGTTAAACCCTAACTTGGACTTGTAATGTGGTTAGGAATAATTAAAGTTTTAATTAAACTTTGTTTTTATAAGGGCTATGATTATTATTTCAAAGGTGGATGAGTTGTTGATTTAATTTGATGTTCATGAAATTGAGATTTAATATTTAGGAGAAATAAGGAGTTGTTATAAAATAATATCTGAGAGGTTTATTGATTATCATTTTGATAAGGATTTTTTATTAAAAAAGGACTTTGGTGGATGTTTTTATTAAGTTGGAGTAAAAAGGTGTAAATTGAGTTATGCTTTATCTTGTGATTATTTGAAGTCCACTAACCCTTATTGAGATTGGAAAGGAAAGTTGTGTTTAGTGTGGCAGATTTTGTGGACAACTTCTTGGCATCAAAAAGGTATGGGCACATTCTCCTATTGATTGTTTATGGTGGTTGATTTCTGAAATATCATTGGAGTGAAAAGGATTTATTGTGGTTTCCTTTTCAAAAGTGTTTGGTTGAATGCTCTAAGGTTTTCTAGTTTGAGAGTTGTGTTTAAACCTTGTTTTATAAACATAGTTGTTGAAGCCCATTGGTTATGTAAAGAACTTGAAAATAACATGAGTATCATTGTTATGTATGGTTGAGAATTGTTGGAAACATTTGAGTTGGTTGATACATGCTTGGACTAGGGTTTTGTGAGAAAGAGTTGTCCCTTGTGGTGATTGGTTGATTTGAGTTTATTGAGGTTAGTCAAGTGATTGTGTGGGGTGATTTTTCAAGTCCCATTAAAATAAACTATTTTATAATTCTGATTTGAGTTGATATTGAGCTTAGAACATATTGAGTCTCTAATTATTCTTTTTATGCTTCTATGATTTGACTTGAGTTGAGATTGATTTGAGTTGAGTTGAGTTGAGATCATTGTGGATCATTGTTGTCATCCATTGTAGAGTGCATTGCCATTCATGGTTGAGTTTATATTTGAGCCTTGACTTCATAGATTTGTGGATGATATTTGAGTGCTACTTGAGCATGATTGATTGAGTCTTTGAGAAGGTCTTTGGGATAGATTTATGGACAAATTTGTGATAGTTTGTGTTTGATTGATTGAGCCTTTGAGAAGTCTTTGTGGATAGTTTTGGGACAGATTTGTGGATAGTTTTAGACATATTTGTGGACAGATATGGGACATATTTTGATGAGGTTCTGAGTGAGCCTATTGAGCAGATTTGAGCAAGTTCTTGGTGAGCTTGCTAGATCAAAGTTGGACAAGTTCTTAGTGAGCTTGTTGGAGCAGATTTGAGCAAGTTCTTGGTGAGCTTACTAGAGTAGATTTGGATAAGTTCTTAGTGATCTTTTTGGAGCATATTTGAGCAAGTTTCGTGTGAGCTTGTTGAGCAGATTTGGACAAGTTTTGTGTGAGCTTGTTGAGTAGTTTTGGACAAGTTTTTTGTGAGTTTGTTATGCATATTTGGACAAGTTCTCTGTGAGCTTTTTATTGCCTAGCTTTGAGTAGATCAAAGAAATATGGACAAGTTTAGTGTGATCTTGTTGAGCAGTTTTGGAAAACCTTTATGTGAGCTTATTATGCAGATTTGGACAAGCTCTGTGTGAGCTTGTTATTGCCTAGCTTTGAGTAGATCAAAGAAATCATTATATTGGATAAGGATCCTTATTTATGTGTGAAATATTATAAGGATATTATCTTGTGGAGTACCCCACATTGGGGGAACCACGTTAAATATTGTGTCTCAATTGTGTATGGTGACTTGTGCTCTTTCTTACTATTGCTATTTGAGTTATTAATGCACACTGCTATATTTAGTTATTGCAATTAAGGACATTAATTGATATTTGTTTGGAAAGAAAGTAAAAAGTGGTCTTATAATGTTCACCCCCCCTCTTAGTATAAGCTTGTGTTATTAAAACCATATAAGGATGTGATACCTATGATGGATTTACAATGAAGAAGGTAATATGAGTGGAAGTAGGTTGGGGCTTGAGATATGTCACATGTATTTACTATTAGGGACAAGAATGAGAATTTTATCAATCCTTGAGAAATTTTTTGAGGTGTTTCCATACTTATTGTATGACAATATCTGAATCATATGGTATGGATGTGGTGGGAATGAATGAACTTGGTGGGGGATAAGTTGCAATAGGGATTTCAACTAAATGAGGGACATTGGATGCAATGGAAACTGACATTTGTGAAGCAACATTAACATGTTCTTAATACAATGGATTGCCATAGGTGGTGGTATATGAATATGGAATGAAAGTTTCTTGACCACATGACTATTATGGAAGGGACCAATGATAGAAAAGTGTATATGATACCTCAAAAAGAGGGTTAGTATACACCTGGGTAAAACTATAAGGCTACAAGTGGGCAAGTTCTTACTGATATTAAGGATCATGCCTAGGTGGGATAATTATTTATTCTAGAATAGGGTTGATGGATCTTCAAAAATCTTCCACTTTATCCATATCTATGTGGGTGATATTAGGATTGGTGGGAGATTATGGCTCAGTTTCTAGAATGGGGTTGTTGGTGGATCTGTGTAACACATCAGTGTTTAAGGTATACATAGTGTGTGATGGTCCTATAGATAAACAAAAATATTTTTTTTGTATCACACTAATAGTGTTAAACACAAAATTGGTAGGGTAAGATGTGGAACACTCCATGGATGAAGTGGTTTGGATGACGAAGGTTTGACTCAAACTATTTGCCTGGATTTGATTTGAAACCATAAGCTAATGAGTCGGTTGGAAATTGTGTGGAATGTGCAAAAAATAAAATGCAAATGGAAATTACATATAATCAAACAAGTATTCAATCCTATATTTTTACAACATATTTTTTTATGTGGGTTTTGTGTGTTGTTGATGTGCTAACCTAAACTATTATGCAAGGTGGAATCTAAGGCTAGATGGAAAATGAGATTCTTCCTGATGATAAAATTTAGAAAGTTTTCTCATAGGTGGATATGGTTTCTATGGGCGATATGATGGATGGATATGAAGCCCATCATCACCAATCTCAAACAATGATTGGTGATAAAATCCAAATCACTATTTTTTAGTGTGTAACATGCAAAGTGTGTGATTCATTTTAAGATTTATATTTTCTATAGTGTTCATCCAATTTCAAAAACACCCTATTTAACTTGTCTAATCTAGAAGCCAATAAAATTAACACTAAGCTTCTCAAAAGAGCTTAGGGGTACATCGCTTAAGACTCACCTTGAATCATCAAGTGATTCCTATAGTGGAGGGTTCACCTAGTTCTTTTGCCCTAAATCATCAAGTGATTCCAACAATGGGAGTATACTTAGATATTACGATCTTGTTCCAAATTAGACAAGTAAAAATGGAATCTTTCAACCCTACTATGCAGATTTTTATTCTTTTATTATTTCAATTGCAAACAACATACATAATAGTGAATGCATATGCCATAAATCCACATAAGTCTAAATTAAATGTAATCTATAATGAATGCATGAATGCAATTCTACTCTTTATGCAATCTATATGACGGATGTAAATGCCTAAAATGAAAATAAAAATGCAATTGATTTAAACATAAAATGAATTATTTTCTTTTATTAATTTTACTGTTAAAAGTAAGAAAATGAAAATAAAAATGAGTTAGGGTTTGAATTAGGCTTACTAGGAAGCCTACGTATTTCTTCCCCACTTTGTTAAACACCACATAGAGTATCTAGAATGTTGTAGACCATTTCCTTAATGTTGTAGGGCATCCCTCTAATGTTGTAGGGCATTTATATGACCTCCGATTGAATTCTAAAATTTCCAAAAACCCTCATTTTCATGATTGTTGCATAATAAAACTTCTAAAACCTACAAAATAAAAATAGAAACATAAATTAGTGATAATATAAATAAAAATAAATAACCCTTTGGCATTCCCATCATGATCACCATTTTGTAAACAAAAAATGAACAACACCATTGCAAAGATAAAGCATAAAAATCACAGTAACACAACAAAATGCACAAAATGAATAGTCTTTTATTAATATGGGTAGATCTATGAGTTGTACAATTAATGTATACCAGTGTGGGGTTTTAAAAATATTTTTTGATACAAATATTTAAAAAATAGGGTTTTGAAACCCTAGTTCAATGAACAACTGGTATTTTTTGGTTTATCCTTGATCCAAATAAGAGTGTGGGTGGGCTTATGTATCCTTATGAGACCACCCTAGCTACAAAAACTTCCAAAAATGTGGATCCTACAAATGCAAATAGAAAACAACATAAAAGGGGCTAAAAGCACCTACAAGGGCTTCACTGTGTGAGGCCCTCAAAAAGATAAAACCTATAAAACCCTAAATGTTGTAAAATAAAATTGTAAATAGAAATGCAAGAACACAAATAAATGATGCAACAAATATTTTTACCTTGTTAATGCTAATATCTTCTCCTATTTCTATTATCGATGATTGTGTGAACACTTGAAAACATTAGAGGGCTTATAGACTATATAAATGTACTACGAGAAACACCTAGAGGCATTTGATGGGGGCTATGATTACCTAGAAG
Organism: Wollemia nobilis; assembly: GCA_028583015.1. NCBI lineage: Eukaryota > Viridiplantae > Streptophyta > Pinopsida > Araucariales > Araucariaceae > Wollemia > Wollemia nobilis. The sequence continues at coordinate 80,711 of JAQPPZ010017101.1, read as the reverse complement.
CATTCCAAAAATGGTCAACAATATTTTTCAAAATCTGGGAGGTGTTCAGAGGTTGAGGAAAGGGAGGCAAAACCATATCTAGTTCATAAGGGTTTGGCAATGATGAAAATGGTAGATGTGATGGTGGTGGCAAGGGAAGAAGATGATGGCAAAGTGGCTAGGGTAAATGTTCAAATTTGGGACCTTGAGAATTTTTGTGGACCTTGATTCATCAAAATGAATCACTTTTTATAATCTACCCTTGAACATGTTAGGGTTTTGATGACACAAAATGGGTGATCGATATTAAAACATGATGAAGGGTGGATATTAAGCTTGGGCAAGTGACATGGATTTAGATGGATGGATGGATGAGATTAAAACATGGTGGATGACTATGATTTATTTATATAAATACATATATATTTATTATATATATAAATATAAATATTAAATATTAATATTTATGTATATATAAAATAAATAAATATCTATATATATAATGGATGGCTATGATTGGAGGATACAAATGGATGACAAGTGGCTAGATTTTTGTGTCTACATTTTCATTATGCATGTCACCATACCCCATATCAACATAGGTATCCAATGGATCCTAAAACACTATCTATATATCATCATAGGCATCGTAACCCTATTGATAAGTGTAGGGTTGACACAACTTGGGTATTCTACACCTTTATTGGGGATGGGATTATTGGTTGAGAGGCACCCAAGGTGTGTAATATTGATTTGTCCATGGTAGTATATCTTGATGTTATGCAGGATGTATTGGAACATGTAGATCCTATTACCTTTTATTATCCCTTGTGGGTATATTTTCATGTAATTATTTTTACAATAGTTCATGATTTATTCATTATTGATGCAACTATTGATGAATGCTACTATTTAGGATTCAGCTACTACTATTGATATTTGGTTTTATTCAATCATTTTTTATGCCTAGGTATTTATTGAGTGTGATCTATGTCATCAGTATTATGGAATCTATCTGTCTATGTGTTGGTGGTACGATGGGGCTTAGCTTGCTTATCTAGCCTAACATGACCAAAATTTTATTTACATTTATCATGGGTGGTTGCAAAGACTTAATACTGAGGTTTAAATGTGATTTTTGCAAAATTAGGTGGTGTAGAGGTGCCACATTCCTGCATAGCTTCTCTCTCAAAAGGTTGAAAGGTATGATTTAAATCAAATTCTTCCATTCTATGATGTGTGTACATGAAATCCATAGCTAATTTAAATTGACTATGAGGGTGATGGGTTGTAAACCTATCCCATAGATAATACCCTTCATCTATAGATAGATGATCTACATTAGTGGTATGGTATTTTGCATCCCTATAGGATGTATACGTCTAAAAAAACCTCCAATGGATTGCTAGGATAAGTCAGGATATGAAGTCATTATAACATCCTACTTAGACCCTCAATGGTCTTATGAATATACCTATAAAATATAAGCAATGTTTCTTGGTCAATAATCTCTTCATATTGATCGTATCCTAGACCTATGGCTATGTCTCTAAGAGAAAAATCTTGAAATTCAAATTCTCTATCTATTATGTGTGTGTTTTGATGAGCATTAGGATGCCATTCAGGAATGAGGAAATCCTAAAATCCACTCAAAATAGTTCATTTTTTGGGATGTTTATGCAATAGCTTATGATTGAGCTTGATTATAGGTGGGTACCATATTTTGAATTAAATAATCAAGAAACAATCAAGTAGAAAATATGTTTATCACTTTTATTTTTTTATTGTGAGTTCTTATAACTGTTTGAGTGTGTTTTTATGTTTAACCCTATACCTATGAAAACTAAGGGTAAAAAAAATAGAAAACTACTAAAGGTAGTTAGCACACCCCCTATCAGGGAGTGTAACTCAAATGGCAAAAAGTGGCTTCCTATGGATATGGCTCAAGGTAACCTTATGGGAATAAAGACCCCTAAAGGGGTTGTGTTTTCTAAAATTTTACTACCAGCACAACCATAATTTTTCTTAACCCACACATTTACAGTGTGAACAAGAATGATTTTTACATCCACTAATTATTTGGAAATCCCTATGGTAAAGGAGATTTCTAATCCTTCCTACTCTACGCACACCCAAAAATTGTTGGTCAAAAATCTACACCTAATGAAAAGGATGAGGTGAAAAAGCTTGTGCACCCTACAAAATTTAGACAAAATTGAATGATCATTGCACCTAGGAGATATTGGGTGATTGATCTCTGGATAAGGCTAGTTATTTTTAGGAGGTCCTAGCTAACTAAGCCTAAATTTGTTGGGAAAAAGGAACACAAAGGAAGGGAAAATAGGTTGTAGCCAAAACTCACAATGATAGATTTGGCTGCATCAAGACACATGAATGAGAAGTAGATGCCATCATAGAAAAAAAAAATAGGTTACCTAATAGAATAATAAAACTTACTCTTGTCTACCCATCATCACCATTTGCTGCAAGCAAATTCCATAACAAATAAATGAAATGCAAAAAATCCAAATAGCAAAATTATTGCATGCACATCAGGCTAGATTTAGTAGAAATAAACTTACAAAACTCACATACACATATGCAAGAGTCAATTTGGAGATCAAACAGTAAAATACTTGTATTTCATAACATAATATTTACATATGAATTGTAATGACTAAATATCCACCCTCAAAAATGCCTAACATTCTAAAATATATAGACCTTACAATGAATGTTGTATTGAATACAATAGGTTATGGATAATACCATTGGGTGATGCTAGAAAGGATGGCCATATTTTATATACCACTGAATCTTTTACAAACTGCAATGAAGGGTGGCTACCATAAGTACACCAGTCATAATGTATAAGGCTAGACTCTTGATCAATCTTATTCCTTTAAGTAGATTTGTTAGATAATAAATTCCATTTGTCTATTCTTGAAAGTATTAATTGCATGAAGGTACAAGTTGAGTCTGACCATCTAATTGATGTGTGATTTTATCAATTACCATGTAGCAGGGTACATGACCTATTTAATGCTATACTATCATCACACATCTTCTTGAATGAGGGATCAGACCTTTCTGTATAGGTCTTCTAGATTCTAGTAGGGATTTTATGATGGGTGGGACATTGGATCTATCCTTTTCTTAATACCAATCCAAAAATTTACCAAATTTATACAAGATTGACTTTTGGGCTTTTGCCTCAGTTTCCATCTTAGGTGCAACTTTAGGATTAGTCAAGGAATTTGACAAATACTCAAACCTTAACTAGGATATAAATTAGAATTATCCTCCTCCTTACCTCTAGGTTGGAGATTTAGGAGCTAACCCTGACCTATTATCATCTTTCTTGTCCACAATTTGCATAGGGAAGGCATTTGAGATTTTTATTCTTCATCCAATCATTGGGGTAGGGCCTTGGGATCCATCCATAATTTGCAAATGCCCAATTATATTCCCAACTTACCACTTGATCAATTTTATTGTGCACTTCCTATTGGCAAGGTTCCAAGCATTGGTCTAGGGTATAAGACCTCAATTTGCCACCCTTTATCATTTTACCTTTTCCTTTAAGGTGGCCTTTTAGGATTGACCTTGTTAGAGTTAAAGTATATTACATAATTTGGGTGATATAAATGTACCACCTTTGGTACATAGTTAGAGTAGGAGATTAATTTAGGGGGAATTTATCTAGTTACTTCAAGCAATGTGATAAATGCACAAGTGGCAATGTGCAAGGTGTCCACTTGTATAGCTAGGTAGAGTATTGACCAAGGAATCTATTTTTGATATAAAGGACCTCATATTGATAGATCATAAGATGCAACATATAGATATCAAGATAATTATAGTAGAAGAGTAGATAGTGGTAGAGCTCATGTATGGATCACAATGTAGTTATTTAGCTTATATTAATGGAGCGACCATATATTCCATACTGCATTATATTTTCATCACTTTCTATTTATAGTATATTTTAGTCATATAACAAACTCACTTTATTTCATCTTATCAATATCTATTTTAGATATCTCACACTACATATATCCTCAAAAGCAAATAGTTTCATCATATCCATGATGAGTCGATATAGGAATAGGAGGGCCTACATCCATCATAGTTCCTTTATGGACTTTTTGAAACTAGACTTGCCAGTGTGCACCATCGCTTGCAAAAGTTGTCATAAGAGAAGTTTAGTAGGTCAATAGGAATAGAGAGAGAATCATAAGTGGGGATTGAAATAAAATATCAATGAAATTTTTTTTGAGATTACATCTAGCTAGAGTCTTTCCATAGAGTTGTAGAAAAAATCATGAAGACTAGGACTCAAAAATTCATACCACTAGATTGACAAATCAACTAGTAAAGATTATTATCTTCAAATTTATAAGTTCTTCCATTCTAGTTTCTAAAAAATTATTGTAGGAAAAGGAGATTTAGAAAAAGGGTGGAAAAATTCATACAAGAGAGTTAGAAAGAATATCTTCTTAGAATCATTCTAGCACTTGCAGTAACAAGGAAAAAAAATGAATATTTCAAAGACCTAGAGGAAGGTCCCATTACAAGAGTTGCAATACTGTAAAATATAGAAGTGAATAAAAATACCATAGTAGACTTATAGCAGACTCAAGGAATAAGAAAATCTATACGATGATCTTCATTCAAGATCAATACCTACAGAGTGAATAAGAAGAAAAGGCCAAACTAGTCTAAAAGAAGAATAGGCTAGAGAATCCTAGAAGAAGAATAGGCCAGACAAGCCTTGAAGAAGAAAATGCCATAGAAATATTGAAGAAGAAAATTCTAAAATATCCTTGAAGAAGAAAAGGCTAGATAAGCCTTGATCTAGAAAAGAAGGCCATAAAAGCCTTAATTTTGAGGAAAATTTTAGAATTTTTTTTTGATTCAAAAGATAAAGTTCTTGATTTAGAAGAAGAGTCTAGATAAGAGTCCAAGAAATAGGATATTGGTGATCTCCATCAAAGCATGCAAATTATAGAAGAAATAGAAAGGACCATGAAGTTCCATTCTAGAATCTAGAAGCAGCAAAATCAGAGATCTAAGAAAATATCATCACAAAAACTTCCAAAAGTAGAAGGTTGAATAAAAGGTCTCAGTTGGAATACCAAAGAAGTTGCAATATGGAAGACCTAGGAGAGGTCTCAAGCAAAAAAATAAGGCTTGGAGAGCCTTATTGTAGAGCTCATATAAGCACAATTAAAATAGTTCCTAGGATAACTCATTGGAGAAATCCACTACCAAGGAGAAAGCTCCTGATAGTGAAGAACTTGGGACAATTGTTGCCATTCGAAAACAAGCCTAAGAGAAGAAGAATTTGAAAAGAAGTTCCAAATATATAAGAAGAATATAGTGAAGACCTCCAAACATTCAAAATCTTGAGAAGAAGAATATCCTGTTTGAAGTCATAATTTGACAAGAATATTGAAGGAAGATTCAAATAGAAGAAACCTAAAAAGTCCAGGAGATTTGGAGATTACCTCTCATAGAAAGAAGGCACAAGTTTAGAGAAAGGAGTTCTCTAAATCTACAATAGAATGTAGAATATCACTGGAATGATCAAGCCACCAAACCTAAGGCTCAAGATAGAAATTTTAAGACCATAATTTGATGAAGCAAGAAGTTGTTCTATACAACCAAAAAGAAGTTGTGAATTCATCCACTATAAGGAAATAACTTGGTGAAACAAAATACCAATATCTACATAGATTATAGAAGCCATTAAAGGTAAGAAAATTAGCTGCAATTAGTTGAACTGAGGTTTCATTATCAAATTCCATTAAGCACAATATTTGGATTAAAGTTGCAAGAAGGGATCATATTATAGTCTTCAAGAACATGTGAAAAGGAGAATTCATTTTAAGATATATTTGCATATTAATAGGATTTGGAAATTTTTGAAAGAAAGAAAATTATCATCTACCTATTATCTATCTAGTAAGCAAGATGACTACATCCTACAATATTTATTGTAGTGAAAATCGTAGAATATTTATTAAGTGTTATTTATATATTACTCTAAAGATGCAGAATATTATTGACTGCATTCAAATTCATTACGAGAGTTTATTATCATTAAAAATGCATTATTAATCCATGAAACACTATACTAGTTGATATTTAACTAGTTACTCTCAAGAAATTAATTTATGTTGTTAAAGGCACAAAACTAGCACAAAAATTTATAGCACTGCATGGCCAAAGGAAGCCACCAATACAAGCAAAAATGTGGAGAAGAAATCGACCATTAATATCCTTGAAATAAGCCTTAAATCGAGACTTTATGAATTTCAATATTCAAGGAGAATATAAGGATTTCATTTAAGTGTAAAGTGTAGAAATATTTACTTCAAAAACAACATCTCATTAGCTTGGATTAACTATCATTAAAATATCCAAGGAATTAGATTAAAAGAGACAAGAAGAATTTCATAAAAGGGTCCTTCATATTGGTGCAAATATAACTATTACAAAGCACCTCTTTTGTTCCTTTGAAAGGAAAAAAGTAATCCTATTTACAAGAAGCAACATAGATGTTATATTTTGTAGGTTGAAGGGAAAATTTCAAGTAATACGAAGGAACCATCGAATATCTCACACGTCTAAGAATTAATGTGTTTAAAAAAAACCATTTCTCCACATACAATCTAGCCCTAGAAGTAAGCGTATTACCTATAACATTGTATCTATTATAAGAAGCCATTACCATTCGAGCATACACAACGAAAAGGGTATCATATAGAGGGAGATCATCTACGTAGAAGCACTATAAAAGCTAAGGAAAAAAGCTTGCAAATGGTTGTTATAAAATATATACATAGCAAAAAGGGTAGCATATAGCATTGTATCTATTATAAGAAGCCATTACCATTCGATCATACATAGCAAAAAGGATATCATATAGAGGGATATCATCTACGTAGAAGCACTATAAAAGCTAAGAAAAAAATCTTGCAAATGGTTGTTATAAAATATATACAAATAGCATATTATGTGTAAATATACAAAGGTAGAAGTTCTATATCCAAGGTTTTTACTTGGAGAGAATAACCACCACTTAAGAGAACAACAAGTTACCATAGGAGCACCGTTGAGAATGCCATATAACCAAGAAGTAATATAGTTGGTGTCATCCATTATCCTCATCAATATATCATGTGAAAAAAGAAGAGGGAATGCTTGTGTTTCAATAAACATAGCAAGCCAATACACATTTAAAAAATATAGGTAAAGATAGGGCATCAACACCCATCATTGGATCTTTAGAAGAAAGGTTTACATGCATAAGCTATGAATGTCACTTAGCATAATAAATCTAAGTGTCCAATATTCATAAATAATCCAACGCTCACTCAAGAGGAGTTACAAGTCTTTGGGATGTTACCACCAAACTCATCATTGCATATGTTGGAATATCAATGCCTATTAAGTAATGCTCAAGTGACACTTGTTCGAAAGTCAAAAAGAAGTAGTCCTATTTAAGGCATTCATATTGAAGAAGAAAAAGTGCCAAAGGTCAAAGAGAAGACTAGCATTAAATGGTGTGAATCATATTTAGAGGAAGAACACTAATTCAAGACTATACACCATTTGAAGGAGAAAGCCAACATTTAAGAAGTTGTTATAGGATCAAAATATAAAATACCTTATTTGATCAACAATCCAGTGTCTCATTCATGGAATAAATACATCATAAAACTAGAAATACCAGCATCCAACATGTAGAGAATAATACCAAGCATTTTTTAAAGGAATACTAGTGCCAGTTATAGAGAAAATAAGCACTACATAAGGGATAATTTAGCATCGGTCAAATAAGGTATTGCCTACCATTTCAAAGAATTCAAATCTACCACCTCACAACATCAAGGCAAATGACTACAAAAGTAAATCATATACTATTTATTTATTGCTATAAACTAAGGATATTTTGGAGTTATAAGGGCACATTATATTTACTATTTTAATTCATTCACTTAGAATTAGTAATATATTAAACAAGCATATTCCAAAATATTTATATTTACAAATAATAAAATAGGATGAATAAGGATTTCAACTTGAAAATTAAAAATCATATTATTTCAAATATTATATTATTTTCTAATATTCCATATTAGGGAGTTATAAGGAATACTACATCAAAGTAGGTAATTGGAATTTAGAAAAATTAAATATTAAATTTCAAAGGCTATAAAGGAGGTCTATTAAGGAAAATAAAGAGTTGGAAATAAATTGGCATACTTGTCTCAAACCATATTAAAGGTACAAAAGAAATACAACCAATAGAACCTCATCAAATTAGAATGTTATTAAGTTCAATAGGAGTAATAAGGTGTAATAGAAGTTGATTTTTCTACTTAAAAAACATTACAAAATCAACTCAAAATTGAACTGCTATTCTCAAAATCACTTTATCTATCATTTAGCATATCCAAAATTACTAAGGAGACATAATGCATTCTACAAAATCTTGATAATAATAGCATTAATTCAAAATTTGTCAAGTACTCAATCCATTTGGAATCATAAGATTTCTACAATTGTACAAGGATTCTACTAATTCACATCTCTTAACTAATAATATATAAGGAAGACTACAAAACCTAAGCACTGAAAGGTTCTATCAAATCAAAGCTCATAACTAGGGAGTCACAAGGTAGAACACTTTAAAAGACTCTATCTAATCAGTTACAAGCACTTTATACTCCATTCAATAAGCTATAAATGTGTCCACCTCAAGTAATATAGTAAATAATAACATGAAAAAAAATATTATAAATGAAATAGCAAGTGTAATAAAAAATGGAATCAAGAATTCACTTATAAAATCTAAAGGAAAATTAGATCCTACTTCAAAAAAAGATACAGAATGAAGCTCTGAAAGATAGGTTTGAAATAATGGAGCACTATCTACATGCTCGACTCACTGAAGCAATTACCAATGGAAAGAATGACATTCAAATTCCTTTAAATATGGAAGCATACTATACATGACACTACTTTAAAATGATATAAGGATGAAAATATAGAACCGAAAGGATTGATAGAATTATTTAAGCTATAAAAATAAATGGATGAATCATCACTAGAAAAGATATTTCAATCCTCATGCAGTATTAGTACTTCAAGTTCTATTAACTCAAAATCTTATCATGATGCTCTAAGTGTGTTTTCAAAAGCTTCTATACAGGACACAACGAATGATGATAAGAACAAAATCAAAGAGAAAATATCTTTACAAGAATCAGGTGATAACACATCCACCTATGAAAGTACTGAATCCAATGAAGAAGAAGAAGAAGAATCAATTCAAGAATACATACAATGCAATGTGAATTAAATTATATATGAAGGATAACATCAAATTAAAGAACATATGAAGAAAGGAGATCCATATTGAATATTGAAATCTTCAATACCCAAATAATGTAATACATGGGGTGTTAGAGTTAGAGTATATTGCATCATTTGAGTCATGTAAATGTACCATGTTTGGTACATAGTTAGAGTAGGAGAATACTTTAGGGAGAAGTTAGCTAGTTAGTTCAAGCAATGTAATAAATTCACAAGTGGAAATATGTTTGTTGTAATGTGCAAGGTGTCCACTTGGACAACTAGGTCGATTTTTGGCCAAGGAATCTATTTTCTTATATAAAGGATATCGTAGTGATAGATCATAAGGCACATCATATAGATATCAAGAGCATTGTAGTAGAGTAATGATAGTGGTAGAGCTCATGTATGGAGCACAATGTAGTTCTTTAGCTTATATTAATGGAGTGACCATATCCTCCATAATCCATTGTATTTTTGCTACTTTTTATATATAGTATATTTTAGTCATATTATAGACTCACTTTATTTCATCTTATCAGGACCTGTGTTAGATCTCTCCCACTGTATATATCCTCAAAAGCTAACATACCTTGCATCCTCAGTGACCCATATTTTCACCCTTCTAAGAATCATATCACCATCTTCATTGCAGCTTACTCTGACATCTCATGATGCATTTGTGAGGTTTTTTTCTTGGTTATGAATGTTTATTGCTTAAATGTTGGGATCACAAAAATTTTCCATTATAAGGGTTATCATATTCTCTTAACCCAAAAAATATAGAGTGGGTGATAGGGTGTAAAATTTCACCAACATTCCTGATGACTCATAGGGGCTTTTCATCTCATGGATAAAGAACCCCAGGTAGAAATTAGTAAGACCCCAAGGTATTACTATAAAATTGTTAACAAATTAATGTAAATGTAATCGTAGGCCACTCAAAGGGGGCTCCCTTGTAATTGCTTTGCAACTATAGGGGGCTTCCTCCATAGAATATATGCTTATTATTCTTCTTCTTGGATGATTTGATATGGATGGCCAACCTAATATATATATCTACCCTAAAGCTACGTTGGTGAAGAGACATGATGGTTCATGTATGAAGAGATGTGATGGTTCACATTATGAAGGGTTGTGATGGTTCACTTTATAATTTAATAATATAATAATTAAATTATTAATATTACTAACTAATACTAACTAATAATATTAGGATTGAGGATCATAACATGCCACCCTCCTTAAAAAGAGCTTTCTCCTCGAAGCTCAAAGTGAGAAGCTTTTTCATTTGTTTTCCAAGAAAGATTTGTGTAAGTTATTGAAATCTTTTAATGGCATCCTTTCATAGGCAGGGATATCGAGAAGGATGAAGCATTAGTGGGGGGTTTCCAAGAAAAATAGTAGAATATTCCTTAGGAAAATCATGATGATGATGGGAGGGCAACCCTTGGGGTTCCTCAAATACTTCAGAATGATGCATCAAAAGTGATGGTAATGATTTCATATCCTTTTTTGGTTCCTTGGTAGAGCCAATAGAGAAGGAGTGTGTAGTCACTCTGCATTGGTTTCGAATAGGTTTGGTCATATGGCAAGAACTCACTATTGGTGAGGAAGGTATGTGTAGGTCTTGTAGAGTGCATGTTTGGATAGCATTGATCACTTTGGGTATGTCTACTTCATCCTTGCTTGATACATCGATCACTTCTTGCACATCGACCTCATTGTCTTCATTGCAATGAGTAGGTGCACTGGTTGCTTCGGACACAACTACCTCATCTGCTTGCTCTATGGAGAGACAAGGATCAACTTCCTTCAATAAATACAATGTTAGTGTAGCACATTTATGGTGGGGTCCAAATTGTTCATCACAATTATCACAAAGTCCTTTTGCTCATCGTTCCTTCATCTCCTCAAAGCTAAGATGTTTAATTTGTAAAGTTCGGTTAGATTTGGGGGTTTTGTAAGTGCTTTGCGCCCTTCCATTATGCATAGTTTTGGAAGCAATGTAAGTGGTCGACGATTTTTGCATAAGTGCTTTCCCTAATCGTTGTTGTGCATTGATTTTATCTTCAGCTAATTTTGCCAATCCATAGGTCTGCATCATGGTATAGGGATTGAACCTTGTCACCTCCATTCTAATTTCCTATTTTAATCCCCTTATGAAGCAATTGATGAGAATTGATTCATCCAATATTGTGTTGTGTTTGGTGATATCCTCAAACCGAGTTTGATACTCACACACAAAAGTGATTTGATGAAGATATTTGAGCAAATACCACATGGTTGGATCCCACATGGCTCTGATACCAAATGGTAAGACCCCAAGGTCTTACTATAAAATTATTAACAAATTAATGTAAATGTAATCGTAGGCCACTCAAAGGGGGCTCCCTTGTAATTGCTTTGCCACTATAGGGGGCTCCCTCTATAGAATCTATGCTTATTATTCTTCTTCTTGGATGATTTGATATGGATGACCAACCTAGTATATATATATCTACCCTAAAGCTACATTGGTGAATATACATGATGGTTCACGTATGAAGAGACGTGATGGTTCACGTTATAAAGGGTTGTGAAGGTTCACTTTATAAGTTAATAATATAATAATTAAATTATTAATAATACTAACTAATACTAACTAATAATATTAGGATTGAGGATCATAACAGAAATATTAGGCTCATAATACTTTTGAATAGGGGAGAAAAGGAAGGAGATAGAGAGGGCACACACAATTGCAGATAGAAGAGACTACAATATAAATAAGGGAGGTAGATAATCAGGTGGAATACAAACCTCGAAATCACACAAAAAATTGAAGAAAGGAAAAAATAAGGGGACCAGGGGAGAGAAGATGAGATATTAGAGGAAGGGACCACAGAAAACAAGAATGAGAAAACATAGGAGGCAAGAAAGGGAGAGGATAGATAGTCGTAGGATGGTCATGAACATCATCATCCACATGGATGAGCAATGTAATCATCAAAACAATAGCAACAAAATGGGAAAAATAAAAAGCAAAGTAGATACAAAAAGGATTCAACCCTAAAATTATCCCATGGCAAGGTCATCATGATTTATGTGCTTCATGGGACACATACATAGACTACATACCTATCAACATACTTTGTTGTAGCCCAAATCTACTTGAAGAACATATAAAATACTAAAATGTATTTGTCCACCATGTTAGATATTTTTTCTTCACACAATCTAATACGAAATTGATCCATCCATCAACTCCTATCATGAGAGAGATTAGATGTCCTTTATGTCTCATCTTACTTGTTGTGTTTGAATTACTGAGACATCTTATATAGAGCATATCTCAAAGTCAAATATGATTCAAATACTACTTTTGAAATATAAGGATTGATAATATGATAATACATCCCAATATCTTAGGTGATGCACTATCCTACCTATTGTGATAGTAGATTTTTAGAAGTAATATCCATTGGGCTATGAAGTCACAATAAAAAATAAGAGAGAAAACATCAAGGTAGAGAGAAAAACACATAAGAAAAATAAAGTGCTATCAAGAAAGAGATACCACCTTGGAAAACCTTTGTCCACCATACTCTGGACCTCAAATTTAAACACATTACCACCTCTACAAAAGTTATGCTAGCTTCTATATGGCCTCATTCATGTCAAATATTTTATTTACATACCAATTATTTACAAAATTGTGGCATGTGCCACCTGCCTAATACTGGTAAAATAGATTCATTCTCTAAACCTATAGTGTTTGGACCATAAAATCCCAAACCTAAGATTTTCCTTGAGATTTTCATAGCACCATATGAAGTCTTCATTAATTATTATATAGCCCATACTAGTCTTAGAATCTTGGTTGAAGATCCTCATTCCTCGTTCCTTTGTCATCGGCACAGGGGCTAATATCATCACCTCATCTTGAGCTTTGGTTAAAATATTTGCCATGGACAGAAATAGAGAATTTTTAGGAAGTGCTCCCCTTGTTGTTAGTACTTTAGCAATGATATTCCAATAATCATACATGTTATAATTCATATCTTGTTTATTTTATAGACTGCAAGTTACCTCAGCACGTAGTGCCTTTGCTAGTACTAGAAGAGGCTTGGGAATAGATGGTTCTTCATTATAATATTGGGGAAATAGGGTATAGTTACATAGAGATTTCTTGGAATAATTAGCTTTTAGGCTCTCACCTTCCCATTATGGGTGTCCTTGTAGTGATTTGAAGGTAATGATATTATCTATATCTAGGAATGCATTAATGCTTATCTTGTGTAGGCATAAGCAATTCTCTTCTTTGCATCCTTTATTAGACGACATTCTTTATTCAGGGAAAATCCTCCTTTTGTGTAGTTGGCTAGAGATAGGGTTGCTAGACATGTAGCCAATAATTTATAATTTCCTCATTTTTAACCAATGAGGGCTTCTTTACTATGTCTACATCCTCTATATTTGGTCACTAGCCGTGCATATCGTATCACATTTTTTACATATTATTTTGCATTTCTTGGTGCTCTCATTATGATGTCTCTATAGGCAATGCATTTATGAAGAGCTAAGGTGAAAGGACATCTTCTTGAGGTAGAAATTTTCCTGTCTGGATCAATATAATTTTATCCTGAAGAGCTTTCTTGAATATTTGAGAAAATTTCATCTCCCTAGACTGGTAGAGAAAGATTCCAATATTAGGGCCTAGGGCCCAAGTATAGTACATGACTTCTTAAGCTTAAGATGACTAACACTAAAGGGAGAGTTTTATTCGAATCCTTTCAAATTAGACATTGAAGTCCACAATATCTTCAAGAGGATATATTTTGATAAATGAGAACTAGATAAGCAAGGAGAAGGGATATTCTGAGCTATAAAATGTATCGCTAAGGAATTTTTCTAGGTCAAACTATGCACTGATGCTCCTTCGATGCAAATATTTATACCATAATAATGCTCTACCTTACAAAGTCATAACAAGCATCCTAGTCATCACATATTCATATGTGATACTATCGAGGGTAGCCAAAGAAGCTACATATTAAATATGTTCACATGTTGCTCCTTTTGTACCATCATACCTAGACAAGGTCTTTAGAGTAACCATGGGAATATAATGCAAATAAGGGATGTTGAGGGGACTAGAATCATTCCATTTGGAATAATATTGTTGGGCCATCATAAGACTGATTATTTAGACATTTTAGATTTTTTTCTTAGGTTGGAGTCACCAAATGAGTATGTTTTATTGCTGGTGAGGTCAAGATAAGTCATCAAATCCTAATTCCTCTAGGGAATTGATATTTTAAAAGAATGCAGAGGAAACTAGTCATGAGATATGGATTTTGCACTCAAAGGAGTTGCTAGGTGATTTCACAAGATATAGGTAAACTAAAATATCACCAGACCTTAATCTCCTTAAAGTATAGGGACATTTTGGGTCCCATCAGGTGTGCCAAAAACTATTGGTCAAAAATTTGCACCTAATGAAAAGTATGATGTGAGAATGTTTGCATACCCTACAAACCTCAAAAAATATTGAACAAATACCACATATAATAGATGTTGGGTGGTTGATATTTGTAGAATATTAGTTCCTTTTGGGAGGGTCTAGCTAACTAAGCCTAAAGTTGAAGGGAAAAGGGAACAACAAATAAGGGAAAAGAGGTTGTAGCCAGAACTCACAAGGACAAATTTTACCACACCAAGACACATGCACGATACGTAGATGTTATCATAGAAATACAAGCATGTTACTTAATAGATCAACCGACATTACTCTTTTATACCCATCATCACCCTTTGTTGCAAGTAAAATCCAAAACCAAAGAATGAAATGCAAGAAATGTAAATAGTAAAATTATTCCATGCACATTAGACTAGGTTTAGTAGAAATAAACTTACAACATTCACATACACATATGCAAGAGTCAATTTGGATATCAAACAATAAAATACTTGTATTTCAGAACAACATAAGCTTTACATATGAATTGTAATGACTAAAGAGCCATCCTCAAGAATTTTCAATATTCTAGAATATATAGACCTTACAATGAATGTTGTATTGAATACAGTAGGTGGTGGATGATACCATTGGATGATGCTAGCAATGATGGTCATATTGTAGGTTGCACTGAATATTTTGTAAACTATAATTAAGGGTGGCTATCATGAGTACACCATTTAGACTGAATGAATATGGACTCTTGATCAATCTTATTCCTCTAAGTAGCTTTATCAGATAATAAATTTCATTCATCTACACTTGAGGGAATTAATTGCATGAGGGGACGAGTTGAGTTTGACCATATGATAGATACATGATTTGATAAATGAAATAAATGCAAGAAATCCAAATATTAGAATCATTGCATGCACATTAGACTAGCTTTAGTAGAAATAAACTTACAACATTCACATACACATGTGCAAGAGTCAATTTGGAGACAAAATAGTAAAATACTTGTATTTCAGAACAACATAAGCTTTACATATAAATTGTAATGAAAAAAGAGCGACCCTCAAGAATACCCAATATTTTAGATATAGACCTTACAATGAATGTTGTATTGAATACAACAGGTGGTGGATAAGACCATTGGGTGATGCTAGCAAGGATGACCATATTGCATATCCCACTGAATCTTTTGAAAACTACAATGAAGGGTGGCAACCATGAGTACACCACTTAGACTATATGAATATGGACTCTTTATCAGTATTATTCCTCTAAGTAGCTTTGTTAGATAATAAATTTCATTCATTTGCACCTAAGGGTATTAATTGCATGAGGGGACGAGTTGAGGTTGAACATTTGATTGATGCATGATTTGAACCAACAAATGAAATGCAAGAAATCTAAATAACATAATTACTGCATGCACATTCAAATAGATTTAGTAGAAATAAACTTACATCATTTACATACACATATGCAAGAGTCAATTTGGTGACCAAAAAATCAAATACTTGTATTTTAGAACAACATAAGCTTTACATATGAATTATAATGACTAAAAATATGCCCTTAAGAATACTAAGCATTCTAGAATAGATAGACCTTATAATGATGCTATATTGAATACAATAGGTGATAGATAAGACCATTGGGTGGCATTAGCAGGGATGACCATATTGTAGATCCCACTAAATATTCTATAGACTACAATGAAGGTTGGCTACTACAAGTACGCAAATCAAGCTATATGAATCTAGACTCTTGATTATTCTTATTCCTCTGAGTAGCTATGTCAAATAATAAATTCAATTCATCTACATATAAGGGCATTAATTGCAAGAGGGGATGGGTTAAGGCTGGTCATTTGATTGATGCATGATTCAATAATTTACCATGCAATAGGGCATCAAACCTCTTTAATGCTAGCTTACCATTCTACATCTTCTTGAATGAGGATGCACATATTTCTATAAAGGTCTTACAAATTTCGGTAAGGATTCTATGATGGGTGGGACTTTGGGATCCATCATTTGCTTAATACCAACCCAAAACACTACCAACTTTGTATAGGGAAAAATTTTGGACTTTCACCAAATTTTCCATCTTAATTGTAGCTTTGGTATTAGTCAAGTAATTTAACAGATCCTCAAACCTTCATCAAGCTATGATTTAGAATGATACTCCATCCTACCTCTAGGGTAGAGCTTGAGGATCTAACCTTGAACTGTTGTCATTTTTCTTATCCTCCCTATGCATAGGGTGGGCATTTGGGATCATGATTCTCCTTCCAATAATCAGAGTAGAGCCTTGGGATCCATCTAGTATTTGCAAGTACCCAATTCTCCACATAACTTACCACCTATAAATTTTCTTATACACTTCCTGTTGGCAAGGTTCCAAGCATCGCTGCAAGATGTAAGGCCCCATTTTTATGCTCTTTATCACTTTACTTTTTTATTTAATATGACCTTTTAGGATCGACCTTGCATCCTCAGAGACTCATATTTTCACCCTTCTATACATCATCTCATCACCTTCAATAAAACTTACTCCAACATATCCTAACGTATTTGTAAAGTTTTCTCCTTGGTTATGAACATCTGTTGCTTAAAGGTTGAGCTCTCAAAATTTAGCCATTTCTAAGGGACATCATCTTCTCTTAATCCAAAAAATATAGAGTGGGTTATAGAGTGTAAAATTTCACCCATAACACGCTATGTCTCCTCATGACATGTGTCCTAGCCACCACTACACCTCCCCTTATCACATCTCACACACCTCACTCCACTTTAATCTACCCACATTCCAAAACTCCACTTAAGTGGGATACTCTAAGTGACTTAGTGTCACTACCTAGGATAGGTGGTTTCCCAGTCCCTACCACATGGTAGCCCTAGATTGCCACCTATCCTTTCCCTCCAAAATCCCCAAAAGCCTATAAAGGTATCATCATTGCATCACCCAAAAGGTGTTGGAAAATGTATTGTTACACTACCAAATTACAACATGAGTACACCAACAATATTATATTTAGAATTCTCAAGACCCTCAACACTTTTATAGCTTAGAGATAAATGGAAGAGTGTGTTTACATAAAACCAAACATGACTCTATGTTTGCACACATACAACTCTATGTTTACACAATCGTAGGCCTACGTTTAACCAAATCCAAACATAGCCACATGTTTGCTCATAAATAATTTTAGTCATTGACAAATATGGATCAGTTAGGTAAACAACAAGGTACTTTTAGTTTCATTATTTTTTCTATATTTTTATACATAATTTCATATTTTGCAACCATTTATTTTAAGATTTCTTTTTATAGCATTCTTTCAAATACATAAAACAGGTGCTACTAAACCTTCTTCTTGTTTGCATCCCTAAATTTTTAGGTGATAGGTCTCTAGAGAGTTTCTAAAGAAAAAAGGATTGCCCAATAGGGATATCTGAAGCCCATCCATTATGATGATTTTGGCTGAGAAGACCTTTTAAAATCCTTGTTCTTTAATGAATGCAAAAGAGGTTTTCCCCCTTTTGCCCATTGTAATCACATAAAAAAAACATTCATATTTTAGTCATACACTTGCACATTGAGGACAAAATTATTGTACAAGGGGACTAAGGCTCCATTGTGTCTTAATACAAAAAACTATAAATTTTATTTTAGTACATTTGCTTGTCTTTTGTCTTTCATTTGCTTGGTGTTGTCTTCTTATTTTACATACATTAAGTATAAAATTTTAAATATGTTATTGGATTTAAATATTTTTTAATTAATTATATATTATTAAAATGTAAATATGTTTAAATCTATAATTTAAAAAAAAAAAACTTACATCATTCACATACACATATGCAAGAGTCAATTTGGAGACCAAACAATAAAATACTTGTATTTCAGAACAACATAAGCTTTACATATGAATTATAATGGCTAAAAATATGCCCTTAAGAATACTAAGCATTCTAGAATAGATAGACCTTATAATGATGCTATATTGAATACAATAGATGATAGATAAGACCATTGGGTGGCATTAGCAGGGATGACCATATTGTAGATCCCACTAAAAATTTTGTAGACTACAATTAAGGTTGGCTACTACAAGTATGCCAATCAAGATATATGAATCTAGACTCTTGATTAGTCTTATTCCTCTGAGTAGCTATGTCAAATAATAAATTCAATTCATCTACATATAAGGGCATTAATTGCAAGAGGGGATGGGTTAAGGCTGGTCATTTGATTGATGCATGATTCAATAATTTACCATGCAATAGGGCATCAAACCTCTTTAATGCTAGCTTACCATTCTACATATTCTTGAATGAGGATGCACATATTTCTATAAAGGTCTTACAAATGTCGGTAAGGATTCTATGATGGGTGGGACTTTGGGATCCATCATTTGCTTAATACCAACCCAAAACTCTACCAACTTTGTAAAGGGAAAAATTTTGGACTTTCACAAAATTTTCCATCTTAAGTGTAGCTTTGGTATTAGTCAAGTAATTTAACAGATCCTCAAACCTTCATCAAGATATGATTTAGAATGATACTCCATCCTACCTCTAGGGTAGAGCTTGAGGATCTAACCTTGAACTGTTGTCATTTTTCTTATCCTCCCTATGCATAGGGTGGGCATTTGGGATCATGATTCTCCTTCCAATAATCAGAGTAGAGCCTTGGGATCCATCTAGTATTTGCAAGTACCCAATTCTCCACATAACTTACCACCTATAAATTTTCTTATACACTTCCTGTTGGCGAGGTTCCAAGCATCGCTGCAAGATGTAAGGCCCCATTTTTATGCTCTTTATCACTTTACTTTTTTATTTAATATGACCTTTTAGGATCGACCTTGCATCCTCAGAGACTCATATTTTCACCCTTCTATACATCATCTCATCACCTTCAATAAAAATTACTCCAACATATCCTAACGTATTTGTAAAGTTTTCTCCTTGGTTATGAACATCTGTTGCTTAAAGGTTGAGCTCTCAAAATTTAGCCATTTCTAAGGGACATCATCTTCTCTTAATCCAAAAAATATAGAGTGGGTTATAGAGTGTAAAATTTCACCCATAACACGCTATGTCTCCTCATGACATGTGTCCTAGCCACCACTACACCTCCCCTTATCACATCTCACACACCTCACTCCACTTTAATCTACCCACATGCCAAAACTCCACTTAAGTGGGATACTCTAAGTGACTTAGTGTCACTACCTAGGATAGGTGGTTTCCCAGTCCCTACCACATGGTAGCCCTAGATTTCCACCTATCCTTTCCCTCCAAAATCCCCAAAAGCCTATAAAGGTATCATCATTGCATCACCCAAAAGGTGTTGGAGAATGTATTGTTACACTACCAAATTACAACATGAGTACACCAACAATATTATATTTAGAGTTCTCAAGACCCTAAGCAATTTTATAGCTTAGAGATAAATGGAGGAGTGTGTTTACATAAAACCAAACATGACTCTATGTTTGCACACATACAACTCTATGTTTACACAATCGTAGGCCTACGTTTAACCAAATCTAAACATAGCCACATGTTTGCTCATAAATAATTTTAGTCATTGACAAATATGGATCAGTTAGGTAAACAACAAGGTACTTTTAGTTTCATTATTTTTTCTATATTTTTATACATAATTTCATATTTTGCAACCATTTATGTTAAGATTTCTTTTTGTAGCATTCTTTCAAATACATAAAACAGGTGCTACTAAACCTTCTTCTTGTTTGCATCCCTAAATTTTTAGGTGATAGGTCTCTAGAGAGTTTCTAAAGAAAAAAGGATTGCCCAATAGGGATATCTGAAGCCCATCCATTATGATGATTTTAGCTGAGAAGACCTTTTGAAACCCTTGTTCTTTAATGAATGCAAAAGAGGTTTTCCCCCTTTTACCCATTGTAATCACATAAAACAAGAATTCATATTGTAGTAATACACTTGCACATCGAGGACAAAATTATTGTACAAGGGGACTAAGGCTCCATTGTGTCTTAATACGAAAAACTATAAATTTTATTTTAGTACATTTGCTTGTATTTTGTCTTTCATTTGCTTGGTGTTGTCTTCTTATTTTACATACATTAAGTATAAAAGTTTAAATATGTTATTAGATTTAAATATTTTTTAATTAATTATATATTATTAAAATGTAAATATGTTTAAATCTATAATCTTAAAAAAAAAACTTACATCATTCACATACACATATGCAAGAGTCAATTTGGAGACCAAACAATCAATTACTTGTATTTCAGAACAACATAAGCTTTACATATGAATTATAATGGCTAAAAATATGCCCTTAAGAATACTAAGCATTCTAGAATATATAGACCTTATAATGATGCTATATTGAATACAATAGGTGATAGATAAGACCATTGGGTGGCATTAGCAGGGATGACCATATTGTATATCCCACTAAATATTCTGTAGACTACAATGAAGGTTGGCTACTACAAGTACGCCAATCAAGCTATATGAATCTAGACTCTTGATTAGTATTATTCCTCTGAGTAGCTATGTCAAATAATAAATTCAATTCATCTACATATAAGGGCATTAATTGCAAGAGGGGATGGGTTAAGGCTGGTCATTTGATTGATGCATGATTCAATAATTTACCATGCAATAGGGCATCAAACCTCTTTAATGCTAGCTTACCATTCTACATCTTCTTGAATGAGGATGCACATATTTCTATAAAGGTCTTACAAATGTCGGTAAGGATTCTATGATGGGTGGGACTTTGGGATCCATCATTTGCTTAATACCAACCCAAAACTCTACCAACTTTGTATAGGGAAAAATTTTGGACTTTCACCAAATTTTCCATCTTAAGTGTAGCTTTGGTATTAGTCAAGTAATTTAACAGATCCTCAAACCTTCATCGAGCTATGATTTAGAATGATACTCCATCCTACCTCTAGGGTAGAGCTTGAGGATCTAACCTTGAACTGTTGTCATTTTTCTTATCCTCCCTATGCATAGGGTGGGCATTTGGGATCATGATTCTCCTTCCAATCATCAGAGTAGAGCCTTGGGATCCATCTAGTATTTGCAAGTACCCAATTCTCCACATAACTTACCACTTGTCAATTTTCTTATACACTTCCTGTTGGCGAGGTTCCAAGCATCGCTCCAAGATGTAAGGCCCCATTTTTATGCTCTTTATCACTTTACTTTTTTCTTTAAGATGACCTTTTAGGATCGACCTTGCATCCTCAGAGACCCATATTTTCACCCTTCTATACATCATCTCATCACCTTCATTACAACTTACTTTGACATATCCTAACGTATTTGTAAAGTTTTCTCCTTGGTTATGAACATCTGTTGCTTAAAGGTTGAGCTCTCAAAATTTAGCCATCTCTAAGGGACATCATCTTCTCTTAATCCAAAAAATATAGAGTGGGTTATAGAGTGTAAAATTTCACCCATAACACCCTATGTCTCCTCATGACATGTGTCCTAGCCACCACTACACCTCCCCTTATCACATCTCACACACCTCACTCCACTTTAATCGACCCACATGCCAAAACTCCACTTAAGAGGGTTACTCTAAGTGAATTAGTGTCACTACCTAGGATAGGTGGTTGCCCAGTCCCTACCACTTGGTAGCCCTAGATTTCCACCTATCCTTTCCCTCCAAAATCCCCAAAAGCCTATAAAGGTATCATCATTGCATCACCCAAAAGGTGTTGGAAAATGTATTGTTACACTACAAAATTACAACATGAGTACACCAACAATATTATATTTAGAGTTCTCAAGACCCTCAGCACTTTTATCGCTTAGAGATAAATGGAGGAGTGTGTTTACATAAAACCAAACATGACTCTATGTTTGCACACATACAACTCTATGTTTACACAATCGTAGGCCTACGTTTAACCAAATCCAAACATAGCCACATGTTTGCTCATAAATAATTTTAGTCATTGAAAAATATGGATCAGTTAGGTAAACAACAAGGTACTTTTAGTTTCATTATTGTTTCTATATTTTTATACATAATTTCATATTTTGCAACCATTTATGTTAAGATTTCTTTTTGTAGCATTCTTTCAAATACATAAAACAGGTGCTACTAAACCTTCTTCTTGTTTGCATCCCTAAATTTTTAGGTGATAGGTCTCTAGAGAGTTTCTAAAGAAAAAAGGATTGCCCAATAGGGATATCTGAAGCCCATCCATTATGATGATTTCAGCTGAGAAGACCTTTTGAAACCCTTGTTCTTTAATAAATGCAAAAGAGGTTTTCCCCCTTTTGCCCATTGTAATCACATAAAACAAGCATTCATATTGTAGTCATACACTTGCACATCGAGGACAAAATTATTGTACAAGGGGACTAAGGCTCCATTGTGTCTTAATACGAAAAACTATAAATTTTATTTTAGTACATTTGCTTGTCTTTTGTCTTTCATTTTCTTGGTGTTGTCTTCTTATTTTACATACATTAAGTATAAAAGTTTAAATATGTTATTGGATTTAAATATTTTTTAATTAATTATATATTATTAAAATGTAAATATGTTTAAATCTATAATCTTAAAAAAAAAACTTACATCATTCACATACACATATGCAAGAGTCAATTTGGAGACCAAACAATCAAATACTTGTATTTCAGAACAACATAAGCTTTACATATGAATTATAATGGCTAAAAATATGCCCTTAAGAATACTAAGCATTCTAGAATAGATAGACCTTATAATGATACTATATTGAATACAATAGGTGATAGATAAGACCATTGGGTGGCATTAGCAGGGATGACCATATTGTATATCCCACTAAATATTCTGTAGACTACAATGAAGGTTGGCTACTACAAGTACGCAAATCAAGCTATATGAATCTAGACTCTTGATTAGTATTATTCCTCTGAGTAGCTATGTCAAATAATAAATTCAATTCATCTACATATAAGGGCATTAATTGCAAGAGGGGATGGGTTAAGGTTGGTCATTTGATTGATGCATGATTCAATAATTTACCATGCAATAGGGCATCAAACCTCTTTAATGCTAGCTTACCATTCTACATCTTCTTGAATGAGGATGCACATATTTCTATAAAGGTCTTACAAATGTCGGTAAGGATTCTATGATGGGTGGGACTTTGGGATCCATCATTTGCTTAATACCAACCCAAAACTCTACCAACTTTGTATAGGGAAAAATTTTGGACTTTCACAAAATTTTCCATCTTAAGTGTAGCTTTGGTATTAGTCAAGTAATTTAACAGATCCTCAAACCTTCGTCGAGCTATGATTTAGAATGATACTCCATCCTACCTCTAGGGTAGATCTTGAGGATCTAACCTTGAACTGTTGTCATTTTTCTTATCCTCCCTATG
The DNA here is from genome assembly GCA_028583015.1 of Wollemia nobilis. Taxonomy (NCBI): domain Eukaryota; kingdom Viridiplantae; phylum Streptophyta; class Pinopsida; order Araucariales; family Araucariaceae; genus Wollemia; species Wollemia nobilis. The sequence continues at coordinate 56,508 of JAQPPZ010017101.1, read as the reverse complement.
CATAGGGTGGGCATTTGGGATCATGATTCTCCTTCCAATCATCAGAGTAGAGCCTTGGGATCCATCTAGTATTTGCAAGTACCCAATTCTCCACATAACTTACCACCTGTCAATTTTCTTATACACTTCCTGTTGGCGAGGTTCCAAGCATTGCTCCAAGATGTAAGGCCCCATTTTTATGCTCTTTATCACTTTACTTTTTTCTTTAAGATGACCTTTTAGGATCGACCTTGCATCCTCAGAGACCCATATTTTCACCCTTCTATACATCATCTCATCACCTTCATTACAACTTACTCTGACATATCCTAACGTATTTGTAAAGTTTTCTCCTTGGTTATGAACATCTGTTGCTTAAAGGTTGAGCTCTCAAAATTTAGCCATTTCTAAGGGACATCATCTTCTCTTAATCCAAAAAATATAGAGTGGGTTATAGAGTGTAAAATTTCACCCATAACACCCTATGTCTCCTCATGACATGTGTCCTAGCCACCACTACACCTCCCCTTATCACATCTCACACACCTCACTCCACTTTAATCTACCCACATGCCAAAACTCCACTTAAGTGGGATACTCTAAGTGACTTAGTGTCACTACCTAGGATAGGTGGTTGCCCAGTCCCTACCTCTTGGTAGCCCTAGATTTCCACCTATCCTTTCACTCCAAAATCCCCAAAATCCTATAAAGGTATCATCATTGCATCACCCAAAAGGTGTTGGAAAATGTATTGTTACACTACCAAATTACAACATGAGTACACCAACAATATTATATTTAGAGTTCTCAAGACCCTAAGCACTTTTATAGCTTAGAGATAAATGGAGGAGTGTGTTTACATAAAACCAAACATGACTCTATGTTTGCACACATACAACTCTATGTTTACACAATCGTAGGCCTACGTTTAACCAAATCCAAACATAGCCACATGTTTGCTCATAAATAATTTTAGTCATTGACAAATATGGATCAGTTAGGTAAACAACAAGGTACTTTTAGTTTCATTATTTTTTCTATATTTTTATACATAATTTCATATTTTGCAACCATTTATGTTAAGATTTCTTTTTGTAGCATTCTTTCAAATACATAAAACAGGTGCTACTAAACCTTCTTCTTGTTTGCATCCCTAAATTTTTAGGTGATAGGTCTCTAGAGAGTTTCTAAAGAAAAAAGGATTGCCCAATAGGGATATCTGAAGCCCATCCATTATGATGATTTTAGCTGAGAAGACCTTTTGAAACCCTTGTTCTTTAATGAATGCAAAAGAGGTTTTCCCCCTTTTGCCCATTGTAATCACATAAAACAAGCATTCATATTGTAGTCATACACTTGCACATCGAGGACAAAATTATTGTACAAGGGGACTAAGGCTCCATTGTGTCTTAATACGAAAAACTATAAATTTTATTTTAGTACATTTGCTTGTCTTTTGTCTTTCATTTGCTTGGTGTTGTCTTCTTATTTTACATACATTAAGTATAAAAGTTTAAATATGTTATTGGATTTAAATATTTTTTAATTAATTATATATTATTAAAATGTAAATATGTTTAAATCTATAATCTTAAAAAAAAAACTAATCATTTTATTTTAAATGTATTAAATAACCATTAATCATATATTCAATAAAAATCAATGGCTAGAATTCATTCAATGTTCCTATAACATTATGTGAAAGAGAACAATTTACCCAATAAGTAACTAAAATTTATAAAAATTTGTCTATGGAGTCTAAGTTTTTTAGAAACTGAAAATTTCAAATTATATGGGTTCAATTGCAATGCAATAAAAATGACTACCGTTCCAATCTCAGAAGAGCATACCATGTGAACAAAAAGTGTCCACATTTATTTAGAAGTACATGAAGCTTACAAAGCTTTTAATTGCCAAAAAAGACCACCACTTTCTTATCAAGGATTATATGTTCACTTTTTTGGACCATATATCTCTTACATTGCAATAGGAAGTTGGGTCTAATATATATCCCATGACGACGGGTGAAGTCAATTCAGAAACAATAAGGAAATAATAATTGAAATTATAAACCAATCAAAATGAGTCGAAACTTTTGGATTCCCATCATATCAATCAGCGTGCTAAATCATAAAAACTTGAAGTAAGGACATTGATGATGTAAAGTATTCCATCATATGTCTCTCAGAATAGTGTTCCCTCTAGAGAAGACCGGTTCCTTTTAGGAGGTCCTAGGTAACTAAGCCTAAAGTTCAAAGGAAAAGGGAACATAAAATAATGGAAAAGAGGCCATAGCCAAAACTCACAAGGATAAATTTAACCACATCAATACACATACATGATAAGTAGATGTCATCATAGAATATACAAGTAGGTTACCTAAAAAATCAACCAACCTTACTCTTGTCTACCTATCATCACCCTTTGTTGCAAATGAATTCCAGGACCAATGAATGAAATACAAAAAATCCAGATAATAGAATTATTACATGCATATCCAACTAGATTTAGTAGAAATAAACTTACAATATCTGCATACACATATGCAAGAGTCAATTTGGAGATCAAATAGTCAAATAATTGTATTTCAGAATAACATAAGCTTTACATATGAATTGTAATGGCTAAAATTTTACCCTTAAGAATACCAAACATTCCAGAATATATAGACCTTACAATGATGCTATATTGAATACAATAGGCAGTAGATAAGACCATTGGATAGCACTAGTTGGGATGACCATATTGCAAATCTCACTAAATATTCTATAGAGTACAATGAAGGATGGCTACTACGAGTACCCCAATCAAGCTACATGAATAAGGACTCTTGATCAGTATTATTCCTCTGAGTAGCTCTATCATATAATAAATTATATTTATCTACACATAAGGGAATTAATTGCATGAGGGGACGGATTAAGGATGACCATATTATTGATTCATGATTCAATCAGTTACCATGAAATAAGGCACCTGACATCTTTAATGCTAGCCTACCATCATACATCTTGTTGAATGAGTATGCACACCTTTCTGTAGAGGTCTTCCAAATATTTATAAGAATGATATGACAGATGGGAATTTGGGATTCATCCTTTACTTAATACTGACCCAAAACTCTACCAACTATATACAGGGTAGATTTTTGGGCTTTCACCAAAGTTTCCATCTTGATCATAGCTTTGGTATTAGTCAAGAAAATTGACAGATCCTCAAACCTTCGTCAAGATCTAAATTAAAATGATCCTCCATCCTACCTCTAGGGTAGAGCTTTAGGAACTAACCCTGACCTGTTGTCATGTTGCTTATCTACCCTATGCATAGGGCTGGTATTTGGGATCCTCATTCAACTTCCAATCATCAAGGTAGGGCTTTGGGATCCATATGGTATTTAAGAGTGCCCAATTCTCCACCCGACTTACCACTTCGTCAATTTTCTTATGTGCTTCATGTTAGTGAGGTTCCAAGTATCACTCCAAGATGTAAGGCCCTATTTTGCCACCCTTTATCATTTTACCTTTTCCTTTAAGGTACATTTTTGGGTTCAACCTTGCATCCTCAATGACCCATTTTTCACCCTTCTAGGTATCATCTCATCACCTTCATTGCAACTTAATCCAATATCTCCTAATGAATTTTTAATGTTTTTTCCTCAGTTATGAAAATACATTGCTTAAATACCAAAATCTCAAAATTTAGCTATTTCTAAGGTACATCATCTTCTCTTAACCCAAAAAAGATAGAGTGGGTGATAGAGTACCAATTTTCACCCACAATACCTTATGTCTCCTCATGATTTGTATCCCACCCGCCACTACACCTCGTATTATCATATCTCACACACCTCACTCCACTTGCATCTATACACATGCCACCACTCCACTTGAGTGGGATACTCTAAGCGGCTCACTCCAACTACCCAGGATAGGTGGCTATCCAGTCCCTACCACTTGGTAGCCCTAGATTGCTACCTATCCTTTCCCTCTAAAACCCCCAAAAGCCTATAAAGGTATCGTCATTACATCACCCAAAAGAGGCTAGAAAATACATCGTTACACTATAAAAATTACAACATGAGGACACCAATAATCTCAGAGTTGGAGTTCTCGAGACCTCGGATTGATCCTCAACACTTTTGTAGCTTAGAGATAAATAAAGGAGTGCGTTTACACATAATCAAATGTGGCTCTAAGTTTGCACATACATAGGCCTACGTTTAGCCAGCTCCAAACACGACACTATGTTTGCTCATAAATAGTTTTGATCATTAACGAATACAAATTAGTCAGGTAAACACTAAGGTACTTTTAGTTTTATTATTATTTCTATATTTCTATGCATCATTTCATATTTTGCAACCATTTATGTTAGGGTTTATTTTTGTAGCATTCTTTCAAATACATCAAACAAGTGCTACTGACCCTCGTTCTTGTTTGCATCCCTACATGTACAGGTGACAGGTATCTAGAGAGTTGTTGAAGCAAAAAGGATGGTCCAATAGGGATATATGAAGCTTATATATTTTGATGTTAGTAGCAAAGAAGACCCTTTGACACCCTTATTCTTTAATGAATGCAAAAAGAGCTTTTCCCTCTTCTATCGATTGTAATCACATAAAGAAAGCATTTGTATCGTAGTCAGACCCTACAAAATTATTTAAAAAGGAGACTAAGGCTCCGTTGTGTCTTAATATGAGAAAATACAAATTTTATTTTAGTGTATTTCCTTGTCTTTTTTACCTTTCATTTGCTTGGTGTTGTCTTTATATTTGCATACATTAAATATAAAAATTTAAATATGTTGTTATATTTAAAAATACGTTTTTAATTAATTCTATATTATTAAAATGTAAATATGTTTAATCTATAATCTTAAACAAACAAACAAAAAAAAAAGCTAATCATTTTATTTTAAATGTATTATATAACCATTAATCATATATTCAATAACAATCAATGGCTAAAATTCATTCAATGTTCCTCCAACATTATGTGAAAGAGAACCGTTTACACACAAAGTAACTAAAAAAAATAACAAAATTTATAAAAACAAATCTATGGAGTTTGACTTTATTAGAAACTAAAAATTTCTAATTATACGGTTTCAATTGCAATGCAATAAAAATGAGTTACATTCCAATCTGAGAAGAGTATACCACGTCAACAAAAAGTGTCCATAATAATAAAATTAGTAATTTAGAAGTACATGGAGCTTTTGTTCGCTTTCTTATCAAGGATTGTCAGTTCACTTGTTTGGACCATATATCTCTTGCAATCTCTTGCAATAAGAGGCTGAGGCTAACCTATATCCCACGGCGGCGGGTGAATTCGATTCAAAAAAAAATAAGGAAATAATAATTGAAATTAAAATCCAATCAAAATGAGTCGAAATTTTTGGATTCCCATCATATCAATCAGCGTGCTAAATCAGAAAAACATGAAGTAAGGACATTGATGATGTAAAGGCTTCCCTCCAATGTCTCTCAGAATAGTGTGGATGTCCACTTAGATCCGGTTTTCAATTCCTTAGTTGCTCAGAATATACTCACGCGGTACGAAAGATAGAAAACACACTGAAATACGTCCTGCAAAAGAGGAGGAAAGCACATGCAAACTTTTAGAAACGAAAGCCTGGTGAGGGCTTTCTGTTGTCTTCCCCAACAAACCTATTATCCATATACGATACCATTCATGCCAACTTGCTTCAATGGATGTGATTGATTGTTCAAAACTCCAAGAATAACGTTTGCTTCATGATGTAAAGGCTTCCCTCATATGTCTCCTCCAATAAACCTATTCTCCATATACGATACCATTCATGCCAACTTGCTTCAATGGATAATATGACCGTCATATGTACTATGGAAATATATTGGGCATATACTTCTCTTTCAGACTCCACGGGATTTTTGAGCTATAGCAGAAGTAGACAACTGAAGCAAAGTGGTTCACACGGCATTGGAGGTACATGTAAACATATATTCTGAAAGAGGTTGGTCTGGACTTTGATTTGCCCTAAATAGGTTCCGTCTTATTCATTGGGAAAATCTGGAAAACAGTATCTTATAAGGCATCTTGGAAACTTCTGACAAGTCGGCGGCCGCAACAATAATTGATGAGAACTATTAGGAGATGAAAGCGATATCTGGTTGACAAGAATGTTTAGTTGAAGATTGATATAGAATCCAACAAAAACTCAAGTGGTCTCAAGTTTCAAGGGTCCCCTTAAGTAGTATATAAACAATCCGCGTGAAACAATCTGCTTTTTTTTTTTGATATAGATTTACTTCCATGGATCTAGTATGTGAAATTTCTATGTTTAGGAAGAGATTACATCCTTTAATACAAGCAACATTAGTAGACTTTTAAAGTAAGATTGAAATAGCCAAAAATGAAAATAGGAAGATTAGGTTCTAATTCTAAATAGAAATAGATAAGATATTGGCAAGATATATATAATTAGTAACAAGAATTTTAAAATAAAGTAAACTAAATGTAAATAATAGATGTATCTAAAATACCCAAGTGTTGTAGGTGAGTTGGAGAGGAGAGGGCAATCCTCCAAGGGAGGTCCCAGGTTCAAATCTCCACCTTACCAAAAAGCTGAATTGGGTATCCAAAATCCAATTGATAATGTTGGTGCGGGTAGGGTGGGGTGTGACCCCCGGGTGACTTTGACCCCCTTGTTCGTGGTCTCTCAAACCAAGGCGGCTCTGAAAGGGTTTTTCAATTAAAAAAAAATAGATGTATCTAAAATAAAATTAGAAGATGAGATAATGTGTTTACATTTATTTTTAAAGATATTTGATTTAAAGTTAAATTTAATATCTTGATTTTTTAAGATTGATTTTTTTGATGATATATTTGATAATTTTTTTTTATAACAATTTTCATGGCTAATGGACCATTATGATGAATTCAACACAAGGATAGAAACTTAGAAAAGTAATATTAAATAGACATAGAAGAGAAAAGAGTAAGACATAACCTATAATATCAATATTGAAAAATATCTTAAAAGGTCTATTAATCCACTTACTATTATTTATATATCATGGAGTTTGAAAGTGGCTTTTAAGGGGCTTGTACATAAAAGTAAACAAAGAAAATATTAACTTATTTTGATTTAAAACATTGCTTCATCAATAGATGCAAACTACTATTGATAAATTGTTTTTAAAATAACTTAAGTGAGCTCCATGTATACCCAATTTGTGTTTAATTCGCCTCAATCTAAGCATTGATGGATTAAAGGTGTTTCCATCTACCTAAAACTAAAGGTTAATCTAAGGTTGAAAATGGGTTGGAAGGAGTCTAAGGAGAGAATGAAAAAAAAAAAAGTTTTTGCTTCTAAATCCATAAAAGCCCCACTTAGGAAGAATCATAAATTAAAATAGATTTTTTTTCCTATAAGGGAGTCACTAAGGCAAATAATAGACCAATGGTTAATTTGAAGAGGAACTAATGCACATTGAGTAGGTTCTATTATTTATATGAGAGGGAAACAAAAGAAAAATATAGGCATTGGGATAAAGGGCTTTTATTTGGTGCTTACCTCAAGGTCTATCCACTACCTTTTTCAAGGACCTTTAATTGATAATTTTTTTAGATATACTTGCTTTGGCCTCTTTTTTCTAGTATATACTTGCTTTGGCCTCTTTTTTCTAGTATATACTATATTTGTTATAGTTATAGTTTTTAATACAATAGAATAAATTATCATATTTCTAGTTTTGTTGGAGTACATACCTAAGTATTGAGGATGTGTTTACATTGTCCCATCCTATATGTATTAAGAAATATAAATATCTTATTTTGTTGATATATAAGTTTATTTCCAATGGTAAATAAAAGCATCCAAACTATTTTATTTTATTATTTATTCTAAAAATTTGGGTTAACATGAAGAAAATGGTTATATAAAGATACATAGTTATTGGATTAAAAAAATCATATAACATATATACATGTTAATAGTTCTAAAACTTTAGATCTTTGTATATTTTTTGTTAAACAAGGGAATAACAATATCTTCATCCTATTATCCTTGAGGGCACAATTTCAAATATGAAAAGCTACAACTATACCCTAGCTCCACCTTGGTAAACTTTTACTCCAAGTGAGGACCTCGAAGGAGCTCAGGATTGGAACCACCGATCTCAAGCTAATAAACGTTCAACAAAAACTGATCGGTCTACTATCTCCATCCTCCAAGAAATTTAGTAAATTTGATTGAGATTTGTATTTGAAATGCTGAAAATCCATACATCCAAGTAATTGAAATAAAGATGGCAATCAATTTAACCACAATGATAAATAGTATAATAAAATGGTGTCCTTTATATTAATAATAGATTTGTCCTCTCAAAAATAGGATCTCCTATGAGGGGATTGCTACCAAATTTTGATACAATAAATACAATAATAAAAGAAATCAGGTGCACTTCACAGGATCTTTCTCACATTCATGAACTAATCTAGGGTAAGTTTTCATGACTGCTATAATGAATGGTGATGTACGAATATTGCACTCCTCTTCTATTATAAAAATCTATAATCTGCACACAAGAAAGATAAAAATATGTTAATAACATGTGCAGAGTCCTTCGAGATAGAGTTCATTTCAATGATGTAGAAAGTAGTTAATGAAGTAAATCTAAGTAAATACTTACACGAAATGAAATGTGATTGATCTTGGAAGCAAAAGCTGTAATATTCTAAATTCTATTGAAAGCAAAATCAAACCAATTGATCTATGTAGGGGCTTTATCTAGGTGGGACAACCTTACCTATGGGTCATATCTATGTGAGATGGCCACTAATATTACGACTATACTTTTGATCCTGAGTCGACAACATCTAGGTTACATCTTTGGTGGTATTAGTGGGTTGGTTGCACTTTAGAAGTGGCTTGAGAGGTTGGTTTAGTCACCGAGGTGAGTATAATAGATCTAATGGAAGAAATGAATGTGACCCTTTATCCCTTAGGGTATTCCAATGGTATGGTAGTAGATTTTACTAAGAGGATTGAGCTGGTAATACCTTGATCTTGCAGGAGCTCTTGGTCTTTGTATATTCCAGTAGCACTTTGTTGCTTAGAAAATTGATTGATCCCTATTTCATTGGAGGGGTGAATGTCGTTATGTAGATTTCTCAAAATAATATAATGACAATAAAACCCCTTTGCATGAAGAAGCAAAGAGTCAATTCATTTTAAGAAAATTGAATGCCTTCTTCAAGATCTCATGCAATTTGGTTGATACATGCCTTGTTCTCTTTATTTTTTGGCTCATACGGGTCATTAAGTCATGATGTGGATTCATGCATGGATCTAAATCATGGTCTGGGATGCCAGTTAAGTTCTACCTTAACTTTTTGATCAAAGTTGTAGAGGTCGTATCAGGGTAGGATGATCCCTAAATAATATCATCTCAAGGTAGGATGACCCTAGGCTGGCTAGAGAAAGTGCCCTATTTGAGTGGTGAAAACCACTGTTTTAGCCTTGAGGCTACCCAATATGGGTCATGTGGTCTAGAAGAGTCCAATTTAGACAGTCTCTTCAATATGATCCAATTTTAGTGTCTACAGATACCCCTTTTTGGGATGCATTGTGTGAAGACACAACACAAAGAAAAATAGAAAAACTAAAATTATCAAATTGATTACGGTTATTTGTTAACCTAATTAATATTAAAAAATCCCAATAATGGAAAGGGTGTGTAATTCATATAATCATTACTTCCAAATCATTGATAAATTTGGTTATTCTTAGCAAACCTTTATGTCAACTACAAACAAAAATTTAGTCTGGGCCTTTGTTGTCAGTCGAGAACAAACATAGTTTTTATCGAGGCATGAGGTATACTAAAACGGATAAAATCAATTGTCCAATGATTTGTTTGAATTGATATTTTTTTGGTTATCTACCCCAACAAAGAGGGCATATATTTTTCTTTGGTAATGAATCTTGAAAAAACATAATTTACACTCTCGAGTGATTGATTGTTGATTTTTTTGAAACTTTGTGATTAAATGACTACCCTCTCAAGCGATGATTCAATAGAGGAGATGGAAAATGATGAAAATTATGATTCAATTGACCAAGATGATTGAATTTGGGTTTAACCATTTGATAACCAATTTTTGATGGTTTATCTCCTGATGACCTCGATGATCATGATCCATATTTATTAAATGTATGAGGGTCCTTATGGTGATTTATCCATCCTACTAAATTGCATGGATTACAAGTTACTGCAACCACTAAGTTTCTAGAGGAAATCATTAGATACAAGGTTCTCTTGAGGATCATTTGACCAAAGGAGTTTGGTGCCTTTGAAGCCTTTTGAATTGAAATTGACCAAAGGGGTTATGTGCTTTTGGAGATTTTGGAATTAATTTGATAAAAGGTTTTAGGTGCCATTGGAGTTGCTGAACTTTTTGTGTTTATATGTGAATGCAATGATGGATGATGGATGATTGTATGTCTAGAATTTATAATATGTACGCATAGATGTATGATTAATGCATGTTATTCACTAATGACATATGATATTACTAATGCAAAATGTGTGTGTATGTTTTAAATACTAAAACATAATGAATGAATTTAAGATGCAAAAAAAAATACATGTAAGCACCATAAAAGGTATGAAAATCATAGGTTTGGATATAGATATTTTTATTAATCGGCATATACTATGGATGATGTGGCATGATAAAATGTAAAATGATAATATGTGAATGTAATGAATATATTTTTGTAAATTATCATGGGTGAATAACAAGGCTTTTAGGAGACTCAAACACCCTATTTTACCAATCAAAAGATGTATACTGGACATCCTTTGGAATCTTTTAATGGCATCCTTTCATAGGCAGGGATATCAAGAAGGATGAAGCATTAGCGAGGGGTTGCCAAGAAAAATAGTAGAATCTTCCTTACAAAAATCATGATGCTGATGGGAGGGCAACCCCTAGGGTTCCTCAAATGCTTCAGAATGATGCATCAAAAGTGATGGTAATGATTTCATATCCTTTTTTGGATCCTTGGTAGATCCAAAGAAGAAGGAGTGTGTAGTCACTCTGCGTTGGTTTCGAATAGGTTTGGTCATATGGCAAGAACTCACTATTGGTGAGGAAGGTATGTGTAGGTCTTGTAGAGTGCATGTTTGGATAGCATTGATCACTTTAGGTATTTCTACTTCATCCTTGCTTGGTACATCAATCACTTCTTGCACATCGACCTCATTGTCTTCATTGCAATGAGCAGGTGCACTGGTCACTTCGGACACAACTACCTCATCTGCTTGCTCTATGGAGATGCAAGAATCAACTTCCTTCAATAAATACGATGTTAGTGTAGCACATTTATGGTGGGGTCCAAATTGTTCATCACAATTATCATAAATTCCTTTTGCTCATCGTTCCTTCATCTCCTCAAATCTAAGATGTTTAATTTGTAAAGTTCGGTTAGATTTGGGGGTTGTGTAAGTGCTTTGTGCCCTTCCATTATGCATAGTTTTGGGAGCGATGTAAGTGGTCGACAATTTTTGCATAAGTGGTTTTCCTAATCATTGTTGTGCATTGATTTTATCTTTATATAATTTTGCCAATCCATAGGTCTACATCATGGTATAGGGATTGAACCTTGTCACCTCCATTCTAATTTCCTCTTTTAATCCCCTAATGAAGCCATTGATGAGAATTGATTCATCCAATATTGTGTTATGTTTGGTGATATCCTCAAACCGAGTTTGATACTCACGCACAGAAGTGATTTGATGAAGATATTTGAGCAAATACCACATGGTTGGATCCCACATGGCTTTGATACCAAATGGTAAGACCCCAAGGTCTTACTATAAAATTATTAACAAATTAATGTAAATGTAATCGCAGGCCACTCAAAGGGGGCTCCCTTGTAATCGCTTTTCCACTATAGGGGGATCCCTATGTAGAATCTATGCTTATCATTCTTCTTCTTGGATGATTTGATATGGATGGCCAACCTAATATATATATCTACCCTAAAGCTACGTTGGTGAAGATACATGATGGTTCACGTATGAAGAGACGTGATGGTTCACGTTATGAAGGGTTGTGATGGTTCACTTTTTAAGTTAATAATATAATAATTAAATTATTAATAATACTAACTAATACTAACTAATAATATTAGGATTGAGTATCATAACAGAAATCTTAGGCTCATAATACTTTTGAATAGGGGAGAAAAGGAAGGAGATAGACAGGGCACACATAATTGCAGCTAGAAGAGACTATAATATAAATAAGGGAGGTAGATAATTAGGTGGAATACAAACCTCGAAATCACACAAAACATAGAAGAAAGGAAAAAATAAGGGGACCAGGGAAGAGAAGATGAGATATTAGAGGAAGGGACCACAGAAAAAAAGAATGAGAAAACATAGGAGGCAATAAAGGGAGATGATAGATAGTCGTAGGATGGTCATGAACATCATCATCCACATGGATGAGCAATGTAATCATCAGAACAATAGCAACAAAATGGGAAAAATAAAAAGCAAAGTAGATACAAAAAGGATTCAACCTCGAAATCATCCCATGGCAAGGTCATTGTGATTTACGTGCTTCATGGGACACATACATAGACTACATACCTATCAACATACTCTATTGTAGCCCAAATCTACTTGAAGAACATATAAAATACTAAAATGTATTTGTCCACCATGTTAGATATTTTTTCTTCACACAATCTAATACGAAATTGATCCATCCATCAACTCCTATCATGAGAGATATTAGATGTCCTTTATGTCTCATATTGTTGTGTTTGAATTACTGAGACATCTTATATAGAGTATATCTCAAAGTCAAATATGATGTAAAGACTACTTTTGAAAGATAAGGATTGATAATATGGTAATACATCCCAATCTCTTAGGTGATGCACTATCCTACCTATTGTGATAGTAGATTTTTAGGAGTAATATCCATTGGGCTATGAAGTCACAATAAAAAATAAGAGAGAAAACATCAAGGAAGAGAGAAAAACACATAAGCAAAATAAAGTGCTATCAAGAAAGAGATACCACCTTGGAAAACCTTTGTCCACCATACTCTGGAGCTCAAATTCAAACACATTACCACCTCTACAAAAGTTATGATAGCTTCTATATGGCCTCATTCATGTCAAATATTTTATTTACATACCAATTATTTACAAAATTGTGGCATGTGCCACCTACCTAATACTAGTAAAATAGATTCATTCTCTAAACCTATAGTGTTTGGACCATAAAATCCCAAACCTGAGCTTTTCCTCGAGATTTTCATAGCACCATATGAAGTCTTCATTAATTATTATATAGCCCATACTAGTCTTAGAAGCTTGGTTGAATATCCTCATTCCTCGTTCCTTTGTCATCGGCACAGGGGCTAATATCGTCACCTCATCTTGAGATTTGGTTAAAATATTTGCCATGGACAGAAATAGAGAATTTTTAGGAAGTGCTCCCCTTGTTGTTAGTACTTTAGCAATGATATTCCAATAATCATACATAATATAATTCATATCTTGTTTATTTTATAGACTGCAAGTTACCTCAGCACGTAGTGCCTTTGCTAGTACTAGAAGAGGCTTAGGAATAGAGGGTTCTTCATTATAATATTGGGGAAATAGGGTATAGTTACATAGAGATTTCTTGGAATAATTAGCTTTTAGGCTCTCACCTTCCCATTATGGGTGTCCTTGTAGTGATTTGAAGGTAATGATATTATCTATATCTAGGAATGCATTAATGCTTATCTTGTGCAGGCATAAGCAATTCTCTTCTTTGCATCCTTTATTAGACCACATTCTTTGTTCAGGGAAAATCCTCCTTTTGTGTAGTTTGCTAGAGATAGGGTTGCTAGGCATGTAGCCAATAATTTATAATTTCCTCATTTTTAACCAATGAGGGCTTATTTACTATGTCTACATCCTCTATATTTGGTCACTAGCCCTGCATATCCTATCACATTTTTTATATATTATTTTGCATTTCTTGGTGCTTCCATTATGATGTCTCTATAGGCAATGCATTTATGAAGAGCTAAGGTGAAAGGACATCTTCTTGAGGTAGAAATTTTCCTATCTAGATCAATATAAGTTTATCCCGAAGAGCTTCCTTGAATATTTGAGAAAATTTCATCTCCCTAGACTGGTAGAGAAAGATTCCAATATTAGGGCCTAGGGCCCAAGTATAGTACATGACTTCTTAAGCTTAAGATGACTAACACTAAAGGGAGAGTTTTATTCGACTCCTTTCAAATTAGAAATTGAAGTCCATAATATCTTCAAGAGGATATATTTTGATAAATGAGAACTGGATAAGCAAGGAGAAGGGATATTCTAAGCTATAAAATGTATCGATAAGGGCTTTTTCTAGGTCAAACTATGCACTGATGCTCCTTCGATGCAAATATTTATACCATAATAATTCTCTACCTTACAAAGTCATAACAAGCATCCTAGTCATCACATATTCATATGTGATACTATCGAGGGTAGCCAAAGAAGCTACATATTAAAGATGTTCACATGTTGCCCCTTTTGTACCATCATACCTAGGCAAGGTCTTTAGAGTAACCATGGGAATATAATGCAAATAAAGGATTTTGAGGGGACTAGAATCATTCCATTTGGAATAATATTGTTGGGCCATCATAAGACTGATTATTTAGACAATTTAGGTTTTTTTCTTAGGTTGGAGTCACCAAATGAGTATGTTTTATTGTTTGTGAGGTCAAGATAAGTCATCAAACCCTAATTCCTCTAGGTAATTGAGATTTTAAAATAATGTAGAGGAAAATAGTCATGAGATCTGGATTTTCCACTCAAAGGAGTTGCTAGGTGATTTCACAAGATATAGGTAAACCAAAATATCACCAGACCTTAATCTCCTTAAAATATAGGGACCTTTTGGGTCCCATTAGGTGTGCCAAAAACTATTGGTCAAAAATTTGCACCTAATGAAAAGGATGAGGTGAAAATGTTTGCATACCCTACAAACCTCAAACAACATTGAACAAATACCACATATAATAGATGTTGGGTGATCGATATTTGTAGAATATCAGTTCCTTTTGGGAGGGTCTAGCTAACTAAGCCTAAAGTTGAAGGGAAAAGAGAACAACAAATAAGGGAAAAGAGGTTGTAGCCAGAACTCACAAGGACAAATTTTACCACACCAAGATATACATAGATGTTATCATAGAAATACAAGCATGTTACTTAATAGATCAACCAACATTACTCTTGTATACCCATAATCACCCTTTGCTGCAAGTAAAATCCAAAACCAAAGAATGAAATGCAAGAAATGTAAATAGTAAAATTATTCCATGCACATTAGACTAGCTTTAGTAGAAATAAACTTACAACATTCACATACACATATGCAAGAGTCAATTTGGATATCAAACAATAAAATAATTGTATTTCAGAACAACATAAGCTTTACATATGAATTGTAATGACTAAAGAGCCATCCTCAAGAATTTCCAATATTCTAGAATATATAGACCTTACAATGAATGTTGTATTGAATACAGTAGGTGGTGGATAATACCATTGGATGATGCTAGCAATGATGGTCATATTGTAGATCCCACTAAATATTTTGTAAACTATAATTAAGGGTGGCTATCATGAGTACACCATTTAGACTGCATGAATATGGACTCTTGATCAATCTTATTCCTCTAAGTAGTTTTATCAGATAATAAATTTCATTCATCTACACTTGAGGGAATTAATTGCATGGGGGGACGATTTGAGTTTGACCATATGATAGATACATGATTTGATAAATGAAATAAATGCAAGAAATCCAAATAGTAGAATTATTGCATGCACATCAGACTAGCTTTAGTAGAAATAACTTACAACATTCACATACACATATGCAAGAGTCAATTTGGAGACCAAATAGTAAAATACTTGTATTTCAGAACAACATAAGCTTTACATATAAATTGTAATGAATAAATAGCCACCCTCAAGAATACCCAATATTTTAGAATATATAGACCTTACAATGAATTTTGTATTGAATACAGCAGGTGGTGGATAAGACCATTGGGTGATGCTAGCAAGGATGACTATATTGCATATCCCACTGAATATTTTGAAAACTACAATGAAGGGTGGCAACCATGAGTACACCACTTAGACTATATGAATATGGACTCTTTATCAGTCTTATTCCTCTAAGTAGCTTTGTTAGATAATAAATTTCATTCGTTTGTACCTAAGGGTATTAATTGCATGAGGGGACGAGTTGAGGTTGAACATTTGATTGATGGATGATTTGAACCAACACATGAAATGCAAGAAATATAAATAACATAATTATTGCATGCACATTCAAATAGATTTAGTAGAAATAAACTTACAACATTCACATACACATATGCAAGAGTCAATTTGGAGACCAAACAATAAAATACTTGTATTTCAGAACAACATAAGCTTTACATATGAATTATAATGGCTAAAAATATGCCCTTAATAATACTAAGCATTCCAAAATAGATAGACCTTATAATGATGCTATATTTAATACAATAGGTGATAGATAAGACCATTGGGTGGCACTAGCAGGGATGACCATATTATAGATCCCACTAAATATTCTGTAGACTACAATGAAGGTTGGCTACTACAAGTATGCCAATCAAGCTATATGAATCTAGACTCTTGATCAGTATTATTCCTCTGAGTAGCTATGTCAAATAATAAATTCAATTCATCTACATATAAGGGCATTAATTGCAAGAGTGGATGGGTTAAGGCTGGTCATTTGATTGATGCATGATTCAATAATTTACCATGCAATAGGGCATCGAACCTCTTTAATGCTAGCTTACCATTCTACATATTCTTGAATGAGGATGCACATATTTCTATAGAGGTCTTCCAAATGTCGATAAGGATTCTATGATGGGTGGGACTTTGGGATCCATCATTTTCTTAATACCAACCCAAAACTCTACCAACTTTGTATAGGGAAAAATTTTGGACTTTCACCAAATTTTCCATATTAAGTGTAGCTTTGGGATTAGTCAAGTAATTTAACAGATCCTCAAACCTTCATCGAGCTATGATTTAGAATGATACTCCATCCTACCTCTACGGTAGAGCTTGAGGATCTAACCCTGAACTATTGTCATTTTTCTTATCCTCCCTATGCATAGGGTGGGCATTTGGGATCATGATTCTCCTTCCAATCATTAGAGTAGAGCCTTGGGATCCATCTAGTATTTGCAAGTACCCAATTCTCCACCTAACTTACCACCTGTCAATTTTCTTATACACTTCTTGTTGGCGAGGTTCCAAGCATCACTCCAAGATGTAAGGCCCCATTTTTATGCTCTTTATCACTTTACTTTTTTCTTTAAGATGACATTTTAGGATCGACCTTGCATCCTCAGAGACCCATATTTTCACCCTTCTAGACATCATCTCATCACCTTCATTACAAATTACTCTGACATCTCCTAACATATTTGTAAAGTTTTCTCCTTGGTTATGAACATTCGTTGCTTAAAGGTTGAGCTCTTAAAATTTAGCCATTTCTAAGGGACATCATCTTCTCTTAATCCAAAAAATATAGATTGGGTTATAGTTTGTAAAATTTCACCCATAATACCCTATGTCTCCTCATGACATGTGTCCTAGCCACCACTACACCTCCCCTTATCATATCTCACACACGTCACTCCACTTTAATATACCCACATGCCACAACTCCACTTAAGTGGGATACTCTAAGTGACTTAGTGTAACTACCTAGGATAGGTGGTTGCCCATTCCCTACCACTTGGTAGCCCTAGGTTGCCACTTATCCTTTCCCTCCAAAATCCCCAAAAGCCTATAAAGGTATCATCATTGCATCAACCAAAAGGTGTTGGAAAATGCATTGTTACACTACCAAATTACAACATGAGTACACCAACAATATTAGATTTAGAGTTCTCGAGACCCTGGATCGATCCTCAACACTTTTATAGCTTAGAAATAAATGTAGGAGTGTGTTTACATAAAACAAAACATGACTCTATGTTTGCACACATACAACTCTATGTTTACACAATCGTAGGCCTACGTTTAATCAAATCCAAACATAGCCACATGTTTGCTCATAAATAATTTTAGTCATTGACAAATATGGATCAGTTAGGTAAACAACAAGGTACTTTTAGTTTCATTATTTTTTCTATATTTTTATACATAATTTCATATTTTGCAACCATTTATGTTAGGATTTCTTTTTGTAGTATTCTTTCAAATACATAAAACAGGTGCTACTAAACCTTCTTCTTGTTTGCATCCTGACATTTTCAGGTGACAGGTCTCTAGAGAGCTTCTAAAGAAAAAAGGATGGCCCAATAGGGATATCTGAAGCCCATCCATTATGATGATTTTAGCTGAGAAGACCTTTTGAAACCCTTGTTATTTAATGAATGCAAAAGAGGTTTTCCCCCTTTTGCCCATTGTAATCACATAAAACAAGCATTCATATTGTAGTCATACACTTGCACATCGAGGACAAAATTATTGTACAAGGGGACTAAGGGTCCATTGTGTCTTAATACGAAAAACTATAAATTTTATTTTAGTACATTTGCTTGTCTTTTGTCTTTCATTTGCTTGGTGTTGTCTTCTTATTTTACATACATTAAGTATAAAAGTTTAAATATGTTATTGGATTTAAATATTTTTTAATTAATTATATATTATTAAAATGTAAATATGTTTAAATCTATAATCTTAAAAAAAAAGCTAATCATTTTATTTTAAATGTATTAAATAACCATTAATCATATATTCAATAAAAATCAATGGCTAGAATTCATTCAATGTTCCTCTAACATTATGTGAAAGAGAACAATTTACCCAATAAGTAACTAAAATTTATAAAAATTTGTCTATGGAGTCTAAGTTTATTAGAAACTGAAAATTTCAAATTATATGGGTTCAATTGCAATGTAATAAAAATGACTACCGTTCCAATCTCAGAAGAGCATACCATGTGAAAAAAAAGTGTCCACATTTATTTAGAAGTACATGAAGCTTACAAAGCTTTTAATTGCCAACAAAGACCACCACTTTCTTATCAAGGATTATATGTTCACTTGTTTGGACCATATATCTCTTACATTGCAATAAGAGGCTGGGTCTAATATATATCTCATGATGACAGGTGAACTCAATTCAGAAACTATAAGGAAATAATAATTGAAATTATAAACCAATCAAAATGAGTCGAAACTTTTGGATTCCCATCATATCAATCAACGTGCTAAATTAGAAAAACTTGAAGTAAGGACATTGATGATATAAAGGATTCCATTATATGTCTCTCATAATAGTGTTCCCTCTAGAGAAGACCAGTTCCTTTTAGGAGGTCCTAGGTAACTAAGCCTAAAGTTCAAAGGAAAAGGGAACATAAAATAATGGAAAAGAGGCCATGGCCAAAACTCACAAGGATAAATTTAACCACATAAACACACATACATGATAAGTAGATGTCATCATAGAATATACAAGCAGGTTACCTAACAAATCAACCAACCTTACTCTTGTCTACCTATCATCACCCTTTGTTGCAAATGAATTCCAGAACAAATGAATGAAATACAAAAAATCTAGATAATAGAATTATTACATGCATATCCAACTAGATTTAGTAGAAATAAACTTACAATATCTCCATACACATATGCAAGAGTCAATTTGGAGATCAAATAGTCAAATAATTGTGTTTCAGAATAACATAAGCTTTACATATGAATTGTAATGGCTAAAAATTTACCCTTAAGAATACCAAGCATTCCAGAATATATAGACCTTACAATGATGCTATATTGAATACAATAGGCAATAGATAAGACCATTGGATAGCACTAGTAGGGATGACCATATTACAAATCCCACTAAATATTCTATAGACTACAATGAAGGATGGCTACTACAAGTACCCCGATCAAGCTACATGAATAAGGACTCTTGATCAGTCTTATTCCTCTGAGTAGCTCTATCATATAATAAATTCTATTTATCTACACATAAGGGAATTAATTGCATGATGGGATGGATTAAGGATGACCATATTATTGATGCATGATTCAATCATTTACCATGCAATAAGGCACCTGACCTCTTTAATGCTAGCCTACCATCATACATCTTCTTGAATGAGTATGCACACCTTTCTATAGAGGTCTTCCAAATATTGATAAGAATTATATGACAGATGGGAATTTGGGATTCATCCTTTGCTTAATACTAACCCAAAACTCTACCAACTATATACAGGATAGATTTTTGGGCTTTCACCAAATTTTCCATCTCGATTGTAGCTTTGGTATTAGTCAAGAAAATTGATAGATCCTCAAACCTTCGTCAGGATCTAAATTAAAATGATCCTCCATCCTACCTCTAGGGTAGAGCTTTAGGAACTAACCCTAACCTATTGTCATCTTGCTTATCTACCCTATGCATAGGGCTGGTATTTGGGATCCTCATTCAACTTCCAATCATCAAGGTAGGGCTTTGGGATCCATCTGGTATTTAAGAGTGCCCAATTCTCCACCTGACTTACAACTTCGTCAGTTTTCTTGTGCTTCATGTTAGTGAGGTTCCAAGTATCGATCCAAGATGTAAGGCCCTATTTTGCCACCCTTTATCATTTTACCTTTTCCTTTAAGGCACATTTTTGGGTTCAACCTTACATCCTCAACAACCCATTTTTCACCCTTCTAGGTATCATCTCATCACCTTCATTGCGACTTAATCCAATATCTCCTAATGAATTTTTAAGGTTTTTTCCTCAGTTATGAACATACATTGCTTAAAGACCAAACTCTCAAAATTTAGCTATTTCTAAGGTACATCATCTTCTCTTAACCCAAAAAAGATAGAGTGGCTGATAGAGTGCAAATTTTCACCCACAATACCTTATGTCTCCTAATGATTTGTATCCCACCTGCCACTACACCTCGTCTTATCATATCTCACACACCTCACTCCACTTGCATCTATACACATGCCACCACTCCAGTTAAGTGAGACACTCTAAGCGACTCACTCTAGGGTAGGTGGCTATCCAGTCCCTACCACTTGGTAGCCCTAGATTGCTACCTATCCTTTCCCTCTAAAACCCCCAAAAGCCTATAAAGGTATCGTCATTACATCACCCAAAAGAGGCTAGAAAATACATCGTTACACTATAAAAATTGCAACATGAGGACACCAATAATCTCAGAGTTGGAGTTCTCGAGACCTCAGATTGATCCTCAACACTATTGTAGCTTAGAGATAAATATAGGAGTGCATTTACACATAATTAAATGTAGCTCTAAGTTTGCACAAACATAGGCCTACGTTTAGCCAGCTCCAAACACGACACCGTGTTTGCTCATAAACAGTTTTGATCATTGACGAATACAAATCAGTCAGGTAAACACTAAGGTACTTTTAGTTTTATTATTATTTCTATATTTCTATGCATCATTTCATATTTTGCAACCATTTATGTTAGGGTTTATTTTTGTAGCATTCTTTCAAATACATCAAACAAGTGCTACTGACCCTCGTTCTTGTTTGCATCCCCACATGTACAGGTGACAGGTATCTAGAGAGTTGTTGAAGTAAAAAGGATGGTCCAATAGGGATATATGAAGCTTATATATTTTGATGTTTGTAGCAAAGAAGACCCTTTGACACCCTTATTCTTTAATGAATGCAAAAAGAGCTTTTCCCTCTTCTATCCATTGTAATCACATAAAACAAGCATTTGTATCGTAGTCAAACCCTACAAAATTATTTAAAAATGAGACTAAGGCTCCGTTGTGTCTTAATATGAGAAAATACAATTTTTATTTTAGTGTATTTCCTTGTCTTTTTTACCTTTCATTTGCTTGGTGTTGTATTTATATTTGCATACATTAAATATAAAAATTTAAATATGTTATTATATTTAAAAATATTTTTTTAATTAATTATATATTATTAAAATGTAAATATGTTTAATCTATAATCTTAAACAAACAAACAAAAAAAAAAAAAGCTAATCATTTTATTTTAAATGTATTATATAACCATTAATCATATATTCAATAACAATCAATGGCTAAAATTCATTCAATGTTCCTCCAACATTATGTGAAAGAGAACCGTTTACACACAAAGTAACTAAAAAAATAACAAAATTTATAAAAACAAATCTATGGAGTTTGACTTTATTAGAAACTAAAAATTTCTAATTATACGGTTTCAATTGCAATGCAATAAAAATGAGTTACATTCCAATCTGAGAAGAGTATACCACGTCAACAAAAAGTGTCCATAATAATAAAATTAGTAATTTAGAAGTACATGGAGCTTTTGTTCGCTTTCTTATCAAGGATTGTCAGTTCACTTGTTTGGACCATATATCTCTTGCAATCTCTTGCAATAAGAGGCTGAGGCTAACTTATATCCCACGGCGGCGGGTGAATTCGATTTAAAAAAAAATAAGGAAATAATAATTGAAATTAAAATCCAATCAAAATGAGTCGAAATTTTTGGATTCCCATCATATCAATCAGCGTGCTAAATCAGAAAAACATGAAGTAAGGACATTGATGATGTAAAGGCTTCCCTCCAATGTCTCTCAGAATAGTGTGGATGTCCACTTAGATCCGGCTTTCAATTCCTTAGTTGCTCAGAATATACTCACGCGGTACGAAAGATAGAAAACACACTGAAATACGTCCTGCAAAAGAGGAGGAAAGCACATGCAAACTTTTAGAAACGAAAGCCTGGTGAGGGCTTTCTGTTGTCTTCCCCAACAAACCTATTATCCATATACGATACCATTCATGCCAACTTGCTTCAATGGATGTGATTGATTGTTCAAAACTCCAAGAATAACGTTTGCTTCATGATGTAAAGGCTTCCCTCATATGTCTCCTCCAATAAACCTATTCTCCATATACGATACCATTCATGCCAACTTGCTTCAATGGATAATATGGCCGTCATATGTACTATGGAAATATATTGGGCATATACTTCTCTTTCAGACTCCATGGGATTTTTGAGCTATAGCAGAAGTAGACAACTGAAGCAAAGTGGTTCACACGGCATTGGAGGTACATGTAAACATATATTCTGAAAGAGGTTGGTCTGGACTTTGATTTGCCCTAAATAGGTTCCGTCTTATTCATTGGGAAAATCTGGAAAACAGTATCTTATAAGGCATCTTGGAAACTTCTGACAAGTCGGCGGCCGCAACAATAATTGATGAGAACTATTAGGAGCTGAAAGCGATATCTGGTTGACAAGAATGTTTAGTTGAAGATTGATATAGAATCCAACAAAAACTCAAGTGGTCTCAAGTTTCAAGGGTCCCCTTAAGTAGTATATAAACAATCCGCGTGAAACAATCTGCTTTTTTTTGGATATAGATTTACTTCCATGGATCTAGTATGTGAAATTTCTATGTTTAGGAAGAGATTACATCCTTTAATACAAGCAACATTAGTAGACTTTTAAAGTAAGATTGAAATAGCCAAAAATGAAAATAGGAAGATTAGGTTCTAATTCTAAATAGAAATAGATAAGATATTGGCAAGATATATATAATTAGTAACAAGAATTTTAAAATAAAGTAAACTAAATGTAAATAATAGATGTATCTAAAATACCCAAGTGTTGTAGGTGAGTTGGAGAGGAGAGGGCAATCCTCCAAGGGAGGTCCCAGGTTCAAATCTCCACCTTACCAAAAAGTTGAATTGGGTATCCAAAATCCAATTGATAATGTTGGTGCGGGTAGGGTGGGGTGTGACCCCCGGGTGACTTTGACCCCCCTGTTCGTGGTCTCTCAAACCAAGGCGGCTCCGAAAGGGTTTTTCGATTAAAAAAAAATAGATGTATCTAAAATAAAATTAGAAGATGAGATAATGTGTTTACATTTATTTTTAAAGATATTTGATTTAAAGTTAAATTTAATATCTTGATTTTTTAAGATTGATTTTTTTGATGATATATTTGATAATTTTTTTTTATAACAATTTTCATGGCTAATGGACCATTATGATGAATTCAACACAAGGATAGAAACTTAGAAAAGTAATATTAAATAGACATAGAAGAGAAAAGAGTAAGACATAACCTATAATATCAATATTGAAAAATATCTTAAAAGGTCTATTAATCCACTTACTATTATTTATATATCATGTTAGAATAGAGTTTGAAAGTGGCTTTTAAGGAGCTTGTACATAAAAGTAAACAAAGAAAATATTAACTTATTTTGATTTAAAACATTGCTTCATCAATAGATGCAAACTACTATTGATAAATTGTTTTTAAAATAACTTAAGTGAGCTCCATGTATACCCAATTTGTGTTTAAGTCGCCTCAATCTAAGAATTGATGGATTAAAGGTGTTTCCATCTACCTAAAACTAAAGGTTAATCTAAGGTTGAAAATAGGTTGGAAGGAGTCTAAGTAGAGAATGAAAAAAAAAAAGTTTTGCTTCTAAATCCATAAAAGCCCCACTTAGGAAGAATCATAAATTAAAATAGATTTTTTTTCCTATAACGGAGTCACTAAGGCAAATAATAGACCAATGGTTAATTTGAAGAGGAACTAATGCACATTGAGTAGGTTCTATTTTTTATATGAGAGGGAAACAAAAGAAAAATATAGGCATTGGGATAAAGGGCTTTTATTTGGTGCTTACCTCAAGGTCTATCCACTACCTTTTTCAAGGACCTTTAATTGATAATTTTTTTAGATACACTTGCTTTGGCCTCTTTTTTCTAGTGTATACTATATTTGTTATAGTTATAGTTTTTAATACAATAGAATAAATTATCATATTTCTAGTTTTGTTGGAGTACATACCTAAGTATTAAGGATGTGTTTACATTGTCCTATCCTATATGTATTAAGAAATATAAATATCTTATTTTGTTGATATATAAGTTTATTTCCAATGGTAAATAAAAGCATCCAAACTATTTTATTTTATTATTTATTCTAAAAATTTGGGTTGAACATGAAGAAAATGGTTATATAAAGATACATAGTTATTGGATTAAAAAAAATCATATAACATATATACATGTTAATAGTTCTAAAACTTTAGATCTTTGTATATTTTTTGTTATACAAGGGAATAACAATATCTTCATCCTATTATCCTTGAGGGCACAATTTCAAATATGAAAAGCTACAACTATACCCTAGCTCCACCTTGGTAAAATTTTACTCCAAGTGAGGACCTCGAAGGAGCTCAGGATTGGAACCACCGATCTCAAGCTAATAAATGCTCAACAAAAACTGATTGGTCTACTACCTCCATCCTCCAAGAAATTTAGTAAATTTGATTGAGATTTGTATTTGAAATGCTAAAAATCCATACATCCAAGTAATTGAAATAAAGATGGCAATTAATTTAACCACAATGATAAATAGTATAATAAAATGGTGTCCTTTATATTAATAATAGATTTGTCCTCTCAAAAGTGGTTACAATAGGATCTCCTATGAGGGGATTGCTACCAAATTTTGATACAATAAATACAATAATAAAAGAAATCTAGGTGCACTTCACAGGATCTTTCTCACATTCATGAACTAATCTAGGGTAAGTTTTCATGACTGCTATAATGAATGGTGATGTACGAATATTGCACTCCTCTTCTCTTATAAAAATCTATAATTTGCACACAAGAAAGATAAAAATATGTTAATAACATGTGCAGAGTCCTTCAAGATAGAGTTCATTTCAATGATGTAGAAAGTAGTTAATGAAGTAAATCTAAGTAAATACTTACACGAAATGAAATGTGATTGATCTTGGAAGCAAAAGCCATAATATTCTAAATTCTAGTGAAAGCAAAATCAAACCAATTGATCTATGTAGGGGCTTTCTCTAGGTGGGACAACCTTACCTATGGGTCATATCTATGTGAGATGGCCACTATTATTACGACTATACTTTTGATCCTAAGTCGACAACATCTAGGTTACATCTTGGGTGGTATTAGTTGGTTGGTTGCACTTTAGAAGTGGCTTGATAGGTTGGTTTAGTCACCGAGGTGAGTATAATAGATCTAATGGAAGAAATGAATGTGACCCTTTATCCCTTAGGGTATTCCAATGGTATGGTAGTAGATTTTACTAAGAGGATTGAGCTAGTAATACCTTGATCTTGCAGGAGCTCTTGGTCTTTGTATATTCCAATAGCACTTTGTTGCTTAGAAAATTGATTGATCCCTATTTCATTGGAGGGGTAAATGTCGTTATGTAGATTTCTCAAAACAATATAATGACAATAAAACCCCTTTGCATGAAGAAGCAAAGATTCAATTCATTTTAAGAAAAGTGAATGCCTTCTTCAAGATCTCATGCAATTTGGTTGATACATGTCTTCTTCTCTTTCTGTTTTGGCTCATACGGGTCATTAAGTCATGATGTGGATTCATGCACGGATCTAACTCATGGTCTGGGATGCTAGTTAAGTTCTACCTTAACTTTTTGATCAAAGTTCTAGAGGTCGTATCAGGGTAGGATGATCCCTAAATAATATCATCTCAAGGTAGGATGACCCTAGGCTGGCTAGAGAAAGTGCCCTATTTGAGTGGTGAAAACCACTGTTTTAGCCTCGAGGCTACCTAGTATGGGTCATGTGGTCTAGAAGAGTCCAATTTAGACAGTCTCTTCAATATGATCCAATTTTAGTGTCTACAGATACCCCTTTTTGGGATGCATTGTGTGAAGACACAACACAAAGAAAAATAGAAAAACTAAAATTATCAAATTGATTAAGGTTATTTGTTAACCTAATTAATATTAAAAAATCCCAATCATGGAAAGGGTGTGTAAGTCATATAATCATTGCTTCCAAATCATTGATGAATTTGGTTATTCTTAGCAAACCTTTAAGTCAACTACGAACAAAAATTTAGTCTAGGCCTTTGTTGTCAGTCGAGAACAAACATAGTTTTTATCGGGGCATGAGGTATACTAAAACGGATAATATCAATTGTCCAATGATTTGTTTGAATTGATATTTTTTTGGTTATCTACCCCAACAAAGAGAGCATATATTTTTCTTTGGTAATGAATATTGAAAAAACATAATTTACACTCTCGAGTGATTGATTGTTGATTTTTTTGAAACTTTGTGATTAAATGACTACCCTCTCAAGTGATGATTCAATAGAGGAGATGGAAAATGATGAAAATGATGAGTCAATTGACCAAGATGATTGAATTTGGGTTTAACCATTTGATAACCAATTTTTGATGGTTTATCTCCTGATGACCTCGATGATCATGATCCATATTTATTAAATGTATGAGGGTCCTTATGGTGATTTATCCATCCTACTAAATTGCATGGATTACAAGTTACTGCAACCACTAAGTTTCTAGAGGAAATCATTAGATACAAGGTTCTCTTGAGGATCATTTGACCAAAGGAGTTTGGTGCCTTTGAAGCCTTTTGAATTGAACTGACCAAAGGGGTTATGTGCTTTTGGAGATTTTGGAATTAATTTGATAAAAGGTTTTAGGTGCCATTGGAGTTGCTAAACTTTTTGTGTTTATATGTGAATGCAATGATGGATGATGGATGATTGTATGTCTAGAATTTATAATATGTACGCATAGATGTATGATTAATGCATGTTATTCACTAATGACATATGATATTACTAATGCAAAATGTGTGTGTATGTTTTAAATACTAAAACATAATGAATGAATTTAATATGCAAAAAAAACTACATGTAAGCACCATAAAAGGTATGAAAATCATAGGTTTGGATATAGATATTTTTATTAATCGGCATATACTATGGATGATGTGGCATGATAAAATGTGAAATGATAATATGTGAATGTAATGAATAGATTTTTGTAAATTATCATGGGTGAATAACAAGGCTTTTAGGAGACTCAAACACCCTATTTTACCAATCAAAAGATGTATACTGGACATGCAAGATTTATAAAATATAAAATTCTACTAGGAAGACCAAGATATTCAATAGCCCTATGTGGACATGATTAATGCATTGATGTGATGCATAATATTACCCTATTTCCAAGCCGACTATTAGATGCTATTAATATAATGAAGCTCACCCTATGGTCAACACCTTCATGATTTTGTACTTGGTTGGACTCAACTACTAGGTAATGCAAGTCCTCAAAAGCTAGGGAGTCCTTATGTGCTATGTATGAGCATAATCAAGTGAAAGGATCTTCAAGTTTTAGGGAGTTAGACTATATAATAATTTGGATGGAAATGTAATTCTATCTTTGCTACATGAAGCCCTTTAATTGTTATGTTTATAAAGAGAGCTTTGGGGAATCAAACTGTATAACCATCTTGATAGTATCTATCCTATCTTATGAGGACCACTTAATAATCAAAATATCATAAAGGGGATGTAGGACATGATATGAAAATTGTGTTGACCAAGACTAGTGACCATGATATGAATTTTTTTGTAGTATGAATCAAATTGTATGAGCTAATTGTAAGGTGCCAGGATGGAATATCAGGGGAGCGATGAAGGAAGTGGTGAAAGCGGAGGAGGAGATAAGGTGGTAGGTTGGAATATAAAATAGGCTGAAGGAGAGGATATAGGGGTAGGCTAGCAAGTTGTAAAAAGATAAGAACAAGATTCCCTAGAAGTGTAGTTTGAAAAGGCTAAAGGGATAGATCCTTTGAATAAATTTTTAGACAAAGGGTCCTACTGGGGTACAGGATCCGTGAGCAAGGGACCAACCTTTCTAGAAATATTTAAAGGGAAATGGAAGGATCTAGTCAATGAAATTTCACCCCTAATACCAAACAACGTCATGATAACAACCCCTATGGAGATTATGGAGATATTTTTGGATGTGGAGGCGTCATCCCTTGTAGGCAAGTTTTCTGGAGGAAGACCAGACATCGAGAAAATATATTCATGGGTTGCACCAAAGTGGAAAAATTCAAGAAATTTAGAAATTGTTGCCATGTTAAGATGCTTTTTCTTGATAAGACTCAATAATAAAGAGGATGCAAATCACATACTAACAGGAGGACCCTAGTTTCTAGGGAGGCACAATCTCTTTATGAGGAATTTGGGGGAGGATTTTGACCCTGAGAAGTAGAAAATTAACATAGCACCCATTTGGGTTCATTTTCCAAACCTCGAAGCTTAGTTTTTCAATGAGTACTAGCTCAGAGGAATAGAAAAAATGATAGGGAAACTAGTGGTGATAGACCATCCGACTCAGGCAAGGACCAGATTTATTCATGCCAGGTTTTGTGTTAATACAAACCTGGACTCAGAGCTTCCTTCCCAGGTGTAACTAGAATATGAAGAGTTTTTGAGAATCCAATCGATGGAGTATGATAATAGGCCAAAATTTTGTAATGTATGTAAAACTTAGGGCCATCTTCAAACCCAATGTTCAACGGTAGCAGCACACAAATAAGCTTTGAGCAAAGGTGATGTGGGCAAGTTTAACGATATAGGGATCCCTAAGTTTCTAGGTCCGCATCCTAACTTACAAGGATACAAACCAATTAAGTATAACCAGGTCAGTCAAGCTAATGCAGGACAACCCAAAGTCCAGGAGAAATGAAAGAAAATTAGCGAGGAAGGCAAAAATCCTAAGGTATGTAATAAAGACCTAATTT
The DNA here is from genome assembly GCA_028583015.1 of Wollemia nobilis. Classification (NCBI taxonomy): domain Eukaryota; kingdom Viridiplantae; phylum Streptophyta; class Pinopsida; order Araucariales; family Araucariaceae; genus Wollemia; species Wollemia nobilis. The sequence goes on along the minus strand of JAQPPZ010017101.1, from coordinate 26,798 downwards.
CAAACAAATTTGAAGCTCTAGCTAACCTAGAAGAGGAAATGGAAAAAACAAGGATGAAACTCCATGTTTTGATTTTCCTGAAACCCTAGAATGCCCATCCAAATCGGGGCCATCCACAGTCATTGAAAGAAACCCTAATAGCTTTTCTCAAAGAAAAGAAGAAATGTCAGGAAAATATAGCCTAAGCATGGAAGTATTCAATTCAAGAGTTGAAGTAGTTTAAATAGGGGTTATAAATGCAACCTCCAATCCTATTGTGGAGCAGATTATCCCATATCAGAATGTTTCCTCGAAGGAAAGACCTCTGATCAAGGAGAACCATATAGGAGAGGCCAACCAAAACAAGTATGAAGATGAAGAGGGAAATAAGAACCTCCAAAATTAGGAAAGAGGATCCAACCCCAAATTATCATAGTATATGCCCCCTCATTTTAGTCCAAAATATACTAGAAGCACCACCAAGTCTCCCATAGATTATGGCAGTGAAAGAAAGAAAGGGAGAATATCTTCTGTAGAGCATTATAGACTGAGGATCAATGATGAAATTGCAAATGGGAAGTAAAGAATACTTTTATAGCAAGCTATTCCTTTCTAGGATGATAGCAAAATTGAAAGACCCCCTCTTGCTCAAGGAATGGGGTGGGGAAAAAATAACAAATAGGAAAAATAAAGGGTCTCTCATGGAATGTGAGAGGCCTAAATGGCCCACATAAACAAAGGGTGGTTAAGTCAATAAGGAAGGAGTGGAATCCTACCATTATTTTTCTTTAGGAAACAAAAATAGATGTGGCACAATCAGCTTTAATTGCAAGCAGGATTTGGAAGCAAGGAAAAGTGACATTTCAACATGTGAGAGGAGCATATGGAGGCCTCATGATCCTATGGGATCCAATTTTAATATAAGGAAATGTTATTCAAGCGAATGAAAGTGTGCTAAGTGTGTTATTTCATGATCTCGATAAAAATAAGTCTTGGATCATGTCAAATGTCTATGCCCCCACCTTTGTCCAAGGGTGATCTAAGGTATGGGAGTATTTGGGTCATTTAAATCAAGTGTTCATAAATATTTCTTGGGTGATTGGGAGCAACTTCAATACTCTCCTTTACCCATTTGATAAAAAAGGAGGCTATGGGTTACCTTCTAGGAGCATGGAGGACTTCAATGAATTCATTAACATAAATGAGTTGATGGATGTTAGACTAAAAGGGTCCAAATTCACATGGATTAATCGGAGGATAGGGAGTAAGTTGATTCAGGAAAGGTTGGATAGATTCTTTTTATCCAATGAAAGCATAACAACTTTCGATGATTCATTATTACAAGCCCTTCCCAAATGTGCTTCAGATCATAACCCTATTCTTTTGGAGGCTATGCAGACTCACCCCTCCAAAAAGCCATTCAAATTTTTATCGATGTGGGTAAAACATTCATACTTAAGGAAACAAATTGAGGAATGGTGGCAGCAGCCTATCCGAGGTAGTGCTTCTTTCAAACTTTCTTTGAAAGTAAAGATGGTAAAAGACAACCTTAGTGTCTGGAATAAAGAAGTTTTTGGAAACATTTTTGAGAACAAGAAAGCAGTGGGGGAAAAACTAAAAATAATAGAAGGTAAAATTCAACATGGAACTTATGATGATGCAATAAGGATTGAAGAGAAGGAAACCCTTTGTGAGTACCATAATATCCTAGCCTATGAAGAGATGTATTGGAGGAAAAAATCAAGGGCTTTATGGCTGAAGGAAGGCGATTCAAATTCGAATTTTTTCCATGTTACAACTTTGAGGAATAGAACCAACAACAATATTAGAATGTTAACCAAGGAGGATGGTTCCTCAACCTAGAATATCCAAGAGATTAGGGATGAGGTTGTGAATTTTTTTAGCTCCTTGTTAGGTGAAGGACTAGCTTGCAATGCCAAGAAAATGATTCTCTTCTTCAATTTATCCCCCAAATTATTGACAAGATGACCAATGAGTCCCTCACAGTGGCCTTTTATGATGAAGAGATTAAATATTCCCTTTTAGCATGGATCTTGATAAGGCTCCTGGGCCAGACAATTTCTCGCCTCATTTTGACCAAGTTTTTGGGATATTGTTGGTGCAGAAGTCATCACTACCATTAGGGAGTTCCAAACTTATAATCACATTCCTAGGGATTTTAATTCAATGTTTATAGCTTTGATACCCAATGGCCCCAATACTAAGACCATGGCTTATTTCAGGTCGGTTAGCCTATGTAACATATCCTATAAAATACTTTCCAAAGTATTAGCTAACCGCTTGAATAAGGTCTTACTTGTTATCATTGATCTAAGTTAGGGAAGTTTGGTTTAGGGGAGATAAATCTTAGATGGAGTTATCACAGTTCATGAGGCTCTCCATACGGCTTCCCAAACTAAGAAGGCAGTCATGGCATTAAAGCTAGATATGAACAAAGCTTTTGATAGGATAAATTTGGATTTCCTAGAGGTAGTTTTAGTAAAATTTAGTTTCCACACTCAATGGGTCAAGATGGTCAGAGAATGTATTTCGAAGGTCTGGTTTTCAGTCTTGGTAAATGGGTCTACAATAGGTTTTTTTCAAAGTAAATGAGGACTGAGACAAGGAGATCCCATTAGTCCCATGGTTTTCATCATTGTAGCAGAAGCCTTAGGAATAACCATCAAGGCAATGGTATCAGCTGGACTTATATCAGGTATAAATGCAACTTCATTAACATCCCCAGTGACCCATAAGCAATTTGTTGATGACACATTGTTGCTTACATTGGCTTCAATGGATGAGGCAAGAAGGATCAGACACATTCTTAAGATGTATGAGGAGGCGTCCAAATAGAAAGTGGATTTTAATAATAGCAAGCTGTATTTTATAAATACCCCCATTCCTAGGAAAAACAACATTACTAGAATTCTAGAATGCTAGATTTCATCCCTTCCTACCTCCTACTTAGGCCTTCCTCTTTTCTATGGAAAATTAGAAGGGTCAATGTGGAATATTGTGCTAGAGAGGATCCAAAAAAATCTAGCAGGCTAGAAAGGACATTTATTATCTCAAGCAGGCAAAGTAGTATTAACAATGGCCTCCCTACAAAGTATACATGTATATTTATTATCGGTTTTCAGAGCTCCAAGTAAGGTGTATCATAAAATCGAGCAATTTCAAAATAACTTTCTCTGGTTAGGGACCGAGGATAAAAAAAGGATCCATTTGGTAGGGTGGAATAAGGTTTGCAAACCTAAGGTATAGGTGGGCTAGCATTGAGGAGAGTTGCTAATATCAAAACATCTCTGCTAGCCAAACAAGCATGGCGGCTATTAACCAAGGTCAAAAATGAATGGACGACCATAGTCAGGAGGAAATACGTCCAAGGATTGAATTTCCTCAATGATAATCTGGTGAGTAGGGGGTCAGCTTTTTGGAAGGTAATCCTAACAAGCAGATATCTAGTCAAGAGATGGATTAAATGGATCCTTGGGAATGGGCAAATGATAAACTTTTGGAAGGATCGGTGGGTGAGAGCTGATGAATTATACAAGAATCCCCGATTGGCTAGGATCCAAGAACACATGAAGCAGCATATTGGGCAAAGGGTGGTTGATTACATCTGGCAGGATATGAACACCCCTAGGTGGAAATACATCAGAGTACAGGGTTTTGTAGCTGATTCCGAATAACTTCATAATATTTTAACATAGCAAATTCTTCCCTTTGGAGAAGATGAAGATCACATTGCTTGGGCCGATACTGAAAGTGAAGATTTTACGATCAAATCCACCTATAACTTGCTTCTCAAAAATGAAGACCAATAATTTCAATTGAATTTGGTCTGGATCAAGGGTTTAATCCCTAAAATATTTTTTTTCTCATGGTTGGTGATCCAAGGAAAAATTATTACCATGGATAATATGTTGACCAAAGGTATGGTTATTGCTAACCATTTTCATATGTGCATGGTTGGATGGGATTCGACCCAACATTTGTTCCTAGAGTGTCCGGTGGCAGCGTCCATCCTTGATGAACTTTTCTAGGCTTTTAGGATATCGTGGGTCAAGTAGGCTTTAGTTTCTAAAGTGTTCCAACAATGGCCTCAACCCTTTGTTAGTCTAAAACTTAAGTACCTTTAGAAAACCTGTTGGCACCATTTCCTATGGCATATATGGTAGGAAATGAATCACAGATATTTTAAGGACACCAGTCATAGCCTTAAAACAATCCTCAATAGAATCCTTTCCTTTGCGAAAGAAAACATTAGTATCCTTGTTGAGGATAACCGTATAATCCCTCCCTAGGAAATACAAATTGCTTTGGCCTTAGGCATTAAGGAAAAGCCTTTCATCCCTCTATCCAATCCTAAAAATGGGGTCTCTTGGAAGCCACCCCCTAGGGGTTGGTTCAAATTGAACTTTGATGGTGAAGCTAAGGATAACCTAGGAAGAGCAAGAGCTGGAGGAGTAATCAAATATCATAAAGGAAACTTGTTTAAGGCATTCACTGAACCATTGGTAATTAGAACTAATAATGAGGTGGAAGTTATAGCCCTTTTGAGAGGGTTAAAAGTTGTCGAGGAGACTCATGGAAATTTTATGATTGAAGGTGATTCCATTAATATCATCAACATGTTAACCAATGGCTAAAAACCTCCATGTAGGATTGAGGTCGTCATCCGCAAGGCAAGGATCCTTTTTGCGGTAAGACAAGACAGGAGGATTCACCATGTGTTTCGTGAGGCAAAAAAAGTGGCTGAAAAATTAGCCAATGTGGGTATTGATGTGGGAAGTTTGATTATGTGGACTCAAGGGGTACCATGTGAAGTGGAAGATATTCTTAGACATGAAAAGCACACTACTTATTAAGGAGAAATGTGAAGGAATGCTTTTTCCCCAAGTTTTTCGTGATAAGCATAGAGTTTTTTCTCTAAGTCAACTCAAATGGCTATTGTTGTAAGTAATGTTAATTATCATGTTGAACTGTCTTTCTGTAGTAAGTGTAAGGTGTTGTAGGATAACCAACACAATTTTTTAAAATAATATTCTAACGATGACCAAGATCCGGTAATTAATGACGACTTTTATTTACCAAAAAAAAATAATCATACAAACATGATGCTATGTAAACTGTGAGTGTGCTCCTCATAAAATTTTGAATATTGAAATGTGTGCATAAAATAATAAGTGGTAATATAATCACCATTTTTGATGATCATACGGTATCTATCCTATCGTACAAGGACATTTTAATGATCAAAATATCACAAGTAAATGTTAAAGTGACAAAATGATTTGAGGAGTGCAAGTGTAATGACAAATATACCTAATGTAATTTAGACTATAAAATGTAGTTATATGATATGCATGGTGGAATGCAATGCTAATGAGAATGCAATATTTTTGTATTTTGATGTTTTGTATTGTTTTTGGTTGTTTTTGTTTTTTTGATATTTTTTATGGGGGAGGTGTGATACCTTTAGTGTCCCTAAAGTGTTTTATAACCAGTGAGTTTGGGGAAGGTACAATACCACTAGAATCCTCAAATTACTTCATTGGTTGTGATATATTTGATGGATAAGGTGTGATATCATGAGCATCCCCACTATGCATTGTGCTTGATGTGATGTTATTAACCTTATTGGGAGGAGTGATGAAAGTCAATCCCTCCTATTGTGACAATGAGTTTTTCTCAATGACGATGTTCTAATGATATGATTTTTTTAGACTATATATGGAAAAGGCTCCCCTATCTATGAGATATTGGACAACATTTTTAAAGGAGAAGCAACTATTTATGTCATGACCCCTCTACCTAAGGTAAACATAGTATTGGTTTTTTGTAAGATCTAGTTTTAGGTCTATTTGGGTATTGTTGTCTCTTTCAATAGCATAATTTCTTACCCATCATACAACCTTTGAAAAGTTGTTCCATAGGACTCTAAAAGTGGCATGTAGTTATGAGGAGATTTATCTAAAGACTTGTTGAAATTATCTGGTTACAATTTATCTTGAGATCACAAGGGAGGTGGTGTGGCCTGGGATGTAGTTTCCTAGGGTGTATGGTGAATGTGTGGGGGTGGGTGATGATGAGGCTAAAGATATCTTAATTATAGCTCAATTTTTGTGAGTCGATTCATTATTTACTATAGAGAATTATGTTGATGACTCATTTGAAGCTCAATGTTAGCTAGCCAAGCCAAGATGTGTTGAAGACTAGGTTTAGGTTGTTGGTAGCTATCGATTGGTGATTGAGGGGGTGAATGGGTGGTTGTAATATTGGAGTAATTCTAGATAGAACATTATAACTCTTGTCCTTTTTCACCACACTGATCATTCAAGAAAACCCCTCATTTGGAAAAGTCATATATTTCTCATTAACCTATCTAGGTTGCTCTACCTATCCCCCATGTTTAGGTAATAAATCATGATTGGTACTGATGGGTAGCAACTTGATAGTAGGGTGACCTAGATCTATGACTAACTCAATGATAGGTGTGAACATAATATTTTGCACTATATACTCATCAAATCTAGTATTGAACATTTGAATATCAACTTGCAAAGGATCAAATAATTATTGGGGCTCTTCCTATAGAGGAGAAACATGGATGATCACCTCAAAAATGTTCAATATCAAGGGTGCATGAGGTAAAAGTGGTGACTGCAATGTAGATGCCTGATTATATGATAGTAGAGATGAAGGTATGGGCACCTTCTTAGGATTATTTATGGGAAATCCTTACGATTGTGGATCAATCTCTATGGAAACTGATGGAGGTGTAGATGACCTGAAGCGCTTAGGAAAATTTGGCTCAATAGTTAGGTGAGTGTATTAAAATGGTGATTCATGTGATATGGTGACCAAATGATAGAACTTGAATGGTTATGTATCTACTAGGATGCAATGGACCTGACCTTCATGAATGTATTTGATACATTGATGCAATATCTAAGGTACACACTTCATATCATGGATCTAGGGCTGACCTAGCATTAGATTATACTACATAGCCCCTTCAAGGATGTGATATAACATGTGGATGGTCTTCAATCCAACCTTTATAGGAAGTATTACTATCTCGATGGTGGAACATAATATGTTATTGAATGACTTTAGGGTGAAAGTGGATGTGGTGAGATGAGATGGTGGAAGATTCAAATGTGTAAGAGTAGAACTGGTTATGATGTTTATTGAAGATCCTATGTTGATTAAAACATGTTTATAAGTAATTTACTTTACATTTGTCATGATGTGCAATGGTGGATTGGGATTTTTAACAAGCATCTTATTAATCTCATGATCATGGAAGGTAATCACTGGCTCTTCATAATGTTGAATTTTCCTCACAAAGTTGTTGAAAGAATTCAAATCTTAGGGTTGCAATTCAATAGACTTTAGTATCTCTATTAGATATTCTTGTTATGGATGTGACTATTGTATAATATCATAAATGGAGAGTCTTACTGACAATATCCTAAGACTCTCAGTGAGTCTACTCCTTGTTGTAACCATTTAATGAGGCTAGCTAAGAGCAATTAGATTAGGCAATGGGGTGCTCGTGATGTCAAAGGGATATTGGATAGACCTAAAATAAGTGTGGATGGATTATGATATCTTTGATTCTTGATAAATATACTCACAATTACCACAAATCCTATGTTTGGTAGGTTTACTTCCACCTAATTAACCTTGTTGGTTGCTCTATTGTAGTAGTTATCTTTCATTGTGGCAAAGGATGTTGGAATATACCTATGTTTTGATTGTTTAGTGTGAGAGGATTATCAATTAAAGTTATTTCCTTTAAAGAATATCCTATAAAATGTGCTTGAATGTGATACAAGATTGTATCTCATGACCATTTTGTCTATGATAGAGATAATATATGTCACCCCTATAGTTTTTTGGTTTCAATTGATTTGGATCTACCTAGTGAATATTAGGTAGATTAATAGCCTATGCCTTGCATATTCTAGTAAAGGGCAACACAATAGATTCAAATATTGGCATAAATTAGTGAGGTGGATGGTGCTACTAATTCTACACTTTGCCCTACTACTGATGATACTATGTAGTTTGGATCGAAGGACCTAGAATGCTTATGATAACTTGATTGATTGGAGCTTCCTTTTGTTGCATGTAGTTGTAGACATAAAAAATTGACCTACTTTAATGGGTAATATTCCCTGAGTCCTCCTAGGATACCCCCTAGAATTTCTTGGGGTAAGGACTAGGTCTCTCCTACCTTTTTTCTTCTTTTTTTCTCTTTATCTAAAATTGTGCTCGCCCTTGATGGGGTGCTATTTTGCGTAAGGTAAAATCATGGTCGGCCTTAATGGGGCATGATTTCATATTTTAGGCTTTTCTTCTAAGAAAACCCTAATTTCTCAAATTTGGCATGTTTGATGTAGGCCCTTCTTGATTTTCCCACCCATTTCACCTTCAAATCCACTATATAAGAAGGGTTTGAAATCATTTTAAGAGTACGATGATGAATAATGATTATGAATTATAATACAAGTTATCTTAAATTGCTCGCTAAAGTGATTTGCATTCTTCTTCTTCTCCCACAAGCAAGCTAACTCACAATTGTGAAGTATGATTTGTTTTCTACTGCATTGGATTATTTGTTTTTGCTGCTCACTTTGGTGGATTTTTTTTGGATCCCTAAGGAGAGATCAAATATTCGAGAGGTCTTAACCCTTCTATTTACTTTTGCGCTATTTGCAAGGTAATTTTTCTCTTATGCATGTATGTTTTGATTTTTTGTATCATGCATTAATCATTTTGTATTGATCTGAGGTCTTTCACCTCACTTCTATGAAATCATGCATGGGTTTCTATGGGGCACTATTGCAGATATGCAAAATCATTGTTGCCTATTACAAGGTGCAATTTTTCTTGGACTACATCTGGGGGTAAACAGTTTTTCACAAACCCTAAATTTGTATCATAGGCAACATATAGTACATATTAATACATTCATTCCATGGTTTCATTATTTTTTTCTATTGTATTGTGATATGCTTGTGTTCTTCCAAAGGTCAACTTTCACTTCCATTTTTAAAAGGTAAGCTAAAAGGACCTTGGAGGCTTGATTGTTGTACCTCCAGGCATTATTGTGCAATATCCTAAGTAGCCTCCTAAAACTGATTATATTTTCCAAGTATTTCTTAAGTTATCTTGCAAGAACATGAATTGTTGATATCATTGGACAATGGATAAGAGCAAGGATAAACCACAGGATAAGATAAGTGTCCTAATTAATATTTAGGCTATTTTTTTTGTGCCTTCTATTTCTATTATAAACCTTAGATCTAACTTAAAAGGAATACATTTAATTGATTTCTAGGCAATTAAAATATAATATGTATAGTGTACATCTAGGATTAATACTATTTGTGCATATCCTCTTGAGCCCTTGATTAACAGTTTTTTGATTTGAAATCCTAAGGCTATAAAGTATTCAAATAAAGAATAATTATAGGGTTAGCTCTTGTCTTACTATATTTTTTATTTTTGCATTGTCCTTTATATTTCATAGCATAGACCTAGAAAGACCAAACATAGGTGATTGTCTTGAAATGAACACATCAAACATTTTTGAAAATATCATGGAGTTGGAGCAAGTCCTTAAATAATTCTTGGTGAAGTCAAATAATGTATCCCTCATGGTTCACCTCAAGGATATCTTTCTCTTGTGGATACAACCTTGAGAATCATACGTGATAGGGAAATTTTCTCTCTAGATATTTGGTGAACCTGACCTGAACACCTTTTATTTTAAAATATTAAGCAATATCATTAATTTTTTTGTATGGTTGAAGATCATTAATAACATCTTTAAAAACAATTCTATGTGCTTGTTGTTAGTATTCTCTTCTATCATTTTTCCTCTTCTAATGGATCCTTTTCTTAGAAGTTAGTGAAAGCACCTTGAGTTTGATTATGTTCCTTTGGAAGATGATCAGATCGATAGAGAAGATCCTAACATAGATCTAGAAGAACAAGATACTATGGAAACTGAGATAAGTTTTGATCCTTATGAAATACCTAATAGTGGGTTCATCTTTTCATCAATTGAGCATATTTGGGGCTTCATGAAAGCTAATAGATATAAGATATTGGAAGGTATGGAATGAGAAGCTCATCTCAAAAGACATGAGACTTCTCCACCTCCTCCTCCAATAAGCTCTCCTATGCTTAATCAAAGTAACCCCTTGCTTCAAATAATGCATCCTAATAATTTAAGAAACTAGATAACTAATGCCACTACTATAACCACCAATGTTGGAAGGAAGGTACCACATATAAAAATGGTATCCATACATCCAATATGATCCAAGAGCTAGTTCCTCAACACACATATATCCCTTATTTAGGGAATTTAGGGATGTTGCATACTAGTAATCCAAAAGTGCAAAATTTAACAAATATGATAAAGTAAATGGTTTCAAAAGTTGAGATGATTTAGTCTTCAATTTCCACTTACAGCTATAAGGAAATATGTAATCAGCCATTGGATTCCATTGTTGTTGTGAGACCTTATCCCAAGTATTTTACTATGCTAGTTTTACCTATATATAAGGGGATACAAGATCTGATAGAGCATTTTAGAAGATTTAGAACATCTTGCCATGATATCATATATGATGACATGTTGTTACTAAAAACATTTCCTAAAAGTCTTGGTGGCATGACATTAGAGTGGTACTATTGGTTGCCTAGTTATTCCTTGAAGAATTTTGAATAAATAGCAGAATTATTTGTTCAATAGTTTGGCACCTATATTGAAAAGGAAGCAACAATGAAAGATTTTTATAATTTTAAACAAGGTAAAGAGGAATTTTTTTTAGAATTATTAGCTCATTGAAGAAGTTTAGTGGGATTCTTGAGATATACTTTACCTCTAAAGGATATGCTTGAGATTTTTTTTTTTGTTTTTTTTGTTTAGTGAAAAACCCCTTGCGGAGCCACCTTGGTCTAAGAGACCACGAACAAGGGGTTCTATATCGTCAAAGTCACCTAGGAGTCGCACCCAGCCCTACCTACACCAACATTATCAATTGGATTTTTGGTACCCAATTCAGATTTTTGGTAGGGTGGAGATTCGAACTTGGGACCTCCCTTGGAGGGTTGCCCTCTCATATCCAACTCACCTAAAACACCTGGGTAAAACTCATTTATAGTAGAAAACACACCTTTCAAGGTGCCACTTTCAACATGTTGGGCATAGGAGGAATGGAGCCTTGTCGGCCTCTACTAGCACATAGGACATTCATAACTATACCATATATCTACAGGATGGAGACAAGGGGAATGGAACCTAGGTTGGCCTCTACCAACACCCAGGGAATTTACCACTACACCACAACAAGTAGATAAAACTAATTTATAGTGGAAAACACCCCTTTTGAGGTGCCACTTTCAAAAGGTTGGGCATAGGAGGAATGGATCCTTGTTGACCTCTACTAGCACATAGGACATTCCTAACTATACCATATATCTATAGGATGGAGACAAGGAGAATGGAACCTGGGTCGGCCTCTACCAGCACCTAGGGCATTTACCACTGCACCACAACAACTAGATGATATGCTTGAGATATTTATTGGCAATTTACAAGAGCAATTATCTTATGCATTAGAGACTACTACTATTACATCCTTTGATCAAGAATTAAATTAGCCAGGAAAGTAGAGTAGGTCCTTATCCGAAGAGGCCAACACAAAGTCAAAGAAGATAAACCAACTAAGTCTCAACATAAGAACAAGCACACACAAAGTGATGGTGGAATGGATAGCAAGCATGTTAAAAATGTCACTAACGACCTATAAAATACAATACTTCAGAAAACTCCACAAAGGAATTTTACGAGACTTAATATGTCCCTGGAAAAAGTTTTAAAACAACTCTTAGAAGCCAATACAATTGAGTTACCTTCCATAAGGTAACCAGATACTACAACTCATTGGTATAAGGCATGTCAGCATTGTGCATATCATAGGGTAGAGGAATATTGGACAAACTCTTGTAATAATTTGAACTATGTGGTTCAATATTTGATCGATGCAGGACGTATTGATATGGGTAGTTCTTATTTAGTAAACAATCAAGTTCCTAATCAAAAAGCTTCAAATACAAATTAAGATATGGGAATGTTAAAGGATCCATTGCCAAAACATAATAAAAAAGTAGCTAATTAGGTGGCTCATCATAATGAACCTCCTCCTTATGGAAATATGGTTGGCATGGTTGGGATAACTAGAAGAAGGCAAGCTCAGACTCAACTTACTCAGCATTCTCAATAAGGATAGAATTTTGCATTACAATCCAGTTTGGTATAAAAGAATAGTCAGAGAAATATTTTATATATAGGGGCTCCACCTTTAGTGTTGAAAGCCCAACCTAGGGTTTCATTTTATCTCCAAAAATAGTTAGCCAATACTCTGACTAAAATATCCATTTTAGAACTCTTGCAAAATTCTCCCAACCATAGAGATGCTTTGATGAAATTTCTAAAACAAAAATATATTTCCTTAGATATTTTTCCTAATGCCATGGTGGATGTTGTAGGATCTTTTGGAATACATCACATATCATTCTCACATGATGCCAATCCTTCCTTAAACTTACAAGAATATTCTTACCTTTACATCACTACACTTATTGGGGATACCTTTATTAAGCGAATATTGATTGATAATGGTTCTTCCCCCAATTTCTGTACATATCAATTTTTTCAAAAATTTGGATTAAAAGAGGAAGATTTAACAAAATCCAATGTCATCATAAAATTTTTCAACAATGAGTCACAAGAGGTCTACAGAGTTATATCTCTTCCCCTTAAGGTTGGGCCTAAAATATTGGATACTTTATTTTATATGATATATTATCTTACATATTTTAATCTTCTTCTTGGATATCCTTGGATCCATGCAATGAAGGCCATGCCTTCTACTCTTCATCAATGCTAAAATTTTGAATTAAAAATCAAGTTATCACCATTTCGGGTGACTCTTGACCATTTGAGATTTTCTCAAATGTAGAACAAGCTTAATCTAAGTTCAACCTTTTTCCTATTTTTTCAATGATTTCTCCACGTCCCTCATCTCAAATATCATAGCATTTTCAAAATTTAAATAGAGTGAAGAACATATCCTAAATTTCTACTCATCATGATAATTAATTTCTTTGAGAATCTCTTCTGAATCTTGCCAAGCTACCACCTTCACCTAGAATCATGGGTTTTCCCCATAATAAAGCTGATGTTGTACACATTGGTAGATGTACCTTTATATTTGTAGAATCTACCTTCAAGGAAAATATACATGGTAGAAATATCTCTCCAATTGACTATTATTTTACTCATTGTTACCTTTCCAATGACTACCGACTTCCTAAATAGATCCTATCAAGTATAGGATATGTAGGTAAAGGTTTGGGGCCACATCAGAAGGGCATTCAAGAACATTTGGATGTCAAGATCTAGCATGGGAGATGTGGCATAGGATTTATACCTAGAAAATACCAACCTTTACCATTTGACGATGATGATCATATTATGACTTATGCTAAATATATGGACTATCAAAAGTCAGGAGTGGATGATGAGGATGATGGTCCTTCGAATTCTTTTGATATATTGTTTTATAATATGATTTATACTATATGCTCCAAAAATAAGCTTTCCAATTTAAATAAGGATCCTCCTTCATTATCCTATAGTAATCTTACGAAGTTAGGAATTGCTCCTCATTATGTTAAAAAGAATAATTATGTTTGAGAGTGCATTGATTATCATGTTATGGCTACCAAATAAATAACTATGAAGGAGCCTCTATGTAATTCTAATTATCGATAAGGCTTAAATTTTAGATATTTATTTGATGAAATAGTTCATGGTACACCTATTATTTTTATCAAGAAAGGAGACACATGTAGATTTTGTTTCAACTATCATCCTGCTTGCTCAAAATAATAAAAGAAAATAATAATAATAATATAAATAAATAAATAAATAAATTTTATAAAAAAATAATTTATCATTTAGCTATGTATTTGCATTTCTATTGCATATGTGCAACCCTGGGAAGCATACACCCTTATTCTACTTAACAATTTTATCTCAAAATGAAATGAGAGACCATACAATGCATATAACACGAAAATGAAACAAGGAGAGAGATCCTTTTATTTATATTGAGTCTCGGTTACATGCCGATCCCTCTGAGGAATACCCATTTTGATACAATGAATAACAAGTGAAGTAATGGTGCATAAAATATCCCCTTGCAAAGGGGTGGTGCGCTTTCGTAGGCCTCTTGATCTGGCACACAACTATATGAGGGCTTACATATGCCTCCTTCTCCAAATCTAGTCCTGAAGGGATCCTTATGCTCCTGATGCTTTGATTAAATCCTGTATACATGTACCTGCATTCATGGAAACAACAAAGTACACTTAGTGGGATGGGACACCTCTCTGGATGAGACCTTTGTTAATAGATCTGAATAATCATGATAAAAATGACATACAAGCATAAACAAAATAATAGATGCATATAAAGCTATGAAATACAAAATGAATGCGTGAATGGAAGTAGATCTAAGCTATGACCTAACTAATACAATCAATGAATCTATACTAAATAAATAGTGAAATGACATATGTGCTCTAAAATAAGCCTATGGGCCACTATCTGAGATAGTGGTTGTGATATGAAGCTCTTTCCCTTGTGAATAAGGGGTTGTTGCGCTATCCTCTTTGCTGCAATTGATGTTCAAGTGTCACTTGGTGTATCTCCTACACTAATTAGTGGTTGAGAATAATGAATCTAAAAACTAGTGTGTGATCATAGCTCTGCCAAGAGGTGCTTTGATCCTCCTCAAAGGGGTGTAGCTTAGTTCTCTGTTTTGGCAGGGCTTTGCTGCTTGAATTTGAAACTTCTTGGATATTTTCCTTTTCATGGGAGACTCTATATGTAGACCTCCATCTCATGCCTAGAACTTATACTTCCTAGATAAGCTTTAGTACAAATTGCATGCGACTAACCATCCTAATTGAGGAGCATCAGTCACCAACTACCATGAAAAGGGTAGTTAGGAAGATCTCATAGAGTTCCTTGCCAAAATATTCTCATTATCCATGCAAATATGCAATCATATTGCATGATCTAGACCTATATTCATGATCAGACTATGTGTGATTCTGGATGCTATCAGGTTCAATAGCCAGGTGTAGCCACTGTAGTCTTTAGTGGCCAGGTGTGATGGCCACTCATCTTGAGAGCAGCCAAGTCTAGATGGGCTAGAACTACCCTTTTTGAGTGGTTAGGACCACTGTTTTCTCTTAGAGAGATCCAAGAGGGTTTATATGGTTAGTGGATGTGCCCATATGGGTAGTCTCCTAAACATGATGTATTTTAGGTCTCTATAGATACCCCTTTTTGGTATGCACTGTGAGCAAGCAGAGAAAAAATAGACCACCTAGGGCCATATTGTAGGTTGGATGATGATCAATGATTTGATCAACATAGGATGCCCTAGTCATGTGGGAGGGCAAAAATCCTAGAATCATTGCTTCCAACAGAATGAAAGGCTTAAATTTGTGGAAGTTTACACTTTCTCATCAAGAAATTGAGTAGCTTCAATACTACTATATGTCCGAAAGGAGGGGAGCTAAAAACTTAAATATCATATTTGATTTTTACCCTAGCAAAGGGTAAGCTTATGATAGTTTTCGACAATGATTCATGAGATGAATGTAAATCTGACATGATCGAGATGATATTTTATTGGCTTTGATTATTAGTTTTTAAAATTTTTACTACCCCATCAAGTGACGAGTCGATGAGGGAAAGGACGATTAATAAAACGAGTCGCTTGACCAAAAATGAATAATTTGGACCTCTTTAGAGGGTTTCTCTACTGCTATAGTGTAGTTCCCATCCAGGTGTTATTTCAACATTATTTGGTAATTGCACACCTTTATCCCATGGGGTGGTTCAACCGCAATGGCCTTCTTAGGGAATCTAGGTGATAGCACTTCTAATTTAGCTTATGTTGACTCACTATTTTTCTATAGGATAATTGAGATGCATCCTCGCTCCCATGGGGTAGTCTGGCCACAAACGACCTTATTTGGGTTTTAATGGAAGCATCTCAATTATACTATGATCGTTTTGCCCCAAGTGGTCTTATGGTAATCTACTCGTCTTGCCAAATTGTAAGGAGTTCTAGTCACTGCAATCGCCAAGTGTATAGAGAAAATAACTGATTACGAGGCTTATTTGGGATTTGGTTGCTATTTGATTTTGGATTTTGAATTTTATGATGTTTTTGGATTTTGATGTATGCAAATTTTTGGTATTGGTTGAGTTTTCATGTCTATGACCAATAGATACTTTTTATGGGTCATTTTGTAATGTTCTAGGGTGAGAATTTGATGAAACTTCTTATTTTTTGATTGTTGTCAGGTCCAGCAACCCCCAATTACTGCTTTATGGCCACTATCAGGTCCAGCGGCTAGGAAGTGAGAGTTTTTGACATCGGTAGAAGCCATACCATCAATTTGGAAAATAAAAGGAAAAAGTAGGGTTTGAGCTGTCATTGTTGTTAGTTGTTAGTTTACGCTTTTGGAGCTCTAGGGTGTGTTTGTGCAACTATGATGTGCAAAATTGTGGATTTGATACTGAGAAGATACAATGGCTAAGTGGGAAGATGCCTCAACTAGTGGATGAGCTGGATCTTCATGAGTACTTATCTAAACCCTAGCCTTCTCTCTTTTTGTGGTAAAATAAACCAAATTGAATAATCCAATCAAGGAACATCATTAACCTTATTAGAAATGAATCAAACCCATAGTTAGGCTCAATTTAAGGTTTATATAGATGGGTTTTCTTTTAAATTCATTTTTTTACAATTTTTTTGTTATTTTTGGCCCTTGGGAGACATTTTTGGTGTGTTGCCGACTGGCCGTGGCCGCTCAGAGCGGTCAATCCTATCTTGGGTTAGCCACTACTGCTGTCAGCGGCCAGTTTGATTTCCAACGATCATATTTTTTACTATTGGAAGTTGGCCACTATCAGCTTCAGTGGCCAATTAATGGCCACTCTTGGCATGAGTGGCCAGGCAGCCTTAGATTATTTCTTGATTTTTTTATTTTTTTTGTTTTTCTTTTTGTCTTTTAATTGGTTTTTTTGAAATTTTGAGACATAGTTTTGGATTTTTTTGTATGTTTAGGTGCATTTAATCTTCATGATTTTTGTCTTAAATGCATATTATATTAGTTAGCACCGTTTTTCATCTTGTTATATTTAGTTGTCAGTGAATTTGATTTAAGCTTTATTTTGTACTCTTAGATCTTATATGCTTAGGCTCGGGACCCAAAGCTACTTTATGATCTCTTGCATGAGATGGATGACATGGAGTGGGCTTGGATTAAGGCTCAAGAGCTCCAGTATGTCACTGGCCTATCGATGGTCATGTCAGATCAGGCTTACTTGACTACCCTAGCCCACCGGTGGGATCCTAGGACCAACACCTTCCACCTTCCCACCAGTGATATGACCATCATGCTGGGGGATGTCTACAAGATTTACAAGATTACTTTTGATGGAGTTACCATTGTATTTTCTTCTACCAATGCTCAAGAGGTAGTATTCACAATGGTATTTGGGAGGTACACCACCATTGCCTTCAAGGACACTCACTTTGGTAAGATTTTAGTTTCTCGGTGGTACATGGTAGATGTATTTTCCTAGTTGCACACCATATTACTAATGGTTATATACAACATCCTCATGCCTGAATGCTCTGCATTGAGGTTCCCATGAAACCTTTTAGTGATGGTACAAATTTTTTTTGATAGTGAGGAGTCCATTTTCTATTCTTGAGGGAGTACACTGCTGGCTCAGTGAT
This sequence comes from Wollemia nobilis, assembly GCA_028583015.1. Classification (NCBI taxonomy): domain Eukaryota; kingdom Viridiplantae; phylum Streptophyta; class Pinopsida; order Araucariales; family Araucariaceae; genus Wollemia; species Wollemia nobilis. The sequence continues at coordinate 8,892 of JAQPPZ010017101.1, read as the reverse complement.
ATGACAAGTTATACTACATCCAGTGCCACAAAAAATCCAATATTGCCTGCAACCTGCTTCTCCAGATCTGGGGATGGGAGCATATTAATATTGACCGCCCTACATGATTTCCAATGTATATTTCTATGCTATATATGGATGTTTAGTGTTATGAATCCAGGTGTCCTAGAGCACTCAAGGAGCGCAAGATTCAAATATTTGCAGGGGAGTTGTCCCATTACATGACATCCTTGACTATTTTAAGAGCTGATGATATCATTTGGAGACCTTACCATGAGTTCCCTACTTAAGAGGATCCTGCTAGCTTCACCACAATGACTCAACACGATTGATGGTTGATTGGTCACAAGGATGACATTAGATAGTTATTCTACTACTCCAAGGTTCTTTGAAAGTTTGGCATTCAATAGGATGTCCCCCTTGAGCCAGTTTTCTACCATCGGATTGCCATAGATAAGAACCTACCACCACCATGAGTTACAATAGTGTTAGAGGAGGAAGACCCTCTTGTAGTTGATCACGGTGTAGCCAATGCTGGGGATACAAAGGTGTAAAAACTCTAGTGGGGTATGTGATTATGGTAGGGTGGTGGTCGCTTAGGGTGGTCCTTGGAAGAGGCTAAGGCTGAGGATCCTGATGGATGTCGAGTGCACGCTCGAACAGATGATTGGGGACAGGCAGGGTAGTAGGAGTAGGTGGTAAAGGAGCCAACTATAGAGGAATAGTTTACCCTTAAGGATGAGGATGAGTTAGCCCCTAAGGAGTAAGAGTCTCTTCTCCAGGCTCAGCTACACCAGGTTAATATTAAGCTACAAACATCACAAATCTAGGTTAAGCAGAGGGATGTTACTATTATATATCTCCAGAGATAGCTTGCATGGGTTACTATCGAGCGATATGAGGCTTAGATCCATATTACACCACATCCTATAGTTCCTTAGGGACCAGGTGGTCTAAATACAGGTGTGAAGATCCATCGCTTGCATGGATTGTTAGTAGATTATTTGGAGGAGCACACTCGATATGTTGCCTATATCCTTGCATTGGATCACGAGGTCAGGATATAAGGAGGCCATCTACTAAAGAGGCTTCGGGTAGGAGGTTCATAGAGGACCGACCAGAGCACTTCATAGTAGTCATTAGCTCGATCTAGCCACAAAACCAAGTTTTAGATAGAGTGGACTAGGGGTTCCAGTTCTATGTCACCTCCTAGAGGGGGAGGTGAGGACAGAGGTGGTACTAGTGGTGCAGGCGACTCTTGAGCACCATGGATTTTTAGATATTTTGTACCTCTATTTGGGTGTAAGGTCAACCGACCTACATAGTTGCAGCCTTATTGGCACTTTTTGTACCTACATGTACTTATTTGGATACACTTTTTTTATGATATCTAAACTTTGAGACTCACCATGTGTGTATCTGTTATGACAATGCTTTTATGTTTATGGATGTAGTATATGATTTTAAGTGATGTGATGATTTAGATGTTATGATGTGTATGTCTAGATGACCTACTTTATGATCTAATGCTATGTGGATTTCATGACTTATTTTTTATGATGTGTGGATGTGTAGATGCCATTATCTAGATGATGATTATAGATGCACATATGTATGCAATGCTTGTTGTTACATGTATATTTGATTTTGATGAGTTTGTATGCATCTAACCTTATGTTGTAATGATATGGAAAATAGAATATTTTTATGTTATGTTGATGATCTAATGGAATGAACCTGTATGATTTAATCACTTAAAATATATGACATGATGTGATATGAGTTTGATGATCTAATGGGTGACACCACAAAGTGTATAAAAACCATGAATAAATAATACTTCTCATAATAAGAGTTAATTATTTAAGCATCAAGTGTGAGGTGAGATGATGGGTTTCTTTATAGGTTGCTATAGATATGCAAGAATAGCCAGTGGTCGTTTTACTATTATTCTTGATATTTATCCGATATCTATCCTATTATATACATTCATTTAGTGTACAATACCTCTTAAATAAAGTTTTTTTTATGTGACTGATGATATGGTTTGTTGTTATTGTAGGATTTTTGGGATTTTAAATGAGACTCAAACACCCTAGTTGCTTCATCAAATAGTTGTATACTGATCATACAGAGCCTTTGAAGGATAAATCTTTGTTATGTAGACCTAGATACTCATTATACCTATGTGTGCAAATTAATATATTAGATAGAACATAGCATACCCCAGTGCCAGGCAAGATTCATTTAGTCCATTATTGTATTGGGGATCCTCAAATGTTTATCCTGATCCTAAGCTGGACTCAGTTGGATTATACCATTAGGTAATACATGACACCTAAAGATAGATCTTCCACATGCAAACATTGGTCTATTCAAAAGCAATATGCTAATGTGATAAACATATCGTCGTATGTAAGGATAACTTGAGGCTCGTTCATGCTAATAATTCCAAGGATTCAAGTTCATACTCCCTTCTTTTCTTCATATTTATTTGGAATACTTGATCATGATTTAGTTATGAAGATCACTGTTTATTTTAAATTTTGTTTTTCTTTTGAGCAAGGGATTTATCTAGTGATGATAATAACTATTTCTTTGTTTTTGAATTTTGCTTTGTTTGGGATTTTGGTAGTGATGATAATCACTTTTTTACTTTACTTATGACTTTTGCTTTGTCCAGGATTTTGCTTGTTTTGATTAAAGCAAGGGATTTCTTTGGGTAGGGATAAACTTGTCCTTTTGCCAATTCTCAAAATTTTTGAGCCGGTCGCATAGGGGGATGAGAAATATAAACCTTTTCACCTTAGGATACCTAATACCACTTCGTAGCATTCATATTTCCCTTGTTTCAACTAGGATTTTAGTGCTTTGATTAGTTATGGGATTCTGAAATATACCAGGTTCTATCAAAAATAAACCTTACCTATAAAAATCTAAGATTACTTTCTACAAAGTTTGATAAAACCACTAGGTATGGTTGAGTGACCAGAAAACACTAGTACATTCCTTATAGCAATAGGAGGGGTTGTGTTAAAAAACATAGTTACACTCATGGGTGATGGATGATGATTGATTTTTAAGATGCATAATTGATGTACAAGTGTGGTGTCACTTGCAAGATTGCAAACACAACTATATCTAATGTAAATGTAGTGGATGGTCATGCCTATATGCAATGTGACTAGGTGAATGCAAAATATGGAATGTCAATGCAAATAGTTTTGTGTTTTTGATGATTTCAATTGTTTTTTATTTTTTCTTATTATGACCATTTTGCTATTTTGTTGACCAAATGGCTTTAGGATTCCTTTGGAGCCTTTTGTGATGTGACCAAAGGGGTTTAAGATGCCTTTCTATATTTTTGTGATATGAAAAAAGGGCTTCAAGATGCCTTTGTAGCTTTTTGTGATATGACCAAAGGGCTTCAATATGCCTTTGTAGCTTTTTGTGATATGACCAAAGGGATTTAAGATGTCTTTGGAGCTTTTTGTTATATGATCAAAGGGCTTCAAGATGCTTTTGGAGCTTTTTGTGATATGACCAAAGGGATTCAAGATGCCTTTAAAATGCTTTTGGAGCTTTTTGTTTTTTATTTTAATGTTCTTAGATTTTTTTAGATTTTATGATTTCTATTATTTCTGGAATTTTGGAATTATTTGAATTCTTTTGATATTTTTTTGGTTCATGCATGAAACACATTTAGATGAATGATATTGAGGGGATCTGGCTCCTCAACACCTTCTAGAATTTCTAGGTTATATACCCCAGTTCCAATATTCTCTGATATGATATAGGGACCTACCCAATTAGCCATAAATTTATCTCATACGTGCGATGATATATTTGAATTCTTCTAGTTTTCTTTCAGCATAAGATCCCTAAATTTAAATCCTCTCAGGTGGAATCTATCATTATATTCTCGTGTTAGATGATCCTGGTAAATATTAAGGTGCTTAATGGCATTGATGTGTCATTCATCTAGGAGGGTCAGTTGATCCAAGCAAGCTTACCGTATAGTGTCGTCATTGATAAACTCTTTCAATGTGACGTGTAATGTCATAATTTCCATCTTTAAGGGTATAATGGCCTCATCACCATATACAAGCAAAAATGGTGTTTCCCCAATGGGCATCTGTATGCTAGTCCTCTAAGCCCATAATGCTAAAGGTATTTGCAGATGCCAATATTTATGATTTTCTTTCATCGTATTATTTAATATGGCTACTATTGTCTTGTTTAAGGCCTCTACTTGCCCATTTGCCTACAAATAGTATGGTTTCAAAAATTGTGCAGAATGTTGTATTTGGTTGTTATAGCTCGCACATTTTTGTTTTTGAATGATAGACCATTATCCAATATTATCTTGAAGGGTATCTCGAATGATAAATGATATTGTGAAGTATAAACTCCACAATTTGAGAATCAATTGTTGAGATTAAGGGGATCGCTTCCACCCATTTGGTGAAGTACTCAGTGGTTATTAAGATGAACATGTGTCAGCCCGAATATGGGGGAGAAATATTTCCAATCAGATCGAAATCCCACTGAGAAAATGGCCAAGCCACCTGAATGGGCTATAAGGCCTAAGATGGCAAGTGTGTCAAGTTTACATGATCTTGATATTTAATGTATTTATTGACATACTTACAATAATCGTTCTCAATGGTGGGACAGTAATAACCCATTTGAATAATGCACTTGGCAATAGACATGCAGTTGAAGTGGCCATCGCATGTACTGTCGTGAGCTTGAAAAATCATCCAAGCTTATTCTTGGGGCTCTAAGAAACATAGGAGAACTCCATTGTAGATTCGATGATACAATATGCCTCCTAGAAAGACATATCTAGTCACTTTCTGCTTGAATGCTCATATCTCGACATGCGATAATCCCTATGGGACAATTCCAAGTCTAAGAAAGTCTTGTAATTGAGATAGCCAATCATGATAGGCTAAAACCTCAATAAATAAGATGACTTGATCCTCATGACATTCAATTTGTATGAACATAGACTAAGAAATAACCTTGTGGTGAATAGTAGTATCATTCCCCATAGGACCTTGAGAAATCAATGAACCCCAAGGTACCATTTTTAATAATTTTAAGGCTCTACAAAACCAGTCGTGGTCTGGATCTATATGGATCATGTTGACTAATTCCTTTTTATCAAAAGCCTCACACTGGATCACTGAATGTGAAAGTATTTTGACATGAATGGTGGTGAAATCGGTATATGGATTCTGAGGGATCAAGGATCCCAAAGATGCCATGGTGTCCACAAATTTGTTTGATGAAAGAGGGATTGCTTCGATGTCATACCACTCTAGTTTGGCTAGATATGTTTCAATAATCTCCTTGTAAGCTTTTAGGATTGGATCTTAGCATTGAAATAGTCCTTTAACCTAGTTGACTATGAGGAGGGAGTCACCAAAGATATTTAGCCTTTTGATTTTCATGGTGATGGCTGTTTGGAGACCCAATATTAGGGCCTCATATTCAGTATTTTTATTTGTGCAAGGAAAGTATAACTTGAATGAAAATGTCATCGAAGCTCCCTATGGCATGAAAAAGATAATCCCCACACCACATAATTTCTCACACTTAAAACCATTGAAGAACAACATCATGTCAATTTTATTTTTTGGTTCTTTGGATTCAGGTGCTTCTAATAGTGCAAAGACCACATCATCGGGAAGTTCTATGGTAAGGGTCCTATTTTTCTTAAGAGGCACCTCAGCTAGTTGATTAGCTATGAATTGTTCCTTGATGGAATTTTGGCTTATGAATTCCAAATCAAATTCTATCAATAACATGATCCATTTTGCAGTATGTGTGTTATGATATGTCTTGCTCATCATATACTGCAAAGGATTTTGTTTGGATATCACATATTTCATATGGCTTAGCATGTAGTGGTGCAATTTATTGGTTGCAAATACTACTATTAAGAACAACTTCTCCACGTATGCATATACAATTTTATAGTTCACCAAGGTGCGGTTCATGTAATATATCGCTTGTTATTTGTATTGCATGTTATTTTGAACCAACATGGTGCCCAAAGTAAAATATTTAGCGGATATATATAACAAGAAAGGCATGGCTAGTCTTGGTGGAGCTAGGACTAGTGGCATTGTCAAGTACTCTTTTTTCTCAGCAAATGCTTGTTGATATTATTTGTACCATCGGAATGGAACCCCCTTATGTAGCAGTCAATTCATGGGTCGACATTTATTCGATAGTTGTGCAAAACATCACTTTATGGATGCTACTTTGCCCTATAATATTCTTAGTTCTTTGATGTTTGTGGGTGAACCCATTTCTAGGATAGCCTTTACCTTTGCTGGGTCTACTTCGATGCCTTGTTTAGAAATGATGAATCCCAATATTTTTCTAAAAGTTATACCAAATATGCATTTCTTGGGATTCAACCTGACATTGTGCTCAATTAGGTGTTCAAAGATCCTTATGAACGATTTAGCATGCTTTTCATGTAGCAATGACTTTGCTAGGAAATCATCGATGTAGTCTTCCAATATTTTATGCATGTAATCATGGAAAATCTATGTCATAACCCACTAATATGTGGCACCAAATTTTTTAAGGCCAAATGATATTACTTTGTAATAGAATGTCCCCCATAGAGTGGTGAACACATTTTTATGCTGGTCTTCGAGCTTAATCCAAATTTTATTGTAACTAAAAAAATCATCCATTAGGGAGAGCATCTCATGACATGCAGTTGCGTCTACAAGAGCATATATGTTGTGTAATAGGAACAAATCATTTGGAGTTGCCCTATTGAGATCCCTAAAATCTGTGTAAATGTGAACTCTTCCATCAGGTTTTCCTATGGGCACCATATTTGATACCCATTATGGGTAGTCAATGGGGACAATAAATACCACATCCAATAGTTTTTGCAACTCATTTTTAACCATCAAAGTGATGGTTGGATGCATCTTTCTAAGATTTTGCTTGACCGGTTTCTTTGCGGGATCTATTGACAGGTTGTGGACAACCAACTTTGGATCTACCCCCGACATGTCTTTGTAGGTCCAAGCAAAGAGATTTGGTCTCTCTCTTAGTAGAGGAATTATGATGGCCTATTATTCTAGAGATAAGCTTTTTCCATACTTAAATTTCTTTGGTTGAGAGGGATCACTGTTGATGTCTACCTCTAAAGTCTCCTCTATTTCCATATGGGACCCATGCTCAAGCTGGTGAGGAGTGGGGATTAAATTAATGTCATCTAATGTATTTATAGTTCCAACTGACTTAGGATCGAGACCACCATGGTATACATCATACATGCAACCTGATGAAAAATGAAATGGTTGTAGTATCCCTTCATTAGGGAAGAAATCCTCAGGATCTAAAGGTGAGTCAACGTGATCCCAATTAAGAGTGTCTATGTTAAGACACAATGGTATTGTAGGATCTGCAGGGTTATGGAGTGGAGTGGTCAAATAAAGGGAGATCATGTTTATGTATGGAGTGAAATCTCCAGGACCATGTGGGTGAAACTCTATATCCTAGGTGTGCCTTCCATACTCATGATGAGGCTCTAGGGACATAGGGATCTTAGGATCCAATTTGTAGATGGACAATATTATGGGGTCGTTAGATAAAAGTTGCTCTCTAAAGGTGGGTGGATTCGGGTTGACCATGCAGTGAATGGAATATAATTTTATTTGTCTTCCTAGGAAGCAAAGGTTAGGATCAATGTCATGGAGTATCGCTTATCTCTCCATAAGCAGATCGACTCACCGTAAGTGTCAAGGTCTAAGATAAGATACCTTAGTCTCATCCTCAAAGTCATCATTGCTTATACATAAGCCATTGGCATTGGTTTCTAGGCCTAGGATGGGATGGTGGTTTGCATTTTGATACCTCAGATAAGCCATATTGGTCTTATCTTCATAGTCATCATCACTTATAAAAAACCCATTGGCATTTGTCTCTGGCCGAACGATGTAGCTCATATGTCTAGGCCATAGATATGCCATCTCTATTGAGTCCTTTGACTTATATCCACTTTTATCTAACATGTATCCACCCTCATATGAGAAGTATTCATTCTCATCTAAGAGGTAGCCAATTTCTACGTGGTCTGTCCAAGTAATATTTTTCACATACTGAGACCCATGGTAGGCTAGGCCGATTCCATCTTCATCCTTGCTTGGAACATAATAATGCTTCTCTCACTCATATCCATGCATTGGCTCTTACTACCACAGGATAGCTCCTAATGGGGGCATTTACAAAGAGGATTTAAGGTGATACTAATCAGGTGGTATGATATTGACCATCGAAACCCATCCATCACCCAAATAGTTTCTACTGAGGGGTTGATAAGGATTCCAATCAATATCCTCCTCTAACCCAATGTGTAATCTATCTAGAGCTACTTCAAAAGAGTCATTGTGATCCCACATTCAATAGCCTAAACCACACCTATTAATATGTAGTTGGTACTACGATTGAAATGGCAACCGACACCCCTAATCATACAGACCTAGGCTTCTTGTAGTTGCTATGGTCGGGAGCACCTCGGGTTATTTCTCCACTAGGGGAACCTTTAGTTTTTGTTTATATATTTCCTTATCTATTGAAGGATTTTTAGAATTGCTAGTAGCTTCAGATATGGGAGGTGGTGCTAACATGGATGGCTCACATCGCCCTGATTTGCTTTTGCTTCCTAGCTGCATGGTTGGGGATGAAGGTGTTATGTACAAGTGCATTGATGGAAGGATAAAATCCCCAAGGAATTTAACTTGATGCACGTACTTGAATGGCTCTTCATCAGATAAAACCATGTGAACGTGTCCCTCGTTCACATACTTGATGCATTAGTGTAGGATTGATGGCACACACTACATGTCTCTA